>WOAB01000710.1:1342106-2684212 GCA_027886185.1 Rheum nobile | reverse complement strand
AATTTGTGCTCTAATTCCCTCCAAAAAGGTCCTTTTTTCCTCAATTTATGTCTTTTTTTAATGATAACACTAAATACTAAGGGAACTTAATAGTTAAACAATGAAATCATATTATTAAATGATTTTTTTATATCTGGGAAATTATGTCTTCTTCAATGTTCATTCCTTTTCATTCTTCAATGTTCATTCCTTTTCGCTCCCTCAAGGCAGACATTATTCCTTCTGTTTGAATTTAATCCCACCACAGACTTGAATACCTATCTTATTCTCTCGAAACTTACTCTTCATCCTGCCAAGTTCCGTGTGGGGTTCCAAAACCAGAGGGAATCAGACGACTTTGCAATGGGTGAGTTGTCTCTTACATAAACAGAAACATTATGAATAAAAAACTGTCGTTCTTGTTCGTTTTCTTAGCTTAACGTTTTTGTTAGGAAGTGAACTTTTGGGAACTCCAGTTCCCTACCTAATTCCCTTCCTCAGTTTTCCTAGTTTTGATAATGACAAACACCTTTGCTTTTAATATCTCCATTTAGTGTGACAAACAGGGGAACGTGCTGAAGACGTCTCGTTTGAAGAAGAGCTCGATAACGGACTGTTGCTCATAGAAGAGCTCGATAGCGGACTGTTGCTCATAGAAGCGTTCGCTAACGGACTGTTGCTCATAGAAGAGTTCGCCAACGGACTGTTGCTCGTAGAAGCGTTCGCTAACGACCTGTTTCTCGTAGAGGAGCTCGATAGCGGACTGCTGCTCGCTAGAAGAAGAGCGTGCTAATAGAGTTTCTGACGCCAGTCTTGGGAACTGGCGGAAGGAACTGAGGCTTGCTTGACGCTGGAATCACTTGGATTAATCTATGAATAGCGGCGGCGAGCTATTTAGGGTAGATATTTAGTTAGAGAGAGAACTATGAGATCTTATCCTGTTTCCATATATTTTAGGAGCTTAAAGTTTATCTTTATGGAAACAAAACATGTAAAAATCGATAAAGATTATATTTGGTAACAAATGTTATCTTTAACGATTACTTTTGATTATTTTATTTGTTTGATTCGGTTATTGGAGATTTGCTTCCTCCAGTAATTAAATCATATAAATAAAGTAATTGAAACTCTCTCATCTAAAACGCATTCACGAAGCTGAAGAATTCCGAGTGCTGTGAAGAAGTTGTGCCAAGTTCTTTGAAGAAGAACTGAGTAAGTTGCTTGCTTGTTGTTTGCTTGGTTAGGTCGAACTAGGTAGAGAGTCTTTAGTGTGTCTAAGACTTAATCTGTGTGTTATATCCTATTGATTATAACCGAAGCATTAATACAAGAAGTAGACTTTGAAATCCTCTTGCAAAGAGGTAGTGGGTTTTATCCTGGATAACTAGTTGGTTATCAAATGTTTCCACTCTAAGGAACTTGTCTTGACTCTGTTATTGTTTACTTATTCCGCTGCTTAGGAACTGGACTCTCAGTTCCCTTTGATTGCTAACACGTACGATCCTACAATTGGTATCAGAGCAGACGCTCTAGATTTGTGTTAGTTTACAAATTTCAAGATGACTAGTTCAAGCGAATTCAGTTTGGGAATCTTCATCAACAAGCCCCACATCCACAGGAAGGGAGAAGAAGAATGGTGGGAGAAATGCATGACCAACTACATCCAAACCATGGATTATCAGTGTTGGCGCGTGATCGAAAATGGTGATGGAGTCATTCCTAATGACTTAACTGAAGATCAATGGACGGCTGAGTACTACACCATCAAAGTGAAGAATGCTAAAGCTCGTCAACTCATTCTCAATGGGCTAACAAGGGAGGACATGGACAAGGTGATAGGAATTCCAACCGCTAAGGGAATCTAGACTGCCCTAAAGGAAATGCATGAAGGAAGTGAGGAACTGAAGCAAAGCAGGAAATTTTCTCTAGAAGGAGAGTACCATACCTTTGAGATGTTGGAAACTGAGAACATCTCTCAGTTTATTGCTATTATTACCGGATCTTACGAGGTCACACCCTTAGAGTTTGGACTGGATCAGTTTAATGGGAGACATATTATATAAAGTATATAATATAAAGTTATATAAGATAAGGCTTGTTAATAATAAAGTGTTATTATTAATAATAAGAGATATACTTATTTAGGAAATAAGATATCACACATGGCAATATAAAAGGAGGGCTTTTAGGAAAAGCCCATAACCCTAATTCACTTGAAGAAGTACGGTTGCCACCATCTCCTTGTAGCTCTCTCGTTCGCCTTCGTTCCTCGCTCTAGCAATCGAGTCCTAGGCAATCCAGATCCAAGCTCGGGTGGACCAAATAGAGGAGTCACACGTGAGGCTCTATTCTCTCCATTCCAGCAGGTTGAAACACGCATCAAAGGTATTTGATTCTTCCTATCTATGATCTATTTGGTTTATGCATGAGATTTTTGGTTAGATGTTAGAAAATCGTTTCCTGAAATTCCGCTTTACGCATCTAAAATCCCCACAGTGGTATCAGTTGCCTCTTGCATAAATTGATTAGATCAAATTTAAAGTTATAAATTTTGATGTATGTTCATGATTGTCTTGATTCAAATTAAGTGAAAAATTAATATATAGGTTAATTTGCATGATTAAGATCATGATTTTAATTGATTGGATTAGTAAAGTTGATTTTCATAAGATGAATCAACTATAAAATTCTGCCTGGTCATGCGAATTGTTCGGTGGTTTATGGTACATGTTTTCGAACAATATCAGAACAATCATATCTACTCTAGTATATGATATTATGCTTTAATTATTAAAGCAATGTTGTTAAATTGGTTATTAAATTATTTATATGGTTTATGTCATGAGATGACATAAATAATTTAATATTAAATATTATTCTTTAATTGTTAAAGCAGTGTTGTTAGATTGTTCGGTGGTTTGTTAAAGCAGTGTTCGGTTGTTAGATTATTCGGATATCATATATGCTTTAATTGTTAAAGCAGAATTGTTAAACCAATGTTGTTCAGTTGGAATTGTTCGGCTCACGGCCCGCAGGGGCTGCGTGGTTCGTTGGGCATGGGTCGATCCGGGTTTGACTCGGACGTGACTCGATCTGATTGGGTAGATTTGGCGTTTTAAGATAATTTCTTAAATTATAAGATAAGATCTTATTTACTTAATTGGATAATATTTGATATCATCTAAATTATATATTTTCCTAAAAATTGTTAGGATAGATTCCCACTAGATTTAGATAAGGATATTTGATATCTTATCTTGTTTATGCATATTTATCCAATAATGCATTTTAATGATTAATTATGATTAATTCTATATATTACTTTTAACTTGAATTAAGAATTTGATATTAAATTATTTATGTCATGAGATGATTTATTTAATTTGATATGTTTTTATTTAAATTAGTTAAATTTGTTATTACTATTAATTAGATTAATATTATTGATAATATTTGATATTATTATTGCATGCATGTGTTATTATATTATGATATTATTGCTTGCATGAGGTGACTAGTATGGCCCACATTAGGATAGAAAAATACGGTCTGCGTACCATTATGTTTTTTTTTGTACACGATCTGCGTATCGTTATGTATTTTTGTAATTTAAATTTCTGCAAGAGAGTTTATTTCAATTATATGTAAGACAAGAAGAAGAAGATCCTAAAAAGACCAAATGATGGAGATCCATGGAGAATACTAAGGATGGAGATCCAAGAGTAACAAGAACCATAGAGATTAGATCTTTAATTTTGGTTTTTAGGGGCCATACTAGGATCACATTTAATTATTACATTACTTGAATGCTTTATTTCCCACTTTACATGCTTGCTTGTTTGTTTATGCTATTTTGTTCACTAGTAAATAAACAACCATTGCATGCTTAACTCCCTTAACAGAATATTGAGATCATGCCTTTTCATATCATAACCATGAGGCCCTTGGGATTCATTGGATAGTTTTCGCCCTAGCGAGGTGTCCTTCCTTGACCTTGGGATAGTGCGGGTATGTCTAATAAGGGCATGCTGCCTTGGTATGGTTACACTCAACAAGAGACCAAAAGGCTCAGTTTTGGATCTTGAGGCATAAGGATGAGTCCTACATAAGATGTGGCCATCAACCAAGAGTTATAAGGTGTTATAATTAGTAAAAGAGTTTACTTACCTTGATTATATGAGACTTGGGGAAGTGCCCTAGTACGCTCGAGTTTCATCTAAGATAGGATCTTGGAATCATTTTACTCACAAGGGACAATTTAATTGAGTAGAATGTGCAATAACTTACTGTTTATAGCTTGTCTAAATTTTAAGTTCTTGCATGTCAAACATAACTTATCTGCATGTTTTTTTATTCCGTTTTGTAGTTACTATGTCTTCTGAACACCCCAAATTCACTCTTCACTCAATTGTTGAGAAAAACAAGTTGAACGACACAAATTTCCTTGATTTGGAAAGACATATGAGAATCAGTCTTAAGTCTGAGGGACAAGAAGATGTCCTTGAAACCCCCATCACAGAGTTGACTGTCACCTCATCTGATGAGGATAAGGCAAGTCACAAATACCTGGAAGCAAAGAAGAGGGGAACAGTCTCCACTTCAGATATTTACGTTACTGAAATCTTATCAACCAAGTCTCATTCTTGGATATTAGATTCAGGATGTGGTTCTCACATTATTTCGAATGTGCAAAGACTAAGAAATAGGAGACGGTTGCAGAAGGGTGAGATAGATCTCCGCGTTGGAAATGGAGCAAGGGTTGCTGGACTTGCCATTGGAGATTATAGTCTATCTCTACCTTCTGGTTTAGTTTTGGAACTTTATAATTGTTATTTTGTTCCTTCTATTACTAAGAATTTGATTTCAATTTCAGTTTTGAACCTTGAGGGTTATGAATTTGTCATTAAGGATTGTTTTTTCCATTTATAAGAATGATATCTTCTATGCTCGAGCCCATGTGGGTAGTAGTGGACTATACATGCTGGATCTCAAATCTGAAATTTATAACGTTGATACAAAGAAGCAAAAGCCGAATATGAGTGAAGCCAACCTATGGCATTGTCGCTTGGGTCACATTAGCATCAAACGCATGAAGGAACTCCAAACAGTTGGTAGCCTAAAGTCATTTGATTTAGAATCATTTGAAACATATGAGTCATGTCTGATGGGCAAGATGGCAAGGTCACCTTTCACTGGTACGAGTGAGAGGACTACTGAACTTTTAGCTCTCATACATACTGATGTGTGTGGACCTATGAGCACAGAAGCTAGGAGAGGCTATCGATACTTCACTACATTTACTGATGATTTTAGTAGATATGGGTATATCTACTTAATGAAGCATAAATCTGAGTCTTTTGAAAAGTTCAAAGAATTCCATAATGAAGTTGAGACACAGACTGGCAAGAAGATAAAGGCACTCCGATCAGATCGAGGGGGCAAATATCTGAGCCAAGAATTCGACCATCACTTGAGAAGTTGTGGCATTTTGACACAACTGACTCCACCAGGCACGCCATAGTTGAATGGCGTGTCTGAGAGTAGAAACATGACATTGTTAGACATGGTCCGCTCAATGATGAGTTTTGTTGATCTTCCTACATTTTTTTGGGGATATGCCCTCACAACTGTTGCGTTCACACTAAACAGGACTCCGTCATGATCAGTTGACAAGACACCACATGAGATATGGTATGGAAAAGTTCCTAGCTTGTCATTTCTGAAGGTCTGGGGGTGCGAGGCTTATGTAAAGCGTTTACTGTCTGACAAGCTAGCACCCAAATCAGACAAATACTTCTTTATAGGTTATCCCAAGGAAACAATGGGATATTATTTCTACAATCCTGTTGAGAACAAAGTGTTTGTTGCTCGGGATAGTGTCTTTTTGGAAAATGACTTTTTTTCCAAGAAGCCAAGTGGGAGAAATGTTCAGCTTGATGAGATTCAAGCTGAGCAACAAACCCAACAAAGTGAAGACATAGACGATGTCACGGAGGAACTTGACTTTAGAGGCGTATCTTCTCAAAGGGAAATCACCCAGATCCAAGATGCAATTCCTCAAGTTGATGAAGCACCTGAGGTCTCGCATACTGATGTGGTCAACCCAACAGCTGAAGTCTCTCCTATTGTTGGACCACATTGGAGATCAGACAGGCTAAGGCAGCAGCCTAGACGTTATGAGGATTACGTCTTGACTGCTAGCATTGACGTTCTACTTTTAGAGAACGGTGAGCTTGTGACCTACAAGCAAGCAATGGCGGACCCCGACTCCGGGAAATGGCTGGAAGCCATGAAATCCGAAATGGACTCCATGTCTGAGAATCAAGTATGGGACTTGATAGATTTGCCTGATGGGGTAAAACCCATTGGCTGCAAATGGGTCTTTAAGATCAAGACAGACAAGGATGGAAACGTTTCTGTCTATAAGGCAAGACTAGTTGCCAAAGGATTTAGACAGGTTCATGGTACTGACTATGATGAAACGTTCGCACCGGTCGTTATGATCAGGTCCATTAGGATACTCCTAGCGATTGCCGCTTATCATGATTATGAGATTTGGCAAATGGATGTCAAGACCGCTTTTCTAAATGGGTATTTAGAAGATGATGTATACATGATGCAACCAGAAGGTTTTGAGGATCCAGAAAACCCTAGGAGAATATGCAAGCTTAAGAAGTCCATTTATGGACTTAAGCAAGCATCCAAGAGTTGGAATCTTCGTTTTGATGAAGTGGTCAAAAAGTTTGACTTCATCAGATGTGAAGAAGAGCCCTGTGTCTACAAGAAGTTTAGTGGGAGCAAAGTGGCCTTCCTAGTTCTATATGTGGATGACATATTACTCATTGAGAATAACATTCCTATGCTGAAAACAGTTAAGGAGTGGCTTAAGAAGTATTTCTCAATGAAGGACTTAGGAGAGGCTGAGTACATACTAGGCATTAAGATCTATAGAGATAGATCTAAGAGACTTATTGGTCTGAGTCAGGGAACTTATATAGATAAGGTCCTTGGGAGATTCAATATGATGAACTCTAAGAAAGGGTTCTTGCCTATGCAGCATGGCTTACATCTTAGTAAGAGCCAGTGTCCTAAGACACCTGGTGAAACTGAGAGGATGAGAAGGATACCCTATGCCTCTGCCATAGGATCCATCATGTATGCAATGACTTGTACTCGCCCAGATGTTGCATTTGCTTTGAGCATGTGCAGCAAGTACCAATCAAACCCGGGTGATGCACATTGGTGTGCAGCCAAGAACATCCTGAAGTACTTACGAAGGACTATGGATGATCTCTTGATATTTGTAGGTGATGACGAGCTGGTCATCAAGGGCTATACTGATGTGAGTTTCCAGACAGACAGAGATGATTTTGAATCTCAGTCTGGATACGTCTTCATTTTGAATGGAGGAGCCGTCAGCTGGAAGAGCTCGAAGCAAGGGACAGTAGCAGATTCTACAACGGAGGCAGAGTACATTGTTGCTTGTGAAGCGGCGAAGGAGGCTGTCTGGATTAGGCAGTTCATAGCTGAGCTCGGTGTTGTTCCTAGCACTTCTAGATCTATTGACGTCTATTGTGACAACAATGGCGCCATTGCTCAAGCCAAGGAACCTAGCTCTAGCTCCAAGTCCAAACACGTTCTGCGGAAGTATCACTTGATCAGACACATTGTTGATAGAGGTGATGTGAGGATGTGCAAAGTGCACACAGACCACAACATTGCAAATCCTTTGAACAAGCCCATGTCTAGGCCCAAGCATGACAGTCACACTCGGGCCAAGGGACTCAGACACATTAGAGAGTTCTTTTGAGACATTGTTTGTTTTATGATAAACCTTGTTTATTGTTATTACAGACAGTTATGCTTGATTTATATATGAGTTTCATATTATTATTTAATCATTGTTTGGGATTATATAAAGTATACAAACAATTTAATAGTTATCAAATGGGCTCATCAAAACTGCTTTGGTGAATGAAACCCTGTTAAGTGAACTGAAATTATAAAATTGTTAGAAGTCCATGGTCTAAGTTGTTAACTTGGATACAAATGACTTAATCAAAAGACCATATGTGAGATTGATTGATAACACTGGGTTTCATGTGGTATAGGGACATGGAGATGTCTAATCGATTACATAGATGTGTATACCGATACATATCGGACAGACCGATCTTAGGATTCCTCGGGACTTTACTGTGGAGTTCTAGGATTATTCATGATTAGTGAGTTCCTTAGACATGAGTATAATACAGTTATCATTTGACTGCCGGTATGTCTTTGACGCTGTCAAACGCTGACCGTAACAGGCAGTTATAAAGGCAGTGATTTGGATTGCCAAAAGTTGAGTGGGAGCTGTAGTCTTACAAGATTGAATATGTCCTCCTATTCCGTGTATACCATGATACATTTGGAAAGGATTGGTGTCTCGGCCACTTGAAGAGTGAGAACTGTGAAAACGCATGGCCATGCTCAGATGGATTATTAGTAATCATCTGTATTGACAGTTTGATCTCAAGAGTTCAAGAAACGTATTTGGCGGTAAAGATGAGTTTCATCATATAGTCAAATAAGACACTAAGTGACAAAGGAATTCTAACATTGCACACTTGTTTTAAGGACAAGTGGGAGATTGAAGGAATTGTGTCATTTAATCAAAGGTGCAATTACTGATTATGAAGTGGGACCATTTATGGAGATATTTAATCCGGTGATTTTAGGTAGTCATAGTGCTTTGCTAGAAACCAACTATGATTTATAGACTATATGTTACAAAGTATGTCATAAAGTCTATTGCTATTATTATCGGATCCTACGAGGTCACACCCTTAGAGTTTGGACTGGATCAGTTTAATGGGAGACATATTATATAAAGTATATAATATAAAGTTATATAAGATATAACTTGGGAGATAAGGCTTGCTAATAATAAAGTGTTATTATTAATAATAAGAGATATACTTATTTAGGAAATAAGATATCACACATGGCAATATAAAAAGAGGGCTTTTAGGAAAAACCCATAACCCTAATTCACTTGAAGAAGTACGGTTGCCACCATCTCCTTGTAGCTCTCTCGTTCGCCTTTGTTCCTCGCTCTAGCAACCGAGTCCTAGGCGATCCAGATCCAAGCTCGGGTGGACCAAATAGAGGAGTCACACGTGAGGCTTTATTCTCTCCATTCCAGTAGGTTGAAACACGCATCAAAGGTATTTGATTCTTTCTATCTATGATCTATTTGATTTATGTATGAGATTCTTGGTTAGATGTTAGGAAATCGTTTCCTGAAATTCCGCTTTACGCATCTAAAATCCTCACACAGATAATGGTTGAAGACGGATAAATCTGGATGCTCTGCCAAGATGCTGGTGATGTCCTGGCCATGGACGGTTGTGAAGGCAGCTAAGAACGTAACTAGAGCCAGTGGAAAAGGCCGCTTTGAACACCATTTGTAAGCTATAGAGAAGAGAGAGAGTTGTGATCAGTAGTGCAAGTGAGATTCGGACTTGATTTATATGAGGGGTTGGATAGACGGTGCATGGGAAAATGTGAGTAAAATGACATTTATGTCAAAAAGTGAATAAAAATGACTTATTTAAATCTTAATCCCAAACACAAATTATCACTTTTAAATTTTAATCCATTATAATCTTTTATGATGAATAATATGGATGACACCGAAGGAGGCCTTATATGCATTATAGATAAGATTAAATTTTGAATTACCACTTTTAAAATTGTCTTATTTTTACTACCCCTCATAATTTATTTATTTAAATTAGCTTCCCTAACTAATTAACATATCAGGAAAAATAACAAAAAATAGTTCTTCTATCTTAGACTCTTGTTGAACCATATGAAATAGAGGGGACCACGGGCATAAACCAGGCATTGAGCCAACTGAGCGAATTGAATTTTACTAACAAGTTCAACAAAAAAAGTAATATGTAATGAAAAGTATTATATATACGACTTCTAAGAAAAGGATATACTTTCTCGTTTTAAAAGAACATAATTAGTGAAACGCAATATATAACTTTGATAATTATATTAAAAATATATTTTATAAACAATAAATTACAAATATGTACCATTGAAATAATGATAAAGTATATTTTTTTATTTTTAAATTGAATTTATATTTATATAAAGTATATGTTTTTTAATGTGCTTTATTATAAATGATAAATTAACTAAAATTATAAATTAGATATTTACCTTAATTGTTAAATAACATGATATAATTTGGTACATAAAGCCTGAAATTTCATTTTAATGCTTGGGCTTACAAACTTTATTTGATGATGGAACGTGTGGATATATGGCGGCCGGAAACAATAATCCATAAAATTAATTTAATCTAAAATGACAAATTAAAAAATGTGAATGTCTAGTGTCATCGTAAAAATGTACATCCATATGATTTTTTCTTTGGCCTCAACTGCACATCTACATAACATATCCTTAATTAAAAATAATAATTTACACAAAAAATTATAAATACAGTAGTATTTTTTCAAAAAAAAAAGTGGGGTACAGGCCCTAGCTAGCTCCGCCATTGGTCTATGCCATGATCATCCTAGCCAATTTCATCATAATGAACCATGCAAAATACAAACCGACACAAACCAATAAAAAGCTACAAAACCAAACTTTTAGCACAACTGAAGTAATGAAAAGGAATGGCCAAATCAACTAACTATTCAAGGAACAAATTACAAAAGCGAGATTTAGAGATAGATGCAACTGAAATTTGAATGAATGAATTAGAGGGTAACAAACAAACAACTCCAATTATTAACCTAAGACATTATCCCAAATTCCATATCAAAAAAATAAGAGAAGGGGAACTCACCTGTAAGCAAGCTAGAAAGAAGCCACGAGCAAGAAAGATCCTTCAAATTTTCAAAAATATGTTGGAGAAGGAAAAAATCAGCAAAGACGATTTGCAGTTTGGTGGTTCTACCCCATCAAAAACAATCTTGATATCATATATATATATAGGAATGTTGGGGTAGAACAAAAAAATTGTATCACAAAAGTGTAGGAAATGTGTCAAGTATATAAAAAGCCAAATATGGCTCATTCTCTTACAAAGAGGTTCCTTCTGATTTAATTAATTAGGGAGATTTTTACTACCCCTTATAATTTATTTATTTAAATTAATTTTTCCAACTAATTAACATATCAGGAAAAATAACAAAAAATAGTTCTTCTATCGTGGACTCTTGTTGAACCATATGAAATAGAGGGGTCTACGATCAAGCAAAAAAAGTGATTTTTTCTACCTTGCTGATTTCGTATGAAGTGGACATGAACGGCCCATGTGGAAGAGCGGCAAGAACCCAAATGGAGTGATTTGGGCTCCAAATCGTCTGTCCCAAGAGCGGGAAGAAAAAGTATCTCTTATATGCATTTATAGAAAATTTTAAATTTTAAATTTACTACTTTTAAAATTGCCTCGTTTTTTACTACCCGTAAAAAATCCATTAGGCAGTAAAACTAGGCATTGAGCCAACTGAGCGAATTGGTCATAACCAGTCAGTTTAGCAAAAAAGTATATGTTATATTAATATAATAAAAAATCTCAAATATACAACTTTCAAATAAGAAATATACTTTTCGTTCTAAGAGAACATTATTAGTGAAGTGCAATATATAACCTTGATAATTATATTAAAAATATATTTTATAAATAAGAAACTACAGACATATACCATGTAAGAATGATAAATTTTATTTTTTAATTGAAAATTGAATTTATATAAATTATGTAATTTTTAATGTGCTTTATTAAATATATTATTTTCAAATAAAATATAAAAATATATTCATTAATGAATAATAGCATGCAAAATCTAATAATTATATTAGAAAATATTTTATAAATAATAAATTAAATTTAAAATTAGATATCAACAGACCTGATTATTCATTAATGAATAATAGCATGCGAAGGGGCTTTGGTGATGCGCCCTCCTCGTTTTAAATATATCAACATACCTGATTCCTTTACGAGACAAGTATCAGATTCTCTTTTACCCCGCTGCGAACTCTAGATGGAGGCGTGCTGTTATGGAGTACACGCTTCTTCTTATCAAACATCAACTGCTATATGTTCCCTGACCTGTTTCATTAAGCGCCTCCCATCTCGAACATGTTTTTCATTGCGAAGAGCCGTGTACCATCACCTTTGTAATAAGTGGAAACTCAACGATTGCATCAGATACATGCTTCAGTACTATTAAGCGCTCTCTTTTATCCCGCTGCGAACTCTAGATGGAGGCGTGCTGTTATGGAGTACACGCTTCTTCTTATCAAATAGCAGGGCGTCTTACATTCTCCTCCAATTTCCCAGGCATCGAATTTTGTCCAGCAATCCTGAAACTTGAAGGAGCTTTGATGGAGCGCCCTCCTCGTTTAAAACAGACCAAAACACTTTATTCCTTTAAGAGTCACGTGTCAGTTCTTAGAGAGTGCCTAACAAAACATTGAACGAGCTGATAATCCAAGTTATTTATGTAACGTCTTGCTAAAATTAATAAGCGCTCTATTTTACCACAGTGTTACCACTGAGTTTAAGCGTGCTGTTACGGAATTTAAGCGTTCATTCAGGAACAAACGAATCTTCTTATCAGCCCGCTGCACTGTTTACATCACTTTTTTTTTGTCGGTGAACAAGCATTCAAGTATGAACGAGCTTATAACATCAAGGACAACCTGTTCTTTCATGCTCCCTTAACTAGAATATGCTTTTCAGGAATGGTCAGTGAAGGCGACGAACCCACTTTTTCTGACCTTCTTAAAACAGCATACACGAAACTCGGTTACCAGAAATGCAATTCAAAAATGAAAACCAACAATTTCGTCGATTCATCTTCCCCGTGCGAAGCACGGGGGCCTTCGACCTAGTAAATAGAAAATGAAATGAAATGAAATATGAAGTCATAAATTAAAGGGAAAAGAAAATGAAAAAAATGATAAATAAATAAAGGGTTGTACTTGTAACTGGGAAAAGAAAATGGGAAAATGGGAAAATGGGAAAATGGGAAAATGGAGAAAAGAAGAGAATAAAGTAAAAGAATAAAAGAAGAAAAATGAAATAATGGCTGACGAGAATCTGACAGGAATTGTAAAATAATTGATTGAAAGAAAAGAAGAAAACAAGAACTGTTGAGCTAACTGACTTTAGGTACGAAAAGAACTGTTGAGCTAACTGACAGGATATGTTAAAGGTGTCAGGAATTATTATATTTTATGGAAGGATAAAATGCCAACGTAGTAAAGCAGCTATATTTTCCCTCCTCGGTTGACTATATTGAATGTAAAAGATACAATAATCTAGGGTTTATAGAGTTGATCTACCTTAACTGGTTTATTTTCCCTCCAAATTTGGTGTAATTCGTGCTCTAATTCCCTCCAAAAAGGTCCTTTTTTCCTCATTTTATGTCTTTTTTTAATGATAACACTAAATACTAAGGGAACTTAATAGTTAAACAATGAAATCATATTATTAAATGACTTTTTTAGATCTGGGAAATTATGTCTTCTTCAACGTTCATTCCTTTTCATTCTTCAATGTTCATTCCTTTTCGCTCCCTCAAGGCAGACATTATTCCTTCTGTTTGAATTTAATCCCACCACAGACTTGAATACCTATCTTATTCTCTCGAAACTTACACTTCATCCTGCCAATTTCCGTGTGGGGTTCCAAAACCATAGGGAATCAGACGACTTTGCAATGGGTGAGTTGTCTCTTACATAAACAGAAACATTATGAATAAAAAACTGTCGTTCTTGTTCATTTTCTTAGCTTAACGTTTTTGTTAGGAAGTGAACTTTTGGGAACTCCAGTTCCCTACCTAATTCCCTTCCTCAGTTTTCCTAGTTTTGATAATGACAAACACCTTTGATTTTAATATCTCCATTTAGTGTGACAAACAGGGGAACGTGCTGAAGACGTCTCGTTTGAAGAAGAGCTCAATAACGGACTGTTGCTCATAGAAGAGCTCGATAGCGGACTGTTGCTCATAGAAGCGTTCGCTAACGGACTGTTGCTCATAGAAGAATTCGCCAACGGACTGTTGCTCGTAGAAGCGTTCGCTAACGACCTGTTTCTCATAGAGGAGCTCGATAGCGGACTGCTGCTCGCTAGAAGAAGAGCGTGCTAATAGAGTTTCTGACGCCAGTCTTGGGAACTGGCGGAAGGAACTGAGGCTTGCTTGACGCTGGAATCACTTGGATTAATCTGTGAATAGCGGCGGCGAGCTATTTAGGGTAGATCTTTAGTTAGAGAGAGAACTATGAGATCTTATCCTGTTTCCATATATTTTAGGAGCTTAAAGTTTATCTTTATGGAAACAAAACATGTAAAAATCGGTAAAGATTATATTTGGTAACAAATGTTATCTTTAACGATTACTTTTGATTATTTTATTTGTTTGATTCGGTTATTGGAGATTTGCTTCCTCCAGTAATTAAATCATATAAATAAAGTAATTGAAACTCTCTCATCTAAAACGCATTCACGAAGCTGGAGAATTCTGAGTGCTGTGAAGAAGTTGTGCCAAGTTCTTTGAAGAAGAACTGAGTAAGTTGCTTGCTTGTTGTTTGCTTGGTTAGGTCGAACTAGGTAGAGAGTCTTTAGTGTTTCTAAGACTTAATCTGTGTGTTATATCCTATTGATTGTAACCGAAGCATTAATACAAGAAGTAGACTTTGAAATCCTCTTGCAAAGAGGTAGTGGGTTTTATCCTGGATAACTAGTTGGTTATCAAATGTTCCCACTCTAAGGAACTTGTCTTGACTCTGTTATTGTTTACTTATTCCGCTGCTTAGGAACTAGACTCCCAGTTCCCTTTGATTGCTAACACGTACGATCCTACAATTGGTATCAGAGCAGGCGCTCTAGATTTGTGTTAGTTTACAAATTTCAAGATGACTAGTTCAAGCGAATTCAGTTTGGGAATCTCCATCAACAAGCCCCACATCCGCAAGAAGGGAGAAGAAGAATGATGGGAGAAATGCATGACCAACTACATCCAAACCATGGACTATCAGTGTTGGCGCGTGATCGAAAATGGTGATGGAGTCATTCCTAAGGACTTAACTGAAGATCAATGGAAGGCTGAGTACTACACCATCAAAGTGAAGAATGCTAAAGCTCGTCAACTCATTCTCAATGGGCTAACAAGGGAGGACACGGACAAGGTGATATGAATTGCAACCGCTAAGGGAATCTAGACTGCCCTAAAGGAAATGCATGAAGGAAGTGAGGAACTGAAGCAAAGCAGGAAATTTGCTCTAGAAGGAGAGTACCATACCTTTGAGATGTTGGAAACTGAGAACATCTCTCAGTATCACTCACGTTTCACAAGACTTGTCACTAAGCTCGTCAATGCTGGAGTTACTCTTGACGAATGGTCCAAATCCCTTGTCGTTATCAATGGACTCAACTCCAAGTTCAGCCTCATCAAAAGGGTGCTAAAGACCACTCATGGTATTCAAGGTCTTCCCTTAACTCAAATCATAGGGAAACTGGAAGTTGAAGAAAGGGAAGCACTCAAAGCAAGCTCCGCAAAAAAGGTGGAAAAGGGAATCGCCTTAAAAATCTCAAAGGCTTTTTCCAGGCTGGAAATAGAGGAAGAAAACTCCGATCTTGAAGAAGATGATGATGAGATGACAGTCTTAGTTACCAAACACATCAGGAAGCACTTTATCAAAGGCAATTTCAAAAAGAACTTCCAGAAAAGAGATCTCTCTGAAATCTCTTGCTATCAATGCAAGGAAAGAGGACACATAGCTAGGAACTGTCCTAAGAACGCTAATGAAGAAGACAAATCCATGCAGAAGAAGGCTTTGTTTGCTACCTTTGGAGACGACTCTCAAGACTCTGAAGGGGAACTGGAGACAAATCAAACTTCTAGAGGAAAATGCTTAATGGCCAAGGAGGACTCAACTGAATCAGATGACTCCGAGGTATCTTCTTCTGACCTTTCTAAATCTCTTCTTGAATGTGATAAAAAAATAGCTAATCAAGGTCATTAAGAAATTTGGAAAGGAAATTAGTTCCCTCCAAGAGAAAATAGAGGAATATGAAGATGAAATATCGGTTTAACCACTGAAAACTCTGTCTAGGGCAAGAAACTTGATGAATCTGAAAAGTTACTTGCTAAATCTCTTGCTAATTCTTCTAGAAAGTGTGAGTCTTGCATCAATGTTAAAAAGGAACCCATGCATGTTGATAATTCTATTGTTCCTTTTACAGAATCTGAAAACAACACCTCCTCTATGCTTAATGAAATCACGAACAAACTTGATCATCTCACTCACTCTAAAAACGAGAAAACTGTCAATCAAACTGTTTTTGTTAAGCAACGTCACGGTCTTGGTTATTCTGGTAAAAACGATTCTGTGGAAACATGCTCTGTTGAAAATGAGAAAATAAGAAAGGAACTGGCCGAGAAAAATGAGTTTCTCAGTGGTGCGTTGCAAAACTCTCGTGATAAAGCCCAGTTCCTAGAGGAGAAGGTAAAAGTGCTTGAACAAAAGCCCAAAGAGAACCAAACCTGGTTCAATGGTCAAAACGCTCACAAGATGTATGTTGCCCAAGCTCAGGGAACTGAAGGTAAGAAAGTTAACTTTGAGCAAAGAAAGCAAGAAAGACCATTCCGACCTGGTCATGGTAAGTATGGTCATGTTGTCTATAATCGTGTTTGATGGAATTGTGGTAAAAATGGTCACTATATTCATGAGTGCATTCACAAGAAAAGACAAATGAAAGAGAATGCTAGGAAAAGGAACCATAAAACTAATAACAAGAAAATGATGCATACCATTAATGATTTGAATGATCCTTATTATTTTGTTCCTGCTTCTAACCCACAGATAAGATATCAACCTCATTCACCCAGAAAAGCTAAGCTTAGCTGGGTTCCAAAAGGTTGAGTTTCCTTGTGCAGGACGAAGTGCGACAACAAGAAAAATGGTACATCAACAGTGGATGCTCGTGCCATATGACCGGAAATAGAAGAAAAATGTCGTCACTTCAGCAACACCAAGGAGGAACCATTTCCTTCGGAGAGAAGAGAAAGGGAATAATCTGTGGAACTAGAAGTGTGAATCTCACTGATCACATTAAGGTAAGTAACGTTAACCTAGTTGAAAAGGGAATATTATGCTAGAACATTGTAGGACTGAAGATCAAATTGTCGATATATTTACTAAAGCACTGAATCGAGAACTTTACGAGTCCTTTAGGTTACTCTTGGGAATGATTTCCCTAACCTCGTAGTTCCAGTTGCCATTACTAGTTCCCTTGCTGTGTCTAGATCTGATATGTTCTATGGTTACATTGACAATATTGCTGATATTTGATCTTGTAATGGCCTCGCATGTCCTGTAATAGTTGTTCTAAAGCATGATCTTAATTATCTTGCATGATTTCATGTTTTTATGGTATAATTGAACCTTGATTGCATCTCTTTGGAATAGATACCGAATTCAAAAAGTGAAGTTATTGATCGCTTTAAAGATCTGGTTCCCTTGTTAGAAAAATCTCTTGATTGTTCACTAAATGCTATTCGGTCTGACCATGGTACCGAATTCGAAAATGGAGAATTTCTAACCTTTTGCAGTGAGGATGGCATCGATCACAACTTCTCTGCACCATACACTCCTCAACAGAATGGAGTAGTAGAAAGGAAGAACAGGACCTTGGAGGACATGGCTCGAACTATGCTGATCTCAAGTGGACTCTCCCAATCATTTTAGGCTGAGGCGATCAACACAGCGTGCTACATCATCAATAGAGCCATGCTTCGCCCAATCACAGAGAAGACACCCTATGAACTCCTACGAGGAAGAGTTCCCAACATTTCACATCTGAGGGTGTTCGGATGCAAATGCTTTGTGCACAACAATGGGAAGGACAATCTTGGCAAGTTCGACCCAAGAAGTGATGAAGAAATCTTTATTGGTTATGCCTCAGGTAGTAAGGCATACAAGGTCTTCAACAAAAGGACTAAAAAGGTAGAAGAAAGTATTCATGTTATTTTTAATGAAAAATCACTTCGAAAGATTATGCAGAACACCACCAGTTCCTTTGAAGATCCATTTCCCAAGTCATCTCAAGAAGATCCAGATGAAAATGTCACTCCTCCCAGTTCCTGTCCTGCTGATCGGAACCCTCCAATGGCTCCCCCACCAGTTCCTATGGATAATGAACAACAATCCATTTCTGGGAACCATGAGCATGACGACAACATCTATGGAGACTTCAATGATTCATCTCCCACATGATCTTCAATGGAGAAGGTGATCCTAACAAGGAAGCTGAATGCTCAACTCAGAATGTCTCCACATCAAATGCTCTGGCTCCCAACAGAGAAAGAAGAGTCGTCAAGCCTCCAGTCAGGTATGAACATCTAACCTTCTTTGCTTTTAATGCCTTTCTGTCTATTGTGGAACCAAAGAACATAGGTGAGGCACTGAAGGATGCGGACTGGATCCAAGCTATGCAAGAAGAGCTTCATCAGTTTGAAAAGAACAAAGTATGGCATCTAGTTCCCCGTCCCAAGGATAAACACATCATAGGAACTAGATGGGTCTTCAGAAACAAGCTGGATGATACAGGAGCTGTGATAAGGAACAAAGCAAGAGTTGTTGCTCAAGGATACAATCAACAAGAAGGCATCGACTATGATGAAACCTATGCTCCAGTGGCAAGGATTGAGGCAATAAGATTGTTGATTGCCTTCGCTTCACACAAAGGATTCAAGTTGTTCCAAATGGATGTAAAGACAGTCTTCCTCAATGGAATTCTTCAAGAAGAAGTCTATGTCAAACAACCTCCTGGTTTCGAAGACGACGATCATCCAGATCATGTCTACTTTCTAGACAAGGCACTCTATGGCCTCAAGCAAGCTCCCAGAGCGTGGTATGATCGTCTTGCCCAGTTCCTACTCTCAAATGGCTACAGGCGTAGAGTCATTGATAAAACTCTCTTCATCCTAGAAGAAAATGTAACATCTTAGTGGTTCAAATCTATGTTGATGATATTATTTTTGGTTCCACTAACCTGTCCCTTGTAGACAAGTTCAAAGACTTGATGAGCAGTGAATTTGAAATGAGTTTAATTGGGGAACTCACATTCTTCCTCGGATTACAAATCACTCAAAAGGAAGATGGTATTCAAATCCATCAACAGAAGTATGTTAGGGAACTACTGAAGAAGTTCAAAATGGATTCATGCAAGCCTCTCTCCACTCCCATATCCACCATTGCCCATCTGGATAAGGACCATTCGAGTCCTCTAGTGGAAGAGAAGCTCTATAGAGGTATGATAGGTTCACTCATGTACCTAACCGCTAGTCGACCAGACATTGTCTTTGCTGTTGGCTTGTGTGCTAGGTTCCAATCTTGTCCAAGAGAAACCCACTTGGCTGCTGTGAAGAGAATACTTCGATATCTCAAGGGAACTGACGATCTCTGCATTTGGTACCCCAAAGAATGTCCCTTTGAGCTGATGGGTTTCACTGATGCTGATTATGCTGGATACTTGGTGGATAGGAAGAGCACTTCTGGAATGGCACAGTTCCTAGGCTCTTGCCTTGTGCCATGGGGATCAAAGAAACAAGTTTCAGTCTCTCTCTCCACCACAGAATCCGAGTACATTACGGCTGCCTCCTGTTGTTCCCAACTTCTCTGGCTAAAGCAACAACTCGCGGATTTTGGTATGTCTTATGGCCCTCTCACTATTCTTTGTGATAACACTAGTGCCATAAACATCTCTAAGAATCCTGTGCATCATACTAGGACCAAGCATATTGACATAAGACATCATTTTCTTAGAGATCATGTTGAGAAGGGAAACATCATTATGAAATTTTGTAGAACTGAAGATCAGGTTGCAGATATATTCACCAAGGCATTGAATAGAGTTCCTTTCGAGAACCTTAGATTGGAACTAGGAATGATTCCTATTACTCAGTAGTGACCTTAGTTCAAAGAATTCTTTCAGTTCCCCTGATTGACTAGTTTAAGATATTTAACTTGGTAAGTCTTGATGTCCTTGTGTTATATCTTTTGCTACAAACCCTTCTTGTCATAATGGTTTCTTAAAAAGGCTTAGATAATTTTTTCTGGTTCGTTTCCTTTTGGTCCTCATTATTCTTTCAACTCCTCATTGTTCAAGTTTCTTTGATGGCCCAAAAGTCACAATCTGATCATATTTCTATCCCAACAATACAAGTCGAAATGATGATTGTGTACTAAGACCTACCCTTGCCTCATTACTCAATATTCTCTATGATCCATCTCTAAATCCTCTCTGAGAATTATTGTGCAATGCGATAAATAGCCTACCCTGATTCCTTGTATGGGAACGTATGTTTGGTTCCATTGTTTTCACCCACATCAAAGGTTCCCATACATCCCTCTAGCACGCTGAATATATCGCCAGAAAGGAACCAGGATTTAGTATGTCTCCAACGGCTAGATTGGCACTTCCCAGAAGCTATTTATGGCAAAACTCAGAAGCCTAGTCACGTCTTATCAGTTGGCAGACTCCCTCTTCTCTGAATGGGCAAGTTTTGAAAATGGGTTAGCCGTTCCGAAAAGCTGCAAGAGTATTCAATGCCCCAGATTTACCTTGATCTTCTCAACGGCTGGATTTGATTCTACGGTCATCTCAGCCTTCACTGCCTTTAAAGAGTTGCACATTTGCTCCAAGTTGATCCCACAACTCACCATCTCTCTGATCCTCTGCCTCACATTTCTCTCAAACACAGAAATCCTTAAGCTCCTAAAAAATGGCCGATCCAAACCCTAACCTTGTTCAAGACGAAGAGGAGGCTGCCCTTCTCAAAGCCTTTAGAGAAAAGAAGGCAGCTTCATCCTCTAAACCCGTTTCTGCCATCTCTTCTCATAAATCCCAACCGGAAGAGAAACCTGTGGAGAAAATAGTGGAGGAACCTGAAGAGAAAGCCGAAGAGGAACCCAAGGAGCCAACAAAGCCCAAGGGTGAGGAGAAATCCATGGCCATCTCTCTGTCTTCGGAATCGGCTACCAAAACCGTCTCCGAAGGGGGCTCTCATGACTCCTCGCCTGACAAGTCTCTCCAAGAGCTCCTCAGCCCTGAGCCCTCACCAGTAAGCCTCAAATCCAAAACCACTTCTAACCCTGGTCCCTCTGTCGCCACTAGAATGAAACAGAGAAAGAGGAGTTCCCAAGCCATAGTTCCCTATGAAACCAAATCCACAAAAAGAGCCAAAATCACCACCCTCTCTGCCTCCTCCTCCCTGGGTCAGGTCTCCTCTTTCTTCTCTAAGAGGAAGATCCTTAAGCCTCTCATAATCGGCAAGGAGTTCTGGACCCAAGAACTGGAAGAAGAAGATGAGGAAATGTTTGGAGAAGCCCTGAATGAGTTCCATTCTCTGCTGCAGTTTCAAGGATGGGACGAGATGCTGTTTGAACCCTTCTCTGCTTCTGATGAGGTTGTCCGCTTGTTTTACCAGTCTATGGAGTTTGTGCCTGCGAAGGAAAACTCTCCCTGTAACGACGTCATTCTTATATGGAAGGGAACCAGCTATCCTCTGTCCGCCAACCTAATTGCGTCTGCTCTAGGGATCGAGTCAAGGTCTGGGTTTGGCATTCTGCCTCAAAAGAAGGGATGGCCCAAAGGAAAGGGCTACAAATCCAATGGAGCAGTGGTCAAGAAAATCTATGATGGCGCCTCCCCCTCATCTTTGGAGACAAAGGATCTCTCCATCGCAAACAAGTTGTTACACTTCTGGATCACACGCAATATGGTTCCCAGACAGGAGCACCGGAACAATGTTCTCATCACAGATGCCATCTATATGGACAAGGTGCTCTCTGGTGTTCAATTGGATCTCCCTCGCATTGTCTTAGCCAACATGCAGTTCTGCTCATCCCATGACTCCCATGCTTTACCCTTCCCTCATATCATCAAAAACATTCTCTCCAACCTTCACCAGTACCCAGTTGATCTGCCTGAGACAGTCTACAACAAGTGTCTTACCATGGCCACAATTCGGAAGTTGAAGACAAAGGAACAACAAGACCCCCCTTCTGAAGCTCAAGCTCAACTGCCTAAGGAAAAGGCCAGTTCCAAGGCCCCTTCTAGTTCTCAGCCACATCTCAACCCCTCTCAAGACTCCTCTGCGATCCTTACTGCTCTGGATCGTATTGAAAAGGCTATCATGGTGGGCTCGACTGCTTTCCCGGTCGCCCTCCATGATCAAGTAAGAGAGTTGGGGCGTATAAGTTCTGCTGTTGTGGCTCTAGTAGACGTTCTTCAGAAGGATTGGCAAGGTGCAATCAGTGCTCATCAGGCCACGGGCCAAAATGTAGGAACTATCGACAAAGATGCTGAAGAGGAGGCCGCTGCTCTGACATAGGAACGCTTATTCTGGTTCCCAGTGCTGTAACACGACAGCGTGCTAGTAGTTTCCCCTAGGATCCTACTCCCCTCTTCTATCCATTTGTCGTCTTTCCTAATGATTGCTTTTGTTGTTGTCTTTGCGTTTTGTTGTTTTTGTTGTTGGCTTATGTTGGTTGTGTTGTGTCTTACCCGTCCTTGAACAATGATCAGTTTAAGCTTTAATGATTATCTTTTGGCTTCGTCTCTATGATTAATTTGTTTTTGCCTTAAGTTTCCATTACGCTTCTGTTATGGGTTTGATGCAATTGTATATTCTCTTGGATATCATGTTCTTAACTCGTACTTAATCTTTTTGATGATGTCAAAAGGGGGAAGAAAAGGATAGGAACCTTGAACTTTGGAGACTACTGAACTAATAGGAACTCTGAACTAGTTCTACTTCTAAGGGGGAATTTGAAATAAACTCGTTCACTTGCTTAGGGGGAATTTGCAACCATTGAATGCTCTATCATTAATTTGTAATGTTGTAACTCCCTTAATCTCAACTGGTCTCATGAAATTCAAAGTCCTATTATGTTGCCAGGTTCCTTGTATTTGTCATCATCAAAAAGGGGAAAATTGTTAGGAAACGGAACTCTGGAATTTAGGTTCCCCTGAGAGTTCCTTTCCTCAGTTTCTCTACTTTTGACGATGACAAATATTATGATACTAATATTTTATCTCAAAGATGTGTTTTAAGGAACCACAGGAATATACCGAAGGCAAGAAAGCCAAACAGGACAAGGGAACCAAAGGAACAAGACAGATGAAGGAAACCAGAGGAACCCAGGTGTGCCCAGAACGCAGCATGCGGCATTGTGATTCCCGAGAAATCTGGGGACACACAACCTCGGACACAAGTTGTTGAAAATGACTTGTCCGAAGCTTCCAAAAGCCTGCCATTGTCCAAGAGCAAAACAACAAGAAACCTAGAGACGCTGAACCTCAGACATAGAAGGTGAAAGCGACAGGACATAGAGACGTCGCTGTCCAGAAGACAGTTCCCAAGCGGCCAGCTTGTTCCACCTCGGACGAAAGTATTTGGACAATGACATATCAAGGCTCGTCTGGGGTAGTTGACCAACCAAGAGAGATTCTGAGCTGCCTAGGTTGTTTGCACTTGCCAAGAACAACGTGGATCAAGGAAAACCACTCATTGTAGGGCAAGCTTAATCTGTGGGAACCCAGAGAGGATCGAGCTGCGAAGAATCCTCTATAAAAGGAAGACTAACCCAAGGGTTATCTTCAAGCACTGAAACACGACTCACACTCATTAGCAAATGTCTAGTGTGAACCTCTAAACAAGATCATCAAAGCAAACCGAGATCAAGAGGAACCAGTCAAGGAAGAAGAGCTGAGTGCTAAGTTCCTGTGACTGTAAGTGATAGTTCCTAGGTGCGAAAGTCTGTTTCTTGGATTGATTATTGATTGTGTTAAGTTATCTAGGATTGTCTAACTGTGTGTAAGGCAAAGGAACTGTGTGTTCGTTCCTAGGATAAGCTGTAACCAAAAGAGATAAGAAATCAAGAAGTAGACTTTGAAATCCTTTCGAAAGAAAGGTAGTGGTTTTTATCCTGGATTGCTAGTTGGCAATCAAAGGTTTCCACTATAAGGAACTGGTCATTTGTTTGATTATTTATTTCCGCTGTGAAAGGAACTGAGAATTGATATTATGAGTTCCTTAAGTTTTTATCTAACAATCACGATCCTACACCCTCTAAAGGCCCAGGACCTAAATCCTACTCTTGCCCTGGTGCCAATGGAAGAGGAGCACTCCGTTTCCTCTCCTTCCGGGGGCAAAGCAGAAGCCGAGGAGGAATCGATGAGACTGCTAGAGAAGGAGTTGGGTGTAAAGGCTACACCTTTGGCGCCGCCTTCACCTCGCAAGCGGAAGCTCGCTGACTTAGCCCTCACCGCCCAGGAATCAGAGGAGGAGGGCGAAGTCCAGATCTTGGAGCACCGCCCAGCCACCACTGCTCACTCCACTCCCTCCAAATCTGGTGGTGATGAGCATGCCCTCGCCCTATCAAGGCACGGCTCCGTTCCGCTGCTAAAACAACGGCGAAGAAGGCCAAATCCACCGGGAAAGCAAAGCTGGAACTCTTTCTCTCCACCACCACTACTCCGAACTTTACTGAGGGTAAGAAGATTCTTCCTCCCCTGCTTATCCGTGAAAGCTTCTTCTCTGAACACCATGTGGAGGAGATTCTGGAGCTTATGAAATTCCAGGGTTGGTAACGGATCTGTTTCGACAGGATCACCGTTAATGAAGTTCAGGTCAGAGAGTTCTACCACTACTTCTTTCTCTCAAAAGGAGACGTTCTGACTGGGTCATCCAAGATCAGTGGCGAAGATCTCTCCTTCTCTCCCAAGGTTATCTCCCAACTCTTATCTGTTCCTTTGGGTGGTTTTTATGAAGCTCCGTTGAGTGAGCTCAACGAAGAGAAGCTGGCTTGCATGGAAAGTTTGTTTGGTTCCACTGAAGGTGATTTGCACACAGAAAGGTTGACTCTGCTTCAGCGAATAGCGTTTCATATCATCTCCAGGGCTGTTGTACCACGACAAGAGCGCATAAACACCATTACTCTATGCGACCTGTTCTTGCTCGATCGATTCATGCGAAGAGAGAAAATTGATCTTCCCAGAGTCATTCTGTGTCACATGGATCGTTGCAAGGCCAAATCTCATTCTTTGGCCTACCCCGCTTTGGTAAAGATGCTGCTACTACGTGAGGAATCATATCTGGAAGAGAATGAAGTTTCTCTGGGTAGCGAGTTGGATTCTGCTACGATGGAAAAGATGAAATTCATTGGAGACACCAAAGGAACGGGCACTGCTGTTGCAAAGAAAGCAACTGGTGAAGGGTCGACAAAAGGGAGCTCAATTCAGCATCAGATACTTGCTGAGCTCAAGTAGTTGAACACAACCATGTCATTGCTCTGCGGAAGACCCTGAGATCTGAGTGCTCTCCGTTCCTATTCTAGCCCGTCTGACCCTCTGTTCTTGATTTTTTTAATGTTTTTATGTCTTTTGTGTGATTGTTCCTTATCTTCTGATCTTAGCTGTCTAGGTCCCTATGCTATGTACTTCGCATAACTTTATGAATGAATTATTTTGTTTATGAGTTGCATGTGTGTCAAGTCTTTCGGTTTCTTGTGGAACTTTTGATGATGCCAAAAGGGGGAAGTATGGAAAATGTGAAACCCAAGGAAGAGTTGATAACAGAAGCTAGTGCTAAGGGGAACGACAAAGCTGCTTAAAGGTAAATTCTCAATGAACCTTCTGAGGGGGAACATTGTTAATTATTTGAACATAGTATCTGTGTGATTAAATGTGAAAATGCTTCTAAATTGCCTATTCTGAACTGCGTATTTTGACGTGCACATTTTGAAGGAGTTTGTCATCACCAAAAAGGGGGAAATTGTTGGAACGATGATGTTCCCTTTGATTTTGATGATGATAAACTCAAATGCTTTTGATGGTTTTTAGTGTGACTATGAGTTTCAGGAAACGGTGAAGTCAAAGGAACGATGAAAACCTGAGAAGAGTCAAAACAGAAAAGCAAAGGAACAGAGAAGCCAAAAACAACACGCTGGAACGAAAGAAGAGAAGAGACGCGTGATGTTGAACAGAACAGAGAAAGGGAACAACAGCGCAAGGAAAGGAGGACGCGCGCGCTGAAACCCTAGAGAGCCACCGAATATCTGTTATGGAAAACAAATTTGAAAGTTGCAACTTGGGCCTCAAGGAAGATCTCGGTGAAGAGATTTTGGGTAGAATATTGTTAGAAAAGATTGTATAGGATTTTATTATCTTATTTTCCTTAAGTAAAACTAGGGTAAAATATGAGAATTTCCCATACTATATATTAGAGAGTTGCGAATTTCTACAACTACAGAACACACAGAGCATTTACCAGAGCAGAGCATTCGGAAGCAAGAAGAACACTCACAAGGACGAAACTTTGGTAAGTTGAGTACTTGTTAGGGTTTTGGTTGTCTAGTGTGTTGTTAGGAACGTTACATTGAGAAGTCTAGATATCTAGGAGTAAACTAGATTGAGATAAGACTTGCTTGTTTGTAATTCCAGGATTAATAACATAAGTAGACATTCGAAATCCTACTAGAAAAACCTAGAGGTAGAGGTTTTTCTTAGTCAACTAGTTGGTTGATTAAGTTTTCCTCTCTAAGGAATTGAGTTCGTTACTTCATAATTCTGTTGTTATTTTCCGCTGCCCAAGGAACGAACTTACCGTTCCTTGATCTAACACACTCGATTCTACGGTTTGGTTTATGAAAATGAAATTGGAGTACCGAGATCAATAACATGTGCATTCTGATAATTATCTTTACCTTGACCCATTCTATTAGATTATTAAAAGAAGTTTTAACTCTGTTCAATTTGCTTTCAGGAGCCATTCACTTTGCAAGATCTGAAGGGATAATACCAGCCGCCGAGCCAACCCATGCAATCGCTGCGACGATCAAGGAATCTCTCTGTTACAAGGAGACCGGAGAACAAGGGTGATCATGATGGCAATGTTTATGGATCTTGATTTAGCTGTAAAATTCTATTTCACAATATAAATCAGAATTAAAAGGATATTGTGTAATTTGATGCTAAAGAATTGTAGAATGGGTGCATTAGTTAATATGCACCTATTTTGTCATATATTTCGGTGATTTGTATATTATTTTTTTTTAAAAGAAACATATAACTCGGACCTTTAAATACCCGAGTTATATAAATCAAACGGTCATTCATTTTCATAAACCAAATAACCCAGATGTTGTCAATCCGATATATAATTAACAACCCGGTGTATTTTTGGTTAAAAATATAACTCGGATGTATAATTAACCGGTGTATTTGTTTTTCAAATAACTTGGATTTATAGGTGTTTTATATAACTCGGATGTAGATATCTTTGGGTTATATAGTACCCAAATAACACGGACTTTAAATCCATGTGGGAAAAATGTGGGAGGCTAATAACCCGGATATGTTAAATTTAGGTCCGGGTTTATAGGTTTAGGGCAAATATCGCGCTGACTTTTAACCCGGACCTAGTCCGGGTTATATCTACTTAAACGCCCGGGTTATTAGGGCTATTTTGTATTAGTGTGTTTCGCATAACATGCACCATTTTACTCATTTTTTGTATTTATTGTTACAAATCTCAACATGAATTAAAAAATTTAATTATTTTTACAATTTACAAAATAAATCAGAATTTTAAAAAAGTTATTCCCATAAACAAAACAATTACTCAATCACATACATTGATCTCTCCAGCTTTAATAATTCACATTTGGCCATTTATTTATATAAACTTTACATTTTAGTTATATCTACTTATATAGTATTGTCCCCTTACAAGAGGTAAAAAACAATACTTCACAAACTACAACTTAAATAAAATTCTATACATAACAAGGCTTTTTATAACAACATTACACTTCACTATCACTATTATCCGTAAACTCATCCTATATCATATATATATGCAATATCCCTATTAGAACTTACGGAAAATTAAATTAGTTCATAATTTTACAACAGCCAATCCAATATTGACTAATTCGTACTCGGTCGAACATTACATGAACTTCAAAACGACATTTATTCTCATAAGCGAATTGTTCATGAAAATTCTTATTCCATTTCAACCATTTGTAATTAAATGACTCGAGATCCCGATTCATGGATCTCTCGATTTTACTTTTTGTGGAGTAATCAACATGACGAATCGAATTTGTTAATGTTACACTCACAAAATATGCAAAGTGCCATTTGAGAAATCCAAATAAGAGGACTGAACCGTTTCTTATGATTCATTTAAACATTCAATACATATTGGTTGATCATCTTGTAAATTATAGCTCTATGATTCCAAATATCGTTCCATATTTCATCCTTTTGAATTTCATATTCAAATTGCGTCCTGATCTATTTATTAAACATAATTGACTCAATTATTTTATCCACAACCTAACACTTTCACACAAAACAAACTACATAAATAATATAAGATAATTTTTAAAAAGTTAATTCAAACGTATTTACATGTATAAATATACATAACCAATTATAATAAATTCTATGCATCTGTCCTACGCACGAATCGGTCTCATGTTTTACTCAATATTCTATAAGAAAAATGTTTATAATTTAACCTACATTCCTTGAGAGAAAAAACAATACAATCTGGTATGATAAAACTTGAATTCTACGCAATCTTTTAAATTCATAATTAAGATATTATGAAAAAAAAATGTTCTTTTTACTTTTATTGGTGTATTGTCTATATAATAAAATGAATTATATGATTTATTTAATATCCAAAAAAATGCAAATACCTTCAAAATATTTTAAAGTTAACAATAACAAAAATATCCAAAAACATAACTTATAAAACATAGCTTAAATGTTTGCAATAACTCATCTATCATGGCCTCTGCGAAGCACATGCTCGATTGGCTAGTTATAGTAGTAGAGGGAGGATCTAGTAAAACGGAAGTTATGGTAAAACGAAAGGATAAATCTAGGACGTTGGATGGAAGGTGATGGATGGATGGATGATTGGGTCTTATAGTTGATATGGTATGGGTGAAACCACCATATCTTCTCTGATAAGACAGTTAATGGATATTTTAATTAATAAAAGATAATTAAGGATATTGTTAGAGGAGAGAGAAAATCAAATATTCCCTCACAAACCGTTCCCATCTACGTTACGAAGATTCTTCATTGATGGAAACCTCCATTGCCGCTCCAACTGCGTCCTACTCTACATTGATTGTTCATCTACATCGACGCATCTTCAAGACATCAAACTTGTTCATCTACATCGATGCATCATCAAGCCATCAAATTTGTCTTCATCGACTCACCATCAAGCCATCGAATTTGTCTTTATCGAAGGCGGTGGAACCTCCATGACCGTTGCACGTCTGTAATCCTCCTACACTGCATATTCGTCTTCATTGACTCACCATCAAGCAAGTGAAAAGTTGATCTACTCGTCTGAATATCCCGGTTCGAAACGTGATCGATAAATCAACGAGCAATCTACGTTAGGGCTTGGTCGACTCTTCTTAATATGGATCGAGGTGTGTATATTAATTTCCCATCAAAACCCTAATTCTAATACATTATATGTTGATCTTCAGCCTATTAGATTTGATTTCTGCATCATATTATACGTTGATCGAGGTGTGTTTGTAAATATTAAGTTCAAATTCAGGTTATCAAAAATTCAAATTATCGCGAATATTGTTTGTGTCATTTTGAATATCGTATAGTGGTCTTCCATATTGAGTTGATATTCATGACATCATGTACTGATATTCATGATTCCAACTAAGCAATATTCATGAAAACTATCCTGATATTCGTGTGCTAATATCAATATTTTGGAATTGAATCATGTTCCTGAAATATTTTTTGTATATGATGAATATCGCTTGTCCGACTTTGAATATCTTGTTTGATGGAACACTGATTATGATGTAATGATTTTCATGTAATGTGTATACGTATTCATGAATCACATTGGGGATATTCATATAAACTGAACTGATATTACAGTGTATGCGTATTCACAAACCCAATTAGGCGATATTCAGATAAAGTGTACTGATATTCGTGTGTTATTCTCAATATTTTGGAATTGAATCTAGGTCTTCAAAGCTTTTTTTGTTTGTATACAATGAATATCGCTTTATCGATTTTGAACATCTCGTTTGATGGTATACTAATGATGATGAAATTGTATTCATGTTCTGTGTATACATATTCATGAACAACATTAGCGATATTCATATAATATATAATGTTATTCATGCACAGTGTACCAATATTCATGCATCCACGTAAGCGATATTCATACAAACTGTAGTGATATTCATGTGTTAATCTCAATATTTTGGAATTGAACCATGTTCTTCAAATATCTTTTTTTGTTTGTGCTTGTTTAACGACATTTAATAGTTTTTAAATGATATTCGTGTATTGTGAACCGGTGTTCAATCTTTATTTTTTTATTGAAGTGAATATCATTCATGGAAATATGAATAAAATTTCCTCTCAAACTACTTCTAAATGCTTCATGTGCATATTCATGAATTTGTGATTGATATTCATGTATTATATGTCGATATTCACAGTTTCTTGCACATGTCAGGGTCACGCAAAAAAGAATGTTTCAAGTGAAGATATAATGTTAGAAAGCTCAGAGAAAGACATTGATGTATCTGAAAATGAAATATCAGAAAAAGATGATACAAAATAAAAGTTTGGCACGGAGTGCGTTTTTGGCACAAAGTGTGTTTTTGACGAGGACGATACAAAATCAAAGTTTTGCAAAGAAGAATTGTAATTTTGTTATTCGTATTTTGTTCCTAGATACTCATGTTTTGCAAGTCGATTTTCATGCGTTTAGCATCAATAACACTTAGCTAGCTTTGGATATAAATGAAATTTTTTGATATTTGAATTCCTTCGACCAGTTATTCATGTTATGCATTACATAATTCGTAATTTTTGTAAGGATATGAAGGGATTTGTGTTATACTTCTAATCTTTGTACAAGTCATATTCATTCAGTCTGTGCAATTTGGTATTAAAACTTGTAAGGATATGAAGGGATTTGTGTTCTTCGACCAGTTATTCATGGGAGTAAGTTGTAGCTTGGAGATAAATTGTTGTATCTATAAATATGAATATAATTCTATATTGGCATGAATATCACTACGTTTCACCGTGGAATATCATAACCCCAACAAAAAATAATCACTTCACACTAACACAAATAGTTCTATACAAAAAATGTACATGAATATTAAGAACAACAAACATGAATATCGCGATTACGTAATGCCTTGTGCTTTTTTAGACGAACATGCAACTTCAACCGTCTCTTTGTCGGTGCAACCAGTGGCGGATCTATAGGGGGGCTGCTGCCCCCGCTTATGGTACAAAGTTCTTTTATATATATACTAAGAAGCTTAATGTAAAACACAAAAAGCAGCTTGTGCAGTTGGCACCAGATTTGTGCATCTACCCCACAAACCCCTGTTCGACTCCTCTTGACACCAAATCCGATGTTTATTCTTTTGCCATTAAAATGAACCCAGTGTAACACCCCCGACTTATGTCGGTAGTGCCACACGCCAGTGACCTCAGATGTTAATGCCCAAAGTCACCCTAGGCTTTAATTGGAACAATTAAGCTTAAATAAATATATAAATATTAAATAACGAAAGAATAATCAGCAAAAGACCCAACCTTTTTATTAAGATTCCTCTCGTAAAATGAGAGAGACGGTTTTATAACAAAGTATAGTGACAGCGGAAGACTTTTAAATTACAGCGGAAGACTCTTTTAAAGTAGTCCTAATTACATGACTATGTATTACATTTATTTCAAATTAAACATACATGCCTTGGAAATATTACTTCTTAAAATGCAAATATCAACTACAAGCCTTCTCTTCGATTGGTTACTTCAAATCGCCGCGGACCAACCACTCATGTGCCGTATAGGACGGATGACACCAGCCAACCATGCAAGGAATAAAATCCGGTTGGTTAGTCTAATGAAAGACTATGCAAGGGTGCAAGCAGAATGGTTCTAGTGATCGTAACTGTTTACTATCATTGTCCCTCGAATAATAACCAAAGGAACGATACATAACCCGGAACTTTCACGGAATGATAGAAGAAGATATGCATCGAAAAGAAGACTCCAATGTAATTGAGTCTTATAGGAAACGTATGTAATTGTTTGGGAACGTTAAGTTTTCACACAAGTTTATAAAAGCGACCTTGATTATTTGGGTCCACGACCAACCTCACCGCGTAATGCGAATCCAGATTGGAAAGAGGACTTATTCTAACAAGAGTCCGGGCGGTTTCCACGTTATACTTCTCGCCCGAGGGTATATTAATTATGTGCGTAAAAGCACGTACCTTATTTACTTTCAAAAACGTACATTCACGTTAAGGCTTTTAATCCACATCATCCCGATACGAGAGATATCTTTGGGATGAATTCTGAATATTGGCACTAGCTAAGTGCACCTACCACTTATATCCGAATAAGGGTACAGTCATGACCAGGAGTACTAGGGAAAAAACCTCCTAATACTTGTTATAAAGAAACTACTAGACCTCGCAAGGTACATAGCGTTCCTACGAATACTCGTGCTAACTAAGCATGTAAGTTCACACATAATTCCACACCAAAATCCATTTATCACTTTACGGTAATATCATATAGAATTATATATAATAGCGTTGTTTCTAGCAATATATACAACCTATTATAAATTCATATTTTTACACAACATTTTATCATTTAAGTTCCCAAACACAAATCAACAACTTTATTCCAACTTAATTAAACAATTAAGTAATTGATAATCAAGAAGAATATGGAATAAATCAACAAGAGCGAACCGCCACTTGCCTTAGTCTAGACAAACGAAGAGTTGGGTCCGGATTCGGGAACTTGAACTTGTGCAAGGCTGCCTACTAAAATTCCCGTTGAATTTTATCGTCATTCCGTAGGGTCGGATCCCAATCCGTACAACCGGCCATGGATACGAGCACAATCCAACCCAACGACGCATACGAGATGAGTTTAAAACAAGAAACCCTAATTAGTTACGGTACAAAACGAAGGAAAAAGGGCAGTGTCGCGATCGCGGCTTGCTGGGCAAAGCCGCGGCCGCGGCAGAAGGGGCTGCGATCGCGGGCCATGCTTTGGTCAAGATCACGGGCCTCTGCCCAGCCGCGGTCGCGATAGATGGAGCCGCGGTCGCGGGACTCCATCCCGACACGAGCTTAAATCGAACTTCAGAGCCTTACCAACGACGACGAGGCGCGGATCTTCTCTTTCTGGACACTTGTGCACTACCACCACTCTAGGAACTTCACAAAGGCGACGACCTCGGCATTCGGCAATTCCGGTGACAAACACCACAACAATGCGAACTAAATTGAGAGGAGAAGAGATGGAGAAGATGGTAGAGGAGAAGGCCAATTCCGAGCCCTATTTATAGGCTAGGAAATGGAGCTCTACACTCAATGCCAAGGAGGCCAACCGATCCAGCTCCCGCCGCTCGAAAAAACGTGGGGAAATGCCGATCGTCGGCGTTTGGGAAAGAGGAGGAAGAAGACGAAGCAGAGAGCCGCAATCGCGGTTTCAGAACCGCGATCACGGTTTCAGAACCGCGATCGCGGTTTGGCCTTTTGCCAAAACCGCGCCCGTGGTTTCATAACCGCGGGCAGTGCCGCGCCCACGGCTCTCGGGCCTTGATCGCGGGTCTTGCTTAATTCTCATTTTAGCAACCCTCCAATAATTAGAATCCATATATTTCATTAAATGTGTATCCATACATTCATATGGTTCTTACAGGGTTACAGGACATACCTAACACGTTTTGCTTACAAAACAAAAGTTTGAAAATTACACAAATACCTCTACTAAAACTGAGGGTTATTACATTACTACCCCCTTAAAAATAGTTTCGACCCCGAAACTAACACTTCGACCCCGAAACTAACACTACCAAGTTAGAAGGATCGATTTCCACACTAACCTCTCTACTTGAGTTTAGTATCCTCAACTATTTCGTACTTAAAACTAATCTTAGGAACGTCGATATGTTTCCTCAACCATGACATCCCTCATATGTCTCGTTTCCATATATTATCTCATGTGCCGACTCTTAATATACTCACAAGGTCATGATTACCTTAGAATCATAGTCTCCAAAATCATCACATGATCTTAATACACCTTAAGCTTGAGAACACACCTTTTCTTTCAACTTTTCTCTTTATAAATGACTCCTAAAGTTCATACCTTATCTCCTTATAACCTAACTTAGTACCCCCAATTGTCATATTGTCTTATGATGAGGCTAAAGTCGTAATGCCTATCAAAGTAAACCTCAAAAACCTAACTAATATAGTAGGGTAAATAAGGATCGATCCCACAGGGAGGTAAGCAATCTTCCTAAGTGCAAAGGTTGTATGCCAATAGTAACAAAATGGGGTTTTGGTTTGTATCAAGCAACAAAGTAAATCAATGCAAAAGATGTAATCAATGGATGAGAAGTAACTTAGCCAGACAAATATCCACAATTCAGTTTGATTGGTTGATCCTAGATTATCTCCAATTCCTACCAATGAATATTCCTGTCCCGATCTTATGTATATAGACAGGTCAACCAGCCCTGAAAATACTTACCATTAAACAATCAAGAAACAATCAAGATTCAATCTAAAGGCAGCAGTAAGCATAGGAATTAACCAGGATACATGCAATACTTAACAACCCGTCAGTACTCGACATGTAATCAATTCGCTTCACAATAAACATTCACAACCAGGAAGTGTAAATTGCGGTTGCTACACAAGATAAGGGATTTCAACCAGAAATATCCAAACCCTAGCAATAGATAGTCACTAATATTAACTAGATGATCAGACTAGTCAAATCAGCAAGAATCATGGGATGAAGCACAAAGAGAATTAATATAATCAAAGGTAAGGAAATAGAGTTAAAATCTCATAACCAAATACAAACGAAGGCTTCAATCGTCGGACTAAGAAAAGGTTGCTTAGTTCTTCATAGTCTTCAAAGCATAAAAACTCTAAGGGAAAAACTAAACGATAATGTGATAACGAACAATGAAAAGGCTGCTAACGAATGAAAGATATAAACCTAGCAAAACCTAATTTCCAAAAAATAGGAAATAATATCTCTAAAAGGAAGTTAACGAAATAAAATAAAAGAAAAGAAATAAAATAATGAAAACTTGGACGAAAATCTCTCGGCGCCCGCGTGTGAACAGTAGCCGCGACCGCGGATTGTTCTCTGGATGCTTCGCTACTTCTGTGTGTTTCCGCGACCGCGGCTTATCTTTCGCGTCCGCGGATTGTCTTCTGTAGCGCTCCTTCGCCTCGCTTGCGGTCTTCTCTTGTGGCTTCGCCTCCATCTTCACTATGTCTTTATTTAAGTACTCAAAACCACCAAAACAACCCTTCTTCTCCACAACTCCATTCTCCTATATTGTGTCCTAAACACACACAAATGGCACCTAAAACTCCGGTAACAACTCCTAGTTACGTACTACAAAGTAGAGCGTATCAAATTCCACCATGCTTAAACCTTGCTCGTCCTCGAGTAAGCTAATAGAAACCTACTCCTCCAATGAAATACCCAAGGTCTCAGGAAGCACAACAAAACTATCTCCACTAAGAACTGCACCTAATCATGAATCTCCCAGGTACCAACACATCAACACAACACACAAGCTTAAAGGAAAGCAGAGTACTTCCCCCAAGCTTAACCCGAACACTATAGAGTGAAAGTAACCATCTAATCCTAGCCTCCATCTAACTTCTTATAACTCCTAAAGTGACCTACCCGAATCCTCCTTATATCACATCTTCTTATGTCACCACGCCAGGAAAAATAAGGAATCCTAATAATCACTCTTCTTCTTTTCACTCATTTTGCCAAGGCACCCTTTTGGGTTTTCAGCAAGCCACTCATTTAATTTTTCAATAGATGTGCTCACAAAAACTCCAATCACTCTTGACCTCTTATTACCCCAGCCTAATGCTGGTCCAAGCCACATGCTAATTGTCTAAGCCGCCTTTTCAGGTTTTCGACTTAGCCTAGGATTTTCTTTTTTGTCTTTTTTTTTTCATATTTTTGACTTTCTCTTTTTCATATTTTTTTCTTTCTCAGACGACTAGCAAGTATAGAACACTCCCCCATGCTTAAATATTGCATTGTCCTCAATGTAATGAAAGACAAAAAGATGAAGCACAGGGAAAGGGAGAAAAGTACTCACACCGTCGTCGAGGTGGCCTGGACTTGGATGTTGGTGCTGGCGGTAAAGCATTGAAAATACAAGTCACTGGTGTTGCGGCGGTCCTTCTCAAGCAAACTTCACGTGCAACCAAATAGATCCATCGTAAGGTGAAGTGGCACATAAAAGAAACGGGGATGCACGGGCCTTCAACGAACACAGAATGGGAGCCCTAATGTAATCGTGTAGCGGGCTTCATCGTTCCATATCAATCGTCGTATCTGCAGTTGGCTCTGGAGCACCTCCTCATCAGCTGTCGAATGTCGGGCCATCATCGGTGCCAAATAAAAATATCGGGCTATTGTCTCCTCTTTGGCAGCATGATGCACACCATCTCGCATAGAAAAGCTCGGACAACTGGGCCGCGATCGCGGTTTTAAAGCCGTGGTCGCAGAAAAACGTTGATTTTTTTTTCCTTCAGATAAGGGGACTTACAGTGATGAAACCGTGGTCGCGGAAATTTTTTCACAGTCGCGGATTCGCGTCTGGTGAGAATTAAACACCGTCTTCGAGTCTCCTACCTGAAGGTTAGTCTAAACACGAAACAACACAAATAAAAACTTGAAACGAAAAGACACGAAAAGAATTACATACCTCGGGTTATCTCCCGAGCAGCGCCTTGGTTATTGTCGTGGCTCGACATGGTCCCTTTCAATTCAGCTTGGGTTGCTCACATCAACCGAACACTCGGGGTCAAAATCAGGAGGGTGTCTCTTTACATCATCTATGTTGAATCCGACCCTCACCCCCATCAAACTCCATGGTGAGCAAACCACTACTCACATCAATCTTCGTATTCGCCATTTTCATAAACGGTCTATCCAACATCACAGGGGCTGCATGTTTGTCTTGCCCCGTATCCATCACAAAGAAATCAGCAGGGAAAATCAGGTTATCGACCTTTATCGGAACATCCTGCACGACTCCTTTGGGATACACATAGGACATATCCGCCAATTGAATCACTGTCCATGTCTTCTGTAACGGCCCAAGTTTCAAAGATTCATACAGCGAGAGAGGCAGTACATTTATAGATGCACCCAAATCCAGCATGGCTTTATCGAACGTGGTGTCACCTATCTTGCAAGGAATACTGAACATGCCTGGATCACTTCACTTCTTGGGCATCCGCTTTTGCAGCATAGTGGATACATTCTCATTCACCTGGAACTTCTTCTTCGCTTTCTCTTTTGTCTTCCTCTTAATCTTGCATAATTCCTTCAAAAATTTCGCATAACGAGGAATACTCTTAACCAGCTTGATCAAAGGAGTGTTTACCTCGCAATTACTGAAGGTTTCAAAGATTTCATTGTCGTTCTCCGGCCTTCTAGTATCCTTCAGTGCCTCAGGGAAGGGTGCGGGTGGCTTCAGCGAGCCAAGCGGATGAAAGCATGGACGAACATAATCGTCATGGACATCAGCGGGCAAACCGCGATCGCGGATTGGGTCCCACGGTCGCTGGATTTCTTCGATAATTTCTGGGACACTAGGGGATAATCTGCGGTCGCGGATGTCAATCTGCGGTCGTGGATTCGCTTCAGACTATGCCCCTCCTCCAGAAACATTTCTGCGGTCGCGGACATCGGGCCGCAGTCGCGGACGCAGTCGCGGAAAATCGCCGATTTTTGCTTCGCCTTCAGTTATGATTCCGCGGTCGCGGAAATCAGGCCACGGTCACGGTTCTTCCTCTGCAGCATCCGTCACTTCCTTCATTTGTGTTCCATTCCTCAGCGTCATTGCACATACATTCTCCCTCGGGTTTGCTACCGTTTGAGATGATAGTTTTCCCGAATCCCGGGCCTCCAATTTGCTCGTTGCGAGAGAAATTTGCCCCACTTGCTTCTCCAAGTTCTGAATACTAGACTTCATCTCTTGATTTTGTTGGACCATAGTGTTTGCTAACGTCGATACGCTCTGAGCTAGAGACTTGATCATGTCGTCATTGGACATTGATGAACTTGCGCTTTGGCCTTGAGGTCTAGGGTCATATGGAGCTCTAAATTGTTGTTGTTGTTGACCTCCAGGCCGCTGAAATTGTTGTTACTGCTATAAGAACCGTGGTGGCCTCTGGTGAAACTCTTGATCATCCCGGTCCTGTGGAGGATTCTGCTGGTTCCCGTATCTCAAATTGGGGTGATCTCTCCATCCTGGATTATAAGTGTTGGAGTACGGGTCATATCTCAGCCTTGGAGGGCCGAAACCTCTAATAGCATTCACTTCAGCAGTGGGCTCCTGCAGCGTGGGACACGCATCAGTAGGGTGCATCGTGTCATAGCATATTCTACAAGACTTGACTAGTTGTTGGTTGCCCTTCATCATAAACCTCCTCATCATCTCCTTCATCTCAGCCATCTCAGAAAGTAGTGAGGGTGATGGCTGAGAGTCTGCGGCCTTGATTGCCTGAATGCTCGCTCTCTTGCTGAACTGTCTTGAGCCCTCAGATAGCTCAAAGAATATCTCAAATGCTACAGCTGGCGTCTTGTTGAGGATGTTACCGCCACAAGCTGCGTTCATCATCCGATGCTCATCATCAAGAAGTCCACCATACAAATATAGCACGAGGTCTTGGTCAGAATAACCATGGTATGGACAGCTTGAGATCAACCTCTTGAACCTCTCATAGTACTCATACAACGTCTCAGTAGCATGTTGCTCGATATTGCTGATGTTCCTCTTCAAGCTGTTGAGCTTCGTTGCAGGGAAGTACTTCTCCAGGAAAGCTTTCTTCATCTTCGCCCATGTGTCTATGCTTCTTGGGGCCAAATAATAAAACCAATCATTTGGCCGAATCCTTCAGAGAGAAAGGAAAGGCCCTCAGCTTGATCTGGTCCTCAGTAATGTTCATTGGCTTCATGTTGTTGTAGACAACGTGAAATTTAGAGAGATGTTTGTTGGGGTCTTCTCCACTCATCCCATGGAAGTGGGGTAGTAAGTGAATCAACCCAGATTTAAGCTCAAAGTTCACACCATCCGCCAACTCTGGAAACTGTACAGCAAGCGGTTGCTGCTTTAGATTCGGCGCAGTCAACTGCCTCAACGTCTGTTCCTCAACCATCTCGAGTTGCGTACGGACTACTCTACGGTTGCAGGAAAGTGTCCTCTCAATTTCTGGATCAAGATCTAAAGTAAGAGAGTCAGTAGCACGGGTATGGACCATAAGATAGATCCACACAATAGTAGGCACACAAACAAACACAAAGAAAAATTAAAAATTTGCCTCCCCGACAATGGCGCCAAATTTGATGAGGCTAAAGTCGTAATGCCTATCAAAGTAAATCTCAAAAACCTAACTAATATAGTAGGGTAAATAAGGATCGATGTCACAGGAAGGTAAGCAATCTTCCTAAGTGCAAAGGTTGTATGCCAATAGTAACAAAAGGGGTTTTTGGTTTGTATCAAGCAACAAAGTAAATCAATGCAAAAGATGTAATCAATGGGTGAGAAGTAACTTAGCCAGACAAATATCCACACTTCAGTTTGATTGGTTGATCCTAGATTATCTCCAATTCCTACCAATGAATATTCTTGTCCCGATCTTATGTATATAGACAGGTCAACCAGCCCTGAAAATACTTACCATTAAACAATCAAGATTCAATCTAAAGGCAGTAGTAAGCATAGGAATTAACCAGGATACATGCAATACTTAACAACCCGTCAGTACTTGACATGTAATCAATTCTCTTCACAATAAACATTCACAACCAGGAAGTGTAAATTGCGGTTGCTACACAAGATAAGGGATTTCAACCAGAAATATCCAAACCCTAGCAATAGATAATCACTAATATCAACTAGATGATCAGACTAGTCAAATCAGCAAGAATCATGGGATGAAGCACAAAGAGAATTAATATAATCAAAGGTAAGGAAATAGAGTTAAAATCTCATAACCAAATACAAACGAAGGCTTCAATCGCCGGACTAAGCAAAGGTTGCTTAGTTCTTCATAGTCTTCAAAGCATAAAAACTCTAAGGGAAAAAGTGAACGATAATGTGATAACAAACAATGAAAAGGCTGTTAACTAATGAAAGATATAAACCTAGCAAAACCTAATTTCCAAAAGATAGGAATTAATATCTCTAAAAGGAAGTTAACAAAATAAAAAAAAGAAAAGAAAAGAAAGGAAATAAAATAAATAAAACTCGGACGAAAATCTCTCGGCGCCCGCGTATGAACAGTAGTTGCGACCGCGGAAAGGATTCCGCGACCGCGGATTGTTCTCTGGATGCTTCGCTGCTTCTGTGTGTTTCCGTGACCGCGGGTTATCTTCCGCTCCCGCGGATTGTCTTCTGTAGCGCTCATTCGCCTCGCTTGCGGTCTTCTCTTGTGGCTTTGCCTCCATCTTCACTATGTCTTCATTTAAGTGCTCAAAACCACCAAAACAACCCTTCTTCTCCACAACTCCATTCTCCTATATTGTGTCCTAAACACACACAAATGGAACTTAAAACTCCGGTAACAACTCCTAGTTACGCACTACAAAGTAGAGCGTATCATCTTACTCCTTACATATGCATCTCATCTATTTCATTATTTACCTTAATTAAATTTGGCCCTTATGCCATCTCTTAACCCAAAATCTTTCCATTAATCAAGCTCTAACATAAGACTTTTAAGATTCCTTTAATCCTTTTACAATTAACCACACAACATCTTATTCATGTTTTTGCCCGAATATGATCTTAATAATTCATTTTACACGACCATAATCAACCACTTTGTTCACCCAAAACGGGTCATATGATCACCTTAATAGACATAGGTCACTTTTTTCACCAAGTCCAGATAATAAAATCCACACACTTACATTATCACATACTATTAATCCACATAAGTTACAACAAACTTTTACCGACTGAGTTTGTTATTCACCCATGAATCCTTACACACTTAATCGTCCTCACACAATTTATTATCCCAAATTAAGCAAACCTTCTGCTTAGATTTACTATTTACCCAAGACTTAATCGTCTTAATACTCCTCATATCATTATATCATTTCCTTAAGAAACACTTATAACGAAACTTCAAATAGGTCTTCCAAAATAATACTTATGCTTCACACACTTAGCTTTTCCAAAATCTTTAACCACTGGTCCTACAATGGGCACACTCACTTATAAACCCCATAACCATAACTCTTGGGTTCTAAAGTTTATTCAAGATCGTATTAGAGTACGATCATTTTAGAGAAAACGAACTCCTTATGAAATATCTCTCTTATACATTTATTCACTTAAATATATAATTTATACAATTCACCCCATCTAATGCTCAGAGTATGCACATGAGGAATAACCTCAAACTCCATAGAGCATTACTACACACACCAAATCATTATAGCAAGGAATCCTTACAACATTAACCTCTCGAGACAATGCTCATGAATTCGAGCAAAGGGAACAAATAATGTCAATGCCCAACTTGACATTATTTCAAGAACATAGAGGGGGTTCTTACGAATAGTTTCGACCTCGAAACTAGCGCTAACAAGGTAGGGAGCAATCACAGATGTCCCAACCCAACACTATCCTTTATGAGCCCAGACAGTCTTTATCGACACATGACATGTACTATTTTTGGCACTCAAGGATTCTCGTATGAACGAACAACTTGCAATAGTAATGAATTTAGTAATTTCCGGAATAAGGAAACACTTCTTTATTATTCGAAACATTACATTAAAATAATTGACAAAATGTCAAACAGACAGATTACTAAACTATGGAGACTCTCGACACAAGTCATCGCTCCTTATTCTTAAAAAGCTTTACAAAATACCACTACTCGCTCAGGGTTTCCTTCTCGTCGGGGTGACGTATCACAAAGAGTCGTTGCCCTTGACTCGAAGATTCCATAGGCTTCTTGCCTTTATTACGAGCAACAGATTGCTTAGGAGCGGACACTTCCGACTTTGAGTTCTGCCTACTGCCAACATTTGAGGCCTGGTATGATTGTGTTGTCCCTTGACCTTCTGCCTACAATATGTTTTCATATGGCCTTCCTTCCCATAATTATAACATACCCGCTTCTCCTTTTGGCAATTAAAACTTTTATGCCCAGCCTCACCACAACTGTGGCATTGAATCACACCGCTACTCCAACCTGAGCCTTTGGCGGAGTCAGACTGAGTCGTCTCGGTCTTAGCATGACCAGACTTCTCAAACTTGGTGGGTGATGTCGGCCGCTTAAATGCATTAAACTTCCGGTTATGTTGCCCACCTTTGGCCTTATTCTGTTCCTCCCGCTATCGGGTGGAATCTTCCAGCGTAACCTCTACCTTATAGGCCGCATCCACATACTGCTCCAAGGTAGAGCAATCGTGATGCACCATCAGAGGTTTGATTTCTGGGCTCATCCATCCATGGAAGTACCAGATCTTCTGTTCTTCTGAATGCACGTCCGAACTAGCATAATGTAGCAAATGATTGAACTTTGCCGCCAGCTCAGTCACCTTCAGTCCCTCCGTCTCTGGGTAGAGGAACTCCTTCACCTTCTCTTCTCTCATAGCATGGGAGAAGAATCAATCAATGAGTTTAGCCTTGAACATTGCCCAACTCAGATTTGGGTGGTTGTCCAAACCAGTTCCTTCCCACCACTCACTTGCTCCGTCTTTCAGATGTAATGAAGCAATGTGCACCTGTTCAGCCTCGGTGCATACCATGTTCCGAAATAGTCACTCCATATGAGAGAACCAATAGGCAACCTTGACTGGTTCCCCGATTCCATCATAGCTATCCGGGCGCATTGAATTGATCGTCTTCAATGCTTGGTTGTAATTCCCGTCATTTCCCATGGTATCGATCGAAGGTGCAGGATCCACTGGCTCCCCAAATTCAGGAATAACCTGAGGAACTGGGACACCTTGTGCTTGTTGTACAGTTGGCCTAACTATCTCGGTGACAACCTGCACAACGATCCTTCGAATGGCCTCGATGGCCACAGCATCAAAGACCACTAGAGCAGTTGGTGGGACAAAAGTTCCTTCCCTCTCTACTCGAGGGTCAGCCTGAACACGGTTATGGCCTGTTGGATTATTGTGAGAGGCAGATTCGCTCTTATCCCCCTGATTAGCAGCACTTCTCAGGTTTATCCTAGGGTCGTCACTATCTGTTGATGAACCATAACGTCAAATTAAAATCTTCCAACTTGTATATGATACTTAATCACTTACGTTATGATACGAATTATAAGGGTCCAAACCAATAACTTATATTAGTTTGACTGACCCTCCACCATTAACATTAAAACGACCTTATCCTCTTACTTGAGAATGGATCAATTAGGAGAAATGTCAACCTTTAAATGACATTAAACCTAAGAAAAGACGATATCCTTAAGTAACAAAATCGAAGCTTGCAGAAGTTTAAAAATCACTCATCATCAAACCTTGTACTTTATACATATAAATCTTATATACTTAACTTGGCAAAATCATTATTTATATAGTTATTTCCTTGTAATAAAGACATTATTATTACTTTGTAAACTCTTACCGAAATCCAAACCACGCTTTTAAGGTTATAACACAAACTTAATTTTAAACATTTATAACATTATTTTATAACAATACTATGAAAATTAATGCTTAAAACAAGAGAGTTTAACATTACTTTTAACACCATCCCGAATACCATTTTATTCATTTAATATTAGGACACCATTACTTTTAAATTTCATAAACCTTAAGCAATTTGAAAACCTTAAATTTAATACTAATAATTTAGATTTACGAAATTCCTTTATAAATTAAAATAGCTTGAAAATATCTTCGAAAATAACTTTGAAAATTCATAAATCCAACAATAGGCCAAGAATTTTAAAACATTGCTCTGATACCATAATTGTAACACCCCCGACTTATATCGGTAGTGCCACACGCCAGTGACCTCAGACGTTAATGCCCAAAGTCACCCTAGGCTTTAATCAGAACAATTAAGCTTAAATAAATACATAAATATTAAATAACGAAAGAATAATCAGCGGAAGACTCAACCTTTTTATTAAGATTCCTCTCGTAAAATGAGAGGGACGGTTTTACAACAAAGTATAGTGATAGCGGAAGACTTTTAAACTACAGCGGAAGACTCTTTTAAAGTAGTCCTAATTACATGACTATGTATTACATTTATTTCAAATTAAACATACATGCATTGGAAATATTACTTCTTAAAACGCAAACTTCAACTACAAGCCTTCTCTTCGATTGTTTACTTCAAATCGCCGCGGACCAACCACTGATGTGCTGTATAGGACGGATGACACCATCCAACCATGCAAGGAATACAATCCGGTTGGTTAGTCTAATGAAAGACTATGCAAGGGTGCAAGCAGAATGGTTCTAGTGATCGTAACTGTTTACTATCATTGTCCCTCGAGTAATAACCGAAGGAACGATACATAATCCGGAACTTTCAAGGAATGATAGAAGAAGATATGCATCGAAAAGAAGACTCCAACGGAATTGAGTCTTATAGGAAACGTATGTAATTGTTTGGGAACGTTAAGTTTTCACACAAGTTTATAAAAACGACCTTGATTATTTGGGTCCACGACCAACCTCACCGCGTAATGCGAATCTAGATTAGAAAGAGGACTTACTCTAACAAGAGTCCGGGCGGTTTCCACGTTGTACTTCTCGCCCGAGGGTATATTAATTATGTGCGTAAAAGCACTTATCTTATTTATTTTCAAAAACGTACATTCACGTTAAGGCTTTTAATCCACATCATCTCGATACGAGAGATATCTTTGGGATGAATCCCGAATATTGGCACGAGCAAAGTGCACCTACCACTTATATCCGAATAAGGGTACAATCATGACCAGGAGTACTAGGGCAAAAACCTCCTAATACTTGTTATAAAGAAACGACTAGACCTCGCAAGGTACATAGCGTTCCTACGAATACTCGTGCTAACTAAGCATGTAAGTTCACACATAAATCCACACCAAAATCCATTTATCACTTTACGGTAATATCATATAGAATTATATATAATAGCGTTGTTTCTAGCAATATATACAACCTATTATAAATTCATATTTTTACACAACATTTTATCGTTTAAGTTCCTAAACACAAATCAACAACTTTATTCCAACTTAATTAAACAATTAAGTAATTGATAATCAAGAAGAATATGGAATAAATCAACAAGAGCGAACCGCCACTTGCCTTAGTCTAGACGAACGAAGAGTTGGGTCCGAATTCGGGAACTTGAACTTGTGCACGGCTGCCTACTAAAATTCCCGTTGAATTTTATCGTCATTCCGTAGGGTCAGATCCCAATCCGTACAACCGGCCACGGATACGAGCACAATCCAACCCAACGACGCATATGAGACGAGTTTTAAGACAAGAAACCCTAATTAGTTACGGTACGAAAAGACGAAACAAAACAAAGGAAAAAGGGCAGTGCCGCGGTCGCAGATAGCATAGCCGCGATAGCGGCTTGCTGGGCAAAGTCGTGGCCATGGTAGAAGGGGCCGCGATCGCGAGCCATGCTTTGGCCGAGATCGCGGGCCTCTACCCAGCCGCGGTCGCGGTAGATGGAGCCGCGGTCGCGGGACTCCATCCCGACACGAGCTTAAATCGAACATCGGAGCCCTACCGACGACGACGAGGCACGGATCTTCGCTTTTTGGACACTTGTGCACTACCACCACTCCAGGAACTTCACAAAGGCGACGACCTCGGCTTCCGGCGACGACAATTTCGGTGACAAACACCACAACAATGCGAACTAAATTGAGAGGAGAAGAGATGGAGAAGATGGTGGAGGAGAAGGCCAATTACGAGCCCTATTTATAGGCTAGGTAATGGAGCTCCACACTCAATGCAAAGGAGGCCAACCAATCCAGCTCCCGCCGCTCGAAAAAACGTGGGGAAATGCCGATCGTTGACGTTCAGGAAAGAGGAGGAAGAAGACGAAGCATAGAGCCGCGATCGCGGTTTCAGAACCGCGATCGCGGTTTGGCCTTTTTCCAAAACCGCGCCCGCGGTTTCATAACCGCGGTCGCGGGCAGTGCCGCGCCCGTGGCTCTCGGGCCTTGATTGCGGGTCTTGCTTAATTCCGATTTTAGCAACCCTCCAATAATTAGAACCCATATATTTCATTAAATGTGTATCCACACATTCATATGGTTCTTACAGGATTATAAGACATGCCTAACACGTCTTGCTTACAAAACTAAAGTTTGAAAATTACACAATTACCCCTACTAAAATTGAGGGTTATTACACCTAGCCCAATATCATTAGCCCAATACTAAAATCTAATCTCTATTATGTACTTATTTGACCATTTCAATTATATAGAGTTGTCAGTTCTTTATTTATTTTAATCTAAAATATGCAGGATGTAATTTTAGTTAGTATAAAAGACCTAAATAAAAATAGGGGATTAGAAATATATGTAATATTTTTGTTTGTTAGGTCAAAAACTTGAAGATTATCACATAACATTTGTTAAGCTACTTTTTAAAAATATATAAATTTTATTTAACTTACTATATTTTTATTAAGTGTTATAAGGTATCATCTTTCTATTGTAGAAGACTTATTTTTGGCACGCCTTTCTTGTCCATTCCATCTGATAAGTCGGGGTTTTAGTTCGTTCATCCCTCCAGTAAAAGTTAAGCTTGTCAAGCCAGCTCCAGCCCACTTATCAAGCCACATAATAAGGACGCAATACTAACCCCAAAATTTGTTGAATAATTAGCCCCCTCTTCGAAAAAATCCTAGATCCGCCACTGGGTGCAACAGTTCCATCCAGTTTGGGTTGAACATCAAGTCACTCGGGTACATTATCATCAATAAGGTTTCCGTTCAAGCGTGGAAATACATTGTCATCAATGAAATCATGTGCTTTGAAGAGTTAGACCTAAAAACAATGTTGATATTCACATTGGATTTTTTATAGTGTTGCATATAGACACATACCTACGTCAAGATGCAAACAACAACAAAAAGACACCAATTGTTCCACAATGAATATATGTATCAACAACATGAATGTCACATAATACTAAGGGCCCGTTCGGCAAGTTGTAAATTAGGCAGTAAGGGAGATGAAGTTGGAACTTCATCTTCATACCACAATCATATGGCGTGTTCGGTAATTTGGAAGAGAGAGTTGAAGGACTTTGATGGAAGTGGAAGGAAGATGAAGTTGAAGCAATTGCTTAACCCCCAAGGGTAAGGGAGTTGAAGGAGATGAAGTTGAACAAATTCCTGGTTTTGCCCTTCACAAATTCCACACCAGATTTTAGAACTTTTTTATTTAAGGTCTTGTTTCAGATTTGTTTTCTTGATTCCATACCAGATTTTTGAAGCATTTGCCACCTTAAATACATGCTTTACACCCAACGTAAGTGATTTATAAATCCAATCTTATATATAACTTTTTTTCTTGATCCATGCATCTTCTTAAGCGGTTGAGCACTAACTATAAATTAATTAATTGTTGTATTTCCACATAGTGGCAAGTTAGATTATCTTGTTAATTAGTCACCCCCTTATGTCTAATATGATTTTTAGTAATAGAGTTACCAAACTTTTGCCTGAGATGAAAAATTACATCATCTTGCTAATTATGCTTCCTAAGATAATATAGTATTATTGTGTGATAAAGGTATGACTTGTTTCTCCAAATTCCAATGGTTATGCAAGTACCATAGCATACATCACATAAAAAAGGACTCAACTTCTGTCTTTCCATGCCTTTGTGTTGACGCCCTTGCAACACTCTCAACAAGTCATGGGATCTCCATAAGCAGTTGTGTTTGCAGAGATACAATCAGTGTTCAAAACATTCATTAGAAACTACTGATATATGGTATTGTTGTTTGTATACCTTTAAATACAATCAGTACCAACTTGAATCATTTGGCATTATTGCAATGTTCAAAACTTTCATTAGATTGGAAGAACAGAAACTACTGATATTGATATATATAGAGAGAGATGTGTGCTTGTAAACATGTGACATTGATTTTTTTCATGTTCCTGCAACTGCCTCAAGGTGGACTGAAATGGTGTTTTTTTTGGTATTCTTGATGATCTGCTATGTTCAACTATTTTGCTCTGCTTGTTCATGTGTTGAAAAGGTATGCATTCATACATATCAACATTTTTTTTATGTTGTTCTTCAATGGTTCCAGTTCGCCTCTATCTATAACGTTGTAAACTTCTAATTTATAAATGTTGTTAGCTTTCACTAGGATCAACATTGAGCTTGATCATTAATTTGGAATGTTGTTAGCTGTTCATTTGGACAAGAAACCTTTACAAAGTACACAGAAAGAACTGCATTTGAGAAGCCTCTTACGAGTGGAGTCGTATATTCTGTGAAACTAGCAATCATGAGCATATCTAACACCTTCATGCTTCACATTGCATCAAGAGGAAGACATCAGACCAGATTTCAAGTTTGACGTGCACGCTCTGGATGATCTCTTGTACTGTGTTAATGTGTGCAACATTTAATATTGTGTCATTCTGTTGCTTTGTGAAAATGATTTCTAGTTTCTTGAGGGAGAAAGAAGGCCTATTCTTGCTTCCTCATTGATAAGGATAGCTTTGTGCAGGAACTGACTTTCTTGGCAATGTCAAGGCGGTGTATGAATAGAAGATGAAAGCCAGATGAGTGTTCTTTGTCATGTCTGCTTCCCCTTGTTATAAAATCAAATTGATGTTTGTAAAAGTCGTTGCATCGTAGCTGCAAAGTTGGATTCTGTAATTTGTAAATGGTACTCCTTATCCATTTTGGGCACGTATAAATGTACAACAAGAGGGTCTTACATAATTTTATTCACTTAAATTTATGTTTATGTAGCTTCTATTGTTTGGCTTATGTATATTTGTTCGTGTGTGTTTTCATGGATGATGCTAAGGGCATGTTTGAATGCTTGAATTATGCATTGTAGTTGTTGAGTTTTATCTAAATCTTTACCCAAAAAATATAGTTGTTGAATTTAATACATCAATATGTTGTGTTTATTATTTTTTGAAAAATACGTGATATACATCGATCATTTTAATAGCTGAAATAATATTTTAAATATATAATTTGATTTATAAAAATAAATTAGTCATTTTTTGTGACATAATCTAAATAATAACACATTAAACAACTTTAACTTACAATCCATTTACAAATATATATTCATACCCATTTTTGTCATTTTACACCTCACTTTTAATAACTTCAACTTCCATAAGCTTTGTTTACCGAACACACCATTTGGTACTTCAACTCCTACTTCCATTTCAACTCATACTTCCACTTCAACTCCTACTTCCACTTCAACTTTCTTCCACTTCCACTCGATTTTACTCACCACTTACCGAACGGGCCCTAAGTGGATATCAATGATCAACAAACCATACAACACCATAAAAAAATGAAATCTCAGCCAACATGAATATTAACATTGATGATTCCCACGTTGTCTAAGTAGGTAAAGTGTGCAAAGTTATATAAAACTTGATCCTAAGCGAACGCGATGTTTCAATCTTAGTACAAAACTCAAACTCAATCAAAGAACACGGTGTATTATAAACGACGAACACGAAACTTTCCACTCTTTTTACAATTATACGGGAATCACTCACAGATCTCGAAAAGAGCTAAAACAACCTTGTGGAACTATTTTTTCCCTTTTTTTGGACCTCGATTTCTGAGGGGTGTTGTGATATTTATAGGCGAAGAGTCCTGCTTCTGCTTAGTCGACATGCGGGGACGCATGTCACCTCGCGGCTCATTTTGTGGCAGACGTCGACAAGGGAGTGTAAGGGGCTGATTGGACCGGCGGAGTGGGAAGGCACGTGTCAAGCGGAAGTGAGGTGTGTTTGGCAGGCCCGGATTGGTCCGAGTGATTTGCCTCAACCTGGAGGTATCCAACAGCCACTATGCGGTCATGACTTCGTGGGAGATAGAAGACGTGATGTCGGTGTAGTGCCGCAGTTACTTGGGATCACCGCGCTAGATGTACTTCGTGGTCTAGTGTGTCGACGAGACATATAGAACGCGTTGATGTTGTCATGAAATTATAACGCATTATCACAACCCCTTGTTTTGGCGAGTCATCTTGGCTTAGTCAAAACAATAAATAATAATTAGTACTTAAAATTCTTCTATCGGCATCATGGCGGGCCCCTCCGTGATCCTTTTTTGGGTGGGCCGGTTAGCTTGGTCTCTGGACCTAGCAAGTGGTGGCCCATTCGAATCGTTATAAATAGGTTGGGCCGAGCAAGGGGCGGGAAATTATTTCACTTTCTACACTCTTCCCTCTCTCTCTCCTCTCTCCTGACGCTTGCGGTTTCGGACGGTTTTCCGAACGCCTCTTCTTCTTCTTCGCCGATTCTTTCTGCAAATCATCCAGGTAAGCAAACATCTTCTCCTTTTTAGTTGTCATTTTTGTCATGGGACAGTTGCATGCGCGAAATTTCTCGATTATAGGGGGGATTGTGGTTTTCTTTTCCGATGGGGTTACTGTGACGGTGAGAAAGAAGGGGGTAGTTGGCCGGGGTCTCAAGGCTTCCGGGTGGGAACACCGGGGTTATTACGGGTGGCTAGGGGGCTTTGATGGCGAAGGGAAGATTTTTGACCACCGAGGGGTCATTTCGGGCCTGGAAACCTTACGGGTTTAGGGAGGCGAGGAACTGTTCACTGGTGGTGGAGAAGAACGGGGGGTGGGGGAGACACCCTCGCTCTGTTTTTTCCGATTCTGGGTTGATCCTCGACTCGGTTCCCTTCTTTCCTTTTTTCTCTCTCTTGGTGAACCCGGTCCCATTTCTATCAGTGAACCCGATCCCTTTTTTTTTCCTGGCGACTTGGGTGCAAAGTTCGCCTATCACTTCTTTTTTTGCTCCCTCCACTTCCTTCTTTGTTGATGGCGCGGTGATTCATGCTTATTCCTCACGTCCTTTTCCTTGGGCGTGCTTTGTATTTTCTTTCGCCGTGCTAATCCTTCTTTTGTTTTCCCTTGTCTTCAGAGAGTTGTGAGAGCGCGTGACACCTTCAAGCCGTTCTTTTAGGAAGCCCAACAGCGAGACAGACTCGGGGAGTATGGACCCCTTAGGTCGCGCGAGAGATAAAGCCTTCTTGGCGGATGATCCAGGGACAAGCCCAGAGGAAGCATCGTCTGCATCTTCGTCATCTTCTCCCCCCCCTGGGCCTTCGCGTCCATCTACGGCTAGGGGAGGCGCGGTGATTTACGGGGGTGTCGAGACCATTTCCTCATATTCCGAGGAGATGTTGGAGGCCGTGGTGCCTCCTAGGGGTAGAACGGGGGTCGCGAAAACCATGTCGGAGGGAGGTACCATATCCCGTTCTCCCGCGATGCATCCAGAAGCTACGTCTTCCCGTAGGGAAGGGCGCGTGGATAGATGTGTTGACTTTCCAAGTAACATATTAGGTGTAGAACCCTCACCTCCTGCTAGAGTGAACCCGGAAGATATCCCAATGATGCCACTTTCAGGGGATGAAGACATGCGCGATATGGGTACATATACTACTGTTTCTCTTCAAACTCTAGAAAGGCTAGCAGAGGAGATTCCTTGGCCTAGAGGCGTCGAGCTGTGTTTGCCTGAGCGTCTGGGTTCTTCACTGGCGCGTTATGAGAATTGTTTAGTGGTCAATCTATTTAGTTTGGAAGGGGGGTTTCTCTTGCCTTTAGCCGACCATTATCGCAAGTTTCTATCCATGTCTAACTTGAATCCCGCGCAATTGTATCCCAACGCTTGGAGGTACTTTAGTGGTTACATAATGTGGTGCTACAAGGAAGGACTGACACTTGACACGCAACATATGCATTGCCTCTTTACCATGAAGTATGAGAAGGGGATGTGCAATTTTAGTCTTCCTACCCTTAAGGTCATCAGCAAACCTTTCAACGTGGGAAAATGGAAGGATAGATGGTTCCTAGTCAGGGGTTTCTCAAAGGATTTGTTTAATTGTCAAAGATATCCTGCGCCATTCAAAAGGCCCAAGAGGCCTGATCAGCGGGACATAGACGCATGCAAGGCTAGGTTCCGCAATGACCTAGACGCCCCGAATTTTAAAAGGTTGATCACACAAGAGAACTTGGAGAAGGCGGACTTGAGTCTGCCGCAGAGAGGTGATCGTGACGAGAGGGAGAGGGGTATTAATTTACCTGCCTCATGCCGACGCGTTCTTGAATGCTTACATAAGTTGTGTTTTTGTTTGTTTGTTTGCTTACATCTGACACGGCCAGTGTACTTTGCAGAGATGGTGAGTTCCTCGTTGTTGCTAGGTAGTGTGGCGCGAAAAAACAAAGGAGGGGAAGCCTCACCTCCCATGGTGGTTCCCGAGGAAGAAGGCACCTCAACTCCAATCGCGCGATTGAGGCGTATAAATTAATTATCCGCTTCAAAAACCAAAAAAAGTGATTGCCTAAGTCGTTGTTGAGGCGTATTGAACTATGTACGCCTCTAAAAGGGAGCCTCAAAAAGTGTTTTTTCCACTAGTGCGCGGAAAAGGATCCAAATCCTACACAGACCGTGGCAATTGAGGCGACCAGCACTACCCGGCCTCTGGTTGCTCCGGCAAGGGTAGAGAGCAGAAGTAAGGTGTGCCATGAGGGGAAACAGGGAGGATCTGCTGCTAAGAGATCCAGGGTGGAAGTCCCAGCAGGGACTAGCTTGGTTAGACGCGCCGATGTTGTCAACATGGACACTATTAGGCACTACACTGCCCCTGCTCTTGCCGCGGCGGAACTGAGGAAACTCGCGATTCTGAGGGAGGCCTGCGTTGCGGAGAAAGGGTGGTTTAATACTTTGCCCGCAACTCATCTGGAGTTCGAGACTTTGAAATATCTGGAAATGGTATATTCTTTTGTTGAAGGGAACGATTCTGTTGTATACTTTTCCAGTGGTGATTAACTCCCCTTTCTTTTTGAGACATGCTCGTTTCGGACTGCTTGCCACCACTTCGTAGTGCAAAACTTTGGAAGCCGGATGCTCTGAGCTGGAAGGACGCGGGGACGGAGGACAACTAGAAGAGTGTAGGAGGCAAATCGGGGAGCTTAATATTGAATGCGATGCCGCTAGGAAGGAAGAATCTGAGGCTAGGAAGGAGATCACCGCCGTCAAGAAAGAAGCCGCGGAGATGAGAAATGAGGTAGACGACCTGAAGAAGTCCATCACAAGAAAGGGGAAGGATGTCGACAAATTGAAGGTTGCGAATGAAGCCCTTGTCAGGGAGCGCGATGCCGTGGAGGAGAGAGCTGAGGGCGAGAAGGCCAGGGTGAAATCCGCAATTCGTGCCTATCTGTCTTTCGATGAGTACAAGCTGAGAAGGGCAGATGAGATTTTGCCACATTGGCAGCAAGGAATCCATATGATGTGAATCCTCCACATCAAGAACCAAACAAGATCAAGGCCTATTCATGTTGTTACAAGTCCAAGAAGAGCCGGCCCATGTGCTTGAAATCTCCCTCCATTTTGCATTTGAATTTCTAGTTTGAATTTTGTATTTTGGAGCCTATTTGCCTAGTGAGTTGTATTCCTTTTAATGCATTGTAATCAGCCCTCCTTGGGACCTTGGCTGGCCGGTTTATCACTCCCTATGTGGGATGATAACTAGGCATTAAATGCCTTGAAAATGCTCCAAGAGGCCAGCCCCTATAGTAGTATAAATAGGCTTCCATCTCCCTCATGTAAGGCACGTTTTTATTGAATCAAAAACCTCATTGAGAGCTTTATTAAAACGTCAATCTTTCTCTTGTTTGCTCGTGAGTCATATCGAGTGTGTTCGTGAGTAATATCGAACAAATCGGTCTTGTTTCAAGAGTGAGTCATATCTCTTGAATCTTGATCTCTCCTAAAATTGAGTGGTGAGTCATATCCACAAGAGTGTTAGGTGCTTATCCCTCATTTCCATCTCCTTCAAACAATCATCCACCGTCCCCATCAAACACCAGGCCAAAATCATCCATTTCCCTTTCGCTTACATTGTTCTCTGGTTGCGAATGTTAGGGAGAAACATCATAACTTCCGATCCATTGATCCACTGTCCACCGAATTTTGAGGGATTATTCTAGACTCTCAGATCTATCTCTGGGCTTTGGAATCATCCAATTCCGAGTTCGGAGCAAGGAGAACGAGCCAGTTGAAGTCAATCACTTTTCTGGGCTTTTCTTGACGATTGCTTGAAGATCTTTCGAGCCTTTCCTTGCACCGCATCGACCCCGATCCTTGATCCACATCATTTGGTATCAGAGCCATTCTTTGCACTGCATCGACCCCGATGATTGAAGATCTTCATTGCGTGTCACAAAATCGATGATGCAACTAATGTGGCTAATCTCTTCTTTGACTTTGTGGTTCGCTTGCATGGGATTCCAAAGTCCATAGTGTCGGATAGGGACGTCAAGTTCCTTAGTCACTTTTGGAAAACCTTGTGGGCCAAGTTGGGTACCAAGCTTCTCTACTCAACCACTTTCCACCCCCAAACTGATGGGCAAACGGAAGTGGTTCATAGGACGCTTGGCACCTTACTTCGTGTTGTGCTTAAGACTAACCTCCGCAGGTGGGAAGAATGCCTCCCTTTCATAGAGTTTGCCTACAACCGCTCCACACATTCCGCCACCAAGAAGTCTCCTTTTGAAGTGGCCTATGGTAAGAACCCTACTACTCCCTTAGATCTTGTTGCTCACCCCATTGTTGCTTCTCTTAGCAAAGAAGGCCAGGAACTAGCGGAGTATGTCAAAAGGATGCATGAAGAAACTCGGAGGCAGCTGGAGAAGCGCACGGCCCAATATGAGAAGCAAGCAAACAAAGGCCGCAAGGAGTTGATTTTCGAGCCCGGTGACTTGGTGTGGGTATACCTCCGCAAGGAAAGGTTTCCCCTACACCGAAACTCCAAGTTGAAGCCTAGGGCGGAAGGACCATTCCAAGTGCTCAAGCGGATTAACAACAATGCATACAAGATAGAATTGCCGCCCACCTATGGAGTGCATGACACCTTCAATGTGTCGGATTTGAAGCCCTACTTGGCGCAAGATGAGGAGGACACCCTAGCTGAAGATTCGTGGTCGAATCCTCTCCAAGAGGGGGAGGATGATGTGAATCCCTCACATCTTGAACCAAGCATGGAAGCCAAGCCTATGCTAACTCAAGATCCGACACCAAAACGCATCACTCGGTCTAAGGCCAAAGAACTACAACAACTTCTCGACGTGGGCCTCCTCTTCACACGACTTGGGGCCGAGCATGACAAAGGCCCTTTTGTCATCTTGAAGGCCGAAGGAAACCAGCCCAAACCAAGCCCATGAAGAAGCAATTTCAGCCATGTGAAGCCGTGTGGAAGTGGTGTGAAAGCCGTGTGGAAATTTGAAGAGTTATGCATTTGGTGCATTCACCTAGTTTTCTTAAACACTTGCTTTCATTTTGCATTTAATCTTAGTCTTTTCCAATGCATCTAGTACATGCATTCCAACCCTTGATATCCCTCTTGGGACGTGGAGAGTTGGCTTTAATTTCCTTGCTTTTGCTTTCGGTTTTGGCTATATAAAGCCTTGTAATCCTTGATGTAAAACTCAACTTTTGATCAATCCAATTCACTCCTTTGAGAGCATTTGATCCAGAAGTTCACCCTTGGTTCATGATTCATATTGAACCCTTATCTATCCCTCTTCAACCTTGGTGAGTCATATCCTTGGTTGAGCCCCACGGTTCTCTCTTGGTGGTGCGTCATATCCACCTAGGGCAGCCGATATCCTCCACCACCACCACGCCTCACTCCAGCCACCACCACCACTCAGTAACACCCCCATTGGGCCCTCCAAAGCCGCCATCTCCGCCGCAGAAAGAACCACCCTCAAGAAGGCTGCCTTCCTTCTTGCCGCTTGCTCCCTTTGGCGACACCTTCCGCTAGGGCAAGCCAATTCTCCCACCACCGTCACAACCTGCTCCGACCACCACCACCACTCTCTTCCACTCCCATTGTGCCAACATATTGCCCCAGAACCGCCACATAAGTCGCCGCCCTCAAGGAGAACGCCGGTCCACTTCTTCACCTTCTCCGATTGTCGTTGCCTCCAAATTGTGGATCAAACCTTGCACCGCTCCCAATCCGATCAAGGGTCTATCAAGTGGTATCAGAGCCACGCGAGGAGGGTTCGAAAGAGAGAATGTCATATGAAGGAAGGAGTGAGGAACTCCATAAAGACGTTATGGAGACTGTCAACAAAATCTATGGGATGTTGTTGGCGCTTAAGGAAGCCGAGTGTCGTAAAGCCAACAAAATTGTTGTTGAGAAGAAAATTCATGATGATGAGCCAATCCCGAGTATTGTGGAGGAGGAGCCACAACTAATGAAAGAGGAGTTGCCTCAAGAGACAAGTGGGAAAATGACCAAAGAGTCCTTTGAACCATCTCCAACTCCTCCAAGAAGCAAGTTTCGGCACCCCATCAAGCGTAGCTCCATAACTTCTTTGGCCTCCATGGATGGACGCTACACCTACCGTTCCTTCAAGCTTGCCCATCCTTCTTGTATAAGAGGAGATGCATGAGGAGCCGTGGAGGCAACATGAGAGGCACACGGCACATTGTAAGAAACAAACAAGCAAGGACCGCAAAGGAGTCCAATTCAAGCCCTATTTAGCGCATGAAGAAGATGTCTACCTTAAGAAGATTCGAGGTCGAATCCTTTTTGAAGGAGAGGAGGATGATGTGAATCCTCCACATCAAGAACCAAACAAGATCAAGGCCTATTCATGTTGTTACAAGTCCAAGAAGAGCCGGCTCATGTGCTTGAAATCTCCCTCCATTTTGCATTTGAATTTCTAGTTTGAATTTTGTATTTTGGAGCCTATTTGCCTAGGGAGTTGTAGTCCTTTTAATGCATTGTAATCAGCCCTCCTTGGGACCTTGGCTGGCCAGTTTATCACTCCCTATGTGGGATGATAACTAGGCATTAAATGCCTTGAAAAGGCTCCAAGAGGCCAGCCCCCATAGTAGTATAAATAGGCTTCCATCTCCCTCATGTAAGGCACGTTTTTATTGAATCAAAAACCTCATTGAGAGCTTTATTAAAACGTCAATCTTTCTCTTGTTTGCTCATGAGTCATATCGAGTGTGTTCGTGAGTAATATCGAACAAATCGGTCTTGTTTCAAGAGTGAGTCATATCTCTTGAATCTTGATCTCTCCTAAACTTGAGTGGTGAGTCATATCCACAAGAGTGTTAGGTGCTTATCCCTCATTTCCATCTCCTTCAAACAATCATCCACCGTCCCCATCAAACACCAGGCCAAAATCATCCATTTCCCTTTCGCTTACATTGTTCTCTGGTTGCGACTGTTCGGGAGAAACATCATAACTTCCGATCCATTGATCCACTGTCCACCGAATTTTGAGGGATTATTCTAGACTCTCAGATCTGTCTCTGGGATTTGGAATCATCCAATTCCGAGTTCGGAGCAAGGAGAACGAGCCAGTTGAAGTCAATCACTTTTCTGGGCTTTTCTTGACGATTGCTTGAAGATCTTTCGAGCCTTTCCTTGCACCGCATCGACCCCGATCCTTGATCCACATCAGTATACAAGCCTCTTTGGGGAACCAGAGATACCGGATTCGGACGACGAGGGTCATGACGCGGTCCCAGACCCAGGGTAGGACAGAGGAGAAGAAGATGTACCAACGGAGAATCCTGCCGCGTGATGTTCGTGCCGAATTTACTAATTTAATTTTTGTTGGGCTAGTAAGGATAATCCTTTTGAAACAATATAATCGTCTGTAGAATATTTCAAGTTTGCGTAGATAAGCAGATGATGAACATCCTATTTTGCCAAAATTCTATTGATCAATGAATGCGGTGGCATCCCCAAGCTTAGACTTGAGGGATCTCACCCGCCATTTTAAGGATAAACGCGGTGGCAGCCCCAAGCCTGAACTTGAGGGATCTCACCCGCCTTTTGGAGAATAGACGTGGTGGCAGCCCTAAGCCTGGACTTGAGGGATCTCACCCGTCTTTTTGAGAATGGACGCAGTGGCAGCCCCAAGCCTAGACTTGAGGGATCTCACCCGCCATTTTAAGGGTAAACGCGGTGGCAGCCCCAAGCCTGGACTTGAGGGATCTCACCCGCCTTTTGGAGAATGGACGTGGTGGCAGCCCCAAGCCTAGACTTCAGGGATCTCACCCGTCTTTTTGAGAATGGACACGGTGGCAGCCTCAAGCCTAGACTTGAGGAATCTCACCCGCCATTTTAAGGGTAAACGCGGTGGCAGCCCCAAGCCTGGACTTGAGGGATCGCACAAGAATCTTCTCATTCAAGAGATGTCTGCTTGATGGCCATAGAAGACCATGACAAATCAAAAGGCGTTATGCAGGGAACTGAGGTAAGTGAATCTGAACTCATCTCTAGCTTGAAAAGGAAGTCAAAAGAAAGCTTAGTTTCCTTCATTAAGAAGATTGTTCATGAGAATAGTCTTTTCAGTGAACAGATTAAAGATAGGGATGAATCGATCTCAAGTTTGATCGAAGAAAACAAAGGATGGGCAGAAAAAGTGGTCAAACTTGAGAAAGGCTCATCCTCTTCTCCAAGCCCGTGCACTGAGTGTCCTAAACTCACTGAGAAGATTATTTCTCTAGAGTCTTCTGTCTCCTCACTTGAGGCTGAGTCATTAATGCTAAAACTAGGAAATGCAAAACTTTCTAGTGATCTAACCAAACTCAGTGAGGAACAGAAGGACAAGACAAAATGTATTGTCTTTGTTGCAGCCAAGAATGAAAAGAAGCCTGAAAAGAAGGAGGTACCTCGCTTTGGTATTGGCTATCAACCCAAGCTTCCTGTTGATGGAACCAAGTCAAAAGGCTCTAAAGTCAAAGGAAAAGAGCCAGTGCAAGAAAAGGGGGAGAGTTCCTCTAAAGGGAACAAAGGCAAAGACAACTCAGAACCGACCGACGAGAGCAAGGCTTGGTACCATGGACAAAAGGCTCATAAAATCTGGTTGAAGCAATCCCAAAGCAGTAAGTCCAATAACATTGATTTTCATTCTAGGATTGCTAACAAAACAATTTGGCCTGGCAAGAGCAAGTTTGTCGACCTAAAGTGCCACAAGGTCTGTTGGTATTGCGGGCATTCTGGTCACTACAAACAAGAGTGCCTTCTGAAGCAACACAATGAGGAAATTGCTCGTACTACAAGGGAGCAAATGAATGTTGAACCTCCAAAGATCAGATACGTTGCTCCTACGCCCAGAAAGCATAAGTTTGTCCGGGTTCGCAAAGAACTAACTCTTTCTGTGCAGGATAAAGTGAGGAAAGTTCCCGGTATTTCACTCGTATTAAGTTCAGTTACCTGACAGGGAACAAAGCGAGTCTCACCTCACTTTTGCAGGAATGTTTCAGACTCAAAGGCCTGGTGACAAAGGTAAAAGAAATGGATATGTGGATAAGGACTTAATGACTGAAGTGTTCCGTGTTTGTATACTCAGGTACCATGTACATCTAGAAAAGACATCACTGTGTGGATAAAGATTGGCATACAAGGAAATTCATGGAACAAAAGAATCAAACGCCAATTTTTTCATTAGGACACCTGTTGGGGAACTCTACATTCAGTTCCATATGAAGCTTGGTTTGTTCCCCTAACCACATGTCTATTTGTTGTGTTCCCTCGATGATTGGCTAAATTACATGGTAAAGTGTGAAAGGTTAATCATCATGTCTTGATCTGCATTCATTCTCTTGATCATTTGTTGAACGCCTTACTTAGACTCATGCTAATACTTCACTAATGTGCAAAATTGCATGCATGATATTCTATGCTATCTTGTTAATACATGATTCAGCTTTCTTTTGGCCTAAAAGAGTCAACTTGATGCATTGATCCTTCATTATAAGCCCAAATGATTGTTGACTCTACAGCCTACCCTAGCCATCATGCTTGATGCTTCCTATGAGCCTCTCTTATCATCCACATCTGGGAGCCTCTCATTCATGATTAAACATTATTAAAAAGTATCGTATATATTTATGTGTGATGTTCTTTGTACCCTCTCTGGTAACATTACCCCCGCATCACACTCATCTTATTTTTCGAAAAGTCGAGAATACGAATTGCCGCCTCTGTGGTGTGTGGCTGGGATTTGACAGGTATGATGTGTAATGATGGCTTGCAACTGCTTGAGAAGTGTTCGTGCATAAAAGGTGATATGGTGGTTGCGTGATGGTTGTTGCGGTTGAGATTTTGTGGGCTTTGATGGATTTGGACAGAATCTTTTATAAGATTTATTTTTGGAAAATATCTTCTTGGCTGTGATTTTTCGTAAAAGAAGGAAAGAAGAAGATTGGGATCATTATCCTTAATAATTGAAAAGATATGAACAAGGATTCTTGTGTTTTCTCCCCTCCTATCTATGGCGTTCTCTGCAAAGTTGTCATGTTACTCCCGTGTGCTGTTTCAAAAAAAAAAAAAAAAAAAAAAAAAAAACTGGAACACCACAGGGAACACAAAGAGGGTACAAATGAATCTTTCTTCTACCGGCGGTTGGATGCTAGTAAGCTACACAAGAAGCAGTTTGTGTTGCAAAAAGGTGCTGGTTGGGTCTGAAGGGGAACAGATCTGCGAAGGACCGTGAAGAGTTTGTCTCGCGCAATATCGTTAATTGGCAGAACAACAAAGGCAACTTATAGAGGATGTGCGTGCTCTAACGGCTACTCATACTCCGGATCCCTCTATAGGCACCAGTGGTACTTGATTCATCGTTCTCTGGCTAACCAATCCCTCTTTTGTTCTGTAGCACATTTATCCCTTACTGCTTGATTTTCCTTGTCTCTGGCTCATGTGTTTCCATTGACTGGCATGTTGATCATATGTGTTATCTTTGCTTATTTTGTAGTTGTCTTTACATGCAGTCTATGTTTGTGCGTTTCAATCTAATGCAAAAGGGGGTGTTGCTCATCTTGATGTGGTCGTTTTCCCTCTATCTCCTTACCTATGTTTTTGATGATGCCAAAAGGGGGAAAATGACAGGTAGCTTTGGTTAAGGGGGAACAGAACATGGTTTCATATGTTGCTGAGTTGAGGGGGAACTAATACTGCCTTAGTGGGAAGACTTTCTCTCCATAACTGTTTTTATCTCGTACGTGTATGCTTTATTGTCAAGGGTGTTTGTCACCATCAAAAAGGGGGAATTTGTTGAATTCCTTTGGTTTTGATGGTAACAAACATTCAACTAATCTGGGTACTAAGTGTTTCAGGAACAAAGACAGTTATCTCAGGGAACCATTGCAGCAAAGGATCGCAGAGGGAACAAAGCTCTGTTCATGTTCTTTGTTACCTCTCAAGGAACAACAGTGACGAACAAGATCAAAGCTGTGAATGAAAGGAAGAAATGCAGCATGCTGAATTATGGAAACAAATCAAGAAGCACACGTGGTAAAGGATGAAAGACTTCGTCTGCAAGGATTAAAGCCGATCGAGAAGATATGGAGAGAGAGAAGCCCGATTGTTTTATCTTAGGAAATCTTTCCTAAGATAAGATAATTGGAGAGAGGGGATTATATCTTATCCGGTTATATTAATTTAAGGAATCTTTTCTTTAATTAATATAGACGGTTGGAATATTATTTCTTCAATCAAATCATATCTTCTTGTTACCTTATTTGGAGAAATCTTATCTTGTTACGATTAGGGTTTAGACGAGTTGTATTTATAGGAGTGTGGGATTCATTTCTATGTACGAACTCGGGGCATCAAACGAAATGAAAAGAAAAAGAGAGTGAAGTGTTTGTGAGTCTTTGAGGGTTGAGTTCGATTCATCGTTGTAGAAGAGGTTTCAAATCTAGGTGGGAAGTCTAGAGGTTGAAGTCCAGGATACAAGTGTAATCGAACAAGAAATCAATAAGACAAGTAGATGCTTCAAAATCCTCTCAAGCGGAAGCTTGAAGGTAGTGGTTTTTCCTTGAGAAGCTAGTTTTGCCAATCAGGGTTTCCACTATATATCGTGAGTTCGTTCGTTATCTTTCCTGCTATATTGTTCCGCTATGCCTTCTGTGGGAACAAAGCCTTTGTTCCCTCAGACGTAACTCTAACGATCCAACAATCGTCCTCACTGATTTCTGAGATGGATGAGATGAAGGAGATGATGAGGAGATTTATGATGAAGGGTGGCCAACAACAAGTTAAGTCGTGTGGGATATGCCATGACATGATGCACCCCACTGATGCATGTCCCACGCTGCAGGAACCTGATGGAGGCTAAAGTCGTATCGCCTTATCAAAGTAAAATCCTTAATAACCTAAACTAGTAGAATAGGCAAGCAAGGGTCGAATCCCACATGGAGAAGTTGTCTTTCTTTATGTAAGTTTGCATGCAATAGTAACAAAGGGGGGTTTTGATTGATTGGTTGTAAAACAAATAAACAAGGGAAACAAAAGCAAAGGTTTATAATCAATTAGGGAAAAACACTTAGCCAAACAAATATCCATCATTCATTCGATTGATTGGTCCTAGGTTATCTCTATTCATTCCTATGATTATTCCTGTCCCTATTCTGAAATAGTTACCAGTCCAACTCGGCCTGGCAACCCTTAATATCGAACGCACGAGAAACTATCAAGATTTAGAACAATAGTAGCATGGAGCATATGAATTAACCAAGATACATGCAACACCGATTTTTCACAGCATTTAACACATAATCAATTCTCTCTCATAATAAACTAGTCCAACTAGTCCTAGAATATCATGGTTGCTACACAAGATAAGGGATTTCAACTCGAAATATCCAAACCCTAGCAATAGACAATTACTAATATCAACTAGGTGATCAATCCAGTCAAATCAATAAGAATCAATAGGAATAAGCTCCAGAGAAAAGATATAATCCAAAGGAATAGAAAATAGAGCTATAACCTCACAATCATGAATCAAATGAATGCTTCAATTGTCGGACTAAGCAAAAGGTGCTTAGTTCTTCATAGTCTTGAAACAATAAAACTCAAAGGAAAAGAGTACTGAATAATGAACGATGAATAAATTCTGAATAATGAAAAGCTGCTAGGGAAACTAGGTTAAATAACCTAGAAACCAAACCTAGTTCTAAAAATATAACAAACTTAAGCTAAAAAAAGAAATAAACTAAAGTAAACGAAATAAAGAAACTAAAAGAAAATCGGAAAAGTAAAATAAAGTGACTTCGGAGAAATCCCGCCGCTTCGCTGATGCACATTTTCGCGATCGCAGATGAATTTCCGCGATCGCGGAAAATTCATCCTTTGCTTCCTTTGCTCTCGAATTAACCGCGACCAGGCCTCCTTGCTCGCCCGCGATCGCGGTTTTTTTCTCGTACTTTTCTTCTCGCCTCTCGTAAATGTCCGCGACCGCGGCCTCAGTTTCGGGATCGCGGTTTGGACTCTGTTGCTCCTCTTCTCTTCTAACTTCGTCCTCTCCTCGATCTTCTCAAGTGGTTCTCTTCCCGTCTTCTTAATGTATTCGTTTAAGCTTCTCCAAACCACCATATCCGCACTTCTACTCCTCAACTCCAATCTCCACAATACGCACTAAACGTCTCCAAATAGCACCCAAAACACCGGTAACAACTCCTAGTTAAACCCTACAAAGTAGCGCTGATCAGAACCCACTGTTGAGGTGAACGCTATAGGAGGTTTCGGTCCTCCTAGACCAAGATATGACCCGTACTCCAACACTTACAATCCAGGGTGGAGAGATCACCCCAATTTGAGATACGGGAACCAGCAGAATCCTCCTCAGGGCCGCGATGATCAAGAGTTTCACCAGAGGCCACCACAGTTCCTACCGCGCCCACAACAGTTTCAGCAGCCTGGAGGTCAACAACAACAATTTAGAGCACAATATGACCCTAGACCTCAAGGCCAAAGCTCAAGTTCATCTATGACCGGTGATGACATGATCAGGACCCTCACCCAGAGCGTATCGACGTTGGCAAGCACTATGGCCCAACAAAATCAAGAGATGGTCCAGCAAAATAGGTCTATCGCCCAGAGTGTTTCGACGTTGGCAAACACTATGGCCCAACAAAATCAAGAGATGAGATCTAGTATTCAGAACTTGAAGAAGCAAGTGGGGCAGATCTCTCTCACAGTGAGTAAGCTGGAAGCCCGGGATTCGGGGAAACTACCATCTCAAACGGTAGCAAACTCGAGGGAGAACGTATGTGCAATGACGCTAAGGAGCGGAACACAACTGGAGGAAGCTCGTGGACAACATAAAGAATTCCACGACCGCGGAGAGGAAAGCAGCGATCGCGGCATTGTTCGTGGAAACGAAAAAATAATCGGCAATTTTCCACGATCACGGCCCGATTTCCGCGATCGTAGAAAAGTTTCTGTTGAAGAGGACATTGTCGACGAAATTCCGCGACCGCGGAAAACTTCTTGGAGCCCTAGAATTGCCAAACGAAGAACCGCGACCGCGGGCCCCAAACCACCATCGCGGTTTTGCCTCTGATGTCCACGATGATTATATTCGACCAAATTTTCCTCCGCTCAGTTCGCTGAAACCACCCGCACCCTTTCTCGAGGCATTGAAGGACACGAGAAAGTTGGAGAATGACAAAGAACTTTTCGAGACCTTCAGCAACTGCGAGGTAAATATTCCTTTGATCAAGCTAGTTAAGAGCATCCCTCGCTATGCCAAATTTCTGAAGGAACTGTGCAAAATAAATAGAAAGAAAGAAGTAAAAGAGAAGAAGAAGGTCCAGGTCAGCGAAAATGTCTCCGCTATGCTGCAAAAGCGGTTGCCAAAGAAGTGCAGTGACCCAGGCATATTCACTATTCCCTACAAGATAGGTGGCACCACGTTTGACAAAGCCATGCTGGATTTGGGTGCATCTATCAATGTGTTGCCTATTTCACTGTATGAATCTTTAGAGGTTGGGCCATTACAGAAGACGGGGATAGTGATCCAATTGGCAGATAATTCCTATGTGTATCCCAAATGAGTGGTGTAGGATGTGCTGGTAGAGGTTGATAAACTGATTTTCCCTGCGGACTTCTTTGTGATGGATATGGGGCAAGACAAACATGCAGCCCCTATGATGCTAGGTAGGCCGTTCATGAACACGGCGAATACAAAAATTGATGTGAGTAGTGGTTCGCTCACAATGGAGTTTGACGGGGTGAGGGTCGGATTCAACATCGAAGATGCAAAGAGACACCCTCCTGATTGTAGCCCCAAGTGTTCGGTTGATGTGAGCAACCCAAGTTGATCTGAAGAGCACCATGTCGAGCCACGACAATAACCAAGGCGCTGCTCGGGAGGCAACCCGAGGTATGTAATTCCTTTCATGTCTTTTCGTTTCTAGCTTTCATTATTCTTGTTTCGTTTTTGTTTTAGACTAACGCATGTAGGAGACCCGAAGCCAAATTGAAGACGGTGTTCAACTCGCACCAGAAGCTTTTCCGCGACCGCAGAAAATTTTCCGTGACCGCGGATTTTCCACTGTAAGTCCCCTTACCTGATTATTTTCCGCAACCGCAGATGTTCTCCAAGATGGCCCACTTTATCCCTTGTAGGATGACCAACAATGCTTCAGACATAGCTACCTTATTTTTTGAGCATGTGGTTAAGCTTTATGGGGTCCCATGTACCATTGTGAGTGAGAGGGACGTGAAGTATGTGAGCTATTTTTGGAAGACCCTTTAGGGAAAGCTAGGCACCCACCTCCTATTTAGTACTAGCTACCATCCCCGGACCGAGGGCCAGACCGAGGTGACCAATCGGACCTTAGGCACACTACTTAGAACCATGCTTAGGTCCAACCCTCTTCGTTGGGAAGACATACCTCCTTTTGTTGAGTTTCCTATAACAGGTGTACACACTCGGCGACCAAGCTCATACCATTTGAGGTATTGTATGGGAGGAACCCGCTCACGCCGCTGGATTTGATGCCACACCCTATGCGTGATACCGAGAACCTTTAAGGAGCCAAGAGGGCAGAGTTCGTGCAGGAGCTTTAGTAGCGGACCAGGGCACTACTAGAGCGCTGCGTCGCACAGTACGAGCGCCAAGCCGACAAGGGCCGGCACTGCATCATCTTTGCCCCCGACGACAAGGTGTGGTTGCACTTGCGTAAGTAGCGCTTCTCGACCAATGGCGCACCAAGTGGACTCTCACAGCAATGGCCCATTCAGGTTCCTGGAGCGCTTTGGCGATAACACCTACTGTCTGGAGCTCCCTGATGAGTGTGGTGTGCATCCCACGTTCAACGTGGCAGATCTCTCTCCTTATGTCTCCCTAGAGTATGACGATGACAAATTAGGGACAATTCACAACCAAGAAGAGGAGAATGATGACCCCAACCCTTGACGACAAAGGACGAAGAGGAGATGATGAGCTTGAGGAGCAACGACCCCATCACTAGGGCTCACGCCTATGCCATTGCTCGAGCCACTCAGTCCATTGTCACAAGAGCACTAGCATGCAACGACGCCATCCAAGTGTCAACGTCAAACCTTGTGACATTGGCCACCATCGAGGCAGGCGCCACAACGCCTCCCCCAACGCAGCCGTAGCGCTCGCCCCTGCACACGCCCCAACGCCTGCAACATCGGCTCTCTCTTAGTGCCATGGTGCCCCAGCGCCCGACGCTTAATTTCTTGGTGAGCTCCCAGCGACGCCGCTCGCGGCCCCTTTGCCGCGAGCCTATGATTCTATGTTATTTCCATTTTGTGGTTATTTTCCCGGATATTTTGAGACTTCCGTTTTGGGGTTATTTTTCTATTTTCAATAGTTTATATTTTTGGGCATGTGTTTGTCTTGTGTTAAGTGAACCGGCCCATTAGTGTGGTTTAGGCCCATGGCCGAATGCCATGGCTATATAAGCCAAGACTTGTCATTTTCTTCCTTACGTTTTAGCTAGTGTTTATTGAAGTTAAGAGCATCTCCTCATAAACCATAAGGCATCATATTGTTTCTTGTTCGATCCATTCCCAAGACGATCACATTCGTCTTCATCCTTCGAGAGTTCATCATGTTGATCTCTCTTAGGTGCCTTGAAGAACCTCTATCACGTTAGATGCCGAAAGCATCCCCTTGGCTGCCATCACGTTGGGAGCCATCAATCCAAGTGTGACAAGTAGATCCAAAGAACTTGTCGACTTGCTTGATCATAATAGGTCCTAAAGGCGATCTAGGACTCATTCGAGGACTCATATGACATCAAACACTTATAACACATTAAAACATGGAGGTTTGTAACCATCAAAAGAATGGAAGTCTGGAACCCTTTAAGTGTCACACATAGGATTCCAACAAACCCTTCCTTTTTGATGGTGACAAACTCCATAACATTTAAGAAAAAAATAAGCATATAAGACATGTATATGCATAGTTCACCCTTAGAAAAGTATTACATGTGCTCGTATGTTCCCCCTATGTGTTCAACCTAATAATGTTTCCCTTTTTGGCATCATCAAAAAAGGTACTAGGACTAAAAAGAAAAAAGAAGAGTATAGAACAAAACTCATTTATATTTGTCATTAGTTTTTCAAACGGTGCCAACCTTGTCGGCACTTACATCAGTCTCCAACAAACATCCATCAAGTAGTAGTAGTAGTAGTCATGAGAGAAACCATATAAAATGCAACAAACAAGCAGATACGGGAAATGATAAGCAAGGAGTGGAAAGAAGGATAGGAAAGGTAGGAAACACATCGGTTCCATGTCCGAAAGATTAATTTTCTTCATCAATGCATCGTAGGAGCTCTGTCAAGATATTCTTAATGTCCTGCACGTCCTTCTTTAGACCCATGACCTCAAGGAGGCGGTTTAAACCAGACAACGTGTGTGGAAGAGGTTCTTGCATTGGTCCAACAAATCTCATTCCTTCACCTTGAGAACGCACTGAGTGACTAAGCTTAGGGGCATGCTCGCGGGACTGTCGTGGGGCGCGTAAGTGTAATCGTCGTCTTTTTCATCAGACGCGTCCTCATAGTCTTCCTCGACCAAAGGGTCATCCTTATAAGAATCATAACCACTAAATTGGGTAAAAAGGACCTTCTTTTGATTTGGACAATCCCTTTGAAAATGATTGCACCCTTGGCCTTTGAAACAAACTTTGTCGCAGACACGCTCGGAGCGCTCCATGGGCGGTGCGGCGTTGCAGTGAGGCATTGAGGCTCCATGGGTGTTCTTGGACGCATTCGACCTAACTTGCGAAGATGATCGCACATCAGTAGAAAATGATTGATTAAAGTTAGAAGTATACCTTTTTTGGGGCTAAATTGGGCCAAGCCTCCCTCTTATGGTGCACATGCTCATTGTGGATTTGCATCGCCGTAGCCGTATGGGTGAGCGTGTTGAGGTCCTTGATGGGAACCAGCTTCAGTTGGTCTCGGATGGAGACATTCAACCCACTAAGAAACTTGGTGCGTAAGGCCGAGGGGAAGCACTAATATTGACCTTGTGGTGGAGGTCTTCAATCCCGGAAAAGAATTCAATGGGCATCTTGGTGCCTTGGCAAGCCAGGGCAATTTTCAACCTCGTATTCTCCTTGTATTCAAAGCCAACGATCGGAGCGGTTGTCATCAGTCTCATATTTAGAGTCACGGCGGGGGTCCGGTGGGGACGGGCGTGGTTCATACTGATCATGAAGAGACACCTGGACACAATGACTCTCAATCACCGAGTTAAAGTGCCTCAAAGAGGGGTGGTGTTGTGAAGTTGAGGGTGCCATGGGGCCCTTTCCCTTGTCGCAAAGCGCGTTCTTAGTCTCACGGGCTTGTTGTTCGATTGTTGGGTCTATGTGAATTTGGGGGAGTCGGGGCTGATGGATAGGCCGACGTTTGGTCTTGTAGCATAGCTACTTCGCGCTTGAGCTCTGCAATCTCGGCGTCCTTGATTTGTTCGGCGGTGAGCGTCCTAGGAGCATTGTCACCATTATTTCTTGGGTTCTGCATCGAGTGGGTACCTATTGTTACCATGACACCAACAAGGATCAAAACACACAAGTATCAAAGACAACCAGTAAGGAAAATCACAACCTTTCACAAGGCAACTCAAAATCCCACTCGTAGGTCAACTAGTTTGGTCATGGGGGATGCCCTTGCATAAGACATATGAAGCATCATCAATCTTGGAAGGTTAATGGATTACCTCTTTAGCATCGCGTCTATCAAGAGATAGTCCAAGATGTGCAATGACTTGCACTTCTGCTCCCTCGATACCACATTATTGACCACCAAATGGTACAATACCTTATGTAGTATCCCCATCTTGTTGCAGTGCACCTCCTTCTTTGCTGGCGGGTTTTCATCCTTTGATATCCTCCTAATAATCTCCTCATGGTCAAAATCAGCAGGCCACGGCCCCTTGTGGTGTTCAACAAAGCCAATGTGTGGTACCTGGAGAATCTCACTTAACTCTATACTAGAGAAGTTGTAGGTTTCTCCTTCCAGCGTGTAAGACCCGCTAACCATCGTCTTCATTGTTTTCAATGGTCAGGGTTGAGTAGAACTCATGTACCAGCACGAGATCAAACTCCTCCTTCTTCACAAATAGACTCTCCCATTTTTTCCTTGTTTGCAAGTCTAGCATCATCCAAGGCGAACTCCTTTAAGACCTCCAGATCCATTACCACACTCCTGACGAAGTCCCTCCTTGACACATCCAAGACTTCCTTAATCTTCGCAGGTGCCGCCTCTTTTGTCAGCCTTTCTTTGTCTTTTCCTAGTGTTTGTGGTAGACTCCCGCTTCACCTTCTTCGAGCGGGTAACCCTTTTCAGCGGAGTGGACTCTTCTCTTTTTGAGTCTTTTTTCTCAAAAGAGGGTCCTCTACCCTAATTCAGAGATGTGGTGCTCTTGAGCCTGTCGGAGGTGGCAAACTTACTCGCCTCTTTGAGAGTGTCCTCCTCCGTGTCCATGAGTGGAGCCAAATCCTTTGCCAGCGTCGCAGCAGTGACGTCCTATCCCATTTTCTCTTTCTGGCTTCCTCATCCCTTTCAAGATCCTTCAATAGGTTCTCTTCCTCCTCTTTCTCCATATTTTCCATGGCCTGGGCTCCAATCTCCTTCACATGCTACATAGAGACATTTTCCTTCTCTTCTTTTGGCACTATTCGTGGTGACGGTTCCTTCTCCTCTACCAGAATTGGAGTAGTGGTACTCTCCACTTTAGGGCTCTCTACCTTCTCTTGCTCTTGAGGTTCGACCTTTTGTGGAGAGGATGCTGTTGTGATGGATTTATAAGGTGTGGTGGAGTCATTTTGTGAGGCTTTCGGATTTGGTGATTTGGGCTAGAGCTTCACCACTCATTAGGGCTTTTAACTTGTTAGCTAGGGTGTTTGGACTCTCAGTTCCGTCGATGGTGACAAAAACCTTGGGAGTTGATGAGTTAGAAGCCATTTGAGAAGCTTAGGTTTTCCTTGAGAAGTGGAAGTAAAAAGAAAGTGAGAGAGAGCAAGAATTGGGTGCAAGAAAGATTCTAGAGCAAGAGGACTTTCACAGAGAGAGAGAAATCGTTGTACCTTCTATTCTTGTGAGTTTATTCTTTTAAAAACACTCATAATCGGATCAGATCCCCATCAATTCTACAAGTCTGATTTCTCCCAAAATTTACTCTTCTTAACTACCCAACGTTCACATGTAAAGTCTCCTTCATTTTACTGTTTCCCCTTTCTAACCGTTTCTTTTCAAAAATTACCTCTGACTTTTGATGCATGTACATAACCCGATGACGGATGCTGTCAACTCATAACTGTGACACACCTCGCAAGTGATCACGCCAGGGGGCGTGTTCTCGATCGTCACTAGGGTGATCAGAGGTGGTGCGACCGTTAGGGCGCTAATGCTAGCGAGAGTCCGAGTGACCAAAGACTGTGTGGCGCGAGCGCGTGACCTAGTCACGTGGCCGGTGGACCTGATGCTCATCATCTCCTCTTCATCCTTCACCGTCAAGGTCTAGGGCTCATCACTCTCCCCTTCTTGGTCGCGAATCATCCCCGATTCATTCTCGTCGTACTCTGGGGACATATGGTTATAGGTCATTCACATTGAACGTGGGATGTACTCTATACTCATCAGGCAGCTCAAGGCGATAGGCGTTGTAACCATAACACTCCAGGACCTTGAAGGGGCCATCTCCGCGTGGGTCAAGCTTGGTGCGACGCTTGGTAGGGAATCGTTTGCGGCGATAGTGAAGCCAGACAAGGTCATCGGGGGAAAAGACGACGCGATGCTGGCCCTTGTTGAACTGGCGCTCGTATTGAGAGGCACGACGCTCTAGCTGGGCCCAGGTGGGTTGGTGCAACTCCTGCGCATACTCGGTGCTCTTGGCGCCTTGTAGGTTATCAGCGTCTTGCATAGGATGTGGCATCAAATCCCATGCTGTGACTGAGTTCCTCCAATAGACTACTGCAAATGGCGTGAGCTTGGTGGCTGCGTGCATTGACCCGTTGTAAGAAAACCCAACAAAAGGGAGTAAGTCTTCCCAACGGCGAGGGTTGAACCTAATCATGGTTTTAGGTAAGGTTCCTGGGGTCCGTTTGGTCACGTTCGTTTGGCCATCGGTTTAGGGATAGTAACTAGTCGAGACTAGGAAGTTGGTGCCTAGTTTTCCCCAAAGTGTCTTCCAAACATAGCTCACAAACTTGACATCCCTATCAGACGCTATACTGCGTGGTATCCTATGAAGTTTATCTACATGCTCAGAGAATAGCGGGGCTACCTCCAAAGCATTGATGGTCATCCTACGTGAAATAAAGTGAGCCATCTTGGAGAATCGGTCTACCACTACAAACATTGAGTCACTCCCCCTCTTAGAAGTTGGCAACCCGGCCATAAAATCCATTGATAAGTCCTCCCAAGGTGCTAATGGTATTGGCAAAGGGGCATATATACAATCCATTTGGACTTGATCTAGCTTTGTCTTTGTGGCAAGTCATATAACTCTTGCAAAAACTAGTGAATTGGCGGGTCATTCTTGGCCAAAAGAAATGGTCTTTAAGGGCGGCTAAGGTCTTGGCAACGCCAAAGCGTCCACGGCCTTCATTCGCTTCATGGATCAAAAGTCTCTTAATGGAAGAGGATGATATGCATAACTTCTTAGTTTTAAAAAGATAGCCTTCATCCACAAAAATAACCCTCAAACCCACCCCTAGACACACAAGTCTCATAGATAGGCTTGAAAAACTCATCTTAAGCATAAGGTTCTTTAATAAGAGAAAAAACCCAAAACCTTAGCATCAAAGTGTGATAGAAGGACATACCTCTGAGAAAGGGTATCTGCCACCACACTCTCCTTACCTTTATTGTGCTTGACCACGTAGGGGAATATCTCCATGCACTCTACCAACCTAGCGTGGTGCCGCCCAAGATTGGCTTGGCCCTTGAGATAAGCAAGTGCCTCATGGTCTGAATGGATCACGAACTCCTTGTGCCAAGGATAGTGTTGTCATGACTTCAACACCCGAATAAATGCATACAACTCCTTGTCATACGTTAGGTAGTTGAGCATGATGCCGGAGAGTTTCTCGCTAAAGTAAGCGATGGGCTGGTTTTGTAGCAAGATGCTGCAAATGCCAAATTTGGATGCGTCACACTCCACCTTGAACATCTTGGTAAAGTGTGGAAGCTAGAAAAGAGGGGTGTTGCAGAGCCGGTCCTTGAACGCCTAGAATGTCGAATCATGGGCGTCGGTCTAGTCGATGGCGGCATTCTTCTTAGTGAGCTAAAACAAGGGGGCGGCAATAGTTCTAAAGTCACGCACAAACCGTCGGTAGAAGCCAACTAACCCTAAAAATGAGCAAATCATGGTGGGTGTTGTGGGGCGTGGCCACTCTTTAATGGCTCTGATCTTCTCCTCATCCTCTCGTAAGCCATCCTTACAGACTATAAACTCTAGAAAAACTGTAGTGTTGGAGCATAATCTACACTTAGCCAAATTGGCATACAAGTGCTTCCTCCTAAGACAGTCTAGGACTATCCTAAGGTGACTCACGTGGTCCTCTAAGGACCTACTATACAAAAGTATGTCATCAAAATAAACCACTACAAATTTGCCTAAGTAGGCTCTCAAAACATGGTTCATGAGGCACATAAATGAGCTCGGTGCATTGGTAAGGACAAATGGCATGACAAGCCACTCGTAGAGGCCATACTTGGCTTTGAACGCCGTCTTTCACTCATCACTCTCCTTCATACAAATCTGATGGTAGTCACTCTTGAGATCAATCTTGGAAAAGAGGGAGGAACCATGAAATTCATCGAGCATGTCATTAAGGCGGGGAATGGGACGATGATATTTGACCGTGATCTAGTTGATGGCTCGGCAGTCGACGCACATGCGCCACAAGCCATCTTTCTTGGGCACCAATATGACTGACACGACAGACGGGCTTATGCTTTCGTGGACATAGCCCTTGTCCATGAGCACATGGACTTGGCGCTGGAGCTCCTTGGTCTCCTTTAGGCTGATGCGGTAGGTGGCCTAGTTTGGCAAAGAATCATCGGGGATAAAGTCGATTTGGTGCTCGATCCCGTGCAATGGTAGAAGTCCCTTGGGTAGGTCCTCGAGCATCATATCCTCATATCACTACACAAGAGAGGACACTGTTGGTGATTTTAGTGTCATCAAGAGACTGTTCCCATATAGAGAACAGTGCCATTTAATGTGATCGGGATTCATACGACACTATAAGATCTCACTTAGCTACATCACGGGTTTGAAGGTGTGGAGTACACACTCGTGTAAGCATACTTGAGATTTAGAGGGAACATTGCTACGTTACCCATAATGAAACGGTGCATTAGAGAAGTTATTGTGTCTTTAAGACAATCAACGTTAAGGTTGAATGAGTGGTCGCTCCTTGGAGGGAATAGCTGTTCCCTAGGTGGGAATGGCAAATTCCCTAAGGCATGGTAATGTTTCAACACGTGATTATTGGGTTATAACCGCCTTGATAACCGTCGGAATAACTACCTCTTAACTACCTTCAATCAGTTGATAACTGATAGAAGTAGTTGGATATCCTTGGAAACGGTTGTAGCAGTTGGAACGGTTGGCAACCGCTAGTAGCCGCTTATAACTGCCGTAACCGTTCCTTGTAACCGTCCGAAAGCCTATTTAAAGTCATTTTAGTGATAGTGTTTGTACACCAAATTGAACACACGGTTTGTCTATCTGAGTTATACTCCACTAGTACTTGAACATAGTTTAGTTCCCATGAAAAGACTTGAAGGGAACTAGAGGGTTTGTCTTATCTCACTTCATATTTTGCGGATTCCCTAAGGCTTTAGTAAGGGGCAAAATTGTGATTTCGGAAAGTGTTCTCACGATTCAAATCTTGTCCGAGTTACAATGTTCATTGATCGTTCCTTATTGAAGCTGAAGTCTACATCAAGAGAAGATCAAGATTTGCAGGGAACAATCGCCTCAACATACATTGTTCCCTTATTCAGCATAAATTGTTCCTACAATCAAAATCAGAATTTTTGGATCAGTGATGACTGTTCGTGAGATGACAACGAAGTTCCAAAAGTTGGAAAAATTTGAAGGGATGGACTTCCTCCATTTCCAAAAGAAGATACATTTCCTCTTGACCACCCTTAAGGTGGTATAAGTCCTATCCATTCGCTTGCCGAAGATAGTCGATGATGAACCACTTGAGGCCGTGAGGAGAAGGAGCAAATGGGATAAGGATGACTACATCTGTCGGGGCCACATCCTAAATGGTATGTCCGACTCCCTCTTCGATGTGTACCAAAATGTTGAATCCGCCAAGGAACTTTGGGACTCTCTAGAGTTCAAGTGTATGGCCAAGGATGCTTCAAGTGTAAAGTTCCTTGTGAGTTACTTCAATACATATAAAATGGTTGATAAAATGGTTGACTCACGACCGGTAATGGAGCAATATAATGAGATACTCCGTATCTTGGGACAGTTTGCTCAACATAAATTGAATATGGACGAGTCCATTTATGTGTCAAGAATTATTGACAAATTGCCTCCATCATGGAAAGACTCCAAGCACATGTTGAAGCACAAGAAGAAAGTTATTTCCCTTGTGGAACTTGGAAGCCACTTGCGTATTGAAGAGGGCCTTTGTTCGCAAGAGAAAGAAAAGGAGAAAGAGACTCCAAATTCTTCCACCATCAACATGATGGAAGAAGGTTCCCATAAGGGTAACAACAAGAAGGGGTAGAAAAGGCCGCACAACAACACAAACAACGGTCCCAACAAGAAGCCCTCTCCAAAGGGAGATGGATGTTGGAATTATGGGAAGCCTAGACATCTTAAGAAGGATTTTTGGGTTGGAAAGGGCAAGAAGGGCAACGTTCCCAACCAGTCTACTCAAGGTTCTAAGGACCAAGGGCAGAAATCTCGTCAAGGTCAGAAAGGAACGGTTCCCTTGAACATAACTATTCCCTCTTTAGCAACATTTCCTAGTTTGGACTTTGTTCCTAATATTTCTAAGGTCTTCTTTGTGTAGGATGATGAGATAACATGGTGGGTTGACTCGGGTGCTACCACACACATGTGTAGGGACAAGTCAATGTTCAAGACATTTGTTCCCTTGGTTGATGGACATGTCATTCATATAGGAAATGAGTCAACTACCCCCGTCTTAGGCAAAGGCCAAGTGGAGTTAGAGTTCTCATTTGGGAAGACTTTAGTTTTGAAATGTGTTGTATGTACCTAGAATAAGAAAAAATGTAGTCTCTAGTGCTATCCTAAACAAGTTAGGCTTTCGGCAAGTGTTTGAAGTTGATAAATATAAATTATCGAAAGGTGGTGTATTTATTGGGCATGGTTACCTATGTAATGGTATGTATTTGCTAAGTATTAATAAAGTTATGAATTCAGCATAACTGATTTATGGTCAAGGTTCTAATTCTTCTGAACATGTTGTTTCCTCAGTGGGAACGGCCCCTTCAAAGGGTATTGTTCCCTCGGAGGAAACTGTTTCCTCTCTATGGCATGCTCGACTAGGACATGTTCATTATAAACGCATGCTTGATATGTCTAAACATGGTTTAATTCCTCCATTTGATATGAGTATAGAGATGTGTAGAACTTCCATGCTTACTAAGATAACAAGACAACCGTTCCCTGATGTTCAAGAGAAATAGTGTAGTGCTTGATTTGATACATAGTGACTTATGTGATTTTCATGCTTCTCCGTCCTTGGGAAATAAGAATTATGTTGTTACTTACATAGATGATTATTCCCATTATTGTTATTTATTTCTATTGCATGCTAAGGACGAGGTCCTAGGTAAATTCAAAATTTATAAAACTGAAGTGGAACTTCAATTGTGAACAATGATCAAAAGATTGCGCACCGATAGAGATGGTGAGTATTTTGACCCAGAATACTTCCAATTCGTAGGGATCATTCATGAAACCACGACTCCCTACACACCAAAACAAAATGGTGTGCCGGAGAGGAAGAATCTAGTTCTTAAGAAAATGGTCAATTCCATGCTTTTCTACTCGGGTTTAAATGACGGATTTTGGGGAGAAGCCATGTTGACGGCTTGTTACCTATTGAATAGGGTTCCTAACAAAAGGAACAAGACTACCCCATATGAGCTTTGGTTCCAAAAGAAGCCAAATCTGAATTATCTTCGGGTTTGGGGATGTAGAGCGGTTGTAAGACTACCCGAACCCAAGTGAAAGACTTTGGGTGAAAGAGGTGTTGAATGTATCTTTATTGGATATGATGAGCATTCCAAGGCATATAGGTTCTATGTTATTGAACCTAACAAGTCTATTTCGCTTCACTCCGTTATAGAGTCATGAGATGCCATCTTTGATGAAAAACGATTTTCATTGACACCGTTACAAAAAGTCATTGTTCCCAGTAATAATGGAGACAATGACATTGTTCCTAGTACAAGTGGAAACATAGACATGGATGTCCAACCTGGGAACAGTGAACCAGAGATCCGAAAGAGTAAGGAAGGGAACGTCCTTTGGCCCTGACTTCCATGTTTACTTGGTAGAGGGAACAAGGGACGAAGTTGGATCCCAATACTTGTATTGTTACAATATTGAGGATGACCCAAAGTCATTTACTGAGGCAATGAAGTCTCATGACGTGTCCTTTTGGAAGGAGGCCATTAATGATGAGATGGATTCCATCATGGGGAACAATACATGGGTCTTGGCTGATCTTCCCCTGGATGTAAGCCATTGGGAAGTAAATGGATCTTCAAGAAGAAGATGAAAGTGGATGGAACCATAGATAAGTTTAAGGCTCGACTGGTTGTTCAAGGGTTTAAACAAAAGTATGGAACCAACTACTTTGATACCTATGCATCGGTTGCTAGGATTATCACTATTAGGCTACTGATTGCATTGGATGCTATTCACAAGTTGGTTATACACCAAATGGATGTGAAAACAGCGTTCCTTAATGGGGACTGATAAGAACTACTTTATAGGGCTTAACTAAGAGTTATTAGAGGGTTTTATTGGTGCCATTCGGGTAAATTTAGACACATTCTTGTGCATGGCGTTTGGGGGCGAAGTCTGGTGTTTTTGGAGGTGTATGAGCTATTTTGGATATAATAGGAGACACTGAGGAAGGAAGCCACCAAAAGAAGACGCCAAGGAAGTGAAGACGAGAGGTTAGGAGGCGAAGCCAAGGAGTGAAGGCCGAGCATTAACCGCGACCGCGGGCAAGGGTGCCGCGATCGCGGTTCCTCGGGCAAGTCGAGAGTTTTCCGCAGGCGCGGAGGAATGTGAAGAGCACGGAGCCACAAGAGGCCGCGATCGCGGGTCGTCGACGCTGGAAGTTCTGACTTTTCCCGAGTCTATCTTTTCTAATTTCTTTTCTTATTTTTCCATTTTATTTCGTTTATTTTCTTAATGGGCTTAGGAACTTGTTAGGCCCATATTAGTTCTCTTTTCTATTTCACCTAGGAAGAAAGCTCATTCTAAGGAGACTATGATATCAGGTTTTAGTTTTTACGTCATCGTTGTTTTCTCAAGACTATGGAAGGCTAAGCACTTTTTCTTAGTCTAGCAATGGAAGCTTAAGTTTTGATTATTGGTTGTGAGGTTATGTTCCCTTTCTTAATTCCTATTGATCTATATCTCTTCTCTTAAGCAGAATATCATTGAATAATTATTGATTTGTCTAGACAGGCCATCTAGGTTTATTGATTGTTACTCATATTGCTATGACTAGGAAACTGTTGGGCTAACGTCCTGGTCTGGAGTGGCAAGCATAGGTTTTATTTGCTTTGGTGGATTTTATCTATGTAGAGATTTGATTACATGTTGAATGCTTCTGGTTGAGGTGTTATGTGTATCCTGGTTAATTCTTATGTTCATTGCTGCCTTTGGGTTGAATCACTAGTGGTGCTAGGGTTATTCATTGGTAAGGGTTCTTAGGGATGGTTTCCTTATTAATCTACACAAGATCGGTACAAGAATAAACATAGGAAGGAATTGGAAGTAATCTAGGATCAACCAACCAAAACTTAAGTGGAAATTGCCTGGCTAAGTGTTTTCTCACATTTGATTGCATACTATTTGTTCTGTTTTATTTTCTACTTGTCTAAAACCTCAAAAACCCCCATTTTGTTACTATTGTTCGATTGGTATATGATTTGTGACAGGAATACAGACAGTTGTGATTCTCTTGGGATTTCGACCCTTGCTTGCTTACTATACTAGTTTGGAAGTTGAGGTTTACTTTGATTTGGCATAACGACCTTAGGCCATGTCAAATTTGGCGCCGTTGCCGGGGAATCACTGTCTGTTTTCTTGTAAATAAATTGAATTTTGATCTTTCTAGGGAACCTATCTTACGGTTCCCTCTAACATTACTAACTTTTCATTGACGAAGTGCAATTCAGAGTAGATAATTCTGTTGGAGAACTCTAGCTATGGCGCAAGAAAGCAAGACATTGTTGGAGAACTCTAGCTATGGTGAGAACACAATGTTGGCACTCACCTAGACACTTCAAGCATTAACACAAGCGGTGATTCAAGCCGGTGAAAACAACGCACAAGTAATGAAAGAGGGATTCTCTTAACTCTCCCAGCAAAATTATACTCTGCACCAATCCTCTCAGCAATCTATATTAAGCTTGGGTGCATCACTGGGACAGCCAAGGCATTGGCCACCTGCAATGGCGGAAACTCAAAGCAAGGACTGCGAACATCAGTAGGAAGCCAATGCAGTCACCTTGAGAAGTGGAAAAAGGGTGAATGACCCCTATGCTGTGGAAAAGGATGAAGCGCTAATAAGGGTTGCACGCTGGGAAGAACCGCGACCGCGGGGTGAAAACCGCGATCGCGGGTTGAACACGGAGGATTACACAGATTATATCCAGCCAGAATTTCCCCCGCTCAACCCTGAAAAGCCACCTGCACCATTTCCTGAGGCATTGAAGGAGAAAAGAAGGCCATAGATTAACCAAGAGATCTTTGACATCTTCAGCAAATCAGAATCTCAACCCAAGGGCAATGCTGCCCAGCGGCATGTTAAGGAGAAGGCAGAATTTAGAGATCTCCCCGCAGAAGAGAAACCGCGACCGCGGGAGGAGTGCTGCAACCACGGTATGCTGGGTGAAATAGGGCATTGGGCTGAATTTGATGATGAGGTTGAGAAGGACCTCGAAGAGGAAATCAAAAGCTTTAAGAACAGTATGCTACCTGACGCGGTATGTTCTCCTGAAATTGAAGAGGAGATGGACGAGGACAGGGACTATGAGCCTCAAAACTACACTCAACATGAATGGCCCTTGCTGGAGTCCCAGATTCCCATCACACCTCCCCCCTGAGGCTCTCAATGGAAGCAAGCCAGAAGCTCCTTTGGTCACACTGGCCAACAGCATCCCTCGTTGTGCAGATTCTGTGAAGGCGAGGCGGAAGATAGGAAAGAAGTCGAAGGTGAAGCAAAAGAGTGAGGTTGCAGGCCAGATGTCGGATTACCTCATACTAGACACGGGGCAGGATAGGCGTGCAACCTCTGCAATGCTGGGAAGAGAATTCTTGAAGATGACAACTGCGGTCATGGATACGAAGGGTGATCCGCTCACAATGAAAGGCAGAAGGAAGGGGGTACAGTCATACCTGAAGAGGCACCCCCCAGATTTGGAACCAAGAAGGGTGGTCGCTGCAAGCGACCCGGGATGAATAGAGAGCACCATGTCGAGCCATGACAGTAACCAAGGCGCTGCTCGGGAGGCAACCCGAGGTAAGACTTTCAACTTAGTTTTTCCTTCAGAAGCTTAGTTTTCCCTTGTTTTCAAAATTTTTTCTCTATTTTTGTTCGACTAAACCACGCAGAAAAGCCGAGAAGAAACCACGACCGCGGCATAAAACTCGCGATTGCGATCGGAGAAAGTCGAGCAAAACCCGCGATCGCGGCCCCATGGCGCGCCGCGAATTAGGGTTTAGTCTGACAAAAAAAAAAAATATATCGTATGTTACCCGCGATCGCGGCCTTCACTGCCGCAATCGCGGTTCCTCCACGGTGTTCCTTTATGGCGATTCTTCCACGATGGTTCCCTCCTTTATGGCGGTTATTTCCACGGCAGATCATTCATGGCGGTTTTGAGGCGGTCTTTTTTCATCATGTTCACGAGCAACAACCGGTGAACCCTTGATCCATTCATTGTTGTTGTCCCCTGCGGTACGTCTTCACCTGTGCGTCACCACCTGTGCATACTGAGTTCGGAGTTCCAGCATTCCATGATCTATCTCTTGGGAAGTTCGATTGTTGAAGTGGTGATGAAGTTTATGGGGATCCCTACATCCCTGAGTACCTTCCTAGCGTTATTGACGAAGACTACCACCCCGGCATACGCTTAGTGAGTTCTTCCTTTCTTCCCCTTATATTTTTTTTTTGTCTTTCATACATTGAGGACAATGCATGATTCAAGCATGGGGGAGTAGAAAGTACTTGCTATCTATCTTGTAAATTAATTTCGATTTCAGCATTGTTATTTCCATTTAGCATTGTCCATTGTTCGCATTCCCTTTAAAAAAAAAATTAGAAAAAGTCAAAAAAGCAAAAAAGACATACATGGAAATCCTAGGACAAGTCGAACACCCGAAATGGCGGCTTGGGTAATAAGCAGGTGGCCCGGACCAGCGCTAGACTGGGGTAAAAAGGTGTTTGAGTGACGTGAGCATATGTGAGCACCTCTATGAAAAAAATACGAGTGGCTAGGATGAAAACCCGAAAGGGCTCCTAGGCAAAATGAGTGAAAAGAAGAGGAGTGATTTTAGGATCTCATTTTACCTGGAGGGGCGACATAAGAAGAGGAGACAAAGAAGGATTATCGGGTAGGTCACTCTGGAAGGCATAAGGAGTCATAGATGGAGGCTAGGATTAGAGGTCACTTTACACTATTGGATGTCCGGTCTAAGCATGGGGGAAGTACTCTGCTTGCCCCTTAAGCTTGTTGATGGAGGATGTGTTGTGAATGAGATTGGTGCCAGGAGCTTTGGCATGGGTTAAGCGCAACTCTTAGTACATTGTGTTTGGAGAGATGCTTCCTGAGGCCTTGGGTGTTTCATTGGAGGAGTAGACTCTTTATTAGTTTACTCGAGGACGAGCAAAGGTCTAAGCATGGGTGAGTTTGATAAGCACTACTTTGTAGGGCTTAACTAAGAGTTATTAGAGGGTTTTATTGGTGCCATTCGGGTAGATTTAGACACATTCTTGTGCATGGCGTTTGGGGGCGAAGTCTGGTGTTTTTGGAGGTATATGAGCTATTTTGGATATCATAGGAGACACTGAGTAAGGAATCCACCAAAAGAAGACGCCAAGGAAGTGAAGACGAGAGGTTAGGAGGCGAAGCCAATGAGTGAAGGCTGAGCATTAACCGCGACCGCGGGCAAGGGTGCCGCGATCGCGGTTCCTCGGGCAAGTCGAGAGTTTTCCGCAGGCACGGAGGAATGTGAAGAGCGCGGAGCCACAAGAGGCCGCGATCACGGTAAATGGCCCGCGATCGCGGGTCATCGACGCTGGAAGTTTTGACTTTTCCCGAGTCTATCTTTTCTAATTTCTTTTCTTATTTTTCCATTTTATTTCGTTTATTTTCTTAATGTGCTTAGGAACTTGTTAGGCCCATATTAGTTCTCTTTTCTATTTAACCTAGGAAGAAAGCTCATTCTAAGGAGACTATGATATCAGGTTTTAGTTTTTACATCATCGTTGTTTTCTCAAGACTATGGAAGGCTAAGCACTTTTGCTTAGTCTGGCAATGGAAGCTTAAGTTTTGATTATTGGTTGTGAGGTTATGTTCCCTTTCTTAATTCCTATTGATCTATATCTCTTCTCTTAAGCAGAATATCATTGAATAATTATTGATTTGTCTAGACAGGCCATCTAGGTTTATTGATTGTTACTCATATTGCTATGACTAGGAAACTGTTGGGCTAACGTCCTGGTCTGGAGTGGCAAGCATAGGTTTTATTTGCTTTGGTGGATTTTATCTATGTAGAGATTTGATTACATGTTGAATGCTTCTGGTTGAGGTGTTATGTGTATCCTGGTTAATTCTTATGTTCATTGCTGCCTTTGGGTTGAATCACTAGTGGTGCTAGGGTTATTCATTGGTAAGGGTTCTTAGGGATGGTTTCCTTATTAATCTACACAAGATCGGTACAAGAATAAACATAGGAAGGAATTGGCTAAGTGTTTTCTCACATTTGATTGCATACTATTTATTCTGTTTTATTTTCTACTTGATTAAAACCTCAAAAAAAAACCTTTTGTTACTATTGTTCGATTGGTATTTGATTTGTGACAGGAATACAGACACTTGTGATTCTCTTGGGATTTCGACCCTTGCTTGCTTACTATACTAGTTTGGAAGTTGAGGTTTACTTTGATTTGGCATAACGACCTTAGGCCACATCAAATTTGGCGCCGTTGTCGGGGAATCACTGTATGTTTTCTTGTAAATAAATAGAATATTGATCTTTCTAGGGAACCTATTGTAACACCCCCAAAACTTAACCCTTTTGGAAATGTATTACCGCCAGTGACCTCAGTGTTCCTTACCGAGATCACCCAAGGCTTTACCGGTTAAATACAATCATGAAACACTAATGATACATAATGATCAAAGCATTCAATCCAAAACATAACATTGTCAAGGAAACATGAGTTACTGGATTACAACTCAATCCCGAATAGGTCAACACAGAGTTTAAACCAAATACAGCGGAAGTCTCATAAAACACCTTACAACCAAAGTCATTGTCCAAAAGATCTCAACCCGATTAAAGAAATAATTAAAATGTTCAAAAACCATCGTCGACTCCATAGTCCTTCTAATCTTCTGAGCTACTTTCGATCTGATGTGCCGAATCGAACGGATGACACCAGCCAACCATGCAAGGGAAAATATTGGTTGGTTAGTCTAAATGAATAGACTAGCAAGGGTACAAAGCAGAATGGTTCAAAGTAGTCGTATTAGGTTAGACTCCTCGTCCCTCGAATAATAATCGAGTACGCTTGTCAACCACCATACTCCTACTGGAATAAACAAGAGGTATGCACAAGAGAAGATTCTGGAAGACTGAATCTTCACAGAAATCGACTCGAAAGAAGACTCCAACAGAAATGAGTCTTTAAGGAAGTATGACAAATCTGGAATGTTATAGAATCATACAACAATGATTTAAAACTGACTGAGATGCTTCAGTCAATGACCAACCTCACCGCCTTTCAGCGAATCCAGATCGGAAAGAAGACGTACTACATTCAAGTCAATACGAGTCTTCCTAGCGGCACTATCACCTAGCTGCCCTACTCGCTGATCGTTCATTAATTATGTGCGTCAATGTAGCACTTATCTGATTATGTTTCAAAAACACACATCACATTATAGACTTTTATATGTGTACCCCACCAATGAGACGACACATCTTAGTATACGTTTCGTCGAGAGTGACGTACACCGAAAGGTTTGTGACACCAGCTAAGTGTCCTGTCTCTACACACTTGTGAAAGAGACCGATCATGATCTTAGAATAGTACCAGATGGAGACGAGCCACCCCGATACCAGATTATAACGAAATGACTGGACAGAGTCCGAGTAACGTTCCTATCTAACAGTGCTAACTAAACAGTTACAGCACAATAACAGTTACAGGATAATTCCACATAAAGGTCCGAAAGGCGATAACAGATAATAGCGTTGTTCTAACAGATATACAACCTATTATATGATTTTCAAAACAGTTTATCAAAACCGTTTCCAGACAAACAGAGTATTCATTCCAACTTAATTACTCAGATAAACTACTGATAATTAATGTAAATATGGAACGAACGAGCAAGAGCGAACCGCCACTTGCCTTAATCCGCAGAATAGTCTAACGACGACAACTGGATTCCGGGCTCGACACGGGTATAGCTCCGACAGCACAACAACCTTCGAGTCGACCCATAAAAGGAATCCTAAGTCAATCGACATAACCGTAGTACGAATCTAAAAACGACGAAAGAACATGAAAGGAAAGACGCCACGACGACAACCAACCAAGCCAAAGCCACGAAGGCATTCTGGGCACTGGCGGCGGTCGCTGTTCTTGGCGGCGGTCGCCGCATTCATCACGGCGATCGCCGTGAAGAACACAGACGACAGAGACGAGAGAAGTCTCACCAAAACGATGTGCGTTTCGACCCCTTTTCGCCTTGCTTGGGTTCTGACCTCCAAAGGCAACCAAAAGGCTTCTAAAGGGCTTCTGAAAACACCACCAAACGACACCGACAAAAGCTTCAGAATTTCCGACGAAGGCACAAACTCCGGCGAGAGGAAAATTTGGCAGAGGTTCGGTGTTTGGGATGGCTCAAATCTCTCCCCCAACACCTCCTTTTATAGCCAAAGCATCTGGAGCACGAAAAATATGGGCCTAAAGCTAGTTCGGCCCTCGCCAGAAATCGCGCCGGCGACCAACGGGCAAGGACTGTCGGACAACGATGGTGGCCATTACGGCGGGCGCCGTAATTTACGGCGGTCGCCGCGGTCTGGCACACCAGCTGCCACCTCGAGCATTGGGACGGCGGGCGCCGTGACTTTACGGCGGTCGTCGTTCTTGGATCCAGCGACGGCGGTCGCCGCCACTGTACGGCGGTCGCCGTGACATGCTTTTCCCGCCTGTTCAGCTTCGAACGTACATGACGTTAAACCGGGATAAAAATTATCGTACGCGAACGATAATTAAAATCCAAGGTATGCTGTCTGTATATTATTTCACTGAGAAAAATATTACAGATATAGAGTACATTACAGAATGTCTCAAACTCTCTGTATTAAATCCGACGTACACAACGGGTACTCGGGAAAATTCTAAAATTCCCAAAATAACCTTATAAAAATATGGGGTATCACACCTATCTTACGGTTCCCTCTAACATTACTAACTTTTCATTGACGAAGTGCAATTCAGAGTAGATAATTCTGTTGGAGAACTCTAGCTATGGTGCAAGAAAGCATGACATTGTTGGAGAACTCTAGCTATGGTGAGAACACACTGTTGGCACTCACCCAGACACTTCAAGCATTAACACAAGCGGTGATTCAAGCCGGTGCAAACAACGCACAAGTAATGAAAGAGGGATTCTCTCAGCTCTCCCAGCAAAATTATACTCTGCACCAATCCTCTCAACAATCTATATTAAGCTTGGATGCATCACTGGGACAGCCAAGGCATTGACCACCTGCAATGGCGGAAACTCAAAGCAAGGATTGCGAACATCAGCAGGAAGCCAATGCAGTCACTTTGAGAAGTGGAAAAAGGGTGAATGACCCCTATGCTGTGGAAAAGGATGAAGCGCCAATAAGGGTTGCACACTGGGAAGAACCGCGACCGCGGGGTGAAAACCGCGATCGCGGGTTGAACACAGAGGATTACACAGATTATATCCAGCCAGAATTTCCCCCGCTCAACCCTGAAAAGCCACCTGCACCATTTCCCGAGGCATTGAAGGAGAAAAGAAGGCCAAAGATTAACCAAGAGATCTTTTACATCTTCAGCAAATCAGAATCTCAACCCAAGGGCAATGCTGCCCAGCGGAATGTTGAGGAGAAGGCAGAATTTAGAGAGCTCCCCGCAGAAGAGAAACCGCGACCGCGGGAGGAGTGCTGCAACCACGGTATGCTGGGTGAAATAGGGCATTGTGCTGAATTTGATGATGAGGTTGAGAAGGACCTCGAAGAGGAAATCAAAAGCTTCAAGAACAGTATGCTACCTGACGCGGTATGTTCTCTTGAAATTGAAGAGGAGATGGACGAGGACAGGGACTATGAGCCTCAAAACTACACTCAACATGAATGGCCCTTGCTGGAGTCCCAGATTCCCATCACACCTCCCCCTGAGGCTCTCAATGGAAGCAAGCCAGAAGCTCCTTTGGTCACACTGGCCAACAGCATCCCTCGTTGTGTAGATTCTGTGAAGGCGAGGCAGAAGATAGGAAAGAATCCGAAGGTGAAGCGAAAGAGTGTTGCAGGCCAGATGTCGTATTACATCATACTAGACACGGGGCAGGATAGGCGTGCAACCTCTGCAATGCTGGGAAGAGAATTCTTGAAGATGACAACTGCGGTCATGGATACGAAGGGTGATCCGCTCACAATGAAAGGCAGAAGGAAGGGGGTATAGTCGTACTTGAAGAGGCACCCCCCATATTTGGAACCAAGAAGGGTGGTCGCTGTAAGCGACCCGGGATGAATAGAGAGCACCATGTCGAGCCATGACCGTAACCAAGGCGCTGCTCGGGAGGCAACCCGAGGTAAGACTTTCAACTTAGTTTTTCCTTCAGAAGCTTAGTTTTCCCTTGTTTTTGAAATTTTTGCTATGTTTTTGTTCGACTAAACCACGCAGAAAAGCCGAGAAGAAACCGCAACCGCGGCATAAAACCCGCGATCGCGGTCGGAGAAAGTTGAGCAAAAACCGCGATCGCGGCATAAAACCCGCGATCGCAGCCCCATGGCGCGCCGCGAATTAGGGTTTAGTCTGACAGACAAAAAAAAAATAAAAAAATCGTATGTTACCCGCGATCTCGGCCTTCACTGCCGCAATCGCGGTTCCTCCACGGTGTTCCTTTATGGCGATTCTTACACGACGGTTCCCTCCTTTATGGCGCTTATTTCCACGGCGGTTCATTCATGGCGGTTTTGAGGCGGTCTTTCTTCATCATGTTCGCGAGCAAGAACCGGTGTACCCTTGATCCATCCATTGTTGTTGTCCCCTACGGTACGTCTTCACATGTGCGTCACCACCTGTGCATACTGAGTTCGGAGTTCCAGCATTCCATGATCTATCTCTTGGGAAGTTTGATTGTTGAAGTGGTGATGAAGTTTATGGGGATCCCTACATCCTTGAGTACCTTCCTGGCGTTATTGACGAAGACTACCACCCCGGCGTACGCTCAGTGAGTTCTTCCTTTCTTCCCCTCATATTTTTCTTTGTCTTCCATACATTGAGGACAATGCATGATTCAAGCATGGGGGAGTAGAAAGTACTTGCTATCTATCTTGTAAATTAGTTTTGATTTCAGCATTGTTATTTCCATTCAGCATTGTCCATTGTTCGCATTCCCTTTAAAAAAAAATTAGAAAAAGTCAAAAAAGCAAAAAAGACATACATGGAAATCCTGGGATAAGTCGAATACCCGAAAGGGCGGCTTGGGTAATAAGCAGGTGGCCCGGACCAGCGCTAGACTGGGGTAAAAAGGTGTCTGAGTGACGTGAGCATATGTGAGCACCTCTATGAAAAAAAATACGAGTGGCTAGGATGAAAACCCGAAAGGGCTCCTAGGCAAAATGAGTGAAAAGAAGAGGAGTGATTTTAGGATCTCATTTTACATGGAGGGGCGACATAAGAAGAGGAGACAAAGAAGGATTGTCGGGTAGGTCACTCTGGGAGGCATAAGGAGTCATAGATGGAGGCTAGGATTAGAGGTTACTTTACACTATTGGATGCCCGGGCTAAACATGGGAGAAGTACTCTGCTTTCCCCTTAAGTTTGTTGATGGAGGATGTGTTGTGAATGAGATTGGTGCCAGGAGCTTTGGCATGGGTTAAGCGCAACTCTTAGTACATTGTGTTTGGAGAGATGCTTCCTGAGGCCTTGGGTGTTTCATTGGAGGAGTAGACTCTTTATTAGTTTACTCGAGGACGAGCAAAGGTCTAAGCATGGGGGAGTTTGATAAGCACTACTTTGTAGGGCTTAACTAAGAGTTATTAGAGGGTTTTATTGGTGCCATTCGGGTAGATTTAGACACATTCTTGTGCATGGCGTTTGGGGGAGAAGTCTGGTGTTTTTGGAGGTGTATGAGCTATTTTGGATATCATAGGAGACACTGAGGAAGGAAGCCACCAAAATAAGATGCCAAGGAAGTTAAGACGAGAGGTTAGGAGGCGAAGCCAAGGAGTGAAGGTTGAGCATTAACCGCGACCGCGGGCAAGGGTGCCGCGATCGCGGTTCCTCGGGCAAGTCGAGAGTTTTCCGCAGGCGCGGAGGAATGTGAAGAGCGCGGAGCCACAAGAGGACGCGATCGCGGTAAATGGGCCACGATCACGGGTCGTCGACGCTGGAAGTTCTGACTTTTCCCGAGTCTATCTTTTCTAATTTCTTTTCTTATTTTTCCATTTTATTTCGTTTATTTTCTTAATGGGCTTAGGAACTTGTTAGGCCCATATTAGTTCTCTTTTCTATTTAACCTAGGAAGAAAGCTCATTCTAAGGAGACTATGATATCAGGTTTTAGTTTTTACATCATCGTTGTTTTCTCAAGACTATGGAAGGCTAAGCACTTTTGCTTAGTCTGGCAATGGAAGCTTAAGTTTTGATTATTGGTTGTGAGGTTATGTTCCCTTTCTTAATTCCTATTGATCTATATCTCTTAAGCAGAATATCATTGAATAATTATTGATTTGTCTAGACATGCCATCTAGGTTTATTGATTGTTACTCATATTGCTATGACTAGGAAACTGTTTGGCTAACGTCCTGGTCTGGAGTGGCAAGCATAGGTTTTATTTGCTTTGGTGGATTTTATCTATGTAGAGATTTGATTACATGTTGAATGCTTCTGGTTGAGGTGTTATGTGTATCCTGGTTACTTCTTATGTTCATTGCTGCCTTTGGGTTGAATCACTAGTGGTGCTAGGGTTATTCATTGGTAAGGGTTCTTAGGGATGGTTTCCTTATTAATCTACACAAGATCGGGACAGGAATAATCATAGGAAGAAATTGGAAGTAATCTAGGATCAACCAACCAAAACTTAAGTGGAAATTGCATGGCTAAGTGTTTTCTCACATTTGATTGCATACTATTTATTCTGTTTTATTTTCTACTTGATTAAAACCTCAAAAACCCCCCTTTTGTTACTATTGATCGATTGGTATTTGATTTGTGACAGGAATATAGACACTTGTGATTCTCTTGGGATTTTGACCCTTGCTTGCTTACTATACTAGTTTGGAAGTTGAGGTTTACTTTGATTTGACATAACGACCTTAGGCCACGTCAAATTTTCAATTTGATAACAGGAATTTGTCGTGCTAATTACTGCTATGCAAGTAGTCCAAACAAACCTTAAACCGTAGTCCTAAGTAAGTAAGGGTCGAATCCACAGGGAGACAGATTCTATCTTTATATGCAATTTATATGTCAATCTTCAAGTAAGCAAAGGGGGGTTTTGTGTGTTTAGAAGTTCTAAGCATGCAAAGACAAACAAACTAAAGATGACGAATTCAGTAATGGGGAAAATAGCTCAGTCAAATAAACATCCACTATTCGTATGACAAGTTGATCCTAGATAATCATTCAATATCTCATGCAATGGAAATTCCAATTCCTTTTCAGATATAACTAATAGCACAACCAGATACTATTAGCACTAACTAATTAAACAACCATGAAACTATCAAGATTCAGTTTAATAGCAGCGTTAAGAATAGGAATATAGTTGGATATAATTCTAGCATAAAACAACCAGCTTTTATCCTATAATGTAAATCAGTTCTCTTCTGCATAAGACTAGCACAACCAATTACTAGTACGATGCAGTTGCTACTCCGATAAAGATATGCTCAACCGGTAATAATCTAAATCTAGCAATCAATCAATAGAGACAATACCTAGTTGCGCAGGCTAGAAACTGTCAATATTAATCATAAGCAATTCAAGCAAGAGAATAGATAAAATCCATGCGATAGATAAGGAAAGAAAATCTCACAACTTTATCAAAACGAAAGCTTCAGCGTCCGACTAAGCAAGAAGGCTTAGTTCTTCATAGCAAAGTATGTAGAAAGGAAAAATATGAAATTAGGGTTCGAGGATAAGGGAGGCCAAGCTCCCTTCTAACCTTAAATACTAGAAAATAATAAGGTCTTTCAAAAAGGTCAAAAACGAAATAATAAAAAATACTAATAATAATCCAAAATAACAAAGTAAGGAAAAATGGTTTGGTTCCGCATCCGACACGGCGGCGGTCGCCGTAATCCTGGCGGCGGCCGCCGCCAGATTTATTCGGTTCAGCTCGTGCGACACTTTCGTAAAAACACCATAACATTTGATTCCCAACTCTGATTGCGCTCATATTTTGAGGACTTGTAGTAGACTTCAAGATCTAACTCCTCGAATTCGAATCACTCCATTTGGACATCTGATTAGAGAGAACGAACCAATTGAATTCAGCACATTGTTCTTCTACTCTCGTGTGGACTCTCTCCTTGGTTCTTCTTCGTCTCCTCAGTGATCAACTCCTCTTCCTCTGGATATCTTCAATTTGCTTCTCCAGACCACCAAATCCACACTTCTCCTCTCTAACTCCATAATCCACAGTTGTGTACTAAATCCATCCAAATAGCACCTCAAACCTGGTAACAATCCCTAGTAATGCACTACAAAATAGTGCCGATCAAATCCCCCATGCTTAAACCTTGCTCGTCCTCGAGTAAGCTAAAGTAAACCTACTCCTCCAATCAATCTCCAAGATTTCAGGAAGCATAGAAAACTCAACCCCTCCAAGAATCACACCTAACAATAAACTCCAAGCACCAATACAATAATCACAGCACAACATAACACAACGCCAATCAACACCACACACAATCAAGCTAAAAGGAAAGAAAAGTACTTGTCCCAAGCTTATCCCAAACACTATGTTTTGGGGCGAAAAGATCGGATGACCTAAATCGCCTTAGACGGGGTAACTAGTCGATCGGGTGATAGAAAACAATCCAAACCAAATAGATAATAGACAAGCAAAGAGCAAATGCAGAATAGCGAAATGATTTTATTAGATAATATATTGATCGGATTGAATCGAGATACAACTTATCGTAATAAGGCAGAGTGATCTTATTGGATTCGACCGGTAATTCTTAGGTTGCGACCGGTGGCGAATAAGCGGGGGTGATTGCTGGAGAGCTAGACGGGCAGTGAAAGTGTTGTTCTATTTTGTTTCTGAACGAGAATGCTTGAGTGTGTATCGTGCTTGTATCCGTCCCCTCTTATCTTCCTCTTCGTCCATATATGGTAAGTTCTTCGTGCCTCTGACCGTTATATTTTGATCCCATCCTTATCTTCAACGCCGGGATTTAATTACGGAGATTCTGTCACTAATTGCTGCTATTATGGTGTTGTGTAAATGTTGTGGTCGTTGATCAATCCTAGCATTTAATGCTTGGCGGGATCTTCGCGATCTTGTCGGAGGACGTTCGACTGGAGAAGCCTCGTCGCCTTCTCTGGGTTTCTCTTCTGTTCTTCCGATCCGTCGTGGGCCTGGGCTTGTCTTGCTCGATCCACCTTCCCAGGGGACGTCAGGCCCAACAATAGCCCCAAGTTGCCTTGGGCTTGCGGTTTAGGCAAGTAAGCGGAATCCGAGGCAACTTCTCCATACACAATCTTCACCATCCTTTTTTGATGCAGTTGCCCAGGGATACGTGGTGCAAGATCGGAGCACGAAGCGACTCCTCTGCAGACCATAATTTCCCTCCATAAATTCGGAGCAGAGGGGAGCGATTAGACTTCACTTCATCTTCTCTCGCAAGCTTCTCTAGTAAGTCTTCTAGCCTCTTTAGTCATAGCTTTTCGATTTTCTTCTTTTTCCGTTCTTGAAATGGTTTCTAGTGAAGCTTCCGAGTCGTCGAAGACTCTCTCTGATTTGCGCGAGGGCGAAGCTCCTCCCCTCTTCATTCTGAAAGAATCGGACGCTCTGACAAGCACCATGTCCTAGGCGGAGTTGGAGCAAATTCTTGAAGTTGGAGGCTTTCCGCCGGAGGCAGTCGCCAGGCTACCTCACTCGGACGAGAGGGCCGATGCTCGATATGAAGGATGGGTTTGTTTCTATGCATATCCGTTTTGGATAGGACATACGTTTCCTTTCTCTCCCCTCGTTAGGGATTTCTTGGCTGCTCTGGCGTTGGCGCCGTGTCAGGTGATGCCACAAGCGTGGAGGGTTCTCAGGGTCTTGGACCTTGTGAACATCCGATCTGGGGCTGGTTTTGATTTTGATGCTTTGTGGTACAACTATTTCTTAGGGTCGAAGAGTTCCTCTCGTGTTCAGTTACGTATCCGACATGGTCGGAAGCCTTTGGTGCAGAATCTTGATGTCAACGACCGCGGATGGGGGTCGAAGTTCTTCTTTGTCGAACGTTATTCTCTGGAGAAGGGGGGAGAATGTTCGTTCCTGTTGACGGAGTGGCGAGTTGAGAGTATGTATTTGTCTTCTTTTTTGTTTGTTCATGTGTCTTAACTCTTTGCTTTAACTTTTCTTTTTCGTAGTTCCTGAGCCAGAAGATTTGGAGGTGAGTGCTCGGTCGGAAGGTCTGTCCAAGGTTGTCCTGGGTGTTCCAGCGTCGAAGAGGAGTTTTACCAACGTCAACCTGTTGTCAGCACCTCCTTCTGGTCAAGAAGTCATGTCGACTGTCTCATCATCTCGTGCCAAGGGTGAGCTCTCGACCCTGAGAATTCTTTCTGTTCTTTTTCACTTTGTCGTGTGTTTTAAGATTTTTGCTTCGTCTTGTCGTGCCAGCTTCCCCTGGTGGTCGAGCGAGTGCTCGTTTGATTGAGCAAAGGAAGGCGGCGGCCAAAGCCGCGTCGAGTAAGTCTGTTTCGGCAGACTCGGCGCTTCCAGCCAAAGTTGGTTCTAAGAGGAAGGCGGATGTTCAGTCTGATGATGTCAAAGTGGAGGAGATCCCTAGGAAGAAGGAGGCGACTGCCGAGGGGATCGGCAAGATTGGCGCAGTCGGTCAATCGATTGCCGATCTCTTCCGTGCTCAGGATCCGACTTTGAAATCGGAAGTCGATGATGTTTCCCCTTTAGACTGCATTGGTGAAGCGGAATGCTCCGCGTGGAGGGTGAGTTGCCCTCTGTTTGTGCTTTTTCTCTTTTTCTTTCGTTTGGCCATGTCTTCTGACTATGTGTTGCATTGTCGTGTGAGATTTCAGACTTTCCAGTATCTCTTAGGGGCCTATTCTGGTGTCAAGACAATGGTCGCTAAGGCTGAGGAAAGGGCTGCTAGGACAGAGTCTGACCTTGCGTCCTTGAGGACCAAACTAGAGGGAGTGGAGAGCCGTTGTCGTGAGACTGAGTGTCGCCTTACAAAGGAGTTAAAGAGTTGCCAAGAGGAGCTGGTTGCGAGTCGGAAATAGTTTGAGGAGAGCCGATCAGGCGTTGAGGAAGAGGTGAAGCAGGCTCGGATTGCTGCTGGTCAGATCGCAGGCGATGTCGGTGCTTTTTATGCACTGAAGTCGCGTGTCGAGATGATCAAAGAGTTCGATGAAGGCAAGCATGAGCTCCATGTTTCCGAAGGGAAATCCTGGTCAGGAGTTGTTTCGCTTGGCTGGCGTCGGAGAGAAGGCCATGGATGAGGACGCTGGCGAGGACGAGGCCCATTCTGGCGATGTCGAGCCGACTGATGGTGTAGCCTCTCTGGAGCCAGCCCCTGTCGAAGGTAAGGCCGTTGTCCCCGATGCCTGATCTATTTTTCTTGCGTAGTTTGACTCGTTGTCCCACTTGTGCGTGGGTTTATACATTTGGTATTTTTGGCGACACGTCCACCATCGCGGGTCGCAGAATGTTTTTAAGTGAATGCTTGATGAAGTCCTACAGATGTGTAGGCAGACAATATGTTTTGGCGACCCGTCCACCATCGCGGGTCGCGTATTTTGTATAAAAATGCTCGTGTTTTTATTCAATGCAATTTGTCTTTACATATAAGATCGTACGTTTTCTTGTTTCGTACATGTCGTCAGACATCCAAGGGGATTGTCGATAACGTTTTGTGTTTGGTGTGTCGGTTTCGCCCATGTGCTCCGTCGAGTGGGGCTCCCCGTATGTATGTGTGTAAAACAGGCCTGTAAATGTTTGTGTATGTGTTAGTCATGACTTTATGCCGAGGAGGTAAGCAATATGTTTCTATTGCGTGAATGTAATAAGGTGTCGTACCTTATGTTTTGTATAAGGCATGCGGTGTGCCGACGTGCCTGTGTTGTTCATCTCCCCGTGTTCCGATCGATCGTGTAATGTAAGCGCTTTTTACGGATGACTGGATCCAATGTATGTGTCAATACAGTTCTGCATTCGTGTTTTTGTAAGGATGAGGTCCTCACTTAGTGTGAAATGATAGTTTGTAAAGGAAGATAGAGATGTGCATGCAATAATAAGCGATGTGCGAATTTTTGTAGTGTCTTACCTTGTCAGTTCAGAAATGGTATAGCTTTAGATGTGCCGCGTTCCAACTTCTTGGAATTGGTTGTCCGTCTTTGTCTTCTAATTGATACGCTCCCTGTCCGACCACTTTGGTGATCAAGTAGGGTCCTTCCCATTGTGGTGCGAGTTTTCTGTCGGATGGATTCTTGGTGTTCTGGAAGGTTTTCCTAAGGACCTAATCTCCGACTGTGAATGCCTTGATCCTGACGTTCTTGTTGTAGCTCCTTGCGACCTGTTGTTGAAATCTGACCATCCTGATTCGAGCTTTTTCTCTGATCTCGTCTACTATGTCTAGGTTATGAGCCAATTCAATATCGTTTTGCTTGCTCGTTTGGAGGTTGCAACGGGCGGTCGAAACCAGTAACTCGGCCGGAACGACTGCCTCACTCCCGTAGACGAGGGAAAAAGGCGATTGTCCGGTCGCATTTTTTGGAGTAGTTATGTCCGACCAGAGAATGTATGGGAGTTTGTCGGCCCATTTGCCCTTAGCCCCAATGAGACGTTTCTTGATATTGCTGATAATGATTTTGTTGCTAGACTCGGCCTGTCCGTTGGATTGCGGATACCGAGGTATGGACATGACCAACTTGATGTTCCATTGGTCGCAGAAGGCTCGAGTCTTATGACTGATGAATTGGGAACCGTTGTCGCACACGATTTCTGATGGGATGCCAAATCTGCACAAGATATTGCATTTTATGAATGAAATGACGTGTTGATCTTTTACCTCTCTGTAGGCTTCGGCTTCGATCCACTTAGAGAAGTAGTCCGTCATGGCGAGGAAGAAGACTCTTTGACCCGACGTGGGAGGGAGCTTCCCGACGATGTCCATCCCCCATCTCATAAAGGGCCATGGAGCCAGAGTCGGATGGAGGAGCTCTGAAGGTTGGTGATGGACGGGTGCATGCCGCTGACAGGCGTCGCACTTTATGGTGTAGTCCATAGCGTCCTTGTTCATCGTCGGCCAGTAGTACTCGTTTCGTAGGGCTTTTCTCGAGAGGCTTCGTCCTCCAGTATGATTCCCACACTCTCCTTCGTGTAGCGATTGTAGGATGCGTCCGACCTCGGAGGTCTTGAGGCATCGTAGGAGTAGCCCTATGATAGATCTTTTGTACAAGATGTTATCTATGATATCGAAAAAGAGTGCTTGTACCCTGAGCCGCTTTGCTTTTGTTTTGTCGTCGGGCAGAATGCCGTATTTCAACCATCTGATGTAAGGTAGCATCCAATCGTCATTGTTGTCGATGATGTCTTCTTCTGATCGGCTGCCGACTTCCATGGCGATGAGTTCTTCAAGCGGTGTCGTTGCCTCGACGGACGTCCTGGGGACGGTTGGCGTCATGATGTGGGCCAATGGTATGTGCGGAAATTCCTTTGGGTCTAGGAAGGATCCTAGATTGGCAAGTGCGTCAGCTTGGGAGTTAAAATCTCTGGGTACCTGTCTGATGTTGAATGCTTGGAATTGTCCGATCAGCTTCTTGGCTACCTCCAGGTAGGCTATCATCCTGACGTCTTTAGCACTGTACGATCCTTGTATTTGGTTTACGACCAGCAAGGAGTCGCAAACGACTTCGATCTCTCGGACCCCTAGGTCGCGAGCCAAGATAAGTCCGAATATGAGTGCTTCGTATTCAGCTTCGTTGTTAGTCGCATCCCACTCGCATCTGACGGCCTGAGCTATCTTGTCCCCTTGTGGCGATTTCAGCACGACCCCTAGCCCCGATCCTCTGGACTTCGACGCTCCATCTGTGTGGAGCTCCCATGTACCTGTTTCTTCCGTCGCGAGCAATTGTGTTGCTTCTCTTGTGGCTTCTTGCTCTAGGGTCGGACTTAAATCGGCCACAAAGTCGGCTAAGGCTTGCGACTTGATCGTTGTCCTGGGCTCGTACTCGATGTCGTAACCACTGAGGTGTATAGCCCATTTGGTCAATCGTCCTGTAAACTCGGGTTTCCTCATGATTGCTCTCATGGGATGATTAGTGCGGACAATAATAGTATGTGATTCAAAATAGGGTTTGAGTTTGTTCGAGGCCATTACCAACGATAGTACGAGCTTCTCGAGTGACGAATACCTTGTTTCTGCTGGCAACATCGTCCGACTGACGTAGTATATCGGTGCATGCTTGGCATCCTCTTCCCTGATCAGTACTGCGCTAACGGCTAATTCTGACACTGCAAGATATAGAAATAAGGGCTCGTCGCCTTTAGGTTTGGTCAGTAACATGAGACTGGCCATGTACTCTTTCAAGTTTTGGAACGCTGCTTCGTGTTCTTCCGTCCATTGAAAATACTTGTTTTTCCTGAGAGCGTCGTGGAAGGGTTTGCACTTGTCGGATGATTGAGATGAATCTGTTCAGAGCTGTTATCCGACCCGTGAGCTTTTGTACGTCTTTCATGCATAGGGGGGATCGAAGATTGATGAGAGACTTGATCTGTTCTAGGCTGGCTTCTATTCCTCTTTGTGTCACCATGTACCCCAAGAACTTCCCTGATGACACTCTGAAGGAACATTTAGTAGGGTTTAGTTTCATATTGTATCTTTTGAGCACCTCGAAGCTGTCGCGTAGGTGGTCTATGTGATCTTCTTTCTTTTTGGACTTGACCAACATGTCGTCTATGTAGACTTTCATCGTGTCTCCGATCTGATCTTTGAACATCTTGTTGACTAGTCGCTGATAGGTAGCCCCTGCATTTTTTAGGCCAAAGGGCATTACTTTGTAACAGTAGATACCTTGGCTAGTGACGAATACTGTTTTTTCCTGATCGTCGGGTTCCATGAAGATTTGATTATAGCCGCTGAAAGCGTCCATGAAGGTAAGCATTTCGTGCCCTACTGGGGCGTCGACCATGGCGTCGATGTGGGGTAGTGGGAACGAGTCTTTGGGACAAGCCTTGTTGAGATCTGTGAAGTCGATGCAGACTCTCCACTTGCCGTTCTTTTTCTGGACTACGACCACGTTGCCTAGCCACTCAGGATAATGGACTTCTCTTATTTTCCTTGTTTCCAATAAGCTCTTGACTTCGTCGTCAATTATCTTGTTCCGCTCAGGGGCAAACTTCCTGCGTTTTTGCTTAACAGGGGCACGAGATGGATCTACATTCAATTTATGCGTAATAATATTTGGAGATATTCCGACCATATCCTCATGCGACCATGCGAAGCAATCGGCATTGATCCTAAGAAAATCAAGAAGTTGTTGTCTGGTCGAGTCGTCCAAGTCCGACCCGACCCTTATAGTTTGGTTTGGCTTTGAAGGGTCCAGTACGATCTCGTCGAGTTTTTCCATTTCTGGTTCGATGTACCGACTGGATCCTTTGCCACTCTGTGATTGCTATGTGGTCTGATGTTCGACTGCGTTCTTCATGGAAGCGACGTAGCACTCTTTAGCGGTCCTTTGGTCTCCTCGGATTTCTTGTACTCATCATTCAGTGGGAAACTTGATGACTTGATGATACGTCGAGGGTACCGCTCTCATAGCGTGTATCCATGGCCTGCCAAGAATACAATTGTAGGGAGATGGATAATCTAGGATCAAGAATTTCACCTGTTGGTTGATTCCTCCAGCGTATGTGGTTAGAATGATTTCACCAGTCGTATGTTTAACCTCACCGCTGAACCCGACCAGTGGGGTCGACTTTTTGATTAGGTCGTTTTTAGCTAGACCCATTTCTTTAAGAGCATCGAGGGTCAAAAGATTGGTTGAACTCCCTGTATCGATTAGTACCCTTCGTATTAAGCAATTACCAATAGACAAAGAGATTACCAGACCATCGTGGTGACCGTCCGATCCGTCGGAATCGAACTCGTCGAACGTGACTGTCGGAAGGTTGGAGATCTTCCTTGGCCTTAATTCTGACGCCTCGGGCTTGTTTCCCTTGCTTTCCTTTGCATGTCGCTTAGCCGCGGAGTATGTGTTCCCACGGGGGATGGAGGTTTGTTTTGTTTTACCTGGTCTCGTCATTCCATGGTGGTTTTTGCCCGCTCTGAGATTACGTTGTGCAGGAGCCCCTGTGCGAGCAGTCTTGCGACTTCCTTTCGCAGGGCGATGCATTCGTCGGTCGAATGACCATGATCGCCATGGAATTCGCACCATCGGCTCATGTCTTTCTTGACGTCCGGTCGGTTGCTCTTTCGGGACCATCTTACTTCTTTTCCATATTTGTCGAAACTCTTGACAAGCTCCGACACGGAAACGTTGAAGTTGTAAGATTGGATCCTGGGAGGCAACCCCAGAACGTCTCTCCAGTCCTGGGACCTGTCTTGGAAAGAGTTTACCTGACTCAACTCGTTTCGATTACGAGAGTAAGGATGTGGACGTCTGTCTCTATGATTGTCGGAGAGATTTTTACGATCAGACGGATCGGGCCCGCGTGAGGCTTTTCGCGACTCACGGTCCTCTTCCAATCTTACCTCAGCCATGGTCTTGGCCTGGACGTCTTCGAAGCTTTTGCATGGGTACTTGGTAATCTCGTCGTAAAGGTTGCTGTCTTTGATCAGACCTTGTCTGGAGGCTTCGATGGAGGTTGTGACGTCGCAGTGGGGGATCGCCACTTTCTCCTTATTGTACCTGTTGAGATAATTCCTGAGAGGTTCGTTATACCTTTGTGTGACTCGGTAGAGGTCACTCGACTGCTTTTTGAGCCTCCGACTACTGGCAAATTGACTTTTGAAGGAGTTGACCAGATCCACAAATGATGCAATCGTTCCCTGAGGCAAACGCATAAACCAAGTTAGTGCGGAACCTGCGAGGGTCGTGCCAAAGCTTTTGCACATGACGGCCTCGCGGTTCTCCCTTGAAACAGATGCAGCCATTAACTTTTGTTTATATATAGAAATATGGTCATTTGGGTCGCTGGTGTCGTCGAATGTCGCCATGCTGGGAAGATGAAACTTCTTGGGGATCTCGACCCTGGCGATTTCTTCAATGAACGGGTATTCTTCGAATCCGCCGGTCGTTTCCCTCTCGATTGGCTGCGGGACTCCTAGAAGCCTGTTGAAGCGATCGTCGATCGTCTTCATGTGTTGGTCGAGCGTTTGCTGGAAGAGAGCCAGGACGTCTGGTGGATTGGTAACTTGTGGTTCGTCGATTCGGGCCCCTGCCGACCCGATCGGTGTGGAAAATGTGACATGGTTAGTCGAAAACGGTTTGGTAATAGGAGTTCGAGATGTACCCTCTGCGTATCCGGATCGTCGCACGCTCGGGGGCGTTGGCTCGACGTTGTCCATGTCAAGGCCTGTTCGGAAGTTGCTGTGGATGGGCATACTATCCCGAAGCCATTGATTGTACCTGCGACTTAAGAGACTCATTTTCACGGGTTAGTTGTGCGATCTCAGCTTCGGATTGGGTTGACAAGGCGGCGAGAGATTCGGTTTTTTGGCGCTGCTGGGCTAGTTCCTCTTAGAGGGCGGCCATTTTTTGAGAAAGTTCTTGGAACTTGGTTGGAGTAGGGTTTTCGGTTGGGTCCCCTGGAGTTTGGGTTCCATCTTCGAGATGTGGTTCTTCGGTGTTGGTAGATGGGTCGATAGTCATGGTTGGAAAGTTTCGGAAGGATGATCGGCAAGTTGCCCCACGGTGGGCGCCAAATTGTTTTGGGGCAAAAAGATCGGACGACCTAAATCGCCTTAGACGGGGTAACTAGTCGACCGGGTGATAGAAAACAATCCAAACCAAATAGATAATATACAAGCAAAGAGCAAATGCAGAATAGCGAAATGATTTTATTAGATAATATATTGATCGGATTGAATCGAGATACAACTTATCGTAATAAGGCAGAGTGATCTTATTGGATTCGACCGGTAATTCTTAGGTTGCGACCGGTGGCGAATAAGCGGGGATGATTGCTGGAGAGCTAGATGGGCAGTGAAAGTGTTGTTCTGTTTTGTTTCTGAACGAGAATGCTTGAGTGTGTATCGTGCTTGTATCCGTCCCCCTCTTATCTTCCTCTTCGTCCATATATGGTAAGTTCTTCGTGCCTCTGACCGTTATATTTCGATCTCATCCTTACCTTCAACCCCGGGATTTAATTACGGAGATTCTGTCACTAATTGCTGCTATTATGGTGTTGTGTAAATGTTGTGGCCGTTGATCAATCCTGGCATTTAATGCTTGGCGGGATCTTCGCGATCTTGTCGGAGGACGTTCGACTGGAGAAGCCTCGTCGCTTTCTCTGGGTTTCTCTTCTGTTCTTCCGATCCATCGTGGGCCTGGGCTTGTCTTGCTCGATCCACCTACCCAGGGGACGTCAGGCCCAACACACTATATAGTGAATCAAATCTAATCCTATCTCCCATCTATCTTCTTATACCTCCAGAGTGACCTACCCAAATCCTCCTTATATCACATCTTCTTATGTCGCCACGCCAGGAAAAATGAGGAATCCTAAAAATCACTCTTCTTCTTTTCACTCATTTTGCCAAGGCGCCCTTTCGGGTTTTCACCAAGCCACTCATTTCATTTTTCAATAGATGGGCTCACAATATGCTCACATCACTCTTGACCAATTATTACCCCAGCCTAATGCTGGTCCAAGCCTCCTGCTTATTACCTAGGCCGCCTTTTCAGGTTTTCGACCTATTCCAGGATTTCAATTTTAGCCTTTTTTTCAAATTTTTGGCTCTTTTTCATTTTTTTCCTTTTCCTCAACGACGTAGCAAGTATAGAATCCTCCCCCATGCTTAAACATTGTATTGTCCTCAGTATAATGAAAGACAAAAAGAAAAAAGCACAGGGAAGACAAAGAATGGACTCACAAACGTCGCCAAGCTGCTTGGACACTGAAGGTGTCGCTGGCGGTCTTCACAATATATGCCCAGGTCTCTAGTGTTGGGCGGGTGTCTTCATCTCAACTCTACCGTGCAACCATAGGGAACCACTGTAAGGTGTGGTGGTCATTAAGGAAATCAGGACTGCACGACCTTCAACGCCATCAACTCCTACCATGCGACCAAAATGAACCACTCTGGTGAATAGTGGTATAACAAGTATGGCGGGGTTGCATGGCCTTCAACGAACACAAAAATGGGGCCCAGATGTAATCGTGGCGTGGGCCCTAGTGTTCCTCCTCCTCAACTGCCAATTATAGGGCCATCATCGTTGTCAATTAAAAGTGTAGGTCTAATGTCTCCTCCATGACAACATGATGCGCACCATCTCCGTGGAGAACTCTGGATAGCTGGCCTTGGTCGATTTTTTAATTTTTTTTTATTTTTTTTTTCGGGAAGTTTTTTTTTTTACCCGATAAATGGCGACGGTCGCCGTAAGGAGGGCAGCGGTCGCCGCCATTAAACGGCGGTCGCCGTAATTAAACGACGGTCGCTGCCATTTGTCGTAGCGAAGCATTCGAAAGTGGAATTGGCGGCGGTCGCCGTAAGTTTGGCAGCGGTCGCCGCCTCTCCGTCTTCACTTTTTCACGCATCCTGCAGGTTAGTTCGACACAGAACTAGAAAAACTACAAAACTAAAAAAAATCAAAAGAAAATAAACTAAGGGAAGGGAAAGAAAGTACCTAACATCGGGTTGCCTCCCGAGAAGCGCCTTGTTTACTGTCCTTGGCTCGACATAGTGCTCAACCTCTTCAACTCGGGTTTGTCCTAGCACTTGAACTCTTGAGATCTATATCAGTTGGATGTCTCTTTGTATACTCCCTGTAGAGCTTTTCCCCCATGCTTGTGTACTTCAAGATGGTTGGACCGCTGTTCATATCTATGAATGCACTTGACATCTTCAGAAATGGCCTACCCAACATCTCAGGGCCTGTATGTTTGTTCTGCCCCGCATCCAGCATGTAAAAATTCACCACCTGAATCAAGTCCTCCTTCTTGTGCTTCCCCTTTGGTTTCTTCTTGATATTGCCCAGCGCCCTTAAAAACTCTGTGTAGCGAGGGATGCAATTTGCCAGTTCGATCAAGGGAATGGTTGTCTCGCAGATACTGAAGGTTTCATATAGCTCTTTGTCGTTCTTCAGCCTTCGAGTATCTTGTACTGCCTTAGGGAGGGGCGTGACGGGGTGCAGCGAGACAAGTGGAGAGGAGTTGAGACGCACATACTCATCATAGGCAGCCTCGAGAGGGTCGGGGGCTGCCGGGGCATTTTCGAGAGGAACGAGCGTCGCAGGATCGTTTTCGTGATCGCGGCACTCCTCCTCTTGGTCGCTGAATTCCTCCAGTCCCAAAAAATAATCTTCTTCATAAAGCACAACGCGATCCAAAATATCGTCTGGAATACCCATCTCCTCAGTTGGTGAACCGAGGTCGAGGTATACCTCCCGCGGTCTCGGGTTCTCTTCTGCAGATATCTCGTTGTATTCTGCACCCGTCTCACAAATTTGTTCTTCCCTTTGAGATAAGGGGGAGACATGCAGCTGCTCAGTACTTTGTAGGGTCATCGAGAAGACATTCTCTTCCTGGTGCACCACTGGGTGAGATAGTGGTTCTGCCGACGTCATGGCCTCCATTCTGCTCACTACTTGCACCATTTGCCCCATCTGCCTCTCAGAGTTCTGGATATAGGACTTCATTTGTTGTTCAAGTTGGATCGTGCTCTGATTGAGAGATCGAATCATGTCCTCCAATGACATGGAGGGACTTGGATTGTGCCCCATCTGATTCTCCAAGGTCCAGAATAAATCCGCAGTAGACTGTGAGACATAGTAATCTGGATTGGACACTAGTGGGCTATGCTCGTAGGTTGGGTAGTAGTGCGGTGGAGTACCCTGTTGATAGAACGATTGTGGTCCCGGGTAAAACTCCTGGTAATCATGACCATAAGGGGGATAATATTGGTGCCCATAACTCGAATTGGGGTGATCTCTCCACCCTGGAGTGTATGCGTATGAGTATGGGTCATATTGCGGCTCCTGATGGAAGTGGGGAAATCTATCCATCTCTGTAACAAAAATCAAAAAGGAAAAACAAAAATCAATAGCACGGGTGTGGACCGTAAGATAGGTCCACACAATAGTTGACACACAAATCGCACACAAAATAGATTATTGCCTCTCCGGCAACGGCGCCAATTTGATAACAGGAATTTGTCGTGCTAATTACTGCTATGCAAGTAGTCCAAACAAACCTTAAACTGTAGTCCTAAGTAAGTAAGTTTCGAATCCACAGGGAGACAGATTCTATCTTTATATGCAATTTATATGTCAATCTTCAAGTAACCAAAGGGGGGTTTTGTGTGTTTAAAAGTTCTAAGCATGCAAAGACAAACAAACTAAAGATGATGAATTCAGTAATGGGGAAAATAGCTCAGTCAAACAAACATCCACTATTCATATGACAAGTTGATCCTAGATAATCATTCAATATCTCATGCAATGGAAATTCCAATTCCTTTTCAGATATAACTAATAGCACAACCAGATACTATTAGCAGTAACTAATTAAACAACCATGAAACTATCAAGATTCAGTTTAATAGCAGCGTTAAGAATAGGAATATAGTTGGATACAATTCTAGCATAAAACAACCAGCTTTTATCCTAGAATGTAAATCAGTTCTCTTCTGCATAAGACTAGCACAACCAGTTACTAGTACAATGCAGTTGCTACTCCGATAAAGATATGCTCAACCAGTAACAATCTAAATCTAGCAATCAATCAATAGAGACAATACCTAGTTGCGCAGGCTAGAAACTGTCAATATTAATCATAAGCAATTCAAGCAAGAGAATAGATAAAATCCATGCGATAGATAAGGAACGAAAATCTCACAACTTTATCAAAACGAAAGCTTCAGTGTCTGACTAAGCAAGAAGGCTTAGTTCTTCATAGCAAAGTACGTAGAAAGGAAAAAGATGAAATTAGGGTTCGAGGATAAGGGAGGCCAAGCTCCCTTCTAACCTTAAATACTAGAAAATAATAAGGTCTTCCAAAAAGGTCAAAAACGAAATAATAAAAAATACTAATAATAATCCAAAATAACAAAGTAAGGAAAAGTGGTTCGGTTCCGCATCCGACACGGCGGCGGTCGCCGCCAGATTTTTTCGGTTCAGCTCATGCGACACTTCCGTAAAAATGCCATAACGTTTGATTCCCAACTCGGATTGCGCTCATATTTTGAGGAATTGTAGTAGACTTCAAGATCTAACTCCTCGAATTGGAATCACTCCATTTGGACATCTAAGTAGAGATAACTAACCAATTTAATTCAGCACATTACTCTTCTACTCTCGTGTGGACTCTCTCCTTGGTTCTTCTTCGTCTCCTCAGTGATCAACTCCTCTTCCTCTGGATATCTTCAATTTGCTTCTCCAGACCACCAAATCCACACTTCTCCTCTCTAACTCCATAATCCACAATTGTGCACTAAATCCATCCAAATAGCACCTCAAACCTGGTAACAACCCCTGGAAATGCACTACAAAATAGTGCCGATCAGGGACCTTGAGGAAGAAGTTTTTATGAAACAAACCGAAGGGTTCGTTATGCCCGGACAAGAGCATAAGGTGTGCAAATTGGTCAAATCCTTGTATGGGCTGAAGCAAGCACCAAAGCAATGACATCAAAAGTTTGATGAGGTTGTGTTGTCCAATGGATTCAAACTCGATCAATCAGATAACTGTGTATATAGAAAATTTGATAATTCTAGAAACGATGTTATAATTTGCTTGTACGTGGATGACATGTTGATCTTTGGAACGGATCAGAGACAAGTAGACCTTACAAAGGCATTTTTGTCATCATAGTTCTCCATGAAAGACATGGGGGAGGTCGATGTTATCCTAGGGATTAGGACAAGGCGGGGAACGGAGGGCTTATCATTGTCACAATCTCATTACATTGAGAAAGTATTGGAGAAATTCAATTGTGATAAGTATGCTCATTTGAAAACTCCATATGATCCAAGTGTCAAGTTGTTCCCTAACAAGGGAACATCAGTTATGCAACTTGAGTGCTCAAGGGTTATTGGGTGCTTGATGTATGCCATGACAAGTACTAGACTGGATATTGCTTTTGTAGTAGGAAAGCTTAGTCGATATACTAGTAATCCTAGTGCATATAATTGGCAAGCGGTTCGACGGGTACTTCAGTTCATTAATGGAACAGTGGACTTTTGTCTTACATATATTAGATCACCCTCGGTGTTAGAGGGATATTCAGATGCAAATTGGAGCACAAATGAAGAGGAACATTATTCCACTAGTGGATGGGTGTTCCTTGTTGGTGGGGGTGCCATTTCATGGGCTTTCAAGAAACAAACATGCATTACGACTTCCACCATGGAATCAGAGTTTGTTTCCTTAGCCGTTGCTGGGAAAGAAGCGGAATGGCTGAGGAACTTGAATTATGAAATTCCATTGTGGGAAAAGCCAATTTCACCAATATCAATCCATCGTGATAGCGCTGCAACTTTGGCTAAAGCATATAGTCATGTATACAATGGGAAATCACGCCACTTGGGTGTGAGGCATAGTGCGATAAGAGAGCTCATTACACATGGGGTGATTTCGGTGGATTTTGTTAGATCACAACAAAACTTGGTTGATCACTTGATGAAGGGGTTTGCTAGGGACTTGGTTTCCAAGTCGGCTAAAGGGATGTGATTAAGACCCATATAAGCTTTCTAGCGATGGGATACCCAATTCATTTCCAATTAATGTTGGGAACGAATTCAATGTGGAAAGCCTACACCTAGAAACTGAAGAGCACAAAGGAACAATCTGCATGTATGTGCTCTGTTCCTACAAGTTTAGAGGTTGAAAGGAATTTCTTAATAGTTCCTTTGAAAAAGTGCAGATTGTAGGTGCACGATTGAGGACATGTTCCTTAAAAGGATCTACCTATATGGGCGTGAAGTTTGTCCGCTTCATGAAGTTTGAGTTGACTTCAAAAATGCTCAAGAATGGATAAGGACTCAAGGCCATTAAGAGAGTCAAGTTAGACTATGGAATTGTATAGTAAATCATGTGTGTGTTAAGATTCTCGGGTGTTTGAAATGTGTAACTACACTAAGACATAAAGTTAATTGTTTTGATATTTGTGTTTATGCATGAGTTTGGGATGAAGACTTGCTTATTTTATGAATCAATGATTACACTAAAATGGGGGATGATTGTTGGTGATTTTAGTGTCATCAAGAGACCGTTCCCATATAGAGAATGGTGTCATTTAGTGTGATCGGGATTCATACGACACTATAAGATCTCACTTAGCTACATCACGGGCTTAGAGGTGTGGAGTACACACTCGTGTAAGCATACTTGAGATTTAGAGGGAACAGTTCTACGTTACCCATAAGGGAACGGTGCATCAGAGAAGTTATTATGTAAAAAGACAATCAGTGTTAAGGTTGAACGAGTGATCGTTCCCTGGAGGGAATAGCCGTTCCCTAGGTGGGAACGTCAAGTTCCATGAGGCATGGTTAATGTTTCAGCACATGATTGTTGTGTTATAGCCGCCTTGATAACCGTCGGTATAACTACCTCTTAACTAGCTTCAATCAGTTGATAATTTATAGAAGTAGATGGATATCCTCGGAAACGGTTGTGGTAGTTGAAACGGTTGGTAACCGCTAGTAACCGCTTATAACTGCCGTAATCGTTCCTTGTAACTGCCCGAAAGCCTATATAAAGGCATTTCAGTGATAGTGTTTGTACACCAGATTGAACACACAATTTGTCTATCTGAGTTATAGTCATACTTTACTAATACTTGAACATAGTTTAGTTCCTATCAAAAGCATTGAAGGGCACTAGAGGATTTGTCTTATCTCACTTCAGATTTTGCGGATTCCCTAAGGCTTTAGTAAGGGGCAAAATTGTGATTTCAAAAAGTGTTATCACGATTCAAATCTTATCTGAATTACAACGTTCATTGATCATTTCCTATTGAAGCCGAAGTCTACCTCAAGAAAAGATCATGCCTTATAGGGAATAGTTGCCTCAACATACACTGTTCCCTTATTTAGCATACATTGTTCTTACAGACATAAGCGGGGGTAAGTTAACTGAATCCTTAACCATAATAAGACACACATTTGGAACCACAAGAAAACACAGACGATGTTCCTGAATGACGGGTGTGAGGTCACGGTGGTGCGCAAAAAGTAGCAGGTTCTCGCAGCGGCCCTTGATGGGCGCCATTGAGTTGGGTGTCAAGGCATCGCGCGAATCATCGGGCGTTGGATTGCTTGTGGCTGTTGTGGTAGGGATTGCATTTTGGCTGGTAGATGCGGTGTTGCTGGCGTGCGGTGTGGAGTGAGTTCCGAGCACCTTGTCGTACGCGCCAGAAGAAATGCATTCACCTTTCACTGGGTGCTGTGGTGTTGATGCCTCAGCCTTGGGTGCGGGCTGTGGGTTCTTGGCAACCTCTAGCGTCTTGAGGTGGTTCCTCTCAACTTGATCCTAGAGGATCTCCTTTGGTGTCATAGGCAACAATGTAATGCGCTTACCACCATGCATAAAATCACCCGTGTCGAAGTAGCAGTCGTGGAGCGCCTTTCGATCAAACTACCACGGGCGACCTAGAAACAATTGAGTCGCGTCCATAGTAATCACGTTACATAAGACAATATCCTTATAAAATCCAATTTGAAATGTGATGTGGCATTGCCTGGTTACCACATCACCCTTACCCTAGAATATTCATTTTAAACCATATGACTGGGGGTGAGGCGTCGTCACAAGGTTGAGGTGTTTGACCACCTTGTCATTGATGATGTTGCAACAACTACCACCATCAATGATGAAACTATTAGTGAGGGAATTAGGCTAGCACAAGGTCGGACACAACAAGCAATATCAATCATGTAGTAGTTACACAACTTAACGGCACACATGTTCAAGATTAATAATCAAGGATAGTTATTAAGTTGTAAGAAAAAAATATGAAGTTGTTACCTTGATGGAGTTACACAAGAGAAACGGGGGAACACTTAATGGACCATGGTGATGCGGTGAAGGGAATTTTCCCAGTGGATAAGGCGTGAATTTTGCTCGTCTTTTTTAATTTGTGATTGACGACTTTTTTTTTTATTGCGGCAACACGATTTTTTTATATTTTTTTTAAATGGAAAGAATCGCAAGATATTTGGAAGGGATAAGATAAGAATATGCGTAACAATGGAAACAACTAATTCTTTCGCTAAGAACTAACTAACTAAGTCTGTAACCTTCAATGTTCTAAAAATCCCCGCCTAGGCCCCGGCCAGGCGCTAGGCGGTCACCCTCCGCCTAGGACCCGCCTAAGCGAGAAGAATTCTCAAATGTTATGGAAGCTGCAACATCTTAGAAGATGACGGATGCATTAACATGATTTTGGGTTAGGCTTTGTACAATAAGGCCTATAATATAATATCAAATCTCATTCCAATATAGTTTTATAAAGTTTAATGGATTTGGAAGAACATAATCAAATAATCACATGGATCATGCATTAATTTTTAGTCCGCCTAGGCGCTAGCCCCCACCCCCCCCCCCCCCCCCCCCCCCCCCTCACCGCCCAGCTCCCGCCTAGCGACTTTTAGAACATTGGTAACCTTCCAATCTGGTAGTTTCTCTCCTAGAAAAGTTGGCTTACAAGACCTTGGAAGCGAGAATGAAAATATTCAATCTTTTCACTTTTTCTTTGAGAGACAAACTCATACTCTTTGAGAAGAGCAATAATCTTGTTTTTCTTCACATCATCATTCCCTTGATGAAGTCTCCTCAAGGCATCTCAGATCTCCTTGGCGGACGAGTACACAAGCACCTTCTTTAGATCTGAGGGTTGAAGAGCCCAATGTAGGATCTTCAAGGCCATAGTGTAGGATCGTGATTGTTAGATAAAAACTTAAGGAACTCAGAATATCAATTCTCAGTTCCTTTCGCAGCGGAAATAAACAATCAAACAAATGACCAGTTCCTTATAGTGGAAACCTTTGATTGCCAACTAGCAATCTAGGATAAAAACCACTACCTTTCTTTCGAAAGGATTTCAAAGTCTATTTCTTGATTTCTTATCTCTTTTGGTTACAACTTATCCTAGGAATGAACACATAGTTCCTTTGCCTTACACACAGTTAGACAATCCTAGATAACTTAACACAATCAATAATCAATCCAAGAAACAGACTTTCGCACCTAGGAACTATCACTTATAGTCACAGGAACTTAGCACTCAGCTATTCTTCCTTGACTGGTTCCTCTTGATCTCGGTTTGCTTTGATGATCTTGTTTGGAGGTTCACACTAGATATTTGCTAATGAGTATGAGTCGTGTTTTTGTGCTTGAAGATAACCCTTGGGTTAGTCTTCCTTTTATAGAGGCTTCTTCGCAGCTCGATCCTCTCTGAGTTCCCACAGATTGAGCTTGCCCTAGGATGAGTGGTTCTCCTTGGTCCACGTTGTTCTTGGCATGTGCAAACAACCTAGGCAGCTCAGAATCCTTCTAGGTTAGTCAACCTCTTCAGCCAAGTCATTCTCCAGCTTTCTTCTTCCGAGGTTCAATAATCTGGGCACTTGGGAACTGTCTTCTGGACAGCGACAGGTTCCATGTCCTGTCGCTTTCACCTTTTTTGTCCGAGGTTCAGCGTCTCTAGGTTTTTTGTTGTTTTTCTCTTGGACAATGGCAGGCTTTTGGAAGCTTCGGACAAGTCGTTTTCAACAACTTTTGTCTGAGGTTGTGTGTCCCCAAATTTCTCGGGAATCGCAATGTCGCATGTTGCGTTCTGGGCACACCTGAGTTCCTCTGGTTTCCTTCATCTGTCTTATTCCTTTGGTTCCCTTGTCCTGTTTGGCTTTCTTGTCTTCGGTATGTTCCTGTGGTTCCTTAAAATACATCTTTGAGATAAAACATTAGTATCATAATATTTGTCATCTTCAAAAGTAGAGAAACTGAGGAAAGGAACTCTCAGGAGAACTTAAATTCCAGAGTTCCGTTTCCTAACAATTTCCCCATTTTTGATGATGACAAATACAAGGAACTTGGCAACATAATAGGACTTTGAATCTTATGAGACCATATTGAGATAAAGGGATTTACAACATTTCAGATTAGTGTTTGAACATTCAATGGTTGCAAATTCCCCCTAAGCAAGTGAACGAGTTGATTTTAAATTCCCCCTTAGAAGTAGAACTAGTTCAGAGTTCCTATTAATCCAGTAGTCTCAAAGTTCAAAGTTCCTATCATTTTCTTCCCCCTTTTGACATCATCGAAAAGATTAAGTACAAGTTAAGAACATGATATCCAAGTAAATATGCGATTGCATCAAACCCATAAAAGGCATAATGAAAACTTAAGGCAAAGACAAATCGATCATGAGAACGAAACTAAAGATAATCATTAAAGCTTCACTGATCATTGTTCAAAGACACACAACATCCAACAAAAACTACAGTCGACAAAAGACAACAACACAAACAACAAACGGCAAGGATAACAACAAAAGCAATCTTAGGGAAGACAACAATGGGATAGAAGAGGGGAGTAGGATCCTAAGGGAAACTACTAGCTCGCTGTGGAGTTACAGCACAGGGAACCATAACAAGCGTTCCTATGGCGTAGTAGCGGCCTCCTCTTCTTCAACCTTGTCGTCGGTTCCTACATGTTGGCCCGCGGCCTGATGAGCACTGATTGCACCTTGCCAATCCTTCTGCAGAACTTCCATCAAACTTTCGACAGCAGAACTAATGCGCCCCAACTCTCTTACTTGATCATGGATGGCGACCGGTATGGCAGTCGAGCCTTCCATGATAGCTTTTTCAATACGATTCAGAGCAAGAAGGATCGCAGAGGAGTCTAAAGAGGGGGGTTGCTGTGGGTGGGAACTAGAAGGGCCCTGGGAACTGGCCTTTTCCTTAGGCAGTTGAGCTTGAGCTTCAGAAGGGGGGTCTTGTTGTTCCTTTCTCATTAACTTCCGAATTGTGGCCATGGTAAGACACTTGCTGTAGACTGTCTCAGGCAGATCAACTGGGTACTAGTGAAGGTTGGAGAGAATGTTTTTGATGATGTGAGGGAAGGGTAAAGCATGGGAGTCATGGGATGAGCAGAACTGCATGTGGGCTAAGACAATACGAGGGAGATCCAATTGAACACCAGAGAGCACCTTGTCCATGTAGATGGCATCTGTGATGAGAACATTGTTCCGGTGCTCCTGTCTGGGAACCAGATTGCGGGTGATCCAGAAGTGTAACAACTTGTTTGCGATGGAGAGATCCTTTGTCTCCAAAGATGAGGGGGAGGCGCCATCATAGATTTTCTTGACCACTGCTCCCTTGGATTTGTAGCCTTTTCCTTTGGGCCATCCCTTCTTTTGAGGCAGAATGCCAAACCTAGACCTTGACTCGATCCCTAGAGCATACGCAATTAGGTTGGCGGACAGAGGATAGCTGGTTCCCTTCCATATAAGAATGGCGTCGTTACAGGGAGAGTTCTCCTTCGCAGGCACAAACTCCATAGACTGGTAAAACAAGCGGACAATCTCATCAGAAGCAGAGAAGGGTTCAAATAGCATCTCGTCTCATCCTTGAAACTGCAGCAGATAATGGAACTCATTCAGGGCTTCTCTAAACATTTCCTCATCTTCTTCTTCCAGTTCTTGGGTCCAGAACTCCTTGCCGATTATGAGAGGCTTAAGGATCTTCCTCTTAGAAAAGAAAGATGAGACCTGACCCAGGGAGGATGAGGCAGAGAGGGAGGTGATTTTGGCTCTTTTTGTTGATTTGGTTTCATAGGGAACTATGGTTTGGGAACTCCTCTTTCTTTGTTGCATTCTAGTGGCGACAGAGGGACCAGGGTTAGAAGGGGTTTTGGATTTGAGGCTTACTGGTGAGGGCTCAGTGCTGAGGAGATCTTGGAGAGACTTGTCAGGCGAGGAGTCATGAGAGCCACCTTCGGAGGCGGATTTGGTGGCCGATTCAGAGGCCAGAGTGATGGCCATGGCTTTCTCCTCAGCCTGTTCCTTTGGTGGCTCCTCAATTTTCTCTTCGGGTTGCTCCACTGGTTTCTCCACAGGGTTCTCTACTGCTTTCTCTTTAGGTTGGGATTTTTGAGAGGAGGTGGCAGAAATGGGCTTAGAAGATAAAGCTGCCTTCTTTTCTCGAAAGGCTCTGAGAATGGCAGCATCTTCCTCATTCAGGATAACATTAGGGTTTTGGTTCGCCATTTTTGAGGATTTAAGGATTTCTGTGTTTGAGAGAGAGAGAGAAGTAGAAGATCAGAGAAATGGCGAGTTGTGGGATTAGCTTGGATGAATAGGGCAACTCTTTAAAGGCGATGAAGATCTCTGAAGATCAAGAGCAGAGGTGACCGTTGAATCAAATCCAGCCGTTGAGAAGATCAAGGCCAATCCGGAGCATTAATGGAAGTTGCAGCTTTTCGGAACGGCTAACTCAATTTTGAAAATTTGTCCATTCAGAGAAGAGAGAGAGAGAGATTCTGCCACTGATGAGACGTGCCTTATCCCTGCGGATTTGCCATAAATAGCTTCTGGGAAGAGCCAAACGAGCCGTTGGAGAGACGCTAAGTTCTGGTTCCTTTCTGGCGATATTTTCAGCGAGCTAGAGGGATGTATGGGAACCTTTGGTGTGGGTTAAAATAATGGAACCAAAAATAGTACGTTCCCATACAAGGAATCAGGGTAGGCTATTTTTCGCACTGCACAGTAATTCTCAGAGAGGGTTTTAGAGATGGATCATAGAGAATTAACTTGAGCAATGAGGCAAGGGTGGGTCTTAGTACACAATCATCATTTCGGCTTGTATCAATGGGAAAGAAATATGATCAGATTGTGACTTTTGGGCCATGAAGAAAACTTGAACAGTGAGGAATTAAAGAATAATGAGAACTAAAAGGAAACGAGCCACAAAGATTTATCTAAGCCTTTTTAAGAAACCATTATGACAAGAAGGGTTTGTGGCAAAAGATATAACACAAGGACATCAAGACTCAACAAGTTAAATATCTTAAACTAGTCAATCAGGGGAACTGGAAAGAATTCTTAGAACTAAGGTCACTACTGAGTAATAGGAATCATTCCTAGTTCCAATCTAAGGTTCTCGAAAGGAACTCTATTCAATGCCTTGGTGAATATATCTGCAATCTGATCTTCAATTCTACAAAATTTCATAATGATGTTTCCCTTCTCAACATGATCTCTAAGAAAATGATGTCTAATGTCAATATGCTTGGTCCTAGTATGATGCACATGATTCTTAGAAATGTTTATGGCACTAGTGTTGTCACAAAGAATAGTGAGAGGGCCATAAGACATACCAAAGTCCGCGAGTTGTTGCTTTAGCCAGAGAAGTTGGGAACAACAAGAGGCAGCTGTAATGTACTCGGATTCTGTGGTGGAGAGGGAGACTGAGACTTGTTTCTTTGATCCCCATGACACAAGGCAAGGGCCTAGGAACTGTGCCATTCCAGAAGTGCTCTTTCTATCCACCAAGTATCTAGCATAATCAGCATCAGTGAAACCCATGAGCTCAAAAGGACATTCTTTGGGGTACCAAATACAGAGATCGTCAGTTCCTTTGAGATATCGAAGTATTCTCTTCACAGCAGCCAAGTGGGTTTCTCTTGGACAAGATTGGAACCTAGCACACAAGCCAACAGCAAAGTAGATGTCTGGTCGACTAGCGGTTAGGTACATGAGTGAGCCTATCATACCTCTATAGAGCTTCTCCTCCACTAGAGGACTCGAATGGTCCTTATCCAGATGGGCAATGGTGGATATGGGAGTGGAGAGAGGCTTGCATGAATCCATTTTGAACTTCTTCAGTAGTTCCCTGACATACTTTTGTTGATGGATTTGAATACCATCTTCCTTTTGAGTGATTTGTAATCCGAGGAAGAATGTGAGTTCCCCAATTAAACTCATTTCAAATTCACTGCTCATCAAGTCTTTGAACTTGTCTACAAGGGACAGGTTAGTGGAACCAAAAATGATATCATCAACATAGATTTGAACCACTAAGATGTTACCTTCTTCTTCTAGGATAAAGAGAGTCTTATCAATGATTCCACGCCTGTAGCCATTTGAGAGTAGGAACTGGGCAAGACGATCATACCAAGCTCTGGGAGCTTGCTTGAGGCCATAGAGTGCCTTGTCTAGAAGGTAGACATGATCTGGATGATCATCATCTTCAAAACCTGGAGGTTGCTTCTGATGAAGATCAAGGATCGAGAATGACGCGGTGCAAGGAAAGGCTCAAAAGGTCTCCGTGGAAGCGTCAACCCAAGGCCAAAAAATAGGCCTGACTTCAACCGGCTCGTTATCCTTCACCTGAACTCGGAATTGGATGATTCTGGCGACAGTAGTTAGATGGTAAAGTCTAGTTTCTGTCCTCCAAATTTTAGAATTTTATGAGTGGTGAAGCAAAAGATATGGTATTTTTACTGAGGGGTCGCTGAAAGTTCCGGGAAGGAATTCAACGAAATGGTTGTTGTGGATGTGGGTGACCGAATGGTGAATGAAGATGGACGTTGTTGGTGATGGATAGGTATCTTCCTAAGCCAAGATATGACACACTGGACCAAGGAAGACAAGGCAATGAATTTGAGATTTGACTCACTCAAACACAATTACCGAACAATTGATGTAACACACAATCGCAATCAATTGATATAACTCACAATTGAAGAAGGAAGAGAGCACAATGGTGCAAACTAATTCTGCATTTTCATTTAGTCTTGGACGTGCCTTACAATGAAACAACCTAGCCTTTAAATAGGCTGCAAAGGAAAATAAAGAAAAGCTTAAAAATAAACCACTAACACTTACCCACTAATACAAAGCACTAGTGAGCATTTTAGGGAATTAAAACTAACCACTAACTCTAAACACTCACCCACTAACACAAGGCACTAGTGAGCATTTTCGGAAATTAAAATTAACCACTAAAATGTCTTAAATTCATTAATAATAGGATTAAAATAAATGGCCCTAAAATGATCAGTCTTCTGCTGAACTGTCGTAAAGACAACAGTTTCTGGGTTTATTTGCCGGGAATTTGAGGAAGACCTTAACATGATAGTTGTAGATATTTTCCTTATCTTTCCAATGACTACTCATGGGCCTCCATTGGACGTTCGTAGTTCCGGATATGGCCAGATCTTGAGTAGGTGTCGACGCGACAGATTCTTTGATTTTGACACCTTCCAAGTTTCGAACCATTTTCTTGGGACAAGCTTTTGACCTTCTTCAAAAATGACGATGTCCATAGTCACATCATCCTCTCCTCCTTTAAGAGGATTCGTCCTCGAATCCAAATGATAAAGAAAAAATTTCTTATGAAGAGGTACGAGAGATGACTTGTCTTCCCTTTCTTGCATGGCACGAGTAGTCTTGGCAAGTGATCCTGGGTTAGTGGACTCGACCCCCTCTTCTTTCGGTTGTGGCTTCTCCTCCACAACTCTCAGGGTTGGCTCATCATCAAGTACTTGTTTTTCAACAACAATGCCAACGGAAGATTCACACACTTCTTCCTTAGACGATTCATCCCCTTTGAGTTGTATTTTCTGTTGTGAAAAATATTGACGGATCATCTCCTCAACCTTCTTCCAAGGGTCAAGGTGATACATGACTCCTTTCGAAACCTCCTTGCGTGGATCTGATACCAAATGATGAATATCAAGGATCGAGAATGACGCGGTCCAAGGAAAGGCTCAAAAGGTCTCCGTGGAAGCGTCAACCCAAGGCCAAAAAATAGGCCTGACTTCAACCGACTCGTTATCCTTCACCTGAACTCGGAATTGGATGATTCCGGAGACAGTAGTTAGATGGTGAAGTCTAGTTTCTGTCCTCCAAATTTTAGAATTTTATGAGTGGTGAAGCAAAAGATATGGTATTTTTACTGAGGGGTCGCGGAAAGTTCCGGGAAGGAATTCAACGAAATGGTTGTTGTGGATGTGGGTGACCGAATGGTGAATGAAGATGGACGTTGCTGGTGATGGATAGGTATCTTCCTAAGCCAAGATATGACACACTGGACCAAGGAAGACAAGGCAATGAATTTGAGATTTGACTCACTCAAACACAATTACCGAACAATTGATGTAACACACAATCGCAATCAATTGATATAACTCACAATTGAAGAAGGAAGAGAGAACAATGGTGCAAACTAATTCTGCATTTTCATTTAGTCTTGGACGTGCCTTACAATGAAACAACCTAGCCTTTAAATAGGCTGCAAAGGAAAATAAAGAAAAGCTTAAAAATAAACCACTAACACTTACCCACTAATACAAAGCACTAGTGAGCATTTTAGGGAATTAAAACTAACCACTAACTCTAAACACTCAACCACTAACACAAGGCACTAGTGAGCATTTTCGGAAATTAAAATTAACCACTAAAATGTCTTAAATTCATTAATAATAGGATTAAAATAAATGGCCCTAAAATGGCCAGTCTTCTGCTGAACTGTCGTAAAGACAACAGTTTCTGGGTTTATTTGCCGGGAATTTGAGGAAGACTTTAACATGATAGTTGTAGATATTTTCCTTATCTTTCCAATGACTACTCATGGGCCTCCATTGGACGTTCGTAGTTCCGGATATGGCCAGAATATTGAGTAGGTGTCGACGCGACAGATTCTTTGATTTTGACACCTTCCAAGTTTCGAACCATTTTCTTGGGACAAGCTTTTGACCTTCTTCAAAAATGACGATGTCCATAGTCACATCATCCTCTCCTCCTTTAAGAGGATTCGTCCTCGAATCCAAATGATAAAGAAAAAATTTCTTATGAAGAGGTACGAGAGATGACTTGTCTTCCCTTTCTTGCATGGCACGAGTAGTCTTGGCAAGTGATCCTGGGTTAGTGGACTCGACCCCCTCTTCTTTCGGTTGTGGCTTCTCCTCCACAACTCTCAGGGTTGGCTCATCATCAAGTACTTGTTTTTCAACAACAATGCCAACGGAAGATTCACACACTTCTTCCTTAGACGATTCATCCCCTTTGAGTTGTATTTTCTGTTGTGAAAAATATTGACGGATCATCTCCTCAACCTTCTTCCAAGGGTCAAGGTGATACATGACTCCTTTCGAAACCTCCTTGCGTGGATCTGATACCAAATGATGAATATCAAGGATCGAGAATGACGCGGTCCAAGGAAAGGCTCAAAAGGTCTCCGTGGAAGCGTCAACCCAAGGCCAAAAAATAGGCCTGACTTCAACCGACTCGTTATCCTTCACCTGAACTCGGAATTGGATGATTCCGGCGACAGTAGTTAGATGGTGAAGTCTAGTTTCTGTCCTCCAAATTTTAGAATTTTATGAGTGGTGAAGCAAAAGATATGGTATTTTTACTGAGGGGTCGCTGAAAGTTCCGGGAAGGAATTCAACGAAATGGTTGTTGTGGATGTGGGTGACCGAATGGTGAATGAAGATGGACGTTGCTGGTGATGGATAGGTATCTTCCTAAGCCAAGATATGACACACTGGACCAAGGAAGACAAGGCAATGAATTTGAGATTTGACTCACTCAAACACAATTACCGAACAATTGATGTAACACACAATCGCAATCAATTGATATAACTCACAATTGAAGAAGGAAGAGAGCACAATGGTGCAAACTAATTCTGCATTTTCATTTAGTCTTGGACGTGCCTTACAATGAAACAACCTAGCCTTTAAATAGGCTACAAAGGAAAATAAAGAAAAGCTTAAAAATAAACCACTAACACTTACCCACTAATACAAAGCACTAGTGAGCATTTTAGGGAATTAAAACTAACCACTAACTCTAAACACTCACCCACTAACACAAGGCACTAGTGAGCATTTTCGGAAATTAAAATTAACCACTAAAATGTCTTAAATTCATTAATAATAGGATTAAAATAAATGGCCCTAAAATGGCTAGTCTTCTGCTGAACTGTCGTAAAGACAACAGTTTCTGGGTTTATTTGCCGGGAATTTGAGGAAGACTTTAACATGATAGTTGTAGATATTTTCCTTATCTTTCCAATGACTACTCATGGGCCTCCATTGGACGTTCGTAGTTCCGGATATGGCCAGAATACTGAGTAGGTGTCGACGCGACAGATTCTTTGATTTTGACACCTTCCAAGTTTCGAACCATTTTCTTGGGACAAGCTTTTGACCTTCTTCAAAAATGACGATGTCCATAGTCACATCATCCTCTCCTCCTTTAAGAGGATTCGTCCTCGAATCCAAATGATAAAGAAAAAATTTCTTATGAAGAGGTACGAGAGATGACTTGTCTTCCCTTTCTTGCATGGCACGAGTAGTCTTGGCAAGTGATCCTGGGTTAGTGGACTCGACCTCCTCTTCTTTCGGTTGTGGCTTCTCCTCCACAACTCTCAGGGTTGGCTCATCATCAAGCACTTGTTTTTCAACAGCAATGCCAACGGAAGATTCACACACTTCTTCCTTAGACGATTCATCCCCTTTGAGTTGTATTTTCTGTTGTGAAAAATATTGACGGATCATCTCCTCAACCTTCTTCCAAGGGTCAAGGTGATGCATGACTCCTTTCGAAACCTCCTTGCGTGGATCTGATACCAAATGATGAATATCAAGGATCGAGAATGACGCGGTGCAAGGAAAGGCTCAAAAGGTCTCCGTGGAAGCGTCAACCCAAGGCCAAAAAATAGGCCTGACTTCAACCGGCTCGTTATCCTTCACCTGAACTCGGAATTGGATGATTCCGGCGACAGTAGTTAGATGGTGAAGTTTAGTTTCTGTCCTCCAAATTTTAGAATTTTCTGAGTGGTGAAGGAAAAGATATGGTATTTTTACTGAGTGGTCGCTAAAAGTTTGAGGAAGGAATTCAACGAAATGGTTGTTGTGGATGTGGGTGACCGAATGGTGAATGAAGATGGACGTTGTTGGTGATGGATAGGTATCTTCCTAAGCCAAGATATGACACACTGGACCAAGGAAGACAAGGCAATGAATTTGAGATTTGACTCACTCAAACACAATTACCGAACAATTGATATAACACACAATCGCAATCAATTGATATAACTCACAATTGAAGAAGGAAGAGAGCACAATGGTGTAAACTAATTCTGCATTTTCATTTAGTCTTGGACGTGTCTTACAATGAAACAACCTAGCCTTTAAATAGGCTGCAAAGGAAAATAAAGAAAAGCTTAAAAATAAACCACTAACACTTACCCACTAATACAAAGCACTAGTGATCATTTTAGGGAATTAAAACTAACCACTAACTCTAAACACTCACCCACTAACACAAGGCACTAGTGAGCATTTTCGGAAATTAAAATTAACCACTAAAATGTCTTAAATTCATTAATAATAGGATTAAAATAAATGGCCCTAAAATGGCCAGTCTTCTGCTGAACTGTCATAAAGACAACAGTTTCTGGGTTTATTTTCCGGGAATTTGAGGAAGACCTTAACATGATAGTTGTAGATATTTTCCTTATCTTTCCAATGACTACTCATGGGCCTCCATTGGACGTTCGTAGTTCCGGATATGGCCAGAATATTGAGTAGGTGTCGACGCGACAGATTCTTTGATTTTGACACCTTCCAAGTTTCGAACCATTTTCTTGGGACAAGCTTTTGACCTTCTTCAAAAATGACGATGTCCATAGTCACATCATCCTCTCCTCCTTTAAGAGGATTCATCCTCGAATCCAAATGATAAAGAAAAAATTTCTTATGAAGAGGTACGAGAGATGACTTGTCTTCCCTTTCTTGCATGGCACGAGTAGTCTTGGCAAGTGATCCTGGGTTAGTGGACTCGACCTCCTCTTCTTTCGGTTGTGGCTTCTCCTCCACAACTGTCAGGGTTGGCTCATCATCAAGCACTTGTTTTTCAACAACAATGCCAACGGAAGATTCACACACTTCTTCCTTAGACGATTCATCCCCTTTGAGTTGTATTTTCTGTTGTGAAAAATATTGACGGATCATCTCCTCAACCTTCTTCCAAGGGTCAAGGTGATACATGACTCCTTTCGAAACCTCCTTGCGTGGATCTGATACCAAATGATGAATATCAAGGATCGAGAATGACGCGGTGCAAGGAAAGGCTCAAAAGGTCTCCGTGGAAGCGTCAACCCAAGGCCAAAAAATAGGCCTGACTTCAACCGGCTCGTTATCCTTCACCTGAACTCGGAATTGGATGATTCTGGCGACAGTAGTTAGATGGTGAAGTCTAGTTTCTGTCCTCCAAATTTTAGAATTTTCTGAGTGGTGAAGCAAAAGATATGGTATTTTTACTGAGGGGTCGCTAAAAGTTCCAGGAAGGAATTCAACGAAATGATTGTTGTGGATGTGGGTGACCGAATAGTGAATGAAGATGGACGTTGTTGGTGATGGATAGGTATCTTCCTAAGCCAAGATATGACACACTGGACCAAGGAAGACAAGGCAATGAATTTGAGATTTGACTCACTCAAACACAATTACCGAACAATTGATATAACACACAATCACAATCAATTAATATAACTCACAATTGAAGAAGGAAGAGAGCACAATGGTGCAAACTAATTCTGCATTTTCATTTATTCTTGGACGTGCCTTACAATGAAACAACCTAGCCTTTAAATAGGCTGCAAAGGAAAATAAAGAAAAGCTTAAAAATAAACCACTAACACTTACCCACTAATACAAAGCACTAGTGAGCATTTTAGGGAATTAAAACTAACCACTAACTCTAAACACTCACCCACTAACACAAGGCACTAGTGAGCATTTTCGGAAATTAAAATTAACTACTAAAATGTCTTAAATTCATTAATAATAGGATTAAAATAAATGGCCCTAAAATGGCCAGTCTTCTGCTGAACTGTCGTAAACACAACAGTTTCTGGGTTTATTTTCCGGGAATTTGAGGAAGACCTTAACATGATAGTTGTAGATATTTTCCTTATCTTTCCAATGACTACTCAAGGGCCTCCATTGGACGTTCGTAGCTCCGGATATGGCCAGAATATTGAGTAGGTGTCGACGCGACAGATTCTTTGATTTTGACACCTTCCAAGTTTCGAACCATTTTCTTGGGACAAGCTTTTGACCTTCTTCAAAAATGACGATGTCCATAGTCACATCAGCTTCACATAGACTTTTTCTTGAAGAATTCCATTGAGGAAGGCCGTCTTAACATCCATTTGGAACAACTTGAACCCTTTGTGTGATGCGAAGGCAATCAACAGTCTTATTGCCTCAATCCTTGCCATTGGAGCATAGGTTTCATCATAGTCGATGCCTTCTTGTTGATTGTATCCTTGAGCAACAAGTCTTGCTTTGTTCCTTATCACAGCTCCTGTATCATCCAGCTTGTTTCTGAAGACCCATCTAGTTCCTATGATGTGTTTATCCTTGGGACGGGGAACTAGATGTCATACTTTGTTCCTTTCAAACTGATGAAGCTCTTCTTGCATAGCTTGGATCCAGTCCGCATCCTTCAGTGCTTCACCTATGTTCTTTGGTTCCACAATAGACAGAAAGTCATTAAAAGCAAAGAAGGTTAGATGTTCATACCTGACTGGAGGCTTGACGACCCTTCTTTCTCTGTTGGGAGTCAGAGCATTTGATGTGGAGATATTCTAAGTTGAGCATTCAGCTTCCTTGTTAGGATCACCTTCTCCATTGAAGATCATGTGGGAAGATGAATCATTGAAGTCTCCACAGATGTTGTCGTCATGCTCATGGTTCCCATAAATGGATTGTTGTTCATTATCCATGGGAGCCGGTGGGGGAGCCATTGGAGGGTTTCGATCAGCAGGACAGGAACTGGGAGGAGTGACGTCTTCATCTAGATCTTCTTGAGATGACTTGGGAAATGGGTCTTCAAAGGAACTGGTGATGTTCTGCACAATCTTTCCAAGTGATTTTTCATTAAAAATAACATGAATATTTTCTTCTACCTTTTTAGTCCTTTTGTTGAAGACCTTGTATGCCTTACTACCTGAGGCATAACCAATGAAGATTCCTCCATCACTTCTTGGGTCGAACTTGCCAAGATTGTCCTTCCCATTGTTGTGCACAAAGCATTTGCATCCGAACACTCTCAGATGTGAAATGTTGGGAACTCTTCCTCTTAGGAGTTCATAGGGTGTCTTCTCTGTGATTGGGCGAAGCATGGCTCTATTGATGATGTAGCATGCTGTGTTGATCGCCTCAGCCCAAAATGATTGGGAGAGCCCACTTGAGATCAGCATAGTTCGAGCCATGTCCTCCAAGGTCATGTTCTTCCTTTCTACTACTCCATTCTGTTGAGGAGTGTATGGTGTAGATAAGTTGTGATCGATGCCATGCTCACTGCAAAAGGTTTAAAATTCTCCATTTTCGAATTCGGTACCATGGTCAGACCGAATAGCATTTAGTGAACAATCAAGAGATTTTTCTAACAAGGGAACCAGGTCTTTAAAGCGATCAATGACTTCACTTTTAGATTTAATGAAAATGGTCCAAGTAAAGCGAGAGAAGTCATCGACAATAACAAAAATATACCTGTTCCCTCCTAGGCTTTGAACTCTCATGGGTCCACAAAGATCCATGTGGATGAGTTCAAGAGGCCTTGAGGTGCTTACCATATTTTTGGATTTAAAGGAACTACGAGCCTGTTTTCCTTTTACACAGTCAGAGCATGGTTCCTTAGATGTGCCACTCAGCTTTGGCAATCCTCTGACTAGTTCCTTTGAATGTAGCTTTTGAATCAGCTTAGTGCTAGCATGACGGAGGCGTTGGTGCCACAACTCAGCTTGGTCATTCACGGTTGAGAGACACAGTTTCTCCTTGGGGACGAAGGATGGATCAACAATGTAAACATTGTTGAATCTCTTTCCTTTTAGGATGATTTGTCCCAAGGAGTCAAGAACTGAGCATTCGTTTGATCTGAATCTGACTTCATTGTCTCCTTGATCACACAGCTGTGACACACTTATTAGATCAAAACCAAGACTATCAACAAGGTGAACTTTGTTTACCTGAATGTGATCATTGAGTTTCACAGTTCCTATTCCACAGATTTTCCCTTTGCTTTTGTCTCCAAAGGATATGTTCCCTCCTTGGAGAGGTTGAAGAGAGGTCATTTGATTTCTTTTTCCGGTCATATGGCCTGAGCAACCACTGTCAATGTACTATAGTTGGGGTTGCCTCTCTTCTTTCTGCACACAAGGGAACTAAGATTTCTGAACCCAGCGAAGCTTGGCTTTACTGGGGGGATTAGCATTCCGAGTCTGTGAGTAGTCAGGGAACTGGTTCCTTTCATGGTAATGAGTACTTTTCTCCTTTTCAAAGTTTCTTTTCTTAGCACACTCAGTGTTGTTATGACCATTCTTACCGCAGTAGGTACACAAACGATTGTAAACAACATGTCCATATTTTCCTTTTTCTGGCCTAAAAGGTTTTTCAGTTTTCCTTTTGTTAAAATCAACATTGTTTCTAACCTTGCTATGGGCCATGTCAATATATCTTTTGTGAGCAAAGGAATTGGTGAACCATTGGTTTTCAGGAACCATCTTTTCTTTTCCCTTTGGTTCCTTCTTAGGACTTTGAGAACCTTCATTGAGACGTTTGGCAACCTCAGCCTTGTTCTCAAGGACCATGATCTTCTCTGATAGAAATTGATTCCTATCACGAGAAGTGGCCAGAGCAATACTGAGGTTCTCATTCATCTCAACAAGTTCTCGCCTAGCCTTTTCTTCTTCAGCATCATTGTTCCCTTTATTATTGACATATCCTATTCCATGTCGTTGTCTCACAAAAACAGTTTGATTTATCGTTTTTTCATTAATGGAATTAGTGAGAGTGTCTAAGCTATCCATTATGGATTGAAGCATGTCATTTCCAGGTGGATTAGCATGCAAGGGAACTTTGACAGAATCTATGCTAGTTTCATCACAAGATTTGCAAGTTTTAAGGTCACTAGCATGCACATTCCTAATATCAATGAGTTTGGAGTGAGTTTCAGCTAGGTCTTTCTCAGTTTCATCAAGTTTCTTACTCCAAACAGAATCCTCAACAGTCAAGCAAGCAATTTCATCTTCACAATCATCTAGTTTCTGTTGAAGGGAACTGGTTTCCTTTCCTAGTTTCTTTATGATCTTAAGAAGTTGTTTCTTATCACAATCAACTAGGGATTTTAAGAGATCGTCAAAAGTTACCTCAAGGTATTCTGAGTCGCTTGAGTTTCCTTTTGCCATGAGACATCTTCCTCTAGAGAAGCCACTGAGATCCAGTTCCTCATCTGAGTCTTCTCCCCATGAGGCTACGAGAGCCTTCTTTCTTTGAGGTCTTTCCTCTTCCTTGGACTCTTCTTTGTTGGGACTGTTCTTAGCATAGTGTCCCTTCTCCTTGCACTCGTAACAGGAAACTTCCTTGAGATCTCTTCTTGGTCCATTGTGAGAGGAACTGTCCTTTTGGAACCTTCCCTTCACAAAGAATTTTTTGATGTTCTTTGTGAAGAGGGCTGTTAGTTCGTCCTCCTCTTCTTCAAGATCTGAGTTCTCTTTCTCCATCTCGAGCCTAGAGAAGGCTTTGGAGATCTTGAGGGCAATTCCTTTCTCCAGTTTCTTGTCGGTATTGGCTTTGGTGTGCTCTCCTTCTTCAACCTCCAGTTTCCCTATGATTTGTGTCAAGGGAAGGGATTGGATGCCTGGAGTGTTCTTCATGATTCCCTTCAGAAGGGTGAATTTGGAGTTGAGTCCATTGATGACCACTAGGGACTTGGAGACTTCATCAAGATCGACTCCCGCCGCTGTCAACTTTCCAATCAATCTGTTGAAGTGGGAGTAGTACTCTGAGATGGTCTCAGTTTCCATCATTTTGAAGGTGTGGTATTCTCCTTCCAAAGCAAACTTTCTGCTTTGCTTTAGTTCCTCACTTCCTTCATGCATCTCCTTGAGAGCTTTCCATATTTCCTTCGCCATCTTGATGCCTATGACCTTGTCCATGTCTTCTCTGTCCAATCCATTGAGGATGAACTGCCTGGCCTTGGCATTCTTCTCCATGATGACATAGTGTTCTGATTTCCAATCTTCTTCCTTCATGGTAAGATCGACGTGGCCATCTCCATTTTCGACTATCCTCCAGCATTGATAGTCGTTGGTCTTGATGTGGCTTTCCATGCACTTTTTCCACCATGTTTCTTCTCCTTTCTTTCGGAGATGTGGCTTGTTGGTGGAGATTCCGAGCTCAATGGTTTTTGGCACAGCATGAAGCCTTACAACTTCATTGAAAAAACAAATCTGCCACATGAGATGCATTGTTGGTCTTATGGCAAGTGATGAAGTATGACATCTTGGAAAACTAATCTACCACCACAAAAACTGAGTCAATACCTCTCTTTGACCTAGGAAGGCCCAACACAAAATCCATCGATACATCTTCCCACGTAGCGCTAGGGATGGGAAAGGGTGAGTATAAACCATGGGGTTACAATTTTGACTTAGCTCGTAGGAAGTCACACATGTGGCACAAAACTTCTCCACATCTCGGAGCATATGTGGCCACTTTAGTTACCCCAAAGTGACCCATAAGCCCACCCCCCATGAGCTTCATGCACAAATAACCTCCTAAGAGATCCCCTTGGAACGCATAACTTGTTACCTTAGAAAAGATAACCATCATGCAGAAAGAATTGGTCCTCACTACCCTTAGTCATGCAAACACTAAATACATCTACAAAATCCGCATCTTGGGCATACAAATCCCTCATGAAAGAAAACCCAAGCATTTTAGCTTCAAGAGTAGTTAGGAGAGAATACCTTCGTGATAATGCATCGGCCACGATGTTGTCTTTACCTTTCTTGTGTTTGATGACATAAGGAAAGGCTTCTATGAACTCAACCCATCTAGCATGGCGCTTGTTGAGTTTTCTTTGGCCACGAGTGAACTTGAGGGCTTCATAATCCGAGTGTATGATAAATTCATTGGGCAAGAGATAGTGTTGCCAAGTGTGAAGCACTTGAACCAAAGTGAGCAATTCCTTTTCATAAGTGGGATAGTGGAGCTTAGATCTACTCAACCTCTCACTAAAGAAAGCTATGATCCATCCTTCTTGCATCAATACACCACTTAGACCAATACCCGAGGCATCACATTCAATCTCAAATGTCTTGGATAAGTCGAGCAACACAAGCAAGGGGGCGTTGGTGACCTTAGACTTGAGGGCCTATAAAGCTTCTTCTTAAGGTGTACCCTAAAGGAATGGAACATTCTTCTTGGTCAACTCAATGAGGGGTGCATCCAGAGTGCTTAAATCCTTGACAAATTGGTGGTAGAACCCGACAAGCCCTTGGAAACTCCTCACTTGGGTCATGGAGTCGGTGTTGGCCACTTTCTAATGGCTTTGACCTTCTCTTCATCCACATTTAGCCTTGTTTTGCATACCACAAATCCAAGGAAAACAACATGATCCGAGCAAAAGTGGCATTTCTTAAAGTTAGCAAAACGTTGTTGCTCTCTAAGAACTTCAAGGACTAGCCTAAGGTGTTTAGCATGCTCATGCAAATTTTGTCTATAGATCAAAATGTCATCAAAATAAACAACCATGAATTTGCCAAGAAAAGCACGCACAACATGATTCATAAGGCGCATGACGGTACTGTGAGCATTGGTCAATCCGAAGGGCATGACCAAACACTCATAAAAACCATATTTTGTCTTGAAGGTTGTCTTCCACTCATCTCCTTGTTTCATGCGGATTTGGTGGTATCCACTCTTCAAGTCAACCTTTGAAAACACTTAGGAGCCATTTAGTTCATCAAGCATGTCATCTAGGTGTGGGATTGGATGCCTATACTTGATGGTGATGTTGTTTATGGTTCGACAGTCTACACACATACGCCAAGTTCCATATTTCTTGGGCACAATGATCACGAGGACTGCACATGGGCTCAAACTCTCTCTAACATAGCCCTTTTCCATCAATTCTTGCACTTGCCTTTGAATCTCCTTGGTTTCGGCTGGATTGGTTCTATAGGCAACTCGGTTTGGCAAAGAAGCTCCCAGATTGAAGTCTATTTGATGTTCAATGTCTCGAATCGGTGGAATGCCACTTGGTATATATTCTTGAAAGAGATCTCCAATGTTTACAAACTAAAAGGAAACAAGTGTTACTTCCCTTGATGACGTGATCCACATCTCTTGCTTTGGCCAAAAGGATGTGATTGGAGGCAACCTAGTTGGTGCCAATGGACATCTTCTTTCCTTTTCTTTTCTTCTCATTTTCCCTCGTCATCCTCCTTTGCTCATTGGCAACATGGTCAGCCATGATTTCATGAGGAGCAACAGGGTAAAGAGTAATTCTCTTGCCATTCATGTGAAAGGAGTACTCATTGCTCACTCCTTGATGGATGATGCCACAGTCATATTGCCACGGTCTCCCCAAAAGTATATGGCATGCCGCCATTGGGAAGATGTCACACAATACCTCATCTTCATAGCCACCAATGGAGAAGGGTACCATGGCTTGCTCGCTGACCTTGAGAGGGGTGTTAGAGTTCAACCAACTTAGTGTGTAGGGTTGGCGGTGAAGAGTTGTTTGGAGGCTAAACCGGTTCACCACCTCTTGATAAATGATGTTGTAACAAGACCCTCCATATATGATCATGCTACACACTTTGCCCTTGATGTGGCATCTCGTGTGGAAGAGGGTTTCACGTTGAGATGGCAAGGATGGGGCGTCATTGACAACAAGGTTATGTTTTACCACAAACACCTCACCGATGACCTCCTTACCATGGAATTCTTCCTCTTCTTCCACGTGCACCTCTTCAAGGACTTCTTCCTTAGACTCATATTCACCTTTCTCGTTGAGAAGAACTTGTTTTCTAGTGGGACAATCAAGAGCATAGTGACCTCTATCCATACACTTGTAGCATTTGACATCTCGGGTGCGGGTTTGATATTCTTTCTTGGGCATTTGGAGTGGGTTAGGGGAGCCACCCTTGGGAGGAAATTTAGGAGCTTCTCCCCTTGGTTCTTGTTGTCTTGGAAGTTGAGAAGTGGAGCTTGAAGAGCTTTGAGAAGCCAAGGCCGAGGTGCACTTGAAGTCTTCCTTTTTAGGAGGTTGTTGTACACTTGACTTCTTCAATATGTGTACATGTCCCAAATCTTTGCATCTCCACATGAGACGCAACATCATCATTCAAACCACTTATGAACTTAGAAATTACATATTGATTGGGAAAACGAATGCCTGAACGAAAAATCATTTGCTTAAGTTGTTTGTAAAATTTCTTGGGGGACCTTGTGCCTTGCTTGAAGCACTCCAACTTGGCTTGGACATAGTCTTCATAGTCATGTGGCATGAACCTAAACTTGAGGGCGTCTTTGAGCTCTTCTAACGTGGTGATGGCAGGGTAGTTGTGGAATGCTCGCTCCTCCTTCTCCTTCTTCCACCAAGCATAGGCGAAGTCGGAGAAGTGGATAGTTGCTATGGACATGCGGTGTGCATCATTGTAGCCATAATAATCAAATATCGCCTTGGTTTTGGACTCCCAATCAAGGTATGCCTCATCGTTTGAGGTTCCAAAAAAGATTTGGAGGTGAAGTTTCACTCCATGGTGGTGCTCCTGACCTTGATACCTCTCATCATCAACATAACCATAAGATCGGTTCCTCAGTACTTGCACCCTTTGAAGCGCCTCTCTAGTTCTTACTCTCTAAATGTGATATTATGGATCAAGTGGCATTCGCCTTGGCATTGGAATAGGACTAGTTGGGGCTGGTAGGGTCATCTCGTCATCCTCTCAAGCATAGGTTGATTGGTGGAGGCTTGAGGACGTTGAGGAAATAGAGTGGTAGCTTTCGGAGAGAAAGGGTTCTCCAAGTCTTCTTGAGTGGAGTTGGGAGCTCTTGTGTAGCCTTGATCGCCAGAGCTACCTCTTGGATAGGTAGAGGGGACAAGGTCACATATGCTCTCTTGAAAACCCCCTCCATGAGGCGAGCCATGATATTCCTCAAGGTCTTCCCTTCCTCTCGGAATTCCTAATCTTTGATCCAACTTTTCATCCATGGCTTTGCAAAGATGCACACGGGTGCGTTCGAACAAGACTTGGATGTCTTCATGGGTAAGTGGTCTTTCTTCTCTCGGACTCTCCACGTGGTCCTTTCCTTCGATGTTTTGCATAAGTCTTGGCTGAAATAAGGAAGATAGACTAAGAGAGAAAAGAGGCAAAAACAACTCACCAAAGACAAGACACTTGTGAGGTTAGTAATAACCAAAAAGTATAGGCAAAGTTCAAAGTTTAGAAGTACCACCTTTGGTGAAAAAAAGGACTCACAAAATTCAAAGAAAGAAGGGTGGGTACGTAGCTTCTTCAACCAAGAACTTCACACCAATTCAAGGTTAGGTACACACAAGTATCGACAATCAAACAAGTAAGGTAAAAAAGACAAGACAAGTGTTACTTCAAATTTTTCAGAAATTGAAGTGCTCTGTTTGGACTAGGTTTGGGATGAAAAAAAGACAAATCAAACCTTGGACACACAAGTATGCAAGTTTATACTCAAGATATAATCAAACCAAGGCTTACAAAAGGCGTGAAAGGCAAGAAAATTTTTAGTTTGACCAAGAACACAACAAGGCCTTAGCTTGACTTCTTTTTCTCGTTGGATCTGACTTTTTCTAAGATCGGCCTCTCTTTGTTTTTCTTCGAGTCTGAGTTTTTTTTAAGTCCAACTTCTCTTTCTTGTCAAGTCCGACTTTTACTTTCAGTTTTATGGACAAAGAAAATGCGACATTTCACCACATGTCGCATTTCCCATATTTTCAGGGGAATCAATACTATGGATAACTATATTGCTAAACTCTACCACATATCAATCTCCCACGATATTGCAGCCATTCAAGATATTGATGATCTCATCCGTAAGGATGCTACAGGACGGCCTACCTCGCGTTAGGAGCCCCCCTAATTCATTTCCTTATCAAATTGAAAAAAATCTATACTCTAGTAGGATCGAGTTTCTTATTTATTTAAATAATTTATGTTAAATGAATATTACTTTATATGTTTATAGATATGTCAAAATCTTTATTGAAATCTTAATTATTTTCTTAAAATTTTAGGCCAAATGAATATCATGCATTCATTGTTCAAATACTCTACTTTATATGTTTGTAGATGATTGCGAATTGTGTTTGGATTGTTATATATATATTCTGGTATTGAAATAGTATATATAAAAATATTTATTACATAGTTTATTACAAAGATATTGTGTTATGTTTTCATATGATTTATGAATGTAAGTAATAATAAAAACCTAATGAGTGAATAGGCAAATTATAGAGTTTTAATCATACTTTATGATATTTTGGTAGTTTACATGCAAGCATTATATTTATTCGAAACTTATAATTGTATAAATATTAATTATGTAATGCATTAATGTTAGAACACAAATTTTATCCAACTTCATATTGCTTTTGTTACTTGTACAATTTTACTAAAACATATCCACAACTTTTGGAATATAAGTTCTATTTTTGAAACTTTTAGAATCTATATATATTGAATAAGGTGAAAATGCCATCATTAATATGCATAAATCATGTAATTATGAGACTTGGGAGATAAGTAGACTTCTATAAAAAGCAATTGTGCTATCAGAATTGTTTTTCAAACTTTATTCAATAAGCTATACTTATGAGCTGGAAGACAAAGTTTTTTATCTATTTCTTTTTTTAATAGATCGAAGAGATACAAAGTTTTGTATTATATAAGAAGTATTATTGATGAGGGAAATTCCACATTTTTCTATTTATATTTAATTAACTATTTTTTCCTAAAAAAGATAATTAATTATGGATAAAAAGCATATTAAATAGCAGCCTTTTATTCATTAAAAGGCTTAACGAGCCTATCAATTAATAAGCCCATAACGAAATTAGCTTATTCAAGTCCAGGTACAAATACCATAAATCTAGCTTTCTTTCTCATTCTCTACTACGTTCTTCTCCCTCTTTGGCTGCCACCATTGATTATGGAGAGCTTTTGGCATGACTTGAGCGTCCGAGGGTCTTCCAGGAGAGAAAGCTTTGCCCTTTGACCTTTCTCTATATTTGCAGGCTACGGGAAGGGTGATCGGAGGGCACCAGAGATTGCCAGAATTGCGGGCTACGGGAAGGCTGATCGGAGGGCACCGGAGATTGCTGCAATTGCGGGTTCTAGTTGTCGTCATCAATATTTATTATTATGGTACAAATTCATGCTACCACATTTGGCGCCGTCTGTGGGAAACGAGGACGATGACGACGACGAACCAAAAACTACGAATGCAAAAACATTGAAGTTTCAACTTGCTAGACAGCCCGGAAAGGCACCTCGAGTCATCTCCAATCCCTGATTGAGATCTCTCCGCGCTTGTCACCGGAGAAGATGATCGGTGCCACGTCCCTCGCTGTCTCTGGAATTATCCCTCTACACCAAGAGTTACCCTGCACCAGCACCTCTCCCAAGTTCATGCATCTCGGTCTCGGCGCCATCGGTTGGCTTCTAAAGGGGTCGACCATCGTTTATTTAAGAGTTCAGGTTCGCTGGGAGGAAGCCTCTACGATGCTGTTTGCCACCAAAGATTGCCGCTTGGGGTCTCGTCAACCTCTCGCAAGTCGCACCGCATCAACGCCGAAGCCAATTGACTTGAGTCCATGCATGCCCTAAGTCATCTGGTCGCTCTCAATTTTCCTCAAATTACAGAGAATACGTCAACCATCGTGGTACCGCCAGTGGGCACCGGAGATGACCCTACAGCCGGACAAAGCCATCGAGGTCAACGTTAGGAGTCCCACCACACCCTCTCTAGATCAATTCGTGCCCGTCTGAAGCGATGTTGAACCATTCAAGCCTAGTCGTTCGGTGTTCCTCATTGGTGTTGATGTTGTTCGTGAGCCGAGTGGCCCAGCACCGCCCCGCCTCGCTCATGCTGCCACCAGAATCCCCAGTCGCTACTCTGAGTTCATGCCACCATTGATCGGAGGCAGAAGCGGAGCTTCCACACGGCTGCTGCTATAGGATGCGTAAGGGAGGACGAAGCGACGGTGTCGATCTGCCATGCGATTGTCGACGGCTAGCGGAAGCTGCGGTTGGCGGAGTGATTGTCTGATTCCGACGGCTGGAGCTGTGCTCAAATAGACTGGCGAGGTGGATTAATCGTTGATGTAGCATGGCTTCTGTTTAGCGTCTTCTATTCTTTTCTCTCGTCGGTTGATTGTAACAACTTCTTGAAGAGCAATGACTCGGAATCAGAGCCGCCTGTTGTTATCGTGAAGGATCATGATGTGATCCGACTGGGGTCGGCTCACGATTTGCCCGATCTAGGCAGGCAACGGCTGGATGTTTCTTCTCTTGGTAACCGGGATAGATACGAACCACCTAGAGGATGGCTCGCGTGTCTCTTATGCTCGCTTTGGGCGAGGGTGGGGCAAGACGGTGAAGGAGATGCAAAGCAGACAATGAAGGGGATGTGAAGCAGACTTGTGTTTGACGCTCGATCTAAGAATAAGGAGGATTCACTCTCAACTTTAAGATTTAGATTACTGGTTTGAACGTAAGGAAATAACAAGACAAAGGGGGCTTTAAATAGCCAATGAAACTCGGCCAAGACCTAATGGATTTGGGCTGAAACGAACCTATGGGCTAGCCCACTATGCAATAGTAGAGCAACGCCCGAAATAGAAACTGCTATAAATAGAAACTGCTAAACATAGTAAGTCCTAAAATAGAAAGTGTCAAAGATGGAAACTTACTAAACATAGTAAGTTCCAAAAATAGCAATGCTAAAAATAGAAAGCTTCTAAAACAAGAAAGTTGCTAAAATAAGAAATATGAAGCTAAACTAGACTCAGTCTTGAACCAAGGTGGTCTCCAAGGTCTTGGACGCATGGGGCTCTCTTGAGTCCGACTTGGGTCGATGTAGGATCGCATCATTCTCCTCCCATTAGAATTGAAGTGTCCTCGCTTCGAACTGGGTGGGGCCAAGGAAAAGATACGCATGTCGGGCAGTAGGAAGACGGAGTCGGTCTTGAGGTCGGATCGTGCAACCTCTATGAAGACCAAGGAAGACTCGGGTGCAGGAGCGAGCTCGAGGGCTAGGGCGGTCGCGCCATAGCAGAAAATTGCAACCATGTGCACGGCTGCAGGTTCGATGGGACACGGACCTGCATGCATGGGCACGGGTGCATTCGTCGTCGGAGTCGGTGGCGCGGCAACGGGCTCCTCAGTTGGTGCGTCTGCAGTCGGTGTCGTCACAGTAGTGGGCGCCGGTGTGGGTTCGATGAAGATCGGACCCGCATGCATGACAATGGGCTCCGCATGGGGCTCGCAGGACGGCGGCACGAGGGGTGGGGTGAGGCGGACCACTTGGCCTGGAGGTGGGCCAACTTTCGTCGGATATACCGGATTTCGCATTGCGCGGGTGTGAGCTCATGTGCGGTGGCAACGGGTCTCCGGTCGATGTCGTGGGTGCAAACATGTGGTCAGAGCCGAGGAGGGGGGATCCAGTCCGGGTCAACGTCGCGGTAGTGGGCGCGGCGTCGCGGCTGGGACGCATGGGTGTATGGGCGCGGTGGCGGTGGTGCATGGAGTCTAGGCGACGAAAACCAACCCGGGTGCACATACGGGTTCACGCCACTGAACCAAGGTTCGTCATCCCACTCGTAGGCTCGAAGTAAGGGTACAAACGGGCCATGGAGTAGGGAGGCTAACGGTCGGTCATGGAATCGGGTGGAGCCAAGGACGGGTTGGTTAAGGAAAGGTCAAACTAGGGTTATGAGGGGAGGCGGAGGCTAGGGTTTTGGATAAATAAAAAGGGAATGGGAAACGGCAGTGTAGAAAACCGCGGTTGCGGTTTTGTGAACCGCGGTCGCGGAGGCTAGGGTTTCAGCGACAGACGATTCGTATTTTGGCCTTTTGAGGGCTCAAACGATGTCCATTATGGGCAAATTTTATATTCCCGGACTCGTATCGAGATGCTCTACAGGAATATGAAAGAAAATTGCAGAAAGGACGAAATTGTTTTGGACGAAATCTGGGCAGAAGGCTCCTCGGTTTTGTGGTGGTGGTGGTGTCGTCGGAGAAGAAGGCGCGCTGCGTGCCCCTGGCTGGTCTGATACCAGTTGATGTGATCCGTCTGGGGTCGGCTCACAATTTGCCTGATCTAGGAAGGCAACGGCTGGATGTTTCTTCTCTTGGTAACCGGGATAGATACGAACCACCTAGAGGATGGCTCGTGGGTCTCTTATGCTCGCTTTGGGCGAGGGTGGGGCGAGACGGTGAAGGAGATGCGAATCAGACAATGAAGGGGATGCGAAGCAGACTTGTGTTTGATGCTCGATCTAAGAATAAAGAGGATTCACTCACAACTTTAAGACTTAGATTACTGGTTTGAACGTAAGGAAATAACAAGACAAAGGGGGCTTTAAATAGCCAATGAAACTCGACCAAGACCTAATGGGCTTGGGCCGAAACGAACCTATGGGCTAGCCTACTATGCAATAGTGGAGCAACGCCCGAAATAGAAACTGCTAAACATAGTAAGTCCTAAAATAGAAAGTGCCAAAGATGGAAACTTACTAAACATAGTAAGTTCCAAAATAGCAATGCTAAAAATAGAAAGTTGCTAAAACAGGAAAGTTGCTAAAATAAGAAATATGAAGCTAAACTAGACTAAGTCTTGAACCAAGGTGGTCTCCAAGGTCTTGGACGAATGGGGCTCGCTTGAGTCCGGCTTGGGTCGATGTAGCATCGCATCATTCTCCTCCCCTTAGAATTAAAGCGTCCTCGCTTCGAACTGGGTGGGGCCAAGGAAAAGATATGCACGTCGGGCAGCAGGAAGACGGAGTCGGTCTTGAGGACGGGTCGTGCAACCTCTATGAAGACCAAGGAAGACTCGGGTGCAGGAGCGAGCTCGAGGGCTGGGGCGGTCACTCCATAGCAGAAAATCGCAACCATGTGCACGGCCGCAGGTTCGATGGGACACGAACCTGCATCCATGGGCACGGGTGCATTCGTCGTCGGAGTCAGTGGTGCGGCAACGGGCTCCTCAGTTGGTGCGTCTGCAGTCGGTGTCGTCACAACAGTGGGCGCCGGTGTGGGTTCGATGAAGATCGGACCCGCAGGCGCGACAATGGGCTCCGCATGGGGCTCGTAGGACGGCGGCTCGAGGGGTGGGGGTGAGGCGGACCACTTGTCCTGGAGGTGGGCCAACTTTCGTCGAAGATACCGGATTTCACGTTGCGCGGGTGTGAGCTAATGGGCGATGGCAATGGGTCTCCGGTCGATGTCGTGGGTGCGAACATATGGTCGGAGCCGAGGAGGGGGGATCTAGTCTGGGTCAACGTCGCGGTAGTGGGCGCGGCGTCGCGGCTGGGACGCATGGGCGCGTGGGCGCGGTGGCGGTGGTGCATGGAGTCTAGGCGACGGAAACCAATCCGGGTGCGCGCACGGGTTTCAGCCACCGAACCAAGGTTCGTCATCCCACTCGTCGGACTGGAAGTAAGGGTACAAACGGGCCATAGAGTAGGGAGGCTAACAGTCGGTCATGGAACCGGGTGGAGCTAAGGACGGGTTGGTTAAGGAAAGGTCAAACTAGGGTTATGAGGAGAGGCGGAGGCTAGGGTTTTGGATAAATAAAAAGGGAATAGGAAACGGCAGTGTAGAAAACCGCGGTCGTGGTTTTGTGAACCGCGGTCGCGGAGGCTAGGGTTTCGGCGGCAGACGATTTGTATTTTGGCATTTTGAGGGGTCAAACGATGTCCGTTATGGGAAAATTTTATATGCCCGGACTCGTATCGAGATGCTCTACAAGAATATGGAAGAAAATTGTGGAAAGGAAGAAATTGTTTTGGACGAAATTTGGGCAGAAGGCTCGTCGGTTTTGCGGTGGTGGTGGTGTCGTCGGAGAAGAAGGCGCGCTGCGTGCCCCTGGCTGCTCTGATACCAGTTGATGTAATCCGACTGGGGTTGGCTCACGATTTGCCCGATCTAGGAAGGCAACGGCTGGATGTTTCTTCTCTTGGTAATCGGGATACATACGAACCACCTAGAGGATGGCTTGCGAGTCTCTTATGCTCGCTTTGGGCGAGGGTGGGGCGAGACGGTGAAGGAGATGCGAATCAGACAATGAAGGGGATGCGAAGCAGACTTGTGTTTGACGCTCGATCTAAGAATAAGGAGGATTCACTCTCAACTTTAAGACTTAGATTACTGGTTTGAACGTAAGGAAATAACAAGACAAAGGGGGCTTTAAATAGCCAATGAAACTTGGCCAAGACCTAATGGGCTTGGGCCGAAATGAACCTATGGGCTAGCCCACTATGCAATAGTGGAGCAACGCCCGAAATAGAAACTGCTAAACATAGTAAGTCCTAAAATAGAAAGTGCCAAAGATGGAAACTTAGTAAACATAGTAAGTTCCAAAAATAGCAATGCTAAAAATAGGAAGCTGCTAAAACAGGAAAGTTGCTAAAATAAGAAATATGAATCGTCGGCTGCGAGAGTGATTGCGGCGGCGTTATTGCCGATGGAGGGGAGAGTTGCAATCAAAACTCCACTGATTACAGGGTTATTAGGGTGCTAGCTGATGGTCGATGCTTGTTCAGAGCAGTATCTCATAGAGCATGTTTGCAAAGCGGAACCGAAGCACCTCATGAGAATCGTTAGACAGAGCTTGCCGATGAACTGCGAGCTCAGGTTGTCGAGCTTTTGAAGAGGCAAAAAGAGACAGAATGGTTCATTGAAGGAGATTTTGATGCATATGTAAAGAGGATACAACAACCATATGTTTGGGGCGAAGAACCTGAACTGTTGATGGCTTCTCATGTATTAAAGACTTCCATTGTAGTCTATATGACGAACAAAAGTTCAGGAATAAAGAGTCAATTACCACATTACTGCTCCACTTCGCCTAAGCAATGCCCGACAATGTTTCAAACATACATATGATGATGGTGATGTGATAATGATGTTGAAGCAGAAAATCACGCTATATTTGATGATGATGGTGTAAATGAAGAAAATTATTATTGAAGATGGTCATACTTGCTAATGGGCATTTGAAGGGAAAAGATGGTCAATTCCTTAGAAAGAGCATCCGAGCGCTAGCTATGAAAGACTAACAATCGCAACATTGGAATAAGGTCTGAGGCAACTAAAGTTCTTACTAGATGGTTTGACAACGACAATGACCAACAAAAAAGAACTCGCGAGCTAAGTTTTCAGTCTTCCCTTTTTACACAAGGATAAAGTGTTACATTTTTTTCAGAGTTGGTTTTTTGGTTATATATTATTTGCTTCAAAGTGTTAATTGGCAATTGGGAAATTGAGAAGTCTTATTTTAAGCACGTTAACATCATTAGCTAAGAGGACTCATGGTAGACTCGCCTTATCTTATGAAGCAACTGAATAATGCATGTAATTGGCATGATTGCGCAATACTATAGTCGATTTTTGTGTAACATGTCTTGCTTATATTGGAGCTGATCAAGAGTACGAGTTTCGTCATGACTAAGTGTTCATTAGTATAACTCTAGACTCAAGTGTGACTTTTTGTGGGATTTTAGTCCCTTATAAACTGTTAATTAAACATGCTTGTTTTGATCATCGGATGTGTCTTGTTACTATGTTTAACATATGATGATACGAGATGACATGGCAATTATTTATAATTCGCTGTAAAACGGTTTGCCTTGCTGAATTTTTGGAAACATATGAGTTGGATATCACTTGGCCAAACAAGTTTCAATCATGATTGTTATTAGTAAGATTGACAAAAAACGCATGCATTGGGGCAAGGCCTCAACAAGATGGATTTCTTACATGGAAACTGTATCGCATTTTGTACTGCTTGGAGTGACATGTTGTTTGCAGACACATGATTTTCGAGAATCAAATGCAAGGAATCATATTAGACATCGAAAGCCGAGGACCTCCCCTCGCGTATGAGATAGCCAAGACGACACTGGAGGCAAAGTTTAAGTTGAAACATCACCTCATAAGAAGTCAATGAATGAGCTTAGCATGATCCATGTAAGTGATTCTAAACCGCATAAATATTTTGTAATCAGCATTCACATTGCAAAAGTACCTAGTTATACAAGGCAATTCCTTCCGGTCTACGAAATATTAGGGCAACAACCCAAAGAGTCCTTAATGACAAGGAGAGCTATATCAAAAAGAGAGAGAGAAAGAAAATGCCCAAATATGGCATCAAGTTATGGGTGACCAGAATCATACGAAGGAGCTTGACATCATCAGCTAAAATGATAAGCGTAACAACTAAGTTCTCAATCCTAGTTTTTTCCCCTTGTGGTTCTTGTCAAATTTACTAACATATAGTATCGCCAATGAGGCAATATATGTTTCTTTGCAATAGATGTTGATCTTGCAGATTTGGGTTGCGTAAGGGCGACCCGAAACAGGTGGGCACGAGTTGCCATCAGTCTTATTTTATAAGTCTTTGGGGCGCAGGGGCACAAGCTGCCATCTCATTAGCCTACGGGCTGCAGGGGCACGAGCTATCATCTTATTAGCCAACGGGCTGCAAGGGCACGAGCTGCCATCTCATTAGCCTACGAGTTGCAGGGGCACGAGCTGCCATCTTATTAGCCTATGGGCTGTAAGGGCACGAGATGTCATCCCATTCTATTATCCTACGGGCTGCAGGGGCAAGAGTTGCCATCTTATTAGCCTACGGGCTGTAAGGGCATGAGCTGCCATCTTATTCTATTAGCCGACGGGTTGCAGGGGCACGAGCTGCCATCTTATTAGCATACAGGCTGCAGGGGCACAAGCTTCCATCTTATTATATTAGACTACGGGCAGCAAGGCACGGACGCCATCAATCTTTATTTCATTAGCCTTGGGCTACAAGGGCACGAGCTGCTGCACAAGACCAGCTCAGAACAAAAATTATACTAGCTTTCACGCTAGCTGCAACACTATGAGAAATTGCACTAGCTTCTACGCTAGCTGCAACGCTAAGAAAGCACAGAGCGGAACTCCTAAGCACATGAAGCAAGGCATGGCAAATGCATGGGGAAAAAGGTCAACCAATTGCCCAACAACCAAGCCCCTTGGCACGCCAGGGCCGCTAAAGAGCGTAACCGAGTTTGCAAGTTGCAACTCACCTAGGCGGAGTCACGGGCGACATCGAGTCAGTAAGTTGCTGCTCTCCTGTAACCGTCTTAGATTACAACCAAGCCCGAGCTGGCAAGTGCCGCTCAAATAGGCCGCGACGTGGGCCATGTCGGGTCGGTAAGTGTTGCATCCCCATGACCACTCCAGATTACAACCAAGTCCGAGCTGGCAAGAGCCACTCAATAGGCCGCGATGTGGGCCATGGCGGGTCGAAAAATCCCACATCTCCATAACCACTCCGGATTTCAACTCAACGTTCAAACGGGCAACGAGCAAACGGCCCGAATAAGGAAAAATAGCAACCGCACAGGTTGTGCGGTGCCTTCGACTTGTCATAAAGAAAATGCAGAACGCACGGCCGTGCGTTTTACCGCACATGCCGTGCGGTCTTCTCGATTTTTTCTGAGAAATCAGATCACCGCCTGCACGGCCGTGCATTTTTCCGCACAGGCCGTGCGGTGCTCTCGGCTTTTCAGCCGGAAAAATTACCTGTCTTGCCACCAGAATACTCCTTTACGACACACATCACCTGTCTTGCCACCAGAATACAGCCGGAAAAAATTACAACTTCATTTACGGCACACATCACCTGTCTTGCCACCAGAATACTCCTTTTCCCAGCTAGCACACTCCCAAATTTGATTTTCACAATTGTACTTATTTTCTTCTTCTTCTCTACAATCTTTGCAACTTTCTCAAAAAAATCATCCCCCACTTTTACAGGAAGTAATATCTTACACGCCCATCCTCGCCTTCCTCCTCCAACAGAACTCCCCTCAAACTCCACCTCTATAGTGGCTTATATCGTGTCCTTATTAGCTCTTCCTTGACAATTCCGATTTGCATAATGAGGCATGGCAGAACCATCCAACAAAGTTCCAAAACCCATGCATCCAAACATATGCAAAACATTACTTTTGTACCACTACTAAATCAACGTGTCAAGATATATAGAGTTCATTTCATAACTTTCTTTTGTATTTTCACATGAAACATTACGGGAAAGCTCTAGATGGTATAACCTGCTCTTTGATTTTTGGCAATGATTAGTGCCAAAAACTCAGGTATCAAATTTTGAATTCCGCTTCAGCTAATCACTTTCTTTGCCTCACTTTGGTCGCTCTGTACTTCGACTTCAATGTGGAAGATAATACACAACAAACTTGGTGTAAAAGCATTTATGATTTTGGAGGGAATATGACAAATCTTAATTGCCTAATTACTTTTCACTTAATCTTGTTTAACGGTTAACAATATGCTAAGCATCATTTTCTCCTAATAATTATTTCCTAACTGCCCAGAAAAAAAGGTAAAAGGGTTTTGGATTTTCCTTTTTTTGTCATTTTCTAAAATTTAGTCCACTTATTCTATTTAATTAGGCAACGTTAAAAATGTGGGAAAATCGACCTATTCTTGCAAGCCAACAAGAAAGTGAGGTATTTTAGGCAATTACTACAATCTATAATCTATATCTATAGTCTTCTATAATTTATATCAATAATAATAATAATACATAAAATGTCAACATTTTGTGCAATAAATGTCAATTTTCAAGTGAGTATTTTGAACAATAATGCCAATTATCAATAGAGCATGTAGAACATTCAATCTAGAATTTAGATATATCCCCTATATATTCAATAGAATACGGAAGAACAATTTTATTGATTTTTACAGAATTGAGAAAATAGTCATATATTATTGTATCTATTGTATATAAGTTATTTGTCATAGAATAAAATATGGTATAATGTATAAATTTTAGTAGTTGTACTTGTAGAAATGGACCATCAATAGATTATGTTTGCAAAAAGTGGCCATGGTTTCCACAATTGCAAAAATAGGCCGTGTGGGGGTTTTTGCAAATCTTTTTGAAACGATTTTACCTTTTTTTTTAATCTTTGAAAAAAAAGGATGAAAAATCAAGAAAAGAAAAGGTAAGAAGAAAATATTAAGAAGAACCTAATGAAGGAGATTAACCATTGCTAATGAGGAAGTGTTTTGGCGGGTTATGGTTAACGGAAAGGGCGCCAAGTGCTGTAGCAATTTCCCACCCAAATCCAGGTGGCATCCTTACATACGGCATGTTAAACCTTGGGGATCAAGTCTTGGGCTTCACCTTAAACACCAATCCCAAAAATCATCTCTTATAAGCATTTACATCCTGCCTAGAGATATTCCAAAAGCATACGTTTAAGTGCAGTCAATATCTCTAAAGAAGAAACCTTTCGATTTGAAAATGTTGAAAAAATATTCCTCGTACAAGCAACAATGTGTAAGTAAATGTTTTAAACTGAACTTGTGTTTTTGTCTATTTTGCTGAATCGAACGAAAAAACAGATAATAATAAAAATTCTTTTTGTCATTGTAGATGCAAACTCTGTCATTATAAATTTGATACATGATGGTCAGTGGAAGATGATTGGAAATAGGTGGTCTTGCGATTGGGCAAATAAATAGAAGTCAGTTGTTGTATGTAGAGATGTGAATCATCGTATGCTGATTCAAAAGTTTGGTGAGAAGATTGGTTTTGATCTTGAACAGTCCGATCTTGTTTTGATGTATATGATACCATGAAAAGATACCTTTCCAGCAGTGGACATAGAACAAGATGATGATCTCGTAGCGTACAAGCTTCTGAATATGAACCTAAGCGAAAAGGTATGTCTGATAAAGATGTACTCCAGTTTAATCAGGAAGGAAAGGAAGAGGGAAGCGATGAAAGAAAAGTTTGACATTAAGCCTCAGTATTAAGAAGTGAAAGGAGTGGTGGAGACGATAATCGGTCTAATTCCACCTCATTTAACTCAAACACAACCTAAAGATGGAGGTTTTGGGTGTGACAACAGACATACTCTGGAACAAGACAAGATACAAGTAGCCGACTACATGACTCTGGATCAGATACTTGCAAATGACATGGACAACTTCAAAGTTTCATCGATCAAGATAGATATTGACATGGACAGAGGAGAATGTCATAGGAAAGGGAAAGGCATAGTTGTGGACTTTGTTGTAGAGGCTTCAATGAATGGTTTGAGTAAGACATGGGTTGGTGAAGTATATGAAATTGATGATATGATAGAAGACATTAGTATGGATAGAAATAACGATTAATGGGAGGCATACCAGGAATCAAATTTTTTAAAAGCCATGCATGAATCAGCCTTGATGTGAGAGGAGTGGAATAAGGAGGCAGAATATATGGTGCAAGAGATTGAAGAAGAGTATTAAGTATTCGCAAAAGGGCGTGAGATAAAGGCAGTTGTGGATGAGAAGGAAGGAGGTTGCAAGGGGAAAAGCGATGATGGAATGAAGGTTAGAGATTTTTTGCATCAAAGAAGGATTTTCAAGATGTCTTAAAAGCTATGGTATTGGGCAATTACACCCAGTTGGATGTGAAGAAGATGGACACAAAAACATATGTGGTTTGTTGCATTGTTAAAGGCTACACGTTCATGTGTCGTGGGTCAATTTGGGGTGATAAATCATTGTTGTTTCTGCAAAAATTCAATCCATTACATAGTTGCGAGTTGAGAATAAGGCACCACTACCACAAGGAAGCCACTGCAAGTATAATTGCTGAGAAAATACATCCTGAGTAAGTAATGAATAATTGATTTCAAGTGATTTGCACATAAGCAATTGATATGAATACTATATGATGAATTTTGTGTGCCCCAAAGATTTGTAGATGGGGGGAGGGTCTGAAACCGGCTGTAATTCAAAGAGAAATGATGAAAATTGGAGTCAAAGAAAGCTACCATAAGGCATATCGGGTATGTAAGAAAGTCGGAGATATTTCACATGGCACAACAAAGGTCAGTTACAAGGACATGTACTCCTACATGTACATGCTGCAACAATTAAATCTGAGCACCCACATCAGGATAGTGAGAGATGAGAACGAATGGTTCAAGTATGTGTTTTGGAGTTTAGGGGCATGGTTTCGGGAAATACCACTGTTGAAAAAGGTATGTTGGAGTAAATTTTATCCTGTATAGATTTGTAAAAACACTAAAATTCAAAGTAGGATAATAGCTTAGTGAGTCAGGGAATATGTGTAACTAATAAGGAAACTAGGTTATACATTTATGTGATAGAAAACAAGGTTTTAAAAATAATAATTGTTGTAGGACAACAAGAATTGGGGAAGTAGTTGGACGAAATATAATGATGTTAAGAATCAGTTCTTGTGAATGTTTATGATTTGGAAAAATATGTGTTGTTAGAACTTTCTAAGGGTCATATTTGTTATTGTTTGGGTTGATAATGTATTCTTATTGATTTCACTAATTCTAGGTAATAATTGTAGATAGCACACACCTTGGTATGAAGTATAAGGTAGGTCCTTTTATTATCATGTGCACAAGACGGAAATGGGCAAATTTACCCGCTGGGGGTTGGCGTTGCTGACATTAAAAATGACGAAGCGTGCTCATTTTTCTTCAAAGAGTTAAGAAGTGTTGTGGCAAATTAGCCTAAAGTAAATTTTGTCTCTGATCTCCATTCAAGCATCGATAGGGGTATAAGGAAATACTACCGTTTTGCCAAACATGGATTCTGCACGTATCATATATATATCAAACCTTCAAGGCATAATATGGTTGAGGAGATCTCCGGCCGTTGTTCAATAAGGTGGTGAATGCATACACAATCACTAAGTTCAATTTCCAATTTGCACAATTGTGTGCCGAGTCACAAAAAATTGGAAAGTACCTACGAGTAGCCGAAGTTTAGAATTGGGCAATGGCATATTTTGTTTGAAACAGGTTCAACATTATGACAACCAACAACACTAAATGACTAAATGGTAGGTGGAAGATAGATCATTCATGGCATGTGCTTGCCTTGTTTGATGTTAATCTTGGTACCACGGCTCAGTGGTTATGCCAAGTGGGTCAAGGTCTTGACGGCTAACGTGCACAATGTACTACTAATAAGTTATAATTATTCACTGAAGACGAACGTGTATAGGCTAAGTGAGTACAAGGTGGAGGTGGTGCAGGGAACATCAAGGAGGGAAGCTGCCGCAAATTGGGACTAGGTCCTCACGGCTAACGTGCACAATATACTGCTAATAAGTTATCATTATTCATTGAAGATGAATGTGCATATGCTAAGTTAGTACGAGGCGGAGGTGGTGCAGGGAAGTGAATCTACAAGTGCGTACTTGCGATTGCAAGGAATTTCAACTGAATCACGTACCATGAATGCACACCATAGCTTTGTCAACGACTAAGGGCATCCAATATGAAAAATTAGTCAATCATGTGTTCTTGAATGAGCGGCTGAAGGATGTGTACCAAAAGAATTTGCATCCAGTCCCCGCTGTTCATTGGGTTGTTCCACCCTTGGTGAAAGCAATGACCTACCTTCCACCATTAGATAGGAGGGCCCTTGGAAGACCAAAAAAGAACCAATTTGTGGAAAATTGGGAGAGGAATTGGAGCAGGGCAAGAAGATGTGGCAACTGCAAAAAAATGGGTAACACCAAAACATATTGTAAAGCATCGAAGACATTATCGTCTAGAGCGTGTTGAAGTTAGAAGGGTGAAACAAAGAGAGAGTACAAGATGAATTGAATATTGTTATGTTGGATAACATAACAAGATTGAATTCATTAAATTTGCAGTATGGCTGAAGATTGAAGGCTGGTATTACAAGATATTCCAAGTGGTAATATGACATGTATGGAAATGCGGCTAGTATTTTTATTATTTTTTTGCAATGACTATGGGTATTAAAGTTTGTGTATTGTGCTATGCTCATAAGTAGTAGGAAAGGAACTGGTTGTAAGTATGGTGTAGTGGAATAGTGTTTTCCACAATCTATTTTGAGTGCAAGAAAAGAACATGCTACTTTCCTTAAGTATCTATGCGGTAGTTATACTATTATGTTAGTCTAATTTCGTCTTACTACCTTTCCATGAATGGTTATCAAAGAAAGGAATTTTACTTGACATAATAATGTTTGCACTGGTACTCCAAATATATTGTTCGTAACATCTTGAACAGAATTACAACTACCCTGACGTATGAGAGGTACAGGGTAACACCCAATATTACCTTAATTTAGATGTTTTCACCTACGAAATTAATTGGAATGGAATAACACAGTAATTCAGTACTATGGGAAAAAAAAAGCCATCACGATGATTTTATCACAAACATGGAATATCACCGTAATTTATGGTGGAACGAATGGAACCTACTTAAGACATCATAGGTACACAACCATACACATAATAATGGAAGAAAATAATGCTACACAATTAGTTCAACCGATTTGTTACACATTAATTTGGTGTCAGAGGAATGAATGGGAGTTTAAAAAGATGTATTTGTATTATTTCAACATTTTTTGGAAAGATATCCTGAATAGAAGCACAAACACCCAATTCACAAAATGGGAATCTCGTACCCGTTAATTTCCTGGAATCAAATACATGCAATTTAAACAAATGTAGTTAGGAGAAACCTATAACTAGGAATTGCCAACCCAAATATAAAACTACCTTGACATTTTTGTCCCACCATTCATCTGTTGCCATGATAATTCCTATACCACGGTCCCAAACATGACAAGGCTCCTGAAACCTGATTTCTTTCATAAAATCCAAATCATCTTGATGTAATGAAACTTGGTTTGTGCAATTTCCTGGGTATACTTCAACCTTGTTTGTTCCTCGAACGTGGTTTCTATATGGACAAAGTTTAAAGACACACTATCCCCTTGCACCTCCCAAAATGCTTGGCAGATTTCAACCAACTTCTACTTTAACTTATCCATCAAAATAAAGTAGACGTGTTTGCTAGAAGAGGAATTCAAGAGGGAGCCAGTGGTGTTCTTGGTGGCGGAGGAGATGATGTGTTACAACTTGGTTGCACAGACGGAGACGCGTGATGCATTGATGGAGGACATGAGGTGGGCAAAGGAAGGTTGTTTGCAAGTGGTCGTGGTGGTTGTCGAAGTGGGGCAGTGGTCTACGACGATGTCGATGAAGAACTTCTCGTCGGTGGTGCAGAGGAAGATGACAGTCGGTGTTTGTGTATTTAGTTGGACGGGGGTTTAGGGTTTGTGGTTGTTTGACTGTGACTGGTAAACAAAGGAAGCAATGAAACAAAAAAAAATGTTTCTCCAACATACACGTGTTGGGCATGTGACTGAATCATTAATGAAGTAGAAGTCGACCAACACGTGTATGTTGGAGAAACATACACGTGTTGGTCGACTTCTACTTCTCCAAAAAAAAATGTTTCTCTCTAGGCTTTAGTTAGCAAGTCATAATATATCATCAAGGATATTGGAGCTAGAGATAACCAATAAAATGCTTCAACTTCCTTGCGAGCTCCAAGAAAAGTTGAAGGGTTATTGGAAGTACAATAATTTTCCAGAATGGTATTCATACATGATATGCAAAGTAGGAGGTCCTTATTGTGACGTGTGGGAAGAATGGGGGACGATGATCACATTTCTTAATAAATCTAGAGTAGGGGGAATTACTTTACCATCAGATCAGAAAGATGATATCGGGATCGTTAAAGCATGGGCATATGTAATGTGAAATAGAATCTTTGGAAGAAGACCACTACCATGAACCACTTTTTAAAATAGTGATTGGATAAGAAAAAAGTACCGAATAAGTGTAAGCTCAATTACATTATACAATGGTACAAATATTTATACCAGTGAAACATTATGTAAAATTTGCTAGTGATAATACTCATGTATGCAAATATATGCCCGTACATTCCAAACGAAAAGCAAAAAAAAAAAGAGACATAAAAGAGGAGATTGAATCTACCATCAAGGTCAAGTTTAATGAGATGAAATTATAAAACAATTTATTTTAGGGAAAGTGTAGCTTGAAAACCAATTTATTCTATGATGAAAAAAGTATTTTCCAATGGAAGATTTACTAATATTTGATATGATGATATTCTTTTGAACATTTAAAATCTATTAGACTTATAGGTTTCATAGAATAGTAAGATTTTTAGTAGGTAACATTTATACCATGAGTGATGATACCCATGCATGCAATTGTAAACCTATAGAAGATGTTATTTATTCTCAAGAATTCGTGCCATAAGAATATAGACACCAATATATGTTGTTGAAAAAAGTGATGAAATTTAAATTTGCATTCGTGTTGTAAGAAAATATACACTTGTATACCTTGATGTAAAAAGTTATGGAATTTGCATTAACGTCGTAAAAATATATATTTCTATATATTGTTGTAAAAAGTGATGGAATTTGCATTCGTGTCGTAAAAATATATACCCCTGTATACCTTATTGTGAAAAGTGATAGAGTTTGCATTTGTGCCGTAAAAATATATACGCATGTATACCTTTTTGTAAAAAGTGAAGGAATTTGCATTCGTCTCGTAAAATTATATACCCTAAAGAATTGAAAAGGCAAATCATTAGCATTAGTAAAATTCATATGTTTCATTTGGCATTAAACCCTTGCTACCATGAATGATATACATATGTTAACACATTCAACATAACGAAAAGGACGGAAATAAGGGTAAAAAAACATACATTTTCTTTACCATGATAAGGCTATGTAATGGATATGCATTTAGTGACATTTGAGATCTTCTTTTTTTTTTTTTTTTGATGATGCTTATATACATCCTTCTTAACTAAGGGGGCACAATAGATTTCACAATGATGCCCGAATCAGCACAATGTCTTCTTATTGCCTAATGTACATACCTAACTTGATGGTTTAACATCAAAACTGATAACTACTTCTACTGTTGCTCCTTGGATTCCTTGCAAACTTGAAAATAGGCCCCATGTTTCGGGCATGAGTTCACTAAAATGATCAAACTTTGTTCTTGGCATTCTTCGGCTTCTTCATCTGATGAAGAATGAACATAGAGGAAATTCATCAAAATAGGATAATAAAGTAAGCACTCAGTCCAGAAATGTAAAGGTCGACTTTTACTTTGCATTTTTAGTTCTACTTCTCCTATGGAAAGGTAATATGTACCTATACTTATGCCTTATTAATAATCCTATAAAAAAAGTCACTTTCCTTCTATTCTTTCTAACATTTCCCTTTTATTCTTGACAATGGGGGGGAGCAAGGCTAGAAGGCAATTTTATTTTCACAAGATTTGAATCTAATAAGCACACTTGCAATATGATAGGTTACCAAGTAGCATGTCTAACAATGCAAGTCGGGTAAACATTACTACAAAATAGGTTGTACACTAATTACATTCTTCAAGAACCTCATTTGACACTATTTACAAGAAAGGAATTGAAAGTATGAAATTGGCTAGAAAAGACCTCATAATTAAAACTATAGGAGCTAGAAGCTTGCCTGAGGTAGTTGATAGAGAGAACTCTATTAGACACTTTACACAATCCTTCAGTGTGTCATTCTCAGCTTCTTTCTGATGTAGTTTGGAGTAAGCCCATTTCTATTCAGATTCAAGCTTTGATATATTATTTTCATGCATCAAGCATATAAGTTACAAAGGAGGTTATATTTAAGATTTCATAAACACACATATGTTGAGCAAACCTCACTCAATATAGAAGCAAATTTTGAGCCTTCACAACACATCACATATATATATAAAGAGAGAAACATGCTCAAATGGGGACTAGGTTTTAAGTGTAACAAGAGGACCACATCTGATCCGTTCAACCTTCTTCATCTAAAGGTGCATATACATCCCTTGTCTTTTACCCATTTAAGTGAAACGGGGGTATTTCGGGTAATTTGACCCAACAAAATTTGAATCTCTCTCCTCTTCATTTCTGGATTTCGTCTCTTCTTCTTCTTCTTCTTGGGCCCCGTTAAGCTCGCCGCCGCTTTGCTCTTTCCCGCAACTTGCTTCCTCTCCTCGTCACCTCATCCACCTTTCTTTAGCATATTGATTCGAAGTTGCAACAGTGATTCAAAGTCGAAGGAGAGATGGCAAGATCTAGTCCAAACCCTAGGCCATCACAAGCTTGACGATACCCTTGTCGCCGACGAGCTCCGCCAGGGGGGAAATTGTTGTCGACAAGACTCCTCCGTCTACGAATCCTGGAGTCAGGGTTCAAATCTGAGGGCAGTGGCGAGGTAAAAGGTGGGTTTGGGGGCAAGAATCTGAAGGTGGGTGAGATGCACACCAAGTGTTTGACGAAATGGGTGACTTATGGCCCTACCCATCACAAATAAGGTTTGGCTTGGGGGTTTACTTTTGTTCTTGTGGTTTAGAAATTGACAATGCTCTTTGATTTTACAACTAGAGGATTAGTTTACATCTAGTTTTGTAGAGGAAAAGACACAACTGTTATAATTGTGGACTTGTGCATTGCCATGCTAGGCACTAAAAGCAGCACTTGTAGCTCTTGTAGAATTTAGGTACCTCTAATACAAAGTTAATTTGTAAACCTTTGATAATATAAATGGTTCATGTTTGACCTTTACGTCTCAAGATGACCAAAACAACTACATGAAAGCCGCGTGAGAAATCCGCGGGGGAGCACACAGAAGAAACCGCGATCGCGGTATTATACCGGCGGTCGCGGCCCAGGCGCGGAGTGAGTCGGGATTTTCGTCTGAGATCTTTGTTTTATTTTATTTTATTTCTTTTATTTCCTTTTATTTCGGTTATTATATTTTTAGGAGATTATGATTTTTATCTTAGGAATATTTGATTTGCTAGGTTATTATCTTCCTTTTGAAACATCAAACTTTCATTTATCACTTTTATCATCGTTCATTATTTTCTCTAGAGTTTTGTGTTTTAGAAGACTATGAAGAACTAAGTTTCCATTGTTTCGCCTGACGATTGAAGCCTTCAGTTGATTTGGTTAGGAGATTATAACTCTTGTTCTATTTCCTTTGGGTTGTATTAATTCTCTTTGAACTTATCTCTATTGAATCTTGCTGATTTCGCTAGCCTGTGCAACTAGTTGATGTTAGTAATTTTCTATTGCTAGGATTTGGTTATTTCTTATTGAAATTCCTTATCTAGAGTAGCAACCACAATTTACAAGAACTGGTTGTGATTGTTTGATGTGAAGAGAATTGATTGCATGTTGAATACTGACTGGTTGTTAAGTGTTGCATGTATCTTGCTTAATTCCTATGCCTACTGTTATTGTTAAATTGAATCTTGATGGTTTATTGATTGTTTAATAGTTAGTATTTTCAGGGTTGGTTGACCTGTTAATATACATAAGATCGGAATAGGAACAGCCATAGGATTGAATGAACTTGAGAAAATCAATGATTAACCTATCATACTGAAGTGTGGATATCTGTTAGGTGAAGCGCCCTCACAATCATATTTACAACAATCTTAACCATTTCCTGCTTTAATCCATTAGTTATAGAAAACCAAACAACAATCCCCCCCCCCTAGTTCCTAGTTGGTAACTTACTTTTCTACATAGAAATAGATCCTTTGATTCCCTTGGGTTCGACCCTTACTTGCCTGCTATACTTGATTAGGTTTTTAGGAATTCTTTGATAGGCATAACGAATGCTCGTGGAGTTAGTGCGGGAATACTTACCAAGACAATTCAACAGGAAGACAAATGCTCGTGGAGTTAGTGCTGCTGATTCCTCACCATCCGCTCTACTTTCTGAGTTGGCTGAGATGAAGGACATGATGAAGAGATTCATGCTGAAAGGAACCCCTCAACAAGTCAATGCTTGTGGAATTTGTGCTGATGCATACCATGCTACGGACGCTTGTCCACAACTTCAAGAGCCGGAAGCTGAGGTTAATGTTATGGGAGGTTTCGATCCTCCAAGACCTCGCTATGACCCATACTCCAACCCATACAATCCAGGGTGGAGAGATCACCCAAACTTGCGATATGGGAATCCACAAAATGCTCAACAATTTCCGCAGCGACAACAATTTCAACCATAAGGAGTTCAGCCTAGACCCCCATTCAACCCAAGACCACAAGGACAAAATCCAAGTCCCCCTATGTCCGCTGAAGACATGATCAAGTCTCTTGCCCAAAGCGTTTCATCAATACAAAATACTATGGTTCAACAAAATTAAGAGACTAGATCAAGCATTCAAAATCTTGAGAATCAGGTTGGACAAATCACTCAAGCTTTGAGCAAGTTGGAGGCAAGGGATTCGGGGAAACTACCATCTCAAACGGTAGTGAACCCGAGAGAGAATATTAATGCGGTGACACTGAGAAGTGGTAAACAGTTGAATGTCGCTCCCTTAGCTAAAAGGGGCAAACCACTAGCAGAGACAGATGCTGAAAATAGAGTCGAAACTGCAGAAGCTGAACATAGCGCAAAACCGCGATCGCGGGTGGAAAACCGTGACCGCGGATTGATGTCAGAAACCTTACTCCAGGAAGACAAAAATTCGGAACAGGAGCAGCGTCAAAATCCGCGACCGCGGATGGAAAGCCGTGGCCGCGGATTTCCCACTGGAAGTCTAGAAATTATAGAAGCCGATCCGCTACCGCGGGTCCCAAAACGCGACCGCGGATTTCCCGCTGACGTCCAGGATGACTATGTGCGTCCGAATTTTCCTCCCCTCGGCTCCCAGAAGCCACTTGCGCCATTCCCTAAGGCGCTGAAGGACACTAGAAGGCCGGAGAACGACAAGGAGATCTTTGAGACCTTCAGTAAACGCGAGATAAACATTCCCTTACTCAAACTTGTCAAGAGTATTCCTCGCTATGCTAAATTTCTGAAAGAACTGTGTACCATCAAAAGAAATCAGAAATTGAAGGGAAATTAAAAGATTAAGGTAAGCGAACATGTCTCTGTTGTATTTCAACGGCGTATTCCTAAGAAGTGTGGTGATCCTGGCATGTTTAGTATTCCATGCGTAATAGGTGACACTAAATTTCAAAAAGGTATGCTAGATCTAGGTGCATATATAAACGTCTTGCCTTATTCCTTGTATGAATCATTAGGATTAGGACCATTGCATGAAACTGGGACAATGATTCAATTGGCGGATTTGTCTAATGTTTATCCAAAAGGAGTAGTAAATGATGTTCTGGTAAAGGTTGATAATCTAATTTTTCCTGCTGACTTCTTTGTGATGGATATGGGACATGACAAGCATTCAGCCCATGTGATGTTAGGTAGACCATTTCTGAAAACGGTTAACACAAGAATTGATGTGAGTAGTAGTTCACTCACTATGGAATTTGATGGGGTAAGGGTAGAATATAACATTGATGATGCTAAGAAACACCCTCCTGATAATGATTCTTTGTGTTCTGTAGTTGTGCTAACTTAAATTGATCTGAAAAGCACTGAGTCGAGCCATGACGTTAACCAAGGCGCTGCTCGGGAGGCAACCCGAGGTATGTAATTCTTTTCATGTCTTTTCTTTTCAAGTTTTTATTATTGTTGTTTTGTTTTTTGACTAAAATGCAAGTAGGAGAATCGAAGACAGATTTAGAAGCAAACCAGAGGGCAAACCGCGATCGCGGCCCAAAAACCACGACCGCGGTTTTATCACTGTAAGTCTCCTCATCTGGAAAAAAAAATTGAAAAAAATTAAAAAATATGAAGCCGCCGTGACCGCGGCCTGCCAACCGCGATCGCGGCCCCACTGCCCACGTGTTACTACCGATGGGAATAGGATCCCGCGCATCATGCTGCTGAGGAGGAGAAAATTAGCTTGAGATTTATATTTGGTACTTCATCATGGAACGGCATGATGCAGCTGATGATGATGAGGAGGAGCAACAAGAGGACTTTGCAGATATGCCGATTGATATTGATTTCACTGATTATGCATATGCTGCTGATAGACAGTATGGGTCCTGCAGGTCCTGCCAAGAACCACCCTCTCTAGTGGTCCTGCAGGTCCATCTGGAGAGGGTGGTTCTTGGCAGGACCAGATGCTAGCTCATATGTCTCGACTCTCTGTGAGACAGGATGAGCTATTTGCGCAGAACAGGGATTTCCCGTTTCGTCAGGCGGCGATGGACACCACACTCAGGGATCTTGCTCGTGATCAACGATACAGTATGGATATGCAGGATCATTTTGATGATCGCTTGACTGACATGGCTGACCAGCTTGCTCAGATGAGGCAGATGTAGGAGGAGTACTATCGTGGAGCTGGGCGTTTTCCACCACCACAGTGAGCATTTTCTTCCTTCCCCATTATTTATCTATTTTTCATTCCATTGAGGACAATGCAATCTTCAAGCATGGGGGAGGAGAATTTACTTGCTATCTATCTTGTACATACTCATATCATTATGTTTTTGTTTGTTTCAAAAAAAAATTGAAGAAAATCTTGGCTAAGCTGAAAACCTGAAAGGGCGGCTTAGGCAAAATTGAGGGGCCCGGAACAACATTAGGCTAGGGTAATAAGAGGTTAAAGAGTGATGTGAGATTGGTGAGCCCATCTATGAAAAATGAAATGAGTGGCTAGGTGAAAACCCGAAAGGGCGCCTAGGCAAAATGAGTGAAAAGAAGAGGAGTTATTATTAGGTTTCATTCATTCTGGCACGGTGACATAAGTGGTGGAGTCATAAGGAGGATTCGGGTAGGTCACTTTGGGAGTTATAAGAAGATAGACTGGAGTTAGGATTAGATGGTCACATTCACTCTATGGTGTTCGGGTTAAGCTTGGGAAAAGTACTCTACTTCCCTTGAAGTTGGTGTGTTGTGTTGTTGTGTTGGTGCCCTGGAGATTCATGAGTAGGTACAATTCTTAGTGGAGATTGTTTTGTTGTTCTTCCTGAGACCTTGGGTATTTCATTGGAGGAGTAGGTTACCATTAGCTTACTCGAGGACGAGTAAGGTCTAAGCATGGAGGAATTTGATACGCTCTACTTTATAGTGCGTAACTATGAGCTGTTATTGGATTATTAGGTGACATTTGTATGGGTTTAGGAGATAATTTAGGATAATGGAGTTGTAGAGAATGAGTGGTTTAAATGAGGATTTAGTGAAGTATTGAAGATTGAGAAGCAATGAAGGCCACCAAGAAAGGAACCACGGGCGTGGGAAAATGGCCGCGGTCGCGGCACAACAAGGCAGCCGCGGGAGAGAGCCGCGATGGACAAAGCCACGGGGGAGCACACAGAAGAAACCACGATCGCGGTATTATACCCGTGGTCGCGGCCCAGGCCCAGGCGTGGAGCGAGTCGGGATTTTCGTTCGAGATCTTTGTTTTATTTTATTTTATTTATTTTATTTCCTTTTATTTCGGTTATTATATTTATAGGAGATTATGATTTTTATCTTAGGAAGATTTGATTTGCTAGGTTATTATCTTCTTTTTGAAACATCAAACTTTCATTTATCACTTTTATCATCGTTCATTATTTTATCTAGAGTTTTGTGTTTTAGAAGACTATGAAGAACTAAGTTTCCATTGTTTCTCCTGACGATTGAAGCCTTCAGTTGATTTGGTTGTGAGATTATAACTCTTGTTCTAGTTCCTTTGGGTTGTATTAATTCTCTTTGAACTTATCTTTGATGAATCTTGCTGATTTCGCTAGTGATGCGAACAACCCCTGGGCGATGTCGCGATGTAGGATCTTGACTCCTCAAGCTAGGTTGAATCTTCTCCGCCGTAGCCAAAGTGATGGCTTTCCTAGGGTTAAATAGATAACCCTTTCTCACGCGTCAAAGAGATGACGAAGAGGTCAAAGAGATGACCTTGAGTACCGAAGAGACGGTGAATGATTTGCTCGAAGCGACGAGCTACGGGATAGGTTGATCCGGAGATCGAAGGGTTGACGTTAGGATTCAAGGAAGGAGCGTACTCAACTTCTAAGGAGCGAACTCAACTTGTAAACTAAAATCCAACGTAAAGAATACAAACTAGGGTTTCAAGTGTTTAAATAGGTCAAATAAAAATAACATAAAATAATATTAAAATTGTTCAGCAAACGAAGAGACGACGAAGCAAAAACGTTGACGCGGGCCGCGACTCGGTCCAGAACTCGGCCGAGTTCTGGGCCGAGTTGTTGTCTGTAAATGCACTCGAGAAGCAACGAAAAAGCGCCGACAACTCGGTCCAGAACTCGGTCGAGTTCTGGGCCGAGTTCCTCACTGTAGCAACAACTCGGTCCAGAACTCGGTCGAGTTCTGGGCCGAGTTCTTCACTGTAGCAACAACTCGGTCCAGAACTCGGTTGAGTTCTGGGCCGAGTTCTTCACTATAGCAACAACTCGGTCCAGAACTCGGTCAAGTTCTGGGCCGAGTTCTTCACTGTTGCTCCGCTTCCGCGAACTCGTCGTCTTCGTCTTCTTGGTGGGGTCGATTAGGACGAGGCCCCACCTAAGCCTTCATAGGTCACGAGGAGGACCCATTTAGGACTAGATGAACCCGTATCACTTGCATAAGCCCGTGAGACTAAGGAGTGTGTGGCTCGTTCCATGGCTCTGGCGCGGGCTCTTGTCATCGGACCAGCCGAGCGCAACTTCATTGCGTCCTCTTCGTCCTGCACCGTCATCAAGGGAGTTATAGAGCTATCAATCTCCCCTTCTTGGCTGCGAAGCGTCCTCGCTTCGTCCTCGTCGTCAAAAGCAGGAGGAGTATAAGGAGCAAGGTCAGCGACGTTGAACGTCGGGTGCGCGCCATAGTCATCGGGTAACTCCAAGCGATAGGCATTGGTCCCAAGGCGTTGTAGTACCTGGAAAGGGCCATCACCTCGCGCGTCCAGTTTGTGGCGTCGCTTCAATGGAAAGCGTTCCTTGCGCAAATGCAGCCACACCAAGTCGCCGGGCTCATAAGCAACCGGGCGGCGATTTTTTTTGCATTGGGCAGCTACTTGCTCGGATCTCCGCTCCAGCTGCTGTCTCGTCCGTTCATGGAGGGCCTTGACCTGGTCTGCACGCTCCATGCCCTTCAAGCTTTCCTTTTCCTTCAATGGCCGTGGTATGAGATCCAACGGGGTGAGCGGATTGAGGCCGTAGACCACCTGGAAGGGAGTCCGCTGCGTCGCCGAATGCACCGACCTGTGCGAAAGGGCGTCATCAACCACATTCTCTTTGCCCTTCTTGTATTTGACCACGTAGGGGAAGGTCTCCATGAATTCCACCCAGCGGGCATGGCGGCGGTTGAGGTTGTACTGACTCTTCAAATACTTCAACGCCTCATGGTCTGAGTGAATGACAAACTCCTTGGGCCATAGGTAGTGTTGCCAAGTCTTCAACACCCGAATAAGAGCATAGAGCTCCTTGTCGTACGTGGGGTAGTTGAGCTGGGCGCCGGTGAGTTTCTCGCTGAAGTATGCAATGGGGCGCCTATCCTGCAGCAAAACTCCTCCAATTCCGTGATGAGAAGCGTCACACTCCACCTCAAAGGTCTTGGAGAAGTCCGGTAATTTCAACAAGGGAGTGTTGCACAATCGGTCCTTCAAAGTGATGAAGGCGGTCTCATGTGCGGTCGTCCACTCAATAGACGTTGCCTTCTTTGTAAGCTCATGAAGCGGGGCTGCAATGGTGGAGAAATCACGCACAAAGCGGCGATAGAAGCCAGCCAAGCCCAAAAAGGACCGCACCATGGTTGGTGTAGTAGGACGTGGCCATTCTTGTATGGCGCGAACCTTTTCCTGGTCAACCTGCAGCCCATCCTTGCACACCACAAAACCAAGAAAAACAGTGGAATTCGAGCAAAAAGAACATTTACTCAGGTTAGCATAAAGTTTCTCCCGTCTAAGACACTCTAAGACCTTCCTAAGATGCTCAACATGCTCATCCAAAGACTTGCTGTAAACAAGGATATCATCAAAGTAGACAACCACAAATTTCCCTAAGTAAGCACGTAACACATGGTTCATCAACCGCATAAAAGTACTAGGGGCATTGGTCAATCCAAAAGGCATAACCAACCACTCATACAAGCCATACTTAGTTTTAAATGCAGTTTTCCACTCATCACCCTCATGCATCCGAATTTGATGATACCCGCTCTTAAGATCAATTTTGGAAAATAAGGTAGCACCAGACAATTCATCAAGCATATCATCAAGTCTAGGAATAGGATGGCGATACTTCACCGTAATTTGGTTGATCGCCCGGCAATCAACACACATGCGCCAACTACCATCCTTCTTGGGCACAAGAATGACCGGCACGACACAGGGGCTCAAACTCTCTCGGACGTAGCCCTTATCCATCAACTCTTGGACTTGGCGCTGCAATTCCTTTGTCTCCTCTGGACTCGCGCGGTATGCTGCGCGGTTAGGAAGAGAGGCGCCAGGGACAAAGTCGATTTGATGCTCAATACCACGAATGGGTGGCAAGCCTTCGGGCAGCTCCGCGGGCATCACATCTTCAAATTCCTGTAAAAGAGAAGACACTGCAGGGGGTAAATCAACAAGATCTTTAACATTTAAAAGACACGCGAAAGGAACAAGTAAAAAGCAAGGAAGTCTTCCCTGAATGATTGGAGAGACATCCCGGGACCGAGCCAAAAGAAGGCGGTTCTCACACGAGCCTTGGATGCCAGCCTTGGGTGCTGATTTTTGGGGGGTGTCACGACCGGCCTTCTCCTTGGCTTGTTCAAGGGCCTTGACGCGGTTCCTTTTGACGTGATCCTGCATAATCTCCTGAGGGCTCATAGGAAGCAATGTCACCTTCCTCCCATTGTGCATGAAGACGTAGTTGTTGAGAAAACCATCATGAAGGGCACGCTTGTCGAATTGCCAAGGACGCCCTAAGAGAAGATGGGTGGCATCCATGGGAACGACGTCACAAAGCACAGAATCCTTGTAATGGCCAATGCTGAAATTGATAGTGCACTGACGCTTAACAACATTGGAGTCATCACCCTCGGAGATCCATTGTAGGCTATAAGGCTGGGGATGTGGAGTTGTGTCGAACTTGAAGTGCGTGATCACCTTCTCATTGATGATATTGCAACAACTTCCACCATCTATAATGACACTCAAAGAAGCACCCTGGACCGCACATTTAGTATGAAATAAATTTTCACGTTGGTCAAGTAAGGTACCTTCTTTGGCGGTAAGAACACGGCGAGTGACCAGGCTAAGGGGCACGTTGCCTTGAGCGTCCATAGGGCTGAAAATATACCCATCCAACTTCTCCGCTTCATCGTCCTGGTCGTACGAGTCAAACACTGGAGGGCTGTCCGAGGTGTCATCGTCAAAGGACTCGTATCCGGTGAGGGCTGAGAAGAGGACTCGCTTGTTGTTGGGGCAGTCCCGTTGTACGTGGCCATGCCCTTGGCACTTATAACAGACCTTGTCACGCGCCCGTTCATCTGAGGGCGGTGCACGCCGCTACGGTGGCTCGTTGACGCGCACCGAGGTGTTGCTCGGCCGAGTGACCGGCGCCGGTGGTGCAATCGCAGGGGCGGACTGCGAAGAGGGGCGCATATTAGAAGGAAAGGAACCAGACGAGTTAGAGGGGGCATACCTGGAATTGGTGCGAGACCAAGATGCTCGCTTAGCCGCTTGAGCCTGTGTCCATATCTCTTGTGCCGTATGAGCGCACTTTTGGAGATCCGGAATATTAAGCACCCTGAGTTGGTTGCGAATGGGCTCATGCAGGCCACGAAGGAACATACTCCGAAAGTCCTCGTCAGTGTGATGGATACCTGCCTTATGGGACAACTCTTCAAGTTCAGCATAGAAGTCAATGGGGGAGCGATTACCTTGAGAAGCGAGTTGTATCTTAAGGCGCATTTCAGAAGTAAAGTCCTCGGGGACATACTTCTTCCACATGATCCGCATAAGCTGGCGCTAAGAAGTGATTGGAGGCTCGCGGTAATGCACACGGTCAGCGCAGAAGCAATGCCACCAGTCCTTGGCGGCGCCGTCGAAGTGTAGAGCGGCGGTAGCAACCCGTTCCTCATCCGGGTATTGGTAGTGGTTCAAAACATACTCCATAGACTGCTGCCAATCAAGAAATTTAAGAGGATCAAATTCACCCGAAAAGGTAGGGAGTTTTACCTTAATGTCAGGGCGCCGTGGGCCTTGCCGACCGGGACTCGGGCGACGCCGGTCTCGAGAGTGGCGGCGGTAGCCGCGTCGCATAGGGCGCAACTCCTCGTGGCGTTCCATCTCATATGCCTCGTGATCATCAAGGCTGTCCCGGGAGTGGTCTGAGCGACAATCATCAGCATCAACATCACGCTCGGAATCGGAATCGTCATACCGGTCGTGTTGCCGACCGTGGGTCCGTCGGTTCTTGGTGTTGACATACGGGAGGGGATCCTTGGAAACGCGAAAACTATGACGTGAGCGATTCGACGTGTAGTCGTCCTCCCCCTGAGCAAAGGTGGGGTTGTACCGGATGCGGGAGTCGCCACGCTTGGTGGGGTATCCTGCAATTTGCGAACGAAGGCGATCTTGCGGAGTAGACAAAACACCCTTCCCCTTGCGGTCTCGTGGCTGGCTTGTGGAGGCCATAGGATTCAGCAAGGGATCAGCGGTGGGTAGCGTCAAGGTGCTCAAGGCCCGACGAAGGTGAGCGATTTCAGCAGCTTGCTCAGCATTGGAAGCGTTCAAGTTGTCAATCTCAGCGTGAAGGGAGTCGATGTGCTCAGACGTGGAGTCCACGAAGATGGGTCCAGGGCTGCGGTTGCCCGTAGAACGAGAAGTGCGTGTGGTCAGCACGTCCATAGAACCTATACGCAGCATACACCACAAGAAGTAAGTTGCACTAAGCAAAAGAAACAAGTCCAAGCCAAGTCCTTGTCTCAAAAGTGACCCAAGAAATTTTCCGCTGGGCGTACTAATTTGGGTTGCTCGTGAGGAGGGAGAGGCTTGAACGTAAGGCAACAAGGCAAGAATTAGCAAATCAAGTCCCAAACAACACACAAAATTTCCAAGTGTAAGCAAATCAAATCAAGTGTCTCAGAATTAATCACAAGAGAGTTGAAAATTTTTATTTGCCCTTTTTAATGAGAGTTGCATAGAGACATGAAAGATGAGAAGATGGGGGATGACCGTATGAGGCGTTCTCTGCCCTTGTTTTTTTTTTTTTTTTATGGGCTTCCGTCTTCCCAAACCTTTTTCTTGTTTGATGGAAGGTGAGAATAGTATGTTTATTTTTGTTTATACGGTCAAACCTTGATGTGTTTGTTTTGTGTTGCTATGATTGTGAAGCAAGCAAGAAAAGAACCACACAAGCAAGTGCAGGAAAAGAAAGAAGAGACAAGCAACTATGAGGGATGAAAATCAAACAACTAATCGAGCAATTAATCCAAAGATGAAGCAAAACTTGATTAACAAGTAACAAGGAAATCAAATATGCAAATATGGAAACAAGAGTTGCTAGAGGGTAGGATTGGGGAACAAGTAACCAAAACCGAAGGGAATTAGGGTTCAGTCGAGAGGGTGAGAGATGGCGGCGGACGGTGGTGGTGGTGATCGGTGGTGGTGGCAAACGGTGGTGGTGGGGTGGTCGACGGTGGTGGGGAACGGTGGTGGTAGGGTACGGTGGTGGTGATTCCGGTGATTGGGGAGAAAAAAAATTTCTAGGGTTTGTAAGCGGAAAATTGCAAGGAATCACAATTAGAGAGAAGAAATAAACTTAGCTTGGATAGGCTATGATGCCAGTTGATGCGAACAACCCCTGGGCGATGTCGCGATGTAGGATCTTGACTCCTCAAGCTAGGTTGAATCTTCTCCGCCGTAGCCAAAGTGATGGTTTTCCTAGGGTTAAAGAGATAACCCTTTCTAACGCGTCAAAGAGATGACGAAGAGATCAAAGAGATGACCTTGAGTACCGAAGAGATGGTGAATGATTTGCTCGAAGCGACGAGCTACGGGATAGGTTGATCCGGAGATTGAAGGGTTGACGTTAGGATTCAAGGAAGGAGCGTACTCAACTTCTAAGGAGCGAACTCAACTTGTAAACTAAAATCCAACGTAAAGAATACAAACTAGGGTTTCAAGTGTTTAAATAGGTCAAATAAAAATAACATAAAATAATATTAAAATTGTTCAGCAAACGAAGAGACGACGAAGCAAAAACGCTGACGCGGGCCGCGACTCGGTCCAGAACTCGGCCGAGTTCTGGGCCGAGTTGTTGTCTGTAAATGCACTCGAGCAGCAACGAAAAAGCGCCGACAACTCGGTCCAGAACTCGGTCGAGTTCTGGGCCGAGTTCCTCACTGTAGCAATAACTCGGTCCAGAACTCGGTCGAGTTCTGGGCCGAGTTCTTCACTGTAGCAACAACTCGGTCCAGAACTCGGTCGAGTTCTGGGCCGAGTTCTTCACTATAGCAACAACTCGGTCCAGAAATCGGTCGAGTTCTGGGCCGAGTTCTTCACTGTTGCTCCGCTTCCGCGAACTCGTCGTCTTCGTCTTCTTGGTGGGGTCGATTAGGACGAGGCCCCACCTAAGCCTTCATAGGTCACGAGGAGGACCCATTTAGGACTAGATGAACCCGTATCACTTGCGTAAGCCCGTGAGACTAAGGAGTGTGTGGCTCGTTCCATGGCTCTGGCGCGGGCTCTTGTCATCGGACCAGCCGAGCGCAACTTCATTGCGTCCTCTTCGTCCTGCGCCGTCATCAAGGGAGTTATAGAGCTATCAGCTAGCATGCGCAACTAGTTGATGTTAGTAATTTTCTATTGCTAGGATTTGGTTATTTCTGGTTGAAATTCCTTTTCTAGAGTAGCAACCACAATTTACAAGAACTAGTTGTGAATGTTTATTATGAAGAGAATTGATTGCATGTTGAATACTGACTGGTTGTTAAGTGTTGCATGTATCCTGCTTAATTCATATGCCTACTGCTGCTGTTAAATTGAATCTTGATGGTTTCTCGATTGTTTAATAGTTAGTATTTTCAGGGTTGGTTGACCTATTAATATACATAAGATCGGAATAGGAACAGCCATAGGATTGAATGAACTTGAGATAATCAATGATCAACCTATCATACTGAAGTGTGGATATCTGTTAGGTGAAGCGCCCTCACAATCATATTTACAACAATCTTAACCATTTCCTGCTTTAATCCATTAGTTATAGAAAACCAAACAACAATCCCCCCCTAGTTCCTAGTTGGTAACTTACTTTTCTACATAGAAATAGATCCTTTGATTCCCTTGGGTTCGACCCTTACTTGCCTGCTATACTTTGTTAGGTTTTTAGGGATTCTTTGATAGGCATAACGACTTTAGCCTTGTTAGAAAGCGATTCTGGATGAGGAGTATATATCGATCCCTTTGAATGTTCTGATTCGCTCATCACTTTGTGCTTGAAATTCATTCAAGAGAATAAAATATTCGCCTATTGCTACCTGGCATGGAGAAAGAAAGAAAGAAAAAAAACCGATAAGCAGAGGATTACATCGGGAGATTCGAGGTGCTGTCCATAGCAAAAAAAAGGGGAAAAGCAAGAGAGATTTCGTCTCCCCACAAACCCTAGGGTATAATTAGGCAACAGCAACACCAAGAAAAGAAAATAAAATTAATCGACTCCGGAATGAGAACAAAGAAGAACAAAAAGAGGTATCTCCACTACAAGGTGTCACCGGCGATGCCCTAGGTCGTGTTGTATTTTCAAACCAGACGAAGACCTTCTGGTATTACACCGCACAAAGTGCTCTTTTGAAAAATGAGGAAGAAGAAGAGTCAAAGAAACAAAGGAGAAAGAGAAGGTTACCTTTGACATGACTCGAACGACCGGAAATGTAGGAGAGATAGAACTACGCCACCGGGAGCTCTGACGAAGGGTTAGTACGTCTGGCAAAACAACAAAGAAAGGGTATGAGGGAGGAAAGGAACCGAAAAGGAGTTTATATAAGCAATCGAAGAGATGCTGGAGATGAGGCGTCGCCCTAGCCCGCCACGTGGCCAAAAAATGAGTGGCGCGCAAATACTAGAGAAAAAAGAAAAAAAATTAAAAATTCAAATTCCGGAAGTTGAAACGTTGCTCCAAAACCCTTCGCAAAAAATCTTCGGGTTAAAACATGCGACAAGGACTAGTTGAGACGCCCCGCGATACTCCTCCGCAAAGAAACATTTGAGATCCGCCATAACGAGATAAACCAAGCCTTCGCTCATGCTTCACTTCGCGAAGAGCTTGGGGGGCTGGCTGTGGGAGTCAGATTTAACATGGGCTAATTAGAGTCTTGGGCTGGAATGATTGGAAAAGGCTCATTAGTCCATGAAAAGTCGTAGGCGGCCACGTAAGGATGGGGTCAGACCCCTTCTATAAATACTCCAAGCTAATGTAGGAAAAGAGATCTTTTTGCACTTTTGGCAGAGAAACGGTTAGAGGAGAGAGAGAGGGAACAAACACACTCACTTGGCTGCAACTCCTCTTCTCTTCTTCCTCAAGCAACCCACAAAAACACCCCAAAAACCCAGATCGAGAATGTCCATTGATTGATTTCTTTGTTTCTTCTTCCCCTTTCGTCTATGATTTTGGTGAATCTTTGCTGACTTTGGCGTCGGAGGACCTATCCTCAGAGGCACCTTCTCCGGGGGTTGTTTCAGGTGGCCGATATCCACAAGGAGAGAAATCGGAGCACGAGAAAGACGATCGAGGACGGAGAAGAAAGCCTTCTACGCATTATAAGCGGCCAGACGAAGTAGCTGCTCGAGCAACGTGGGAAGAAGAACCCGATCTAGCTGCAGAGTGCGCCCTTGAAGAGTGAATATCGAAAGAAGGAAATCTAGGGTCGAAGGTGTGTTGATATTCGACTTATTCGCGTAGTTGAAACCGGCATTCAACACCTAGATCTGCCAAATTCATCATGATCGGACCAGAAGCTCTAACCAAAAGCATAGGGATGCGGAATTACTTTTTTCTTCTTGATGGAAGAAACCTAGAGTACGATGGACTAACAGAAACTATCCCATTCGAACTTGCCAACTTCACCATCACGAACTTTGCTTGAATAGGAATCGCTTGTAGGGTATTGTTCCAACTGGTGGCAATGAGATTGAGAAGTCGAATACTCATGAAATGTGAGTATGGTGTTTGTAAGACACTGGAAACTCTTATTCTCTTGAGGTTTTTATTTAGTTTCATGTTTGTACCAGTACTGAGATTGGATATTGAACCATCTTTGCTTCTTTGTTTACATCAACACTCATTATCAAAATCTATCATGAAAACCCCCCTTTGTTTGAGTGATGCTTATCAGTTGTAAATTTTAATCATGATGTCCAAATATCATTTTTAAGTTATGTTAAGAGTCAGGTGATAATATTGCTCATATAATTTACTACTTTGTCTTAGTCTTTTGAAGAACTACACAAGGAAAATGAAACATATACTTCAATCTTTTGGTTTTGAAAGTTCATTCTCTTTTTAGTAGCTATATGCTTGCTTCCTCACAAGGGTGTTGGTATGTTCAGGTATTATTCCTCAAGAAATGTTGTCTTGGCCTTTGTCGATTGCCTAATAAGCTAATAGTTGCATACTTCACCTACAATTCTTAATTGGATATGTACCCAAATGCTTACAATATGTGCCAAAATTTGAGCAGAGTCGAATCCTTGATTTTGACAAAGTTATTACCCACGTGAAGCTTAAGGAGATGGGCTTGAGTGCTCATCATCCACCCGGTGGTGAGAAATCCTTTTCACTTCGTGAAAGGGCTTCACTTATGGCATTTGAGAAAGTCTTAACCTTTTTTTTTGCCAGAAGGTAAAATTGTATAGATGGTTGGGAAAAAGGCCCAACGTCCTATTTACAAACACCAATATTCAATACACAAACAAAATCAAGCAAAACAACACACACGCAAAACAACCAAAACAAAACACAACAAAACAGCCCGGATATACAGCAAAAATAACAGAAGAAAACGGAAACAACAAGCAGGAATACAACAAAGAACAAACAGAGCAAACCAGAACCAAAGGCAGAACACCAAATGTAACCACAACAGATACAAACTAAAGATAGACCAAAAAACTAGAACATCAAGGAAAAGACGCCAATCAAGCTCTCAATCTTCTCCTCATTGCTCTTCCGCTTCTTCCCCCCAGCTGCAACTTCTGAACAATCCTGAATTTGCATTCATCAATAACACGAGCTGCACACTGAGCAGAGTCAACACCCCTGTCTTGGAAAATGACTTCATTCCTCATTTTCCAAGAGTGATAAACAATCCCAGTCATAGCTAGCAGTTTGCACTTATAAACATTATTGTTTCTTCTCCTACACTGAGCAAACCACTCCCACCAATCCAGTAGAGAGTTCAGTCTTGTGCTGACACCTTGCCAAAGTAACACTCTATTAGCAACATCCTGAATCACTGAGCAGTTGAACCACAAATGATTATCATTCTCATCAGCAACATGGCAAAGGACACACTCAGCTGAAGGAACCAAACCCCAGTTATACAGCTTGCTGGCTATAGGAAGACGACCCAAGGATATTATAGAGCACATATTAGGCTGCAAACCATTCCAGATAACATTACACCATTCCTTTTCCACAGACAAATTCCTTAGCATATTATAGAGCACATAGCTATCCAATTTGCATGTGTTCTTAGCTAAGAATTGTTCATTAAGGTCACTGCTATTACTTCTATCCAACACTTTATCTCTAACCAGCAAGAGGTTCTTCCACAGGGGGGAACTACAAGGAGGAGCATGCACAGACCAAATGGACTGCCCCTTAGTAAGATGTTTCTTGGCCCACAAAGTCCACATATTACTCTTATCTCTATGCAGATCAAAAACAAGATGGAACATAAGAGTATCATTCTAGGATAGTAGTTCCTTAAAGCTAAGACCTCCTTCAGATAGAGGCATGTACACATTATCCCAAGCAACCAAACATCTCCTACTCTCCACATCTCCTGACCATAAGTATGCTCTACACACCACTTCAATTTTTCTGATAAATTTCTTAGGGATAAACAAGACTTTCATCCAAAAGGAAAGAACACCTTCAATGACAGCTCTTACAACCTGAGCCCTACCAGCATATGATAGCTTCTTAGCACTTCTATTATGGACCACAGTCCTAACTCTATTTAGCAAAGGGGCCATTTCACAAATTTTGAGTCTTCGAGAATGCAGGGGGGTGCCAAGGTACCTTACAGGGAAGTTTCCTTGACAAAAATCCAGCATTGTAGATAACTCAGTCTTTCTATCATTACTTAAGCCACCAAAAAACACTTTAGTTTTAGTAGGATTAGCAACCAAGCCTGATTCTTTACCAAAATCATTAAGACACTGCTTTATCAACATAAGAGAGGGAAGGGTAGGCTTACAAAAGATCAGTAAATCATCAGCAAAGGCAATATTTGTCAGTTGAAGCTGCTTGCATTTTGGATGGAACCTGAAATCTTTGTCGATCTACACTCACCTTCCTCATTTTTCTAGCAAACAATTCCATTACTATCACAAACAGGAAAGGAGAAAGAGGATCACCTTGCCTAAGTCCTCTTTTCCCTTCAAAGAAACCCTTAGCTTCACCATTGATGATAATAGAGAAACAAGGAGTCTTAACACATTCCATGATCCATAGAATAAGCTGCTGAGGAAAATTCAGAAAAATTAAGCTCTCTTCAAGATAATCCCAAGAAACACAGTCATAGGCCTTTTGTAAATCAATCTGGATCATGCATCTAGGGGAGGTATTACTGCAATCATAACCCCTAACCAACTCCTAAGCAACAATCATGTTATGGGTGATAGATCTCCCTAGCACAAAAGCTCCTTGATTGATAGAAATAATATCATCCAAGAGAGGTCTTATTTTCATAACTAGAATCTTGGAAATAATCTTCAACATGGTGTTACAACAAGAAATGGGTCTAAATTCCTTCACAGAAAAAGGAAGATCCACCTTAGGAATGAGGCAAACAAAGGTAGCATTTGTTTGCCTCAACATTCTCCCTCTTCTGAAAAATTCTACAATAGCTGCCACTATATCTTGATTGATAGTATCCCAGCTGTTCTTGAAGAACCAACCTCCAAAACCATCTGGCCCAGGAGACATCAGATTACCCAAACCAAACACCACATTCCTCACCATCTGAGCATTAGGAATCTCACATAAGCTGCCATGACAATCTGCACTGACCTTGGTACCTTCATACCAATCAAAACAAATAGGTGATTGAACTCCAGCAATACCAAAAAGACTAGTAAAGAAGTCCAAAATTTCCTTCTCAATCTCATCATTCTTCTCCAAAGCTCTACCAGCACTATCTTTTAATGTAAAAATAGTGCATCTAGCCCTTCTAGATTTAATTCCATTATAAAAAATTGGAGAAGTTTGCTCACCAAGTTTAATCCAATCAACTTTAGCCCTATGAGCAGTGAAACTCTGAAGCTGAACCAATCTGAGATTAAGATCATTCTTAGCCTCTAACACATCATGTTGTTTACTTAGGCAAGAAAAATCATTCTGTAAAGCTTCATTTATAGCCTTTAATCTATCAACACAATCATCAACCATGATCTCAAGCTTCCTAAATCTCCCTCTTTGCCATTTTTTCAATTCAGCTTTCACTCTCTTAATTTTCTCAGCTACAACAAACTGAGCAGTCCCATTAATAGGCCTAAGCCAAGTATTCCTAATCAGCATCTCATAATCCTCCTCCTCTGTCCAGAAATTTCTGAACTTGAAAGGAATTTTCTTACTCCCAATAGATGGACTGAGCATTACTACACAAGGAGAATGATCAGAAATGTTAGGATCAGAAAAGAAAACGTTAGAATCAGGGAAGACTGCATCCCAGTCATTGTTAATCATCATCCTATCCAATTTACAAGCAATTCTATCCATCCCTTCTTGTTGATTACTCCAAGTATACTTAGCACCTGAATAAGCATGATCATGCAACTGCACTTTATCCATGAATTCTACCAATTCACTGCTAGCTCTCACTTCATGTCTAAATGAAATCTTCTCAGCAGAACAAAGAATGCAATTGAAGTCACCAATAATAGTCCAAGGCCCAACAATAGAACTAGCAATGGCATCCAACTCTCTCCAAAGATCCATTCTACCAGTAAATGCATTAGAAGCATATACAAATGAAGCAAGGAAGGAAATTTGCCCATCCTTACTAGAGACCAAACAATGAATCAGTTGTCTAGAAGTATTCAACATAGAAACATTGACCACAGCAGAGTCCCAGGTTAACCAAATTCTACCTCTATCTACAGGAGAGCTATTAGTCTTATAAGGCCACTGAGCCATGAGTCTACCAGCCACATCCAACTCCCTATTTTTAGGGATTTTAGTTTCAAGGAAAGCAACAACACACAACTTGTTATGTCGAACAAAATCTATGATCATCTTTATTCTAGGAGATGAACAACATCCCCTAGTATTCCATGCCCTAAATCTAAAATCAGTAATTAGGATTACTCTTGGAGCTGCTACCACTCCTATTCCCAATAGAACCTAAGTAACCAGCAGATTCAGAGTTCTGAAGAGCAGAACTATAGGTCTGAGCTTTGGTTTTAGTGTTTCCCTTATTACCTAGTTTATGAGGCAACTTAGGATCACCAACCACCTTCATTCCCTGCTGAAGTAATCCACCTCATGAAACACCATTAGATAACTCTATCTCAACATGACAAGATGTACTTTCATTTTCAACAATGTCATGGACAATCTTCTCTTTATCAAGTGACTGATTAACATTTTCCTGAGCTGAGTTCACTTTCTTGATCCAGATTTTCTTACCACGAGCCTCCTCAAGCTTAGAGCCAGCATTCTGAGCCCCAAACTGATATTTTTTATGCCAACAACCCCTATCATCATGACCAAACACCTTGCACTGAGCACAACACCATGGAAGCCATTCAAACCAAATCTTGTACCGAAAGATCTTCTCATCAAGTCCTCGAAGAACAACAACTTCTCTTTGGATATCCTGAACATTAACCAGAATGAGAAGTCTAGCAAAAGACATCTTTCTCCCCTTAGCAGTGAACTCATCCATACAAACTGGTATACCAATAATACTCCTAATGACACTCAACATATGCTTCAAGAAGAAAATAGGATCCAAATTCCTTATTTGAACCCAGGCAGGAACGCTCTCAAAGCTAGACTAAGCTACTGCCATTCCTGGAGACCAAATTCTCAAAGCCAAAGGCTTAATACCATCCACAATCCAAGGCCCATTCTCAAGCACCCAGTCCATGTGTTCTTTACAGCCAAATCGAAAAATCCAAATCCCATTCCTCTTCCTCTGAATTTCTGGTTTCGATTCCCCTCAATTTAGAGTAATAAACTGAAGCATATCATCCAATGACAATTGATTCCCCAAAACCCCTCCAATGAGAGTAAATTTCCATATATCAACTTCAATTTTAACTTCCTCCTCAGAGAAAGCATAAACTTCCTTATCTTCAATCTCAATTTTCTCCAATTTATGAGTTAACGATCGCTTACGATCCTTTCCTTTCTCCAAAACCTTAACCGAATCCTTAGACGGAAGATCAAGAACCGATTCTAACACTGCCTCCGCTCTAGGTCTTTCCTCTGACTCAACATTCACAAAAATTTCAGCACCATTGGCCTCACAATCCACAAGATCAGGAGTAGGAGATGAATTAATAGCACAATTCATAGTCTGTGTCTTCGGATTAGAAGGAGCAATCAAATTGACACTAGAATTGTTAGTCGAAATAGGATTCACAATCGAAACTGAAAAATCTGACCTCGCCGGCAAAGGAGGATTCGGAGAACTCCAATCTCCACTTTTGCCACCTCCACGCCCAGTTTTCTTCATGAATCTCGTCGTCACGCCCGTCGGAGAACTCATCGCAGTCAATCGCCGCCGAATCAACCGATTAACAAGCTAGCTTCACCAACACGGAATCGCCTAACGGCTTATCTCCGAGAGAGGAAAACCGACAAAGTCTTAACCTTTGCGAACACGAGCCACAAGGCTTTCAGGTTTGCAATTTTACTTATTAAGTTCTTGCTTTGCTAACCACTTGTTTGTTTCTCTTGTTGTCTTTTCAGATCCTTCCTTTGCCAAGATGATGAGGAATCTAGTCGATCTCGATGATCTTGTGCTTATTGGTGATGAGTATCTTGAGGGCTTCGAGGATCAAGTGGTGGATCAAGCTGCACCCGGCTCACTAGCCCCCATGAATGAGGAGTTGCGACCCATAAGTCCCGTGAAGGACGTAGGGGAGGGTGTTGGGGAACATGAGCTGGTGAGCCGTGGGCAGGAGTTTGCAGACTTCGTCGACTTGGAGGGGTCATCGGAATTGCCTCTCGCTCGTTTGAGAACAAGTGCTCCGCGTGCCAAACAATCTAAGATTCCCTCTGTGATCCCATCGGGACACTTGAGTTCTATTTATCGTGATTTAAACCTCTCGTCACTTTCTTCGTTATCATCATTTCATCTCTCAATTTTTACTTGCCACTAACATTCTTCGCGTGACTGGGGGACTGCTCTTTTCAGATGACTCAACACAACCACCGTCCTTGTGCTTCGCTCGAGCTCTACGCGGCCGAGATTAACAAGGACAAGCTCGAAATTGAAGGGCTTATGGAAAGAGTGAAGGCATTTAAGTTTACATTTAAATCCACAACAAAACCATTACAGTACTGACATGTATAATAGCGTTGTTTCTAGCAATATATACAACCTATTATAAAGTCATATTTTAATCATATCATTTATAAAATTTGTTCCCAAACGAAAACCACATTTCGTTCCAATTTAATTAACAATCAAAATTATTTGATAACTAACGGAAATATGGAATGATAAGCAAGAGTGAACCGCCACTTGCCTTAGTCTAACGAACGAAGGTTTGCGGGTCGAGAATACTGGACACAGACTCAACAGCCTACTGGAAATCCCATCGAAGCCCACCGACGTTCCAAGGTCCATTCCGATGATGCACGCGAAATGAGGTACAATACCCTAATTAGGTTCGGTACAACACTAAACGAAAACAAGAGAAAACGGGCTAAGCCGCGGCCGCAACGGGTATGGCCACGATCGTGGCTTTGCTCGGCAAAGCCGCGATCGCGGTATACAAACCCGCGGTCGCGGTTTTCTGGGCAGGGCCACGGTCGCGGTATACAAACCCGCGGTCGCGATTTTCTGGGCATGGCCGCGATCGTGGTGTTCATAGCCGAGGTCGCGGTCCTCCCTCCCGACGCGACTCAAAAACATGAAACGAGGCTCACCGACGACGAGACAATGGTGCAAGCCTCCTCCTTAGCAATGCCACCACCTCCAGTTCCCCAAGGCACCACGACAACCACCAACAACTCCGGAAAACACTCCGACGAACTCGAGAATACCGGCGAACTTGAAAACGAGAGAAAGAGAGGAGTGATTGAAGCTGTGGATGCTGGATTCCTCTCACCGAAGACCCCCTTTTATAAGGATGGAAGGAGCTCAACGCCGGCCACACGAATCGACTCGCCTCCCTCAACGGCGAAGTTACGAAAACGTGGGAAAAACCAATCGACGAAGTTCAGATAAGAACGAAGAAGACGAAGCAGCAGAGACCCGCGATCGCGGTTTCAAAACTGCGATTGCGGTTGTCCACAGACAAAACCGCGCCCGCGGTTTCAAAACCGCGGTCGTGGTTATCCCGCGCTCATGCCTCTGGCTTCTTGGCCGCGGTTTCCTCTTGTGGTCTTGGCTAGGTCTTATTTTTAGTACCTCTAAAAATATTCTAAGACCCAATACACCTCAAACGTATATTATTGCGTTCCAAAGATCTCACTGAGATTACAGAAATAGTCCAACACGTATTTCTTACTAAACGACAGTTCGGGTCTTTTAGGGGTTATTATATTACTACCCCCTTAAAAGAAGTTTCGACCCCGAAACTTGGCCGATAACAGCTCAGAGAAACGACCCTAAATTAAGTTACCTAACCTTATAAGTTTAACCATGCCAACCCATTTAACACTTTGTAAATTGGTTCAAGCATTTCTAAGTTAAAATCTATAAGTTGGTTCAAATTACAGTTAATGTAAGGTTAACCATAATTTAGACCCTTCACAGCTTAAGGGAATTCTATAACCTGCTTTCACTAGACATACATTCTATCATATTACTCCTATGGTAACATGAGGATTATTACATTACCACCCCCTTCAAAAAGTTTTGACCCCGAAACTAGCATCGCTAAACTAAAGGGACCGGTCTCACCATAATCTTACTACCTGAACTCAAAATCCTTAATCATTTCATCCTTGAAATTGCTCCCAGGAAAACGATCTGTCTCCACAACCATAACATCGTCTCGCATATCTTAACTCCATGTGTTTCACCTGTAGTAACCTGTAACTAAATCCACAAAGTCATAATTATCTCACGATAATAGTCCCAAAAATCACCGCAATAGTTAAATCATTATTTTAAATTCCAAGAAATAATTAAATTTAACATTTGAATTCTCGAAATTCCTTTTTAATAGAAAATAGGGTGAGAATGGTTTCGAACTTAATTTTCGAAAATTCTCAAACCTAACAATAGGCCAAGAATTTTAAAACCATTGCTCTGATACCATAATTGTTACGAACTTAAGTTTACATTTAAATCCACAACAAAACCATTACAGTAATAACATGTATAATAGTGTTGTTTCTAGCAATATATACAACCTATTATAAAGTCATATTTTAATCATATCATTTATAAAATTTGTTCCCAAACGAAAACCACATTTTGTTCCAATTCAATTAACAATCAAAAGTAATTGATAACTAACGGAAATATGGAATGATAAGCAAGAGCGAACCGCCACTTGCCTTAGTCTAACGAACGAAGGTTTGCGGGTCAGGAATACTGGACACGGACTCAACAGCCTATTGGAAATCCTGTCGAAGCCCATTGACGTTCCTAGGTCCATTCCGACAATGCACGCGAAATGAGGTACAATACCCTAATTAGGTTCGGTACAACACTAAACGAAAACAAGAGAAAACGGGCTAAGCCGCTGCCGCAACGGGTATGGCCGCGATCGTGGCTTTGTTCGGCAAAGCCGCGGTCGCGGTATACAAACTCGTGGTCGCGGTTTTCTGGACAGGGCCACGGTCGCGGTGTTCATAGCCACGGTCGCGATCGTCCCTCCCGACGCGACTCAAAAACATGAAACGAGGCTCACCGACGACGAGACGACGGTGTAAGCCTCCTCCTCAGCAATGCCACCACCTCCAGCTCCCCAAGGCACCACGACAACCACCAACAACTCTAGCGAACACTCCGACGAACTCGAGAATACCGGCAAACTTGAAAACTAGAGAAAGAGAGAGAAAGGAGCGATTGAAGATGTGGATGTTGGATTCCTCTCACCGAAGACCCCCTTTTATAGGGCTAGAAGGAGCTCAACGCCGGCCACACGAATCGACTCTCCTCCCTGAACGGCGAAGTTACGAAAACGTGGGAAAAAACAATCGAAGAAGTTCGGATAAGAACGAAGAAGATGACGCAACAGAGACCCACGATCGCGGTTGTCCACAGACAAAACCGCGCCCGCGGTTTCAAAACCGCGGTCGTGGTTATCCCGCGCTCGCGCCTCTGGCTTCTTGGCCGCGTTTTCCTCTTGCGGTCTTGGCTAGGTCTTATTTTTAGTACCTCTAAAAATATTCTAAGACCCAATACACCTTAAACGTATATTATTGCGTTCCAAAGATCTCACTGAGATTACAGAAATTGCCCAACACGTCTTTCTTACTAAATGACAGTTCGGGTCTTTTAGGGGTTATTACATTACTACCCCCTTAAAAGAAGTTTTGACCCCGAAACTTGGCCGATAACAGCTCAGATAAATGACCCTAAATTAAGTTACCCAACCTTATAAGTTTAACCATGTCTAACCCATTTAACACTTTGTAAATTGGTTCAAGCATTTCTAAGTTAAAATCTATAAGTTGGTTCAAATTACAGTTAACGTAAGGTTAACCATAATTTAGACCCTTTACATCTTAAGGAAATTCTATAACTTTCTTTCACCAGACATACATTCTATCATATTACTCCTATGGTAACATGAGGATTATTACAATCCTTATGTGGCGGAGACAGTTCAAGCAAGCTCAACACCCATCACTGGGGTGAAGAGGACTCGCGAAGACCCTACGGATGCTTCGACCCCGCAAGCTTAATTTTTCTCTAAATGCTCCACGAATTTTGTACTTGACTATTTTCTTTGTAGTTGGTTTGTTACCATTGTCCCTTCGTGGACGTACTCCGTACTTGACTATTTTTCTTAATCATGAAAATCTTTGCGTGTTGCTACTCCCTTAATCCCCGCATTGCTTTTTCATTCGTATTGGTTTTGTTTGTTATTTAATGTGATTGACTTGATTTGACTAGTAACTGATGGGTCTAGGGTGTAGCTTGAGCGTCTAGTATTTTACTTCGAATGGGAATTAATTAACACGTCTTTTCAGTTTCTTTCGACTTCGTTCAATGCTCTGGCTTTCTCTCTGCCACCCGTGAACTGAACTGCCATTACGTTGGCGGTTAATGCACACGTTCTCCACACATGCTCGCCTGACTATATATATTGGTCTCCTCTGCTTTTCTTTCTCACTCTTTATTACTCATTTTTCTCGAATTCGTCTTCCTCAAGCCCCCGACAACATGGTTGGTCTCGTCCTTGAGGTTCAACACGGTGATGGCCGCTTCATTTGCCATCAGGGTGATCGCCGTGAAGTCTCAATTCACCGATTTGCTGGCGGTGTTGTCTCAACCGTCGCCGTGGGCGAAGTGGGTGAAGAGGTTGGAGAGTTCGATCTTCAAGTGATTCATGCATGGCTCTTTCCACACGCGACCATTTTTGGCGTGGGGTGAATGTTTTATTTCCCAGAGCCAACGACCAGGGGCCGGAGGCTTCGCAAGGTGAAGGACAATCGCGATACGTCTGTCATCGTGAAGCTGGGTAGAGAGGGTCCAGTGTCGATCTTTGTCCAGGAGCCCCCTCCACCGGGAATTCCTTGGCATAGCTTGCGCTCTGTTGGTCTTTAGGCTTTATCTTAGGCGTTTATCATATACCCTCCCCCCGTTCCTTATTTTAGTTCACGAACTAAAAGAGGAATGAGAAGGGTTTAGTGGGATTTTGTTTAGATCGTTGATGACGCTTTTTGGATGTCGTAAAAGAAGGCTTTTTATAATTAATATTGCGTGTAAGTTGTGCACGAAGAAATGACTACTGGTATTGCTTACGAAAAACTTGTACTTATACACTTATTTGGGAATGAACAAAAAAGAAAAAGTACTACTACTCTAGCTTTTGCTCTGTGCATGCTTTGTTTGCGTCATGCTTCTTGTTTTTAACATTTCCTATTGCTGCATTTCTCAAAGGAACACTTGGTTCATTCCATTTTAATATAATTAGTCGAAAGCTTCTAACCAAGCTATCGCAAATATATAGATTGCACAGGGTGAATACCTCATCGCTACTTGGTTCTCGCTTGCAATTATTGCCTTTGTTTTACTTTCTTGCTTTTCATACTCGCGCTCTTCAGTATTGCCTTTCAGGCCTTGCCTTTATGCCTTGCTTTCACAACTTGCTTTCGCAATCACGACTTGCTTTCATGACTTGCTTTCCTACACATTGCACACGGTATTGCGTTTAGGGCCTTGCTCATTTCATATATCGCATATCATATTGCTCAAATGTATTGCTTAACTCGCGTACCTTGCCTTCGCGTATCACTCGCCTTGGGCCTACACTTTAACGGTATTGCTTTCACTTATTGCGGGTGTGGCCTATACAACATTACTCACGAAGTTATTGCTTTGTTTGCTTGCTCAAAATTAAATAATAAAGTAATATGGTTCACGAATGTATACCTGAAGCGGTACCCTACTCAAGGGTAGTACTTGCGAAGCCACATCATGTTCCATGAGTTTGGAATTATGATGCATGTGTGATCTTTGAGGCGATAAGCCCCTGGTGTGACTTTGCGTACCACGATGAATGGACCTTCCCAACCAGGGTCGAGCTTCGCGACTTCAGTCATTCACAACACAAGATCGCCTCTCACGAAACTTCTAGGTCTCGCCCTTTTGTTGTAGTATGTCGCGATGCGTCGTTTATATTCACCCTCACGGATCTTGTCCATTTTGAGTGTTTCTTCTCTCAGCTGTAGTTCGACTTGCATCTTTGCAGAGTTCTCTTCGCTGTCGTAGTGCATCAGCCTTTTGCTTGGGAAAAGGTGCTCAACTGGAACTACCGCTTCTAGGCCATACGTCAACGTGAAGGGTGTTTCTCCTGTACCCCTTTTTGAGGTTGTTCGATTAGCCCAAAGCACGAGTGGTAGGACCTCTGCCCATCGGCCTTGTGCTCGTGTGAGCCTTCTCTTTAGATCGTAGAGGATCCTTTTGTTCGCACTCTTCACTTGGCCGTTACAACGCGGGTGAGATACTGAAACAAAGCAAAGACGGATGTCGAGGCCCTCACAGAAGTTGATCAATTTCTCTGTGTTGAACTGAGGTCTGTGATCGGTTACAATATCATGCGGCAAGCCAAATCGGCAAATCATGTTCTACCATATGAACTTTTTCACCTGCTCGACAATTGTGGAAGCTATCGGAACGGCTTCAATCCATTTTGTGAAGTAATCGATGGCGACCAGGATGAATTGCAGCTACCCTGGGGCCTTCGAGAATGGTTCGAGGAGATCCATCCCCCACCTCGTGAAGGGACAGGGAGCACTCATGACCTACATTTCAACACCTGGCTAATGAGAGGTTGGGGCATAGAGTTGGCAGGCTTTACATGTTTGCGCTACGCGAGTGACATCCTCCTTCATCGTTGGCCAGAAATACCCAGCTCTTGAGGCCTTGTACACCAGGGATCGCCACCTGGCGTGTCTGCCGCATAGTCCCCCGTACATGGATCTCGAGCATTAGGCTATTTCCTTCCGAGAGGGTCATACATTTAGGTCCTGCCATCATATACCCCTTTTTTGTATAATATGCCTCCTTTCATGTAGAGTCGAGTCACGCGGACTTGCAACTTCTTTTTTTGCTGAGGGTCAGCGGGGACAAGCCCGCTCGTCAAGTATCTCCGTATAGGAGTCTGCCAGTCATCTTCATCTTCCGCGTGGCTAATGACCATGAGTTCCGGGTTTATAGCTTTGGTTGTTCGCGTGTCGAGCCATATCTGATCTTTTTGCTGCAGTTTGGGTCTTGAAGCAAGCTTCGCGAGTTCGTCAACCCTCATATTTTCCCTGCGTATGATCAGTTGAATTTCGAAGTGATCAAGTGTGGCCAATAACGTTTTCACTCTGAGTTGATAAGCGGGTAGAATGCTTGTCTTGGCTTCGTACACGCCTTGCACTTGCTTCACTACAATCTCAGAATCATTGAAGCAGGTCACTCTTCGAGCCCCGTTAGTTAAAGCAAGATCGAGCCCCACGAGAAGGGCTTCATATTCAACTTTATTGTTGGTGGTTTAAAAGTTGAGCGCGAGTGCATGAGTAAATATCTCCCCTTTTGGGAGACGTTAGCGTGATTCCGGCCCCATTGTCGTCTTCGTTCACCGCGCCATCTATGAAGAGGGTCCACAATACATGGTCTTCCACCAGCCCTTCTGTGTTCAGCTCTCGAAAACTTGCTTCAATGAAATAAATCTACGAGTGCGTGTGCTTTGACAGTAAGTCTTGGCTTATAGTCTATATCGAACTCGGACATTTTGATCACCCATTTAGTGAGTCTCCCTGATACGGTTGGTCTATAGAATAAGCTTCACAAAGGGAGATCGGAGAGCACTCAGATAAGGTGAGCTTGGAAGTACGGACGTAGCTTTCTCGCGACTATGATGATCGCCAGCGCGATTTTCTCTACGAGCGGATACCTCATCTCAGCTGGGATGAGTGCTCTACTAATGAAGTAGATGGGGATTTCTTGTTCGTAGACCAGAACCGCGCCGATTGCTCGTGAACTGGCTACTAGGTAAAGCTAGAGGTCTTGGGAAGACAGGGTTGGCAGCACCGCTAGGTGCTTTTTCCGCTCCTCGAAGGCCTTGTCACACTCCGGTGTCTAGGGCTGGAAATCACCCGTGGGTGACCGACCCACCCAGAAAACCCAACCCGAATATATGGATAATCACCTGAAGTAAACCGAGTGATGGATGGTTGGTGGGTCGGGTGAAACGGATAACGGGTGGGTGATGGGTGATGTAAATCTCACCCATCACCCGATCCATCACCCGCACTTCACCCACCCATCCGTTCACCGATCGACGATTATAGTTCTAATTCTATTTTATTAAAATGTATGACTCCAATTTTAGTTTTTGTTATGTTTAAAAGTTGAATATTCTAAGAATATTTTATATGAACATCCAACAAATCCTATATTTAGAACAACTATTTTCATATATTGAAGAAAATTAATTACTTTTTGCACTTAATCATGTAATTAATTACATTTAAATAATTAAAAAATATTAAAAAAATATTATGCGGATGACCCGACCCACCCGAATTACCCGTTGGCTGATGGATGGATGGATGTGGGTGAAAGGTCTCGCGGGTGACGGGTGGGTCGGGTGGAGGATTTACTTCACGGGTCGGGTGATAAAATGGCTCCACCCATCCATCACCCGACCCATTTCCACCCCTACCGGTGTCCACTTGAAATTCTTTGGGTCCCTGAGGGTGGCAAAGAAAGGTAGTCCTCTTTCCGCTAGCTTTGAACAGAACCTGCCGAGGTAGTTCACGGAACCTATGAACCTCTGCACTTCTTTTACGCTTCGCGGGAGAGACATTTTCAAGACTATCTCTACCTTCTTCGGGTTCACATCGATCCCTTGCGAACTTTTCAAGAAATCGAGGAACTTCCCTGCTTTCACTCTGAACACGCACTTCTCCGGATTTGAGCTCATGTTGTGTCTTCAGAGCGTCTCGAATACCTCGCGGATATCGCCCACATGATCTTCATCCCGCTTAGTTCTTACCACTATATCATGCACATATGCCTCAACTGTAGTACCGATCTGCTCGCGGAAAATCAAATCAACCAGGCACTAAAAGCTGGCCCCTGCTTTTTTAAGTCCGAACGGCATCACAGTGTAATTGTAAGTACCTCTTTCTGTGATGAATGCGGTGTGCTCTTCATCGGCTGGGTTCATCTTCACCTGATTATAGCCGGAATAAGCGTCCAGAAAGCTTAGTGCTTCATGCCCAGCCGTGGAATCCACGAGTTGGTCGGTTGACGGGAGCGGGTAGCTATCTTTGGGGCATGCCTTGTTGAGGTCAGTAAAGTCAACGCATATGCGCCTTTTGCCGTTGGCCTTTCTCACCATTACTACATTAGCCAGCGAATGCGGGTACTGAACTTCGCAAATAAATTATGCCTTCAGCAGCTTAGCTACCTCCTCTTTCGCTCCTTGGGCCCTTTCTTCGGCCTGCTTTCTCTTCTTTTGCCTTCGCGGCTTAGCATTCGGGTTGATGTTCAAGGAGTGTGTGATGAGACTCACGGGAATCCCTTTCAGGTCTTTGGGGGTCCACGCGAACACATCTCACGAGCTGGCTAACAGCTTCTTGATTTCCTCTTGTACTTCGGCTTTCAGTGTCTTCCCCGTGTATAATATCTCTTCCTCTCGCGAGAATGGGGATATGCTAATCCTTTCCTATTCCGAAATTACGGCCTCTAGCCGGTTTCTTACCTCGAGCTCAACCTCCTCTTCCGCGGAGCCTAGAGTTGTAGAGATGGGGTTCTCAGCCTCTGTTGCTAAGACTGGGACTTTTTTCTCGCTTAGAGCGGCGATATAGCAAGTACGGCTCTCTGCGTGGTGACCCTTAGCAACCCCGACTCCAACATTCTTAGGGAACGTTAGTGCAAAATGATATATAGAGACAACAACTTGAAACCTACAAAGTGATATCCTTCCCAAAATGGCATTGTACGCGGATGAGGATTGCAGGACCAGGAACTCGATCCTTTCTCACCTTTGCGGACCGTTCTCGTCACCGAGGATAAGATCTAGGGTTCTGACCCCGATTGGTTTAACTCTGTCTTCCGCGAATTCGACGAGAGTAGAATCAGTGGGCAACAGATCTGCGGGGTCTAGGCCCATCTTTTGGAATGCTTCCCAATGTATGATATATGCGGAGCTTCAGGTGTCCACCATCACTCTTTTCACTATTTTTGTGCCCATCTGCACATGCAGCACCAGGGGGTCCGTGCTGGGGACGGAGGCTTCCGCAACATCTTTTGCGCCGAAGGTGAACTGGTGTTCTTTGCGAGGAGTGTTGGAGATGCTTAGGACCGGCTTTCCAAGCGGGAGGGGTGCATTCGCGATTCTCCTCCCCTCGCGTCTGCTAGGGCCTCTAGGCACATGCTTGCCGGTGATTGTTCCCACTTGGCCAACCGGCCTCGGGAAGTTTTGCCCTACTTGGGGGTATGGAGCATTGCTATTCTGGGGAGGTCTCTGCGGAGCTGGACACGGTCCTAGAGCTGTTCTCATTCGCGGGGTTCAATAACCGTGACATTCATGGCTATCGTGTCTCGTTGACTAGTGGTAGGAGCAAAACTTTCCCCCTGGTCTTGCAGGAGGCAGTGGTGGTGGGGCATTTTCGCGCGGGGGTGGTGGTCTGAACTGCGCCCTTGGCGTCCGCCACCCTGCTGCTTCGCGATCCTTCATCTCGATAGCCACCATTCGTGTCTCTGGAGCTTTTCCTCTATGGGTTGTCTAGTGACAACGAGGTTCCCAAGTGTCTGCTTCCCGCTTGTGGTTGTCATGTTTTCGCCCTCCATTAGCGGGAGGTGCATTCGCGGAAGTTCCTCCCCTTGCCAGCTCCTCTACAATGATATGCTGATTAGCCTTTTCCAAAAGCTTCGTGTACGATGTTGGTGGCTTTTTGCACATGTGCAGCTTGAAAGCCCGATTCTTAAGCCATTGGATGAACGCCATATGTGTGACTTTCTCGTCGAAATCGTGAGCTTGGACCACCTCGATGGTGAATCTCTTCACGAAAGAGGCTAGCGATTCTCCTTCGCGTTGTCTCACGTTCATTACTTCTTGCATACTCAGCTTCCTCTTTTGAGAGCACCCAAAGTGAGCTAGGAAAGAGTCCGCCAACTGCTGGAACCCGTGGATACTCTTCGCGGGAAGTCTAATCATCCATGTGAGGGCAGGCCCTGCCAAGGTATTAGGGAAGCATTTACACATCATTGGCTCATCCGCCTTGCTCACTAGCATGATGTATCTGTTAGGAAACGGAACTCTGGAACTTAGGTTCCCCTGAGAGTTCCGTTCCTCAGTTTCTCTACTTTTGAAGATGACAAATATTATGATACTAATGTTTTATCTCAAAGATGTGTTTTAAGGAACCACAGGAATTTACCAAAGGCAGGAAAGCCAAACAGAACTAGGGAACCAAAGGAACAAGACAGCTGAAGGAATCCAGAGGAACCCAGGTGTGCCCAGAAATGAAGCTTGCGACATTGCGATTCTCGAGAAATCTGGGGACACACAACCTCGGACAAAAGGAGTCGAAAACGACTTGTCCGAAGCTTCCAAAATCCTGCCAAGGTCCAAGAGCTAAAGAACAAGATGCCTAGAGAACCACTACCTCGGACAGAGATGATGAAAGCGACCGGACATGAAGACGTCGTTGTCGAGAAGACGGTTCCCAAGCGGCCAGCCTAGTCAACCTCGGACGAAAACGTTTGGACAATGACATTGCAAGAATCGTCTGAGGTAGTTGACTAACCAAGAGAGATTCAGAGCTGCCTAGGTTGTTTGCACGTACCAAGAACAACGTGAATCAAGGAGAACCACTCAATCTAGGGCAAGCTCAATCTGTGGGAACCCAGAGAGGATCGAGCTGCGAAGAAGCCTCTATAAAAGGAAGACTAACCCAAGGGTTATTTTTGAGCACAAAAACACGACTCACACTCATTAGAAAATATCTAGTGTGAACCTCCAAACAAGATCATCAAAGCAAACCGAGATCAAGAGGAACCAGTCAAGGAAGAAGAGCTGAGTGCTAAGTTCCTGTGACTGTAAGTGATAGTTCCTAGGTGCGAAAGTCTGTTTCTTGGATTGATTATTGATTGTGTTAAGTTATCTAGGATTGTCTAACTGTGTGTAAGGCAAAGGAACTGTGTGTTCGTTCCTAGGATAAGCTGTAACCAAAAGTGATAAGAAATCAAGAAGTAGACTTTGAAATCCTTTCGAAAGAAAGGTAGTGGTTTTTATCCTGGATTGCGAGTTGGCAATCTAAGGTTTCCACTATAAGGAACTGGTCATTTGTTTGATTGTTTATTTCCGCTGCGAAAGGAACTGAGAATTGATATTCTGAGTTCCTTAAATTTTTATCTAACAATCACGATCCTACAATCAGTATCAGAGCAGGAAAAGCTCTAGATCTTCGATAAGTTTGCAGATCATGTCTCAATCAAGCAAGTTTGAGCTAGGAATCTCCACCAATAAGCCACACCTTCGCAAGAAAGGAGAAGAAACATGGTGGGAAAAGTGCATGGAAAGCCACATCAAGACCAACGACTACCAATGTTGGAGGATAGTCGAAAATGGAGATGGCCACGTCGATCTTACCATGAAGGAAGAAGACTGGAAACCAGAACATTATGTCATCATGGAGAAGAATGCCAAGGCAAAACAGTTCATCCTCAATGGATTGGACAGAGAGGACATGGACAAAGTCATAGGCATCAAGACGGCCAAGGAGATGTGGAAAGCTCTCAAGGAGATGCATGAAGGTAGTGAGGAACTAAAGCAAAGCAGAAAGTTTGCTTTAGAAGGAGAATACCACACCTTCAAAATGATGGAAACTGAGATCATCTCATAGTACTACTCTCGCTTCAACAGATTAATTGGAAAGTTGACGGCGGCGGGAGTTGATCTTGATGAAGTCTCCAAGTCCTTAGTGATCATCAATGGACTCAACTCCAAGTTCACCCTTCTCAAGGGAATCATGAAGAACACTCTAGGCATCCAATCCCTTCCCTTGACCCAAGTCATAGGGAAACTGGAAGTTGAAGAAGGAGAGCACACTAAAGCCAATGCCGATAAGAAACTGGAGAAAGGAATCGCCCTTAAGATCTCCAAAGCTTTCTCAAGGCTTGAGATGGAGCAAGAGAATTCAGACTTGGAAGAAGAGGAGGACGAGCTAACAGCCCTCTTCTCAAAGAATATCAAAAAATTCTTTGTGAAGGGAAGGTTCCAAAAGGGCAGTTCCTCTTACAACGGACCCAGAAGGGATCTAAAGGAAGTCTCTTATTACGAGTGCAAAGAGAAGGGACACTACGCTAAGAACTGTCCCAACAAGGAAGACTCCAAGGAAGAAGAAAAACCTCAGAGAAAGAAGACTCTCGTAGCCTCATGGGGAGAAGACTCAGATGAGGAACTGGATCTGAGCGGCTTCACTGGAGGAAGATGTCTCATGGCAAAAGGAGACTCAAGCGACTCAGAAGACCTTGAGGTAACTTCTGACGATCTATTAAAATCCCTAGTTGATTGTGATAAGAAACAACTTCTTAAGATCATAAAGAAACTAGGAAAGGAAACCAGTTCCCTTCAACAGAAACTAGATGATTGTGAAGATGAAATTGCTTGCTTGACTGTTGAGAATTCTGTTTGGAGTAAGAAACTTGATGAAACTGAGAAAGACCTAGCTGAAACTCACTCCAAACTCATTGATATTAGGAAAGTGCATGCTAGTCACCTTAAAACTTGCAAATCTTGTGATAAAACTAGCATAGATTCTATCAAAGTTTCCTTGCATGCTAACCCACCTGGAAATGACATGCTTCAATCCATAATTGATAGGTTAGACATTCTCACTAATTCCATTAATGAAAAAACGATAAATCAAACTATTTTTATGAGACAACGCCATGGATTAGGATATGTCAATAAGAAAGGGAACAATGATGCTGAAGAAGAAAAGGCTAGGCGAGAACTTGTTGAGATGAATGAAAATCTCAGTATTGCTCTTGCCACTTCTCGCGATAGGAATCAATTCCTATCAGAGAAGATCATGGTCCTTGAGAACAAGGCTGAGGTTGCCAAACGTCTCAATGAAGGCTCTCAAAGTCCTAAAAAGGAACCAAAGGGAAAAGAAAAGATGGTTCCTGAAAATCAATGGTTCACCAATTCCTTTGCTCACAAAAGATATATTGACATGGCCCATAGCAAGGTTAGAAACAATGTTGATTTTAACAAAAGAAAAACTGAAAAACCTTTTTGGCCAGGAAAAGGAAAATATGGACATGTTGTTTACAATCGTTTGTGTACCTACTGCGGTAAGAATGGTCATAACAACACTGAGTGCGCTAAGAAAAGAAACTTTGAAAAGGAGAAAAGTACTCATTACCATGAAAGGAACCAGTTCCCTGGCTACTCACAAACTCGAAATGCTAAACCCCCGATAAAGCCAAGCTTCGCTGGGTTCAGAAATCTTAGTTCCCTTGTGTGCAGAAAGAAGAGAGGCAACCCCAACTATGGTACATTGACAGTGGTTGCTCATGTCATATGACCGGAAAAAGAAATCAAATGACCTCTCTTCAACATCTCCAAGGAGGGAACATATCCTTTGGAGACAAAAGCAAAGGGAAAATCTATGGAATAGGAACTGTGAAACTCAACGATCACATTCAGGTAAACAAAGTTCACCTTGTTGATAGTCTTGGTTTTGATCTAATAAGTGTGTCACAGCTGTGTGATCAAGGAGACAATGAAGTTAGATTCAGATCCAACGAATGTTCAGTCCTTGACTCCTCGGGACAAATCATCCTAAAAGGAAAAAGATTCAACAATGTCTACATAATTGATCCATCCTTCGTCCCCAAGGAGAAACTATGTCTCTCAACCGTGAATGACAAAGCTGAGTTGTGGCACCAACGCCTCGGTCATGCTAGCACTAAGCTGATTCAAAAGCTACACTCAAAGGAACTAGTCAGAGGATTGCCAAAGCTGAGTGGCACATCTAAGGAACTGTGCTCTGACTGTGTAAAATGAAAACAGGCTCGTAGTTCCTTCAAATCCAAAAACGTGGTAAGCACCCCAAGGCCTCTTGAACTTATCCACATGGATCTTTGTGGACCCATGAGAGTTCAAAGCCTAGGAGGGAACAGGTATATCTTTGTTATTGTCGATGACTTCTCTCGTTTTACTTGGACCATATTCATTAAATCTAAAAGTGAAGTTATTGACCGCTTTAAAGATCTGGTTCCCTTGTTAGAAAAATATCTTGATTGTTCACTAAATGCTATTCGGTCTGACCATGGTACCGAATTCGAAAATGGAGAATTTCTAACCTTTTGCAGTGAGCATGGCATCGATCACAACTTCTCTGCACCATACACTCCTCAACAGAATGGAGTAGTAGAAAGGAAGAACAGGACCTTGGAGGACATGGCTCGAACTATGTTGATCTCAAGTGGACTCTCCCAATCATTTTGGGCTGAGGCGATCAACACAGCGTGCTACATCATCAATAGAGCCATGCTTCGCCCAATCACAGAGAAAACACTCTATGAACTCCTAAGAGGAAGAGTTCCCAACATTTCACATCTGAGGGTGTTCGGATGCAAATGCTTTGTGCATAACAATGTGAAGGACAATCTTGGCAAGTTCGACCCAAGAAGTGATGAAGGAATCTTCATTGGTTATGCCTCAGGCAGTAAGGCATACAAGGTCTTCAACAAAAGGACTAAAAGGGTAGAAGAAAGTATTCATGTTATTTTTAATGAAAAATCACTTGGAAAGATTATGCAGAATACCACCAGTTCCTTTGAAGATCCATTTCCCAAGCCATCTCAAGAAGATCCAGATGAAAATGTCACTCCTCCCAGTTCCTGTCCTGCTGATCGGAACCCTCCAATGGCTCCCCCACCAGTTCCCATGGATAATGAACAACAATCCATTTCTGGGAACCATGAGCATGACGACAACAACTGTGGAGACTTCAATGATTCATCTTCCCACATGATCTTCAATGGAGAAGGTGATCCTAACAAGGAAGCTGAATACTCAACTCAGAATGTCTCCACATCAAATGCTCTGGCTCCCAACAGAGAAAGAAGAGTCGCCAAACCTCCAGTCAGGTATGAACATCTAACCTTCTTTGCTTTTAATGCCTTTCTGTCTATTGTGGAACCAAAGAACATAGGTGAGGCACTGAAGGATGCGGACTGGATCCAAGCTATGCAAGAAGAGCTTCATCAGTTTGAAAGGAACAAAGTATGGCATCTAGTTCCCCGTCCCAAGGATAAACACATCATAGGAACTAGATGGGTCTTCAGAAACAAGTTGGATGATACAGGAGCTGTGATAAGGAACAAAACAAGACTTGTTGCTCAAGGATACAATCAACAAAAAGGCATCGACTATGATAAAACCTATGCTCCAGTGGCAAGGATTGAGGCAATAAGATTGTTGATTGCCTTCGCTTCACACAAAGGATTCAAGTTGTTCCAAATGGATGTAAAGACAGCCTTCCTCAATGGAATTCTTCAAGAAGAAGTCTATGTCAAACAACCTCCTGGTTTCGAAGACGATGATCATCCAGATCATGTCTACTTTCTAGACAAGGCACTCTATGGCCTCAAGCAAGCTCCCAGAGCGTGGTATGATCGTCTTGCCCAGTTCCTACTCTCAAATGGCTACAGGCGTAGAGTCATTGATAAAACTATCTTCATCCTAGAAGAAGAAGGTAACATATTAGTGGTTCAAATCTATGATGATGATATTATTTTTGGTTCCACTAACCTGTCCCTTGTAGACAAGTTCAAAGATCTGATGAGCAGTGAATTTGAAATGAGTTTAATTGGGGAACTCACATTCTTCCTCGGATTACAAATCACTCAAAAGGAAGATGGTATTCAAATCCATCAACAAAAGTATGTCAGGGAACTACTAAAGAAGTTCAAAATGGATTCATGCAAGCCTCTCTCCACTCCCATATCCACCATTGCCCATCTGGATAAGGACAATTTGAGTCCTCTAGTGGAAGAGAAGCTCTATAGAGGTATGATCGGTTCACTCATGTACCTAACCGCCAGTCGACCAGACATTGTCTTTGCTGTTGGCTTGTTTGCTAGGTTCCAATCTTGTCCAAGAGAAACCCACTTGGCTGATGTGAAGAGAATACTTCGATATCTCAAGGGAACTGGCGATCTCTGCATTTGGTACCCCAAAGAATGTCCCTTTGAGCTGATGGGTTTCACTGATGCTGATTATGCTGGATACTTGGTGGATAGGAAGAGCACTTCTGGAATGGCACAGTTCCTAGGCACTTGCCTTATGTCATGGGGATCAAAGAAACAAGTTTCAGTCTCCCTCTCCACCACAGAATCCGAGTACATTGCGGCTGCCTACTGTTGTTCCCAACTTCTCTGGCTAAAGCAACAACTCGCGGATTTTGGTATGTCTTATGGCCCTCTCACTATTCTTTGTGACAACACTAGTGCCATAAACATTTCTAAGAATCCTGTGCATCATACTAGGACCAAGCATATTGACATTAGACATCATTTTCTTAGAGATCATGTTGAGAAGGGAAACATCATTATGATATTTTGTAGAACTGAAGATCAGATTGCAGATATATTCACCAAGGCATTGAATAGAGTTCCTTTCGAGAACCTTAGATTGGAACTAGGAATGATTCCTATTACTCAGTAGTGACCTTAGTTCTAAGAATTCTTTCCAGTTCCCCTGATTGACTAGTTTAAGATATTTAACTTGTTGAGTCTTGATGTCCTTGTGTTATATCTTTTGCCACAAACCCTTCTTGTCATAATGGTTTCTTAAAAGGGCTTAGATAAATTTTTCTGGCTCGTTTTCTTTTGATCCTCATTACTCTTTCAACTCCTCATTGTTCAAATTTTTTTTGATGGCCCAAGAGTCACAATCTGATCATATTTCTAACCCAACATTACAAGCCGATATGAAGATTGTGTACTAAGACCTACCCTTGCCTCATTGCTAAATTTAATTCTCCATGATCCATCTCTAAACCCTCTCTGAGAATTATTGTGCAATGCGAAAAATAGCCTACCCTGATTCCTTGTATGGGAACGTACTATTTTTGGTTCCATTGTTTTAACCCACACCAAAGGTTCCCATACATCCCTCTAGCTCGCTGAAAATATCGCCAGAAAGGAACCAGAACTTAGCGTCTCTCCAACGGCTCGTTTGGCTCTTCCCAGAAGCTATTTATGGCAAATTCGCAGGGATAAGGCACGTCTCATCAGTGGCAGAATCTCTCTCTCTCTCTCTCTCTTCTCTGAATGGACAAATTTTCAAAATTGAGCTAGCCGTTCCGAAAAGCTGCAACTTCCATTAATGCTCCGGATTGGCCTTGATCTTCTCAACGGCTGGATTTGATTCAACGGTCACCTCTGCTCTTGATCTTCAAAGATTCAACGGTCATAGAGATCTTCACCGCCCTTAAAGAGTTGCTGTGTTCATCCAAGCTAATCCCACAACTCGCCATTTCTCTGATATTCTACTTCTCCCTCTCTCAAACACAGAAATCCTTCAATCCTCAAAAATGGCGAACCAAAACCCTAATGTTATCCTGAATGAGGAAGAGGTTGCCATTCTCAGAGCCTTTCGAGAAAAGAAGGCAGCTTCATCTTCTAAGCCCATTTCTGCCACCTCCTCTCAAAAATCCCAACCTAAAGAGAAAGCAGTAGAGAACCCTGTGGAGAAACCAGTGGAGCAACCCGAAGAGAAAATTGAGGAGCCACCAAAGGAACAGGCTGAGGAGAAAGCCATGGCCATCACTCTGGCCTCTGAATCGGCCACCAAATCCGCCTCCGAAGGTGGCTCTCGTGACTCCTCGCCTGACAAATCTCTCCAAGAGCTCCTCAGCCCTGAGCCCTCACCAGTAAGCCTCAAATCCAAAACCACTTCTAACCCTGGTCCCTCTGTCGCCACTAGAATGCAACAGAGAAAGAGGAGTTCCCAAGCCATAGTTCCCTATGAAACTAAATCCACAAAAAGAGCCAAAATCACCTCCCTCTCTGCCTCCTCCTCCCTGGGTCAGGTCTCCTCTTTCTTCTCTAAGAGGAAGATCCTTAAGCCTCTCATAATCGGCAAGGAGTTCTGGACCCAAGAACTGGAAGAAGAAGATGAAGAAATGTTTGGAAAAGCCCTGAATGAGTTTCATTCTCTACTGCAGTTTCAAGGATGGGACGAGATGCTGTTTGAACCTTTCTCTGCTTCTGATGAGGTTGTCCGCTTGTTTTACCAGTCTATGGAGTTTGTGCCTGCAAAGGAGAACTCTCCCTGTAACGACGCCATTCTTATATGGAAGGAAACCAGCTATCCTCTATCCGCCAACCTTATTGCATCTGCTCTAGGGATTGAGTCGAGGTCCGGGTTTGGCATTCTGCCTCAGAAGAAGGGATGGCCCAAGGAAAAGGGTTTCAAGTCCAAAGGAGCAATAGTCAAGAAAATTTACGACGGCGCCTCCCCCACATCTTTGGAGACAAAGGATCTCTCCATCGCAAACAAGTTGCTTCACTTTTGGATCACTCGTAATCTAGTTCCCAGACAGGAGCACCGGAACAATGTTCTCATCACAGATGCCATCTACATGGACAAGGTGCCCTCTGGTGTTCAATTGGATCTCCCTTGCATTGTCTTAGCCCACATGCAGTTCTGCTCATCCCATGACTCCCATGCTTTACCCTTCCCTCATATCATCAAAAACATTCTCTCCAACCTTCACCAGTACCTAGTTGATCTGCCTGAGACAGTCTACAGCAAGTGTCTTACCTTGGCCACAGTTCGGAAGTTGAAGACAAAGGAACAACAAGAACCCCCTTCTGAAGCTCAAGCTCAACTGCCTAAGGAAAAGGCCAGTTCTAAGTCCCTTTCTAGTTTCCAGCCACATCTCAACCCCTCTCCAGACTCCTCTGCGATCCTTACTGCTCTGGATTGTATTGAAAAGGCTATCATGGTGGGCTCGACTGCTATCCCGGTCGCCCTCCATGATCAAGTAAGAGAGTTGGGGCGCATTAGTTCTTCTGTCGAAAGTTTGGTGGAAGTTCTGCAGAAGGATTGGCAAGGTGCAATCAGTGCTCATCAGACCGCGGGCCAACATGTAGGAACCGACGACAAGGTTGAAGAAGAGGAGGCCGCTACTACGCCATAGGAACGCTTGTTATGGTTCCCTGTGCTGTAACTCCACAGCGAGCTAGTAGTTTCCCTTAGGATCCTACTCCCCTCTTCTATCCCATTGTTGTCTTCCCTAAGATTGCTTTTGTTGTTATCCTTGCCGTTTGTTGTTTGTATTGTTGTCTTTTGTCGACTGTAGTTTTTGTTGGATGTTGTGTGTCTTTGAACAATGATCAGTGAAGCTTTAATGATTATCTTTAGTTTCGTTCCCATGATCAATTTGTCTTTGCCTTAAGTTTTCATTATTCCTTTTATGGGTTTGATGCAATCGCATATTTCGTTGGATATCACGTTCTTAACTCGTACTTAATATTTTCGATGATGTCAAAAGGGGGAAGAAAAGGATAGGAATCTTGAACTTTGGAGACTACTGAACTAATAGGAACTCTGAACTAGTTCTACTTCTAAGGGGGAATTTGAAATAAACTCGTTCACTTGCTTAGGGGGAATTTGCAACCATTGAATACTCTATCACTAATCTGATATGTTGTAAATCCCTTTATCTCAATATGGTCTCATAAGATTCAAAGTCCTATTATGTTGCCAGGTTCCTTGTATTTGTCATCATCAAAAAGGGGGAAATTGTTAGGAAACGGAACTCTGGAACTTAGGTTCCCCTGAGAGTTCCGTTCCTCAGTTTCTCTACTTTTGAAGATGACAAATATTATGATACTAATGTTTTATCTCAAAGATGTGTTTTAAGGAACCACAGGAATTTACCAAAGGCAGGAAAGCCAAACAGAACTAGGGAACCAATTGAACAAGACAGCTGAAGGAATCCAGAGGAACCCAGGTGTGCCCAGAAATGAAGCTTGTGACATTGCGATTCCCGAGAAATCTGGGGACACACAACCTCGGACAAAAGGAGTCAAAAACGACTTGTCCGAACCTTCCAAAATCCTGCCAAGGTCCAAGAGCTAAAGAACAAGATGCCTAGAGAACCTCTACCTCAGACAGAGACGATAAAAGCGATAGGACAAGAAGACGTCGTTGTCCAGAAGACGGTTCCCAAGCGGCCAGCCTAGTCAACCTCGGACGAAAACGTTTGGACAATGACATTGCAAGAATCGTCTGAGGTAGTTGACCAACCAAGAGAGATTCAGAGTTGCCTAGGTTGTTTGCATATATCAAGAACAACGTGAATCAAGGAGAACCACTCAATCTAGGGCAAGCTCAATCTGTGGGAACCCAGAGAGGATCGAGCTGCGAAGAAGCCTCTATAAAAAGAAGACTAACCCAAGGGTTATTTTTTAGCACAAAAACACGACTCACACTCATTAGCAAATATCTAGTGTGAACCTCCAAACAAGATCATCAAAGCAAATCGAGATCAAGAGGAACCAGTCAAGGAAGAAGAGCTGAGTGTTAAGTTCTTGTGACTGTATGTGATAGTTCCTAGGTACGAAAGTCTGTTTCTTGGATTGATTATTGATTGTGTTAAGTTATCTAGGATTGTCTAACTGTGTGTAAGGCAAAGGAACTGTGTGTTCGTTCCTAGGATAAGCTGTAACCAAAAGAGATAAGAAATCAAGAAGTAGACTTTGAAATCCTTTCGAAAGAAAGGTAGTGGTTTTTATCATGGATTGCGAGTTGGCAATCTAAGGTTTCCACTATAAGGAACTGGTCATTTGTTTGATTGTTTATTTCCGCTGCGAAAGGAACTGAGAATTGATATTCTGAGTTTCTTAAATTTTTATCTAACAATCACGATCCTACAGTATCGATATCTGGAAAGGTGGTCCCTGGGGTCGTCGTCTCCCGTGTATTCCTTGAAGGTTGGGAGTTTAATGTCGGGAGGTAGGAACGCGAGCAAAATGTGACCAGCAAAAGCGGTGGACCCGAATAGAGCTAGTAGAAGCTCTAGGGTTGCAGGTATAGGATAGTACTGGGGCACTGCATCCGCGTACAGCCTGCGAGAAGGCTCCCGCCTTGGCATGTAGCGGGGAGGCTGATAACAGGAATTTGTCGTTCTAATTCCTACTATGCAAAATATCCAAACAAACCCTAAACCGTAGTCCTAGGTAAGTAAAGGTCGAATCCACAGGGAGGCGGATTCTATCTTAGTATGCAATTTATATGTCAATCCAAAGTAACCAAACGGGGGTTTTGTGAGTTTAAGTAATCTAAGCATGCAAAAGTAAACAAGCGAAAGAGTTGTGAAATCAGTGATGGGAAAAGCACTTAGTCAAACAACATCCACTATTCGTATGACAAGTTGATCCTAGATACTTATTCAAAATCTCATGCAATGGAAATTCCAATTCCTTTTCAGATATAACTAATAGCACAATCAGATACTATTAGCACTAACTAATTAAACAACCCTGAAACTATCAAGATTCAGTTTAACAGCAGCTTTACGGATAGGAATATAGTTGGATACAATTCTAGCATAAAACAACCAGCTTTTATCCTAGAATATAAATCAGTTCTCTTCTGCATAAGACTAGCACAACCAGATACTAGTACGATGCAGTTGCTACTCTGAAATGGATATGCTCAACCAGTAACAATCTAGATCTAGTAATCAATCAATAGAAACAAACCCTAGTTGTGCGGGCTAGAGATTATCAATATTAATCATAAGCAATCAAGCAAGAGAATAGATAAAATCCATGCAAGAGATAAAGAACGAGAATCTCACAACTGAATCAAAACGAAAGCTCCAGCGTCTGACTAAGCCAGGGAGCCTTAGTTCTTCATAACGTAGAACGTAGAAAGGAGAAGTAGAATTAGGGTTCCGAGATAGTTTATGAGATGATAGACAAACAAGCCTTTTGTCAACCCTTAAATACTAAAGGAAATAAAGCTAAGTTAACCTAAAACGAAATAATAAAAACGTAATAAAATAATGCGAAATAACATATAAGGAAAATCGGCTCGGCAGACTTTAGACACGCACGGCGATCGCTGCAACCTCCACGGCGGGCGCCGTAATCGCGGCGGGCGCCGCATTTCCACGGCGGACGCCGTAATCAAGTCGTAGCTAGCTTCTCTGGGCAGGAATTGGCGGCGGGCGCCGTAAGTTGCACGGCGGTCGCCGTGCACTCGTTTCTTCCTTCTTTGTCTCTTCAGCTCCTGAAAGCGTGTCTTCAGCACCTCCTCGCCAATACTTCATAACTCCTTGGAGTCTACTACTGGTGACTTCTCCTCAGTGTCTCCTATGATCTCCAAAATAGCTCAAACACCTCCAAATACACCAACTTTGCCTCCAAATGCCATGCACATGAATGTGTCTAAATCTACCCGAATGGCACCAATAAATACTCTAATGACTTTTAGTTAAGCCCTACAAAGTAGTGCTGATCAAACTCCCCCATGCTTAGACCTTTGCTCGTCCACGAGTAAACTAATAGAGAGTCTACTCCTCCAATTCAGCATCCAAGGTCTCAGGAAGCATATCCTCCAACTAAGAGTCACCTAACCCATGCCAAGCTCCTGGCACCAATCTCATTTACAACACATCAACAACTCAACAGCTTAAGGGGCAAGAAGAGTACTTCTCCCAAGCTAAACCCGGACATCCAATAGTGTGAGTAACCTCTAATCCTAGCCTCCATCTATTGCTCCTTATGTCTCCCAAAGTGACCTACCCGACAATCCTTCTTTGACTCCTCTTCTTATGACGCCTCGCCAAGAATAATGAGAAATCCTAAAATCACTCTTCTTCTTTTTCACTCGTTTTGCCAAGGCGCCCTTTTCGGGTTTTCACCAAGCCACTCATTTCATTTTTCAATAGATGTGCTCACATAAACTCACGTCACTCTTGACCTCATATTACCCAGCCTAATGCTGGTCCAAGCCACCTGCTTATTACCTAGGCCGCCCTTTCGGGTTTTTGACCTATCCCAGGATTTTAATGATAGCCTTTTTTCAAATTTTTGGCTTTTTCTCTTTTTTCATTTTTCTCCTCAACGACGTAGCAAGAACAGAACTCTCCCCCATGCTTAAACATTGCATTGTCCTCAATGTAATGAAAGACAAAAGAATAGAAGCACAGGGAAAAGCAAAAAATTAACTCACAACATTGTCGAGCTGGCTTGGACACGGAAGATGTCGCTGGCAGTCTTCTCAATAAACGTCCATGTCACGGGTGTCGGAATCAACGCCATAATCTTCATCTACCGTGCAACCATAGGGAACCACCGTGGGGTGTGGTGGTTATGTAGGAAAGTAGGGCTGCGCGGCCTTCAACTCCATCAGCTCCTACCATGCAACCATAATGAACCACTGTGGTGAATGAGTGGTCAATCAAGGGAACGGGGTTGCATGGCCTTCAAAAATGGGCCCAGATGTCATCGTGGTTGGGCCCTGGTGTATCTCCTCTCCAGTTGTCGACTGTAGGGCCACCATCATTGCCAAATGAATGTAGGGTGAATGTATTCCTCCGTTAGCAACATGATGCGCACCTCTCGTGGGAAATCTGGACAGCCCGGTAAAACTTTTTTTTTTTGACTTTTTCTCCCCGTTTAAGGTCTTTTCGGGGTATTTTATTTTTGTCTTTTGCTCCCCGTTTAAGGTTGTTTTGGGGTCCATTTGTTCAAAATTAATTTATTTTATTTTAGTTTTTTTTTTTTTTACGAAAGAAAACGAACCTGAAAATGGCGGCGATCGCCGTAATTAAACGGCGGTCGCCGTCATTTGCCGCAAGCGAAGTGTCGGAGAAGGTGAAAACGGCGGGCGTCGTGAACTCCTTCACTTTGAAACGCTTCCTGCAGGTTAGTTCGACACAGAAAGGAAAAACTAAAAGGAAAAACAAAAGAAAGTGACTAAGGGAAGGAAAATAAACTACCTAACATCGGGTTGCCTCCCGATCAGCGCCTTAGTTAATGTCGTTGGCTCGACATACTACTCGAACATCCTCAATCCATATCATCAGGCTCTTTAGGAACTTTCAAAATCCATACCTCCTTCCTGAACCAATTATGGAAAGGTTTGAACCTTAGACCATTCTTTTTCTTCAGCGGATCCTTCATCGTGACCTTCTTAGTCGCGTATCCCCCATACTTAGATCGATCAGGGGGATGTTTAGCTTCAACTTCAGGGACCTGCACCACAGAAGGAACGAGCTTCTCGCTCGGGGTCAGCAGTAAAGGCGATTTGCCTGGTAGCTCTGGAGGAAGCTTATAGTAAGCGTCTGACTCATTGACTCCTTCCTGCAACTCAGTAGATAGAGTAAAATCCAAGCTAGAATCAACAATGATAGATTGTATGTCATCTAGGTGCTCATCATCAGAAGCATCGTGCACCACAGGCTCAAGTACATCAATTGCACACAAAGAATGACCATCAGAAGGATATTTCATGGCTTAATAGATATTGTAGTTCATAGTTTGGCCATCAAATTTCATGGTTAAAGAACCAGTACTCACATTAATCTTAGTGTTGGCAGTTTTCAGGAAAGGTCTCCCTAACAGAATAGGGGTTGCATGCATATCGTGTTCCATCTTAAGCACATAAAAATCAGCAGGAAAAGTAAGATCACCAACCCCAACCAAAACATCCTCCACAATCCCTATAGGACGCACACTAGATCTATCAGCTAACTGAATGGCAATATTAGTGGCATGCATGGGTCCTAATCGTAAGGATTCACAAAGAGATGAAGGTAGAACATTTATGGAAGCACCCAAGTCTAACATAGCTTTATTGAACTTGGTACCTCCAATAGTGATAGGGATGGTGAACATACCTGGGTCGCCACACTTCTTGGGTAAGCGCTTCTGAAAAATAGCAGAGACATGCTCGCTTACCTTGACCTTCTTCTTGTTGTTCCTGTCCTGGTTTCTCTTCGTGGTGCACATCTGCTTCAAGAACTTTGCATAACGAGGGACAAACTTGATCAAATTTAGGAGAGGCATGTTGACCTCAAAGTTTCTGAACATCTCAAACATGTCCTTGTCCTGCGCAAGTGGTTTGGTACGCTTCAAAGCAGACGGGAACGGTGCAACAGGCTTCCACTCAGGAAAAATTGGGGGTACATACTCCTTCTCAGCCTCAAGATCAGCTTCGGAGGGGCGGCGGTCGCAGCAAGAAGTGTGGCGGTCGCCGTGAACATCATCAGAAAGATCGAAGTTTGGCTCACCGTCACGGCGGGCGCCGTGGGAATTGCGGCGGTCGCCGCAATTTTCATCAGAAAAGTCGAGAGCAGAATCACCTTCACGGCAGGCGCCGCAGTCTTCACGGCGGTCGCCGTCGCTGTTCTGCTCCAGATCCGAGGTTTCTTCCTCAGCTGCTTCAGTATTGCTTCCTTCAAGCCTTTTTCCACTCCTCAGAGTTACAGCACTGACATTCATAATGTTCGGGTTCACTTCCGTTTGATATGGAAGTTTACCAGAGACCTTTGCGTCAAGCTTGCTCACCACTTGAGAAATTTGACCAAATTGCCTTTCCAAATTCTGGATGCTAGCTTGAGTTGTCTCTTGGAATTACAATTGGTTCTTAGTCAACTTATCAATATTGTCATTGAGATTGGCATTGCTCTGCATCAGCATCTTCATCATGTCATCCATAGAGTGTGAAGAGTTCGAGCTCTGCCCTTGAGGTCGTGGCACAAATGGCTGCCTAGGATGTTGAGGATTACCCTGTGGTTGGTTCGGTTCTGGTTCTCTCCATCTAAAGTTGGGATGATCCCTCCAACCAGGATTGTATGTATTAGAATAAGGGTCATGCCTGGGCCTCTGCTGATATCCTCCTACATGATTCACTTCCTCGTGTAGAGTAGGACATGAATCAGTAGGATGCAAGTCGTCATGACAGATCTCACAGGCCTTAGCCTGCTGAGGCGTACCTTTCAGCTTCAGGCGTCTCACCTCCTCTCTCAGCACATCAAAATCAGCATGATCAATCTTTGACTGAGAACTAGCAACTACCAAGCTTTGGGAACATCTCTCACTGTACTGTCTAGAGTCATCAGCCAGAGTAGCAAATATCTCTAGAGCTTCTTCGTAAGTCCTCTTCAGAATATTCCCACCATATGAGGAATTCACCATCCGACGATCATCTTCACGGAGTCCTCCATGTAAATATAGAATTAGATCATGATTAGCATAACCATGGTAGGGGCAGCTCTTCACCAATTTCTTGAAGCGTTCATAATAGTCATAGAGAGACTCATTGGACAGTTGCTCTACGTTGCAGATCTTCTTCTTGAGCTGATTGAACTTGATTGCCGGAAAGTATTTATCAAGAAACACCTTCTTCAAATTCACCCAAGTAGTGATGCTCTCTGGTGGTAAAGAATGATACCAATCTTTTGCAGAATCCTTCAGAGAAAAGGAAAAGACTCTCAACCTTATCTGATCTTCAGTAATATCAGACGGTCGCATGCTGGTGCAGACCTCAAGGAACTCATCCAGGTGCTGAATAGGATCCTCTAGCGGGGTTCTACTGAATTTCGGGAGTCAATGGACTACTCCTGTCTTGAGCTCAAATTTAACCCCATCACCCAGGGCAGGGAATTGCACAGCACGAGTTGATTGCTCCAAGTTAGGAGCAGTCAAAGATTCCAGAGTAACATGGGCTGCCATTGTATCAATTTCCTGAAGTAGCAAATTCGCAGCCCTGCGAGCTTGAAGAAAAGTTCTTTCGATTTCTGGATCAAAAACTAGAGGTAGATTATTAGTAACACGGGTGTGAACCATAAGATAGGTTCACACCAAGATTGGCACACAAATCACACACACAAAATAGATTATTGCCTCCCCGACAACGGCGCCAATTTGATAACAGGTTTTCGTCGTGTAAAAATTGCTATGCAAAATATCCAAACAAACCCTAAACCGTAGTCCTAGGTAAGTAAAGGTCGAATCCACATGGAGGCGGATTCTATCTTAGTATGCAATTTACATGTCAATCCAAAGTAACCAAACGGGGGTTTTGTGAGTTTAAGTAATCTAAGCATGCAAAAGTAAACATGCAAAAGTAAACAAGCAAAAGAGTTGTGAAATCAGTGATGGGAAAAGCACTTAGTCAAACAACATCCACTATTCGTATGACAAGTTGATCCTAGATACTCATTCAAAATCTCATGCAATGGAAATTCCAATTCCTTTTCAGATATAACTATTAGCACTAACTAATTAAACAACCCTGAAACTATCAAGATTCAGTTTAACAGCAGCTTTACGGATAGGAATATAGTTGGATACAATTCTAGCATAAAACAACCAGCTTTTATCCTAGAATATAAATCAGTTCTCTTCTGCATAAGACTAGCACAACCAGATACTAGTACGATGCAGTTGCTACTCTGAAATAGATATGCTCAACCAGTAACAATCTAGATCTAGCAATCAATCAATAGAAACAAACCCTAGTTGCGTAGGCTAGAGATTATCAATATTAATCATAAGCAATCAAGCAAGAGAATAGATAAAATCCATGCAATAGATAAGGAACGAGAATCTCACAACTGAATCAAAACGAAAGCTTCAGCGTCTGACTAAGCCAGGGAGGCTTAGTTCTTCATAACGTAGAACGTAGAAAGGAGAAGTAGAATTAGGGTTCCGAGATAGTTTATGAGATGATAGGCAAACAAGCCTTTTCTCAACCCTTAAATACTAAAGGAAATAAAGCTAAGTTAACCTAAAACAAAATAATAAAAACGTAATAAAATAATGCGAAATAACATATAAGGAAAATCGGCTCGGCAGACTTCAGACACGCACGGCGGTCGCTGCAACCTCCACGGCGGGCGCCGTAATCGCGGCAGGCACCGCATTTCCACGGCGGGCGCCGTAATCAAGTCGTAGCTAGCTTCTCTGGGCAGGAATTGGCGGCGGGCGCCGTAAGTTGCACGGCGGTCGTCGTGCACTCGTTTCTTCCTCCTTTGTCTCTTCAGCTCCCGAAAGCGTGTCTTCAGCACCTCCTCGCCAATACTTCATAACTCCTTGGCGTCTACTACTGGTGACTTCTCCTCAGTGTCTCCTATGATCTCCAAAATAGCTCAAACACCTCCAAATACACCAACTTTGCCTCCAAACGCCATGCACATGAATGTGTCTAAATCTACCCGAATGGCACCAATAAATCCTCTAATGACTTTTAGTTAAGCACTACAAAGTAGTGCTTATCAGAGGCTCATGAGTTATGGACATTTGGTCTGCTGGTAGCCCATCCCCGTATTCTTCGCGAGGCTTGTCAGCGAGGTAAGGCTTTTGAGGCACGCGCTCAGGTTGACACGGTTATGGCACGGTCTTAGGCTGGAGGTGCTCCTGGCAAAGCCTCTGCCACTCTTGGAATTGGCGGAACTGCTCCCATTCCACCTCGCTTAACACCACCTCTCGTGGATGGTTTAGGGAAATGTGACGCTGGGATTATACTTCGTCTGACGCGCCCATCTGTGGGCATTCATGATCCATAGCTTCTGACGTTTGTTGGGCCTAACTGCGTGAGTGCATCCCCACGGTCGGCGCTAGTGTTGAATGTCGGTTTCAGCTACGCGAATAAATCAAAGATCAATACATCTTCGACCCCAGATTTCCTTCTTTTGATCTTCACTCTTCAAGGGCACACTCCGCAGCTAGATCGGGTTCTTCTTCCCACGTTGCTCGAGCAGCTACTTCGTATGGCCGCTTATAATGTGTAGAAGGATTTATTCTCTGTCCTCGATCGTCTTCCTCGTGCTTCGATTTCTCTCCTTGTGGATATCCGCCACCTGAAACAACCCCCGGAGATGGTACTTCCGAGGAAAAGTCTTCTGACGCCCAAGTCACCAAAAATTCACCAAAATCATAGATGAAAGGGGGAGAAGAAACAAAGAAATCAATCAATGGACGCTCTCGATCTGGGTTTTGGGGGTGTTTTTCTTGATTGCTTGAGGAAGAAGAGAAGAACAGTTGTAACCAAGTGAGCGTGCTTGTTCCCTCTCTCTCTCATCTAACCATTTCCGTGCCAAAAGTGCAAAAAGATCCATTTTCCTACATTAGCTTGGAGTATTTATAGAAGAGGTGTGACCCCATCTTTACGTGGCCGGCTACCACTCTTCATGGACTAATGGTCCTTTTCCAATCATTCCAGCCCAAGACTCTAATTAGCCCATGTTAAATCTGACTCTCACACTAGGTTGGAAAATGAATTATGAGATACAAAGACAACTGAATAAGGAGAAAAAAGTGAAGCAAATCAAAGGCTGACATTTCTCTAATCCACCATTAATTATCTTTGTCTAGTTGGAAATTGGCATATTATAGATTTTGAAACCAAATCTGAAGATTGGAGTGGATTGAGGATTGGAAATTCGAAATATTCGTCTATTCTTGCATAATGGGGAGAAGAAGCGGCTCGAGGCCACTTCCACGGAGAAGATGGTGAAGGACTTCTTCCAAACTATCATGCGCCTCGACCAATACACCAAATTTCATATCTGAAATGGGGATCCGAAACAGGGAGACACATCTATTATGGTAGAGGTTGAGAGGGGATCGTTGGCTATAATGCGGGAGGGGAAACTGGGAAGAGAACGAGGGTTATTATTTAGAGTAGAAATTAAAAAAATATATAATTGGTTCCACGTGACATAATTGTAGGGGATGAGGAGAAGTTTATTTTAATTGTAGTAATAGATTAATAATCTGATACTTTTTCGTCTTCAGCCTGCATATATAAAGGGAGGTGCTAGCTACACTCAAATGTTTTCACTAAATAAGCTCAATTGTCCACGCGTACAGAAAGCGGGAGTGGGAGCGAGACCAGATGCACGGATACGCGAAGCGGGAGCGAGACAGACTGAACGGGTATCCGATGGAGGTCAAAAATCACAAAGAGTCACGCACCCGCGTTGCGGGTGCGTGACTGTTTGTCACTAAATGTGACTCACTCTCCCGCAAAGCGGGTGCGTGACTCTTTGTGAGTTGAAGAACTTGTGGTTGTTCCTCCTCATCATATATATGGGACCGTCTAGCCATGTTCTTCCCCAAGAAAGACCCCTCTCGAGCCATCTAATCCAAACTCCGACTGTACCATCATCTTCCTCGTGCTCAAGTCAGTTGAACTTGACTCCAGAATCGTCTAGAACCATATCCGAACGGTATCGAATCACCTCCGAACTTGTCCATGTTATGCACAAAAATCAGTGAACTTGACTCCAGAAAGACCCCTCTCATATATATGGCACCATCTAGCCATGTTCGTCCCCAAGAAAGACCCCTCTCGAGCCATCTAATCCAAACTCCGACCATACCATCATCTTGCTCGTGCTCAAGTCAGTTGAACTTGAATCCAGAATCGTCTAGAACCATACCCGAACGGTATCGAATCACCTCCGAACTTGTCCATGTTATGCACAAAAATCAGTGAACCTTACCACTTTGAAGCACTTTTCTAAGTCCGGTGGAACATACCAGCCGTTGTAATCCATCCTCGGAGAAACTTTGCAGCTCCACAAACCAAACGACACTAGCCTTGCTCTATGTGGTTGCTCTTCGAGCCGCCAACGAGCCACTCAAAATTGACTTAATCAAAGACTTTGAAAGGACATTAGTGATAAACACTACTTTGTAGGGCTTAACTAAGAGTTATTAGAGGGTTTTATTGGTGCCATTCGGGTAGATTTAGACACAATCTTGTGCATGGCGTTTGGGGGCGAAGTCTGGTGTTTTTGGAGGTGTTTGAGCTATTTTGGATATCATAGGAGACACTGAGGAAGGAAGCCACCAAAAGAAGACGCCAGGGAAGTGAAGACGAGAGGTTAGGAGGCGAAGCCAAGGAGTGAAGGCCGAGCATTAACCGCGACCGCGGGCAAGGGTGCCGCGATCGCGGTTCCTCGGGCAAGTCGAGAGTTTTCCACAGGCGCGGAGGAATGTGAAGAGCGCGGAGCCACAAGAGGCCGTGATCGCGGTAAATGGGCCGCGATCGCGGGTCGTCGACGCTGGAAGTTCTGACTTTTCCCGAGTCTATCTTTTCTAATTTCTTTTCTTATTTTTCCATGTTATTTCGTTTCTTTTCTTATTGGGCTAGGTCATTTGTTAGAGGCCCTATATATACTCTCTTTAGCATTAGGTTTAAAAGGGGGGCTTTTCCAAGTTCAGTTTTTTGCAATTTCAATTCAGCGTTGCCACTTTTCACACCTTTGGAGTTCATCATGTTTATGAGGAGCTAAGCCTCTTTTTCTTAGTCCGGTAATGGAAGCATAAGTTTATTCATCTGGTTGTGAGGTTTTGTTCCTATCTATCTTATCCTATTGAGTTATATCTTTTCTCTTGAGCAAATTCTTATTTGGATGTTTGTTGGTTTATCTAGATTGATCACCTAGGTTTATTGCTTTCATTCATATTGCTAATACTAGGGAACTGTTGGGCTAACTCTCTAGTTCGAGTAGCGAGCATAGATTCTTATCTGCCACTGTGGAATTTATCTATGTAGGGAATTGATTACATGTTGAATGCTTCTGGTTGAGGTGTTATGTGTATCCTGGTTAATTCTTATGTTCATTGCTGCCTTTGGGTTGAATCACTAGTGGTGCTAGGGTTATTCATTGGTAAGGGTTCTTAGGGATGGTTTCTCTATTAATCTACACAAGATCAGGACAGGAATAACCGAATAGGAAGATAGGACATAATCAAGGAACAACCTTTGAATGACTTATGTGGACATTACTTGGCTAAGTGTTTTCTCTCTTTGATATTTTCATCATATAGTTTGTTGTGTTTGACTTAATTGTGACCAACCAACCTACAACTCCCCCTTCTTGGTACTATTGCATGCGAACAACACATAGATTAATCCCTTCCTCTATGTGGATTCGACCCCTGCTTACCCTAACTACTTGTTTAGGTTTTGCTAGGATTTTATTTGATTGATTAGGTGATAAGACTTAAGCCTGCTATCAAATTGGCGCCGTTGCCGGGGAGGCAAGCGTTGATTTTTCTGTGTGTTTGTCTGTGTGTTGTGTTCCTTTGGTGTGGACCTATCTTATGGTCCACACCCGTGCTACTAATTCCCCTCTACTTGGTTTTAATTCAGAGATTGAGAGAACCCTTTCCCAGGGTCGCAGAATAAATCGTGCTTTGGTTTTTGATAATCCTGCGTTCGAGATGGCTGACGCAGAGCAGACGTTGAGACAGTTGACCGCCCCTAACATGCAGCAGCAACCGCTGGCTGTGCAGTTTCCTGTGTTGGGCGAGGGCGTAAATTTTGAGCTGAAGTCTGGGTTGATCCACTTACTCCCCCACTTCCATGGGATGAGTGGTGAAGACCCCAACAAGCATCTTGTTGGGGTCCATTCGGTGTATAGCAGTATGAAGCCGAAGAACGTGACGGAGGACCAGATCAAGCTGAGGGCCTTTCCTTTTTCACTGAAGGATGCGGCCAATGATTGGTTCTACTATCTCACTCCAGGGAGCATTGACACTTGGGTCAAGATGAAGAAAGCCTTCCTGGAGAAGTACTTCCCAGCTACCAAACTGAATAGCCTGAAGCGAACTATCAACAACATCGAGCAGCAGTCTGGTGAATCACTTTATGAGTATTATGAGCGGTTCAAGAAGATGATATCCAGTTGCCCCTTCCATGGCTATTCTGAGCAGGACCTCGTACTTTATTTGTACGGTGGTCTTCCTGATGAAGAGAGAAGGATGATGAACGCTGCTTGTGGGGGGAACATCCTCAACAAGACTCCTGCTGCAGCTTTTGAGATTTTTTTTAGCTTTCTGAAGGGTCCCGACAATTCAGTAAAAGGGCGGGCATCCAATATGTGAGAGTTGCAGAATCTCAGCCCAATTCTACTCTTCTTGCTGAAATGGCTGAGATGATGAGGAGATGTATAATGAGAGGTGCCTTGTAGCAAGTCAAATCATGTGGGTTATGCTATGAAATGATGCATCCAACTGATGTATGCCCCACCCTGCAAGAACCAACTGCTGAGGTGAACGCCATTGGCGGATATGGCCCTCAAAGGCCAAAATATGACCCGTACTCCATCACCTACAATCCAGGGTGGAGAGATCACCCAAATCTGAGATACGGAAACCAACAGAACACTCATCAAGGGCATGAGACCCAGGATTTTCAACAGTACCCCCAGCGGCAGTTTCAAGGAAGCCAAGCAGATCAAAGACCACAAGAACGGGGAGTTGCCCGCATCACCAATCTTGAGGACCAGGTCAACACACTGGCGCAGCATATGAATACTTTGGCGCAGACCGTGGGAACCATGCATCAAAACATGGTTCAGTTTCAACACGAGACCAAGTCTAGCATACAGAACCTAGAGAAGCAGGTGGGGCAGATCTCCCAGACAGTTAGCAAGCTTAAAGCTAGAGTGTCACGAGCACTCCCATCTCAAACTGAGATAAATCCTAAGCAAAACGTCTACTCCATGACGTCAAGGCCCAGATGGGAGCTTGAAGAAGAAAAGATGGGAGCCAAGAAGTACGAGAACGAACCGCGACCGCGGGCAATTTGCCGCGATCGTGGGTCTGTTGAGCAAGAGAATGGGCAAGATGCGCCGATTAAGCACGATCGCGGGCAGGATAGCCGCGACCGCGGGGCCCCAGTGCAAGAACCGCGATCGCGGGGTGAAAACCGCGATCAAATTTCGGAAAACAGGCCGTCTCCACTTACTTTCATGACGCGGTATGTCTACCCGGAGGGATATTTTAACATCCTAGTGCCATTCCCTGTAGCACTAGAAGATGACGAACCCATTGAGGGGCTGAAGAGAATGTTCGAGACATTCAGGAACTACAAGGTGACCCCCCAATTGAGCAAAGCGATGCCTCGCTTTGCAAACTTCCTGAGGGAGCTATGCAAGCTCAAGAAGGAGCAAAAGGAGCGGTCGAAGAAAAAGGTGAAAGTCAAGAAGGATGTCTCGGCTGTGATGCAAAAGAAGATCCCGAAAAAGTGTGAAGATCCCGGGATGTTTAGTCTACCCTGCAAGATTGGGGAAACCGAGTTCAGTGAGACATTGCTGGATTTGGGAGCCTCAATCAATGTCCTACCACTGTCCGTCTACAACACCCTCAATGTCGGACCACTAGAAAGCACGGAAATCGTCATCCAATTGGCTGACAACTCCGTCATCATTCCTGAGGGCGTTGTGAAGGACGTTTTGGTGAGCGTCGATACCCTCGTCTTCCCTGTAGACTTCTTCATCATGAACACATGGAAACAAGGAGGACGAGTAATGCTAGGGAGGCCTTTCATGAAGACCTCCAACACAAAGATCGACGTGGGCATAGGTACGATAAGCATGGAGTTTGACCAGAGGAAGGTAGAGCACAAGCTGAAGTCCATTCAGGAGCATCCCCCAGACTCAAGAGTGAAGAGCGCGGTTGCAGGAGGCAACCCAGATTAAGAAGGATGAAGCGGTATATCATGCCATGACAATAACTAAGGCGCTGTCCGGGAGGCAACCCGATGTATGTATCTTTTCCTTTGTCTTTCTTTCTTCGTTTTGCATTATTTTTTGGTGTGTTTTTGCTTTGTTTTTGTTTTTTGTTTTTTTTCCTGACTAACCTGCAGGGAAGAGACCCATGCTCATTGAAGAAGGTGTTTCCACACCAATGTAAGTCTCTCTTGTCCTTGCACTAGTCACCCCCGAAAAAAACTTAAACGGGGGAGAAAAAAAAATGTTATTGTACGAGTACGAGCTGTCCCGCAGTACCATGGAGAGCGGTGCGCATGTTGCCAACGGAGGAAGTTTTTGCTACACAATTTTTTGGCAACGATGGCGGCCCCACAGTCGACAGCTGCGAAGGAAGACCACTCATGGCCCACACCCCGTTCATATCTGGGCCCATTTTTTGTGGTATTTGAAGGTCGTGCAACCCCGTTATCACTGTTCAACCACTACTCACCAAGTGGTACCTTATGGTTGCACGGTAGAAGATAATGCTGGAATTGATGAGGCACCCGCCCTACACCAAAGACCTGGGCATTTATTGAGAAGACCGCCAGCAACAAGGGAAGTGTCCATGCCGACTCAGCGACATTTGTGAGCTTATCCCTTCTTTTCCCTGTGCTTTATGCTTTTGTCTTTCATTACTTTGAGGACAATGCAATGTTTAAGCATGGGGGAGGGTTTTATATTTCCTATGTCGCTGAGGAGAAAAAGAAAAAGAAAAAGAGCCAAAAATTGAAAAAAGGCTAAAATTGAAATCTTGGGATAGGTCGAAAACCCGAAAAGGCGGCCTAGATAATAAGCAGGTGGCTTGGACCAGCATTAGGCTGGGGTAAAAATTGGCCTAGAGTGATGTGAGTTATATTGTGAGCACATCAAAAAAAAAATATGAGTGGCTTGGTGAAAACCCGGAAGGGCGCCTTGGCAAAATGAGTGAAAAAGAAGAAGAGTGAACTTTAGGAATCCTCATTTTGGCATGGCGACATAAGAAGAGGTGATATAAGGAGGATTCGGGTAGGTCACTCTGGGAGGCATAAGGAGTCATAGATGGAGGCTAGGATTAGAGGTTACTCACACCATTGGATGTTCGGTTAAGCTTAGGGGAAGTACTATGCTTGCCCCTTAAGCTTGTTGAGTTGTGGATGTGTTATGTATGAGTTTGGTGCCAGGAGCTTGGCATGGGTTAGGTGACTCTTAGTTGGAGACATGCTTCCTGAGACCTTGGGTGCTGCATTCGAGGAGTAGACTTTCTTTTAGTTTACTCGAGGACGAGCAAAGGTCTAAGCATGGGGGAGTTTGATAAGCACTACTTTGTAGGGCTTAACTAAGAGTTATTATAGGGTTTTATTGGTGTCATTCGGGTAGATTTAGACACATTCTTGTGCATGGCGTTTGGGGGCGAAGTCTGGTGTTTTTGGAGGTATTTGAGCTATTTTGGATATCATAGGAGACACTGAGGAAGGAAGCCACCAAAAGAAGACGCCAAGGAAGTGAAGACGAGAGGTTAGGAGGCGAAGCCAAGGAGTGAAGGCCGAGCATTAACCACGACTGCGGGCAAGGGTGCCACGATCGCGGTTCCTCGGGCAAGTCGAGAGTTTTCCGTAGGCACGGAGGAATGTGAAGAGCGTGGAGCCACAAGAGGCCGCGATCGCGGTAAATGGGCCGCGATCGCGGGTCGTCGACGCTGGAAGTTCTGACTTTTCCCGAGTCTATCTTTTCTAATTTCTTTTCTTATTTTTCTATTTTATTTCGTTTCTTTTCTTATTGGGCTAGGTCATTTGTTAGAGGCCCTATATATACTCTCTTTAGCATTAGGTTTAAAAGGGGGAGTTTTCCAAGTTCTAGTTTTTTGCAATTTCAATTCATCGTTGCCACTTTTCACACCTTTGGAGTTCATCATGTTTATGAGGAGCTAAGCCTCTTTTGCTTAGTCCGGTAATGGAAGCATAAGTTTATTCATCTGGTTGTGAGGTTTTGTTCCTATGTATCTTATCCTATTGAGTTATATCTTTTCTCTTGAGCAAATTCTTATTTGGATATTTGTTGGTTTATCTAGATTGATCACCTAGGTTTATTGCTTTCATTCATATTGCTAATACTAGGGAACTGTTGGGCTAACGCTCTAGTTCGAGTAGCGAGCATAGATTCTTATCTGCCACTGTGGAATTTATCTATGTAAGGAATTGATTACATGTTGAATGCTTCTGGTTGAGGTGTTATGTGTATCCTGATTAATTCTTATGTTCATTGCTGCCTTTGGGTTGAATCACTAGTGGTGCTAGGGTTATTCATTGGTAAGGGTTCTTAGGGATGGTTTCCCTATTAATCTACACAAGATTAGGACAGGAATAACCGAATAGGAAGATAGGGCATATTCAAGGAACAACCTTTGAATGACTTATGTGGACATTACTTGGCTAAGTGTTTTCTCTCTTTGATATTTTCATCATATACTTTGCTGTGTTTGACTTAATTGTGACCAACCAACCTACAACTCCCCCTTCTTGTTACTATTGCATGCGAACAACACATAGATTAATCTCTTTCTCTCTGTGGATTCGACCCCTGCTTACCCTAACTACTTGTTTAGGTTTTGCTAGGATTTTATTTGATTGATTAGGTGATACGACTTAAGCCTGCTATCAATTAGTCACTTAATAAAAATAACAAGCGATCCAAAAAAAAAAACAATGTCACGCACCCGCTTTGCGGGTGTGGGACATTATTTACTTAACCCATAAAATGTCACGCACCCGCAAAGCATGAGCGTGATATTAAAAAATTGGATACCATAAATCCTTTGTTCGCTCCCGTTTTTCGTATGCGTGGGTTCGGTCTCACACCCGCTTTCCGTAAGCGTGAGTCTTTTGAGCGTAAACAGAAGAAAATTTGAGCGTATCTAGCGGTCGCGTATATAAATGCATCTAAATTTCGTTTAAAGAAGAATAAGATATGCATCAAATCTTACAATGTCATTCCAAAGATACAACTTCGCTGATTAAAAAAGTATTAGCACTTCTAATGATTTGGCAAAATCTACTATTGGTACTAAAATTGCGAAATTCACAACATCAAAGTATACTTCTTTAATGGTATTATAACATTTCACATGTTATGGTATAAGAAAAAAAATTATTGTATAAAAAAAAGTTTAAAGAAACTAAGTCTCGATCTCAACAATATGTGAAATTCAATGACAACCTGTTTTTTTTTATACAAGGCAAACATTAGGGCTCATCTAATACGATAGCTACCTTAAATCATCCGAATGGATGATCTTTACAAACTGAGTTCCAAAAGAATTGAAGGTAGAGTTCAGCTGTAAGAACTCATATCAATCAGTAAGAATTGGATGAGTACGATGATGATCAGTAGAGGGAGAAATAAGATCTCGGAATTGTAGAAGTGCGGAAGACAGGTATGGGGTGTGTTGCCAGGAAATCTATTGCGCGATTGGCCTCCCGGAAGCAATGGAAGACCTGAAAAGACGTAAAGGAAGAAAGCAAAGAGAAAATGTCCATAATAAAGGAATGGATTTCCCAAGGAATTTTCCAAATTCCTCGGATCGAATTAATGACCAATAAATTATCGCCTTCAATAATTAGATATTTGATATTGAGCGTAGCAGCATATTAAATACCTGAAAGAGTTGCTAGTGCCTCACAACGGAGTATTGAAGTTGAAGGGATCTGTTATCGATAGAAAGAAATTACTTTTCCATTATTATCTCTGAGGATGTGGCCAAAATGTGAGGTATTATCGTTTTTCTTAGAGCCATCAAAATTAAGTTTTACCCAGTTCGGAGTGGGTTTCTTCCAAGTCCGGTTTGTAATCAATGCACGGTTTCTTTTGATGGTTATTAGTTTTATGGATTCAGTGGATAAGGTCCAATCTTGAAAGAATCGCCAAGCTTGGTCTGAAGGGTTGAAGTTAATGGTAGTAGGAGATTGGCGAAAGATAAAGTTATTACGATGATTCCAGATGGACCACCAGAGAAATAGGAGAGGAACATGATTAGAATTGGATTGTCTGAAGTACTCAAAATTGTGTTGAAAATCTGATGTGTATAGAAGAGAGAAGGAAGATTGAAGTTTTGATTCGAGGTTAGATATCATTGACTGAGTGAATGGGCAAGTGAAGAACTAGTGATTGAGATCTTCATCCACATTTTGACATAGCTGGAAGGTAGAGTAAACGGAGTAGTAATGACGGTTAAGACGTTCCGTGGTGGGAAGGGCATCTATGACAACCTTCCAAATGAAGTTTTGAATCTTCGGAGGGATCTTCAATTTCCAAATCCAGGAGTAAGGTTGTGTTGGCGGATTATGGAGGGCGTGTTGGTTCAGTTTATGTGTGGAAGAAGTGGTAAATTTTCCGTCGGAATTGAATCTCGAAAGAAGTCGGTCTTCCATCTGTGTGACCGGTATATGTATGTTGGTAATTTTATCAATGATGCGTTGAGGTAGTAGAGTTTGTAAGATAGGTAAATTCCTTTTGTGGGACGGGGTGATGAAGGAGGATACAGTTATATCGGAGGCAGTATTGTTGCGGAAATAAGGAAAAAGATCACAGTTTGGAATCCAAGAATCATACCAGAATTTAATTGTTCGGCCATTTCCGAGCTCCCAGCTGAGACTTTTCTTAAATTCATCGCGGAGATGTAGCAGGCGTGAAAATTGCCAGGATTGTTTGGCTTTCTTACGGTACGAGAAAAGATCTGTAGAAGTAAGATATTTTTCTGTGATGATTCGGACCCATAAGTTGTTGGCCTCAGTTAAAATTTTCCATAATAACTTCATTTGAAAGGATTTGTTTATTTCAAGGGTAGTGTGGACTGTGGAGGCCCAAACCCCCAAGTGATTTAGGTTTGCATATTGAGTTCCAATTAATAAAGAAGCGGTAATTGGGGTTGTATTTATTCCAAAAGAAATTTTTAATGATTTTATCCATTTCATTGCAAACTGTAGTAGGCAGTAAAAAGCTCTGCATTAAGTAATTAACTTTAAGGCATAAGTTTGATTGGATGAGATCCAGACGTCGAGCTTAGGATAAGGTGCTAGCCTTCCATTTCGATAATTGTTTTCTTAGGTTCTGAATGTAATCACCAAATATTGTTGTTTTGACACGCCCTCGAACAATAGGAATGCCTACATATTTTTCCATGGATTTAGTAACTGGTAAGTTAAGAATGGATGCAAGAGATGTGGTGTGGTGGATACTGATGTTGGAGGATGTCTGTAGAGAGCTTTTGTGGAAGTTAATGGATAATCTTGAGATACGACTAAAAGTGTTTAAGAGGTCTTGGATAAAATGCATACTCTGCGGAGTGACATTAGCAAAAATTAAGGTATCATCAGCAAATGTGAGAAAGGGAATACATGTTCCATTTCGGGTTAATTGAATTCCAATTTTCCGATTAGGTTGTTGAGCTTTATAAGATAAAGTACGAGAAAGGTATTCCATAGCGATAATGAAGATGAAAGAGGCAATGGGGTCACCTTGACATAAGCCACACAAAGGCTTAAATATAGGTCCAGGTTCATTGTTAACCAGTACGGAGAAAGAGGTAGAGTTTATACAGGTCATAAGTTTTGTCACCCATTCAATTGAGAAACAAAATTTTATTAAAACAGCTCGAATAAAGTTCCAGTTTAACTTCTCATAGGCCTTTTCCATGTCTAGTTTAAGAGTCATCCATCCTTTTTTTCCTTTCTTTTTAGTTTGAAAAGAATGGAAAATTTCATGGGCTAGGAGAATATTGTCTTGAATAGAACGTCCTTCCACAAATGCGTCTTGATATGTAGTAATTAACTTAGGCATGAGTTGTTTTAATCTGTTAGCCATAATTTTGGTAATAATTTTATAAATCGTATTGCATAAACTAATCGGTCTGTAATGGTTGATAGTTAGTGGGTTGTCGGTTTTGGGGATAAGAGTTATGAACGAATGAGCACATTCTGTTAACATTTGACCAACATGAAAAAATGCTTGGATGTCATGAGTCAGGAATCTACCAACAATGGGCCAGATGGTTTGATACAACTCAGCAGTATAGCCGTTAGGACTAGGCGTTCCGTTAGATGGTAAGGCGAAAACTACCCTTTTTATTTCCTCATAAGTTGGCGGAGCTAGCAGCTGAAGATTATCTTGATGGTTGATGACAGTAGGAATAAGGTGGAGGTCTTGATCTGAAAGCAGATGATTAGTCGAAGGAGTAAAACGTTGTTGCAATTCCGAAGAAATCATTTGTTGAATTAGGTGGTGATCTTGAAAAATACATCCGTCTTGTGTTTGGAAGGTGGATATTTTCTGTCGATACATACGTATTTTAGCTAAGGATTGATAATATTTTGTATTTTTATCCACGTTTAGGAGGTGAGTAGATTTTGCTCGTTGTTTCTAGAACATGTGTTGAAATTCAAAGAGTTTATTATATTTTAGTAGATGACGTTGGTATTGAGTCTGGAGAGAATGAGAGGAATTAGATCGCAAAAGGGCTTCTTATAGTTCTTGTAATTTAGTTGTTGTTGCTTTTGAGTTGTTCAAAATTGGTTTTATGTTTAGCTCTAGACCAGGATTTAGAGTAGCGTTTCAAGAGTTTTTGTTTCATATAGAATTTAAACATATAAGAACCTATGTTTTTTGTATTTCCAGACTTTCTGGACTAGCGATTTAAAACTAGGATCGAAAAGCCAAGCATTCTCAAAGCGGATAAGATATAGAATTTAAGCCAATGACAACCTGTTGAATTGTGTTTTTCTAAGATAATAAAGATAGAAACTAATTAATAATTAAATTAAATTATCTAATAAGTAAAACCAAATACATAATTTGAACCAATCATCTTTTTTAGAAATAAGGGTGATGTGGCGTTATTAAACGGATCATACGTGACTGAATTACTTTTAGTTTAGTTATTAGTAACTAACTAGCATATGTCCAGCCTCGTGCCATGCACGGATTCGGTTAATAAAACTCAAAATTTAAATATTATTAAATATTTACAAAAACTAATATGGTAAATTATAAGTTTAATCTCTTGACATATATGATGATAAGGTTTTGGTTTGATTAGAATTGAAAGTATATACGCAAATTTGTATACAAAAATGGAAAATAAATTAGGAATTGCATACAAATAACTGAATAACAAAACATATAAGTTTCGAATTAAGTAATGAGAACGTTATTTATGTATTATCAATTAAAAGGGTACAATAGTTAAATATATCACATATTTATTTCAAATCTTTTTAATTTATATTATCATTTTTGCACCATGAATCATATATTATCATTTATGTTTAATTGCATGTTACCAATTATATAAACTTAAGTATTAAATACTATAATAAATAGCGTAACTAATAAGGTAAAAATATATTACAAATAATTTTATTTACAAATAAGAAGAAACTTATTAGGTGATATAAATTTGAGATGTTAATATCTGTATATTTAAAGTAGAATATTTTAGGTAAGAAAATAGATAATAAATATAATATGTAAATATTAAAATTAGGAAAGGAAAAAATTATAATTGTACATTGAGATTTGCTTACGAGACATAACTCACGGGCTGACACGTAGGAGAAATAATTAGGGCTTTTATATAGTATATAGATATATGGTCCGAGAATGAAGAATATTCATGCTTAACCTAGGTCTTAAGGTCATAGGTTAAGCATATTGTTACAAAAATGATATCTAACAAATATTTCCATTACGAGTATGCTTAGTGGCGGAACCATAAAAATTTGAAAGGGGGGTCACACTCGATTATAATTACGAACAATGACAAACCGGGGGAATGGATGACATGGTAGATATTATTATTATTAAGAATGTTATTATTATTAACTACATAATTTGAAACAAAAAAGTAAATAATTTAAACTATTGTAGTTATTCTAATATCTAGTCTTTATAATGACACACTGAAGTTTTTTTTTATACACATGTGTAAGTCTTATTCTTTCTTTTTTCCGAGTATAGACAATATCATATTTAGTCTAAATTGTAGCACACTAAAACTATTTCATATATATACATATACAAGATACAAGATTTATCCCTTATGTACGTTAGGGATGTCGGGGTTTTACTAACAAAATATATTTTGTATTGTGTTTTGAATTGGCACATTGTGAACATAGATTTTAATATATAACACTTCCTCATCAGACATATGTTATGTAATACGTTTCCAATTTTCCAACTTTCACATAGGAGATGAAATTATTTGTAAATTTTTAATCAGAACAACTCTCTCTTATTGTACATGTATCTTACTAAATGACTAATTTTTTATAATTAATAAAATTTGTTAAATATGAAAATATATCCTAAATTACACTAAGTATGTTTTACACTTAATTAAACAACCTAACAGCTTATCAAACAAATATTAATAACAACAATAAAGTAATTCCAAAAAAATGAGAGTTTTTTTTTATACAGACAAACAGAAGGTATCCTTACAAATCAGAAGGCATACCTAAATCATCACAACGGATGATTTTTACGAAGGATTTACAATCTAATGAGATGCTAGTTCTCAAATCTAAATAGTGTTGTCGAGAACGAAGCTGTTGAGTCGGGTCTTGACTCTTTGAAAGGAACTCAATAATTGAACTGCGCAGAACAATAGAAGAGATAGAAGTAGAAGCCAGGAAGTCAACTGCTTTATTAGACTCTCGGTAGCAAACCATAAAGCAACGATCTTATTTCCATAATTATAGGATAGATTTCCCATGGAATTTTCCAAATTCCACGGATCGAATTAATAACCGAAAGATTATCTCATTCAAGAACTATTCTCCTAAAACGATGCGAAATATCCCTACGAAGGCTCTCAAGAGCGGCCAAAGACTCGGCCTTCATAGGTGAGGAGCAGAGAATCTGCTTGTGGTCCAAGAAGACCACCTCACCAGAATGATTACGGAATACGTATCCAATGTGTGTTGAACCATTTTGTTTGACATAAGCATCAAAATTTAATTTAATACAATGTGGAGGAGGCTTTTTCGATCGAGAAAATTCTCTTGAACCCTTTTTTTTTGCAAGAAGAGGATGCTTCTTCTAAGAAAGACTGCATCCAGTCCTTGTAGGAAATGAAAGCAATGTTCACTGTTTTTTGTATGTCAAGCGGGATCTTTCTAAAGATTAAAGCATTACGTTTTTTCCATATCGTCCACTAAAGAAAAAGAACCGGAATTATATTTCTGTTTCTCGAATGAAAGAATTCCATATTAGTGTAGAAATCGCTGTCAAAGTCAATGCTAAAAGTAATACCAATGAGTTTTTGAAGAAATTATAGAGATCGTAAACTGAATGGGCATTTAAAAAACAAATGGTTCAAGTCCTCAATGGGAGAATTATAGAGGACGCACCTAGATGGGACCTTGGAGAAGAACCTATTTAGGCGTTCTGTAGTAGGCAAAGAGTCGCTGAAGCATTTCCAAAGAATTTTTTTTATCTTTGGCGATATCTCTAATTTCCAGAACCAAGTCGGGAATCCTGGAGAGGCTGCAGGATGAGAAGTTATTGATCGCGCGCTTTTGACGGAAAACTGACCATCCGTAGATAGTTGCCAATATAGTTTGTTTGCTATGTAAGTTATAGGTATAAAGATGTTCAAAATATTTTGGATTAAGTGTGATGGAAGAACATGCTGAAGGGCTCCCAGATCCCACTTCTTATAAGCGGTAATGTATTGTGAAACTGTGTTGCTTCGATCATTACTTTCGGCAAACTGTGAACGAATACAGTCAGGGATCCAGTGGTCTTCCCAGAACTTGATATGATTTCCATCACCAAGTTGTCAGAAAATTCCTTTCTTAAATTGTTCTCGTAGGTGGAGAAGTCTAGAGAATTGCCATGAGTCAGAAACATTTTTTGTGTACGAAAAAATATTAGAATTCCTTAAGTATTTTTCTGAGATTAATTGGACCCAGAAGGAATGAGGGTCAGATATCAATTTCCAGAGAAGTTTCATTTGCATAGCGCTGTTAATGTTCTGAGAGAGTTCAAGGTCAAGCCCACCAAACGTCGTAGGTTGACAAATAGTCTCCCAGCTAATAAGAGAATGATAATTAGGACTTGAATGATTCCAGAAGAAATCTCTGTTAATTCTATCAATCTCTTGACAAACTCCTTTTGGAAGAAGAAAACTTTGCATTAGGTAATTTGTTTGTGATTGTAAATTTGATTGGATTAGGACACAACGACCAGCCTGGGACATTGAGTTTCCCTTCCATTTTAAAACTTGTTTTTTTAATTTAGAAATTGCTTCAGAGAACATTTAATTTTTAACTCGTCCCCTAATAATAGGAATACCTAGATACTTTTCCATAGAACGAGTAACCTGTAAGTTTAAGATACTTGCAAGGGAAATAGATTGTTGTCTAGAAATATTACAGGATGTTTGAAAGGTACTTTTATGGTACTTTATAGAAAGTCCATTTTTAAGAGAAAAGTCATCAAGGATTGATTTGATAAAAAGCATATTCTCTTGTGTAGCATTTGCAAAAAATAATGTGTCATCTGCAAAATTTAAGAAAGGAATACAAGTACCATGTTTAATTATCTGAATAAGATACTTGCAAGGATGTTTACAAGGGAAATAGATTGTTGTCTAGAAATATTACAGGATGTTTGAAAGGTACTTTTATGGTAATTTATAGAAAGTCCATTTTTAAGAGAAAAGTCATCAAGGATTGATTTGATAAAAAGCATATTCTCTTGTGTAGCATTTGCAAAAAATAATGTGTCATCTGCAAAATTTAAGAAAGGAATACAAGTATCATGTTTAATTATCTGAATACCTACAAACCAAAGACAAGCTCAAGTCTTTGGGTATCATTCAAGAAGACACTTGCGTGCTCTGCGGTCTCCACACAGAAACTCGGGAGTTTCGATCCATTCTTGACTGGGTTAGCTCTATGCAAAGATACAAAGGTAAGGGCAAATTCTCCTTTTTCCTATGGACTACATGTATGACTGCTTTGGTCTACTACATCTGGAGTGCCCGAAATTCTAGAATTTTCAAGAACTCGAACATAGGGCCTAGTGAGTGTTCTAGCACTATTATTGAACATGTAAGGAATTGTATTCAAGCACGATGGATCAAGAATAGTCGTGAGTACAGAAAGTGGATTGTGAAACTTGGGATTGGGAGATCCTTGTAATACCTAGGCCACCTAGGACTTTTGTTAGTTTTCTTACACTTGAATGAAAATTACCCCCCTTCATTCAAAAAAAAAAATTATCTGAATACCAACCTTTCTGTGTGGAGATTGTGATTCTCGAGTAAGTGTGCTTGCCAAATATTCCATAGCTAGGACAAAAATAAATGGCGCTATAGGGTCACCTTGTCGTAAGCCGCAGAGAGGATGGAAGACATTTCCCGGCTCATTATTGACCAGTACAGAGGATGAGATATTAGTGATACAAGTCATGACACGGTCTATCCATAGATCTGAAAACCCAAAACTGCGAAGAACAAGAGTAATGAAGTTCCAATTTAGTTTATCGTATGCTTTTTCCATATCTAGCTTAAGGGCCATCCATCCAGTTTTCCCCTTTTTTCTTTTGTGGAATGAATGAAAGATTTCATGTGCGATAAGAATGTTATCCTGGATAAGTCTTCCCGGAACAAAAGCACCTTGCAGAGGAGAAATTAAATTATGAAGTATAAGTGATAGCCGATTTGCCATAATTTTAGTTATGATTTTGTAGGATGTGTTACAAAGGGTAATTGGCCTGTAATGATTAATTGAAGTTGGTTGATCAGTTTTAGGAATTAAAGTAATGAATGAGTGAGCTACATCACGAAGTAGGTGTCCTGAATGAAAAAATGATTGAACTGCAGAAGAAAGAGATTTCCCAGCTATATTCCAATATTTTTGGTAGAACTCAACAGTAAATCCATCAGGACCTGGTGTCTTGTTTGTAGGCATTATGAAAACAATATTTTTAATTTCTGAATGAGTTGGTGGAGAGCATAATTGGTTGTTATCGTAATCAGAAAGCAAAGAGGGAATAATACTGAAATCTTTCGTTCTTAAGGAACCATAGTGAAAGGGTTTAAAATGGGATGCAAGTTCATTTGTAATTGTATCTCTGATTAAGTTGTCATCAAAAAGATGATTGTCATTTTGTGAAGTAAATGAAGTGATTTTTTGTTTGTATGTTCTTATTTTAGAAACAGACTGAAAATAACGTGTGTTCATATCCGCGTTAAGGTTATGTTTGATTTTCGCACGTTGTTTCCAGTACTCATGTTGAAATTTTAGGAGTTTATTATATTTTAAGAGGTGGTTGTCATAAAGCTGCATTGTTCGAGAATTCGTAGGATCGTGAAGGAGTTGGTTTTGAAGGCTAGATAATTTTTCCTGTGTCATTTGAAGCTGATGAAGAATATTAGCTGTGTTATTTCGTTTCCAAGATTTAGAGTAAACTTTAAGAAGCTTTTATTTCATATAGAATTTGAACATATAAGATCCTTTATATTTGTAATTCCAAACTTTCAAAACTAGTTTAGCAAAAGTAGGTTGATCAAGCCATGTATTTTCCAGACGGAAAGGAATTCTTTTAAAATTTTGTGAATTATCCAAAGAAGTTGTAATCAGACAATGATCGGAGGTAGTGAATGGATGGTGATGAACGTTGAAAGACAAAATAGAGGAGGATGGGAGTAAAAAAAAAAAAAAAAAAGCCGGTTTTAATTTTGTTTATAACAGAATTCTAAACTATGTATAAGAAAGAGGAGGCACAGGACCCCTGGACCCCCCAGCTCCGCTTTTTAGTATGCTTAACGTATGTCCCTAGGTTATTAGTTAGAAAAATCCCTAGAAAATAGCCCAAGTAGATATTTGGTAATTCACTTGCGAATTGCCGTATACACATGCAATGCAAGTAACACATGACATACATATTAAAAAATTATGCACTCATAGTCAGATTCGTTCAATGAATTCCTCTATTCTCTCCTTCCTTTTAGGAATTAATTAGGTCAGTTTCTAACAAATATTGCAAAGTTTCCATGCGAATTCAGATTTCGAATCCTCTACCAATCTTTCTTGTTTAGTTATAGAAATTATTCATAGCAACACATAACGCAATCAAACGATTTCCAAGATCCCCGAATTTGGAGACCGATTCCAAACACAAGCTAGCTAGGGAATGAAATAGAAGGTGAAGGTGTTGATGATGCACGCATCGGATCAATCGGACACGGTGAGTCTGCAGGCGCAGTCGTGGCCGGCGTCGCCGAAACGCAGCGCTGCGGTGTACTACGTGCAGAGCCCCTCACGTGACTCGCACGAGTCCTGCACGAACCAGTGCACCCCCACTCCGACGTCGTTTCGGAGCCCCGCGGACTCCCCCTCCCTCTTCGGCGCACGGAGCTCGCGGGCGTCCACTTCGGCCAGCCGCGTGTCCGGCGGCGGCAGGCCCAGGCACATCTCCCAAAAGCTGAGCGACGACTGCCGGAGGTGGCGCGTGATAGAGGAGGAGGGCGGCGGGGGTGAGTATTACGTGGATGCCACGAGAAGCTGCCACGTGTGGGGAGGTGTGATGGGATTCGTTGGCGTGTTCAGCCTTTTCTGCCTGTTCATTTGGGGGGCCAGCAGGCCATTCGTACCCCAGATATGGGTTAAGGTAGTTTACCGGTTTTACTCATTGTTGTTTAATACTTTCTTTAACCTACGTCCTATGCTTTTGTAAAATACTATGTAGTAGAGTACATATATGCAACTTGCAACAACACGCACGGTATTGATAACATATCTTGTCTTGTAATAAAGTCGAAAGCCCAAGAAATATAGCCGGGACGTGACTAGCTAGTGGGTTGTAGTGTTGGGCCTCATTCCCAGAGGTAAAACACAAATAGATTCTTGATCAACGTACTCATTCGATATATCATTCTAGTGCAGCGTTTGATAGTCCATGAGTTCTACACCGGAGAAGGCTCGGACTCGACAGGGGTCCCTACCAAGATGCTTACGGTGAACAGCTCTGTTACGATGAGGGTGCATAACCCAGCTACATTCTTCGGCATCCATGTCACCTCACTCGATTTCAATCTCATGTACTATGACCTTGTTGTCGCGTCTGGCCAGGTTAGACGCTCCAAATTGAAGTACTCAATGCAGTCTGCCTTTGCTTTGCATCTTACATTGTTATGCTATGTGTATGTGACAGATGAAGGGCTACTACCAGCCCAGACTGAGCTGGCGATACGTGGATGTGAGCGTCAAGAGCAACGAGCTTCCTCTGTATGGGGCCAGCACAGGTTTTGCGGCTGCCAAAGTCGCTCTTGGGGTCCCGATGAACCTGGTTTTCGAGCTTCAGACGAGAGGGCGTGTGGTGGGAAAGCTCGTCAAGAGCAAGCACCAACTACGCGTCTCTTGTTCCTTGGCCATGAACGCCAACTATCCTTCAATTCTCCAATTTCACCGGAACTCTTGTCGCTATCATTGACAAAAGTTCTTCGTCGTGTCTTCCATGTTTCTGGATTTGTTTTCTATCTACGTGCAACATATGTCATCTGGAACAATGTTATAAAAGCTTGAGATGGAAAGTTATGGATACCATAGTTCATTTTCTAACTTGATGTTGATACAAGTATGTAATTGTGTTTTTGACTGAATCATTTAACTATGTTATATGTTGGGCCTTGTTTCAAATTAGGCCCAAGGTGAAGTTGGATCCATGGCCCCGAAGATTCAAAACAGATTATGTTCATCACAGACGATCTGATAAAAAAAAAATTGAACTTTTTTCCCCATATTCATGTAGAGAATTTCAATACGAGTCCGTGCATATAAAATTCGTCCAAAACGGACATCGTTTACCCCTCCAAAAGCCCAAAAAACGAAGCCTTCTTATCCATTTTTTTTACAATTTGGTGCCCGGCATATAGCGCATTGTACTGATTTTTTTTTGTTTTTTCAGCATTTTTCTACTATAAATTTGTATAAAATTTTAATACGAATCCGTACATATAAAAATCATCCAAAACAGATATCGTTTTCCCCTCCAAAAAACGAGAATAAAAACTTTAGAAACTATAGTATTTAAGTAATATATTTTGTAATACTTAACTATAGTACATAAAGTATAATTATTTTTCCATAATCATGTAGAGAACTTCAATACGAGTCCGTACATATAAAATTCGTCCAAAACGGATATCGTTTGCCCCTCCAAAAACCCAAAAAACGAAGCCTTCCTACCCATTGTTTTTATAATTTGGTGCCCGACATATAGCGCATTGTAGTGAAAAAAATTGGTATTTTTTGCATTTTTCTACTATAATTTTGTAGAAAAATTTAATACGAGTCCGTACATATAAAATTCATCCAAAACGGATATCGTTTTCCCCTCCAAAAATTCAAAAAACGAGAATAAAAACTTTAGAAACTATATTATATAAGTAATATATTTTGTAATACTTAACTATAATACATATAGTATAGTTATGCATTATAGTTAAGTATTGCGAACTTATTACTTATATACTGTAGTTACACATTATGGTTAAGTATTATGAACTTATTACTTATATACTATAGTTTAGTATTATGAACTTATTACTTATATACTATAGTTATGCATTATAGTTAAGTATTACAAAATATATTAGTTATAAAGTATAGTTATGCATTATAATTAAGTATTACGTACTTATTACTTATATACTATAGTTACATATTATGGTTAAGTATTACGAACTTATTACTTATATACTATTATAGTTAAACATTATGGTTAAGTATTATGAAATTATTACTTATATATTATAGTTATGCATTATAGTTATGTGTTATGAACTTATTACTTACATACTATAGTTACACATTATGGTTAAATATTATGAACTTATTACTTATAAAGTACAACTATGCATGCATTATAGTTAAGTATTACGAACTTATTACTTATATACTATAGTTATACATTATAGTTAAGTATTATGAACTTATTACTTATATACTATAGTTACACATTATAGGTTCCCCTTTAAAATATATATTACTTATATACTATAGTTTCTAAAGTTTTTTTAGTTAAGTACTACGAACTTATTACTTATAAAGTATAGTTACACATTATGGTTAAGTATTAAGATCTTATTACTTATATACTATAGTTAAACATTATGGTTAAGTATTATGAACTTATTACTTATATACTATAGTTACGGAAAAGCTAAATGCACGCGAAAATACACGCTTAAGATATGCGTGTGGTTTTGCACGCTTATGTTAAGCGTGTAGGGGTATTCTTGCCATTTTGAAAAACATGTATGTATTACACGCTTATGTTAAGCGTGTACCCACACGCTTAACATAAGCGTTTAATACATGAGCTAGTTATTGGGCCGGCCCAAATAACTAGCTCATGGCCCAAGTAAGCGTGTATATACACGCCTAGCTTAGGCGTGTACATACACGCTTAACGTAAGCGTGTATATACACGCTTAAGAAGACAATTCGTCTCCTTCCTCCCGCCGCGAGTTCAGACCTAACGAAATCGAAAGCTTTTCCACGATTCGTCTTCTTCCATTTCCTTCGATTGTTTCCATTAGCCATGGATTTGGATTAGGCTGGGTTGGGCGACTTGATTGGCGTCGGAGAGAGCTCCGAAACCGTCGGCGGAGCGGCGGCCGAAAATCTGGACGCGACTGGCGCCGGTGCGACTGGCCCGACGACAACGAGCTCCGGTGTGGCAACGCACGGCGACGCGGAGACGGCTGGCTGCGGTGCGAGCGGTGGCGGCGCGGAGGCGGCTGGTGGTGGTGCGAGCGGTGGTGGGAGGAGCTCCTGGCTGGCGGTAGAGGACGAGGAGGAAGAGGAGGCCTTGGTGGTTTCCGGCGGAGCTCGAACCCGAGGTGGAAGGGGAGGTGGAGCTAGGGACCGAGCGCAACCGAGGGCGACTCCGATTGAGGCTCCGACGGCGCCTGTATCGAGTCCGATCAGTCTACGAGCGGTATTATTTTTAATTTTAAATTGATCATAATTTTCGTAATTGTTTTCATAAATATATTTCTTAAGATTTGATTTAATGTGGAGTAGAATAATTTAGTTAATTTGAAATAGAATAATTTAGTAAATAATTTGGATTAGAATACATTATCGTTTACATTTTGAATTAATTCGGATTAGAATTATATAGCTATTATTTTTGTATTATTTATTATTTATGGATTAGTTATAAATTAGCTAGTTATAGATTAGAATTATTTGCTCGTATAGTATATTTATAAATTAACAAGTATAATAAATTCTAAAATTAATCATATAAGTCCCTAAATGTATTAATTAGTCCCTAATCAAATAAGTATCCAAAAAATTAGAGTATATTGGCGGCCCTCACCCCTATTGGGCGTACGGAGCCGATACCTGTTGTTGCTGACCGCACCCGGCGTGTTGGTATTTCAGAGTCTATTCGTCATCGCACCGTTCTTGTGAGGGCTGATATATTGTCGTCCAGTGCGGTATCTTCGCATCCGCCTATGACCGATAATGATGAGTATTTGGAGGACGATGAGGACTTGGCAGCTCAGCCCATGACGGTTGATGATCAGGCTGTTGGGGAGGAGTCGCATGATGGGGTAGTGTATGTTGAGTCTGTGGAGCCTACATTACCGACGCGGGAGTTGAGTACGGACGACATTCCATTTTCTCATTCCCCGCTTTTTTTTGGGTCGATACCTACTCATGTCCCCTCTCCATCTCAAGCCAGTCCTTCTTGTACACCTCCTCCCGGTATTTCTTCTCCACTTTCTGCCGGTCCTTCTTCTCCACCTCCTCTCGGTCCTTCTTCTCCACCTCCTCCCGGTCCATCTGTTGTACATACTTACCATCCTTGGATGCCTGGAGGCCCTAGGTGTCCGATTCTTCTCCCTAGCTACGAGACACACATTGCTCGGGCTATATTTGACCGTCCTATACCTCAGCCCGCTCTTGAGGCACTTCCGCAGATGCCACCTCATGTACAGCAGAGGAGACGGAGACATAGAGGAGACGCTGCAGCTGTTGAGGATGCTCCTGTTCCTTAGATTGCTGAGCAGGAGCAGCAACCACGTCGTAGCGGGGTAGCCCGTCGTCAGGCGGAGCAGGATTTGGTATGTTTTAGGGTTTTAGTTTATGTGTTGAACCTTTAAATGTTTTTTATTAGAAAATGTATACTAATCTTAAATTCCGTTAATTTAGAGTCGTAAGATTCTGAGGATCCATTTCCACACAGCCCATTGTTCTTCACACGAACAGTATATTAGCCCTAAGCCAGATACGTGGTTTAGGCTTGCCGAGCGGAGCGGGCTTACCGGTCTACGCACACTAGGCATAGCATGCAGCATGGATGCGGCATTGATTTCTGCATTTGTGGAGAGATGGCATTCCGAGACGAACACATTTCATATGCCCTTCGGAGAGATGACCATCACCCTTGCTGATATTCACCAGATCTTATGGGTTCCCATACGGGGGAGGAGCTGCACTCCATGCCTCGATGATCTGGCAGTGAGACAGCGCATCTGTGCTGATCTGGACGTTGATCAGGAGCAGGTGAAGAGATGGCACACAACTGGTGGTATTCCTTTGACGCATTTAGAGACTAGACTGCTGGAGTGGATGAGCAGTGACGAGCGTGACGAGGGCATTATTGCTACGTACTACCTCTTGTTGCTTCTCGGCTCGACTGTCCTGGTGGACAAGTCGACTAACGCCGCGAAGCACAAGTGGTTGGCGCTTTTGTTTGACCACGACGTCACTGGCGACACTACATGGGGAGCTGGGATTCTAGCCTACGTCTACCGCAACTTGGGAGAGGCGTCTAGGCATGGAGCACAGGGCATTTCATCTTGCGGGATTCTGATTAGGGTAAGATATTGGATGGATTAGTAAAATATTAAGTTACGTTTTAATATTTCGGTCATTAATAGCCTTATTTATTCATTTACAGTGCTGGGTTTGGGCATATTTCCCACATTTTCGGGAACAATATGTCACGAACCCCCAGGCCTTTGGAGGAGTTATTCCTGGTGCCGCGGAGGTGCCTAACAGTAGAGACACCGGTCGTTTGATCGCCATACGCCGCATACTGGACCACATGAGATACGAGGAGGTAGAATAGTACACGTAATTTTTGATATCTTAGTCTTTAATTTTAAAAAGTATGTATGTATTGACTTTGCCTTTTTGACTTTACAGGTTACCTGGACCCCTTGGGTGGGGTTGGACTTCGAGGCTCCTGAGGTAGCGCCTGCCAGGTTTTGCGGTATACTGCGCATTAGCGATGTTCAGGAGCCGTACCACCCGGACAGAGTCCTCAGGCAGTTTGGGCTCATGCAACCAATTCCAGTTCTGCCCATTCAGCCCGCCAAGGTCGTCAGGAAAGCAGAAATTAAGGGATACGAGCTGAGTTTTGCGGGTGAGCTTCTAGTGGTTTGGGATGCAGAACCGAGACCCCTGATTGATCTGCACGGATCGGTTGCGACACATGGGTGGGACATGTCTGCCGATTATTTAGATTGGTATGACGAGTGTTCTCATCCATTGGTCGATCCCGGTTCCGTCAGACTTGATCGTCCGGTCGGCCCTATCCACGTCCCTCCAGTCATTGACGCAGTCGCGGTATGCTTACTTTTGTCGAATTATTTGAATGATTTATCTATTATTATGTATTTTGCAATATTTTGACAAATATTACTTACTTTCTATGCAGCGTATTCAGGTGGTTGTTGCTGATATCTGCACATACTTACGCACACCCGAGGCGGCGACACGGACTTTCGAGCAGCACGCGAGATTATGGCTGGCTATGCTGATTGGGCAGCCTCCACCCATGGCCCCACCCCCACCTCGCCAGTCGCAGATGTTTCGTGATTCTGTCACGAAACCTGGCGAAGGTAGTGGATGCGAGCCACATTAGTTTATATGTTTTGGATTAGACACGATTCATATGTACAGAGTGTTTCTGTAAACGTTATCTATTTTATCTTATTTGGTTTAGTATGTTTGTTCATGTTTATTATGTGGTTTGATGCTTACCTATGTAATACGAGAAAGCAACATTACTTTACCGAGCCATAAAAAGATGTATGAACAACTATAAGAAAATCGACACAGTACAAAACGATTAACATCGAAAAACAAATAAGTATAAAATGGAGCTCATTAATTCTAGTCGTTGAGACTTAGAGAGAAAGTAATTGGAATCGGCGTAATAACCCCATGCATAATAACCCCCATGCATAATAGAATATACGCTTAAGCTAAGCTTGTGACCTACACGCTTAAGCTAAGCGTGTTGCCACAAGCTTAGCTTAAGCGTGTAGGTCACAAGCTTAGCTTAAGCGTGTAGGTCACACGCTTAGCTTAAGCGTGTAGGTCACAAGCTTAGCTTAAGGGTGTAATTTTAACTTAAAAACCCTAAACCCTATTAACTCGTTTTAGTATACTTATGTAATACGAGAAAGGAATATGAACTTATATCATGTTAGTATACTTATGTAATACGGGAAAGGAATAGGATCTTATATCATGTTAGTATACTTATGAAATACGGGAAAGGAATAGGAACTTATATCATGTTAGTATACTTATGTAATACAGGAAAGGAATAGGAACTTATATCATTTTAGTATACTTATGTAATACGGGAAAGGAATAGGAACTTATATCATGTTAGTATACTTATGTAATACGGGAAAGAAATAGGAACTTATATCATGTTAGTATACTTATGTAATACGGGAAAGGAATAGGAACTTATATCATGTTAGTATACTTATGTAATACGAGAAAGGAATCGGAACTTATATCATGTTAGTATACTTATGTAATACGGGAAAGGAATAGGAACTTATATCATGTTAGTATACTTATGTAATACGCGAAAGGAATAGGAACTTATATCATGTTAGTATACTTATGTAATACGAGAAAGGAATAGGAACTTATATCATGTTAGTATACTTATGTAATACGAGAAAGGAATAGGAACTTATATCATGTTAGTATACTTATGTAATACGAGAAAGGAATAGGAACTTATATCATGTTAGTATACTTATGTAATACGAGAAAGGAATAGGAACTTATATCATATTAGTATACTTATGTAATACGGGAAATGAATAGGAACTTATATCATGTTAGTATACTTATGTAATACGGGAAAGGAATAAGAACTTATATCATGTTAGTATACTTATGTAATACGGGAAAGGAATAGGAACGTATATCATGTTAGTATACTTATGTAATACGAGAAAGGAATAGGAACTTATATCATGTTAGTATACTTATGTAATACGGGAAAGGAATAGGAAATTATATCATGTTAGTATACTTATGTAATACGGGAAAGGAATAGGAACTTATATCATGTTAGTATACTTATGTAAGACGAGAAAGGAATATGAACTTATATCATGTTAGTATACTTATGTAATACGAGAAAGGAATAGGAACTTATATCATGTTAGTATACTTATGTAATACGAGAAAGGAATAAGAACTTATACCATTAAGCATTTCTCGACAAAGAGGCCATACTAACTATTGGAGAATTAAAACACAATTATTTGTATAAAACACAATGGCCGTTGCAAAATGACCGTTACCAAACTACACGCCTAAGGTAAGCGTGTAGCCACACGCTCAAGTTAGGCGTGTAGTTACACGCTTACCTTAGGCGTGTAGTTTGGTAACGGTCGTTCTCCAACGGCCATTTTCCAACGAATCTATTTCGCCCTACAAATACGAACGATGTCGTCCTAATCCTTGTACACCCTTCTCCTCTGTAATTGTGTTTTAAAATTCTCCAAAAGTTAGTATGGCCTCTTCGTCGAGTTCAAGTACGGGAGAGAGTTTTTGCTTTTGTAATTTGAAGGCGATCATACACACTTGTGACCGACAATGGCAGTACGGAAGAAGGTACTGGGGATGCCCTGAATTGGGGATGTACGATGTCCACAAACCTGATAATAAAGGGGGATGTGATTTTTTGCGTGGTTCAATCCACCATAAGACGCGAGGGCATACGAGGTCATTATGGAGTTGTGGAAGGAAAGAAAACAACTTATCAAGCAGAATGAGGGTCTTTGTAGGTATTGTTTACGAAAATTAACAAATAAACATCGTAGGTGTTAGAAAGATAGAAGTAACCATTTGTTATGTTTTGTAGGAAGCAAGCAGAATTAGCGAAAGAGGGACATCGAAAATGAATCAAGCAAAATTAGCGAAACAAGGGATGTGATTTGTTATGTTTTGTACTACTGCGCGCCAGTATAGGCCCATTAAATCGGGATAAAAAAGCGAGTTTGTACTACTTGTGCGTAAATTAAAACATATCAAATTAATAATATGAACACATCAAAGCCGTCTAAATATTACATTACATACTCGTATAATCAATCAAGTACATGAACGGATCCGTCTCCCACATACATAAAAGGATCTGGTGCCCGACCATATGCAATGCGGTAATCTCGATACATCTTCAAATTCAACTCAAACTTTGTTGTCCACCACAGAATGTTTCGATCTGTGTTTCTGCGCCACGAACCAGGAGTGTGCGGTATTGGCGACCCTTGTTTAAGAACCACCTACATATACACGCACAAACTATTTTAGTAGTTAAAACAATGTAACCTAATTTCATAAATATTTTATTAGAAAAAACCTTTACCGGTATGAAGTGATCATAATTGCCTACGTGTACCATGGCAAGAATCTTGTCTGGAGGTCCTATGCTTGATGTCCTATTCCTCAACGGTAAGCAAAACGTCGTAACTTCCCACGTTAATAAGACGAGACCAACCTGATAGAGTGTGGCAAACACTAAACCCTTCAATGGCATGTGAAGCCAGTATAATTCTGAGCAAGGGCTTCTGCAATGGTTCACTTGCAAGATAAGATCCTCCCAAGACCCTTGTCGAAGACGGCAACGTATCGGCTCGTATAGCTCTCGATTGTAAAGCAACTCCGCTACCATCTCACGTCGGATGTTGGCATATTCCTGCTCTTGCCTCCCCAATAATTCAGCCATCGACCGATATCCACAATGTCCGTCGGGGCGTACATATCTAACATTCTTGATGTACGGAATCCAAAAGTCATCCACATTGTCAATCCCAAAGTTCACCCTCATATGAACAAGGGGAAAAATAGGTTCTTGAGGCCACTGCAAATCTTCTGGTTGTGATTCTTCTAGTATGGGTTGGGATTGCAAGTCGTCAAAGTCCATCACTACTGCATCACTTGCTTGATTTTTAGGACGACATGGGCCTCTACCAGTGCTCGCACTTGCCTTCCCCTTCCCCTTTGTCTTCGGCCCCGCCTTCTTCTCATTCTCGTGGAGCTCATCCCGTCTATGCTCAAACAAGCACTTATCCCTCTTCTCTGCCTTCTCATACACCTTCTCCTTGTTGCTAGCACCACTTGGCCTTCCTTTTGACTTGATTCTCGTCGGCTCCAACAAAGTACTCTCTTCTGGATGCTTCAAGTCGTGGTACAACTCACCTAGTAGGAATGTCGTGCCTTTCTTCAATGTCCCAACCTCTAACCTGGCAAACATTTCACGAAGTCTCATCTCTATAATGTCCATTCGAACATAGGCAGAAGGGCCAAGAGTTGTGGTTGGAGTCTCTTCCCATTCCAAGTCCCTCCAGAACTCGTGAACGTCTGACGGAATGAGAGGTGTTCTTGAAATGACGGCTCTTGTAATACTGTGCATGCAAGGCAACCCGAGGCAATCTCTCACCCAATGGTCGTTGAATTCTTCTGAGAACTCCTCCTTCTTCAAGATATCGTAATATCCCAACAACATATCAAAGCACCTATCAGACACTTGGTAGAAGAGCCTAGAAAAAGTAGCTCGTACAACAGCCGGCATCGATGAATCATCGAAATCCATTGGTCGTTTGGAAAGTGAAAGATTCATGCTCCCCCTAATCTGATCTATTTGAAGGATGATGGCATGGTGAATCCTCACGATCACTCTGTTGAAGCCCCCTCTACTAGAGCCAATAATATCTTTCAAAACCTTGTGCATCCCCTCAACCCTGTCAAATCACATGACGTTAGTACGACATTAACAACTATGAGTACAAAAAACAACATATTGTGAACGTCATACCTGTTTGAAGTCCTCATGAAGAAGTGAAGATGATGATCCGTCCACGCCCTTACTATGCTCGTCTTGTACGGAATAAGCCATGTGTCCTCCACGTATCCGACAAGGCCTTTATTCCAAGATGTCCGTAATACGGCAAGCCTCTCTTCATAGCTTTCTTCACTAGCTGAGCAAAAAAGTGTCCAACATTGGTTTGCAAAGGCATCAACACTTTCCTTCTTCTTCAAGATGGACGAGGCATGTGCCTCGATGTTGTGCTCTATATGCACCCATCATAAGAGGTGTTGAACTTCGGTGTCGAAAACACTCTGGATAGCAGTTATGAGGGCCTTCTCACAATCGGTCATTATTGCAGTCGGCATCACTCCCAAATCCAAACACAATGCTCGAACTTTCCTCATTATCCATGTGTAATGGTAAATCCGTTCCGCCCGGGTGAATGCATAAGCAATGTTGAACGTCTTATGAGTGTTGGTGAAACCAACAATCTCCACAAGTGGCATTCCATATCTATGGAAAACATTTCAAAATACAATACACATTTTTAAATGAAATACTATAACATATTATGTCACAAACTACACATTATTACAATTTAGGACTTACTTGTTTGTCTTGTATGTCGCGTCAATGATTATCACATACGGGAACTTCTTCAACAACCGCAGCGACTCCGGATTAGCAAAAAATAAGATTGCAACCTCATCAGTCTTTGCATCCCTCAAAGGATGAACTATGTATTTCTGCTCAACCATAAATCTTATGGACCACTGCGTAACCGTTAACTCTCCCCAATCCTCGTACTGCAGCTTCTGCAAGAAGTTGGCCACTTGCTTCCTGGAAGTCACATTTCCAGGGAAGTTTTGCCTCAATTCCGAAACAATTTGATTTGGCATCTTGCGACCGTCTCCCCACCTCCTAGCGCACAGCTGCTCAACCATAAGCTAGTTCGTAGCTTATGGTTGTGCCAACCTTCAATCACACCCAAGACCCACTTTTCACCAACCGTCCATGCCTCTTTCTTCATGCGAACACCCATCATCTCAAACTTACACCCACACTTTTTGGATCTCGACTTTCGAATTTTAGGAACCGACAACTCTGGATTCTTTTCGTTCACCGAAGGCCTCCCCGATCTCCAAGGCCCAAACCTATCACACACTATACTAATTTGGTACCGACTTGAGTTACGCTTCACCAAAGCTATCACAAGCTCCTTTCCTATTTCTTTTGCCCATTTGTACAATTCTTCCTTACTATCCCACACTAGGTCGGTAATAAAATGCTCTGTATAGTCTTTCCCCTATAAATGTAGCGGTTTATGTTAACTACAACTCATCATAACTACATCACTATGTTACACTATATATGATTTCCAATTATATAACTACAAATTCATGCTAAATATTGGCTACCTAATTAAGTGCATTTTTTAAGACACTAATTACGAATTAAAATACTGATGAACGAAAGAGCAATTTTTTTTAATTAAGTGCAATATTTAAGACACTAATTACGAATTAAAATACCGATGAACGAAAGAGCAAATTTTTTTAACACTAACCACAAATTTGCCGCTAGGGTCCCAATCGCCATCCGCTTCCTCGTCTTCCACGTCTAAGAAAAATTTGGACTCCATCCATTTGTCGTCCTCCTCCTCTTCTTCTTCACTTTTAACCCACTCGTTTTGTTCGTCACTACTATCCTCACCACTATGATACATCTTTAAAATTGGAAGTAAATAATTTCAGTTTCTGGGACATGGAATGGAAAGACCTTCGACTATAAATAGGAAGAAATATAATTTCCAATGGTTTGGGAAATTTCCAACAGCTATAACGTACACGCCTAGCATATACGTATGATCACACGCCTAGCTTATGCGTATGGTAAGACGCCTAAGATACGCATGTGGTTTTGGGTCTCATGCGTGGAATCAGTGATCTGTCTTTTCAAAATACCAATAATACCCCAACATGCTTAAGCTAAGCGTGTAAAACCACACGCCTATCTTAAGCGTGTAGTTTCGCGTCCGTTTAGACAGTTAATCGCATGTATTTAGCCATTGCCTATAGTTATGTATTATAGTTAAGTATTATGAACTTATTACTTATATATATATAGTTACACATTATGGTTAAGTATTATGAACTTATTACTTATATACTATAGTTATGTATTATAGTTAAGTATTACGAACTTTTTACTTATATACTATAGTTTATACATTATCGTTAAGTATTATGAACTTATTACTTATATACTATAGTTACATATTATAGTTAAGTATTACGAACATATTACTTATATACTATACTTGCTAAAGTTTTTATTCTCGTTTTTTGGCTTTTTGGGGGGGGGAAACGATATCCGTTTTGGATGAATTTTATATGTACGGACTCGTATTAAAATTTTATACACAATTATAGTAGAAAAATGCAGAAAATACCAAAAAATTCACTACAATGCCCTATATGCCGGACACCAAATTGTAAAAAAAATGGGTAAGAAGGCTTCGTTTTTTGGGCTTTTAGAGGGGTAAATGATGTCCGTTTTGGACGAATTTTATATGCACGGACTCGTATTGAAATTCTCTACATGATTATGGGGAAAACGTGCAAATTTTAATATTTTGTTTTAGCATGGTGCGCCTAAGTTAGGCGCACCAGATAAGTACTTGCAAAAAAATATTTAAAAAAAATTATATTACTACACGCTTAAGTTAAGCGTGTCTTTTTCCTCTTCTTCGAAGCATCTGTGATCTGTATTTTCAAAATTCCCACTATACCCCTGCGCACCTCTTAGGCTTCTCAATCCTACAACCATTCAAAGTTATCTTAGAAAAGGTTATAGATTTTTGCATCTTGGGTTAATCCAAATTGCTTTAAAACCTCTTCATAGAAAAGGAATTGATTCTCCTGTCTTCCTAGCCCTTAGGGATGACCGGTTTCTCTCTTACAAAGACTCGATTCTGGCTTTAGTACAATCCAACATCTGCAATGGACCTTTGTTCTTCAATTGTTCTCCAAACTTCTCAGTCGACTTGACTGACCCTAGGATTTGTCAAACCGTCATCCTAGACATCAAAATGCTAAATAACAACTGCAAACAGTTCACTAAGAACTTTGCTGTTATTTATAGACTGTATTTCAAACTCATGAGTTCTTTAACAGATCCAAAGTGCACCATTACCCCTCTAGCTCATGGAGAGACTGTTCTTCTTCAATTAGAAGCTGAAAAGTCTTGCACTTTTACTCCCAAGACCATCAAGTGGAAAGACATTACTATTCCTGAAACCCTAGAGGTCGACAACGACAACCCTCCTAGAAACCTGGAACAACAAGAGATCTCTCAGATCATAGAAGAGTCTGATGGTAGAATTCTCATCAGGTTCAATTCGGTCAGAGAAAACTCAACCAACCGACCTAGCTTTGCCCCTGCTCGGAATTCTATTAGTGACCCCTTCTACTCCATGACCAGTGAGTTCTCCAGAAATAGTTCTCTAAGAAGAGATCATATAGACTTTGCCCATCCTCTTCCTAGAATCATTCCCCAGAATGAGGAAGAGTCTGTTGGTGACCATTCTCCTACCTCTACCAACATGCATAACTATTCTACTATCAATGTCTTAACCAAAGAAGGTTTTACCATTGATAAAGAGTATCTTAGAAAAGATTTCTATGGTACCAGCAACAACAAAAGGAGAAAATGGTTCATGCAACTAGACAAAGATTGCAGAGATAGAATCCAAGAGGAATATTATGAAGAGATGAACAATCTCCAAACTAATATTCTTTTCTTTAGATGGTTCTCTATTTATCTGTCTAAAAAAGACATTGATGACCCATTCCATCTTCCATCCTTAGAAGTGCAAAATAGGATTTCTAGAACCTGGAATCTTTTTCCCTCAGGAACCAGTACCTCTGTTCATCCTCCGCTCAAGAGTATCATTGTTAAACATGACAATGAAGATATTCGTGCTGATCCCTTTAAGAAAGGGAGACCTGAGCAGGATCATAGTCAGACCAATTTGGTAGATATCAAGAAGATCTACTCCCAAAACAACTACAGCAATCAAATCCTTCATACCATCTCTGAACAAATAGATCAGATTCATCTTGGTATGGATAAAGGATTGAGTTCCCCTAAGTTTCCTAGAGATATTAGTAGGCCTCACTTTCAAGCTGAAAGTATTCCTAACAATCTCTTAAGCAACATCAGCCTTAGCCCTCCTTCTATCCTTGATAGAATCAATCAAAGGATGGATTCCTTCCACCTAGCCATTAACCAAAGGATGGATAATATCCAGGCTTCCTCCTCAAAACGCGTCACCTCTCCAGCTGCAAATATCAACTGCCTAAAGAATAAAGGCAACTGTAGCAGTAAGTCTAAGAAGGATTCTGGAGACTCTATAAGTAGCTCTAGCAAGACGAGCCACTCCATCAGCAAAATCGCATTTCTAGGATCTGAATCCCCAAAGGTTAATAAACTCAGGAGAAGGTGAAACGGATCTCAGCATTACTCCAAAAGATTTGGAGCACATACTGATACTAGAAATTACTACAATCGTCCAACTCCTCCTGATCTTCAGTATGAAGAAAGAGCTAAATTCAGGACCACGGATTACAATGGAACATCCATCTATGAATGGAACATAGATGGCAAATCAGAAGGAGAAATCATGAATACTCTCCAAGAAATGGGAATGGCTAAAGCAGCCTATAGAACCCATGATCAAACGGATAAGACAGCAGCATGTCTTATAATTCAAGGCTTCACTGGTCAGCTTAAATACTGGTGGGATAATGCCTTGAACTTACAACAACAATTAGATATCCTAAACGCCACCGTCTCTACAGAAGACGATCAGGGAAGGATCTCTACAGATCAAAATGCAACCAACCAACTTATATATGCTATAAGTATGTATTTCGTTGGCAACCCGCATGAAGAACTTCAAGCCAACAAGATCACCCTAACAGAACTTAGATGCCCAACTCTAAGTGATTATAGGTGGTACAAGGACGTCTTCATCACCTATGTCCTTAAAAGACCAGACTGTAACGAATCTTTTTGGAAAGAAAGATTTGTTTCAGGATTACCATCCCTCTTCGCAAAAAGAATCGTTACCAAGCTTAAAGAAAACATAGGTAAGGAAGAAATCCCTTGGAAGGATATCACCTATGGGCAGCTTGGAGCATTCATCAAGAAAGAAGGGTTAGCATTATGCACTGAATTAAAAATTCAAGCAAAATACGGGGGAGAAAAGGGTAAATCCAGAAGAGAAATGGGAAACTTCTGTGAAGCCTTTGGCATGGAAAAGATCCAAGCCCCCTCCAGAGCTAGAAAAGAGAAGACTCTTAGACCTAAAAGAGAATTCTTTAGGCGCTCTAAACAGAGATCTAACAGGTATGATAAACCTGTCCACACCAGAGATAGCAAGCCTAATAGACCCAGCTACGGCAAAAAGATTATCTGCTACAAGTGTCGTAAGCCAGGTCACAAGGCCAACAGCTGTCCAATGAAGCAGAAGATCAACGAGCTTCTCAAAGATGAACCAGATCTTAAAGAAAAGATTGGTGAACTTCTCTGCCTAGACACTGAATCCTCCTCTGACAATGAAGGATTATATGAGATCAACTATGACTCTTCAAGCTCTGACCAAGATCAACCTCAGCATTACTGCAATGTTATTACCAAAGCAGAAAGAGAAGAAGCTCTTTTTGACCTCATCAATCAGATCCCAGATCCTCAAACTAAGCATGATTATTTCATGAAACTTAAGGATCTTATCTTCAACGAGCAAAGACCAGCCCTCAATAGACCCTTCAGCATCTCAAAACTCTTTGAAAATCAACCTAGTAATAATATTCTAGGTTCCAAAGTCACCATCAAAGACCTTCAATCAGAAGTCAATACTCTCAAGAAAGAAGTTAAAGGACTTCAAGAGTATGTTAGACTAAGAGACTCTATGGATGATCTCATAGAAATCAGAATTAACAAGCTAGAATCTAAAAATGAATCTAGCTGTAGTTCTGAGATAAGATCATCTAACAGATCCAGCCAAGGCTCTGTTAAAATTAGAACCTCTTCCTCTACCAGCAAAAAACCCCTCATCTCGCAAAATGAATCATTTAACCCCTCTTTTCAGCAAGACAATCTCTTTCTTTCAGCTCTTAACAAAGTAGAATGCCAAAAATGGTATTGTCCTGTTAAGATTAAGATTGAAGATTCCACCTTCAAAATTGTCGCCCTCATTGACAGCGGAGCTGATCTCAACTGTATCAGAGAAGGCCTTGTCAATTCCAAGTATTTTGTCAAGACCAATGAAAGACTTCTTAATGCCAGCGGCATTAAAATGCAGTTAAACTACAAAATTCCTGAAGCCTCCGTCTGCAGCAATGGATGGTGTCTCCTAAACTCTTTTGTCCTTGTCAAAGATCTTCAACAAGAAGTCATCCTAGGATCCCCATTCCTAACCCAGCTTTATCCCTTCTCAGTTGATAAAGACGGAATTCATGCCAAGATTCTAGGAAAAAACCTAGACTTCCCCTTCCTTTCCCCAATTAAGAGCAGAGATCTTGATCTCCTTCAAAATGCTTCTATCAAAAGACAGCTTAACAGCATTCAGCATAAGAAAACCCTCATTAGAGATTTAACTAATGAAATTGGGTTTTTAAAGATTGAAGAAAGGCTGCAAAGCCCTCTTTGGCAAACCAAGGCCCTAGACTTCGAGAATCTCTTCAAAGAGCAAGTCTGTGCGGATATCCCCAATGCCTTCTGGGACAGAAAGAAGCATCATGTTTATCTCCCCTATGAAAAGGACTTTCATGAGAGAGATATCCCAACCAAAGCTAGGCCTATTCAAATGAACAAAGAACTCTTAGAAACCTGCAAGAAAGAAATTGAGACCTTGTTAGTTAAGAAACTAATTAGAAAATCTCAATCTCCCTGGAGTTGCGCGGCTTTCTATGTCATGAACGCAGCCGAAAAGGAAAGAGGCGTTCCTAGGCTGGTTATCAACTACAAACCCCTCAACAAAGCCTTACAATGGATCAGGTATCCTATCCCCAATAAGAGAGACCTCCTCAACAGACTTTTCGAAGCAAAAGTCTTCTCTAAGTTTGACATGAAGAGCGGTTACTGGCAAATCCAGATTGTCGAAGAAGACAGATACAAAACCGCCTTCACTGTACCATTTGGGCATTACGAATGGAATGTCATGCCCTTTGGTCTCAAAAATGCCCCTTCAGAATATCAAAGGATTATGAATGATATTCTGAATCCCTTCTCTGACTTCCTCATCGTCTACATCGACGATATCCTCATTTATTCCCTAACCTTAGAAGAACACTCTAAGCATCTCAATACCTTTCTGCATGTCATCAAAAAGAATGGATTAGTTTTATCTGCCACTAAGATAAAACTCTTTCAGACCAAGATTAGATTTCTTGGCCATGACATTCATCAACAAACCATCAAACCTATCCAAAGGAGCATTGAGTTCACAGATAGATTTCCCGACGAAATCAAAGACAAAACTCAATTACAAAGATTCCTTGGTTGCCTCAATTATATTTCTGATTTCTTTCCCGATCTCAGAAAACTCTGCATTCCCTTATTTTCCAGACTCAAAAAGAATCCTGCTCCTTGGGGTTCTGATCAAACCAAAGCCGTCCAAATCATCAAAAGCAAGATTAAATCTCTTCCTTGCCTAGGCCTTCCTCAGCCCAATGCTTTTATGATTGTTGAAACTGATGCCTCCAACATTGGTTTTGGTGGCATTCTTAAACAAAGGATCAATCCAGAAAGCAAAGAGCAACTGGTTAGATTCTACTCTGGTTGCTGGGCTGGGCCTCAGTTAAACTATAGCACGATTAAAAAGGAAATCCTTTCCATCGTCGCTTGCATTTCCAAATTTCAAGATGATTTATACAACAAGTCTTTTCTTCTTAGAGTTGATTGCAAATCCGCAAAAGATATACTTCAAAAAGATGTCCAGAACATTGTCTCAAAACAAATTTTTGCTCGATGGCAAGCCATTTTATCTGTCTTTGATTTTGAAATTGAATTTATCAAAGGAGAAAGCAATTCTTTACCAGATTTTCTGACAAGAGAATTTCTGCAGGGAAAACCTTAAAACACATGGCCCCCTTTCCTTATTTCAAAACCCTCCAAGACAAACAAAAGGCCTACTACTCCTATTTTCGAGTCTTTGAAGCCCAAAAGACCGTTCGCAAAACTGCTCAAGAATCATTTCACTCCGAGAAGATTAAACATATCATTCTCTCCAGTGAAATCAGGATCCTCAACATTCGCCAACAAACTGCTGACAGGATCATTAGGGATTGCATTCTTTCTAATGTACCTTTTTAATCTTGTTTAAAACAGGTTCTCAAGAATGGCGGGGAGGGGAAACCCTCGCAAGCAAACCCCACAGGATTATGCTTCAGCAAGCTCGTCCCCAGCAAAAAGCGTTGTCCAAACGCAAAACCAATTTCAATCCTTATCCCAATTCCCAGCTCTCACAAACAGTCCTCTAAACCCAAGGACTCCACAAAAAACTGACAAACATAAATCCACCAAGCATTTCCACAGATACATCCTCAAGCAATCATCCCTACAAAATATCTGCCTCACAAAAGAATTCAATCCCCCTGACCAAAAGGACTTTGGACCCTTCATAAAAAATCTCTTCTCCAAAGACTTCCAATGGTTTCCTTCTGACCCGGCAAAAACCCAAAAGTTCTATGAGTTCGTTTTGGTAGATTCTGAATCTGCCGAAATCTCGCATACCAGAGACGACAATGACCCCAACCTCATTGTCTTCTCAAAATGCAAAATTCTGAAGGTCATCTACAGAGAATCTTGGGGAGAACCTAGCACACAAAAGGCATTCTCAATCCCTTTCTGGCCGAAAGGCTATTCCTATTATGACTATAGAGATGCTTGGACCAAGGCCTTTCTTATCCGAGCATTCAACCATTCCTGGTTCTTTTTCTTCGCAAAAACATGCAACAGCAATTTACCAGTCTGGTTCTTTGACTGGTGGAACTACTTTGGACCTACTCCTGAAATCTACCCAGAAGAAGCTAGGCAATCCTATGACTTCTTTATCAAACATTGTCCGGTCCAAAACTACATAAAACCAATACAATTCCATAGGTGCACTGGTGTATCTTGGATACTCTGCTGGATCTATGAACTCCAGCAAGCATTACCCTGTCCGTGTCCCCTTTCTCTCTGTCGCAAGTTCAAAGTTCGATGGTGGGAAAAGATTGATCCAGAATCCTACTCACTCAACAACATCCATGCAATTTTCAAAGCAAAAGGAACACAAGCTTCTCCTGCCCCCTCAAAGGAGATTGTCATTCACCCGTCAGGAGTCCCGGTGGCAACTGCGTCACCCTCACAAATCCAAGACCAAGACTGGCTTGACTACCAAGAATGGAAGAAATACAAGAATCTCAAAACTAAGCAAAACTCAGTAACAATTGTTGACATCTCGGACGAGAAGCCCAAGTCTTGGGCTGATAAAGTCCAAGAAGAAGAAGACCAAGCCAGCTCGACCAATTTAGCCCAGCAAACTGATTATGACCCATATGATCAGTTCGCACAAGACCCTTACGCCCAGTAAGGTTGCAAGTCCATAAGGCCGTTCGCAAAAGCCCATCAAAAATCTTGCAGACAAAAGATGTCGGCAACACAATCAGACAAAATACAATCAGACAAATCTCATCAGCAAATGACAAACAACTTCTACAGCAAAAGCAGAAGTCCACTCTGAACAGTATCAATGCACTTATTTAGGCACTATTCATATGAACAGTTGTACGGCGCCTTAATAGTGCCTTCAAATAGCAATTTTCCCTTCTCTATTTAAGCTGGTAAGCCCTCACTTGTTAGAGGCACGCTAAAAATCTCTCTCCCTCTCTCTCTCCTTTATATTTTTAGTTTCTTGCTTTGCTGCTCTTCGGCTACCTGTAAGTTTTGTACAGTTTCTTTCTTTTGCAATTTATATCAAGCACAATAGTCCAGTTTTGTGTTATTGTCTTGCTTATCATTTCTACCATATTTTCATTGCTTTTGATCCTTTTGGCCAACCTGGTATCAGAGCCTTGTTAATTTAATCTCCTTATCCTCTTCATCGTTTTAAAAATTTAAGTTTCAGTCTTTCTATTTTAAGTGCTTATCTAGGCTTTGGGCACAACGCTTGGTTTAGTCCCGTAAGATCCGTTTGGTCAGCCTTGATGATAGGTGGTCCCGGTGGACGGTCCCGTTGTTATAAGCCTTAGATAAAACCTTGTTTTAGAAAACTTTACTTTGTTTTAAAAAACATGTCGATGGCAAGAAGATTATTCCGACGAGGTTCCGGTAGCAATTCGGAACAAATCGTTCATAGCAATGAGAACATGTATAGTCTTGACCCTGACAATATTCAAGACTGGACTATTCCAGACAATCCTCAGTCTATTTATAGATCTGGGATCTTGGACTTGTTCCATGCCAATTGCATCAAACACCAAGAATCAACCATCTGCCTTACAAAAGAGCAGCAGTCTCTTAGGCTTCTCAATCCTACAACCATTCAAAGTTATCTTAGAAAAGGTTATAGATTTTTGCATCTTGGGTTAATCCAAATTGCTTTAAAACCTCTTCATAGAAAAGGAATTGATTCTCCTGTCTTCCTAGCCCTTAGGGATGACCGGTTTCTCTCTTACAAAGACTCGATTCTGGCTTTAGTACAATCCAACATCTGCAATGGACCTTTGTTCTTCAATTGTTCTCTAAACTTCTCAGTCGACTTGACTGACCCTAGGATTTGTCAAACCGTCATCCTAGACATCAAAATGCTAAATAACAACTGCAAACAGTTCACTAAGAACTTTGCTGTTATTTATAGACTGCATTTCAAACTCATGAGTTCTTTAACAGATCCAAAGTGCACCATTACCCCTCTAGCTCATGGAGAGACTGTTCTTCTTCAATTAGAAGCTGAAAAGTCTTGCACTTTTACTCCCAAGACCATCAAGTGGAAAGACATTACTATTCCTGAAACCCTAGAGGTCGACAACGACAACCCTCCTAGAAACCTGGAACAACAAGAGATCTCTCAGATCATAGAAGAGTCTGATGGTAGAATTCTCATCAGGTTCAATTCGGTCAGAGAAAACTCAACCAACCGACCTAGCTTTGCCCCTGCTCGGAATTCTATTAGTGACCCCTTCTACTCCATGACCAGTGAGTTCTCCAGAAATAGTTCTCTAAGAAGAGATCATATAGACTTTGCCCATCCTCTTCCTAGAATCATTCCCCAGAATGAGGAAGAGTCTGTTGGTGACCATTCTCCTACCTCTACCAACATGCATAACTATTCTACTATCAATGTCTTAACCAAAGAAGGTTTTACCATTGATAAAGAGTATCTTAGAAAAGATTATTTAGATTGGTATGACGAGTGTTCTCATCCATTGGTCGATCCCGGTTCCGTCAGACTTGATCGTCCGGTCGGCCCTATCCACGTCCCTCCAGTCATTGACGCAGTCGCGGTATGCTTACTTTTGTCGAATTATTTGAATGATTTATCTATTATTATGTATTTTGCAATATTTTGACAAATATTACTTACTTTCTATGCAGCGTATTCAGGTGGTTGTTGCTGATATCTGCACATACTTACGCACACCCGAGGCGGCGACACGGACTTTCGAGCAGCACGCGAGATTATGGCTGGCTATGCTGATTGGGCAGCCTCCACCCATGGCCCTACCCCCACCTCGCCAGTCGCAGATGTTTCGTGATTCTGTCACGAAACCTGGCGAAGGTAGTGGATGCGAGCCACATTAGTTTATATGTTTTGGATTAGACACGATTCATATGTACAGAGTGTTTCTGTAAACGTTATCTATTTTATCTTATTTGGTTTAGTATGTTTGTTCATGTTTATTATGTGGTTTGATGCTTACCTATGTAATACGAGAAAGCAACATTACTTTACCGAGCCATAAAAAGATGTATGAACAACTATAAGAAAATCGACACAGTACAAAACGATTAACATCGAAAAACAAATAAGTATAAAATGGAGCTCATTAATTCTAGTCGTTGAGACTTAGAGAGAAAGTAATTGGAATCGGCGTAATAACCCCATGCATAATAACCCCCATGCATAATAGAATATACGCTTAAGCTAAGCTTGTGACCTACACGCTTAAGCTAAGCGTGTTGCCACAAGCTTAGCTTAAGCGTGTAGGTCACAAGCTTAGCTTAAGCGTGTAGGTCACACGCTTAGCTTAAGCGTGTAGGTCACAAGCTTAGCTTAAGGGTGTAATTTTAACTTAAAAACCCTAAACCCTATTAACTCGTTTTAGTATACTTATGTAATACGAGAAAGGAATATGAACTTATATCATGTTAGTATACTTATGTAATACGGGAAAGGAATAGGATCTTATATCATGTTAGTATACTTATGAAATACGGGAAAGGAATAGGAACTTATATCATGTTAGTATACTTATGTAATACAGGAAAGGAATAGGAACTTATATCATTTTAGTATACTTATGTAATACGGGAAAGGAATAGGAACTTATATCATGTTAGTATACTTATGTAATACGGGAAAGAAATAGGAACTTATATCATGTTAGTATACTTATGTAATACGAGAAAGGAATAGGAACTTATATCATGTTAGTATACTTATGTAATACGAGAAAGGAATCGGAACTTATATCATGTTAGTATACTTATGTAATACGGGAAAGGAATAGGAACTTATATCATGTTAGTATACTTATGTAATACGCGAAAGGAATAGGAACTTATATCATGTTAGTATACTTATGTAATACGAGAAAGGAATAGGAACTTATATCATGTTAGTATACTTATGTAATACGAGAAAGGAATAGGAACTTATATCATGTTAGTATACTTATGTAATACGAGAAAGGAATAGGAACTTATATCATGTTAGTATACTTATGTAATACGAGAAAGGAATAGGAACTTATATCATATTAGTATACTTATGTAATACGGGAAATGAATAGGAACTTATATCATGTTAGTATACTTATGTAATACGGGAAAGGAATAAGAACTTATATCATGTTAGTATACTTATGTAATACGGGAAAGGAATAGGAACTTATATCATGTTAGTATACTTATGTAATACGAGAAAGGAATAGGAACTTATATCATGTTAGTATACTTATGTAATACGGGAAAGGAATAGGAAATTATATCATGTTAGTATACTTATGTAATACGGGAAAGGAATAGGAACTTATATCATGTTAGTATACTTATGTAAGACGAGAAAGGAATATGAACTTATATCATGTTAGTATACTTATGTAATACGAGAAAGGAATAGGAACTTATATCATGTTAGTATACTTATGTAATACGAGAAAGGAATAAGAACTTATACCATTAAGCATTTCTCGACAAAGAGGCCATACTAACTATTGGAGAATTAAAACACAATTATTTGTATAAAACACAATGGCCGTTGCAAAATGACCGTTACCAAACTACACGCCTAAGGTAAGCGTGTAGCCACACGCTCAAGTTAGGCGTGTAGTTACACGCTTACCTTAGGCGTGTAGTTTGGTAACGGTCGTTCTCCAACGGCCATTTTCCAACGAATCTATTTCGCCCTACAAATACGAACGATGTCGTCCTAAGCCTTGTACACCCTTCTCCTCTGTAATTGTGTTTTAAAATTCTCCAAAAGTTAGTATGGCCTCTTCGTCGAGTTCAAGTACGGGAGAGAGTTTTTGCTTTTGTAATTTGAAGGCGATCATACACACTTGTGACCGACAATGGCAGTACGGAAGAAGGTACTGGGGATGCCCTGAATTGGGGATGTACGATGTCCACAAACCTGATAATAAAGGGGGATGTGATTTTTTGCGTGGTTCAATCCACCATAAGACGCGAGGGCATACGAGGTCATTATGGAGTTGTGGAAGGAAAGAAAACAACTTATCAAGCAGAATGAGGGTCTTTGTAGGTATTGTTTACGAAAATTAACAAATAAACATCGTAGGTGTTAGAAAGATAGAAGTAACCATTTGTTATGTTTTGTAGGAAGCAAGCGGAATTAGCGAAAGAGGGACATCGAAAATGAATCAAGCAAAATTAGCGAAACAAGGGATGTGATTTGTTATGTTTTGTACTACTGCGCGCCAGTATAGGCCCATTAAATCGGGATAAAAAAGCGAGTTTGTACTACTTGTGCGTAAATTAAAACATATCAAATTAATAATATGAACACATCAAAGCCGTCTAAATATTACATTACATACTCGTATAATCAATCAAGTACATGAACGGATCCGTCTCCCACATACATAAAAGGATCTGGTGCCCGACCATATGCAATGCGGTAATCTCGATACATCTTCAAATTCAACTCAAACTTTGTTGTCCACCACAGAATGTTTCGATCTGCGTTTCTGCGCCACGAACCAGGAGTGTGCGGTATTGGCGACCCTTGTTTAAGAACCACCTACATATACACGCACAAACTATTTTAGTAGTTAAAACAATGTAACCTAATTTCATAAATATTTTATTAGAAAAAACCTTTACCGGTATGAAGTGATCATAATTGCCTACGTGTACCATGGCAAGAATCTTGTCTGGAGGTCCTATGCTTGATGTCCTATTCCTCAACGGTAAGCAAAACGTCGTAACTTCCCACGTTAATAAGACGAGACCAACCTGATAGAGTGTGGCAAACACTAAACCCTTCAATGGCATGTGAAGCCAGTATAATTCTGAGCAAGGGCTTCTGCAATGGTTCACTTGCAAGATAAGATCCTCCCAAGACCCTTGTCGAAGACGGCAACGTATCGGCTCGTATAGCTCTCGATTGTAAAGCAACTCCGCTACCATCTCACGTCGGATGTTGGCATATTCCTGCTCTTGCCTCCCCAATAATTCAGCCATCGACCGATATCCACAATGTCCGTCGGGGCGTACATATCTAACATTCTTGATGTACGGAATCCAAAAGTCATCCACATTGTCAATCCCAAAGTTCACCCTCATATGAACAAGGGGAAAAATAGGTTCTTGAGGCCACTGCAAATCTTCTGGTTGTGATTCTTCTAGTATGGGTTGGGATTGCAAGTCGTCAAAGTCCATCACTACTGCATCACTTGCTTGATTTTTAGGACGACATGGGCCTCTACCAGTGCTCGCACTTGCCTTCCCCTTCCCCTTTGTCTTCGGCCCCGCCTTCTTCTCATTCTCGTGGAGCTCATCCCGTCTATGCTCAAACAAGCACTTATCCCTCTTCTCTGCCTTCTCATACACCTTCTCCTTGTTGCTAGCACCACTTGGCCTTCCTTTTGACTTGATTCTCGTCGGCTCCAACAAAGTACTCTCTTCTGGATGCTTCAAGTCGTGGTACAACTCACCTAGTAGGAATGCCGTGCCTTTCTTCAATGTCCCAACCTCTAACCTGGCAAACATTTCACGAAGTCTCATCTCTATAATGTCCATTCGAACATAGGCAGAAGGGCCAAGAGTTGTGGTTGGAGTCTCTTCCCATTCCAAGTCCCTCCAGAACTCGTGAACGTCTGACGGAATGAGAGGTGTTCTTGAAATGACGGCTCTTGTAATACTGTGCATGCAAGGCAACCCGAGGCAATCTCTCACCCAATGGTCGTTGAATTCTTCTGAGAACTCCTCCTTCTTCAAGATATCATAATATCCCAACAACATATCAAAGCACCTATCAGACACTTGGTAGAAGAGCCTAGAAAAAGTAGCTCGTACAACAGCCGGCATCGATGCATCATCGAAATCCATTGGTCGTTTGGAAAGTGAAAGATTCATGCTCCCCCTAATCTGATCTATTTGAAGGATGATGGCATGGTGAATCCTCACGATCACTCTGTTGAAGCCCCCTCTACTAGAGCCAATAATATCTTTCAAAACCTTGTGCATCCCCTCAACCCTGTCAAATCACATGACGTTAGTACGACATTAACAACTATGAGTACAAAAAACAACATATTGTGAACGTCATACCTGTTTGAAGTCCTCATGAAGAAGTGAAGATGATGATCCGTCCACGCCCTTACTATGCTCGTCTTGTACGGAATAAGCCATGTGTCCTCCACGTATCCGACAAGGCCTTTATTCCAAGATGTCCGTAATACGGCAAGCCTCTCTTCATAGCTTTCTTCACTAGCTGAGCAAAAAAGTGTCCAACATTGGTTTGCAAAGGCATCAACACTTTCCTTCTTCTTCAAGATGGACGAGGCATGTGCCTCGATGTTGTGCTCTATATGCACCCATCATAAGAGGTGTTGAACTTCGGTGTCGAAAACACTCTGGATAGCAGTTATGAGGGCCTTCTCACAATCGGTCATTATTGCAGTCGGCATCACTCCCAAATCATAACACAATGCTCGAACTTTCCTCATTATCCATGTGTAATGGTAAATCCGTTCCGCCCGGGTGAATGCATAAGCAATGTTGAACGTCTTATGAGTGTTGGTGAAACCAACAATCTCCACAAGTGGCATTCCATATCTATGGAAAACATTTCAAAATACAATACACATTTTTAAATGAAATACTATAACATATTATGTCACAAACTACACATTATTACAATTTAGGACTTACTTGTTTGTCTTGTATGTCGCGTCAATGATTATCACATACGGGAACTTCTTCAACAACCGCAGCGACTCCGGATTAGCAAAAAATAAGATTGCAACCTCATCAGTCTTTGCATCCCTCAAAGGATGAACTATGTATTTCTGCTCAACCATAAATCTTATGGACCACTGCGTAACCGTTAACTCTCCCCAATCCTCGTACTGCAGCTTCTGCAAGAAGTTGGCCACTTGCTTCCTGGAAGTCACATTTCCAGGGAAGTTTTGCCTCAATTCCGAAACAATTTGATTTGGCATCTTGCGACCGTCTCCCCACCTCCTAGCGCACAGCTGCTCAACCATAAGCTAGTTCGTAGCTTATGGTTGTGCCAACCTTCAATCACACCCAAGACCCACTTTTCACCAACCGTCCATGCCTCTTTCTTCATGCGAACACCCATCATCTCAAACTTACACCCACACTTTTTGGATCTCGACTTTCGAATTTTAGGAACCGACAACTCTGGATTCTTTTCGTTCACCGAAGGCCTCCCCGATCTCCAAGGCCCAAACCTATCACACACTATACTAATTTGGTACCGACTTGAGTTACGCTTCACCAAAGCTATCACAAGCTCCTTTCCTATTTCTTTTGCCCATTTGTACAATTCTTTCTTACTATCCCACACTAGGTCGGTAATAAAATGCTCTGTATAGTCTTTCCCCTATAAATGTAGCGGTTTATGTTAACTACAACTCATCATAACTACATCACTATGTTACACTATATATGATTTCCAATTATATAACTACAAATTCATGCTAAATATTGGCTACCTAATTAAGTGCATTTTTTAAGACACTAATTACGAATTAAAATACTGATGAACGAAAGAGCAATTTTTTTTAATTAAGTGCAATATTTAAGACACTAATTACGAATTAAAATACCGATGAACGAAAGAGCAAATTTTTTTAACACTAACCACAAATTTGCCGCTAGGGTCCCAATCGCCATCCGCTTCCTCGTCTTCCACGTCTAAGAAAAATTTGGACTCCATCCATTTGTCGTCCTCCTCCTCTTCTTCTTCACTTTTAACCCACTCGTTTTGTTCGTCACTACTATCCTCACCACTATGATACATCTTTAAAATTGGAAGTAAATAATTTCAGTTTCTGGGACATGGAATGGAAAGACCTTCGACTATAAATAGGAAGAAATATAATTTCCAATGGTTTGGGAAATTTCCAACAGCTATAACGTACACGCCTAGCATATACGTATGATCACACGCCTAGCTTATGCGTATGGTAAGACGCCTAAGATACGCATGTGGTTTTGGGTCTCATGCGTGGAATCAGTGATCTGTCTTTTCAAAATACCAATAATACCCCAACATGCTTAAGCTAAGCGTGTAAAACCACACGCCTATCTTAAGCGTGTAGTTTCGCGTCCGTTTAGACAGTTAATCGCATGTATTTAGCCATTGCCTATAGTTATGTATTATAGTTAAGTATTATGAACTTATTACTTATATATATATAGTTACACATTATGGTTAAGTATTATGAACTTATTACTTATATACTATAGTTATGTATTATAGTTAAGTATTACGAACTTTTTACTTATATACTATAGTTTATACATTATCGTTAAGTATTATGAACTTATTACTTATATACTATAGTTACATATTATAGTTAAGTATTACGAACATATTACTTATATACTATACTTGCTAAAGTTTTTATTCTCGTTTTTTGGCTTTTTGGGGGGGGAAACGATATCCGTTTTGGATGAATTTTATATGTACGGACTCGTATTAAAATTTTATACACAATTATAGTAGAAAAATACAGAAAATACCAAAAAATTCACTACAATGCCCTATATGCCGGACACCAAATTGTAAAAAAAATGGGTAAGAAGGCTTTGTTTTTTGGGCTTTTAGAGGGGTAAATGATGTCCGTTTTGGACGAATTTTATATGCACGGACTCGTATTGAAATTCTCTACATGATTATGGGGAAAACGTGCAAATTTTAATATTTTGTTTTAGCATGGTGCGCCTAAGTTAGGCGCACCAGATAAGTACTTGCAAAAAAATATTTAAAAAAAAATATATTACTACACGCTTAAGTTAAGCGTGTCTTTTTCCTCTTCTTCGAAGCATCTGTGATCTGTATTTTCAAAATTCCCACTATACCCCTGCGCACCTCCGTTAAGCGTGTAAAACCACACGCCTAAGTTAAGCGTGTAAAATATCGTCGATATAAACAGTATTTCGCGTGTATTTAGCCATTGCCTAAATATACACACAAAGTATGTGTTTTACTACACGATCTCTAGCATCCGTACTCGATAATCATTATGTACTCAAGCTCTCAATCGATTCATACATTTTCAAGTATTTGTTATTAATTTTGACATTCTTATTGAACAATGGAGATAAGTTTGCACTTCAATTCCATTATTCAATTTATTATCAATATAATCATTTATCTTGTGTTGTATCACCTTACTTCAACTAATTGTTCCTCAATCTAGCAAATTTAGGTCGTTAGATTTAATTTGCCCAAAACAATTTGGCACCAACCATGAGGCTATTAGCTTGTTAGTAAATCGATCCTCTCTCAAGAAACCATCCATCCCACTACGATGGCCGAAATCACTAATCCCCAACTCACGGTCGGTGAAACACAAACTGAAAACCATATCCAAGCTAACGTTATAGCCCAAGACGATAACCAAAACCCTACCAACATCACCCCAACAAGCCAGGCTAGCCAAGTCCAGCAACTCATGAACATGATGGAAACCATTAGGAATGAACTCGACCAATAGCGTATCCACGCCAAAGCCTTTAGCCACCAAAGGACCCAATCTGATGCGGAGGTCGCACGACTAACCTGTGAAAATGAGCTTTTGAAATCACAAGTAAAATAGGTCGCTTTAGTTCCAGGAAACATTAGGCAACCCCTTAACACAGAAGGCATTCAAGTGCGACTTAAAATGGATAACGAGACGATCACACCACCAGTCCCGCTAGTGCAAGGCAGTAATATCACTGCAAACAATGGTATGTTCCGAACACCCTAGATCAGCTGATTTGTGACTAGTACTGTCATTCCCCCACAGATCAACACAATTGAGCCAATCCGTATGGGTCCTACGAACATGGAAGCTCTCATAGAGCTAAAGATTCAAGAACAACTAAGAGCCTTGGACAATGGGATCGCCAGGATCCTCAGCGTCCCTCAACCGATCGAGAAAGAGGTCGTCGATGGCTGCGAAGACTCGCCTTTCGTAGAAGGAATTGCACGGATCAAAATTCCTAGAAAGTTCCATGTCCCTAACATGCCCGGTTATGACGGGGCAAGGGACACTAATGCTCACATTTTTATTTATAAGCAGAAACTTATGACTAGTTCGATCCCAAGAAAGAAATGTGAGGCTGTCATGTGCAAAAGTTTTGGCACAGCGCTCACGGGACCCGTGCTAACTTGGTTTATGCTTTTACCACATGGCTCATTCACGGAACTGGTCAATTCCTTCAAGATCTTGTTCGCCATCAGTAGCGACTGGAGAAGCAATCCAATGATCTTTACAAGATCGCGTGAAGGTATGGTGAACCTCTACGTGAATATCTTAGCGAGTACAATAGAGAGAAGGTCACAAATCCAAATTGTGATATCCCGACCATGATCGAAGCTTTTCATCGAGGGCTAATCCGAGGAAGCGAACTCTACAAGGAACTCACCAAGTACCCTTTTAGATGCTTCGCAGATGTTCAAACCAAGACGATGGCCCAAGTACGCCTTGAAGAAGACGAGGGGCTTGGTAGGGTCGATACAAGCCCTGATCGTGTCGATCGAAGATCAAGTTCCGAACATCATCGGGATAACAACAACCTTCAGGTCAACAATCCTCGTTGTTACCTACAAAGGTCCACTCTATTCGAAGGGCCGCAACAACAACCTTCAGGTCAACAATCCTCGTGAAAGGAACCAAGACTGGAAAAATAACCCGTTGTTACCTACAAAGGTCCACTCTTACAAATTTAACATATCTATATCGAAACTCGTTAAGAGTTTCGACAAATACATAAAGGAAGTAAGATGTCCCCGTAATAGCGACAACCCAGACTCGTGGAAACACATGTCAAAATTGTGCGAATTCCACAGTGACCACGGACACAGAACAAACAAGTGCATAGCGTTACACAAGGAAATTGTACGTTTGCTAGCACAAGGACTCTACGTGATATCCAATAAAGCAAAATCAATACTCGAACGACAAGAATAGGTAACGACCGAAAAACCCCCTTCTCTTGTACATTTGCATGAGGATAAGATATATGTGGAAACACCTACTCTGCGGCCAAGCGCCACACAAGGAAAGTAAGGGAGATCGCCCCGTAACGGCAACAAGGTGAGGAGCCGACACTAGGTACACGGCCACCATCACTTTCGATGACTAAGAGTTTGACGAGCTTGGCCTCCATCACGACGGTTTAGTAATCTCTCTTTCTATTGGAAATTGTTTGACCCGTAGAGTACTAATCGAGAATGGCAGCTCCACAAACTTACTGACACTAGACGCCTTAATAAATATGGGACTTAGCGAGAACGATCTCCTAAAAAAATCGACCCCATTGGTCGCGTTCAGCTGAGAAGTGAAACATACTTTGGGCGAAATAGTGTTGGTAACGTATGCTGAAGGTGTCAACCAACTCATACTCGACTGTCCCTCCCCATATAGTGTAATCCTTAGCATACCGTGGATCCATGCCATGAAAGTCGTGCCTTCCACTTAGCATAAGTCAATTAAGTTCCCCACAAAGTGGGGGGTACAAGAAATAAAAGGCGACCAACAATCTGCCAAGGAATGTTACATCTTCGATGAAGGCGTTAATCGGGACATGCCAGGAATAGCAATTCTATAGCAACGAAGGGTCTATGTGATACATCAAACCATAACCTAAATCATTAAATGAGATCGCATTGGACCCCTCGAACACAACCCATGTGATAAGGGTTGGGTCGGACCTGAGTGATGAAAACAAAGAACGTCTGCTCAAATTCCTACAACTCAATGCCGACTACTTCGCGTGGTCGCAAGAGGATATGGTAGGAATCAGCCCAGACGTGATCACACACAAACTAAACATCGACCCGACCTACCCACCTATAAAAACAAAAACGACAAAAAATTGCACTTGAGCGGAACTAAATCGTCGATGATGAAGTAAAAAACCTCCTCGAAACAGGTAAAATTAAAAAGGCTAAATATCCAAAATGGCTTGCTAACGTTGTCGTGGTATAGAAAAAGAATGGCAAATGGAGACTATGCATCAACTTTAGAAACCTGAATAAAGCGTGTCCAAAAGACTCATTCCCATTACCACATATCGATGCAATGGTGGATGCGACGGCAGGGCACGAGATGCTCATGTTTATGGACACTTTCAGCGGCTATAATCAAATCCTTATGGTGAAGAACTCAAAGATAGTGGGGGAGAACTTGGAAGTGCGATAATCACGAACCACCAAGGCTCTCTCAATTCCCTTCATGGTTTGTGATGTCGTCATTGGTTCATGATGTCATCATTGGTACATGACATCATCATTGGTTATTTCCATTTTTTATTGACTTTATGAGACATCGGTGATGATGATGGCAACTTCACTATGAGTTCAACCATCCATTTCAAGGGTCTGAAGCTTCATTGATGACAAGATGGTGTCTCGTTACTCATCCATTCTCTCTTGCGCTCTAACGTCCTCTAGGTGCATGAATGATGGTGACGGCATCGATGATGTACACTGCATGGCTGCCATTCCATATGCTATAGCATTTTTAGGGTTCATTGATGGGGATTATGACGTCTATGTTGTACACGTATTCTCTCAATCGCTCACGTGCTTTAGCATTCATTCGGTTCGTTGATGACGACGATGGTCACCATGTCATACCAATGTTTATCCGGTTCTCCATGTTGTAACAATGTTCATATGGTCTACGATGATGATGACGTTGGACTTCATGATTGGTTCCCTTTTGCTCCATACCATATCAACGTCCATCGGGCTCTTCGTTGGTGATGATGGTGGACTTCATGATTTGCGCCCATCAGCTCCATGCCGTATCAACATATATCGGGCTCCTCCTCGGCGGTGATGATGGTGGACTACATGATTTGCAGCTATACGCTCCATGTTGTATGGTGATAAGGGGTTTGTCGTAGACTCCTATCAAGTAACCTCAAAAACCTAACTAACATAGTAGGGCAAATAAGGATCGATCCCACAGGGAGGTAAGCAATCTTCCTATATGCAAAGGTTGTATGCCAATAGTAACAAAAGGGGGGATTTTGGTTTGTATCAAGTAACAAGGTAAATCAATGCAAAAGATGTAATCAATGGGTGAGAAGTAACTTAGCCAGAGAAAATATCCACACTTCAGTTTGATTGATTGATCCTAGATTATCTCCAATTCCTACCAATGAATATTCCTATTCCGGTCTATGTATATAGACAGGTCAATCAGCCTTGAAAATACTTATCATTAAACAATCAAGAAACCATCAAGATTCAATCTAACGGCAACAGTAAGCATAAGAATTAAGCAGGATACATGCAATACTTAACAACTAGTCAGTACTCGACATATAATCAATTCTCTTCACAATAAACATTCACAACCAGTTCTTGTAAATTGTGGTTGCTACACAAGATAAGGGATTTCAACCAGAAATATACAAACTCTAGCAATAGAAAATCACTAATATCAACTAGATGATCAGACTAGTCAAATCAGCAAGAATCAATGTGATGAAGCACAAAGAGAATCAATATAATCAAAGGAAAGGAAATAGAGTTATAATCTCACAACCAAATACAAACGAAGGCTTCAATCGTCGGACTAAGCAATGGTTGCTTAGTTCTTCATAGTTTTCAAAGCATAAAAACTCTAAGGGAAAATAATGAACGATAAAGTGCTAATGTCAAAAGGCTGATGTCTAATGAATATCAATAACCTAACAAACCCCTAATCTCTAAAAAGCTAATAATAATAATCTCCTAAAATATAATAACAGGAATAAAAGAAAATAAAATAAAAGAAATAAAGTAAACAAAAGATCTCGGACAAAATTGTAACTCTGCGTCAGAAGAAAAATCCGCGACCGCGGCCAAGCTTCTGCGCCCGCGGAAGTGCTCACTGTCGAATGTCTCATTCTGTCTTCAAACCGCACCCGCGGAAATAATTCCGCGCCTGCGGAAATGCCTCTGTCGCTCCCATCAGCTTCCTTGTAAACCGCGACCAAGCTTCTGCGCCCGCGGTTTGGCTTCTGCTGCGACTTCTACTTCTCGCTTGCGGTCTTCTCTTGTGGTGGCTTCACCTTATCTTCAATGTCTTCACAATATGCACTAAAATCCACCATATCACTACTTCTTCTCTCAAACTCCATTCTCCTAAATTGCGTTCTAAACCCATACAATTGGTACCCAAAATCCAGTAACAACTCCTAGTTACACACTACAAAGTAGAGCGTATCAAATTCCCCCATACTTAGACCTTGCTCGTCCTCGAGTAAGCTAATAGAAACCTACTCCTCCAATGAAATACTCAAGGTCTTAGGAAGCACAACAAAACTATCTACTAAGAACTGCACCTAATCATGAATCTCCACAGTACCAACATATCAACACAACACACAAGCTTAAAGGAAAGCAGAGTACTTCCCCCAAGCTTAACTTGAACACCATAGAGTGAAAGTGACCATCTAATCCTAGCTCCAATCTATCTTCTTATAACTCCCAGAATGACCTACCCAAATCCTCCTTATATCTCCAACACTTATGTCACCACGTCAAAAAAAATGAGGAATCCTAATAATCACTCTTCTTCTTTTCACTCATTTTGCCCAAGCGCCCTTTCGGGTTTTCACCTAGCCATTCATTTCATTTTTCTATAGATGGGCTCACAAAACTCACATCACTCTTGACCTCTTATTACCCCAGCCTAATGCTGGTCCGGGCCACCTGCTTATTGCCTAAGCCTCCCTTTCGGGTTTTCGACTTAGCCCAGGATTTTCTTTATTTTTTATTTTTTTTGTTTATTTTTCTTTCTCAAACGACTAGCAAGTATAGATCACTCCACCATGCTTAAATATTGCATTGTCCTCAATGTAATGAAAGACTAAAAGATGAAACACTAGGGAAGGTAGAAAAGTACTCATGACCGTCGCTGAGGTGGCCTGGACTTGGACGTCGGTGCTGGCGGTAAATCAGTGAAAACACAAGTCTCTGGTGTTGTGGCGGTCCTACTCAAGCAAACTCCTCGTGCAACCAAATAGATCCACTATAAGGTGAAGTGGCACAGCAAAGAAACGGAGTTGCACGAGCCTTCTATGAACACTGATTCGGAGCCCTAGTGTAATCGTGTAGCGGGCTCTATCGCTCCATATCAATAATCATATCTGCAGTTGGCGCTGGAGCTCCTCCTCATTAGCTGTCTAATGTCAGGCCATCATCGGTGCCAAATAAAAATGTCGGGCTAATGTCTCCTCCTTGGCAGCATGATGCGCGCCGTCTCTCGTAGTAAAAATCGGACAGCTGGACCGCGATCGTGGTTTTAAGGCCGCGGTCGCGGTGTCTTCAAAAAAAAATTATTTGATTTTTTTTTCCGATGGAGTGGACTTACAGTGGTAAGACCGCGATCGAGGAAATATTTCCGCGGTCACGGTTTCACGTCTGTTGCTCTGCTGATGTTGTCTTTGAAACTCCAACATGCAGTTTAGTCTAAAAACGAAACAACAATAATGAAAACTAGAAAAGAAAAGACAAGAAAAGAATTACATACCTCGATTTACCTCCCGAGCAGCGCCTTGGTTACTGTCATGGCTCGACATGGTGCCCTTCAAATCAACTTGGGTTGCTCACATCAACCGAACACTTAGGATCAAAATCAGGTGGGTGTCTCTTTGCATCATCAATGTTGTATTCGACCCTCACCCCATCAAACTCCATGGTGAGTGAACCACTACTCACATCAATCTTTGTATTCGCCGTTTTCATAAACGGCCTACCCAACATCACAGGGGATGCATGCTTGTCTTGTCCCGTATCCATCACAAAGAAGTCAGCAGGGAAAATCAGCTTATCGACCTCTACCAGAACATCCTGCACGACTCCTTTGGGATACACAGTAGACATATCCGCCAATTGAATCACCGTCCCTGTCTTATGCAATGGTCCAAGCCCCAAAGATTCATACAGCGAGAGAGGCAACACATTTATAAATGCTCTCAAATCTAGCATGGCTTTATCGAATGTGGTGTCACCTATCTTGCATGGAATACTGAACATGCCTGGGTCACTGCACTTCTTGGGCATCCGCTTTTGCAGCATAGCGGAGACAATCTCATTCACCTGGACCTTCTTCTTCGTTTTCCCTCGTTGCTTCCTCTTGATCTTACATAGATCCTTCAAAAATTTTACATAGAGAGGAATGCTCATAACCAGCGTGATCAACGAAATGTTTACCTCGCAGTTACTGAAGGTTTCAAAGATCTCCTTGTTGTTCTCCGACCTTCTAGTATCCTTCAATGCCTCAGGGAATGGCGCGGGTGGCTTCAACGAACTGAGCGGAGGAAAGTATGGACGAACATAATCATCGTGGACGTCAATAGGTAATCCGCGGTCGCGGATTTGGGCCCGCGATCGCGGCATTTCTTCGAAAATTTCTCCTCGTCCAGAGACATTTCCGCAGTCGCGGAAATCTTGTTGGGGTCTCGGAAATTGGCGGATCTGTTCCCCCACCTTTTCGGTGCTTTCTGAGGGTTCTCCAGAGGGTTTTCTGCGATTGCGGAAATCTTGCCGCGGGCGCGGAAATGCTTGTTGATCGCCCTCTACAATGTCAGCTCTGTTGTCATCTCCTGCATCCTCCAGTACTTCGCCCATTTCAGCTAAGGGTGCGACATTCAACTGCTTAGTACTTCTCAGTGTCATTGCACAAACATTCTCTCTTGGGTTTGCTACCATTTGAGATGGTAGTTTCCCCGAATCCCTGGCCTCTAGTTTGCTCACTGCCAGAGAAATCTGCCCCACCTGCTTCTTCAGGTTTTGAATGTTCGATTTCATCTCTTGATTTTGTTGGACCATAGTGTTTGCCAACGTCGTTACACTCGGAGCGAGAGACTTGATCATGTCATCACCGGACATAGACGAACTTGCACTTTGGCCTTGAGGTCTAGGGTCATATTGTGCTCTAAATTGTTGTTGACCTCCAGGCCGTTGAAATTGTTGTTGCTGCTGTAGGAACTGTGGCGGCCTTTAGTGGAACTTCTTGTCATCACGGCCCTGAGGAGGATTCTGCTGGTTCTCGTACCTCAAATTAGGGTGATCTCTCCACCCTGGATTATAGGTGTTGGAGTACGGGTCATATCTTGGCCTTGGAGGACCGTAACCTCCCATAGCGTTCACTTCAGCAGTGGATTCTTACAGTGTTGGACATGCATTTGTGGGGTGCATCGTGTCATAGCATATTCCGCAGGACTTAACCTGCTGCGGTCCACCTTTTATCATGAAATGCATCATCATCTCCTTCATCTCATCCATCTCAGAAAGTAGTGAGGATGAGGGGTGAGAATCGGTGGCCTTAACTGCTTGAATGCTCGCTCTCTTGCTAAACTGTCTTGAGCCCTCATATAGCTCAAAGAATATCTCAAAAGCTGCAGCCGGAGTCTTGTTGAGAATGTTACCACCACAGGTTGCGTTCACTATTCTACGCTCATCATCAAGAAGTCCACCATACAGATATAGAACGAGGTCTTGGTCAGAATAACCATGGTATGGACAGCTTGATATCAACCTCTTGAACCTCTCATAATATTCATACAACGTCTCAGTAGCATGATGTTCGATGTTGTTAATGTTCCTATTCAAACTATTGAGTTTCGTTGCAGGAAAGTACTTCTCCAGGAAGGCTTTCTTCATCTTCTCCCATGTATCTATGCTTCCTGGGGCCAAATAATAGAACCAATCATTGGCCGTGTCCTTTAGAGAGAAAGGAAAGGCCCCCAGCTTGATCTGGTCCTCAGTAATGTTCTTTGGCTTCATGCTGCTGCAGACAGCGTGAAATTCAGAAAGATGCTTGTTGGGGTCTTCTCCATTCATCCCATGGAAGTGGGGTAGCAAATGAATCAACCCGGATTTGAGCTCAAAATTCACACCGTCTGCCAACTCCGGAAACTGCACAGAAAGAGACTGTTGTTCTAGATTCGGCGCAGTCAACTGCCTCAATATTTGTTCCTCAGCCATCTCGAGTTACGTGCGGACTTCTCTACGGTTCCTGGCAAGTGTTCTCTCAATTTCTCTATCAAGATCTAAGATTAGAGAGTTAGTAGCACGGGTGTGAACCATAAGATAGGTCCACACAATAGTTGGCACACAAACAAACAAACAGGAAAAATTGAAACTTTGCCTCCCCGACAACGGCGCCAAATTTGATGAGGGGTTTGTTGTAGACTCCTATCAAATAACCTCAAAAACCTAACTAACGTAGTAGGGAAAATAAGGATCGATCCCACAGGGAGGTAAGCAATCTTCCTATATGCAAAGGTTGTATGCCAATAGTAACAAAAAGGGGGATTTTGGTTTGTATCAAGTAACAAGGTAAATCGATGCAAAAGATGTAATCAATGGGTGAGAAGTAACTTAGCCAGACAAAGATCCACACTTCAGTTTGATTGGTTGATCCTAGATTATCTCCAATTCCTACCAATGAATATTCCTATTCCGATCTTATGTATATAGACAGGTCAACCGGCCCTGAAAATACTTACCATTAAACAATCAAGAAACCATCAAGATTCAATCTAACGGTAGCAGTAAGCATAGGAATTAAGCAGGATATATTTAATACTTAACAACTAGTCAGTACTCGACATGTAATCAATTCTCTTTACAATAAACATTCACAACCAATTCCTGTAAATTGTGGTTGCTATACAAGATAAGGGATTTCAACCAGAAATATCCAAACCCTAGGAATAGAAAATCACTAATATCAACTAGATGATCAGACTAGTCAAATCAGTAAGAATCAATGGGATGAAGCACAAAGAGAATCAATATAATCAAAGGAAAGGAAATAGAGTTATAATCTCACAACCAAATACAAACGAATGCTTCAATCGTCGAACTAAGCAATGGTTTATTAGTTCTTCATAGTCTTCAAAGCATAAAAACTCTAAGGGAAAATAATGAACGATAAAGAACTAATGTGAAAAGGCTGCTGTCTAATGAATATCAATAACCTAACAAAACCCTAATCTCTAAAAAGTTAATAATAATAATCTCCTAAAATATAATAACCGGAATAAAAGAAAATAAAATAAAATAAATAAAGTAAACAAAAGATCTTGGACAAAATAGTAACTCCGCGTCAGAAGAGAAATTCGCGACTGCGGCCAAGCTTCCGCGCCCGCAGAAGTGCTCACTGTCGAATGTCTCATTCTGTCTTCAAACCGCGCCCACGGAAATGCCTTTGTCGCTCCCATCAGCTTCCTTGTAAACCGCGACCGCGGCCAAGCTTCCGCGCCCGCGGTTTGGCTTCTGCTGCGACTTCTACTTCTCGCTTGCGGTCTTCTCTTGTGCTTCGCCTTATCTTAAATGTCTTCACAATATGCACTAAAATCCACCATATCACTACTTCTTCTCTCAAACTCCATTCTCTTAAATTGCATTCTAAACCCATACAATTGGTACCTAAAATCCAATAACAATTCCTAGTTACGCACTACAAAGTAGAGCGTATCATATGGCATTTCATTGGGCTCCTCGGTGGTGATGATGGTGGACTTCATGCTTTGCTCCGATTCATTTCATGCCGTATCAACATTCATCGGGCTCCTCGGCGGTGACAATAGTGTACTTCATGATTTGGTTCGCTTCACTCCATTCCGCACCTGAAAGTCCCAAGGTGGTGGACCCTTGGGAAAACCCTCAATGAAAGCAAAATCAGTAGGGCCTTCAACATGATGACACTTTACATAGAGGAAGTGTTTATAGAAAAAAAGAGTTTGAAGATGATGAATATAAGGTGATGTTGGATGAAGCTTTTGATGTTCTAGAAGTGGCGGTAAAGGCATGAAGAACTTGAAGATCATGCTCGAATTGAAGAAGTTAAGGAGCTCGAAGTAGACTTTATGGATGACGACATTTGAAGAACTTGAAGTGGAGCTCTTGATCAACGCTTGAAGAATCTATGAAGAACTTGATAATTGAAGAATAAATTCCCCTTCCTTGATTTTTGAGATCTCCCACAAAGGATAAATTGAGAGTTTTGATTCTTGCTCCCAAAAAATCCTCCCTCTCAACTGGCTGCTTCCCCTTCCTTTTATAGCTGAAAGAGTGCCACCCATAGATTATGCAATCATACTCTAAGAAGAAGAGGCATGGCCTAGTGGATCGCTTTCCCGAATTTTGTGGTACGGAATCCCTGTTGAAAACGCCAGTGAAGATATCAAAGATGGTAGGGGAGCATTATAAGGTGCGATGATCACGATCCACCAAGGCTTTCTTGATTCCCTTCATGGTTTGTGACGTTATTATTTGTTATTTCCGTATTTTATTGACTTCATGTGGCATTAGTGTTGACGATGTCATCTTCTTTATGAGTTACTCCATGCATTCCAAGGGTCTGAAGCTTCATTGATGACAATGATGGTGTCCCGTTACCCATCCATTCTCCCTTGTGCTTCAACGTCCTCTAGGTGCATGGATGACAGTGATGGCGTCGATGACGTACACTACATGTTTGTCCTTCCCTATGTTGTAGCGTCTTTATGGTTCATTGATGGGGATGATGATTTTATGTTGTACACTTATCCGCTGCTTCGCTCACGCGCTTTAACCTTCACCTGGTTCGTTGATAACAATGATGGTCTCCATGTCGCAACAATGTTTATATTGTTCTTCATGCCGTACCACTGTTCATCATGTTCCCCGACGATGATGATGGAAGATTTTATGATTGGCGCTCTTTCTCTCCATTCCTTATCAACGTCTATCGGGCTTTTCGTCGGTGACGATAATGAACTTCATGATTTGCACCCTTCTCTTCATACCGTATCAACATCTATCGGGCTCCTCGGTGAAGATGATGGTGGACTTCATGATTTGTGTCCTTTTGCTCCATACAGTATCAACATCCATCGGGCTCCTCGGCGGTGATGATGGTGGACTTCATGATTTGCGTCCTTTTCAACTTATAGTATCAATATTCATCGGGCTCATCGGCGGTGATGATGGTGGACTTCATGATTTGCGTCATTCGCTCATAGTGTATCAACATCTATCGGGCTCCTCGACGGTGATGATGGTGGACTTCATGATTTGCGTCCTTTTGCTCCATGCAACATCAACATCCATCGGGCTCCTCGTCGGTGATGGTGGTGGACTTCATGATTTGCTTCTTTTTGCTCCATATAGAATCAACACCAATCGGGCTCCTCAGCGGTGATGATGATGGACTTCATGATTTGGGCCCTTTGCTCATACCGTATCAACATCTATCGGTCTCTTCGGCGGTGATGATGGTGGACTTTATGATTTGCTCATCTTCGCTCCATTTCGTACCTGAAAATTCCAAGCGGGTGGACTCTTAGGAAGACCCTCAACGAGAGCAAAATCAGTTGGAGCCTTCAACATGATGAAACTTTATATAGAGGGAGAGTTTGAAGATGACGAATATGAGACGATGTTGGATGAAGCATTTGATGTTCTTGAAGTGGCGGTAACAGAATGAAGAACTTAAAGATCATGCTCGGTTGAGGAGATCGAAGTAGACTTCATGGATGATGGCATTTGATGAACTTGAAGTGGAGGTCTTGATGAATGCTTGAAGAACTTGATGAAACTTTGAAGAAGTTGGAAAAATCCATGAAGAATTTGAAGTGCAAAATCCCACTTTAATCTTTGAAATCTCCCACAAAGTGCCTCTTCAATCCCTCTAATTCAAGAGGAAGAAGTCCTTTTAAGTTGTTCTCTTCCTTCTTTTAATAGCCAAGAGGCATCCATGAAGAATCCATGCCCACGTGGATGGTGATGATGACTTAGGTGTGTAGAGGAATTGGGTGGATCGTCCCTTTTTGGGATTTCAGCGTACTGCATCATTGTTCAAGATGCCACCTCTCATACTCAATTAATGTTGAGATTGTACGAACACGCCAAATCATATCCTACTGTACGGACAATCTTCGGCCGAGATTTTCCTTGTACGAACACGCTTTCGTTGGATTTGATTTGTACTTTCTCACGTGACTTGGGTACTCTTGAATCTTAATAAAATCTTCTCACGTGGGTCGATCACTTTCTCAAGACCTTTCTCATGTCGTTATGTCCATCTAGTGACCGTATGTGTTGGCGATCACAATCATACGATACAACGATGATGTTGGATCTATCATGTTGCTAATTCATACTTGCTTATATGGCGTTGGTACTTCTAATCCTTGATGATATCTTCTCACGTGCGGGTCAGCTGCTTTCTCAAGACTTTTTTCACATCGTTGTGTGCATCTGGTAATTGTATGTGTTTGGCTATTACAATCATATGGTATGATGATGACGAAAGATTTATCTTTTCACCTTCTTCTTGATTTGGTTTCTGTTTGACTATGGATGTCGTCATTTCTAGTTTGGACGATGTGGATTTGGTAATGAAGTCTTATTCAAGGGGGGTTTACACATGGTTATTACTTTGGTGCTTCACGTGTAAAGTCATTCTTTATTGTATACGATCACGCTCTTCGCTCCATACTGTATCGATGTCATCTTGTCATCGTAGCGATTATGCGGTATCATCTTTTTTTACGATGAACTTGGTGGTTGAGATGAGTTTCTAAGAGGTCTTTGTCGGTGATCATGCGATACCATTGTGTTTTAGTGTTCTTTTTGCCTTTCCTTGCAATAATTGTGATTGTTCATTGGTGTTCATGAGGGACGCTTTATAGTTGATACTCATCAAGAGATGATCACCTTGTAGGGGTTATATACGTGGCATTCTCAGTAATAGCCACATGTGAGACCCCAATTTTGACATCGTCGGGCACCTCTCATACTCAATTGATGATGAGACCATGCGAACACGCCAGATCAGATCCTACCGTACGGACAAGCTTTGGCTGAGATTTCCCTTGTACGAACACGCTTCCGTTGGATTTGATTTGTACTTGCTCACGTGACTTGGGTGCTCTTGAATCTTAGTCAGATCTTCTCACACGTGGGTCAATCACTTTCTCAAGACCTTTCTCATGCTGCTATGTCCATCTGGTGACTGTATATGTTGGCGATTACAATCATACGGTACAAGTATGACGTTGGATCTATCCTATTGTTGATTCATACCTGCTTATATGACATTGGTACTTCTAAGTCCTGAGTATATCTTCTCACGTGCGGGTCACTCGCTTTCTCAAGACTTTTCTCATGTCGTGTTCATCTAGTGACAGTATGTGTTTGGTGATTACAATCATACGGTATGATGATGATGTCAGATTCATCTTGTCACCTTCTTCTTCATCTGGTTTCTGTTTGACTATGGATGTCATCATTTCTAGTTTGGGAGACGTGGATTTGGTAATGATGTCTTATTCATGCCGTAATGGTAGGTCTGATTTTCTTTAGGATAGATATAGTCATTCTTTGTTGACTTTTCGAATTGACTTCTTTTCCAAGGGGGTTTACACATGGTTATTTCTTTGGTGCTACACGTGAAAGGTCATTCTTTGTTGTATACGGTCACACCCTTCGCTCCATACTGTATCGATGTCATCTTGTCATCGTAGTGATCATACGGTATCATCATTTTCATATTGTTACTATGTTCATCCTATCATCTTGTCATCATAGCAATCATGCACTATCATCCTTTTTTATGATGAACTTAGTGGTTGAGATATGTTTTTAAGAGATCTTTGATGGTGATCATGTCGTACCATTGTGTTTTAGTGTTCCTCTTCCCTTTCGTTGCAATAATTGTGATTGTTCATTTGTGGTCTTGAAGGATGCTTTATAGTTGTTACTTATAAAGAGATGATCGCCATGTAAGGGTTGTATACGTGGCATTCTCGGTAATAGCCACGTGTGAGACCCCGATTATGACATCGTCAGACAACCCCATGCTTTATGAGAAGTTTACTTCTCGTGAAGCAATCTTTGATAGGTGGTGGGGATCTCTTGAGGAGACTCTTCATTGTAAATTGTTCTTCTACCCCTTTGTCGGTGTGAGACGTGTGGTTATTATAATTGTGGTCTTCTCTTGATACTAGCATTTGAAAAATTTTGAAGTTTGTTGGAGGGATGCATTGATGATTGCTTGAGTTGTGCATGGTGAACTTTGTCATTATTGTTGGACGAATCTTGTCTAATTATGATAGAGAGAGGCGCACCATTGTCGATGATCCTAATGAAATTGACTCCTTTTAGGCATGATAGATTGACTCGTTGAGAAACTAGAGCTTTCCATAGATGATGATCTTCTATAAATGTCTTCATAACCCTCTATTGCGCAGATGAGTTCGCTTCATGATGATGGTTGTTGAGTGGGTGTACGAAAATGAAAGGTTGATTTTCTCATGTGGCATTGGGAGCCATAAACTGATTGTCTAGCATGCACAAGGATGACGATGGTTTCATTTATCAAAATGTCAAACATATCATCACTAATCTATGTGATAGTGATGACGGTGGCTATAGTGGCCTCTTGTAGGACAACTGGATCTCACCTTATGTGATTATGATGATGGTTGCTACACAAGACCCTTGCAGGACAAGTGGATCTCATCGGGTAGCTGTATGATCCTCTCGGCATCATGGATATCGCTAAATGGATGATAGTGGCAACACCAGCCCCAAGGGCCAATGGACCTCACCGTGCGACATCATGGATCTCGCTCGTATGTGAAGATGGTGGCAACACCAGCCCCTTGCGGGACAAGTTTATCTCACCAAGCGGCATCATGATCCTTTTGGCATCATGGATCTCGCTCGTATGTGAATATGGTAGCAACACCAGCCCTTTGCGGGACAAGTGGATCTCACCAAGTGGCATCATGATCCTTTAGGAGTCATGGATCTCGCTAACTGGATGATGGTGGTAACACTAGCCCCAAGGGCTAATAGATCTCACTATGCGACATCATGATCCTTTCGTCATCATGGATCTCGCTAACTAAATGATTGGTGGCAACACCAGCCCCAATGGCCAATGGATCTCACCATGCGGCATGATGATCCTTTCGGCATCATGGATCTTGCTCGCATATAAAGATGGTGGCAACACCAGCCCCTTGCAGGACAAGTGGATCTCACCAAGCGGCATCATGATCATTTTAGAATCATGGATCTCACTAACTGGATGATGGTGGAAACACTAGACCCAAGGGCCAGTAGATCTCACCTTGCCGCATCATGATCCTTCCGGCATCATGGATCTCGCTAACTGGATTATTGGTTGCAACACCAGCCCCAAGGGCCAATAGATATCACCATGCGACATCGTGATCCTTTCAACACAATGGATATCGCTCGTACGTGAAGATGGTGGCAACACCAACCCCTTGCGGGACAAATGGATGTCACCAAGCGGCATCATGATCCTTTCAGAATCATGGATCTCGCTAATTGGATGATGGTAGAAACACTAGCCCTAAGGGCCAATAGATCTCATCATGCGGCATCATGATCCTTTCGGCATTATGGATCTCGCTAACTAGATGATTGGTGGCAATACTAGCCCTAAGGGCCAATGGATCTCACCATGTGGCATCATGATCCTTTTGGCATCATGGATCTCGCTCGCACGTGAAGATGGTGGCAACACCAGCCCCTTGTAGGACAAGTGGATCACACCAAGCGGCATCATGATCCTTTCGGAACCATGGATCTCGCTAACTGGATGATAGTGGCAACACTAGCCCCAAGGGCCAGTAGATCTCACCATGTGACATCATGATCCTTTTGGCATCATAGATCTCGCTAACTGAATGATTGGTGGCAACACCATCCCCAAGCGCAAATGGATCTCACGATGCAAAATCATGATTCTTTCGACATCATAGATCTTGTTCCTACGTGAAGATAGTGGCAACACCAACCACTTGCGGGACAAGTGGATCTCACCAAGCGACATCATGACCCTTTTAGAATCATGGATCTCATTTTACTTGTGCTTGCACCCCGTTTTCACATTCAAGGATAATATTTCTTTCGCTTTGTCGAGCTTTATGTTGCTCTATCTTTAGTTCCTGAAGTTCATGCTTTATCGCGGTCTTTAATGCATTGAAGAAATCCAATATTGTCCAGGATGCTACACAATGACATCTCTGCTCCAACTCCTTTGAAGACGGCTTGTCACGATCTTCAATGGTTCGTTCCAACCTTAACGGTATCCAAGTGGCTTTTCCATGGTCTACATTGATGAACTTCAGCTTCAAAGCTCTCCACGTCGTTGCACCATTGTCTTCAATAATGAACTTCGACTCCAACGCTTTCCACGTTGTTGCATCATTGTCTTTAATTATGAAATTCGGATCCAATGCTCTCCACGTTGCTACACCGTTGTCTTTGATGATGAACCTCGGCTTCAATGCTCTCCATGTTGTTGCATTGTTGTCTTTAATGATGAAATTTATCCAAAACGCTCTTTGGGTTGCTCCACCATGGACTTTAATGATGATCTTCAACTCCAACTCGTCTGGGTTGATGTATTCTTCTAGATCTTCCTTCCTCCTTGATCATCCATGATGCTAAGGAATTGAGCTTGGCAGTCGCGTCTTAGCCGGGAAAGTAAGTTCCCACAGACGGTGCCAGTGAAGAACTCAAAGATAGTGGGGAGAGAACTTGGAGGTGCGATGATCACAATCCACCAAGGCTCTCTCGATTCCCCTCATGGTTCGTTACGTCATCATTGGTTTATGACATCATCATTTATTGTTTCCACATTTTATTGACTTCATGCGGCATCGGTGATGATGATGGCATTTCTCTATGAGTTACACCATCCATATCAAGTGTCTGAAGCTTCATTCATGACAATGATGGTGCCCCATTACTCATCCATTCTCTCTTACACTCTAACGTCCTCTAGGTGCATGGATGACGATGAAGGCGTCGATGCCGTACACTGCATGTCTGCCTTTCCATATGCTATAGCATCTTTAGGGTTCAATGATGGGGATGATGGCGTCTATGTTGTACACATACTCTCTCCTTCGCTCACGCGCTTTAACATTCATCCAGTTCATTGATGACGATGATGGTCTCTATGCCGTACCAATGTTTATTTGGTTCTCCACGTTGTATCAATGTTCATTTGGTTCTCCGGTGATGACGACTTAGGACTTCATGATTGGTGCCCTTTTGCTCCATACCATATCAACGTCCATCGGGCTCTTCGTTGGTGATGATGGTGGACTTCATGATTTGCGCCCAGTCGCTCCATATCGTATCAACATCTGTTGGGCTCCTCTCCGGCGGTGATAATGGTGGACTACATAATTTGCGCCTATTCTCTCCATGTCGTATAACCGTTCATTGGATTCCACGGTGGTGATGATGGTAGACTTCATGATTTGCGCCTATCCACTCCATGTCGTATCAACATTCATCGTGCTCCCCGGCGGTGATGATGGTGTACTACATGATTTGCGCCTATTCGTTTCATGTCGTATGACCGTTCATTGGGATCCTCATCGGAGATGATGGTGGACTTCATATTTTGCGCCTATTCTCTCCATGTCGTATCAACGTTCATCGGGCTCCTCGACAGTGATGATGGTGGACTTTATGATTTGCTCTGCTTTGCTCCATTCCGCACCCGAAAATCCCAAGGGGATGGACCATTGGGAAGAATCTAAACAAAAGAAAAATCATTAGGCCTTCAACACGATGAAACTTAACATAGAGGAAGAGTTTGTAGAAATAAACAGTTTGAAGATGTTGAATATGAGGTGATGTTGGATGAAGAATTTTATATTTTAGGAGTGGAGGCAATGGGATAAAGAACTTGAAGATCATGCTAGAGAATTAGAGAAGTTGAGGAGCTCGAAGTAGACTTGATGGATGATGACATTTGAAGAACTTGAAGTGGAGCTCTTGATCAACGCTTGAAGAATCTATGAAGAACATGATGATTGAAGAATATATCCCCCCTCCTTGATTTTTGAGATCTCTCACAAAGGATAAGTTGAGAGTTTTTTATTCTTTCTCCCAAAAAATCCTCCCTCTCAGCTAGTTGTTCCCCCTTCCTTTTATAGCTGAAAGAGTGCCACCCATAGATTATGCAATCATATCATAGGAAGTAGAGACATGGCCTACTGGATCACTTTCCCTGATTTTGTCGTATGAATCCATGTTGAAAACACCACCTCTCATACTCAAATGAAGTTGTGACCGTGCGGATATGCCATATTAGATCCTACCATACATACAAGCTTCGGCTTAAATTTCTCTTGTACGAACACGCTTCCGTTTTATTTGATTTATACTTGTTCACGTGACTTGGGTACTCTTGAATCTTAATCAGATCTTCTCACACATGGGTTGATCACTTTCTCAAGACCTTTCTTATGCCATTATGTCCATCTGGTGACCGTATGTGTTGGCGATCACAATCATATGGTAAAAGGATGACGTTGGATCCATCTTGTTGTTGATTCATACTTGCTTATATGACATTGGTATTTCTAAGTCCTGATATATCTTCTCATGTGCGAGTCAGTCGCTTTCTCAAGACTTTTCTCATGTTGTTTCGTTCATTTGTTGATTTTGTGTGTTTGAAGATTACAATCATACGGTGTGACGATGACGAAAAATCATATTGTCACCTTCTTCTTCATCTGGTTTCTTTTTTACTATAGATGTCGCCATTTCTAGTTTGGCCGATGTGGATTTGGTAGTGACGTCTTATTCATGCCGTAATGGTAGATTTCTTTTTTTTAGGATGGATATAGTCATTCTTTGTTGACTTTTTGAGTTGACTTCTTTTCCAAGGGGGTTTACACATGGTTATTACTTTGGTGCTCCATGTGAAAGGTCATTTATTGTTGTATACGGTCATGCCCTTCGCTACATACTCTATCGATTTCATCTTGTCATCGTAGCGGTCATACGGTATCATCATGTTCATCTTGTTAATGTGTTCATCCTGTCATCTTGTCATCGTAGCGATCATGCGGTATCATCCTTTTTTACGATAAACTTGGTTGTTGAGATGAGTTTTTAAGAGGTATTTGTTGGTGATCATGCGATACCATTGTGTTTTAGTGTTCCTCTTGCCTTTCCTTGCAATAATTGTGATTGTTCGTTGGTGTTCTTGAAGTACGCTTTATAATTACTACTTGTCAAGAGATGATCGCCATGTAGGGGTTGTATACGTGGCAATCTCAGTAATAGCCACGTGTGAGACCCCGATTTTGACATTGTCACATGGACCCCGACGACCAAGAAAAGACGGCATTTATCACAAGCCAAAGTACATATTGCTACAATGTTATGCCATTTGGATTGAAAAATACAGGGGAAACCAACCAAAGGCTGGTGAACAAGATGGTCAAAGACCAAATCGGGGATACCATGGAAGTCTACATACACAACATGTTAGTAAAATCGAATGTTGCTTCGGATCACATCAAACTTCTGAATGACGCTTTTGTCATAGTCAAAAGATACAACAAGAAGCCCAATCCAACAAAGTTCTCCATTGAAGTATGATCAAGAAATTTATTGGGATACATTGTGACCCATCGAGGCATTGAAGCGAGTCCCGATCAGGTCAGGGCAATCACGGATTTAAAATCACCCTGATGCAGAAAGGATGTACAACGACTAATCAGTCGAGTAACCACGATCAACAGGTTCATTTTTAAATCCTCTGGCAACTGCAAAATTGTCTATGATGTCCTCAAAAGAATAAGTCGTTCAAATGGATGGGAGAACACGAGAAAGCATTTCAAGATTTTAAGGCTAATCTGGCAAACTTGTTACTATTGTCTAAACCAAAAGACGCTGAGCCACTACAACAATATCTAGTAGTATTTGAGACGACAATAAGTGTCGTCTTGATCAGGGAGGAAGACCGAAAACAACTAGCATTTCACTACCTAAGTAAATCACTATTGCTAGCGGAGACGCGTTACTCATCACTTCACAAATTGGTCCTAGCACTAGCCATGGCTTCTTATAAATTATGACCTTACTTTTAGTTGCATACTATCATTGTATGTACTACCCAGTCCATGAAGATAGTCATTAGGAAGCTAGAATTTACAAGTCGAATGGCAAAGTGGGCTATACATCTAAGTCGGTTCGACATCCAATAAGAGCCAAGAACCGCCATAAAGTCTCAAGCTTTGGCCGACTTTGTGGCCGACTTTAGTCCAATGTTGAAACAGGAAGCAGCAAAAGAAACATTGCAACTATCTCATGCACCAGACAAGGGCACTTGAGAACCACACACCCATGGAGCATCGAACGCAAGAGGAGTCGGGCTTGGCGTCATACTAAAGCCACCACATGGGGACAAGATAGCTCAAGTTGTTTTCTATGAATAGGAAGCCATAAATAATGAATCACAATATGAGGCCCTTATTTTCGGGCTTACACTGTCTCAAGACCTGTCGGTGCAAAACATTGAAATGATCTGCGACTCACTCATGATCGTCAATCAAGTACAAGGCATATATGCCACCAAAGACGATAGAATGATAGCCTACCTCCAAATTGTAAAGGACCTAGCAGCAAAGTTCAAAAACTTCAACATCAAGCAAGTCTCATGCGACTTTAATGCCCAAGCAGACGTCGTGGCACTTGGGATCGGCTATCAGTCTAGGCGACTTCCCCATGATCCCGCTAGCTTACATCACGACCCCTGCGGTCGTGAAACCATAAAAACCACCTATAAAGGTCGACGCACCCTCGAACTCTGAAGACCTACCATTAGAAGAAGTGGTGTCGACAGAAGTAGGAAACAATAGAAAAGAAGGCCTCATATCCAGCGAAGACGACTGGATAATACCTTACATCAAATGGCTCAAGGATGGTATCCTACCAAGCGATAAGACGGAAGTGAAATGACCTAAGGTACAAGCTCTATCCTTTGACTTGATAGAAGGTGAACTGTTTAAAAACTCCGTCACATGCCTCCTCCTATGATGCCTGGAAAAGAACAAGGTCCAACGCATCATGCGGTCCTTATACGACGGTGATTCGGCAATCACACAGGCGGTCGAAGCTTTTTGGCAAAGCACTAAGAACGGGTTATTATTAGTCGACAATGAACCAAGATGCCCTAGAATACATTAAGAAATGTGACTCATGTCAACGACATGCTCCAGTCTCCCACCAGCCATCAGAACTGCTACATCCAACATTATCCTCTTGGCCATTCATTAGGTGGGGCATGGACATCGTCGGAAAATTACCACCAGATTCAAGACAACATGTTTTCTTCCTAGCAATGATAGATTACTTTTCCAAATGGATCGAAGCCGAAGCATATCGAGAGGTAAAATATAAACAAGTCGTCTCATTCATTAAACGTAACATCTTGTGTAGACTCGGCATATCATCAGAGATCGTATGCGACAATGGCTCCCAAATCATTAGTGATCAGACGAGATCATTCTGCAAACAGTGGTATATCAACACTAGTGGAAAAAATCCTTATAGAGGCGGGCCTTTGGACACTTATTGAGGTGAACACCGTTCGCTTCAACTAAGGGAGCTGCAACAAGTAGGGATACTTTTTGAGGCGGGCATTTTACGCCTCTAAAAGGACCTTATTGAGGTGGGCCTCCGAAGCCCGCCTCAACAAGTCCCTCACTTTGGCGCCAAAATGAGGGATTTGTTGAGGCGGGCCTCTATAGGCCTGCCTCAACAAGTCGCGCTGACTCGGCCGAGTTCTCGGCCGAGTCAGCGCCAGTGGACTGCACATCTAGGCCCAAAATATAAGTGGTCCTTGTTCATCTGTTCAAGGACAAAGATGACTGTATGACAGCAAAAACAACTACATATAATACTAATCCTATAGACTTGCATCAAACTTAGCTTACATTTTGAAGCATTCAAGTAACATCGTCCAAGGGAACACATCTAGCATTATATATTGCTAAAAACATACAAGTAACATCATCCAAGATTTAGAATTTCTCACAGCTAAATTTTCAAAATTCAACCCAATAATTAGGAATTCACTATCTAAAGCTCCACAACCAAACCCCAATTCCAACAACAGATTGCAAAGGAAACAAATAGGCAGAGATTTAAATTCAAAGAACGATGCATTTACCTCACCGCATCACAAGAAATGACCTTGAAGCCCGGTATATCCCACTTCTAAGTGAATACCTGATTTCCAGCATGATCCATTGCGTCGATCGAAGTTCTTCTCCCTAATTAATTATAGGACAGTGAGAATAGTCATGAGCTCCGCACACAGAGCGGTAACTAATCCAATCTGAGATTTGAAGGAGAGCAGAAAATCACCCGTAGGAGTCCTCAAAATTCCACCACAACCTGCATCTCTTGGATTACCCTTACATGCACCTTCGACATTGAATTTCACCCATCCCGTCGGCTGTGGCTCCCAGCAGGACCGCTAGTCATTAGTGGACGTAGAAGCTGAGGACAACCTGTTTCTCCTGATGTTAGTGACAAAGACAAAGTTCAACGCAGTTGTGCACACCAAATTGTGCAAACGAAGAGCATCATCAGTAGCTACTTCAAAAACAATATGATTCCGTTGTTCCCATACTAACACCTAAGAGGGAAGTTCTTCCATCAATTACGAGAGATTTACTGCCTCCCCTGTTGAATTGATGAGTAAATACAATCTGAGTTCATGTGAGAACATGGGTGGAGAAGAGTGGGACAAATGTTGAGTGCATTTTTGATGAGATCAAAGCAGTTTAGTGCAGATTTGGGTGAAAACGTGGGTGGAATCAGCAGTAATTGAACAAAAAAAGTAACCGCATTTGGAAGAAGCGGTTCCACAGGGAATGTGAAGGTAGATAGTGGAGCATTGGGAACACATGGCATCAAACTGGAGTGCCAAATGTCAATAATGTAGAAGGCCAAGTGGTGCAATATTTTATACAGACTTGCCTACAACTTTAATTATATAGGGTAGATATGAACTCACAATTCAACAACAAATATATCTTAAATCAACACAATAGTAATTCTAAGCTTAAAATGATCCGAAAGTTTCACCTAATGTACTTCCAAAAGAAACAAAAATTTGAACCTTAGCTAAAAAGAACTGAAATCAGACGCAAAAGATGATGCAAGAGAAATTTTTACCTTGTAAGTTTGTCGAAAAGATGATACATGACAAATTATGCTCTTCTACCCATCCCTAAACAATTGCATAAGAATAGAAGATCTGCATGTAATACAAATTGATAATTTATGTTAAGTATTCAACAATAAAAACATTCAAAAAACAGATACACAATAACAAATGACCTAATCCAATTAATTGACACATCTCTTTTACCTTCAATTTCAAGTTCACACTAAAAGGGAAGGATTGAAATACAGAGATATACTCACTTGATATTGATTCTTCTAAAGCGTCTAGAGACAGCATTCTATGCACCTCAATCTACCCAACGATAGTGATATAGAAACATAAGAAACCAATTGCATAACCATGATCTCATCATCTGTTTGGATTCCCTTAATAATGTATTAAAATGCATTATCTTGCAATAAATTGATGATTAATGCAATTTAATACGAGATAATGTATTTTAATGCATTCTCTAAGGGAAATCCAAACAGACCCAAAGTGAGAAGAAACTGAGATTTTTTTTTCCTGGTTTCTTACTTCTTTAACCTTCTTGTCTTGCACGAAAACATAATCAATCTCGGCGTGGTCTATGATGTAATTTATAGCACCAGGGCATGTACCCACAACAACAGAATCAGTAAATTTGACATGTAAAAAAGTTTTTACAGATTAATCACAAAGGAGTTATACCTAGTGTCATAAAGAGGCACACAAATCAAACTATGAGCTGCACAAACCTCCATTGCAACAATCCATTGAGGGCAATTGGGGCCATAAATTACAATCCTAGCACCCTGTAAAGTTAAAAAATTGACATAGTGAACGTAACTAAAATCTGATTGATTTATAAGGTAAGTTGTAACAAAATCTTCATAGACTTGTTTGTACGGTTTCCACACATATGAACCAAACTATAATGCACAAATTGAGGCAACTGTTATTTTGTACCAGCAAGATTTGTAATAGCATTTGAAATAGCAAGGGCAGTGCAAACACCATTCCCTCCTCCAAACATGTCCTCTCTAAGCAACAGCTTTGCAAATCTTTCCTTCATCAACTCTACCTCTACAAATGGATACAACCAATGCAAGAAAACAAAAATCCACATACAGTTAACAATGGATAAGCGATAATTTTCAAGAAAATTTCATAACCCTAATTCTCAAATCGTACATGATTTCACCCTACACAGACGCACACATCTCTCAAATCGTGTGCCCCCCCCCCCCCCCCAAATAAAAATTTCATAACCCTAATTCTCAAATCGTACATGATTTCACACCCGATTACCTCGATGACGTTCATCAACCTCTCATCAGATTCACCCTACACCAACCGCGTCGTCAGCGTCCAACTCCACCCTCCCGTCGGCCACCCTTCAAAATAAAGCTAAAAACTTAGAGGGTGTAGAGATAAAAAGCAAGGAAATGGAGAAAGTGAAGAAGAAAATAGAAGAGACATGGGAGAAAACTTAACTGAAAGGAAATTAGGGCTTCTTGTCTCCGTTAATTCTTTTGGCTTTCGTCTTCTTCGTAGTGGTGATTCGAAGTAAAAGAAGGGGGAAATCGAGCGGAAAGCTGGGGTAGACGGAAGTCGTGAGCGAAGGCGGCGACAGTTCACCGATCTCGGAGGCGGAAAGGATGACGCCGATGAGCTCGGGAAGACGGAGCTCGGCGAAGACGGAGGAGATCGATGAAGTCGGGAAGACAGAGGAGATCGATTGAAGTAGGGAAGACGGAGGAGATCGATGAAGTCGAGCTCGGGACGAACGAATTGAAGACGAAGAGGAGGATACGAAGAGGAAAATGAAGGTGCACGCAGCTATTTTTTTTTTAATTAGGGTTGAGCTTATAGAGGCGGGCCTAACACGCCCGCCTCTATAAGTATTACGACTCGGCCGAGTCGGCAGAGACTCGGCCGAGTAATGGTCTAATAGAGGCGGGTCTTACATGCCCGCCTCTATTGGACATACTTGTTGAGGCGGGCTTTAAGAGGCCCGCCTCAACAAGCTTTAATTGAGGCGGGCTACTTGGCCCGCCTTAATTAGTTAGCATTAGAGGCGGGCCTTACCCTGGCCCGCCTCTAATACTTTAGCGGGAAATGTTTTTTTGGATACTTGTTGAGGTGTATATTAATTTGTTCGCCTCAAAATATGTTTTTGAGGTGTATAAATTAATTATCCGCCTCAAAAACCAAAAAAAGTGATTGCCTAAGTCGTTGTTGAGGCATTTTGAACTATGTACGCCTCTAAAAGGGAGCCTCAAAAAGTGTTTTTTGCACTAGTGCAACCTAGTCATATCAACTCCACGTTACCAACAAACCAATGGACGGGTAGAGTCAAGTAATAAGATCATCATCAATGACCTCAAAAATCGACTCGTAGGCGCCAAAGGGAAATGGGCCGACGAATTACCTTTCATACTTTGGTCCGACAAGACCACTCCTAAAATGGATATGGGAAAATCCCTTTTCTTGCTGGTGTATGGATGTGAAGTTGTCATCCCAGCCGAGATCTTGATACTAACCAACCGATATGGCTTACAAACAAAGATCAAAACAACGTCGAGTTATCACACAATCTCAACAGTGTCGACGAACTCCAGAAAGGAGCAAGGATGACAATTGTAAGATATCATCAACGGGTCATAAGAAGCTACAACAAAAACGTAAGATTCAAAGTGTTCAAGACATAAGATTGGGTACTATGAAAAGTGTTTCACAATACCAAAGACCCGACCGACATCAAATTGGCCCCACAATGGGAAGGGCCCTACCCGATAAAAGAAATAGTCGACCAATGAGCATACCGACTAGAGACCCACGGCGGACTACCAATTCCAATGAGCTGGAATGCTACACACTTAAAGTTGTATCATTTCTAAAGTCATATCTTTTATTAATACGTTATTCACATCTTGTACCTTTTCATCTCGATTTATTCTTTCAAAGCACTTACTGACTTAAGCATCAGAGAGTCGTTGGGGAATCTGACAGCCAACTCCTCACCAACCTTTTATATTTCGAAATAAATAAAATGGGTTAATGACATTACAAGCTTGAGCCATCAAGCTGACCAACATACAAAAAGCGCTTACCTTACATTACACGATCGATCAGAACAAAAAGAGTCGAGGCACAATAGATACATTTTTACAAAGGTCACCCTAATAAGGTGCATGCCTAATATTCCTACGAACAACTCCTCTCTAATACATGACAAGTTGTACAACTGACAAAACATAAATACATCTACAGGTCCACATGACCAACACAAGAACGATGCGATATACGATGCTTTTCCACTCCGTCGACTGGGGCAACCTGCAAAATGAAGACAAAAAAGAACCACACAAGGTATGAAAACATACTACCATAAAACTACGATACGCAACCCGCGATGGTGGATGGGTCGCCAAAACATTATCCCTCTTCCATCATGCCAGGGCACACAAAATATCCAGACTTGTCACCACAACAAGTACAAGAACATCAGTTTGAACCGTCGCTACAATGACACAAATCCACCAAAACAACATAAAAATATTCTTTTTGACAAACATGCAATACTAAGGTTCTTTTGATTTTTCATCCGTATCAAGAGGAGACAACACAAGGGCAGTAGTTGGGGTCGCATCGTGCAACGTCTAACCAAAAGTGATTGCATCCCCTTCTTCCTCCTCTTCAGGGACTTCCTTGAACAACACATGCAACTGCAACAACTTATCCCCAAGTTCGCCAGCCTTTAGAGGAAATAGCAAGGCCGATTTCTTCACCTCTTCTTCCAAATCCCATGAGGAGCATTGACCACGGCTGAATTCCTACATAGCCTCAATGCGGGATTGCAACGAGAGATAAGTGCCCAAATCTTCGGCACACTAGGCATGACGATGCTGAGCCTCCTTCAACGATTTCACTTCGACCTCCAACTCGACAATTCGATCTTTAGCAGCATCCCTCTTGGCGACCTTCTTCTTTGCCTTGAATAGTTGGTCCTATGTCAATTTCAATCGATCAGTGACACTGAAGACCTGTCCCGTCAAATGCTTCACCTCAGTCGAGTGGTCGGTTTGCATCTGGTCTATCGCTGACAAATCCGACATGGCATATTGAAGTGCTTGTATTAGAAGGGGATGATTACTATCAAAAGAAGAGAAAAGATAACCAAAGGAAGATGTAGCCAATGTGAGATCTACATCACCTTCCATGACAGAATCCCTCAATTGTTGACGAGCTCAGCCACATGCATCTTTCCCAACGCCTTCTTCATAAAGGCGTCCTGGGAAAAATCCAAATCAGGAAACATACTCTGAGAGCTCGTCCCCATGGGCATACCGAGAGCCACTGTCATCCTCTTCATTCCAGATGATTGAGAAAAGGGGAGATCCAATAGAGCTTATCTTGATTGGGGCCGTCGACTTAGGTCTCATCGCTAATAGCTTCTAATCGATTAGCTCTTTCCTAGACAAACGAGCGTTGGATATTCCCAGCCGGGGAGCTTTCAACATCGCACAACACATTAAGAAGACCATGACAAAAATAGACCAGAAGCAAACCTAAAAGATGGAATAAGTGCCCTAGGATTTGGCGACAAAAGGGGTCCTCATGGAGATAGGAGTAGCAAGAGTCTCAACAAGGCAGTTTACGTTTATAAACACACTCTCTCGATCTGGGATCGCCAACAAAAGAGCAATTACATCACTAGAATCCGACCCTTCTGTTATATGCTCAAAGGCTAGCATTGCATGACAGAACGTGTGAACAAAAAGTTAATGAATTGACAAGGAAGAAAAGAACTTTGAAAGGACACGTTACTAGTCGTACACTAGTCGTCAAAGAGAAACGAGCAATCGATTTTCTCTTCCATCGACTTGTTCTCCACGAAGAAAGAGCGTGAACCCCAACCCCGATCGTGCACGCCAACTTGATTCACTAAGGGCTCCTGATCTGGATGCCTACGCAGTTGAAAGCGCAAAGAACTACGGGTAGCTAAGTGATATGTGTACTAAAGGTCCACCACATCAAAATGAATCTCAAGCCTTGTCGTCAATAGGTCAATGACCCTCAACAAACGCCAGGCCTGGGGCATAACCTGGCAAGGCGCTAGTTGGAAGGTAGTCAAGAAATTGTGCACTAACATGTAGAAAGGAAAGATGTGTCCAGTCCTAAAAGGGTACTCATGGAAGCAAACCCAACCCTTTTTCCTCCAATCGGCCTCTCACATGAAAGCGGAAGGCGCGCCATTGTCGAATCAGGGAACGGCCCAACGTCCAGAATCGTGTTCAAATCGGCCTGAGTTAGGGTTCCCACATTCGATTCGTTGGGGCGCAAAAGCTTTAGAAAGGTGAAATCGACGCTTGATTCCTCCGAGCTACTGGTGTCGACCTTAGCAATCTTTACCCTCAACATCCTCTCCAAACAGAAAAGATGGTGACTTGAAGGAGAAAAGAAATTTTGAATACTTGGAGTTGAGAAGTTACCAAGAGAGAGAAGAGAAAGTTACAGAGGCGGGGGTGAAAAGAAATTTTGAATACTTGGAATTGAGAAGTTACCAAGAGAGAGAAGAGAAAGTTACCGCTTCTTGAATCGATTTTCCCCCATAAATTAGATTTGACCCTACAAATCTAATTTATGGGGGAAAATCGATTCAAGAAGCGGTTGAGTTGCAAAATCTACTTCCACCGTTCGATGATTAACATGTATCATAAAACTTCTATAGATCTGAAAAAAAAGAATAAACTTGCATCGGTTAAAAGAGAAGAGCCCAATCGAGTCCCATCCATCTCTTCTTTTTTGGAAAATTCTTGGGCCGTAATTTCAAATTAGGCCCAAGGTGAAGTTGGATCCATGGCCTGGAATATTCAAAACATATTTTGTCCATAACAAACGATCCGATCAAAGGTGAAGCGATCAAAGCATGTAACGGCTACACGATTGATGAGTGTTTTAGTTGAGAGAATCACGCAAGCAGGTAACATCCCTTAAGGAAGCAACGTCTATGAAGCACAAAGCTCGGGATTATCCAAAAGGGGGTCAATTAGAAGCATGGTATTTGTATATATAGACGAACAAAGTATGTGTAATACCACATGATCTCTAGCATCCTTACTCGATAATCATTATGTACTCAAGCTCTCAAGCGATTCATATATTTTCAAGTATTTGTTATTTCGATCATCTTACTGAATAGTGGAGATAAGTTTGTATTTCAAATTGATTATTCAATTTATTATCATTATAATTATTTATTTTGTATTAGATCGCCGACTAATTGTTTCTCGGTCTAACAAATTAAGATCGTTAAATTTTTTTTGCAAAAACAATATACACAAGTTCTTGCGGCTAAGACTTTCAAGACCGAATTCCTATTATTATACTACTATGCCATCTATTTATTAATTATTTGGCATTGTGGGGCGATTTCTTTTTCTTTTCCTTTTCAAAGAAAAAAAATATCAATTTAAGGGGCAATTTCTAGGTGGGAGGAAGAGTTTTTAAAATATATTAAGTTATTAACAGTATAAAGTTAAGGATAACAAACAAATGAAACAATAGATGCTTTCGAAATCCACGTTGCCAGAAACCTTAGCATTAGGCTATTCACAAAGGGCTTTTATGGGTTTCTTCAGAGAAAATTAGAAGGAAAAAAAAAAAAACTTTATCTCACATTTTTCAAGTAGAGTTTCTTATTTTGTAGAAACTTTCTTCTTAAAATAAATGATCTTCATCTGAAAAAATGACACATAATTATTTATTTTTAAAAAAAAACCCACAAAACATCCTTTTTAAATGATCTTATAAACCTAGAAATTGATCTTATAACAGACTTCTTTCTGGACACACAATAGCTTTTTTTTGGTAAAAAAAAATGGTAATCTCAACTTAGGATCCCTCCCATCATCAAAAGGCAAAGAAACGATCCGATGAGATTCATCTAAAAATAAAAGTCTAAAACAAAAAAAAGGTGATATACAATAGTTCTTAATATATAAAAATTAAGCATATTTTAAGGAAAATCAATGGTTTATAATATTGTTTTTTGCAATAGGACTTTTACATGATAAAGAGTGTATCGTTCTTATCCATATAAATGCCCTAGGATGTCCTACAAGATAGCTACTTTTTTTATGGACGGCATAGTAGATTACACCGCATAAGCTTTTTGATAAACAATGTCTTAGAAACAAAATTAGTATAGTCCTGGTGCCATGTATCAGTACCTTCAGCATCTTCAAGCCTTCAAAGCGTCAATAATAATAGCAAGTGTGTTATCAAATTCATTATTTGTGCACTCTTTCCGTGCGGACGTGCGGACATGTACTATATGGCCTTATTTGTGCACTTTTGGGCCTTATTTGTGCACTTTTGCAAAAATTTTAAAAAATGCTTGGAAAAAAATTTGAAAAAGAATTTTTTTTTTTTTAAAAAAAAAAAGTGCACAAATAAGACGTTAAAGTGCACAAATAAGACCCAAAAGTGCATGCTCCGCACGTCCGCACGGGAAGAGTGCTCCGCATATGATCCAAACTCGACGAATATAAGGGGACACCTTATCTATGAGCCATGACTTTTAAACAAAATCAACTATGCTCATAAAGTCCTAAGCTGATAAATATGAAACAACAGAAATTATAAGTCACGGTACAAATTCAAAAATCAAAAAAATCAATACATACTCTAGAGATCTTGAACATGTATGACTTCACTCAAATGAATCTCTAATTTGAATTAAAATGGACAGCGAAAATTCAATCGGTTTAAAAAAATTTCAAAGTAAAGAATCTACAAATATGTATCATTAACCGGTCAAATTAAAGAGTTCGGATCTGGTGCGAATGGGTATTACTATGCGAAATGAGAATGCACGCGGGCCGCTCAATAAAACGATCCAATGGATATTGTATTCAGAAGCCCAGCGGCCCAAACACGAAGAAGCAACTCAAACGCGATTCTCTGAAACGTCTACGACACGCGTTGAACAAAACTTTCAAAACAAAAAAGAAAGCAACTGAAGCGTCATTTCATCTCTGTGTAAACGAACTGCTCCGATTTTCGGAAGAAAAAAACGAGAGAGACAACCTTGAAATCTATAAACCCTAGGTCCCTTCACCGGCGAAAATAAAGCACAATCATCTCCAGTCGTTCGAGATCGATCGCAAAAAATAAGCAATGACCACCGGCGACATCAACACACAAGAAAAACCCGGTAAAAATCTACTTCACTTGCTTGTTCTTCGCGAATTTCCGTTTTACTGTGTTCGATTTTGAGCTTTTACTTCGTATATGAAATTAAGGTGAACATTACATGCTTATTGAGTTCGGTTTGGCAATTTTTAGTTCGTATATGAAATCAAGGTGAACATTACATGCTTATTGTGTTGGATTTTGCAATTTCTAGTTCGTATATGAAATCAAAGTGAACATTCCATGTCTATTGTGACCGATTTTGTAAGTTTTGTTTCGTATTTTATGACATCATTTTATATTCTTACGATTCGAGAACATCTAGTAAGAGTAACACAGATATGAGGACCAAACGCCTTCATGATAAGAATGCAGCTGATAAAACTACTACAACTGACAATACAGGAACACAGACAATTGGGGACAAATCAGCAACCATCACTGAAGACGAAAACAACTCAAACACCACTACAAATGGAGGAATAGGTAATGTTTTATTCAGTGTTTCATATGTGCATGAAATACATAGTAGCTTGTGCTATTATAAATAATTTTGTGTGCATCTATTTCAAATAAAAAATATTTGTGTTGAATGCATGGTTTAATTTGTTTTCAGTTGTCTTTCAACATTGTATGTGCATGTATTTGTTATTGTATGTGCATGTATTTGTTATTGTATGTGCATGTATGTTGATAGAAACTAGGACCATATCACTAAATAATAGGGATGGAGTCAAAACAAAAAAGTGAAGACAATCAAATATGTATCACTCAGATGAAAAACAACACCACAACAATTCTTAAAATCCAAGAATCGTGTAAAATACAAAAAAACAATTGTATGTTCTTTGATTTAAACAACTATGCAAATGTAATTTAGTGTAGACTAACTCACATGTGCATCAAATAAATACTATCATGTGCTTAAGAAAGTATTTTTATGTGCATCTGTTTAAACAATTGCATGTGTTATATGCATGGTTAAATTAAAGTTTTCATAATGTGAATCAATCCAGATTGCATGTGTGTTCATCAACTTAGTAAAAATGTTCATATTCACAGATTGGAAAAAACAAAAGGCGAAAGACAACTGCAAGGAAAAACATACCGCCAGGATCAAAGCCTCTTGTTATAAGAGAACCACGTAGGACGAGTCCTAGATTTCAACAAAAACAGTCTGAAGAAATTGCCAATATGTCAAAGAGAAAGGGGAAGGAGCCAATGATTGAGGAAGAGGATGATCCACTGACCGAGCAAGACGAGGACGACGAGTCCCCTCTAGCAAAGATTCTATCCAAGCTTAAAAGGCCAAGGAGCTCACAAATTACAAAGCCTAAATCAGGGTCACAAGCTAACAAGGGAAAATCACTAGCTACTACAAAACCAAGGAAAAAAATGAAGGTAGGCATGAGAGAGCTTAAAACACAGTATGAGATGTTGAAGACAAGAAGCACACCTAGATTGTTAGTTGAGACGGTTGCAGAGATGAGTACATTACAAAAGCAAGCTCTAAGGGAGATGGGTTTTGAAAGTCTGATTCACTGGAAAGTTGAAGAGATTCCTGGTCGTATTAGCTACTGGATTATTGAACATTTTGACTTTGTTTCTTGCACAATAAAGATTGGTGATACTGGAAATGTGATTAGGATAACAGCTGGGGATGTTCAGAACTACCTTGGATTACCTCGTGGAGGACAGAGAATTGAGGTTTCAAAGAACACAACTGATTTTGAGCTTCTAGAAGAATTTAAGCAACAGTTTGAAAAAATACAAGATGTACAAACTGGTGTGTTGAAGCCGAGGGACCTAAGGACGATTAAACCTTTTGATGTGAGCAATAAGTTGCTCAGTTGCCGCACACCTAATGACTGGTTTAAGAGGAATTTTCTCATCCTATTCAACTCACTTGTTCTGGAAAGTCACCAGAATGGGAATATAAATGTGAAAGTGCTTGATATCCTCAAAGACACTCGGAAAATTGCTGAATTTGATTGGTGTGAATATGTTTTGAGAATGTTAGTTGAACAAGCAGAGGCTTGGGCTGAGACTGACAATGGTTATTTTAGAGGACCCATTCTATTACCACTGGTATGAAAATTAAAAATATTTTGTTTTGAAATTAGTTTATGTGCATCATTTTTATATTGTATGTTTATGTTTTTATATATATATGTGCTTCTTCTTAACATTAATTAATACTATGTGTGCTTAAATTTCGGTATGTGTATGATTCTTATACAGTGTGTGCATGTGTGTAGATATATAAGTACTCATTTTTGTCATAGATAAATATTATTTGGGAATGATGTTAAATATGTGCATAATTCTTATACCGTGTGTTCATGTGTTTAGATATGTAGGTGCCTCTATTTATCATTACTTAACACACATCTTCTCCACTCTTATCAATGTATACATATGTATGTGCTTCTATTTATGCTTAATTATTCATGTGTATTGCTTTGTTTATCAGATAATATATGTTGACCGCATGACAATCAGAAATGAAGAAACACCTAGGGGGTTTCCAATTATCAAAGAATGGAGCACACCATTACTCAGGAAAAGAGAAAAAGATGAAAAAAGGATTAGAGGGTTTGGTTTGGGATATCTCTGAGAAAGACCGGAAGTGGTAGATCAACAACCAAAGCCTGCTGTTGTTGACAAAGATAAGAACACAACAACTCTAGAAAAGAATGCAGAACAGACAAGCGTCGACACAGAAAAGGGTTTACTGGTATGTAATAAATTTTACAATTGATAATTCATTGATTACATGTGTATGGAATGATAAAATTAATAAAAATAAATAATGTATACAGGCTTTTCTAGTGGAACACATAGAAGAGGGTAAAGAACTTGCACAATTCATAAGAAGGTTCCTACTCAGAATACAACAAGCTCCAACACAATTAGCCAACAACAGCTTGTTCAACAAAGTAAATGAAGCTCTTGAGAAGATGTTGAATCTCAAGGTCAGTTCCCTATCTCAAAAACAACCACAAACTCAGGACGATACATTGTCACAACAACAGTTTTGGGCACAAGCTGAGAAGTGCCTAGAAGAAATTGAAAAGACAATAAAAGCTAAGGAGTCTTATGATGGACCAAGTTATAGTTTGGGTATTCCTGGATTGACTCCATATGGGCCAGAAGTAGAGCCATTTTCTGGTGTTGTGCATATAGCAAAGCAGTATCAACCCGTAGCAAAGCAATATCAAAGACAATGTCTAAGAAAGAATATAGATAAGGTAAGTGAAGAAGTATCTTGTGCAATATGTTATGATTCTTATTTACTATTGCTTTGCTAATAAGTTTCATGCATTTTTCTCAGGGTGTTCCTAGTAGTGCAGTTGTTGAGGAAAATATTGAGGATATACAAGAGGGGGATAAGAATGAGGTATATAAAGACTGATGTTTGTATAACTTTTGTGTGTGCATCATAAAAGCCAAACCTGTGCACTTTATTTGAACTATATGTGCATTATTTTAAATTTGTTCATTACTATTATAATGCATGTGCATCTAAATGTACTTGTGTGTGCATGAGATAATACATGGGTGTGCATGTAAATGTAAATATGTAAACATAAGAGAATACCTTATGTGCATGTAAAATTAAATGTGTATGCATGCAAAATCTGAAATAAGTTTGTGTGTTTTTAGCAAGATAAGCAGGATAACGAGGATGAAGTAATACATATTACGGATCATGATGTAGCTGTGAAGCATCATGAAACTGCACACAATGTAATGGAAACATAAAAGATTTCAAAAAGGGTCCAGATTAAGGTGGTACAGGGTGAGATCAAAGATAAGAGGACAAGGAAACCATCTGAATACCACAAGTCACCATACAAGAAGAGAGAGATTGATGTAAATGAGAAACCATCGGCTGCAGAGAATAAGTTATACAAATGGCTAACTAATGACTCATCCCAAGCTAAGTAATGACATTCACATTTCATAATAACATCCAACCTTACATGCTTTGTACATTATGTTTTAATAACGTAAAACTATATTGCAGGGAATTGGTATTCAAAATGGGGACCATACAAGCTTTGAAGGAAGACTTTATGTCCATGAAGGAGGGTCAATGCTTGGAAAATAACATAATTGACATGTGGGCCAATTTGTTAAACGTGAAGGAACAGTTGAAGAGTGATCCAAAACCTCTTAGATTGTTTCTGACAACTGAAATAGTGGTACGTATAACACATACACTAAAAAAGGTGCTTGTGTTCACTCATTTGTTTCTGTGTGTGCATACAGATATGCTTCAGTGTGCATCATTTCAATCAGTCATTTTATATAAATGAGTGTTCTTGTACTTATACTTGTGTGTGTTTTCAATTGATGTAGTTTTTCGCATTGACACAAACACAAACACCCCTCAGTGAAAGGCTTAATTGGTTCTACGAATCAATGGAACAAGCATTGAAAACGTTCAAACCTAAGAAGCTCAGTGATATTGATATGGTAAGTACAAATATGTACATCATTTCATAACTATATGTGCATCATTTAGTGTGCATCTATATTTACATGCATTTGATTTTTTTTTGTACACATACAGTTTGTGTTTCCAATATACCACTCGTCTCACTACTATGTGATGTCCATAAATGTCAAGAATCCAAGATTTGATATTCTTGACAATTCAGCAGCTGATATTGGTATAGACGAGAAATATGGAAACATACCATCTGACTTGGTGAGTTTTGAAATGAAATTTTTAGATGTGCTTAACTTTTTATGTTGTAAATATCATTTTTGAAACACATTGACCTTTAAATGTTTATTTGTTCTGTTTGCAGAGACATTTCTTTGTGGAGTTTTTACTGAAGAATAACATGCAATTTAAAGCTTCCATTTTCAAGGATGAAAAAATGGTGCCAACTGAGAGGCTGGAGATGCCATGGAGAGACAATACAAACAAGATCGATTGTGGCATTTTTACAATGAGGCACATGGAGACTTATTTCGGCAATGGATTAACCGACTGGAAATGTCAACTCAGGAAAGAAGATAGTAAGCAAATAGCAACCATGAGGGTGAAGTACTGTCATTCCATCATTGACAATAGCTGCAATGAGGTGAAGAACAATGTGTATGACGGTTTCAAAGGCAAGCAAGAAGAAGTAGATGTTGAATTTGAAACAGTGATGAATAGGATAATACGTTTGCTGTTAGTTGATGAACATTTGGTAGTGGCCAGTTGGTTATATAGTACTTTTGATGACAGAATGGCTTTTTTAGTTGGATAGTACTTTTGATGACATTTGGATAATACTTTTGTAGTATAATTCCAATACAGAATGACATGTTCTAGTACTTTAATATGAATGAAATAGTCGTTGAATGTCCGCATATATTTGCAGTTGTGTGTGCATAACTGTGCAACACAATATACGTCAATGTGCATGAGATAATTACTTGAGTGTGCATCATAATAGTGCATCTAATCATGTGTTTTAAAACTGTATCAAAGGTCAAGCATTCAATAATTTGGTTATGTATATGCATACATGAAGGATTGAATGTGCATCAAAATCGAATATTCAATAATTCATGTTGTGTGTGTATGTAATATATTCATATAAGTTGTATGTGCATGTATTTGAAGTTGAATGTGCATGTAAAACTATTAGAATGTGCTCTCATTTTCATGAGTTTTCAGTTATACATTAACAAACGTAAGAAGATTATACTAGAAGATTTATATCAATAACTGGTAATAAAGGTCCAAGATCAAAACACAAAGTATTCGAAAATTATAAAAGAAATACATTCTCTCTTTATAAATGAAATGAATCAAGCACTAGTTTTCACTTTCTTGCATGTTCTGCTGTTGTGTCCGGGCTGGTTACATATTGTGCACAACCTTCTTTCCTTAGATGTATTTTCTCTTATTTTCTCTACCACACCTTTAATACGTGTTCCTCTTGGCCTGCCCTTGTTCTTGGACTGTGGAGGAGGAAGAACATCAATTCTCTCTGGTATAGGCCCAACAAACTTCTCAAATCTACTCTGAGTGCTATGAGTTGTTGCTGAAGAGCCAGACTGCATTGAACGGATATACAAATCCTTGTGATGTCTTAAGACACCCAGTAAATCATTCATATGATCAGAATTATCCTCAATAAGATTGATACAAGAATGCATCTCCGAGAACAGCTCAGAAACAAGAACCTTCTTTTCATCCAACTCTAACCCTTGCTTAAAGACAGAACCATCTATCTCAAACGTTGGCTTCAATGTTGACTTCTTCGTCCATCGAGCTTTAATAAATCTGCTAGGCAACATATCCATACCAATATTTCTTAAAACTGTGAACATGTGAGAGCAAGGGATACCAACATTTAAGAACTTGTTGCAAGAGCAAATCAAATCTTCGCTGGATATAATATGTTGGACAACAAAGATTTTACTACCACATCGTATGTTATAGCGATGAACGTCCACATCCTTCATAAAATCAACAAGAAGACAGTCGCTGGATATAATATGTTGGACAACAAAGATTTTACTACCACATCGTATGTTATAGCTATCAATTACCATCTGACCATCACAACCAATCATATAAGAGTTCAAATCCCTCTTGAAATTCTTGAAGTCAATAATTGTAGCACCTACATCAGAATAAGATCCAACACAATTCTTGAACAACTTGTATGCCGTACTAGTACCAATATTCGATTTTAAGCAATTCATAATGAAGTCTTAATGGTAAGCAGTCAGTTTTCTATTGTTCTTCAGGAAATGTTTCTGTGAATTATGTACCATATTATGCGTGTGACGCTCCTCAAAAATCTTCACACGATAACCATCACGTCCTTCATATCGGAAAGCTATTTTAGCAATACACCCGCATCTATATGAATTCCTTCTTCGTTTCTGTAAGCTCTCAGAATTAGGAGTTAAAACACGTACACATGTATAACCTTGCTTGCTACAAAGCAGATACTTCCATACTGTAACTTTACTGTCATCACACGACTTGGTATCCGTACCCCGACGCACATCAAAACCACACTCATGTGCATACCTATGGTAATACTGAACTCCTTCTTCAAGTGTTGAAAATAATTGACCAACAACAGGCTTAATAACATCTTCACACAGAGGAATGTAGTATTGGGAATTCCCAGGGGAACAGACAACCAACGTAGAGCCATCATTATCTGATTTTCCTATAAAAAATAAACAAGGCAACTAACATTATCCGTATGTGCTTGATTAGGGTACTATATGTGCTTCATTATATAACTGCATGTGTTGTTATTTAAAACCACATTTGCTTCTAATTCATCTAAGCGTAAAAAACATAGTTGTATACCAGCCAAATCTGAATGTTTGAAGATACACAATCTTCCACATTCAAATCGACAATAAATCGAAGTTATAACCTAAACTGCATCAACTATTGCTTCAGAATTCAATAAAATCAAACTTACTTGATAAAACAAACATCGAAGAACCAAAATCAATCATGAATTGATCAATTGGACATAGAAAAAGCTTAGAATTGAATGAAAAACCTGGATCCATGCCGAAAGTTGAATCGCAATACCGTAACAACACCTGCAAATACAAATACAAAAACAACCAAAAACATCAGTTTCTTCACACAACATCAAACGCAAATCATGGGAGGCAATGGAGAACGATAAGACAGAGTGAAGATGAACTACAGAACTTCGAATCGATTAGATTAGGACAATCGAAAAGAGGAGTAGAACGAGAAGGATCTGAATCACGAACGAAATTTGGAGCGAACGAGGAGAAGCAGATGCAAGCTCGTAACTGGAAGTTGCAATAACGTGAAAAAGGGGAAAAGGAACGAAATATCGTTCAACGCGCTTGAACACGCACGCTCAATCGGGGCAATTTTTTATTGAATATGGAAGGTGGATATCCATTCTTAATTCTCACACTAAAGAGTATTCTCATGGGACACTTTCCCCAAATTAAAAACTTTATATATTCTCAAAAGCCCTAAGAAATTATATGTATATACAAAGTATCTGTTGGGCCATGATTTTAGTAGGCCTTCAGAAGAAACGGCCCAAAACGCGAATATATCTATTTTCGTTGAAGCGAACAGTCGATGAAACAACCAGACGACGAAGAGACCAAAATCAGACGATAGGAGCCAAAGATAAGACAACACCATGATCGGGAGCGTTACGAAAAAGTCTAGATCCCATACAACGGCTACGAGCCTGCAAGATCGATTCATAAATGCCATAAGATTATGGCAAATCCGGCAACTAAAGTCGACCAGCGAAGATCACGGATGAGTAAATGCCCGAATTTTCCTAAGGATTGAATGTATATAAAGGGTTTCTAAAGATCATTGTAAAGGAAAAGTACTGATATGACTATGCTCATGGCCAGTGAAGCACCAACCATTCAAGAGGAGCCCATATTGCCAAGTGCCGAGGACAAGGCAAACCCTAATTCCGAGCCGGCAAACCCTAATGCCGCGGCGGACCACATGGCGACTTCACCCGGCAATCCTCCACTTCTCTCGGCCACCAAGACTCCCACAGCTCCCAAAGTGTCACTTCAGATCATTGGAGCCCAAGGTGTCGAGCCAATGCAACATTTGTCGAGCCCTAGGTCAAGCCCTAGATTCACGGCCGCGCGTGGGAAGGAGGATAGGCCCGAGCCTACACCTGGCACCATCACCCTAGCCCGAGCTGGCCCACTTCACCACCAGCTCAAGGGAGGTCTAATGGCTCAAGGAGTGCCAAGCCAAACCGAGCCCTGCCTGGTCACATGCTTGGAGGCCTCTCCGAGTTTCTCGGCGCCGGCGGCCACGCCCGGGTTAAAAGCCCAAATGGAGCCCTTTTGATTTCCGAATCATTTCCGGTTATTTCCTTTGGTTTTTAAACATTATTAGACTTTATTTTAATTCCCTAAACTGCCCATTAAGTGTGTTTAAGTTAGTGGGCACGTGTTAGCTTTAGTGGTTGATTTTTAGTATTTTTCTTTTATTTCCTTTGGTAACCGAATGCTAGGTTACTTAGGCAAACATTTTGGCTTTGTGTTTGGCACGTTGAATTCAGATCAAAATCAGAGTATTTCAGTTTTTAGAGTTTTCTCTTTGTTCTTCAATTTGTGAGTCAAATCAAATTGAAACCCCTTGAGAGATTAGAGTGCGTTACATCTCAAATCCCTCTAGGTCTCTTTCTTGTGTTTAGTGTGTCAAATCTAAACATAAGAGAGTGCTTATCCATCACAATCCATCTTCCATACAATCGTTTGCCATCGTTACCCACAATAAGTTCCATTTTCGCCGAAAAGTGCCTTGTTCTTCATCCTTAGAGATCGGCCACTTTCTTCCACAACAAGAGCAAATTCTTGCACAGAGGCTTCATAGATCCGAGGGTTCATCAAGTACTCTTAGAAATAATACAATCAACTACATCTCCCTCTCTATATTCATCTAAATTCATCGGTTCGGAGTCGTTGTTCGAACATTTGAAGCATCCAACATCTCTCATCTTTGATTCGATCGACCCTCTACACGGAGGGGCCAGGCCAGCTCACACGATACTCCCGACTCGTCACATCCTCTCTTTTATTTGATTTGGATTATCTAGATATATTCGATCTAACTGTTGTCTAGTTGCCCTTCTTTAAGCAATTCAGGTCGGTTTGATCTTTTTCACCCAAAACAATTTGACGCCCACCGTGGGGAATCTAGCCAATCAATGATCCAATCATCAAAACCAAAGCTCGTTCCACCATAACTGGCTCAAAGAACGCCGTGATCTCCAATGAAGACCCAACCTAGAGCAATGTTCAAATCGAGAATCAGGAAGAGAACGGCAATGCCCAACCTGTCACGGATACAAGAGCTTGCAAAAGCCATGAGCGTCCTTCAAGAAGAACTGGCCCAACAACGGACCAGAACCGAAACGCTAAGTACTCAGTCTGAATTGGAAATTTCTCGACTAACCCGTGAGAATGAATTTTTAAGATCACAGGTACAAACGTCCTCATCAATCCCCAGAGGGTCAAGACGTATAGTCAACACGGAAGGACTGTCCATGCGACTCGATCTGGACGGAGCAGACGTAGCACCCGCAATGGAGACCAATGCTTCCCAGCACACTGGTATGTTTCAAACTCCTCCGGTCACTCTTGTCACGACTAACATGCCAAACTCTGCGGCCGAGCCCCTCGGGACTCGAGCAACCCATCCACAGGCAACGTGACCAGTCGATCTCCAGGCCCTCATACAGCAAGCCGTCAACGAACACATGAAGACTCTAGATGACCGAATCGCACGAATCCCAGGAGTTCCCCAACCGATCGAGAGAGAGGCAATCGATGGATACGAAGACTCGCCTTTCACAGAGGCGATTGCACGCGTCAAAATTCCGAAAAAGTTCCACGTCCCCAACATGTCCAACTACGATGGGACCGGGGACCCAGACGATCACGTTTCAATTTACAAGCAAAAATTAATGACCATTTCGATCCTTAGAGGGAACCGCGAAGCAGTCATGTGCAAAAGCTTTGGCACGACCCTCGCGGGACCCGCACTAACCTGGCTTATTCATTTACCACAGGGTTCCATCGCTTCCTTTGCCGACCTGGTCAAATCATTCAAAATTCAGTTCGCCAGCAGTCGTCGATTAGAAAAGCAGTGGAGCGACCTGTACAGGATCGTGCAGAGATGCAACGAGCCCCTGAGGGACTATCTTAACAAGTACAACAAAGAGAAGGTCGCGATCCCGCACTGTGACGTCCCAACGTCGATCAAAGCATTTCGCCGAGGACTGGTCAGAGGTAGCGAACTCTACCGCGAGCTGACCAAGTACCCATGCCGAAGTTTCGAAGACGTACAAGCCAAGACCATGGCACAAGTCAGACTCGAAGAAGACGAGGAACCCTCCAAGACAAACAAGAGTCCCGATCGAACCGACCGAAAGGCATCTTCAGACGGTCGGCGTGATCGGAGATACCAGCCATACCCAAAAGGTCGAAACGACCACGGTCAGGTAAATAATTTTTACGACAGGACCCAAGATTGGCGAAACAACCCCACTCTTCCCCCGAAGTTTCACTCCTACAACTTCAACATATCCATATCGGAGCTCGTAAAAAGCTTCGACAAGTACGGAAAAGAAGTAAAATGGCCTCGGAAGAGCGACAAGCCAGACGTCCGGAAAGACATGAACCGATGGTGCGAGTTTCACGAAGATCATGGGCACTCGACGGACGAATGCATAGCCCTTCGCAAAGAAGTCGCGAGACTCCTCGCGCAAGGGCTACTGCACGACATCATCTCGGATAAAGCCAAAGCGACCCTCGATCGAAGGGACCAGGTAACATCCGACAAACCGTCCTCTCCGATTCCTGCAAAAATTGTTAACACCATTTCAGGAGGGTCAGACGTATGTGGAAACACGTACTCAGCCGCCAAAAGACATGCTCGAGAAAGCAGAGGCAACAAACCAGCCAAGGTAGAGACAAGACAGTTATAAATCTCTGACGCTCCGACCATCACCTTCGATGATTCGGAGGCTCAAGAACTGGGCGACCACCACAACGGTTTGGTAATCTCACTCTCAATTAGCAGATGCCTTATCCGTCGCGTTCTCATTGACACAGGCAGCTCCACCAACTTGTTGACACTGGACGCCTTAAAAGGAATGGGTTTAAGCGAGGACGACTTAACCAGAAACTCTACCACATTAGTCGGATTCAGTGGAGATGTTAAGTACACCCAGGGCGAAATCGTGTTAACAACGTACGCCGGTGGAGTCAACCAATAGGTAAAATTCTTAATACTCGATTGTCCGTCCCCATACAACGCAATCCTTGCCAGACCCTGGATCCACGCCATGAAAGTCGTGCCTTCCACTTAACACCAGACGATAAAATTTCCTACCAAGTGGGGGGTATAAGAAATAAAAGGCGACCAGAGAGCCGCCAAGGAATGTTACGTCACTTCAATGAAAGGGGCAGTCGACAAATCGTCCGCGTAGCAATCACAGTATGGCGAAGGAACCCCGCGATACGTCGAACCAGAAATGGAACAACTCGATGAGATTGCGTTGGACCCCTCAAAGCCAACACAAACAGTAAGGGTCGGATCAAATCTAAACGATTCGACTAGAGCTAGTTTAATTTCCTTTTTGCGATCCAACACTGACTGTTTTGCTTGGTCACACGAAGACATGGTGGGGATTTCCCCAAATATTATTACTCACAAGTTAAATGTAGATCCCACGTACCCTCCAGTCAAGCAAAAAATGAGGAAGTTCGCACCCGAGCGCAACAAAGTCGTGGACGATGAAGTAAAAAACCTACTTGAGACAGGTAAAATAAGGGAGGTGAAGTATCCCGACTGGTTAGCTAACGTTGTCGTGGTCCAAAAGAAGAACGGGAAGTGGAGAGTATGCATCGACTTCACAGATCTAAACAAAGCATGTCCAAAGGACTCTTTTCCACTACCACACATCGACGCAATGGTTGACGCGACCGCCGGGCACGAAATGATGACATTCATGGACGCGTTCAGTGGATACAATCAAATCCTCATGGATCCCGACGATCAAGAGAAAACAGCATTCATAACAAGCCAAGGTACATACTGCTATAAAGTAATGCCCTTCAGACTAAAAAATGCAGGGGCCACGTACCAGAGGTTGGTGAACAAGATGTTCAAAGAACATATCGGTGACACCATGGAAGTCTACATCGACGACATGCTCGTCAAATCCAAAGCAGCGAGGGACCACATCGAACACCTTAAGGAAGCCTTCGAGGTACTAAAAAGGTACAACATGAAGTTAAATCCGACTAAATGCTCTTTCGGAGTATCCTCAGGGAAATTCTTAGGCTACATGGTCACACAAAGAGGGATCGAAGCAAGTCCCGACCAAGTCAGGGAAATCATCAACCTCAGGTCCCTCGGTGCGTTAAGGACGTCCAAAAGCTAACGGGACGAGTAGCGGAATTGAATAGGTTCATATCCAAGTCATCGTATAAGTGAAAGCTCGTCTACGAGGCCCTGAAGAAGAACAAATCGTTCGATTGGACAGCTACACACGAGCAGACTTTTCAGGACCTAAAGGCATATTTAGCGAGTCCACTCCTATTGGTCAAACCAAAAGATGACGAGCCGTTACCACTCGATCTGGCCGTATCAGAATCATTGGTCAGCGCAGTACTGACGAGGGAAGAAGATGGTAAGCAATCACCGGTCTACTATGTGAGTCGCTCCTTACTCCTTGTTGAAACCAGGTACACACCACTTGAAAAGTTGGTCTTAGCATTGGTCATGGCCTCGAATAAACTACGACCTTACTTCGAATCACATACAATTATTGTGAGAACTAACCATCCCATGAAGACAGTCATGAGGAAACCCGAATTTACAGGACAAATGGCCAAATGGGCCATACATCTCAGCGGGTTCGACATCGACTACGAGCCAAGGACGGCGATCAAATCTCAAGCTCTAGCCGACTTTGTGGCCAATTTCAGCTCAACATTGGAACAAGAAGCCACGAAAGAAGTCAAAAAGCTAAAGGTCGGAGAAAACAGGGGCACGTGGCAACTCCATACAGACGGAGCATCAAACATAAGGGGAGTCGGCTTAGGCGTCGTGCTAAAATCGCCACAGGGGGATCATATAGCCCAAGCTGTGAGATGTGAATGGGACGCGACCAACAACGAAGCAGAATATGAAGCCCTCATGTTCGGATTAACACTCGCACATGACCTAGCGATTCTAGACCTAGAAGTAACATACGACTCCCTCTTAATCGTCAACCAGGTACAAGGTTCATACGCCGCCAAAGACGACAGAATGAGGGCATATCTCAATGTCGTCAAAAAGCTGGCAAGCAAATTCCAAAGATTCACTATACGACAAGTCCCACGCGACCTCAACACGCAAGCCGACACTCTAGCGAACCTTGGCTCCACCTTGCATCCTAACGACTTCTCTTCCGTTCCGCTAGCATATGTCACCACACCAGCCGTCCCCAAAATCCTCAAGACACCTGGCCCCAACGACATCCAAATAGCGAGTGAACTACCCTTAGAAGAAGTCGTCTCAACAGAGGTAGGCGACCATACAGAAGAAGACTTGGTAGGCGACCAAAACGATTAGACCGTCCCCTACATCAAGTAGCTCAGAGATGGAACTCTCCCAACCGACAAAGCAGAAGCTAAAAGACTCAAGGTACAAGCCGTAACCTTCGATTTTAAAGATAACGTACTGTTCAAACGATCTATCACAAGTTTGTACATACGCTGCCTCGAAACATCCAAAGTACAACGTGTCTTGCAATCCTTGCACGACAGAGAGTGTGGGAACCACACCGGAGGAAGAAGCATATCCGGTAAAGCTCTCAGAACAGGCTACTACTGGCCCACAATGAACAAAGACGCGACGGAATATGTCCGAAGATGCGACGCCTGCCAACGGCATGCGCCCGTCATACGCCAACCGTCGGAAATGCTGCATCCAACCCTGGCCCCATGGCCCTTAATGCGATGGGGGATGGACATCGTCGGGAAATTACCACCAGCGTCAGGACAGCGCGTCTACTTCTTAGCTATGACTGACTATTTCTCTAAATGGATAGAGGCCGAAGCATATCGAGAGGTAAAAGAAAAACACGTCATCTCATTCATAAAACGTAATATCCTATGCAGATTTGGCGTCCCTTCAGAGATCGTATCCGACAATGGCTCCCAATTCATCGATAGCCAAACTCGATCCTTCTATAAACAATGGAACATTGTGCTAGTTACATCCACACCAAGATACCCGCAATCCAATGGGCAAGCAAAATCCAGCAACAAGATCATTATCAATAATCTCAAAAAACGCCTCATAGGGGCAAAAGGCAAATGGGCCGACGAGCTCCCCTTGATACTATGGTCGGACAGGACGACACCTAAAAATGCAATGGGGCAAAGCCCTTTTTCGCTAGTCTACGGAAGTGAAGCAGTCATCCCCACCGAGCTACTCGTCCCGACTGCCAGGTACGGACTCCAGACCCCGGTGCAAAACGATGTCGAGTTGGCCCACAACCTCCACACCATCGACGAGACCAGGGAAAAAGCAAGGATCAGAATGGTCCGATACCAACAACAAGTCGCCCGAAGTTACAACAGGAACGTCCGAGTCAGAGTCTTCAAGCTAGGGGACTGGGTCCTAAGGAAAACATTCCAAAATATTAGAGACCCAACCGACGGAAAGCTGGCATCCCAATGGGAAGGACCTTACCTCATCAAAGAGGTCGTCGGACAAGGGGCTTATCGATTAGAAACAAAGGACGAACAACCAATCCCAAGAAGCTGGAACGTGATCCATTTAAAGTTGTATCATTTCTAAAACTCTTCTTCACACTTTTAAACATCTATTGTGTTTATTTGCATCCCAATCACTGACTTAAGCATCGGAGGGCCGTTGGGAAACACCCCAACGGTCACCCCAGACTTTTCTTATGTATACTTTCCAAATGGAAATACTGAACAGGAACGAGAGGCCTCCAAGACGAAGCAATAGACATACAAGCTGGATCCAGTCACACAAAAAGCGCTTACATTACACTTACACGATCGATCGGAACACGATGAGATGAACAATAAAGGCACGTCGGCACACCTCCAGCCTTATACAATACATAAGGTCGTAACACCTTATTACATCCACGTAATAAAACATATTGCTTTCCTCCTCAGCATAACACTAAGTCATGACTAAACATAAACGTATACATTTGCAGGCCTCCCTTTTCTACACAAACGCGGAAAGCCCTACTCGACGGGGCACACGGGTAAATCCGACACAGATCAAAGGTGTCACGACTGCTTTCATTAGAAACGATCCAACAAAACACATAGACACAAATGCAAGGACGATCCCCTGTAAATCATGCCACGACAATGAAACGAAGTCTAACGTTTGCTATGTCTACACTAGACGAATCTACGACCTCAGTGCACAAAACAACAAAGTCTGCCCATAAAACAGAACACGCAGAGACGAACGCGAAACAAACACAAGGTACTTCGAAAAATGACTAAAATGTTTTACAAAACACGCGACCCGCGATGGTAGACGGGTCGCCAAAATATTGTCCATCCCATCTCTACAATGGGGCATAACATACACAAAACAGCAAAGGGAAGCGATGTCTTTCACCTAAAACAAAGATCAAGACTCGTCTGACCTTTCACAAACTTCAACAGGAGCGGCATCCTGGCCCTCGGCTGCTTCAGGGAGCTCCTTCGTCGCCTCTCCGCCAACTTTCTCGACCACCACGGGAATAGCTTCCTCTCCATGCTCGTCTTCACCAAGTCCCATAAGCTTGAACAACTCATTGCCGGGATTGCCTCCAGGGTACAGAAGATCCATATTCGCCCTCGCATCCTCAATGTTCCAAGACGACTGACCCCCTGAGGCATACTCCTCCATCATCTCAATACGGGACTTAAGGTAGAAATACGTCCCAACGTCGATAGCAACCTGGGCATCCTTCATACGAGCATCGTCGGCACTGCGCTCTAGCTCCCTAAAACGGGCCTGCGACTCGACCAAACTCTTCTCGGTCTCTACTAGCTTCTTCTTAGCCGACGCCAGCTTGATCTCGGCCGCCTTGACAAGTCCATTAGCCACCTCTAGCCGGCTCTCGACCTCGGCAATTCGGCTCTCGACCTCGGTAATACGCTTCTCAGCATCATCGCTCAGCTCTTGCACAGTAGAAAAAGCGACAAGAGAGAACTGAAGAGCCTACGAAAGCAACAAGATGTATGTTAAAACACATACACATTATGAAGACACTTCAAAGACAAAGTTGTCTTCTTTTCTTACCCACCAGACGGCAGCCCCAGCCTCGTCAATACAATCGACATGGTGCAAGTCACCAATCTCCTTCTTAGCCTCGGAATCCAGAGTATGAAGCAAATCTCCCAGATCTCTCTTCTTCACCATGCCCACAGGAAGCTCTGGAACGTCCGTCGCCTTCCTCTTTGCCCCTGAGTTTTTAGACGATGGCGAGTCCAAAGCCACGATCTTAGCTGACGAGGGGATCTTAGCATCTAACTTAACCGACGAAGATGCCTTCATTGCCAACTTTTGATCCAAGAGACTCTTCCCAGGCAAGCGAGCACTCGACCTCGCCCCCTGAGATACTGCCAGGCAAGTGCAAACGAATAAGCATATGGTTGCTACAAAGACCACCCACATGCATACCTTAGAGAACAAAGACGTGCCTTTGGTAACGGAAGTAGATGGAGTCGCCATATTCGGAGGAAGGGCTAAGCAGTTCACGTTCTTGAACGATCGATCGGCCTCACAGAAAGCAAGCAAAACCCCAGTGACAGCGGCGAAATCAGGATCCGTCTCCTCCTCCAGACTAGGTACTGAAAAAGAAAACGCGTAAGCGCCGGTTAACAAAGGCGACGAAGCACACGAAAAACAAAGACTAAATACTTGTCGTCCTCCAAATGTCACGCAAGAAAGAGCAATCAAAACCCCCAAGCGATTTTTTCTCAACAAAGAAGAAACGTGACCTCCATCCACGGTCATTGACATTGAGGTTTAAAGCAATTGGCTGCCTATCCGGTCTAAGGCGCAGTTGAAAATGAGAAGAGCCTCGACTACTCAAGTAGTAAGAATACCAAAGAGCATCCAAATCAAAGTCAATTTTGACACTAGACACCAAAAGATCAACTACCCTAAGAAGGCGCCATGCATGCGGCATCACCTAACACGGAGCAAGGTTGAGAACAGACAAAAACTTTATCACCAGATTTGAGAAAGGAAAAGAGTGACCAATCCTGAAAGGGTACTCGAAGAAGCAAATCCACCCATCACGATACCAGTCGGCCCGCTCCTGGGGCAGAGGAAGACAAGCCACCGTCTCAGAGGGAAATTGACCCACTTCCAAAATCACCTCCAACTTCGATTGGGTTAGGGTTTTGGCCAAAGAATCTTTTGTACTGAGGAGGTTTGAGGGGGAGAGATCGCTACTCTTTCCGACGACGCCGGAAGGCAAGGCCTTGGACTTCCTCGACTTCGAGGATGACATAGTATAAACGCAAAGGAAAACAAACTGGGAAAGAGATCTTTTACCTTCGATCGGAAAGACCTTTCGAGAGTCCAAAAGAGATGATGACGAAAAGAAAGGGAAGTGATGGCCATTTATGGGAAACTGTTAAAAACCGCACGTCATCGATACCCTGCAACAAATCTTCCAAGACAAGATCACGTCCCAAAGAGGAAGGAATCCAATCGTACCTCAAACTGCCATCTTCGACCTAGCTCGATTCCTTGGGGCAATTGTTGGGCCATGATTTTAGTGGGTCTTCAGAAGAAACGGCCCAAAACGCGAAGATATCTATTTTCGTTGAAGCAACCAGTCGACGAAACAACCAGACGACGAAGAGACCAAAATCAGACGATAGGAGCCAAAGCCAAGACAACACCATGATCGGGAGCATTACGAAAAAGTCCAGATCCCATACAACGGCTACGAGCCTGCAAGATCGATTCATAAATGCCATAAGATTATGGCAAATCCGGCAACTAAAGTCGACCAGCGAAGATCACGGATGAGTAAATGCCCGAATTTTCCTAAGGATTGAATGTATATAAAGGGTTTCTAAAGATCATTGTAAAGGACAAGTACTCTCATAAATAATACAATCAACTACATCTCCCACTCTATATTCATCTAAATTCATAAGTTCGGAGTCGTTATTCTAACATTTGAAGCGTCCGACAGCTCTCATCTTTGATTCGATCGACCCTCTACATGGAGGGGCCAAGCCAACTCACACGATACTCCCGACTCATCACATCCTCTCTTTTATTTGATTTGGATTATCTAGATATATTCGATCTAACTATTATCTAGTTTCCCTTTTTTAAGCGATTCAGGTCGGTTTGATCTTTTTCGCCCAAAACAGTATCTATTATTACCCTCTCAGCTAAATGTTACATGTAACACACTCCAAACCCGAAAAAGTATATTAATTGAAGAATATAAGTCAACTAAAATAGCCTCTCTTTTTTTGGTCTTGATCGTCTGGTTCGATCGGCCAGAGCCGCTCTACGTCCAGACCGGGGTACTGTTGGCACACAAAGTGGTAGACCCCTCCCAACAACAGTGTCTCCATACACGCCTCTAGCAGGAATCGAACTCAAGACCTCTGGATAGAACGCTTAAGGGTAGTGCCAAACCACTAGACCAACTGAATGTTGGTACTAAAATAGCATTTGCCTCATGGCCTAAAATTGAATACCGCTAACGGGTACCTGATCCTAAACGGGTCGACGGAATTCAGGTAGTTTTGGGCCCACATCTATTTCGGGTTCGGATTGAAGAATCTCGCGGGTAACGTGCTGACCTGTTGGGTCGTACTGAGCCCTATCTCCACCTCACACATGATTAATCAACTTCTCTCGGGTCTCCACGTGGCACAACAGTGGAAAGGAATTTACGCACGTGTCACTCCCATTATTAACCATGTGACCACCCTTGTAGCCTTGGGTATGGTTTTGCCCATTTTCTGGACCGGTTGTCAACCGGGCTAAGACGTTCCAATCTAGACTAACCGACCCATAATCCTCCAGATTCAGCTTCTGATCATTCTTCTGTTGGCTTGCTCTTGCCAACGGTGAAGTGTCAGGAACTTTGTCAAGGTGAGATGTCGCCGATGAGGCGGATGATCCGCCAGGGTTGTGCTCATTGGTTGACGCGGCGCCGACGGTGGTGTTTTTCTTATAAATCCTACATAACACCCAATCATCAACATGCAAACCCCAATATTACATTGTTTGTTAGTTTACATAATCTTCAAGAATATAAGTGAGATTAAAATGTGGAGGGACAATTAACTTAAACCTTTGAGGCACATGTGCTTCGAGGGGAATCGAAAAGGCAATACTCATGCATGATTCAATTGATTTTGGTACCACATGGAGCCTTTCCTATGTAAACACCAAAGCTTTCTTGATACTGACTTTGGTGTCGCGGCTGGTGATCACCTTGTTCGTACCCGTCGCATTCCAATACCCTCACCCGGTTACTGTTTTGGGCAAATAAGATCAATAGACCTCAATTTGCTAAATTGAGGACAACTAGTCGAAGAAAGGCGATCCGAAAAAAAAATAAACGATGAAAAGAAAATTAAGGTAATAATCAAATCGAATAATAACAACGAGCTACAACTTATCTCCACCAATGGGCTGGGAGATATGGATCGTATATAATTCAAGTAGCAAGAACTATATTTCAAGGCTTAATCGCTAGTGTTCTTGATATCTCGTTCATCCGTGTCGCGTGAAGTTGCTCATCAGATTATTTATAGAGAATCTTGCAACGGTCGTTTTCTCCATAATTTCATGATTAGCACTTCGTTAAGTAACGGCTTCTGAAATCTCGTCATCTGCTGGATCTTCTCCTCTGGAATTTAATGTGTTGATCGCCTGACTGTTGGTGGAATTCGAACGTATCATGAAGCTTTATCCTGATCGGTTTATTTGGGTTTGTTTTCAGTGAATTGGGTCATTAGCCCAAGGTTTAGTTCATGGGCGTTTTGATCCGCAAAACTCCTGGTCCAACAATTGCCCCAAAGTGAAGAGGGGGATTGAGCCCAATCGGACTTTTCACTTTCATCTGATAGAGGTTGGCGTCGGGTACAGATTCTGTAAAATAGTGTGGACACGTGGCAATGATCAAACGGTGACAAATTTGGGGATATCAACGTCCGTAAATGGATTTGACCTCGGTCATCTTTCACATCTTCTTCAGTAATTCTTCATTTCTTATCTGGCGACTCTTCCACTTCTTCTTCTATTTTTTTTCGGTGATGGCTCATAGGATGAGACTTTTTTGGTAATGAAGCTTTTACTTGTGGTTCAACCAAATTTTTTCACCCACTCGTTTTATTAGACGCTGCTAATCAGAAAGTTAGGACACTTTCTCAAGCGGGTTTGGAGGCGATCCTGGATGTTGGAGGTTTTCCAACATCAACTGTGGCACGCCTCTCGTTGCCTTATGAAAGGGTCGACTGGAGAAGGGACGACTGGGCATGTATTTTTGAATATCCATTCCTCAACGATCACAGCTTTCTCTTTTCTCTATTGGTTAGGAATTTTATGGTTGTCTTCGGGTTGGCACCCTTTTAGATTATGCCCGAGACATGGAGGTTGTTGAGGGTATTGGACCTATTGACGGCGCTGCCTGAAGTCGATTTTGATGTGAAAGACCTCAGTATTTCTTACTTCTTGTCTTCGTGTGGGTCTAACCGCTTCAAGCTATGTTGTCGCTTTGGTCGGGAGCTTTTGTCGCCGCCGACCGATATTTTGGATCATGACTGGGACTCATGATAGTTCTTTGTGAAAATCAGTTCTGTAGAGGGCTATGTCAACTATTCCTTTCTTTTTGATGACTGGCGTACCATTGGTAATATCTTCCCTTAGATCTTCTTTCTGATGTGTGCTTCTGTCTATTGTTTTAAGAATTTTGTTGTTTTTCCTTCTAGTCCATGCCTCGAACCATGTTCCGATTGGGTCAGATTCTGATGAAGTGACAAGGCTTCTGTTGGCAATGCCACTGATGGATTGGTCATTTGTTGATACTAATCATATGTCTGAGGCTCGATTGAGAATCCTTCAGGCAATGAGTTTGTCAGGTAGTTGCTTCTCGATTGTTTGTAGGTTTTGTATTTGTTCTTTCGTGTTCTTATTTGCTTTTTGGCAGGAACGAAGGGCAAGGTTCTGATTGAAGTCGTCGAGGAGCATGCCGCGGGTAGAAAACATTTGTTGGGGCAAGTTGCGGTTCTGGACAATCGTCTCAAATTATCGGAAGACAAATGACTTAGAGCTGAAGAGAAGGTCATGAGGCTGCAAGGAGAGGTATCTGCTCTAAGGGCGACGAAACGACATAATGTTGGTGATGTCAGGATTTCCAGGGCGTATTCGTCGTTGCGGACAAGAAGTGAAGCCCTCGAGGAAGTTGTTAACGGTCATTTGTTTCCTTGGGACCTTGAAGGGGAAGTGGAAACGTCGGCTATGGTATCTCCATCAGGGATCGATCTTCTTGGGACGGTTGCAAGTTTGGCATCCATGTCATCTCTTATTCATGTCATCGAGATCGAGGAATCAGAGTAGTCTTATTAGGTTAAGTCTATAGGGGGGGCATTGTGTTATGGTTGTTTTTTGTGGACAATCTTATCGCCTATTGTTTAGGCATTTATAGTACGTAGGTTTTTGTTACAAATAATGGTTCTTTTTTTGGCGATCCGTCCACTATCGCGGTTCGCGTTATATATGTAGTTTATATCTATGTGCACCTTGCGTTTGTTTTTGTTTGTGATGGTACAGGTACTGCCCCAGTTGAAGGTGGAGCATTGTATGTCGTGTTCCTTGGTGTTTGGTTGTTTAGACCTGTGTATACATTCGTATGTTTATTAGTTGTACAACTTGTAATGTATGTTGGAGAGGAATTTGTTTATAGGAGTAGTAGATACGTACCTTGAAGGTCCGATCTTTTATGGTGATGAAATAGTTGTGTTTTGTCTCTCCTTGTATCAATCGATCGTATAATGTCAACGCTTTTATATAATGTGTGTCGGATCCGTTGTAGTGTCTTGGTACCAAGTTTGTCCTGTCTTTTATTTATACGAAACACGCATGATCTTGAGAATTCGACCACTGGAGGGGCTACCCCAATGGCCCTCCGATGCTTAAGTTAGTATGAGTTTTGTAAAAGTAAATCGAATAATAATGCAAGTCGTAAGAAATATGAGGTTTTAGAAATAATATAGTTTTAGGTGTGTAGCATTCCAGCTACTTAGGATTGGCAGTCTGTCGCGCGGTTCAAATCGATGCGCTCCTTGTACGACTATCTCTTTGATCTGATAGGGTCCTTTCCATTGTGGAGCTAGCTTGCCGTCGGCCGGGTCTTTGGTATTTGTGAACACCTTTCTTAGTACCCAATCTCCAACTTTGAATACTTTAATCCCGACATTTTTGTTATAACTTCTCGCGACTTGTTGTTGGTATATCACCATCCTATTCCTTGCTTGCTCTCGGAGCTCATCGACGGTGTCGGGATTATGTGACAATTCGACCTTGTTTGGTTCTTCTGTTTGCAGGCCGTATTTGGCTGTTGGAATCAGATTTCCGTCTGCGAATAATAACCTTTGATCCGTAAACTAGTGAGAATCGGGATTGCCCCGTAGCTGATTTGGGTGTGGTCCTGTCAGACCATAGTATGAGAGGTAGCTCGTCGGCCGATTTCCCTTTTACACCTACGAGTCGCTTTTTGAGGTTATTGACGATAATCTTGTTGCTGAACTCTACTTGTCCGTTGGACTGTGGGTAACGTGGGGTTGACGTGACTAAATTGATGTTCTATTATTTATAGAACGGTCTTGTTTTATGGCTAATGAATTGGGAGCCATTGTCGCATACAATTTCTGAAAGCTCGCTTAATCTGCACAAGATGTTATGCTTAATAAATTATATGACATGCTTATCTTTTACCTCTCGATATTCTTTAGTTTCGATCCATTTTCAAAGATAGTCCATCATGGCTAGAAAGAACACGCGTTGTCCTGATGCTGGTGATATTTTTCGACGATGTCCATGCCCCATCGCATAAATGGCCAGGGAGATAATGTCGGGTGTAACAACTCCGCCGGTTGATAAGGAATGGGTGTGTGTCGCTAACAAGCGCCGCATCTCTTGAAGTATTGTGTTGCGTCACGATTCATTGTTGGCCAATAATAGCCTATTCTTAGTGCTTTGCCAGACAAGCTACGTCCTTCCGTATGATTGCCGCATTCGCCGTCGTGTAGAGATTGCATGATGGGTTGTATTTGGTTTTCTTCCAAACATCGCAGTAGTAGGCATGTGACAGATCTTTTGAATAGTTCACCTTCTATCAAATGGAAAGATAAGATTATACGTTAAGTCACTTGGCTTCCGTTTTGCTGGTTTGAAGAATGCCTTCTTTGAGCCATCTGATATATGGAAGTGTCCAATCTTCTTTGTTTGAGATGATGTCATCTTTCATGTTGTTTCCCACTTTTGTCGACGCTACCTCTTCTAGGGATAGGTTTTCTATGCTTTTAGATGGCTCAGCATTTACAGGGTGTTTTTGGAGTTTGGCGACCGCGAGGGTCGTGACATGAGCCAACGGGATTGTAGGGAAGTCGTTCGGGTTGATGGTTGATCCCAGATTTGCTAGAGTTGATTACCGATAGCTGATTACCTTCTTCAACGGGCAGTAAAGATTTACTTACGTAATAAACCGGCAAGTGATTACCTTCTTCTTCTTTGATCAAGACGACACTTACCATTGCGTTAGACACTGCTAAATATAATGGAAATGGCTCATCGTCTTCTTGGCTTGGACAACAATAAAGGATTGGCTAGATGTGCCTTCAGGTCCTGGAATGCTTTTTCATGTTCTCTCGTCCATTCAAAGGTTTTGTTTTTTTAGGATATCATAAAACAATTTGTATTTGTCAAACGATTTAGAGATGAACCTGTTAAGAGTCGCTGCCCAACCGGTTAGTCGTTGCACATCCTTAGCGCACCAAGGCGATTTTAGATCCAAAATTGCTTTGACTTAGTCGAGACTAGCTTCTATTCCTCTTTGTGTTCCCATGTATCCTAAGAACTTCCCCGATGATACTCCAAAGGAGCAGTTGGTCGGGTTGAGCTTCATGTTGTATTCTCTAAGCACAACGAAGGCATCCTCTAGGTGTTCGGTATGATCTGAGGTGATCTTCGACTTGACCAGCAAGTCGTCAATGTACACCTCCATGGTCCCCAACTTGATTTCTAAACATTTTGTTTACCAATCTCTGGTAGGTTGCCCCTGCATTTTTTAGTCCGAAAGGCATGACTTTGTAACACTATGTACCTTGACTTGTGATGAATGTGGTTTTTTCCTAATCCTCGGGATCCATTAAGATCTGATTTTATCCGCTGAATGCGTCCATAATTGTGAGCATTTCGCGTCCCGTTGTCGCATCCACCATCGCGTCAATGTGAGGCAAGGGAAAGGAATCCTTTGGGCACACTTTATTTAGATATGTGAAGTTGATTCAGACTCTCCATTTTCCGTTCTTTTTCTGCACCACAACAACGTTAGCAATCCACTTTGGGTATTTAGCTTCTTTGATTTTACATGTTTCGAGGAGATTCCTGACTTAATCGTCGACAATTTTGTTCCATTCAGGCGCAAACTTGCGTCTCGTCTATTTTACGGGTGTGAATGACGGATCGTCGTTTAGTTTGTGGGTGATCACGTTAGGGCTTATTCCGACCATATCTTCATGTGACCACGCAAAGCAGTCCATTATTTGTCGTAAGAATTCAACCAAACGTGATCTGTTTTCTTCACTCAGATCCAATCCAATCTTTACTACCCATGTTGGTTTATAGGGGTCTAACGCGATCTCTATTAAAGATTCCGCTTTGGGTTCGATGTATCGCGCATACCCTTCGTTGTTATGTAATTTATACGATTGTCCTGTCCCCAGTGATGCTTTCATCGACATGACGTAACATTCCTTGGCGGATCGTTGATCACCTTTGATCTTCTGTACCCCCCACTTTGTCGGGAATTTAATCGACTGATGATAAGTGGATGGTCCAACTTTCATGGCATGTATCCACGGTCTTCCAAGGATGACATTATATGGGGACGGGCAATCGAGCACTAAAAATTTTACATGTAAGTTGACGCCTCCAGCATACGTTGTTAACACTATTTCGCCCAAAGTATGCTTGAGATCTCCACTGAACACGACCAGTGGAGTCGACTTATTGAGGAGGTCGTCCTCGCTATGCCCCATGTTTACTAGGCGTCTAGTGTTAACATGTTTGTGAAGCTTCCAGTATCGATTACTAATCTGTGAGATAAACAGTTTCCAATAGATAAGGAGATGACCAAATCGTCGTGATGAAGACCGAGTTCATCGGCTTCTAAGTCGTCAAACGTGATTGTCGAGATATGCCCATTGTCAACTTCTCGCTTTGTTGATATCATGGGTTGATCTCCTTTGCTCTCTTTTGCATGACGCTTAGCAGCGAAATATGTGTTTCCACATATGTCCAATCCTCATGTAATTGTGTGAATGATTTTTGCATGTACAGGAGAAGGGGGTTTGTCCATGGTTACCTGATCTCTCTGTTCAAGCGTCATCTTTGCCTTATCTGATATCACGTCACGCATGAGTCCTTGTGCTAGTAGGCATGCGACTTCTTTCCTCATTGTTATGCACTCGTCTGTTCCATGGCCATGATCACCGTGGAATTCGCACCATTTGGACATATCTTTCTTCGAGTCTGGTTTGTCGCTCTTTCGAGGCCACCTGACTTACTTTCCATATTTGTCAAAACTCTTAACGAGTTCCGATATGGATACGTTGAAGTTGTATGAGTGAACCTTTGGGGGTAGTGACGGATGGTTTTTCTAATCCTGATTCCTATCATGTGAGTTATTTACATGAGGGTTATCACTTCGGTTCCTCGGATATGGTTGATGTCTCATGTCTCATCGATTATTGAAACTAGATCTCCTATCGATACGACCTGGTTCTTTGTCTTCCTCGAGGTTCACTTGAGCCATCTTCTTGGCTTGGACGTCTTCGAAACATCTACAAGGGTACCTTGTAAGTTCCCTGTAGAGTTGGCTTCCTTTGATTAATCCTCGTCGGAAGGCCTCGATTGATGTTGCAACGTCACAATTTGGGATTGCGACATTTTCTTTGTTGTACCTATTAAGATAATCACGTAGGGGTTCCCCATACCTTTGCACGATCCTATAGAGGCCACTGGATTGCTTCTCAAGCCGTTTGCTGCTAGAAAACTAGATTTTAAAGGAGTTGACCAATTTCGCAAAGGATGTGATTGATCTTTGTGGCAAATGCATAAACCAAGTTAGTACGGGTCCCGTGAGTGCCGTGCCAAAACTTTTGAACATGATAGCCTCGCGGCTCCCTCTCAGAATCGAACTAGTCATGAGCTTTTGCTTATAGATAGATATATGATCGTCTGGGTCCTCAGTCCCGTCGTAATTAGGCATATTGGGGACATGGAACTTCTTAGGGATTTCAATCTGTGAAATTGCATCTATGAATGGTGAGTCTTCGTAGCCATCGACGACTTCCTTCTCGATTGGCTATGGGACGCCAGGGATTCGAGCGATCTTGTCGTCCAGAGCCCTGAGTTGTTCTTGAATCTTCCGTACAACGAGCACTTCCATACTAATGATAGCTTGATCAACTTGCATTGGTGCTACTCGAACCGAGGTTGGTTCGGTGGAATTGAGTTGCGGCAGGATTGTGGCGTTAGTCATACAAGAATTAACTTTCGGAGTTCAAAAGATAATGTCGTTCACATGAACATTGTTGCCTTGGGTCGTTGGAACTGGTAGTTGTCCAAGTTGAGTCGCACTTGAATACCTTCAGTGTTCAAAGGGCGTCTGGTATTTCTTGGAACAGATGCAACCGATTGTACCTGCGATTTCAAAATCGCATTCTCATGGATTAGTCGTGAAACCTCCGCATCAGACTGGGTTCTTTGGTGGCTGAGGGCCTCAGTGCGGATTCGTTGTTGGTCGAGCTCATTCCTAAGGGTTTCCATCATGCTCATAAGTTGTTGGAGTTGGCTAGTTTGGTCGGTTGTGGTATTGTTGGTAGGGTTTTGGCTGATATATTGGTCCGCAACATTGACCTGGGTTTGGTTTTCGGTTTGGTTTTCAACTACATGGTGAGAATTGGTAATCTCGGCCATCGTAACGGGGTGGAAAGGATCGATTTACTAACAGGCTAGCTGCCCCACGGGGGCACCAAATTGTTTTGGGCAAATAAGATTAATAGACCTCAATTTAGCAAATTGAGGGACAATTATTCAAAGCAAGGCAATCTAATAAGAAATTAAACGATGACAAGAAAATTATGGTCATAATTGAATTGAATAATAAGAACAAGTTACAACTTAACTCCACCGATGGGCTGAGAGATATGGATCGTATACAATCCAATAGTAAGAACTATATTTCAAGGCTTAATCGCTAGTGTTCTCGATAGCTCGTTCATCCGTGTCGCGTGAAGTTGCTCATCAGATTATTTATAGAGAACCTTGCAACGGTCATTTTCTCTGTAATTCCATGATTATCTCTTCGTTATGTAACGGTTCCTGAAATCTCGTCCTCTATTGGATCTTCTCCTCTGAATTTTTTTGCGTTGATCGCCTGACCGTTGGTGGAGTTTGACCGTATCATGAAGCTTTATCTTGATCGATTTATTTGGGTTTATTTTCAGTGAATTGGGCCGTTAGCCCAAGGTTTCCTTCATGAGCTTTTTTATCCATAAAACTCTGGGTCCAACAGTTACTTTATTGGGTTGCGTCTCGGTCTATTGGTTGCTTGCTTGCATGCCTTGATCACTCCCATAATTCACCCTCTAAGCAACACCCCACACACCAAAGTGATAATAATCAAATTCAGAGAAGAGTAATTTCCACAATTCACATTCAACAATCAATTGACAGGAGAATTAACAAACGAAATTCAAAAAACCTAGAAAATTAGAGATAGGGAAGTAGCAGACTGAAGTGTACGTACAAATCCATATTAGCTATTTGTTTTCCTTAAATAGATTTGATGCATGTGTGTAATTGGCAAGGGCCAAGCACAATGACGGATCCAGACGAGGGCTTGGGAGGGCTCTCTCCCCCGCTCTGGTCCTAAATTAATCTTTTATATTGACAAAACTCCAATGTGAAACACAAGTTCAAATTAGTCCAACTTGCACTGGCGCCCAGTTTTAGCACTCTCTGTATAGGCGAGTGTTCAAATCTTCGGCGAGTGAGTTAGGTAAACGACCCTTTGACAAACCTTTTTTTAAACTAATGGACCCTTAGCAAAAATGGACCCCTCATCCCGACTTTTTCATTATTTTATTATTTTAATACCTCTCCTTCCATAACAAAATCGATCGATCGCACAAGCTCAAACCCTCGTCTACCTCAAACCTTTTTCCCCACGCCACCGCCGATCGATCGCACACAGGAGCTCCGGCTGATCGATTGCACGCTGCCGCCGCACGCCGCCGTACGCCACCGCCGCACGCCGCCGCCGCACGCCACCGTCGCCGTATGCGGCCGATCGATCGCACAAGCTTTGGCGGTCAAGAAGCTTTACTCGCTGCTCTATTACTTCTTCTTCTTCTTCCATCTTCCAGTCCACCTTCTCTCTTCTAAGGCCCACTCTTACGCTTCCTATCCGCCGCCGGTGGAAGTTCGTTGATTGTCGCCGCTACCGTAGGAGTCTCGTACAGATGGCGTCAACTGAAGGAGCAGTCGCGGAGAAAGTGACAGCTCCATACGGCTCTTGGAAGTCGCCAATCACCGCCGATGCTATCGTTGGGGGTGAGAAGCGGCTCGGAGGCATCGTCGTCGATGGTCGCGGCCGGCTTGTCGTGCTTGAATCTCGCCCCACGGAGTCTAGGTACTCAACGAAAGCTCTGATTATATTCTTTTAACGATTAAGTTATACTACCGATTTCAGTGTACTCTATAAGAGAACTTTGACATTGAAGCTCCTGATTTCAGTGTTGATTTGTTAGACCTAGGTCAAATTAGGTCCAAGTGCCATCGATTTGAATTCTATGGATTTCAATGTTTCCTTTTCCCCACTTAAATTTGTTACCAGAGCCTACTAAATACCATGTTTTGGTTGTCCTGTGATGTTTGCTCCCCCTTGATACTGCACCGCGACGTCAAATCCAACAACATCTTGCTGGATTCTGATTTTGAAGCACACGTGGCTGACTTCGGCCTCGCCAAGTTCCTCAATGCCAGCAACGGCGCGTCTGAATGCATGTCCGCCATTGCTGGTTCCTATGGCTACATTGCTTTCGCCAATCTTGCTAATGGAATTAAAGGTCAATTGGCCAAAATCATCACTTAATTACGTGGAATTCTAAATGAAAAATAATTCTAATGACACTCTGTTTTAATGACAATTTAGAGGTGAACAATAATCCTAATAACACTTTGTTCTAGTGACACTCTAAAGTGTCATTAGAACACTTTAAAGGTAAAAAATAATCCTAATGACACTCTGTCCTAATGGCACTTTAGATGTGAAAAGTAATCTTAATGACACTTTGTCCGATTGACACTTTAGAGGTGAAAAATAATCATAATGACACTTTAGATGTGAAAAGTAATTTTAATGACACTTTGTCTGAATGACACTTTAGAGGTGAAAAATCATCCTAATGACACTTTAGATGTGAAAAATAATCCTAATGACACTTTAGAGGTGAAAAAAAAATCTAATGACATTCTGTCCTAATGACACTTTAGATGTGAAAAATAATTCTAATGACACTTTGTCAGAATGACACTTTCGAGGTGAAAAATAATCTTAATGACACTTTGTCCTAATGACACTTTAGATGTGAAAAGTAATTCTAATGACACTTTGGTCTCACCTTTAACAATTATGCTTATCAATATACCAGCAAAGAAACATTAAATTATCAACTCATCAATATACCAGCAAAGAAACATTATATATTCCATCATAACATAAAATTAATTTGAACAATCTGGGAACTAAGAACAAAATGAATCAATTGGTGGCCTTGGAAGGAGACTTAATTAGCCTTTTCATTCTCTTTATAGATATGTCTTGCATCACTACCACCTCTTAATTAGCCTCTTCATTCTCTTTATATTTTGTACAACTCTCCCAAGTCACCCTTTCTTTGCAGAGATCACACATTGTATTAGCTTGAGGTGTAAATCCTTTTTTTGCTTTTGTGACTGAACCATGTGACACCAAATTGGCTCACTTGGCATTTTAGAAATTGAGTGTGGAGAGAAATATTTACTTGAACCTTCGTTTTCCATCTTGTAGTGCATAGTCTCACTTCACCCGAACCAAAAACCAAATGAAAATCACTCATTCTGTGCAAAAACCAGAAATTGCAATATCATGCCTAATGCCCACAATAACCCATATTGTGCAATCAGGAAAATGATCTGGAGATACAGAACAGAACCAAAATCAATGACTTCACCTTCCCTTTGTGTTTCAAATCATAGATAGGAAATACACAAAGCTTGTCAATTTTCCTAATTTACATACACACAGAAGTGCCACCTTGCATGAACTGAGGAGAATGAGCAGAAACCATAAATTGCGCTTATGCTGGAAGAGGAGTTAAGACACCTGAGAGTCAAGGCCAAAAAACTGTTAGTTACAATTCTAGATGAAAAAATTCAGGGATCAATGTGGGACAAACCAATTTGAATACCCATCCAGCCATCCTCAATCTTAGTTACTTCTACACCAACTACTCATAGGAGTGTGGACTATCTGCATCTTAACGAAGAACTAAATGTGTCAAGTGTCAAATATTATGCAACTTATTACTACTACCATGTGCCTCAGACTGTGAAGCATAATTTAGAAATATAGAAATGGATTTCGAAGGGGGGGAACAACAGCAACCACTAAGGAAGTATCAACATTCTGAAAAGGCATAGGATTAAGAGCATAAGACTAAGAGAGATTTTCAAGGATCCATATACAGCCACAAAAGTAATGTGTCACATTTAGAGAAAGTCAACATAGATACTGGATACAAAGTGGAACACATCAAAACTATTGAACAGTTTATAAAAGAAGAAAACGAATTGCCTGCATGATATGGTGACTGAATGCTGGGGATTGAAGATGTTGTCACGGAATTCATGCTAGGCGCACCAAATTGAAAAATTTGTTGTCCTGGTGCCACATAACCCTGGAAAGGTGTGTAACCATAATAAACAGAGTAATAATGTTTATATGGGGGTAAAAATTGCAGGGGTCTCATACAATCGGCGCAAGTCACTCGGCGCATTCAGCAGAAGACTATTTAACTTCACCGGCAACAACGACATGGATCCGTCGCTGAACACCACCTACGCCGCCACTCTCAAGACGCAGTGCACCAGTCCCTCCGCCACCACCGTCGTCGGAATGGACCCCAGCAACGTCCTGAACTTCGACAACCACTATTACCAGATCCTCAAGCAACAACAAGGCCTCTTCGTCTCCGACACCACACTCCTCACAAACAAGCAGTCCTCCAACATCATCGACGAGCTCCTCAATTCCTCCAAGTTCTTCACCGAATTCGCCTAGTCGATGGAGAGTATGATTCAGATCGACGTTCTCACCGACAGCCAAGGTGAGCGTGACCATGGCGAGAGTGAGAGAGGAAGATTTTCGGAGAGAGAGAGAGGAGGATGTGGGGGTCACTTGTGGGATGTGATTTATAAAGGGGCTGTTGGAAAATGAATAGAAAATATTTAGGGCTATTTTATTGAATTAGAAACTTGTAGGGGGCAAATGGGCCACACTCCCCCTCAAATCTCACAACCAACACTTCCTCCCATTTTTTCTAACTTTTAGCGCGGCCCTCTCCTTTCTCTTCCTTCTTTATTCTATGTCTTAAATTGTTATGTTTTGGCATTAAAAATAGAAATGAAATTACATACTGAGTAATAACTATGAATTTATTTAAAAAGTTTATTTATTTTAAGTAATGTAAGAAACCTAAATAAATAAGATGATTACAGATTTATAAATACTTTTGCTTTTTAGATTCAAAACTAGCATGTGTTCCCGTGCCTTGTACGGGTATGACCATATATTTTAAGAATGAACAAAAAATGTTTATAGTATATAAAATATAAAAGAGAATTATATATGAAAATTAACATGGTGTATAAGAAAGATAATTTTTTGATTGGAATAATTTATAAGGTGTATTTTATGATGTAAATTGAAGGTAGATGTGTGAATTTATATTAATAGAAGACAATATAAATTAGGAATTTTATATAATTATTAAAAGTAAAACTGCACTAAAATAAAACTGCATATTGTATTCTTTATAATGGAGTTTACGGACAATCTATTCACCCTTATTAAATCATGAACATTAATTAAGTATGATAATAATGTTTTTGGTAAGTGCTTAATTATATGACTATTTACGGACCATCTATATATATATATATCTTTATAATGGAGTTTATGGACCATTAACGTACATAATATTATGGACACTAATTAAGTATGATAATAATGTGTTTGGTAAGTGCTGAATTATCATGTACAATGAGAAATATTTTAGGGTAGTAATTTAGGAAAGTTGTATAAATAAAAGATAAAATAAATTGTAAATAGAATAAGTGTGAATAGGTAAATGTACATAATTATTTGATGATGTGGCATACTTAGATGAACGACACGTAGGACAGATAATTGTTTCTTTAGTAGTAGTATATAGATATAGATAGATTTGGAAATTATCATATAAAATACTTAAAATTATTTTATACAATAGTTTAAAATTTTATTAATTTATTTCATATTTATTTGTAGTTTACTTAATTAGACAACTATAATGATAATGATGAATTTTAAACATAAAATAATTTTATAATTATTACTTTGTTATAATAAGCAAGCTTCATGTGTAAACATATATGTATACAATATAAATACGTGTTAACTTTATAAATCAATAAAATATTTATTTTATTAGAGATAATATATGACTTTTTATAAATTATTGACACACCATGTCCTTAATATATGATTTTCTTTTTTTCAAAAAACTTAATGTAAATCATTGGCATGCCATATCCCTTGCATCAAACGAGTTGGGAATCTTAGCTCGTTGAACCCTTGGAGAAAGAGGCTAGTCAGGCATGCCCTAGCCCATTTGTTAATCCACGGACGACTATACACTTTTTATGTTAGTCCTTATAACAAACTACGAAATCCATTCCAAAAATTTGTTGAATGGTGGAGGCAGCAACGGCTGAGGTTGGGAGAAAGACGAAGGTAGTGATATGGGAAGAGACCTCCATCTCTCCTGAAAAAGATCTCCTTCGATTGGAAGAGCAGTTATGAAAAAAAGTGCAGGAGAAACACTTACTGTAGCAAACTCTAAATTACTGGATTTGAGAGGTTCCTAGTTTTCTGATCGCCGGAGCCTAGTTGAGTTTTGCTCACGTCTCGAATGAATTCAAGATGACAAGCAAATTCCATCTCACACTTGAACATCAAGCTCTACATCATGATAAATACTTGTCTTGAATATGCCATACGGCGTGTGGTATCAGTCGGTTTAGAGTCGCCACATAAATAGGATCACGGTCGACAACATTAACAACCACCAAAGGAAACAACAGAACTGGATCCGTCATGCGTTGGACAAGAGAAGTTTTGAGTTGACACGATTGGGGGAAACACAAGTTCCCCTCTCAGTTCTTGGCTAAATGTACATCAGAGCACTGATAAAATGATGAAGCATGTTTGGATTATACTGCACAGCAGATGCAAGGAGGAAAAACAAAGGGAAATAACAGGCTGCTTCGGTACGAATTGGTGTTTTAGCACTCGCAGCCTGAGGATCTTTGCGGGGGTACTCCTCCAGTCATGTCAACAGTTCCAGGAAGGTATCTTCATCAATCAAAAGTCAAAACAAACATCAGCATAAAATCCCAATCAGAAGAAAAGGGCTAAATTCTTTTCCGAGACACTCACATTTCTTCCTCGGGTTCATTTCTGATGGCATTTTGAGCTATGCACTGGAAGGCAGCTTCAACGTTGGTACCATCTTTAGCAGAGGTCTCCAAGTACGGAATGTTCTTACTTGCACACCATGCTTTACCCTTCTTTTCTGAAACCTGACAGACGAAAAATATTAGGTATCCGAGTTCAAATTGTCACCAACAACACCAGTAGTGAACTTGTAAGACAAATAAAATATTATCTTACCACCCGACTATTGCCATTGTCGATATCAATCTTGTTCCCGAGCACCACAAATGGAAAGTTTTCGGCATCAGAAGGACCAGCCTGTCAGATCCAATCAGGATAGATACCAATTCATCTTATTTAACAACATCCAATCAAGACAAAAAAAAAAAAAAAAAAAAAAAAAAAACTATTGTATTAAGTAGATTATTACTTGTAAGAGAAACTCCTCCCGCCAGCGGTTGAGGTTCTCAAAGGATTTCATTGTGTTAACATCATAAACAAGAACACAACAGTCTGCACCACGGTAAAAAGCAACCCCGAGGCTTTGAAATCTCTCCTGTCCTGCTGTATCCCAAATCTAAAAATGCCCAAAAAAGAATGAACATCTCTATGTCAGTGGAAAATCAAGGTTTTAAAGAGGCTTATTCATTCAATCATCCAGCAGAAAGCGTCCTTAGTCTAAGAAATGAAGCACTGGATGTCTTTTACAGCTTATTCATTCAATCAATGCTCTCCATTCTCTAGTTGTAAATGATGCAGACAATGTTTGTCAACACTGAAGCAATACATGCAGGTGAAATTTGTCAAGCCACAATATAAATGTCTTTTACAGAAAACTGGATGTTCAATGCCACCATGGAGACACTCTAAAAAGCTTTGCTATGAAGAAATCTATAGATACCAAATAATCAAGCAGCCCAGACCTTACGAAAACATAATAGATGAAGACTTTGATCAACAAGCCGAACCACAAAAATCATCTAGTCACTCAAAGTCCTGAGAGACACAGCAATACAGCTTTTTAGAGTGTCCTGAGAGACACAGCAATTCAGCGGTTGGAGTTCGGATACACCCCCCTACCCTTGTCAATCACACATCTCAAGAGATCTACTATCACACAACACATTGGACTCGTCAGGTCACCTCAAGAAGAGCAAGTAGCACCGTAAGAAGATCAAAATGATCCTTCCACTATGAGGACTGTACAGTAATGTAAGAGATATATTTTCGATGATTTCAGAAGCAACAGCGAATGTGGGTTTCCTGACCTGCAAAGTGAAGATTCTATCTTCGTATTGGATCTCCTTGGTCAAGAAATCAGCCCCAATTGTAGCCTTGTACTGATTCGTGAACTTCTTATTCACAAACCTAAATTGTATCAAGGCAAAACCCAAATCTTTTCACACAAAACCCACAAAGAAACTACCAAAAACAAAAGGAATTCAATCTGGAAATCAGATATCAGGTATAAACCTACAGAAAAATTAGACAAATTCGCAGGATACTGATTCATCAGAGATGTCTTCCCAACCCTGTTAAATTGAAGTTCAATGGGATAATAATCAATAATCTAAACATTAGAAAGAATGAAAAAATCAAACTTAAACTAGAAAGAGCCGATTTCCCACCCGCTGTCGCCAAGAATTATGACTTTAAGAAGAACACGCCGGCGGGACGCCATTGGATTCCAATGGCCTCGATTCTTCAAAGAAGCTGTCTTTGAGAGAGAGATGCAGCTCAGATGCAGAGAAAGACAGTTTTGTGTTTTTGTGAGAAAAAAACGTAAATTATATGCAAGTAAAAGATTTGCTGTTTTTCCATAAAAAAAAATGCTGTGAATAAAATAAAATTTGGGTAACAGTGTAAAACCATGCACATTTAAGACTATGTTTGGACGTGGTGTTGTCGGTCGCTATGGAGGCGGTGGATGGGTTGGCCGGGAATCCTGTTCGTCAGAAGCGGAAATATGAACGGAGGGCGATCAAAAAATATATGTTTTCTCATTTGTTTTTAATTTGTTAAGGTATTTTAGACTATAATTGGATGCATAATTATTTTTTACTAGGACTAGTTGTATGTATCATGGTTAATATGGGGCTAAAAAAATGTATGTTTTTTCATTTGTTTTTAATCGAGTTGAAATCCCTTATGTTGTGTAGCAACCATGATCTTCTAGGACTAGTTGGACTAGTTTATTATGAAAGAGAATTGATTATGTGCTAAATGCTGCGAAACATCGGTGTTATATGTATCCTGGTTAATTCTTATGCTATATGTTGCTGTTGTTCTAAATCTTGATAGTTTCTCGTGTGTTCAATAGTAAGGGTTGTCAGGCCGAGTTGGACTGGTGACTATTTCAGAATAGGAACAGGAATAACCAAAGGAAGGAATAGAGATAACCTATGACCAATCTATCAAATGAATGGTGGATATTTGTTTGGCTAAGTGTTTTTCCCAAATTGATAAAACCCTTTGCTTCTGTTTGTTTTGTTTACTTTGTTTACAACCAATCAACCAAAACCCTCCATTGTTACTATTACATGCAATTTACATAAATATAAACAACTCCTCCCTGTGGGATTCGACCCTTACTTGCCTATTTTACTGAGTTAGGTTTGTTAGGATTATTTTGATTAGGCGATACGACTTTAGCCTGCTATCACCCTTACATCTTGACGAGTCCGCCTGCCACGATAGCTTGGGATGTGGATGACGTGTACTTGGACTGGTATCTACAGGTGTCGTATCTTTATGTGAGTCCTCATGCGCCAGTCCAGCCTCGTATTTCTAGAGGCCCACCTCCGGCTATCAACGCGCATATGGTATGTTTCGTGTCCCATTGTTTGTTCTTAATAATTATTTTAGGGAAATCCATGTATTTAAAATGTTGATTTTCATTTGCAGCGTGTGGCGATGGGCAAGGCGTATGTTCAGGAGATTATAGAGGCAGATGGTGGCGATTTGCTACACTGTTGGCAACATATATATGACATACTTGCCAGCGACGTCATCCCTGTAGCTCCTCCACTTGTACGGGCATCACAGATGTCTTCTCAGCCCTCTAGTGTAGCCGAGGCACGAGCGCGTTGGCAGCGTGTGCATTCTATATTTGATAATGTCGAATCATCTAGGATGGAGGAAGAGCGTGCATCAGCTCAGCAGACAACGTCTCAACCTATGTGGGCGGCTCCTCCAGATTGGGCAGGCAACGTGGATTTGGGTGACGATGTCGGTTTGAGTAGTGATTCCGACAGTTGAGATGGAGTTGTTTTTGTAAAACGTTTATTTAGATATGTTGTAGTGACTTTTGTAAAATGTTTATTACTACTTTGACTTTTTTGTTCATCCATATTGGTTTTTGTAGATTTTCGTTCGGTTTTCATTCAATATGAATCGAAAACAACAAGAAATCGATAACAAATTACTTCATTAAAACCATAGAATACAATCCAACATTCAGAATAAACAAACATATAAACATTCTAAAAATTAATAAATAGTACAACATTAGAAACATCATTCATAATTGGACATCGTAGAGAGTAGTGTAGGCGGAATTCGACACAAGGAATCGTCAAGGTCCTACTCTATGCGGAAGACAATGTCGCCGACCACGTACAAAGAAACCTCTTCACGATTGCTAAGGTAATTCATCGATGTTATGTCTGCGGCCCCTTGAACTTGCTTTAACACACGAAGTAATGTGGTGGAGTACGGGTAATAAAAGACCATTCTCACTGCGGGCCACTCCTCTCCAGCAATCAACTTCACGAACTCCAAGGACGTTAACCCAACGGTAATGATGTCTTCTTTCACTTCTACGGTCCCACCTTCATAACGGTGTGAATAGCCCACCTCCTAGTCCCCGTCAACCCGAACCAATTGCCTGCCCCAATAGATTTTCAAAGGCATAGCGTGGCGGTAAGTTAAATATAACGGCTTGGACTTGGTGATGACATAGAGGGTAAGACGAAAAGCTAGTCGCTGATAATTAAGGAAAGTAATACAGTTTTGGTTAACAACCCAGACAATGTGCTTAACCATATGTAGCAACAAAATGAGGTTTCTATTTATAGCCATTTCATATGACTGTTACTTATGACCGTTGTGTTTTAACCAAATATGACCGTTCTAGGTGGCACATGGTGCAACACAAAAAAACTCTATGCTGCACCATGTGCCGTCCAGAACGGTCATTTTTTGACAAAACATTACAATTCTGGGCGGCAGGTAGTGCAACCCAAAATGTTTTTTGGGTTGCACAATGTGCCATCCAGAACGGTCATTTTTCGACAAAACATTACAATTCTGGGCGGCAGGTAGTGCAGCACATAGTTTTTTTATACATTTGCAACATTACGTAATAAAAAAAGACATCAAACTTATAAGTCATAAAAATCATAACCAAAATATATTGCATTACAAATCCACACGATTACATGCCTACAAAATAGATGTCAAGTCCTACAAACAAAGCACAAAAAACTAACAACATCCAAATAACTACAGGATTGAGTTGGTGTCATTGCGTTGTGCATATTATCCCGTTGACCGACTCAAGAATCCTAAAGGAGGGTGAACCTACGAAGACCAAGTTGAACCCGTCGAACATTCTGATTTGCTTTTTTTTTTCTTGAAGCAACACAAAAATACTTGGAATCCACAAATCCCGGTTCAGTATCATATAAGAAGATCCTTATATGATATTGAACCGGTGAACCTCTAAGTCCACCGGTTCAATATCATATAAGGGGCTTCTTATATGATACTGAACCGGAGTTTGTGGATTCGAAGTATTTCTGTGTTGCTGCCAGAAAAAGGGGCAAATCAGAAAGTTCGACGGGTTCGACTTGGTCATCGAAGGCTCACCCTCCTTTAGGATTTTTGAGGCAGTGAACGAGATAATGGCCACAAGGCAATGACTCCAACTCAATGCTGTAATAATAACATTATTCATACATTTGCAGACTTATGTAATTAAAAGACATAATAAACTTATTGCTTGTAATCATGACCCCGATAATATATCTTCTTCCTCAACTTCACGTTTGAATCTGAAAGGGTGTCGCACAACTTTTTAAGCTCATTTCTTTCCAGCACCAATTCTCTGATAATCTTGGCAGCATTGTCGTCATACGGTGGATCAAGCCACTTAAAGGTACGAAACCCTCTCATCTCCCTATCCCGCTCCATTGAGATGTAATCCTTGCATGCGAGGTACCTTCTTTTGTAGTGAATGGGCCTGTCGCAAGTGTACAAGATGACCGGGAAATTGCATTGGCACATTGTAACCGGAGCCTATGCACTGATGGACGACGAAGCCATACTATCCAACGATCTTGATATCCCGGATCTGGAATTTGAAAAAAAAGTTATCACAAGCTATAAACTCTTAAAAAAATAAAGCCAAAGAAAGATGAATAACGTTACCGAGAAACTGAATAATCCCTTGTGGGTCGAGTTTTCTCTTCTGCACGACGGATCTTGAGCTCGAGAATGCACAAATAACGACCGTTGACAATTGAAGCCACCGAATATGAGTTGAATGTTGTGTTTGGATGTGGAAGAGAATGAAATTGGTTGTGGTATTTATAGGCGGAACCATAGCCTTTGTGCGGCACATGGTGCAACACAAAGGCAGCACAAAGGCACCCTTTTGGACGGCACCAAGTGCAGCACAAATAAAACACCCTGTGCTGCACTATGTGCCGCCCAAAATTGGCATATTTTGTCATTCTTAACGGTCATATGAACCCATTATAAATAGAAACCGAAATCATCTACTCAATCACACAATTCCCACTCCATAACTTCTCACAATCTTCTTGTGTGTTGTTCTATTCGTTCTAATGGCGCCTTTGGTTCTCAAAGTGTACCAAAATGGGCGAATCACCTACAATCGAATGATACGTCAACGAAGTGGGATGGACATGTTTTTCCATGGCTATGAAGGTGGCGAGGTCCGCATGTTAGATATGGGGGATGTCTCGCCTGGAGCCGGGGGGTTATCATTGGGTTACTTGTTTATGGCGTTATTTTACAATCCAACAACCGGGGTTCACCCTGGGCGGATTTTTTACTTCCCACCGGGTGTGGATCCTCCCCGACTCCGTGAGGTGGTAGATGAGGATCACGTAGCTAAAATTATAGCACTTTACAGACCTGGTGTTCCAGTGACCCTTTACACCGAGGTTGCACACCCGGAACGTCATATCCCAGGTCTTTTAGAAGATCCGGAATCTGAGGTGGACGATGGTAGCTGTGAGGATGGTGGGGAGACCGATTCTGATGACAATTAAAAAGCTTTTTATGATTCATGTTCAACTAATGTACGCTTTAATGTTTATGTGTGCGTGTATTTATTAATGATTCCTAAGTAATATTATTGTCTCGTATTGCATCTTAACGAATCAACAACAAATCAAATTAACACAAAGATACCGTCAAGCTCAATCAAACTAAGCAAATGGAAATACAATGACAAAGATATAGTCAATTACAATCCAAAAAGCCTAGGTAAGTATGTCGGGTCGACCTTGTTCCGCCCGCTTCTCTACATAATTCTTGAACCTATCCTTAAAGCGCTCATGACTATCTCATCCATCAACACTAGCGTACTTGTAAGTGAACCACTGCCTCAGAGGGGGTGGAATTGGACAACGATCATCAACAAGCCAAATCTGTAAAAATAAACAATCAAATGTTAAAACAAATTTTGAAATAATAAGTAAATACCAGAGGAGTAGGGCTCCACGTACCGGTATGTAATGGTCTTTGTTGCCTACATGTGCTATCGCATAAACCTTTATTGGAGGCTCAGGACCCGGGGGGGGGGGGGGGGGAGGGGGGGCACAATGGAAGACATGTGTGCGGTCCAAACCATGATAAGACAACAACCGCCACTTGGTGTTTTGTGGAAAACACCAAGCCTATAATAGGCATTGTACACCAGAAGTTCCTTGTGCACGGTGAAGTAATGTAATTCAATTTCCTAACAAGCGCTTCCACCGTCATCTCATCCTCCCCAAGCAGCGCTATATAGTTGGCTCGATGTGTCTGGAGGTGCTTCAAAAGCTCTAACCGGACATCAATGTAGTCCTCTTCTCGGCGACCTAGTAAAACAGCAAGGGAACGATACCCGCAATGACCATCGCCTTTGACACTTTGTACACTAGAAATGTATGCGAGCATGAAAAGTTCAATATTCTCATGTCCCCAATTTAAGCCGAGATACTTGAGCGACTTGTTTGAAGCAGATTTGGACTTGTTTGAAGCAATCTAGACTTTGCGGGTTTAGTGGCACTCGCCTTTGCTGTTGAGACTCCACTACGAGGTCTTCCGCTAGAAGGACATCCTTTCGATCCCACAAACGATTTCGATCCCACGGACAATTTCACCTTCGTCGTCTCTTCCTCTGTCGCCTCATCCTCCTCTTCCACTTCCAGCTCCTCCTCCATATCCTTCTCCATCTCCTGCTTCATATCCTTCATCTTCTGCTTCTCCTTTATCTTCTTATTTTCCGCATCCACATGCTCGTCCCAACCCATATTCCTCTTGGTGCCGGTCTTTCTCGCATTCATCCTAGGCCTCTATCTCTTGGTCTCACCACGTGGGGGGTCTTCAATCTGGCACGATGTAGGGTCATCAATCTCACGCCACTTTTCCGTCATCTTCTTCAACCTTAATCCATCAACTTTCCCGCAAAAGAACTATTCAAAGAAGTCCTACACCATGACATTGTCCGCTGTGATTGCAACACCATAATCGGGATCAAGATCCTTAACATCCACCCCTTTCCATCTGATCTGCTTCTAGAAAATATCAACTTCTCAAGCACCAACGGGTAACCCGTCTCTACATAGACCTTAATTGTTTGTGGGCAAGGCAATTATAGTGTGGATTTCCACCAAAAATCATCACATTTGCCCCCAATTTCCCCCTCCTTTGCTAACACAGCTTGGGCGTATAACATTTCTTAGAGCACTTTTCAAGGATGCGCTTGAAGAAGACCTTCACCCACTCAGGGCCATTTACTATCTCCATGGGAAAGGCAGTTCAGTTCTTAGTCATCTCAAATCGGATCTTTCGATGCTGATCAACAAACATGTTGTCGATGTGTTGCACAATTGTGTCGAACCCTCCAACGAATGTCTCAATCATGGCCTTAAGCATAGAGTGCTGACCCTTAATCCTGAAACTAATACACATGTTTACGTTTTACTAAATGACTTTTAAAACCTAACTTGATTGCAAATGTTTGTATGAAAGTTACTTGTTTGATGTTCTTGTGGCAAAATGGAGAACATCATCGCACCATGCTACAACTAGATTTTCCTTATGGGGAGTAAACCAAGTGTCCTCGACATATCTCACAAGGCCTTCATTCCATGTCTCCCTAAAGTGAGCAAGTCGCTCTCCATACTCCTCCTTTGTGTGCAACCTCATCACCCGACGAACACTTTTCGAGAATTTCTTCTCATCAATTTTCATCAACTTAGCATATGCCTTCACATTACGGTCTACATGGACCTAACACAAATGATACCGAACCTTCGGAAACACCTTATTGGCGGCCTTGATCAGTCCTAGCTCTCTATCAGACATGATGCATACGGGACATTTCCCCCTGAACAACCACTTCAATCGTGTCAATGTCCATGCATAGTGGCTTGTCGTCTGTCTTTCCATGAACGCGAGAGCGATGCAATATGTAAAGTTGGTGCAATTAAACCCAACAATCTAGAATAGTGGCATACCGTACCTATAAATACAACACAAAAAATACTTCAAACCCGCACAAAATACGAATTATCTACTCATAATACTAAAACGAGTAGAGTTTACCTGTTGGTTTTGTACGTCGAATCCATGATGACGACATTAGGGAACAAACGCAACAAATGTTGAGCATCTGGGTGAGAAACAAACAGGCACGTCAAAACCTCCTTCCCATCAGCCCTCGTTTTAGTATCGGTGTCCAGGAAATAGCATTTGTCCTTCAAAAACCCAACGACCATTGCATCACATTCAGATTGCCCAGGGATTTCAACCTCTCCTTAGCCCTATCAGTGTATACTTGCCTCCTAGATACCGTTGAACCCGTATATTCATTCATAATGTGTAGAAATAACCTTCGGTCTTGCACCCGCCGCAATATCAATCATCACTTTTCTACGTTGCTCATTCGTAAGTCGGGAAGCAAATGCATGGATAATCAAGGTGGTCGAAAGCATATGGTTGTGGCATGCTCTAACAACCGATAATGCCCACCCAGTAGCTCTACTAGCATTTCCTTCCCTAAAAATACCATGTAACAAAAAGGGACAACCCTTCTTCTTTGACCTAGCTTTATTCACTCGTATCGGGCTGACCTTTTTACCATCGACTAACTTCTTTTTTTGTCGGACCTAGGTAACCCGGATCTCTCACAATGAAATATAATCCTTTTAGGCTTTGATGATTTAGTAGTGATCATCATAAAAAGACTAAAACCGACCTTTTGCACTCACTCCCTCAAACCCTCCATACTCGGAAACATCTCATTAGTAGTAAAATAGGATGAGAAGTCAATTGCTAGAAATTCATTATCACTAGAATCACCCTATTTATATAAAAAATTAATACATTAGGGACTAATTAGTAATTACATTTATAAAAAAATCTCATTTAAGCATTATTTCTAAACATTCTACATACATACATCTATGTTATTTCTAAACATTATACATACATGTATATAGTTTATTATGAAAAAAACAATCATTTTATTTCTACATTTATCTAAATATTATATATACAGGTAATATCTTTATACTGTAAAAAAATTAAAAAGATTACGTACCCCTAAGTATTGAGGAGAAATTGGCGACTGAAAATCAACTTCATCATCTAGAGATGTGTGCGCGCTCGAAGACGAATCAGACCGCCCCTTCCAACACGAATCGCTTGACGACGACATATATATAGCCGGAAAATTACAATCCCGTATTTTTTTGTTGTAATTCAGTGGTGGTTCAACTACTAATACATATCCCATATATATAGTCGGCCACATTGGTGGAAATTAAGCGGTCAAATTGTGTTGCACATAGTGTCGCACAAAATGACCGTTTAATTTAAAATGGAAACATTCTGGGCGGCACTATGTGCATCACAAAGTGACCGTTTAATTTCAAACGGACACTTTCTAGACTGCACCTAGTGCCGTCCAGGAACCGTTTTTTTTTGGACTGCACTACGTGCCGCCTAAAAAACCGGTTCAGTGAACCGTTTTTTTTTTGGAAAAAATTATTCATAAACTTTTTTATAAAAAAAATGAACCGGTCTTGTGCTGCACTTGGTGCCGCACAAAAAACCCAATTTTCTTCGACGGCACCATGTGCATCACAATTTGAAGTGCGCGGTTGAAAAAATCGAAGTGCGTGGTTTTTCGCCACAAATTAATCCTCAAAAAAACTAATAATCAATTGGGGTTACCAGACACGGCCACCACCATGCCAAAAAACCTAAGTCACGAGCCTTCTTGGCCGCGATCGAGGGAGATGGTAGCTCCTTCACTGCCAGCATCGATACTGGAGAGGGATTCTCCCCTTTTGGAACGAATAACATATACCTTTATGGAAAAAGCAGGATCACACCATCAATTGTGATAAGGAGATGCTGGTGACAAGCGGCGTTGACCACCGACGAGGTCAAGCTACGGGAAAGACGAGGCACGCTATTGGAGGCTCACGGGACACTTCAAGGTGGTATTGGGAGAAGCTCCAGAACATAGCTACAAAAACGAACCAGACCTATGCATATTTAGAACAAAAGAAGACAACCAATCTCATGTACTATGTTTTCAACCATAACCCCTTTATTCAATCTGCTAAACATTGGACTATGAATCTCCTCTATAAATACTGGGTAGTAATGACTTTCTATTGCATGCTTGATATCAGTAGTCTCTAAAAAAAGTACCAAATCGTTCTTATCACTGTTCTGGGCTGGTGAGAGTGAGTGTCAATTTGGTGAGTATGGGTTCTGCTAACAATCATAACCAGGATTTGAATAATAGATCAATGGAAAGAGGAAACCCCTCATATTCTGATGTACTTCGTTCTGCACCCACTAACAATCCAGCTTCACCAACTGTCCCTAAAACCAATTCAGGCATTGTTATCAATGAGCCCTCTAATCTTCCTTCTACTCCACCCTCCTCTAATAAGGATAAGGGTAAAGGGAAACTGAACTCAAATGAATCCTACTTCTCCAAACTTGCAAAGGTGAGTGAAAATTTGAAGAGACAAAAAGAAACATCCCTTATAGGATTCATCATAGGCAATCCTATGGAATTTCCTAAGGTTTTCACCAAGCTGAAAACTGAATGGAGGTACCTCAAGGGGGAGGTGAACTTCTATGATAGGCAGTTCGGTTGGTTTGAGATTAATTTCTCAAACCAATTTGACTATAGGAAAATCTGGGAGGGAAGACCTTATCCCTTATTTGGCCAACTCCTGCTGCTGAAGCAATGGTATCCTGGATTCAACCCCCAGATTGAGTTAGTATCCAAGTTGGATATATGGATTCGTATCCCACTCCTTCCCGCTGATCTCTATACCAAAGAAGCCATTCAACTCATCTTGGAGGAAAACAAAGTTGGTTCCCTCATAAGATTAGACCCCCTTGCTCAGAAAAGAAAATGGGCTAAATATATTAGGATTTGTGCTCAGATAGACTTCTCTGACCTCATACCAAGCTATGGTAACATTCCTAGTGAAGATGGAACCAATGAAAGGTTCAATATATGGTTTGAGGATTTCACTGCAGGTTGTGGAAATTGTGGAGATCCGGACCACATTTTTACTGCATGTCCATTAAGGAAATACACACCCCCAAACTCAGCATCTCCATCCAAACAACTCCCTTTACAGCCTCAGTTAGCACATCCTCCTCTGCTCCTGCTTCTGGGAATGATGAGAATGGGTGGACTGAAGTCATTTCAAAAAAATCCAAAGAAGCTGGGAATGAAATTCCCAATGTCCATGGCCATAAACCCTATGTTGCTCCAAATGGTGGTATCACCATTACTTATCAGCAAGCCCTTCCTCTCTTCAACATACAATCTCTTCCAGTCCAGAATGTTCCAGTTGTAGTCACTGAGAGCAAAACCCCATACACCATTCCCTCAGCCCCTCAAAAGAAGTCTATCCATACCACAACTGTAATTCCTACACCAGTGGAGAGTGAGGCTACACAAGAAGCCTATACCAACTCTTCCACTAGTTCTTTCAGTCCCCTTGGCCCTTGGAAATCATGTTATTACTTCCTTTTACCCCAGCATAATTCCAACTAAACCAATTGAGTCTATCACTACTTCACCCCCAAAGGATGAAGAAACTGAGATGGTGGTAGAGGCCTCTCTTCATCTGGAAAATCCCTTGCTGGAAAAAGGAGAGGAGGAAGTTGGAAAGGGCAATCATGCTAGCAGTTTTAACATGCATGACGATGACCTTTTGGATGAGACTGACCCCTTCATCCTCATCAATGAGGATTATGGGGCACCTCTTCCTTAAGGAGAGCTACAAACCCTCCTCAAATCAGATGTTGAAGAAGAACCTGAAGATGACTATTTTTCTAAAGACTCTTACCAGTCCTTGAACTCAATGCAAACTAACTCATCTAACACTTCCATGGTGCAAAAGTTGGGTGTCATGACTGTCCATGCAGCTGCTACATCGACCTCTGGTTCCAGCAAGAGGAAGATGCAAGAAGATGATGGCGACACTGCCTCTTCAGTGCTGATGGGGAGCATGAAACCAAAACTCTAATCTCTAAGTCTATTCATGATTATAGTAAGAAGTCAAACACTTTTGGCCACCAGTGGAAACCATATTTCCATCATCTGGTGTGAAGGGAAAGCCTCTAAGGGCCTCTATCTTTTAATCATGCACCCTTGTTTGAGTTCTTGGTGTAATCACATTTATCCTTTTATTTTCAAGTCCAATGTCTTTAAAATTCCAATGTAGAAGGTGTATAAACCCTGCAGTTGTATCTCAGTTATGGCTATGGCAACCATTTCTAGTTCATGTTGTTCTGTGTTTATCCACTATGCATGCTTCACCATTGAAAGAACACAAGCAAACCTTAAATGTTCTCAAAAGAAGGAAAATAAAATATGGGGTAAACCACTCCTACTAAGCACTGATTGCTCTCTAATATACATTCATTATCAGTATCAAAAGTGTATGTTTGACTATAGAAATTCTGATATCCAGGAAAAGAAATCAAAATGGGAACAAAAGAAGCCAGAAAAAGTCAGCAATATAACACATCAGTATGGAAAAAATATGAGTACTGCATATTCAACATTTACCTTGGATATGGGGACTGGAAATCCCGCCGGCCCTAAAAGCCATCTCCAAAAGGAGCCAGCCACCACCATGGCAACCACCTTCCCGCCGCCACCTTGGCAGCCTTCACCCCATGGCAACCACCACCCTCGCCGCCACCATGGCCGCTCCAACCGAGCAACCCGCCTCACCGGCACCCCGCCTCACCGGCACCCCCTCACCCCTGCCCCGAGGCCGCTCCGTCCGGGCCTGCTCAGATCGAGCATAGCCACCACCAGCAGCTCCACCTCCCCGAGCCTCTCTCCCGGGCTCCTTCCGGCGGCTCCTCTCCCCCCACCGCCTCCCTCTCCTCTCCTCCTTCCCTTTCCCCGCTGCCTCTTCTCTCCCTTTTCCTAACCCTCTCTGTTTGTCACAATTTGAACAAAAAACCCTAATGGCCCGCCGCCACCCATCCCTCTCCCCCACCTTGACCATTGTACCCCCTTCGGTACCACCTAGCCCAGACCCACCAGTCCCCTTGCTTATCGCCCGCTCCGACCGAGCTCCCTGCTCCGACCGAGTCCACGAACAACTGACGAGCGAGGTGGTTGGCGGTGATGATTTGCTGTCCATCGATGTCTCGGCGTTGGCGACCGAGGCTGCAGATGCGCCCATACAGCCGCCACACCTCCACTCCACCACCCCTTGCTCGATTGCTCCAGATCGGACGAGCCCAAATGAACCCTTGCCCACTCGCACCTAACCCGACCACCTACCTATACCTGCCTTCTCAATCAAATGCTGGATCAGCAGTGGCAAGGGAAACAAAAAAAATTCAAAAACAACAATGATCCCAAGCAAAATCAAATGAATACTGGGGCTACACAAGCCACTGCTAGTGTTCAAATCAACAACATTTTTACTGCATTTAGGGTCTCACAGGCCAATTACAATATACATTCCTAACCAAGTCTTCTCAGTTTTGAGAATCCAATTTCCACCACCGGACAAACCCTGACACCTCCAAGCAACCCCCGACCACCGGACAAATGGCGTAGGTGACCACGTTACCCTCACCGTCTACCCCTCCGTCCACCCCGGCGAGATCGCATCCGCCGAGATCAACGGCGCCGCCGCAGAGCAACCGATGTGGTTGCTGCTCCCCTATCCCTAATTCCCAGATTTAAATTTGGGTTTGGATAATGGGCCGAAAAGCCCAATTCTTAAGCTTTTTGTTACCCTAAGACCAAACTAAACAAATTGGCTAAATCTCAAATTCAATGGTCGCGGTTCCCTTACGGACCAAACTAAGAATAAGGGAACCAAACTAAGAAAAAAAAAGGGATTATTTTAATTAAAAAAATAAAAAACAAAACTTATCACCTTTCTTGGACATTATTTGATTTGGGCTTGTGGTCCATTTTTGGGCCATAAGCCTTTTGTCAAATATTAATGTTCTTTCTAAACTTTGAGATAATTTCTCTATCGAAAAGTAACATTTATTAAGGTGATTTGTGATTGCTTCACAAGCAACCATCCTTCTTAAAAGCATCTTGGTTCCCCTTAAGCCAATTTTAATCGAAACATGAACCCTAGGGCTTCTCAACCCTCGAGCAACCCTCGATCTCCTCTAAAATCTATTCCCTTTAATCCTGAGGTACTCCCACTGCTGAGGCTGCTTTCCTAAGGTTGATTCAGAAAATTGCTGATTCGGATCGAGACAAGACTGTGATCGAGTGATCCCTGGTGGCTGCTGTGAACTTTGTACCTCCAGATTGAGTCGTGTTTCTTCTTTCCGGCTGCTTTAGACGACCTGTTGGTGTCTTCCAACCACTGTTTGAGGACTTTCTCGCTATTTGCCTTGGTTGTTTGCTGGACTCGTCTGTGTCTGTACTTTTCCCTGGCTCTTTCATGTTCATTTTTGTGTTTTTTCCTTTGTCTGTTTGTTTTCTGGGTGGTTTGTGGCGGGTGTTCCGTCGCCGTTTCTTCGGCCTCTCGAGCTTCCAGGTTGTTGTACTGGAATCTCGAATTCTTTCTTTATCAAAAAAAAAAAAAAACATTTACCTTGGATATGATATACTCTTACAAAGTCTATATTTACTATTACATCTTTTTACACAAAGGTAACTCTCTTATAATATGTATAACTATGTTGATAGGGACAAAGCTACACGACATAGGACCATAGAAAAGGCAATGATTTAAGTCAGTGTACAGACAAGTAAGAGCTGAAAGTACACAAGAGAGAAGCGATGGATACACAAGCGACAAATTAAGGAACCAAAGCAAGTCCAGCCTCACTCAGGGATTCCTAACAAACAATGGTAAGCACTGAGCTCACAGAAGTAAAAAATGACCTATTTTAACACAAAAACTATCCTCGGTTATTGATCCTACTTCGCAGGTATATAAACCGCTTAGAGTCCAGGATACTATGAGAAGAAAGGCTCGAATCAGGCCAGGGTACGAACACGGATTCCTAAAAATACATAACACCACCAAAGACAAAAGGTTACATCCAAAAAGACCACAACATGCGTACTCAGGTGGACAAGCCACCCTATCATGACTCAAACTCGAACAAAAAAATGCAGAAAATCCTGCTATTTGATGTATCTAAAGTTTGTATCACCTTTCCAGGATATGCAAATACATTTTTTTAATACAAAAACCCAATATACAATCCAATACAATATACCCAAGGCGAAACAATCGCAAAATGACAAAAAAGGGCATCACAATGACATGATAATACGAGGAAGAACCAAGACTATAAACAGACAATCGACTACATCGGATGTCTGGGTGAAGAAAGGCCAGGTGCTAACCGCGGCCTAAAGACAAACAATTGGAAACAATATTACAAGCATACCCATCTCACAACTTTGAAAAAACAAATAAATAGAGAAATCACTATACAAATCCAAGGAAATAACCGCAAGATTGGGATGACTAAGCACATAACACCGAGTGCAATTTTTTTTTATAATGCACAAATGCCACCCACCTTGAATAAACAAAATTGAAAAAATATAGCCACACATCAGAACCCCTAACCCTCATAGAGCAAGACTAAGATCACTTGCAAAACACTATAATGGTTTTGTATGAAGATTAGCATATGGAACTGTTGCGGTATCGGACGGAAAAATATTTGGACCGATATCGAAGCATTGTGTAAAATTGAAAAAATACAAATCATGGCCCTAGTGGAAATTAGGACCAACCAAGAGCCAAAACAATTACTGTGGCAAAAAGCGGAATTCGACACCTTCCATTTTTCTCCGATAGTAGGATTCTCCGGTGGCATCTGTGTCATGTGGAAATCATACCAACTATACAACGAAGTATGCGAAATTGCACACATTGACAACAAATTTATTGTTGTCAAATACAAAATCATAGATAAAAATTATTGTATGATAATCATCTTTACTTATGCCCCCTAAAAGAAAATGAAAAACATGACTTTTGGACCAAATTGACTAGATTTGTTAACCAAACACAACTACCATGTATCGTAATAGGCGACCTAAACGAAATTAACTATATAGAAGAGAAAAAAGGGGGGATAGCATGCAATGCATCCAGATTCGTAAGACTAACTCAGTTTAAAAATGAGTGCGACCTACTAGATATCCAAACACAAGGAGGGGATTTCACATGGAGGAAAAACAAAACAAAAATTAATAATATATATGAAAAACTAGATAGAACTCTCATCCACCACCAAATCCTTCAATGGTTTATAGGTATATTCACCAAAAATCACGCATTCTCATCCTCAGATCACTGTCCCATATCTGTAGAACTGGAAAACCCGAGCCCAATTAAAGCCCAACCGTTCAGGTTTGAAAACATGTGGACAACAAGAAAGGATTTTGAAAATATTATTAAACAAGCCTGGCGAACAGATGTTAATGGCTCACATATGTATAATCTTGTGAAAAAAACTTTGGCACTTAAGATCAATGCCAAAAAATGGAACAAAACTACCTTCGGCAATATATTTACGCAAATCAAAGAGAATGAAGAGAAACTTACTATACTAAAAAAAGAGATCATCAACAATCCAACACAACCTCTCATTGATAAACAAAACAGACTCCTAAACAAGAAAGAATGCATATTAGCTTACCATAAAAGGTACTGGAGTCAACGAGCCAAAACCAAACACATTAAATTAATAGACTATAACACCAACTATTTCCACATAATAGCTACATGCAAAAGAAGTAGGAAAATAATAAAGGAAATTACAACACAGGAGGGGACAGTAATTAATGGACTCAAAAACATCAGGAACGAAATAAAAAACGATTTTGAAAGAAGATTCAAGAAAGGTGTAATCAACAATAACAAACTACAATAACTATTGGGAAATATAACCCATGAAGTCTCATATCAAGATAATATTGATCTAACCAGACAAGTTACTAATGTAGAAATTAAAAAAGCGGTTTTTAGCATTGGAAGCGATAAATCACCAGGACCGGACGAAATGTCGGCATATTTTTATCAGAAGTATTGGCACATTGTTGGACCACTAGTAACCAAAGCAGTAAAAAGCTTCTTCCACTCAGGAAAAATACTCAAATAAATTAATCATACTTTCATTACCCTAATACCCAAATTTGACAACCCGAGCTCAACAAACCATTATAGACCAATTAGTCTATGCTCCACAATCTAGTCGCGCTATACAAGACAACATACTAATCGCTCATGAAATCTTTCACTCCTTTAGAGCTAAAAAAGGCAAAGAAGGATGGGTAGCTATTAAACTAGATATGGAAAAAGCCTATGATAAAATTGAATGAGAATTCATTCTTGCTGTACTCGACAAATTTGGATTTGCACCAACATTCATTAAATGGATTAAAGAATGCATTGAAACAGTTTCGTTCTCAGTCCTTGTCAACAACGGACCCACGGACGTATTCTACCCACAGAAAGGTCTACGACAAGGTGACCCCCTATCTCCATTCCTATTTATAATGGGCATAGAAGTTCTAGCAAGAAAACTACAACAAGATGCAAATATGAATGATAAACAGCTAGGATTCAAACTTAGCCGAATAGGGACAAATATCCCTTTTTTGGCTTTTGCAGACGACATATTAATTTTTGCAAAATCAAACCAAACGGCGTGCTCCAAAATCAAATCCACGATTGAAGATTATTGTTCCATCTCAGGCCAGTGTGTGAACTACCACAAATCAGCACTCCAAACCATAGTGAATACTTCCAACAGTATGAAAAATACAATCCAATCAGTCATAAGTATCCCGAGCTCAACGTCTCTTGAAAAATACCTCGGATGCCCAATTAATAATGGGAGAGTCAGCCAAATGACATTTCAAGATACCATTCAAGCAACAACCAAACAACTAACCAAGTGGAAGGCCAATTCACTTTCAATAGAAGGAAGGGCTATACTCATCAAATCCAATCTTGCTGCAAAACCAAACTATATTATGCAAAGTTTCATGTTACCTTCGTCCATACACAACCAACTTGATCAAACAAACATAAACTTTTTCTAGAACAAGGATCCCAACTATAAGCCACTAATAGGATGGAATAAAGTATGTAAAAACAAATCAAATGGTGGCGTAGGGATACGCAAGTCCTTGGACATGAACAAAGCACTTCAAATGAAACTTATATGGAAAATCCTAGCAGAACCAAACAACTTATGAGTTAAGATCATTAATGAAAAATATCTAAAAAATACAGAGCTATTTAATTATAACAAGAAAGCAAATCACTCTTGGCAATAGTCACACCCACTTAAAATTCGACTAGAATTTCAAAAAGGAATTACATGGCTCATCGGTGATGGTCGGGCTATTAATTTCTGGAAAGACAAATGGGTCGATTCCATTAACCTTACAGATAACATACTCCCTAACCGGATAATAGACCCCACAACGAAAGTAAGTGATTTTATTGAAAAAATAATGGAACAAAACCAAGCTAGGTGATCTTTTGAATAAAAACACGGTAGACATAATAACTAATATTCCCCTACCCACTAATAATATTAGTGATAGAATGTACTGGACTCCAGTAAAAATGGCTGGTTTTCCACAAAAACAGCCTTTGAACTACTCACAAACCACACGCCTAACTCAAGAAAAGATTACTCTTGGATCTGGCAACTTGATACCTATCCGAAAGTCAAAAACTTCTTATGGAGAATTTGTCATGATGGGTTACCAACTAAGATTAGACTAGCGCAAAAACAAGTAGTTGTTCCACTCAACTGTGACTCATGTACCAGCACATATGAAGATTTAACCCACCTATTATTTAGATGCCCAGCTACCCTAAAACAAATCAAAATTCAAAATCCAAATACAGAAAGGATAATACAAAACCTAATAACGACTAACAAAAAACATGTAGAACTATTATTCGAGATCCAAACAAATGCTAAATCAACAAGATCTCATTTGCCTCGCTACCACATGGTGGGGTATTTGGACCCACATAAACCAAACATTATTCAACACACAGAATTCGGAAAAAATCAAAGATATCATGACCTATATTATACATTTGATCCTAAACTGGAACAAAACAAAAACAAGAGATACCGAGAAACCCACACAACATATGAAATTACCAAAAAGCCGTAGGAAAACTAGGAAATTAAAATGGGAACCACCCAAACATGGATTTGCCAAAATCAACTTTGACAACACCAAACTACCTAACGGTAAAACAGGAACATGATTCATTATCAGGAATGAGCATGCAGAAACTATCCATATGGAGTGTAAACAACATGGCGAAAACACTGTTCTCACGACATAGACTTTAGCACTTAAAAATAGTGTAGGTAAAGCTAAACAACTTAACCTATATAAAATCAAACTTGAAGGAGATAATTTATGCCTCATCAACTCCATCTTAGGCATTTGGGCTTGCCTATGGGAAATAGAAATAGTCATCGCTGATATTCTTATAGATCTCCATTCATTCCAGGAAGTCCTGATTAGACACGTATTTCGAGAGGTCAATCAAATTGCTGATATGATTGCAAAACTCAACTTCTCTCCTTCTGTGTCTGCCCTTGAGTCCAATCTAGAACTTCGTGTTCTCATCCGCAAGGATGCTCTAGGCCGGACCGTGCAAAGTCGTTAGGTCCCGCCTAATTCTTTCCTCATAAAAAAAAAAGACTATGTTTGTTCATAAAAAAAAAGACTTTGTTTGGAAATATTAAGATTTCTTTTTAATAAAAAACTTCTTTTTCATAATTTACAATTTCTTATCTAACTAAAATTTTAAAAACTAAGTCTTTATAAATACCATCATCAAACAAACCCTAAAACTTTATATGGAAAAGGAAGGGAAGGAAGGTTGACTTGACTTAACACTTGATATGGAAAAAGAATACAAGCACTCAAAATTTTTATAATACAAGCACTCGATTTTTTTTGATTTTGCATAAAATTCATAAACTAGATTAAGGAATGTACACAAACTGTCTCATTTTCAGTATTAGTCAAGAATGGACCAACTGACCAATTCTACCCAAAAAGAGGATTAAGACAGGGCGACCCACTATCTCCATTCCTTTTCATTATTGGCGTACAGATCCTGGCCAGAAATCTACAAAAAGAAACAACAGATATTAAAAACCAATTGGCAATAAGATTACAACACACAAAACCAAAATTCCATTCCTGACTTTCACAGATGATATCATAATTTTTGCAACAACAAACAACACAATTTGTCACAAAATAAAAAGCATAATTGACAATTATTGCAAAGTATCTGGACAACTTGTAAACTAACACAAATCAACTTTTCAGGTCACAAAAAACACACAAAATACATCCAAGTATCAAATCCAATAAATATTCAATGTAACTTCAGCTACTGTTCTTGACAAATATCTCGAATGTTCAATCATTAATTGACGAGTTAATGGCAAACATTCCAACCAAACATTAACAAAATGACCAAATAGTTGACCAAATGACAAGCTAATACGCTTTCTCAGGAAGGAAGGAGAATACTAATTAAAGCCAATCTATCAGCACATCCAAATTATATCATGTAAAACTTTAACCTCCTAGCAAGTATAAACAAAAAATTAGATAAAATAAACAGGCAATTCTATTGGCACCAGGACAATAACTATAAACCACTAATAGGATGGGATGAGATATGCAAACCTACTTCCATGGGAGGCTTGGGAACCCACAAAAGTGAATATATGAACAAGGCATTACAAATGAAACTACTCTGAAAAACACTAGCACAACCAAATAACATTTAGGTCAAAGTAATAAAGGAGAAACTCAAAGAGACAACAATATTAGATTACAAAAAACGAAATAAAAATGCATCATAGTAATGGACCAACTTAATTAAACTAATACCAACATTCAAGGAAGGCTTACACTAGAAAATAGGAAATGGAAAAATAATTAATTTTTGGAGTGAAAAATGGATCAAAGGATATAATCTAACTACTTTAGCAATAAATCCAACCAACATTGACAAAACATAAAAAAAAAGTTACTTAAATCAAGATAAATCTTGGAAAGCCTAGGAACTTCAAAAACATTTCGATAGATATATCGTAGCTATCATCACAACACAAAAAATCTCTCTCAATATAATATAGGACATACTATATTGGGAACATAGTAAAAAAAGATAGTTCTCAACTACTAGTGCAATGAAAATGATATACGAGAAAAAGGACTGAATCAATCAACAACTGACTAAATATGGAAATTAGATATTCCACCAAAAGTTAAAAAATTTCTAATGGAAAATATCGAAAAATGGTCTTCCAACAAAAGCAAAACTGTATGAGAGACACAATGCGGTACCATTACAATGTGTTGCATGTGACAATGACTATGAAGATCCATACCATATCTTGTTAAAATGAAAACATACGAAACTCACTCTACGAAACTCAAACCCAACAATTTGAGATGTTATTAATAACATCCAATTGCAAAATAAAAATCCTGGAACAGTACTTAATGAACTTAGAGGGAAACTAACAATAAAAGAAATGAATAAATTAGCCTTTAGTTGGTGGAGCATATGGTATAAACGGAACACTAAAATATTTAGAGACCCAAACAAAGATACTATACCTAATCTTGGATACTTTATAATGAGACAAAAATAACTGTGGAGTACAACCAAGAAAGAAAATGACATAACTAAGATTACAAGAAAGAAAACTTAACAAGGAGGAAAAGGAAAATATTAGATGGACCCGACCATGAGAAAACTCTTTCAAACTCAATACTGGTGCATCCAAATAAAATCAGGGTAACTCATCATTCGGCTACATCTTGAGAAATCACAACGGGCAACCAGCCTCCATGGCTAATGCAGATATGGGGAATGTCATCCCACTGATAGCGGAAGCTCTCTCTATGCAGTTGGGTATTAGGAGAGATATCCAACTAGGGATATCAGATATAGAGATCGAAGGCGACAACATTTGCCTTATCAATGCAATTAATGTCATATGGGACTACCCCTGAGAAATTGAAATTATTGTTGTTGACATTCTACTCGACCTACGACACTTTTCATCTTGTCGTATTTCCCATGTTTTTCGGGAGATTAATGTTGTGGCTGACCTCATTGCAAAACTACACCACAGTGCACAATCACCTAATCCCTCAGTCGTTACAGATCTTCACGATCTCATCCTTTTGGATGCTCTAGGTCGGCCCACCTCTCGCTAGAGGAGCCCCCTAATCTCTTTCTTTATCAAAAAAATCAAACAACCCTTAAAGACATGTTTATATTTGACCCTTGGAGGGTTTCATGGATTTTTTTAGATTAGATTAATGTAAAAGCTTTGGAGGGACGAGGTTCGGGTCTCACCAAATGAAGGAATGGAGGGTTGGTCTCATGGGGTAAAAGATAAGGACGTGTTTGGCGTTTAATTATTTTTTGCCAGATCATTACCAAAACGACGTTGTTTAACCCGCCCGGCCAAACGGCTCTTCCGGAGCAGCGCGCTATGCGATTCTAGTTTCAGCATTCTCTATCTATAGACATTAGACACCCATTTTGGGTATATTTATGTATTTTGTATATCATTAAGTGAAAATAAACCATATTATTATTATTTATGGTTGCTTAAAATAAAAATAATGATTTTTTTATTATTAAAAAACTTTTGTTTCTTCAAGTTTCAACTTCTTACAATTTTTATAAGTTTCAGTTTGATGTTAACTAGTTTTCAAGGGAAGTTTATTTGATTCTTTGGTTCTCTTTGATAGGAAAATTAAGTAGGGAATCAAATTCATATCTCCAAAATAGACCCCAACATGTAAAATATAGAAAATAAATGTATCAGATCCAAAATACAAAAAACGGACTCTAAATAGAATTATTCATGTGTAGGGTCGGTTCCATCCCCTCGTTCATCGCCCCTTGCACCACAACCCTGGCCATGCTCATATCGTGAGTCCTTAAAAATATGTCATCCGCGTTAAGGTGGATCCTGCATCGGGTGAGCGTCCCCCACCAATATTTGGATGACACTGAGAAGGTGCGCCTTCTCTCCATCACTGATCATGTCAGTATCCAACCGAGCCCGTGTCAACCTGAGCACTATTTGGACCCGCTGCATTATTTAAGTATGTTAATATCTTATACTAATACATAAGTAGTATAGTAAACTTTTAAAAATAGGAAAATATATATTGTAGCCATATCAACTACGACAGGTCGGCAGATGACAAGTCCATCCTATGGGTGATCCTGCAACGGGGAGGTAGGATCCACATATGGGTGAGTGATCTCCAGAAAATAGTCCATGTAGTGGATGTCACAGTCCCAGGGCCACCTGATGTGAAACAAGGTGGTTGAAGGCCTTGTCTCACTTGCATGAGCTCCGGATCATGGCGCAAGTAGGCTTGAGCTTCTTCTCCAGCACCGGCTGGCTTGGTACTGTTCTTGGGGTCTCCTTGAAGGTTGGTTGAAGGCGGAAGCAAGAGGGAACCACATGTGGGCTGCCGAGATGGACAATGGCCAGCCGAGACGAGCAAGGGCCAAGGGAACCTCTAGAGGAGGTTCCTTGGATGGCTTCTGTAGGATCGTGATTGTTAGATAAAAGCTTAAGGAACTCAGAATAACGATTCTCAGTTCCTTTCGCAGTGGAAGATAAACAATCAAACAAATGACAAGTTCCTTATAGTGGAAACCTTTGATTGCCAACTAGCAATCCAGGATAAAAACCACTACCTTTCTTTCGAAAGGATTTCAAAGTCTACTTCTTGATTTCTTATCTCTTTTGGTTACAGCTTATCCTAGGAACGAACACACAGTTCCTTTGCCTTACACACAGTTAGACAATCCTAGATAACTTAACACAATCAATAATCAATCCAAGAAACAGACTTTCGCACCTAGGAACTATCACTTACAGTCACAAGAACTTAGCACTCAGCTCTTCTTCCTTGACTGGTTCCTCTTGATCTCGGTTTGCTTTGATGATCTTTGTTTTGAGGTTCACACTAGATATTTGCTAATGAGTGTGAGTTCTTGTTTTAGTGCATGAAGATAACCCTTGGGTTAGTCTTCCTTTTATAGAAAATTCTTCGCAGCTCGATCCTCTCTTGGTTCCCACGGATTGAGCTTGCCCTAGGATTAGTGGTTCTCCTTGATCCACGTTGTTCTTGGCATGTGCAAACAACCTAGGCAGTTCAGAATCTCTCTTGGTTGGTCAACTACCTCAGACGAGCCTTGTGGTGTCGTTGTCAAAACGCTTTCGTCCGAGGTTGAGTAAGCTGGCCGCTTGGGAACCGTCTGTTGGACAACGACGTCTTCATGTGCTGTCGCTTTCATCGTCTCTGTCCGAGGTAGAGGTTCTCTAGGCATCTTGTTCTTTAGCTCTTGGACCTTGGCAAACTTTTGGAAGCTTCGGACAAGTCGTTTTCGACACCTTTTGTCCGAGGTTGTGTGTCCCCAGATTTCTCAGGAATCGCAATGTCGCAAGCTCCATTTCTGGGCACACATGGGTTCCTCTGAATTCCTTCAGCTGTCTTGTTCCTTTGGTTCCCTTGTTCTGTTTGGCTTTCCTGCCTTAGGTAATTTCTTGTGGTTCCTTAAAACACATCTTTGAGATAAAACATTAGTATCATAATATTTGTCATCTTCAAAAGTAGAGAAACTGAGGAACGGAACTCTCAGGGGAACCTAAGTTCCAGAGTTCCGTTTCCTAACAATTTCCTCCTTTTTGATGATGACAAATATAAGGAACCTGACAACATAATAGGACTTTGAATCTTATGAGACCATATTGAGATAACGGGATTTACAACATTACAGATTAGTGATAGAACATTCAATGGTTGCGAATTCCCCCTAAGCAAGTGAACAAGTTTATTTCAAATTCCCCCTTAGAAATAGAACTAGTTCAGAGTTCCTATTAATTCAGTAGTCTCCAAAGTTCAAGGTTCCTATCCTTTTCTTCCCCCTTTTGACATCATCGAAAATATTAAGTACAAGTTAAGAACATGATATCCAAGTGAATATGCAATTGCATCAAGCCAAAAAAAATCATAATGAGAACGTTAAGGCAAAGACAAATTGATCATTGGAACGATTCCAAATATAGTCATTAAAGCTTCATTGATCATTGTTCAAAACACTTATACCACAACATAACAACTGACAACCGACAACACAAACAACAAATAGCAAGGAAGACAACAAAAGCAATCTTAAGAAAGACAACAAAAGGGATAGAAGAGGGGAGTAGGATCCTAAGGAAAACTACTAGCTCGCTGTGGCGTTGCAGCACTGGGAACCTAGAACAAGCGTTCCTATGGCGTAGTAGCGGCCTCCTCTTCTGCATCCTTGTCGTCGGTTCCTACATTTTGGCCCGCGGCCTGATGAGCACTGATTGCACCTTGCCAATCCTTCTGCAGAACTTCCACCAGACTCTTGACAGCAGAACTGATACGCCCCAACTCTCTTACTTGATCATGGATGGCGACCGTGTTGGCAGTCGAGCCTTCCAAGATAGCTTTTTCAATACGATCCAACGCAAGGAGGATCGCAAAGGAGTCTGAAGAGGGGGGTTGCTGAGGGTGGGAACTAGAACGGCCCTGGGAACTCGCCTTTTCCTTAGGCGGGATTTCTTCTGTTTCAGCAGGGTTGGGTTGTTGTTCCTTAGATTTTAGCTTTCGAACTGTGTGCATGGTAAGACATTTGCTGTAGGCAGTCTCGGGTGAGTCTTCTGGGTACTGATTGAGGTTGGAGAGTAGCTTCTTGATGATATGAGGGAAGGGTAAAGCATGGGAGTCATGGGATGCACAAAATTGCATGTGAGCCAGCACAATACGGGGAAGATCCAACTGAACACCGGAGAGCACCTTGTCCATGTAGACAGCGTCGGTGATGAGGACTTCGTTCCTATGCTCTTGCCTGGGAACCAAGTTGCGAGTGATCCAGAAATGCAGTAGCCGGTTTGCGATGGAGAGATCCTTCGTCTCCAAAGATGAGGGGGATGCGCCATCATAAATTTTCTTCACTACTGCTCCTTTGGACTTGAACCCTTTTCCTTTAGGCCATCCCTTCTTCTGAGGCAGAATGCCAAACCTAGACCTTGGCTCGAGCCTTAGAGCAGACGCGATCAAGTTGGCAGACAAGGGATAGCTGGTTCCCTTCCAGATAAGAATGGCATCGTGACAGGGAGAGTTCTCCTTCTGGGGTACAAACTCCATAGATTGGTAAAACATTCGGACAACCTCGTCGGAAGCAGAGAAAGGCTCGCACAGTATCTCGTCCCACCCTTGGAATTGCAACAGAGAGTGGAACTCATCCAAAGCTTCTCCATAGAGTTCCTCATCCTCTTCTTCTAACTCCTGGGTCCAGAATTCTCTGCCGATAATGAGAGGTTTTAGGATCTTCCTTTTGGAGAAGGAAGAGGAGGCAGAGAGGGTGGAGGTTTTGGCCCTTTTTGTGGATTTGGTTTCATAGGGAACAATGGCTTGGGAGCTTCTCTTCCTCTGTTGCATTCTTGTGGCGACAGAGGGGCCTGGGTTGGAAGTTTTGGATTTGAGGCTGATCGGGGAAGGCTCGGGGCTAAGGATCTCTTGAAGGGATTTATCCGGAGAGGAATCATGCGACCCGCCTTCAGAAACTGATTTTGTGACTGATTCTGAAGCCAAAGTGATGGCTTGCTCCTCTTCTTTGGGCATAGTTGGTTCCTCTTCCACCTTTTCCTTATCCTTTGGTGGTTTCTCAAGCTTCTCTTCTGGTTTCTCTACAGGTTTCGCCACGGGGTTTTCTTTGGGGAGGGATTTTGGAGAAGTGGAGGCAGAAACAAGCTTGGAGGAGGAGGCTTTAGCCTTCTTTTCGCGAAATGCTTGAAGAAAAGCAGCCTCCTCTTCATCCATAACAACGATTGGGTTAGGGTTGGCCATTTGAGAGGAGCTAAGAGGATTGCTATGTGAAGAGAAAGAGAGGTAGAAGATCAGAGAGATGGAGAGCTTGTGTGATCAACTCGGAGCAACTGAGCACCTTTTTAAGGGCGTTGAAGATCTGGGATGGCCAAGAGCTGAGGTGACCGTTGAAGCAAATCCAGCCGTTGAGAAGATCAAGGCAAATCCGAAGCATTGAAGAAAGTTGCAGTTTTTCGGAACGGCTAACTTAAATTCAAAATTTGACCCTTCAGAGAAGAGGGAGGTCTGCCACTGATGAGACATGCCTTATCCCTGCCAATATGCCATAAATAGCGTCTGGGAGAGCCAAGTGAGCCGTTGGAGAGACGCTACGTTCTAGTTCCTTTCTGGCGACATTTTCAGCGAGCTAGAGGAATGTATGGGAACCTTTGGTGTGGGTTAAAACAAAGGAACCAAAAACAGTACGTTCCCATACTAGGAATCAGGGTAGGCTATTTATCGCATTGCACAATAATTCTCAGAGAGGGTTTAGAGATGGATCATAGATAATTAAATTGAGCAATGAGGCAAGGGTAGGTCTTAGTACACAATCATCATTTCAGCTTGTAATGTTGGGTTTAGAAATATGATCAGATTGTGACTTTTTGGGCCATCAAAGAAATTTGAACAATGAGGAGTTGAAGAATAATGAGGATCAAAAGGAAACGAACCAGAAAAATTTATCTAAGCCTTTATAAGAGACCATTATGACAAAAAGGGTTTGTAGCAAAAGATATAACACAAGGACATCAAGACTCAACAAGTAAAAGAAATCGTAAATTAGTCAATCAGGGGAACTGGAAAGAATTCTTGAACTAAGGACACTACTGAGTAATAGGAATCATTCCTAGTTCCAATCTAAGGTTCTCGAAAGGAACTCGATTCAATGCCTTGGTGAATATATCTGCAACCTGATCTTGAGTTCTACAAAATTTCATAATGATGTTTCCCTTCTCAATATGATCCCTAAGAAAATGATGTCTAATGTCAATATGCTTGGTCCTAGTATGATGCACAGGATTCTTAGAAATATTTATGGCACTAGTGTTATCACAAAGAATAGTGAGAGGGCCATAAGACATACCAAAGTTCGCGAGTTGTTGCTTTAGCCAGAGAAGTTAGGAACAACAAGAGGCAGCCGTAATGTACTCGAATTCTGTGATGGAGAGAGAGACTGAAACTTGTTTCTTTGATCCCCATGACACAAGGCAAGGGCCTAGGAACTGTGTCATTGATACACACAATTATGTTGCGTGTATTGACGGAGTTTTGGCATGATTTTAGTGGTATTTTAGGATGCTCTAGTGATGATTTGGAGACTTGGCAAGGAGGCGCGGAAGTTGCGTTTTTGGAGCTGAGAAGCGAAGTATGAAGAAGCTGAATTACGGCGACCGCCGCATAATAACGGCGACCGCCGTTAATTCCCCCTGGAGAACCTCAGCTACGACATTGAAACGGCGACCGCCGTTTAATTGCGGCGACCGCCGCAATTACGGCGATTGGCGTGGGAAAAGCAGCGGCCGCCGCCGCTGTTGGACGAAGCGCCGAGCCAATTTTCCTTTTCGACTTTAGTTATTTTATTTTATTATTACGTTTTGTTTTATTTTAAGTTATTTTGAGATTAAACTCCCTTTGGTATTTAAGGGTTGAGAAGACTTGTTCTCTTCTCATCTCAGAACCCTAGTTTTATTTCTTACGTATTTCCCTTGCTATGAAGAACTAAGCACCTCTTGCTTAGTCAGACATTGAAGCTCTTCGTTTGATTCAGTTGTAAGTTTCTACTTTTAATCTATTGCTTTGGGCTTTCATCTTTTCTCTTGCTTGAATCTTATGATTGATATTGGTAATTTCTAGTCTGATCAACTAGGGTTTGTTGGTATTTATCTATTGCTAGGTCTAGATTGTTACTGGTTGAGCATATCTATTCCTTAGTAGCAACTGCATCGTGTTAGTAACTGATTGTGCTAATCTTATGCAGAAGAGAATTGATTTACATCTTAGGGTAAAAGCTGGTTGTTTTATTCTAGGTTGTATCCAACCATATTCCTATCCATAAAGCTGCTGTTAAATTGAATCTTGATAGTTTCAGGGTTGTTTAATTAGTTAGTTTTAATAGTATCTGGTTGTGCTATTAGATACTTTTGAAAAGGAATTGGAATTGCCATTGCATGCGATTTTGAGTGGTTTCTATGATCAACTTGTCATTCGATTAGTGGATATTGTTTGACTAAGTGCCTTCCCCATACTTGATTTCAGCACTTTAATTGCTTACTTACTTTTGCATGCTTGGTTACTCTACAAACAAACAACCCCCCCCCCCCCTTTGGTTACTTCAATTGACATACACTTTACATATTGCGATAGATTGTGTTTCCCTGTGGATCGACCCTTACTTGCCTGAGACTGCGTTTTAGGTTTTGTTTGGATTTCTTGCATAATAGGAATTAGTACGACAAAATTCCTGTTATCAAATTGGCGCCGTTGCCGGGGAAATGTACAATTCTATCTTGTGTGTGTGATTTGTGTGCCAATTTTTGGTGTGAACCTCTCTTATGGTTCACACCACCCGTGTTACTAATACTCCACTTCTTGATTTTGATCCAGAGATCGAAAGGACTTTTCACCAGGCTATCAGGGCTGCGCGTGCATTACTGCAGGATACTGATGCGATGGCTGACCAACGTGTTACTCTTGAGTCTTTGACGGCCCCCAACTTAGACCAACCAACTCGTGCTGTGGAATTTCCCGCTCTTGGTGCAGGAGTAAAATTTGAGCTTAAGACAGGAGTAGTTCACTTACTCCCGAAATTCAGCGGAACTCCCCTTGAAGACCCTATTCAACATTTGGATGAGTTCGTTGAGGTCTGCACCAGTATGAGGCCATCTGAGATCACTGAAGATCAGATGAAGCTTAGAGTTTTCTCCTTCTCATTGAAGGACTCTGCGAAAGACTGGTACCATACTTTGGCCCCAGGAAGCATCACCACCTGGACTGCCCTGAAGAAAGTTTTCCTAGACAAGTACTTCCCAGCAATCAAATCTAATCAGCTGAAGAAGAAGATATGCAATATTGAGCAGCAGTCTAATGAGTCCCTCTATGAGTATTATGAGCGCTTCAAGAAGCTAGTGAAGAGCTGCCCCTACCATGGGTATGAAAAGCATGATCTTATTCTTTATCTGCATGGAGGACTCCGTGAAGATGACCGTCGGATGGTGAATTCCTCTTGTGGCGGTAATATTCTGAAAAAGGACCTATGAAGAGGCCCTGGAGATTTTTGCCACTCTAGCTGATGATGCGAGACAATATAGTGGGAGAGGCTCTCAAAGCTTGGTTGCTGCAAGCGCTCAGTCTAAGTATGATCAAACTGATTTTGATTTGCTGCAAGAAGAGGTGAGGCGTTTGAAGCTGAAGGGTACGCCCCAACAGGTTAAGGCCTGCGAGATCTGTCATGACGACCTACACCCTACTGATGCATGTCCTACTATGCAAGAGGAGGTGAATGCAGTAGGAGGATATCAGCAGCGGCCCAGGAATGATCCCTATTCTAGTACATACAATCCTGGCTGGAGGAACCATCCCAACTTCAGATGGAGAGACCCGGAACAGGATCAAGGCCAAACGCAACAACAGGGTATTCCACAACAGTCTAGACAACCCTATGTACCGAGACCCCAAGGGCAGAGCTCGAATCCTTCATCATCCATGGAGGACATGATGAAAACATTGACTGCGAATGTTGTCCAAATGAGCAAGAATCAAAAGGAATTCCAGGAGCACACACAGTCCAGCATCCAGAATTTGGAAAGACAGTTTGGTCAGATTTCTCAAGTGGTGAATAAACTGGATGCCAGGGATTCCGGTAAACTCCCGTCTCAAACTGAAGTGAACCCAAACATTCGAAATGTCAGTGCTGTGACTTTGAGAAGTGGGAAGAAGCTTGGGGAAAATAATTCTGAGATTAAAGAGAAAGAAACTGAGGATTTGGAACAGACCAGAGACGGCGACCGCCGCGAGACACACGGCGACCGCCGTTTAATGGAAGCTGCTCTCGACCTGGAGAAAGAAAATCACGGCGACCGCCGCGAAAATTACGGCGACCGCCGCGACGGTGATAATATTCTCGGAAATTCTGATGACAATCACGGAGACCGCCGCGAACCATACGGCGACCGTCGCGAAACTTACGGCGACCGCCGCGAAACTGAAGTAGCTCTCGACTCATCCGACGAAAATCACGGCGATCGCCGTGACAATTGCGGCGCCCGCCATTCATCTGGAGTCGAAGCTGAGGCTGAAAAGAAGTCTAACTCTCCGATTTTTCCTGGGTGGAAGCCGGTTGCGCCCTTCCCATCTGCTCTGAAGCGCACCAAGCCAATTGGGCAGGACAAGGACATGTTCGAGATGTTCAGGAACGTCGAGGTCAACATACCTCTTCTCAATCTAATCAAGTCCGTCCCCCGCTATGCCAAATTCTTGAAGCAGATGTGCACCACAAAAAGGAACCAAGACAGGAATAGCAAGAAGAAGGTAAAGGTAAGCGAACATGTCTCCGCTGTGTTTCAAAAGCGCTTACCCAAAAAATGTGGTGACCCAGGTATGTTTACTATCCCTATCACCATTGGAGGAACCAAGTTTAATAAGGCTATGCTGGATTTGGGTGCTTCTATCAATGTTTTACCTTCCTCTCTCTGTGAATCCTTGCGATTAGGACCTTTGCATGCAACGAATATTTCCATTCAATTGGCTGATAGGTCTAGTGTGCGTCCTATAGGGATTGTAGAGGATGTCTTGGTTATGGTTGGTGATCTTACGTTCCCTGCTGATTTCTATGTGCTCAATATGGAACATGACAAGCATGCAGCCCCTATTCTGTTAGGGAGACCTTTCCTCAAAACTGCTAATACCAAGATCAATGTGAGCACAGGTTCTTTAACTATGGAGTTTGATGGCCTGGCTATTAATTATAACATATATGAAGCCATGAAATACCCTGCTGATGATCACTCTTTGTGTGCTATTGATGTGCTTGAGCCTGTAGTACAAGATGTCTTTGATGATGACCAAGTAGATTCTATGCAATCCATGATTGTTGATTCTAGTTTAGATTTTACTCTATCTGCTAACGTGCAGGAAGTTGTCAATGAGTTGGATGCTTACTATAAGCGTCCTACTGAGCTACCAGGTAAAGCACCTCTGCCACTAACCCTGCCTGGAGAGAAACTTTTACCCTCTATTGTGCAGGCACCAGTGATTGAGTTGAAGCAACTTCCCGAGCACCTCAAGTATGTCTTTCTTGGAGATGAAGAGACCTTGCCAGTGATCATCTCTAACAAGCTCACCCAGGAACAAGAAGACAAGTTGGTGGTGGTTCTAAAGGAACACAAGACGACAATTGGTTGGACCATTGCTGACATCAAGGGAATCAGCCCCACCACATGCATGCACCGAATTCTGCTGGAAGGCGAAGAGAAGCCTTCGCGACAACCCCAGAGGCGTCTGAATCCACCTATGATGGATGTTGTCAAGAAGGAAGTTCTGAAGCTTCTGCAGGCAGGTATGATCTTTCCTATTTCTGACAGTAAGTGGGTTAGTCCTACGCAGGTCATCCCAAAGAAAGGAGGAATCACAGTTGTGGAAAACCAACATGGGGAGTTAGTCCCTACACGACTGCAGACAGGCTACAGGGTGTGCATTGATTACCGCAAGCTGAACGCGGTGACCAGGAAGGACCATTTCCCTCTACCATTCATTGACCAGATGCTCGAGAGACTGTCAGGTCGTACATTCTACTGCTTCCTGGATGGATACTCAGGCTATTTCCAGATAGCCATTGCACCTGAAGACCAAGCGAAAACGACATTCACCTGTCCCTTTGGCACTTTTGCCTATCGTAGGATGCCATTTGGATTGTGCAATGCTCCAGGTACCTTTCAGTGGTGTATGGTAAGCATATTTTCTGAGTACATTGAGAACTTCATAGAGGTATTCATGGATGATTTTACTGTTTATGGAGATGACTTTGATGCATGCTTGCACCATTGATCACTTGTGCTTGCAAGGTGTGTTGACACCAATTTAGTGCTGAATTCTGAGAAGTGTCACTTTATGGTTGAGCAGGGCATTGTTTTGGGTCATATTGTGTCGTCTAGGGGTATTGAGGTCGATAAGGCAAAGATTGAAGTAATTCAGTCTTTGCCCTATCCTACTAATGTTCGCGAAGTTCGTTCTTTTCTGGGCCATGCAGGTTTCTATCGCAGGTTCATTAAAGATTTTTCCAAGATCTCATCACCTCTATGTGACCTGCTGAAGAAGGAGATTGGATTTGAGTTTACAATTGAGTGTCGGGCTGCCTTTGATGAACTGAAGGCGCACCTGACAAGTGCCCCAATCATCCAGGCGCCTGACTGGTCTAAGCCCTTTGAGATCATGTGCGACGCCAGTGACTATGCTGTGGGGGCTGTGCTGGGCCAAAAAGATGGAAGAGCATCCCATGTGATCCAGTATGCATCCATGACGCTAAATGGTGCACAGAGGAACTACTCCACCACAGAGAAGGAGATGCTGGCCGTAGTGTTTGCCCTTGAGAAGTTCAGGCAGTACCTGCTTGGTACAAAGGTCTTTGTCTACTCCGACCATGCTGCTCTGCGCTACCTCATGACGAAGAAGGAAGCCAAGCCAAGGCTGATCCGGTGGATCCTATTACTCAGCGAATTTGATGTGGAGATCAAGGACAAGAAGGGTGCTGAGAATCTTGTTGCTGACCACCTCAGCCGAATTGTCCAGGAAGATAACACCCCACAACCCCAGATTCAGACAAGATTCCCTGATGAGTCTCTATTCCGGCTCACTACTGTAGAGCCTTGGTATGCTGATTTGGTGAATTTTCTCACCACGGGTGACTTTCCTCCACCCTTCAACAAGGCTCAGAGGGACAGGCTGCGCAGTTCAGCCAGATTTTTTGTCTGGGATGACCCCTACCTATGGAAACATTGTTCTGACCAGGTAATTCGTAGGTGTATCCCAGAAAATGAGGTAAATTCTCTCCTTACCTTTTGTCATTCTGAGGCATGTGGTGGACACTTTGGGGTACAATGAACCGCAAGAAAGATACTTGAAGCAGGATTTTGGTGGCCTTCCATCTTCAAGGATGCGCATAACCACTGCAAATCCTGTGACAAGTGTCAACGGGTTGGAAATATATCTCAGAGGGATGAGATGCCACAAACATGGTTGATTTTCTGTGAAATCTTCGATGTTTGGGGTATTGACTTCATGGGACCGTTTCCATCCTCTTGCGGTAACATATATATTTTGCTTGCGGTGGACTACGTTTCCAAGTGGGTGGAAGCGAAGGCCACCAGGACTGATGATGCTAAAGTTGTTGCAGAATTCTTGAAGTCCCACATATTCACCAGGTTTGGAGTGCCAAAGGCTCTCATCAGTGATAGAGGAACTCACTTCTGCAACAGAACAATTACTGCGCTATTAAAGAAATATCATGTCACACAGCGAGTTTCTACCGCCTATCACCCTCAAACGAATGGGCAAGCTGAAGTGTCCAACCGGGAGATAAAGTCCATCTTGGAGAAGACGGTGTCTCCAAATAGAAAAGACTGGAGTTTGAGGCTTGATGACGCACTCTGGGCATACAGGACAGCTTACAAAACACCAATTGGTATGTCACCCTTTCGGTTGGTGTTTGGTAAGGCTTGTCACCTTCCAGTGGAACTAGAACACAAGGCATATTGGGCTGTAAAGAATTGCAGCTTGCAGCTGGATGGGGCTAGAGTGCTTAGAAAGCTCCAACTACAAGAGCTGGAGGAGGCCAGGATCGAGGCTTATGACAATGCCATTCACTACAAGGAAAGGACTAAGACCTGGCATGACAAGATCATACTGAGGAAGGACTTCAAGGTTGGAGACAAAGTCCTCTTATTCCAGTCACGCCTTAGACTTTTCCCAGGCAAGCTGAGATCGCGCTGGGCAGGACCATATTATGTGACCAAAGTCTTCCCACACGGTGCCGTAGAGCTGTTTGACTCGACATCACAGACTTTGTTCAAGGTGAATGGGCAGAGGATAAAGAAATACCATGAAGGCTTCACCAAAGACACCATTGAAGAGGCGTTCCTGAAGGAACCCGAAGCTGAAACGTGATTGAACCTACACTGAGTCGAGCCACGACGTTAACTACGGCGCTTCTCGGGAGGCAACCCGATGATTAGGTAATTTCTTTTCCCTTCCCTTAGTCAATTCTAGTTATTTCCCTTTTGTTTCTGTGTTTTTGTGTCGACCTCACCTGCAGAAACGTGAAAAATCGAAGAAGGTGCTCACGGCGACCGCCGCGTAACTTACGGCGACCGCCGTTAATTGCTCACCATGGAGGATGCCTACGACATCAAAACGGCGATCGCCGTTTAATTACGGCGACCGCCTCCCTCCATACGGCGCCCGCCGTTTCACCCCCCTCGATCACGCTGTTTGCATCAAATGACGGCGACCGCCGTTTAATCACGGCGACCGCCGCCGTTTCAGGTTCGATCCTTTCATCAAAAAAAAAAAAAAAATGGACCCTGAGAAAACCTTAAACAGGGTGCAAAAGGCATACAAAGAAACCCGTTAAAACCAAACGGGGTAAAAGCCAAAAAAAAATAAAAAAATAAAAAAAATTATTAAAAATTTGGGCCCCCTCCCCAGACCCATCATCTAACCTACCCCCTACCCCCCCCTCACTTTCCCATTCCCCATTCCCCTCTCTCTCTCGCCACTCGCCCTCAACCCCAGATCCGGCGACCGCCGCGCCAGACCGCCGCCAACTTCGCTCGCCGCTTGCCCGCCGCCAGCCAAGGTCGCCGTCGTCGCTCGCCGTTTCGGAAATCTGCAGAATCTGTGCAAATTGAAACGGCGACCGCCGCATTCAACACGACGACCGCTGTTCTTAGCAGCGACCGCCGCTCAACCCGGCGACCGCCGTTTCGTCGAATCTGGTGAATTTATTCTTATTCCCTCCCTGTTCTGCTTTTTGCTGTTGCTAGTAGTGTTGCTAGTCGTTGGGATTTTTGAGATGTCGGGATTTTTGAAACGCTCATTGTCTTCCCGGAAGAAATCAACGGGAGGTGAGCCCTCTCGGAAAAAATCATCGGGGGTTGAGACCTCCCGTAACAAGGTTGAGGAGGCTCGTAGGAGGCTTTTGCAGGAGAGGGCTTTTCAGTCCACATTATTCTTTGATCCAGGCACTCTGCGGGAGTTGCAAATATATGAGAGTACGCAGGAGCTTTTTGTCAATGGTGGGCTGGGTAGTTTCTTCCATTTTGCGGCGCCCACATTCCCCAGCTGGACTATGGAGTTTCTGGCCAGCTTTGATAGCCACTGCGATGAGGAGAGGATCACATTTAGTTTGGGTGGTAGCAGGCACTCTATGTCCTAGACAGACCTTGATCTAGCGCTTGGGATTACCAGGCCACCATCTTCTGCGCAGGCGTGGAACGCCGCCAATGGTTACTTCCCCTTTTGGTACCACTCCACAGGGTCCAATGTCTACAACCCGCAGGATGGGGAGTACAATTACAAGTGGTCGCATCCGGGCCTGCGGCTGGCACATAAAGTAGTGCGGATGGCCTTCCATGGCCAGTCCGAATTGAACAAGCTCCCGTACGACGATTTGTATGCTGTATGGAGTATGACCCCCGAGTTCCCTTTGGTGTGGGATTGGCGTACCCATTTTATTGCTGCGTGCAGAAAATTTCAGGACAACAAGGGGCAGAAGATCGTCATTGGGGGCATGATCACTTTGATAGGCCGCCACCTGGGTCTCGAGCAACCAGACCCTTCCCAGCAACTCTCTCCTGCTTTTACATATGATTGGAGGCAGCTCAGGACTTCCGCTGTGATATTCGGGACCGGGTCTAACCCGAAGTTCTGGCTGTATGGCACGCGGGGTATCTACAAAATCCCCATCCCTTTTCCGTTTGTGGTGACCTGTGGCCCGCGCTACAGAGACTTTGATGTGAGCGGTTACCGGGTGGAGCCCCTGGGGTGCGTCCCGTGCCAGCTAGCAGTGTTGCTCAGGATGATGACGATGATAGTGAGGATGAGGACGATGATACCAATGACGATGAGGACACTGCTATGCCTGCGGTACAGGCTACCGTTGTTGCTGGCCCGTCTCAGGATTACCAGAGACATACTTGGGAAATGGTCCAGGGGATTGACTCTCGCCAACAGTCTATGCAGTCAGACTTTGCTGCCTACCACCAGGAGTTCATTGACTTCCGCCAGGAGTCTAGGGACCACTACGCGACGCAGACCCAGGACATTCAAGCCCTGGAGGAACAGATGAGGCAGTGGAACCTTTTCATGGGTTCTCAATATCCCGACTTTCCACCACCGCCGCAGTAGTAGGTACATTCTTCACTTCCCCTCTGTTATTATGTCTGATATCATTGAGGACAATGCTTATTTTAAGTGTGGGGGAGTGGATTATGTATTTATTATTGCTAGTTTAAAAAAAAAAAAAAATCCTGGGATGGGCTGAAAACCCGAAAGGGCGGTCCAGGTAAAAAGCAGGTAATCCGACAGGCACTAGGCCTGGGCAAAAATGGATTCAGAGTGACGTGAGGCGGTGAGTCCATCTATGATAAAATGAAATGAGTGGCTAGGATGAAAACCCGAAAGGGCTCCTAGGCAAAATGAGTGAAAAGAAAATGAGTGTTTTCTAGGATCTCATTTTACCGGCGGGGCGACATAAGATGAGGAGACAAAGAAGGATTGTCGGGTAGGCCATTGAGGGAGACATAAGGAGTCATAGATGGAGGTTAGGACTAGTGGTTACTTTCATTTTTGGATGACCGGGATAAGCTTGGGGAAAGTATTTTGCTTGCCCTTAAGCTTGGATGTGTATTGAGTTGGCTGCTGTGGTTGAGGTTGTGGATATTGCATATGTTTGTGTTGATGTTGTGCTGATTATGATGCTGGTGTTGGGGGTGTAGTTGTGTTGTGATTGGTTGGTTGAAGGATGTTGAGCTTTCATGTACATGCTGTTACTCTTGGTTGTGGGTTTTCCTTGCATGTTGATGATCTAGGTGCTTATTGGTGATGGGTGGTAGTTCTCTATCCACTCGAGGCGAGTAGAGATTCAAGTGTGGGGGAGTTTGATACACACAATTATATTGCGTGTATTGACGGAGTTTTGGCATGATTTTAGTGGTATTTTAGGATGCTCTAGTGATGATTTGGAGACTTGGCAAGGAGGCGCGGAAGTTGCGTTTTTGGAGCTGAGAAGCGAAGTATGAAGAAGCTGAATTACGGCGACCGCCGCATAATAACGGCGACCGCCGTTAATTCCCCCTGGAGAACCTCAGCTACGACATTGAAACGGCGACCGCCGTTTAATTGCGGCGACCGCCGCAATTACGGCGATCGCCGTGGGAAAAGCAGCGTCCACCGCCGCTGTTGGACGAAGCGCCGAGCCGATTTTCCTTTTCGACTTTAGTTATTTTATTTTATTATTACGTTTTGTTTTATTTTAAGTTATTTTGAGATTAAACTCCCTTTGGTATTTAAGGGTTGAGAAGACTTGTTCTCTTCTCATCTCAGAACCCTAGTTTTATTTCTTACGTATTTCCCTTGCTATGAAGAACTAAGCACCTCTTGCTTAGTCAGACATTGAAGCTCTTCGTTTGATTCAGTTGTAAGTTTCTACTTTTAATCTATTGCTTTGGGCTTTCATCTTTTCTCTTGCTTGAATCTTATGATTGATATTGGTAATTTCTAGTCTGATCAACTAGGGTTTGTTGGTATTTATCTATTGCTAGGTCTAGATTGTTACTGGTTGAGCATATCTATTCCTTAGTAGCAACTGCATCGTGTTAGTAACTGGTTGTGTTAATCTTATGCAGAAGAGAATTGATTTACATCTTAGGGTAAAAGCTGGTTGTTTTATTCTAGGTTGTATCCAACCATATTCCTATCCATAAAGCTGCTGTTAAATTGAATCTTGATAGTTTCAGGGTTGTTTAATTAGTTAGTTTTAATAGTATCTGGTTATGCTATTAGATACTTTTGAAAAGGAATTGGAATTGTCATTGCATGCGATTTTGAGTGGTTTCTATGATCAACTTGTCATTCGATTAGTGGATATTGTTTGACTAAGTGCCTTCCCCATACTTGATTTCAGCACTTTAATTGCTTACTTACTTTTGCATGCTTGGTTACTCTACAAACAAACAAACCCCCCCCCCCTTGGTTACTTCAATTGACATACACTTTACATACTGCGATAGATTGTGTTTCCCTGTGGATCGACCCTTACTTGCCTGAGACTGCGCTTTAGGTTTTGTTTGGATTTCTTGCATAATAGGAATTAGTACGACAAAATTCCTGTTATCAACCATTCCAGAAGTGCTCTTCCTATCCACCAAGTATCCGGCATAATCAGCATCAGTGAAACCCATGAGCTCAAAGGGACATTCTTTGGGGTACCAAATGCAGAGATCGTCAGTTCCTTTGAGGTATCGAAGTATTCTCTTCACAGCGGCCAAGTGGGTTTCTCTTGGACAAGATTGGAACCTAGCACACAAGCCAACAGCAAAGACAATGTCTGGTTGACTAGCGGTTAGGTACATAAGTGAGCCTATCATACCTCTATAGAGCTTCTCCTCCACTAGAGGACTCGAGTGGTCCTTATCCAGATGGGCAATGGTGGATATGGGAGTGGAGAGAGGCTTGCATGAATCCATTTTGAACTTCTTTAGTAGTTCCCTGACATACTTCTGTTGGTGGATTTGAATACCATCTTCCTTTTGAGTAATTTGTAATCCGAGGAAGAATGTGAGTTTCCCAATTAAACTCATTTCAAATTCACTGCTCATCAAGTCTTTGAACTTGTCTACAAGGGACAGGTTAGTGGAACCAAAAATGATATCATCAACATAGATTTGAACCACTAAGATGTTACCTTCTTCTTCTAGGATGAAGAGAGTCTTATCAATAACTCCACACCTATAGCCATTTGAGAGAAGGAACTGGGCAAAACGATCATACCAAGCTCTGGGAGCTTGCTTGAGGCCATAGAGTGCCTTGTCTAGAAAGTAGACATGATCTGGATGATCATCGTCTTCAAAACCTGGAGGTTGCTTCACATAGACTTCTTCTTGAAGAATTCCATTGAGGAAGGCCGTCTTTACATCCATTTGGAACAACTTGAACCCTTTATGTGATGCGAAGGCAATCAACAATCTTATTGCCTCAATCCTTGCCACTGGAGCATAGGTTTCATCATAGTCGATTCCTTCTTGTTGATTGTATCATTGAGCTACAAGTCTCGCTTTGTTCCTTATCACAACTCCTGTATCATCCAGCTTGTTTCTGAAAACCCATTTGGTTCCTATGATGTGTTTATCCTTGGGATGAGGAACTAGATGCCATACTTTGTTCCTTTCAAACTGATGAAGCTCTTCTTGCATAGCTTGGATCCAGTCCGCGTCCTTCAGTGCCTCACCTATGTTCTTTGGTTCCACAATAGACAGAAAGGCATTGAAGGCAAAGAAGGTTAGATGTTCGTACCTGACTGGAGGCTTGACGACTCTTCTTTCTCTGTTGGGGGCTAGAGCATTTGATGTAGAGACATTCTGAGTTGAGCATTCAGCTTCCTGGTTGGGATCACCTTCTCCATTGAAGATCATGTGGGAAGATGAGTCATTGAAGTCTCCACAGATGTTGTCGTCATGCTCATGGTTCCCAGAAATGGATTGTTGTTCATTATTCATGGGAACTGGTGGAGGAGCCATTGGAGGGTTCCGAGCAGCAGGACAAGAACTGGGTGGAGTGACATCTTCATCTGGATCTTCTTGATATGACTTGGGAAATAGGTCTTCAAAGGAATTGGTGGTGTTCTGCACAATCTTTCCAAGTGATTTTTCATTAAAAATAACATGAACACTTTCTTATACCTTTTTGGTCCTTTTGTTGAAGACTTTGTATGCCTTGCTCCCGGAGGCGTATCCAATGAAGATTCCTTCATCACTTCTTGGGTCGAATTTGCCAAGATTGTCCTTCCCATTGTTGTGCACAAAGCACTTGCATCCGAACACTCTCAGATGTGAGATGTTGGGAACTCTTCCTCTTAGGAGCTCATAGGGTGTCTTTTCTGTGATTGGGCGAAGCATGGCTCTATTGATGATGTAGCACGCTGTGTTGATCGCCTCAGCCCAAAATGATTGGGAGAGTCCACTTGAGATCAGCATAGTTCGAGCCATGTCCTCCAAGGTCCTGTTCTTCCTTTCTACTACTCCATTCTGTTGAGGAGTGTATGGTGCAGAGAAGTTGTGATCGATGCCATGCTCACTGTTCCCTCCTAGGCTTTGAACTCTCATGGGTCCACAAAGATCCATGTGGATAAGTTCAAGAGGCCTTGAGGTGCTTACCACGTTTTTGGATTTGAAGGAACTACGAGCCTGTTTTCCTTTTACACAGTCAGAGCACAGTTCCTTAGATGTGCCACTCAGCTTTGGCAGTCCTCTGACTAGTTCCTTTGAGTGTAGCTTTTGAATCAACTTAGTGCTAGCATGACCGAGGCGTTGGTGCCACAACTCAGTTTGGTCATTCACGGTTGAGAGACACAGTTTCTCCTTGGGGACGAAGGATGGATCAACAATGTAAACATTGTTGAATCTCTTTCCTTTTAGGATGATTTGTCCCGAGGAGTCAAGAACTGAGCATTCGTTTGATCTAAATCTGACTTCATTGTCTCCTTGATCACACAGCTGTGACACACTTATTAGATCAAAACCAAGACTATCAACAAGGTGAACTTTGTTTACCTGAATGTGATCGTTGAGTTTCACAGTTCCTATTCCACAGATTTTCCCTTTGCTTTTGTCTCCAAAGGATATGTTCCCTCCTTGGAGAGGTTGAAGAGAGGTCATTTGATTTCTTTTTCCGGTCATATGGCATGAGCAACCACTGTCAATGTACCATAGTTGGGGTTGCCTCTCTTCTTTCTGCACATAAGGGAACTAAGATTTCTGAACCCAACGAAGCTTGGCTTTACTGGGGGGATTAGCATTGCGAGTCTGTGAATGACCAGGGAACTGGTTCCTTTCATGGTAATGAGTACTTTTCTCCTTTTCAAAGTTCCTTTTCTCAGCACAATCAGTGTTGTAATGACCATTCTTACCACAGTAGGTACACAAACGATTGTAAACAACATGTCCATATTTTCCTTTTCCTGGCCTAAAAGGTTTTTCAGTTTTCCTTTTGTTAAAATCAACATTGTTTCTAACCTTGCTATGGGCCATGTCAATATATATTTTGTGAGCAAAGGAATTGGTGAACCATTGGATTTCAGGAACCATCTTTTCTTTTCCCTTTGGTTCCTTCTTAGGACTTTGAGAGCCTTCATTGAGACGTTTGACAACCTCAGCCTTGTTCTCAAGGACCATGATCTTCTCTGATAGGAATTGATTCCTATCACGAGAAGTGGCAAGAGCAATACTGAGATTCTCATTCATATCAACAAGTTCTCGCCTAGCCTTTTCTTCTTCAGCATCATTGTTCCCTTTATTATTGTCATATCCTATTCCATGGCGTTGTCTCACAAAAACAGTTTGATTTATCATTTTTTCATTAATGGAATCAGTGAGAATGTCTAACCTATCAATTATGGATTGAAGCATGTCATTTCCAGGTGGATTAGCATACAAGGGAACTTTGACAGAGTCTATGCTAGTTTCATCACAAGATTTGCAAATTTTAAGGTGACTAGCATGCACATTTCTAATATCAATGAGTTTGGAGTGAGTTTCAGCTAGGTCTTTCTCAGTTTCATCAAGTTTTTTACTCCAAACAGAATTCTCGACAGTCAAGCAAGCAATTTCGTCTTCACAATCATCTAGTTTCTGTTGAAGGGAACTGGTTTCCTTTCCTAGTTTCTTTATGATCTTAAGAAGTTGTTTCTTATCACAATCAACTAGGGATTTTAAGAGATCGTCAGAAGTTACCTCAAGGTCTTCTGAGTCGCTTGAGTCTCCTTTTTCCATGAGACATCTCCCTCCAGAGAAGCCACTCAGATCCAGTTCCTCATCTGAGTCTTCTCCCCATGATGCTACGAGAGCCTTCTTTCTTTGAGGTCTTTCCTCTTCCTTGGACTCTTCTTTGTTGGGACAGTTTTTAGCATAGTGTCCCTTCTCCTTGCACTCGTAACATGAGACTTCCTTGAGATCTCTTCTTGGTCCATTGTGAGAGGAACTGCCCTTTTGGAACCTTCCCTTCACAAAGAATTTTTTGATGTTCTTTGTGAAGAGGGCTGTTAGTTCGTCCTCCTCTTCTTCAAGGTCTGAGTTCTCTTCCTCCATCTCGAGCCCAGAGAAGGCTTTGGAGATCTTGAGGGCAATTCCTTTTTCCAGTTTCTTGTCGGCATTGGCTTTGATGTGCTCTCCTTCTTCAACCTCCAGTTTTCCTATGACTTGGGTCAAGGGAAGTGATTGGATGCCTGGAGTGTTCTTCATGATTCCCTTCAGAAGGGTGAACTTGGAGTTGAGTCCATTGATGACCACTAGGGACTTGGAAACTTCATCAAGATCGACTCCCGCCGCTGTTAGCTTTCCAATCAATCTGTTGAAGCGGGAGTAGTACTCTGAGATGGTCTCAGTTTCCATCATTTTGAAGGTGTGGTATTCTCCTTCCAAAGTAAACTTTCTGCTTTGCTTCAGTTCCTCACTTCCTTCATGCATCTCTTTGAGAGCTTTCCACATCTCTTTGGCCGTTTTGATGCCTATGACCTTGTCCATGTCCTCTCTGTCCAATCCATTGAGGATGAACTGCCTAGCCTTGGCATTCTTCTCCATGATAACATAGTGTTCTGGTTTCCAATCTTCTTCCTTCATGGTGAGGTCGACATAGCCATCTCCATTTTCGACTATCCTCCAGCATTGGTAGTCGTTGGTCTTGATGTGGCTTTCCATGCACTTTTCCCACCATGTTTCTTCTCCTTTCTTTCGAAGATGTGGCTTGTTGGTGGAGATTCCGAGCTCAAACTTGCTTGGTTGAGACATGATCTGCAAACTAATCAAAGATCTAGAGCTTTTCCTGCTCTGATACCAATTGTAGGATCGTGATTGTTAGATAAAAGCTTAAGGAACTCAGAATAACGATTCTCAGTTCCTTTCACAGCGGAAGATAAACAATCAAACAAATGACAAGTTCCTTATAGTGGAAACCTTTGATTGCCAACTAGCAATCCAGGATAAAAACCACTACCTTTCTTTCGAAAGGATTTCAAAGTCTACTTCTTGATTTCTTATCTCTTTTGGTTACAACTTATCCTAGGAACGAACACACAGTTCCTTTGCCTTACACACAGTTAGACAATCCTAGATAACTTAACACAATCAATAATCAATCCAAGAAACAGACTTTCGCACCTAGGAACTATCACTTACAGTCACAGGAACTTAGCACTCAGCTCTTCTTCCTTGACTGGTTCCTCTTGATCTCGGTTTGCTTTGATGATCTTTGTTTTGAGATTCACACTAGATATTTGCTAATGAGTGTGAGTTCTTGTTTTAGTGCATGAAGATAACCCTTGGGTTAGTCTTCCTTTTATAGAGAATTCTTCGCAGCTCGATCCTCTCTTGGTTCCCACGGATTGAGCTTGCCCTAGGATTAGTGGTTCTCCTTGATCCACGTTGTTCTTGGCATGTGCAAACAACCTAGGCAGCTCAGAATCTCTCTTGGTTGGTCAACTACCTCAGACGAGCCTTGTGGTGTCGTTGTCAAAACGCTTTCGTTCGAGGTTGAGTAAGCTGGCCGCTTGGGAATCGTCTGTTGGACAGCGACGTCTTCATGTGCTGTCGCTTTCATCGTCTCTGTCCGAGGTAGAGGTTCTCTAGGCATCTTGTTCTTTAGCTCTTGGACCTTGGCAGACTTTTGGAAGCTTCGGACAAGTCGTTTTCGACACCTTTTGTCCGAGGTTGTGTGTCCCTAGATTTCTCGGGAATCTCAATGTCGCAAGCTCCATTTCTGGGCATACCTGGGTTCCTCTGGATTCCTTCAGCTGTCTTGTTCCTTTGGTTCCCTTGTTCTGTTTGGCTTTCCTGCCTTAGGTAATTTCATGTGGTTCCTTAAAATACATCTTTGAGATAAAACATTAGTATCATAATATTTGTCATCTTCAAAAGTAGAGAAACTAAGAAACGAAACTCTCAGGGGAACCTAAGTTCCAGAGTTCCGTTTCCTAACAGCTTCTTCGAGGAACAACATCAAGAGAACGTTTGTGAGTAAGGAATGCGTGAGATTGAGTGAAAGAGAGGAGAATGATAAAAGCTTGAGTTGATAGATAAATCGGAAGGCTTAGGGAGGTAATCCTCAACTCAAGCTTGAAAATCCAATTCTAAAATCTTCAACTAGTTACAAATGAACAACTAAAGGCATTTAAATACTAGGGTTGCTAGTGGGCTAAGATCCATGTGCAAATGGGTCCACATGCCCAAAATAGAAAGGTCCAAAACATAAATAAATGACTAAAAGGGAAAGTGGATAAAAGCCTTTGAAAGGCTTGGATAGTTACGGCCACTAGGCCAGCCATGGGGCGTGCGCCTATGAGTGTCATGGAGTTGAGGCACGCCCGGTGCCATCTTGGTCTTCATGTGTGGACATAGTCACCAAAGTGACTAGGCGCGGTGGCGGGGGCTTGGCAAGGCCAATGCTTGCGGTGGTCCGAGCAATGAATGATTGAGAGGCTTAAACAATGGCTCTTGCTTGAGCCCTTGTCACCGGGCCGTCACTCCTCAATGTCAACAAGTCCTCATCGTCAATGGCAGTCAAGGTAGGTTGGCGGCCATCACTCTCCTCTTATTGAGGGAGAATTGTCCTCAATTCGTCATCGTCTTCCGGGGCCAGATAGGGAGAGAGATCCGCCACGTTGAAGGTGGGATGGGCACTATAGGACTCGGGGAGCTCGATCTCATAGGCGTTGTCACCAAAGCATCGGAGCACTTTGAAAGGCACATCACCACGTGGGGCAAGCTTGGAGCGGCGCTTGCCGGCAAAGCGTTCTTTGCGCAAGTGGACCCATACAAGGTCACCCGAGGCAAATGTGACAAGGTGTCGGCCTTTGTTTGCTTGGCGTTCATATTGAGCGGTGCGACGCTCAAGTTGGGCCCGGGTGCGCATGAAGCTCACGGACAAAATCTGCACGCTTGGTGCCCTCAAGGTTCTCCATGGACCTCAAAGGTTGGGGCGCCAAATCAAGTGGAGTGAACGGGTATTTACCATAGACTACCTCGAACGGAGTGAGCTTGGTGGCCGAGTTCACGGTCCTATTATAATAAAACTCAACATACGAAAGTAAGTCCTCCCAACGGCGTGGGTTGGTCCTAAGGATGGTCCTAAGCAAGGCACCAAGAGTGCGGTTGGTGAACTTGGTTTAGCCGTCAGTTTGGGAGTGGCAACTAGTAGAGAATAAGAGGTTGGTGCCTAGTTTGCCCCCACAAAGTTCTCCAAAAATGTCCCACAAACTTAGGATCCCTATCCGAGACTATGGTTCAAGGGATTCCATGCAACTTAACAACATGATCAAACAATAAGGATGCAACCTCGGCGGCATTGTTGGTGGTCTTGCAAGAAATGAAATGGGCCATCTTAGAGAACCTATCTACAACCAAAAAAATGGAATCCCTCCCCTTCTTAGACATAGGCAACCCCGTGATAAAATCCATAGATATGTCCTCCCAAGGGGCGTGGGGAATCGGCAAGGGGGTGTAAGGACCCTTAGGGATAGAGCGAGACTTAGCGTTATGGCAAGTGACAGACGCTTGGATGAACCTAGTGACTTGGTGAGCTAGCTTAGGCCAAAAAAAATGTTCCTTAAGGGCGGCTACTATTTTGGCCACCCCAAAATGGCCTCGACTCTCATGTGCCTCCTTGATCAAAAGTTGTCTAATGGAAGAGGTGGGAATGCACAACTTACCGGCTTTGTGAAGGTAGCCCTCATCCATAAGGAAACTCTCAACCTCACCTCTAAGGGTACACTCGGTGACAATGAGACCAAAGTAAGGATCTTGAGCATAAAGAGATTTAATAAGTGAAAAATCAAGAACGTTAGTGTTGAATTTCTTAGGTTTTGATGGTTATAAACACTCAACTAATATGTGTACCAAGTGTTTCAAGGACAAGAAGAGTTTTCCCAGGGAGCGTTGCAACAGAGGATCTCAGAGGGAACAAAGACTTAGCAAGTGCTTTGTTACCTCTCCAGGAACTGAAGTGACAGACCAAGATCGAGGCTGCAAAAGGAAAGAAGTCATACAGCGTGCAGAATTAAGGAAACAAATCAAGAAGCCACGCGGTAGAGGATGAAGACTTCGGCTCCAAGGATCAAGCCGAAGTGCGCGAAGATATGGAAAGAGAGAAAAGACCCGATCGTGTTATCCTAGGAATCTTTCCTAAGATAAGGCGATTGGAGAGAGAAGAATAATATCCAATCGGTTGGATTAATTAGGGAACTCCTTCCTTAATTAATATAATCGGTTGTGATATCTTATCTTCCAAACAAAATCATATCTTTGTAATCCGATTCTAGTATTTCCTAATTTGTGTCAATTAGGGTTTCTGCCGAGTTGTATTTAAGTGAAGTGAGGATTCATTTCTTAGGTACGACTTCACGACTTAGAACGACTTTGAACGAAAAAAAAAATAGAGAAAGAGAGTGAGGTGCGTATGAGTCTTTGAGAGTTGAGTTTGATTCATCGTTGTAGAAGAGGTTTCGAGTCTAGCTGGTTGTTTAGAGGTCGAAGTCAAGGATACAAGTGTAATCAAGCAAGAAACTAATAAGACAAGTACGCAATTCAAAATCCTCTCAAGCGGAAGCTTGAAGGTAGTGGTTTTTCCTTGAGAAGCTAGTTTTGCTAATCAGGGTTTCCACTATATATCGTGAGTTCGTTCTGTTATCTCTCTTGCTATTTAAATCCGATGTGCCTTCTGTGGGAACAAAGCTTTTTGTTCCCTCATACGTAACTCTAACGATCCAACAATTGGTATCAGAGCCTGGTGCTCTAGATTGTTTTCGTTACAGAATTTGCAGGAAAGATGTCGTCGTCAAGCAATGCAATCGGTGATTCATTCTGGAAGCCGCCAATGCTGAAGGCCGGTGAGTATGATTGGTGGGTGGAACAAATCGAGTCCCACATCTGTTCCCTTGACGGACAGATCTGGAGAGTCATAGAAGTCGGTCCTTTGGTTATCAAGAATGACAAAGATGAGACTGAGCCAAAACCAAAGATCGACTACACCGATGAGGACTGAAAGAAATCGGAGAAAAACAACAGGGCCAAGAAGATCCTCCACATGGATCTTTCTCCCTCAGATCTCAAGAAAATCATGAGCTACAAAACTGCTAAGGAGATCTGGGATGCTTTGAAGCGCCATCATCAAGGAAATGAAGACACGAAGAAGAACAAGATCCTTTCTCTGATCAAGGAGTACGACCAAGTTTCTCAAGGGAAAGATGAACACATTCAAGAGTACTACTCCAGGTTCCATGGGCTAGTTGGTCAGCTTCAGTACCTTGGTGAAACAATGCCAGACTGGAAGTTGACTCATCACTTCATGCAAGGTCTCAACACTCAGTGGGATGCCATTGCTCTTGCCCTCTACTCTCAAACAGACGTCAAGACTCTTACTATGGAAGAGGTGGTTGCTAAGCTGGAAAGCAACGCCTCTGTCTATAACCATAAGATAAACAAGAAAGGAGAGGAGAAGGCGAAGAGCATTGCCCTGAAGGTGGAAAGGGCATTTGATCTGTCTCAAACGGGCGATGAAGATGAGGATGGCGATGAAGATGTTGCTCTTATCACAAGGGCAATGAGGAAGATATGGTCTCGGAACAAGGACTCGCCTAGTTTCTCTGAAGGGAACAAAGACATGAAAGATGTGGTTTGTTACCACTGTCAGAACAAGGGACACATGGCCAGAAACTGCTTCAAGAAGAAGGCAGGAATGCCTCCAGCAAATGAAGGGAAGCAAGCAATGGTTGCCACCTGGGGAGAATCGGACTCAGATGACAAAGATTCGTCACATTCCAGGGATGTATGCTTAATGGCCGTTGAAGTTCCAAACGAGACAAAGGGAGAGGTAATCAACGATGAGGTAACTGAATCTGATCTTATATCAAGCTTAAGATGCAAATCTAAAGAAAGCTTGATCTCTGTTATTAAGAATCTCGTTCGCGAGAGTAATCTTTTCAGTGAGCAACTCGAAGAGAAAGATGAATCGATCTCAGGTCTGATCGAAGAAAATCAGGTTTGGGCTGAAAAAGTGCTCACGCTTGAGAAAGGTTCATCTTCCTCTTCAAACACATGCTCTGAGTGTCCATAACTCACTGAAAAGATTAAGTCTCTAGAGTCCATTGTTTCCTCACTCGAGGCTGAGTCTTTAATGTTAAAACTAGGAAATGCAATACTTTCTAGTGATCTAACCAAACTCAGTGAGGAACAGAAGGACGAGCCAAAAGGTATTGTCTTTGTTGCAGCCAAGAATGAAAAGAAACCTAAAAAGAAGGAAGTACCTCGCTTTGGAATTGGCTATCAACCTAAGCTTCATGTTGATGACACTAAGAAAAAAGGCTCCAAAGTCGAAGGAAAATAGTCTGTAAAAGAAAAGGGGGAATGTTCCTCCGGAGGGAACAAAGACAAAGACTGTTCTAATTCGACTGAGGAAGGCAAGGCTTGGTATCATGGACAGAAGGCTCATGCAATTTGGCTGAAGCAATCCCAAAGCAGTAAGTCCAATAATATTGATTTTCAGTCAAGGATTGCTAACAAAACAATCTGGCCAGGACAGAGCAAGTATGTAGATCTGAAGTGTCAAAGGGTCTGTTGGTATTGCGGGCATTCTGGTCATTACAAGCAAGAGTGCCTGCTGAAGCAACATAATGAGGAGATTGCTCGCACTACTAGGGAACATATAGAAGTTGAACCTCCTAAGATTAGATATGTTGCTCCCAAACCCATAAAGTATAAGCTTGTCTGGGTTCGCAAGAACTAACTCTTTCTGTACAGGATAAAGTGAGGAATGTTCCTAGTGTTTCATTCATTTAAGGGTCAGTTACTTGACAGGGAACAAAGCGAGTCTCACCTCACTTCTGCATGAAATACTTGAGACTCAAAGACCTGGTGTCAAAGGTAAAGAAAATGGGGATAAGGACTTATTGACTAATATGTTCCTTGTGTGAAAATTCCAGGTACCATGTACATCTAGAAAAGACATCATTGTGTCGAGAAAGATTGGCAAATAAGGAATCTCGTGGAACAAAGAATCAAACACCATTTTTCTCAGTAGAACACTTGTTGGGGAACTCTACATTCAGTTCCATATGAAGCCTGGTTTGTTCCCCTAACTACATGTCTATCTGTTGTGTTCCCTCGATGATTGGCTAAACTACGTGGTAAATTGTGAAAGATAATTTTTCATGTCCTGATATGCATTCGCTTCCTTGGGTATTAATTAAACTTCAGCCTGATTATATGCTTTTACTTCCTTGATATACTGAACGTCTTGCATGGTCATCTATGTTTTCATATGTCACATAAATCAGCTTTATTTCGACCCAAGAGAATCAACTTGATGTTTTGTTCCCTCATCATAAGCCCAAATGATAGTTGATTCTACAGCCTACCCAGACCGCCATGCTTAAAGTCTCCTACGAGCCCCTCTTATCATCCATATCTGGAGACCTCTTAGGCATGATGTAAAATTCAATCGCAAAAATCATATATTTTGGTGTGATGGTCTTTTGTACCCTCTATGGTAACTAACCCCCTGCATCACACCCTACTACTTTTTGGATTGGCGGGAAAACGATTCGACTTATGTGCTTGTAGGTTGAGGTGACGTGTGTTTGCAGGAAGTAATGATGGAAATTTGTGTTGAGCCGCGTCGTGCATTTAGGGCTGATTTGATGGAAGGAAGTTGGGAAGAGGGTTTCGGCTGGATTAGTCGGATCCGAACGAGATATTGATTTTATTTTGGGAAGTTGGAAGATTGCGATTATTATCTCTTGGAACCAGATCAGATTCGGCATTATCTTTGGAAACTTTTGAAGATCTTGTGAGGGCTATATATATTGTGGCTTCCGGGTAAGTTTCCTCCTCACTGTTTCCTTATCTTCCTCAAGTTATCTTCCTCTTCCTCTCTGCCTCTCGTCTTCCCATTGCTCTCTCTAAAAAAATGGCCTCAAACACTAACCTTGCCCAAGACCTCCAAAACCTCCTTGCCAAACTGTCCTCCATGGGGACAGACCCCGCTCTCCTCGCCGCCATTACCCAGTCCCTACCTTCCACCTCCACCACCCCAGCGACCACCACTGTTACCCCTCCATCATCACCCACCCAGGACCAACTCGCCATGGTCCCCTACATAGCCCCAATCGCCCCAAACTCAGACCCCGCTCCACAAAACCCTAACCCTAACACCGCTCCTGCCGTCCCCATAGCCATCTCCTCTACTAACTTAGAGGAGGTACATTCCTCGCCTACCCATCCCAATCCCATTGAGGAGGAGACAGAGGAGTTGCCCGGTCAAGGGACCCCGGTCACGGTGGAGGAGCACCTGGCCGTCAATGAGAAGATTCAGTCAGTGGTGAGAGACCTCTCCAGGGAGCTCGTTGAGGAAGAGGACGTGGAGGAGCCCCCAAAGGCCCCTAAGGCGTCCGGCAGGGTGAAGACTGCCTACTCCTCCAAGCGGAAGACACACTCTCAGAGGAAGTCTGAGAAGGCGATAACGGTGAGCTCCGATGAGGAGTCGATACCCCTCTTAGGGAACAAAGCAAAGAAAGCCAAGGTGTCTGCCGCTCCCGTCCGTCAAAGCCAGCGTCGTCTGCCGGCCAAAGCCAAAGGAAATGCAGTGGCGGCTGATGATGTTAAAGATGTGAGCCACAAGTCTGTGGTAAAGGAGCTGCTGCTGGACCCTGAGTTCCTCAAGGAGAACTTTCTGGATGGGGTGCTTGACATCTTGAAGGCTCAGAAATGGAGCAAGCTGTTTGTAGATGAAGTGGAGATGGATGAGGAGTTGCTGAGGGAATTCTATTCCACGTTTGCTATGGAGGTGAGGCCCCATGCTGTTCTGGGGAGCTACAAGTTGAATGGGGAAGTTCATGTTTTCTCAAGCATTGAACTAGGCATGGCTCTGGGAGTTCCTCACGAAGGGTATGGAGAATACCCAAAGGGCAGGTGGCCAAAAGATTTCGCCTACTCAGAGTCTGTGCTGGCTGTTGTAGGGATTGAGAACGCTCAAGGTAGTGCCGATCTCGACATCTCTGAGATGTATGCTGTTAACAAAGTATTGTACCACTTCCTCATCAGCAACATCACACCAAGGGGACAGAAGAGGAACCGGCTTCTGATCTTAGACATTATCCTACTGTCCCTACTGCTGAAGAAGGAGCCCGTTTGCCTCCCTATGATTCTGATGCAGCACATGGCCCATGCCAGGAACACCACCCAGCATGCTCTTCCCTTCCCTCGCGTTGTCAAGAAGGTCCTTGAGTACCACAAAGTATACAACGCGTCGGAGGAAGTGAGCATCTTCTCCCGCCCCTTCAATGCGAGTAATCTGCACAAGATGCAGTTTGTTCTTCAAGAGGATGAAGTTTGGGTGAAGGTTGAGGGTGCTCATGCAGTTTCTGAGGCGGTGGAGGAGTCTGAGGCTGATAGCTCTGAGGGGGAACTGAACGAGGAGTCATCTCTTGGGAAGGACGTGAGGAGTCTCTGTAAGGATGTGAGGACTCTCATGGCAGATGTGTGCGCGCTCATTTCTCATCACGCATCGGCTCAACCGGCTGGTCACAGTGGTGCCTGATCGCTTTCCTGCTGTCCTTTCCCCTCTTTTGTTCCCTTACCTGTCTATCCCTCCTAGTTGTTTTTTCTTGTTATCTGGTTTATGTGCCCGGTGTGGCATTCTGACAATGTTTGATGTTTTGTCTGTTTTGGTGGTATTTGCATGTTTTCTGTTTTTTTTTTAATCAATGACAAGGGGTGCTTTTGTTTATCTGGCTGTGAATTTTCTCTCTAACTCTTTACTGTGTTTTTGATGATGCCAAAAAGGGGAATGTGACATGTAGCATTGGTTGAGGGGGAACAGAACAGGTAAAACGTATTGCTGAACTAAGGGGGAACAAACGGTGTTTTTAGTGGGAAACTTTCTTGTCAGTTTTGTCTTGTTCTAGTTGGTAAATGCATTATTGTTAAGGGTGTTTGTCACCATCAAAAAGGGGGAATTTGTTGAATTTCTTAGGTTTTGATGGTTATAAACACTCAACTAATATGTGTACCAAGTGTTTCAGGGACAAGAAGAGTTTTCCCAGGGAGCGTTGCAACAGAGGATCTCAGAGGGAACAAAGACTTAGCAAGTGCTTTGTTACCTCTCCAGGAACTGAAGTGACAGACCAAGATCGAGGCTGCAAAAGGAAAGAAGTCATACAGCGTGCAAAATTAAGGAAACAAATCAAGAAGCCATGCGGTAGAGGATGAAGACTTCGGCTCCAAGGATCAAGCCGGATTGGAAATTTGTGTTGAGCCGCGTCGTGCATTTAGGGCTGATTTGATGGAAGGAAGTTGGGAAGAGGGTTTCGGCTGGATTAGTCGGATCCGAACGAGATATTGATTTTATTTTGGGAAGTTGGAAGATTGCGATTATTATCTCTTGGAACCAGATCAGATTCGGCATTATCTTTGGAAACTTTTGAAGATCTTGTGAGGGCTATATATATTGTGGCTTCCGGGTAAGTTTCCTCCTCACTGTTTCCTTATCTTCCTCAAGTTATCTTCCTCTTCCTCTCTGCCTCTCGTCTTCCCATTGCTCTCTCTAAAAAAATGGCCTCAAACACTAACCTTGCCCAAGACCTCCAAAACCTCCTTGCCAAACTGTCCTCCATGGGGACAGACCCCGCTCTCCTCGCCGCCATTACCCAGTCCCTACCTTCCACCTCCACCACCCCAGCGACCACCACTGTTACCCCTCCATCATCACCCACCCAGGACCAACTCGCCATGGTCCCCTACATAGCCCCAATCGCCCCAAACTCAGACCCCGCTCCACAAAACCCTAACCCTAACACCGCTCCTGCCGTCCCCATAGCCATCTCCTCTACTAACTTAGAGGAGGTACATTCCTCGCCTACCCATCCCAATCCCATTGAGGAGGAGACAGAGGAGTTGCCCGGTCAAGGGACCCCGGTCACGGTGGAGGAGCACCTGGCCGTCAATGAGAAGATTCAGTCAGTGGTGAGAGACCTCTCCAGGGAGCTCGTTGAGGAAGAGGACGTGGAGGAGCCCCCAAAGGCCCCTAAGGCGTCCGGCAGGGTGAAGACTGCCTACTCCTCCAAGCGGAAGACACACTCTCAGAGGAAGTCTGAGAAGGCGATAACGGTGAGCTCCGATGAGGAGTCGATACCCCTCTTAGGGAACAAAGCAAAGAAAGCCAAGGTGTTTGCCGCTCCCGTCCGTCAAAGCCAGCGTCGTCTGCCGGCCAAAGCCAAAGGAAATGCAGTGGCGGCTGATGATGTTAAAGATGTGAGCCACAAGTCTGTGGTAAAGGAGCTGCTGCTGGACCCTGAGTTCCTCAAGGAGAACTTTCTGGATGGGGTGCTTGACATCTTGAAGGCTCAGAAATGGAGCAAGCTGTTTGTAGATGAAGTGGAGATGGATGAGGAGTTGCTGAGGGAATTCTATTCCACGTTTGCTATGGAGGTGAGGCCCCATGCTGTTCTGGGGAGCTACAAGTTGAATGGGGAAGTTCATGTTTTCTCAAGCATTGAACTAGGCATGGCTCTGGGAGTTCCTCACGAAGGGTATGGAGAATACCCAAAGGGCAGGTGGCCAAAAGATTTCGCCTACTCAGAGTCTGTGCTGGCTGTTGTAGGGATTGAGAACGCTCAAGGTAGTGCCGATCTCGACATCTCTGAGATGTATGCTGTTAACAAAGTATTGTACCACTTCCTCATCAGCAACATCACACCAAGGGGACAGAAGAGGAACCGGCTTCTGATCTTAGACATTATCCTACTGTCCCTACTGCTGAAGAAGGAGCCCGTTTGCCTCCCTATGATTCTGATGCAGCACATGGCCCATGCCAGGAACACCACCCAGCATGCTCTTCCCTTCCCTCGCGTTGTCAAGAAGGTCCTTGAGTACCACAAAGTATACAACGCGTCGGAGGAAGTGAGCATCTTCTCCCGCCCCTTCAATGCGAGTAATCTGCACAAGATGCAGTTTGTTCTTCAAGAGGATGAAGTTTGGGTGAAGGTTGAGGGTGCTCATGCAGTTTCTGAGGCGGTGGAGGAGTCTGAGGCTGATAGCTCTGAGGGGGAACTGAACGAGGAGTCATCTCTTGGGAAGGACGTGAGGAGTCTCTGTAAGGATGTGAGGACTCTCATGGCAGATGTGCGCGCGCTCATTTCTCATCACGCATCGGCTCAACCGGCTGGTCACAGTGGTGCCTGATCGCTTTCCTGCTGTCCTTTCCCCTCTTTTGTTCCCTTACCTGTCTATCCCTCCTAGTTGTTTTTTCTTGTTATCTGGTTTATGTGCCCGGTGTGGCATTCTGACAATGTTTGATGTTTTGTCTGTTTTGGTGGTATTTGCATGTTTTCTGTTTTTTTTTTAATCAATGACAAGGGGTGCTTTTGTTTATCTGGCTGTGAATTTTCTCTCTAACTCTTTACTGTGTTTTTGATGATGCCAAAAAGGGGAATGTGACATGTAGCATTGGTTGAGGGGGAACAGAACAGGTAAAACGTATTGCTGAACTAAGGGGGAACAAACGGTGTTTTTAGTGGGAAACTTTCTTGTCAGTTTTGTCTTGTTCTAGTTGGTAAATGCATTATTGTTAAGGGTGTTTGTCACCATCAAAAAGGGGGAATTTGTTGAATTTCTTAGGTTTTGATGGTTATAAACACTCAACTAATATGTGTACCAAGTGTTTCAGGGACAAGAAGAGTTTTCCCAGGGAGCGTTGCAACAGAGGATCTCAGAGGGAACAAAGACTTAGCAAGTGCTTTGTTACCTCTCCAGGAACTGAAGTGACAGACCAAGATCGAGGCTGCAAAAGGAAAGAAGTCATACAGCGTGCAAAATTAAGGAAACAAATCAAGAAGCCATGCGGTAGAGGATGAAGACTTCGGCTCCAAGGATCAAGCCGGATTGCGCGAAGATATGGAAAGAGAGAAAAGACCCGATCGTGTTATCCTAGGAATCTTTCCGAAGATAAGGCGATTGGAGAGAGAAGAATAATATCCAATCGGTTGGATTAATTAGGGAACTCCTTCCTTAATTAATATAATCGGTTGTGATATCTTATCTTCCAAACAAAATCATATCTTTGTAATCCGATTCTAGTATTTCCTAATTTGTGTCAATTAGGGTTTCTGCCGAGTTGTATTTAAGTGAAGTGAGGATTCATTTCTTAGGTACGACTTCACGGCTTAGAACGACTCTGAACGGAAAAAAAAAAGAGAAAGAGAGTGAGGTGCGTATAAGTCTTTGAGAGTTGAGTTTGATTCATCGTTGTAGAAGAGGTTTCGAGTCTAGCTCGTTGTTTAGAGGTCGAAGTCCAGGATACAAGTGTAATCAAGCAAGAAACTAATAAGACAAGTACGCAGTTCAAAATCCTCTCAAGCGGAAGCTTGAAGGTAGTGGTTTTTCCTTGAGAAGCTAGTTTTGCTAATCAGGGTTTCCACTATATATCGTGAGTTCGTTCTGTTATCTCTCTTGCTATTTAAATCCGCTGTGCCTTCTGTGGGAACAAAGCTTTTTGTTCCCTCAGACGTAACTCTAACTATCCAACAATTAGCATCAAGATGAGAAAGGAGTACATACCTTCGAGAGAGTGCATCGGCGACCACATTGTCTTGCCTTTTTTTGTGCTTGACCACATATGGGAAGGTCTCCATAAACTCGACCCACCTAGCATGGCGCCTACCAAGGTGAGATTGGCTCTTCAAGTAGGCAAGGGCCTCATGATCCGAGTGAATTATGAACTCTTTTGGCCACAAGTAATGTTGCCATGTTTTGAGCACCCGGATCAAGGCATAGAGCTCCTTGTCGTACGTGGGGTAGTTGAGGGAAGCGCCCGAAAGTTTCTCACAAAATTGGCAATGGGGCGTCAATCTTGAAGGAGCACTCCTCCGATGCCAATGTTGGAGGCATTACACTCGACCTCAAGGACCTTAGAGAAGTCAGGAAGTTAGAGAAGAGGGGCATTGCATAGGCGCTCCTGGAGTGTGGTGAAGGCGGCTTCATGTTTCTCCTTCCAAGCAACTTCGGCACCCTTTTTGGTAAATTCATGCAATGGGGTTGCAATGGTGCTAAAGTCCCGGACGAAGCGCCTATAGAACCCGACAAGGCCTAGGAATGATCTCACCATAGTGGCGGTGGTGGGGCGTGGCCACTCCTTGATGGCGTGGGCCTTCTCTTCATCAACTCGTAGCCCATCCTTGCCCACAACATAACCAAGAAAAGTAGTAGAAGAGGCACAAAAGGTGCACTTGGCAAGGTTGGCATAGAGATTCTCCATGCGAAGGCACTCAAAGACGGCTCTCAAGTGGGCTGCGTAGTCTTCCAAAGATTTGCTATAGATCAAAATGTCGTCGAAGTAGACCACCACAAACTTGTCCAAGAATGCCCTCAAAACATGATTCATGAGGCGCATGAAGCTGCTAGAAGCGTTTGTGAGCCCAAATGGCATGACGAGCCACTCATACAACCCATACTTTGTCTTGAAGGCAGTTTTCCATTCATTGCCTTCTCTCATGCGGATTTGATGATAGCCGCTCTTGAGATCCACCTTAGAAAAGAAGGTGGCACCATGGAGTTCATCAAGTATATCATCTAAACTTGGAATTGGGTGGCGGTACTTGATGCTGATTTGATTGATGGCTCGGCAATCCACACATATGCGCCAAGACCCATCCTTCTTTGAGACAAGAAGCATCGGGACCGCGCATGGACTAAGGCTCTCTCGGACATGCCCTTTGTCCATGAGCTCTTTCACTTGCTTTTGGAGCTCGTCGGTCTCCTCGGGGCTAGCTCAGTAGGTTGCGGAGCTTGGAAGTGAAGCACCCGGTACCAAGTCAATTTGGTGCTCAATCCCACGCACCGGGGGAAGCCCAACCGGGAGCTCAGCCGATGTGACATCGGCAAACTCTTGCAACATGGCCGAGATACAAGGTGGAAATGAAGGGCCATTGATAACACATAATTTATACATATTTTAGGAGTCTAGTTGTATATTAGATTATATTATCTTCATGCATATTTTTTATATTTTTTAATTACTTTTATATTATTTTGCATTCGGAATCTACACTCGTATTTTTTATGATTTCAAGTATTTTAGGTGTAATATAAGAAAGTTACGAGACTATTGCCAAGACCCAAGATACAAGCCCAAGTGGAAGTGGGGCACGTGAATTCCCAGAAGCAAATGCAACATCTTTACTAAATATATATTGAGAAATTTGGGTTCGAAAGGCCCTTTTTTCACTTAAATAGCATGTTTAGGCCAATTTTTTTTTTAAAATTGCAAGTATGACCCCCTATTGCTACACATATGGCCCAAAGGCATTTTGGAAGTGTTTTTTTAGGGTTTAGGATTTAGGGTTTAGGGTTTAAGGTTTAGGGGAGTTTCATGACTTAGGGGGTCAAGGAGCTAATTTGTTTAATTAGGACCCCAAATTTACTATTCCACCCCTCTTAAGGGGTCAAAAATCCTAAGCACAGATATATATTTGGTGGATATAAATTGAAAAGATAGCAGCATCTTTAACAAGATGGGCCGGCCCACAACAAATTGGAGCAACCACACACGAGACTTTGTTTGATTTGGATGGGGACGTACGATAACTTTAACGAAGGGTTTTTATGCCTTAAGCACTTTGAAGATTTTGGTATTATTGTTCTAGCCTTTTGTCAACTTGAATTATTTGTTATTGAGATTTGGATTTCTTATCTCCCGTATTTATTGAATAATTCATATATGTTGTTGGCTGGTTTAAATCTATTGAATATGTCTTCAATCATGCTTGGCTAAATCCCTAGTTCTAAGGTTGGGGTGATCCCGACGATGTGTATGTAATTAGAATTATGTCTTTGCCTGAATTGAAATAGTATTTAATTCGTTCCTAGATGCTTTATGCCCATATTAGCTTATGCGAAATGGATCCTATTAGGGTTTGAGACTGAAATGTGATAACTTTAATAGGTAGTTAGGTAGGGTTTGAGACTGAAAGGTGATAACTTCTACTGGAATCCTAGGAATTGAACTTGAGTGTTATTTGTGCGACAACAACTTAATTGCTCTTGAGGATTAATAGGCTATCATAGATGTTCTAGGTTTGAGTTGGACTAGCGGAGCGCGACAACGAATGTTATTTCAGTTTATTCTTGGATTGTAAGTGCGTTAGAGGGTTTGGATGAGATTAGCTCTGCGCGACAACGATTGTTAGTTTAGTCCAGGCACATTTACTATCGTCTGATAGGAGTTAGTAGATTACCTTAGATAGCCTACCTTCAAATAATTTGGACTAGATTCAGGTAAAGTGTGATTTTATTTACTGTTGCATCGTTGCGGTGATCCTTAACCTTAGACACATTTATCCCACTTATTTCTATATCTTTTTATTTGCTTTATTAGTGATCAGTTTAGTTACAGATTTCATCAATTCCTTATCTTTCTGGCCTAGTTCATTGGTAGTATTTCAATTAATATTACATTGGTCTCTATGGGATCGACACTTGACTACTACAACTAATCCCGTACACTTGCAGGTAGGTTTTAGCCACATCAAGTTTTTGGCGTCGTTGCTGGGGACCAATTTGTTAATAATAGTTGTCACCTCTATTGGTGAGTCTAGGTCATTATTTTTGCTTTAATTGTTTTTTCTTTTCTTTTCAGGCTATTCAGAAATAGTCGAATAAATGGATTCAGGTATGTATGAGGTAGATTTTCACCCCTATCTTTCTTTTATACATAATACAAGTACTCAGTGGTATGATTTTGAAAATTCTAATTTGGGTTATCCAAACCCAACTACTTTTAACCTCTTCTGTGAGTCTTGTGGAGCTGCAGATCATGATCATACGGGTTGTAATTTAACTTTGGGAGAGATAATTGAGAGAAATTTGAATTCCTGCAATTCTAGTTGGTTGACACCACCACACATACCGCTCCAACCTGAGCCTCATAAGTCCATTCAAGATCGTATGCTTGATGACTTCATCCTAAGGCATGATAGGGAAGTTGAGAAGATTGCTACAGCTCTTGGTCAAAACGTTAAAATTCTTAATCAATTTTTAATTGCATTTGATAGTCTAACAACCCAAGTTTCATCTCTTTCAGGTACGGTGGGCTCTTTGAGAACTCAAATAGATACATTAACCACACAAAATCAAAAGTTGGAAGATCAAATTGCTGAGTTGGTTAATTCAAAGTTGTCTATAGAGCCACCTGAAGTGCATTATATTGAACATTGCACTGCCATTTTACAATGGGTTGCAAAAGAGTGGAAAGAGCCACAATTAGATAGTAGAGAGCTTACCTAGCTGACCAAGGAGGACCCTATGCTTGATGAGTTTGAGCTGTCACAGAACGATACCCCGATCACTAGCACCAATACCGAAAAACTTTCTGATATATTTCCCGATGTAGTTCTGTCACCACAGATTGCATTGGAAATCCAAGAACCCAGGGTGGAGGCTAATTCAGAGAAAAAAGGTCGGAGTAGACGGAAAAAGAGAAAAAGAAGCTCTGCTGAACGAGATTGAGTTGAGTTTAAGGAAGGGGATCAAGTGATTCTCTATCATCATAAATCGAGCATGTTTCCGAGAACCAAGGGCACAAGATGGTCCGGTCCATATTACCTGAACTGAGTTCTTCAAAATGATTCTGTTGAGCTATGACATAAGAACTCGGGGTATTTCAGAGTGCGCAAGATTCGACTAAAACCCTACAAAGAACCTGATCCGATTGAGTTAGGAGTCACCGACCTGCCCGATCCGAGTACTTAACACTGGTAAAGGTCAGACTGACGACCTAAAACAAGCACTTTTTGGGAGGTAACCCAAGGTATATTTCTTACTCTTAATTATTTTATTTTAATTGTTTTTAAAAAACAAACAAACAATTCGTTAGTAGTCTTCTGATAAACCGCACGGTCTGGCAGACCGTGCCACAGACCAGGCAAAATATCAGAAACCTTTCGTGCATTCTAAAAAACAAATAAAAAAACTTAATATCTTTCCCTTTCTTCCTCTCTCCCTACATGCCTCCGTCTTTGTCCATACCCACATCCTCCTCTCACATCCTCACCATCTCTCCCACCATATCTGCACCACCGATCTCCGCCGAGCCGAAGTCTTTCCCAGATCCACCGCTCCTGCCCAGACCCGTGGACCACCACCACACCTGCTGCAGCCCCGGCGCACCGCTCGCGATCCATTGGCGAGCTACCTCGACCAGCGCCCACAACAACCCGGTACCACCTCGCCACCATTCTCCAGTCTGAATCCACCCACTTTTTTGCGCCCAGATCTGAGCTGGCCCACACCGCCCCTGTTTCGGTTCTCCATCGAGCCCAGACCCGCTCGCGCCTACTTCCCTGCCGCGCGAACCACCACACCATTACTTGCATCCACATCGGGACCCCTCTCACACCACCGACGAGCACCTCGAACCAACCGCGCCCAGAAGCCTTGTCTACCGCTGCTGACTCCGATTTTGGTATAATTCTCTGGCCTACCTCTGTTTTGGTATAATTCTGATGTTCTATTGTCCACAGTTGAATCCTGATGTTCAATTCTGAACTTCAACTTTTGAAACTAGTTTGCTGGTAGTGGACTTTGTTGTCTTTGGATTGTTGTGTTTGGTTGTTTCAATGAAGCATTATATGCAGGTTCACACGTTTGTTACTAAACTTTATTGAACAACCTGATGTCCTTGGTATTTAATATGTGGCTCCGCATTTGAATGTGTTTTCTGTGATGTTTGTTGTGTTAGAATGGGCAACTTAACATGAGATTGGAGGTTACTATGTTGTTTTGGTTGGTGTAAGCACTTGAGCTTTTGGTATTTTGGTATTTGTTTGCTGCTCTTTGTTTTCCTTTGCTTGTTTTGGACATGTTCAATCAAGAGATGCTGAAATTTCCTGAAAATTCTTTTGGTCTGCAAAGAGCTTGTGTTGTTCCTAAGTACCTCTCAAGCTTATTATGACTACTCCTAAATTCCTGATAATTTGGTGAGTTTCTTTTCCTCTTTCTTTTATTTCTACATTGGGGACAATGTAGAATTTAAGCTTGGGAGAGGATAACTCTTTGTAGTTCCGTTTGCATTTTAGTGATTTTTTTTGTTTTATTTTTTTCGTTTTTCATAACATTTCATGCATCATACATTGCATTTTAGGTGTTTGATATGACTCCCATACTTTTCTTTGTTTGTTTGTCTCGCTAAATTCCTCTTGAAATATTTTGATTGTTGATATTCTAATTGATTTCAAGCATGTTGATGAGAATTTTTATATTTCCTAATATTTGAGTTGAAGTATGTATATAGTCATTTATTGAGACTAGTTAGGACTGAAATTCTAGACAAATAACCTGTGAGATATTGAGCCTTAGGACTACACATACAAGTCCTCTTTTTTTTCATGTGTGTGATTCTCGCTTTGATTGCTTTTATCTCTAGAACTTACATTTAGAACTTATTTTGAGGCCACGTTTATGACTCTTGTGCATCACATAAAAATGATCGAGGCATTATTTTTATTAGCCTATATTTCCCTTACCACCCTTATGTATTATTCCTCTGCTTGAAGCCCGTTGAATCTAATTAGCCTATTGTTTTTTGAAAGCTCCACAAAAACATCCCGAGCCTAATGATTAGCCTTTTATCCATCCGGGAATTAGGATGATTTGTTTGTTTTTATGGTTGTAAGCCAAGCTTGGGGGAATTATTTGTATGGTGTGGTATTGTTGAAAGTGTTTTGGCTTTTAAAAGAAAAAAAAATTAGTTGAAAAAAAATTTGAAAAAAACCCCCCAAGAATAAAGGGAAATTTGTTGAAAAGAATGGTACGGGAAATCCTCTAAGTTTGGTGTTGTCTTGGTTAGTTCCTCTTTCCCGGATTAAGCACCACATGGCCAAAATATATCCATACCTTTTCTTTTTACCTAGTCCCATTACAACCCAATAAAAGTCCTCTTGATTTATGTCATGTGTAAGGTCCCTAGTGGTGGAGATTTAAGACACTGATACAAGCTTATGGTAGATGAGTTTTCAAAGTAGAGATTTGAGTGAAACACTTACCCTAAACACATGAGCTTGAGTGATTCTATTTCTTTTTCCTAAGTGAGGTCTAGGGTGGATGTTCTACTTAGTCTCTTTGATGATTATTTTCTTGCTTTAATGATTACATTATTTAATATTTAAGTTTTCATGAATCTGCTTGAGTATTGATTGCATAGAAACAACTTATGTATTTCTTGTGAAATTTTGAACTACGTTCTTGCTTGAGGACAAGCAAGGTTTAAGTTTGGGGGAATTTGATAACACCTAATTTATACATATTTTAGAAGTCTAGTTGCATATTAGATTAGATCATTTTCATGCATATTTTATATATTTTTTAATTAATTTTATATTATTTTACATTCGGAGTCTACACTCATATTTTTTATGATTTCAGGTATTTTAGGTGTAATATAAGGAAGTTACGAGACTATTGCCAAGACCCAAGATACAAGCCCAAGTGGAAGTGGGGCACGTGAATTCCTAGAAGCAAATGCAAAATCTTTACTAAATATATATTTGGTGGATATAAATTGAAAAGATAGCAGCATCTTTAACAAGATGGGCCGGCCCACAGCAAATTGGAGCAACCGCACACGAGACTTTGTTTGATTTGGATGGGGACGTACGACAGCTTTATAGGAGGGGGTTATGTAGATGTGTTCAGCGGTTCCTTTGAACCGTTCAACCGGCGGTTCTGGAATCGCTCAAAACCGTCTGAAATCGTAACCGAACCGAAATCGACTAAAACTGTTTCAGGTCGGTTTCGGTCCATGATTTCATAGAACTGTGAAACCAACGGTTCAAAGCGGTTCGGACCGGCGGTTCTAAACCGTTTCAGAACTATTAGCTAAGTGAATTTTCATAATAAAAGTAAGAGGACTACGTGAGTTTTGATTTCTCTAATCCGAAGAGAACACATAACAATTTAATTATGTTCAAATCCTTTATTTTTCTAATTTTTTCCCTTATAACTTTGTATAAAGACAAATGCTTATTATATTTTTTAGTTTAAGAATATATTTTATAATTAAAATATAAAAATTAAATGATTTATGTTAATATTTTGTTATATTCAACTTTTTTGGATATTTTTTATAAAAAATATTAATTTTTATCCGGTTCGGAATCGGAACCGGCTCAAAACCGGCCGGAACCGCAACTGAAACCGGAACCAGCAAAATCGAATGGAACTGGACTTGGTCGGTTCCAGTTTTGGTTCATGATTTTTTGGAAATGGAACCGGCGGTTCCAGAACCGTGAACATCTCTAGGGTAACGTAGCTTTAGAGGAGTCTTTGGTTTTTGTTTTTAGTTTTTGTTTTTGTTTTAGCTTTGTTCTGCCACACAGAGGGAGATTTTAACGAAGGATTTTTATGCCTTAAGCACTTTGAAGATTTGGGTATTATTGTTCTAGCTTTTTGTCAACTTGAATTATTTTGTTATTGAGATTTAGATTTCTTATCTCCCGTATTTATTGAATAATTCATATATGTTGTTGGTTGGTTTAAATCTATTGAATATGTCTTCAATCATGCTTGGCTAAATCCCTAGTTCTATGGTTGGGGTGATCCCGACGATGTGTATGTAATTAGAATTATGTCTTTGCCTGAATTGAAATAGTCTTTGATTCGTTCCTAGATGCTTTATGCCCATATTAGCCTATGCGAAATGGATCCTATTAGGGTTTGAGACTGAAAGGTGATAACTTTAATGGGTAGTTAGGTAGGATTTGAGACTAAAATATTGATAACTTCTACTGAAATCCTAGGAATTGAACCTGAGTATTATTTGTACGACATCAACTTAATTGCTCTTGAGGATTAATAGGCTATCATAGATGTTCTAGGTTTGAGTTGGAGTAGCGGAGCACGACAACAAATGTTATTTCAGTTTATTCCTAGATTCTAAGTGCGTTAGAGGGTTTGGATGAGATTAGCTCTGCGCGATAACAATTGTTAGTTTAGTCCAGGCACGTTTACTATCGTCTGAAAGAAGTTAGTAGATTACCTTAGATAGCCTACCGTCAAATAATTTGGACTAGATTCAGGTAAAGTGTGATTTTATTTACTGTTGCATCGTTGCGGTGATCCTTAACCTTAGACACATTTATCCCACTTATTTCTATATCTTTTTATTTGCTTTATTAGTTATTAGTTTAGTTACAGATTTCATCAATTCCTTATCTTTCCGGCCTAGTTCACTAGTAGTGTTTCAATTAATATTACATTGGTCTCTGTGGGATTGACACTTGACTACTACAACTGATCTCGTACACTTGCGGATAGGTTTTAGCCACATCAGCCATCCTCCTTGGTGGTGAGGCAACGGTGAGGCATCAAGAGGAAGCAAGAGCGCCGACCTTGAAGCACCGGCTGTGAGGTGGCGGTGGCGAGCCAAGAGGAGTCTAGGCTCGCAATTCCCTTGGAGGGGAGCCGGGCCGCTGCACGCTATACATGGGCTGGATGCCGCCGACACGGGCGCCGCGTTGGTGGTGGCGGAGGCCATGCCAGTGGTGAACGCGCCGAGCGGTGGCCGGGCACCGACGACTGCGCACTCACCCTTGCCCTGGCGTTGAGGCACCGGAGCGGGAGCCGATCTAGGCGTTGACGACCCGGGTGCCACGCCAGTGGGGGCGAAGGCCTGGCCATTAGTGAGCGTGCTTGGTGGTATCCGGTCACCGTGGGCTGCACGCTCACCCTTGCCTTGGCGTTGGGGGGCCAAGACGCGAGCGGAAGTGGAGGAATCATCCTTGGGCAGCGGCACCAGTGGCTTTGCGGCATCAATGGCCTTGAGGCGGTTGCGCTCAACATGGTCTTCAAGAATTTCCCTCGGGGACATAGGCAAGAGGGTGATGCGCTTCCCACCATGGACAAACACAAAGGTGTTGAGGAAGCCATCATGGATCAAGCGCCTATCAAATTGCCAAGGCCTTCCCAACAAAAGGTGAGTTGCATCCATAGAGATAACATCACATAAAACATTATCAATGTAATGCCCAATAGAGAAGTGATGTGGCATTGCCTTGATACCACATCACCTATACCTTCGGAGAGCCATTGAAGGCTATATGGTTGAGGGTGAGGTGTGGTGGGGAGGTTGAAATGCTTGACCACTCTTTCATTGACAATGTTGGCACAACAAACCTCCATCAATGATCACACTATGCGACGCAGAGCCCATGAGGCACCTGTTGTGGAAGAGGTTCTCTCTTTGGTCCCTTGTATCAACCTCTCGGACTGAGAGCACGCAGCGAGCCACTAAGCTAAGTGGGGTGCCGACTCCATGCTCAAGTGGGGCACAATCAAAGTTTTCATAGGCGGCTTCATCGGCGGTCTCAAGCTCTTCCTTTTTCGGGGTCTCCTCCTCATCCTCAAAAGACTCATAACCACTTTGAGAAGTAAACAAGACCCTCTTGTTGTTGGGGCACTCTGTTTGATAGTGTCCACGGCCACCACACTTGACGCATGCCCGATCACTAGATCTCTCAAAGGTGGGAGCTACGGCGCGCGCGCTGGGGGTGGGGCCGTGAGGCAGGGCAGTCAAGCGCGCAGCGTCGGCGGCACCGCTTGGCGTGGCCATGACTAAGGCGGGGCTGGGGCGTGGCTGCGGGGCAACACGCGCGGCTGAAGGAGAGGGAAATGACGGACTAGGAGTGGAGGCATACCTCGGCGGTTGTGAGCGAGCCCAAGCGGCTATTTTTCTCCTTTGTTGTTGGTTGTAAATCTCCATGGTCGTGTGAGTGAGAGTGTTGAGATCCTAGATTGGGAAGAGAGTCAAAGGCTCACGGATCTCAACATCAAGGCCACGAAGAAATATGGTGCGGAGGGAGGCGGGAGTGGTGGACACGCCGGCCTTGTGGACTAACTCCTCTAGCTCTCCAAAGAACTCAAGAGGTGTATGGCTACCTTGGTGGGCTAAGGCAATTTGGAGGCGCAATTGCTCAAGATAATCCTCTGGCACATACCGCTTGGTCATGACATGGATGGGTTGATTCCAAACCACAACCGGCGGCAAGTGGCGCCTAGCTCGGTCGGTAGTGAAGCGGAACCACCATGAGCGGGCATTGCCGGTGAAGTGAAGTGTGGCAATCTCAACATTCTCATAGTCTTCATATTGGCAATGGTTCAAGGCATATTCGGTGGCTTGCTCCAATCAAGGAACTTGGCGGCGTCATATTCACCCTTAAAGGGCTCAATGTGAACCTTAATCTCTCGGCGTTGGCCAAAATTCTGTTGTGGGCCAAAGTGATCATGGCGCCAGTCTTGTAGGGGGCGGTGATCATGGCCATTGGCTCGGAAACCGGCGGGCGGTGGTGGCAGCCAATGAGTGTCCCGGCGATCTAGTAGGCGCCGACGGTTGCCCTAGACTCGACCATGATCTCGGGGGTGCATGTCCGCCAAGAGATCCTCCACATAGGGCTCTTAGTACATCTTTCCATAGGCCTTATCTTCTTCATTGAACCCAAAGGTCTTATCTTCCTTATTAAAGGCCTTAAAATCGCCATAGCCGTACCGAGCATTAGGCACATCATCGGCGGTCGGGGCCGTGGCGGCGCGTGGATATGGCTCGCCATCCATGGGGGCTGCGTGGTCGTGAGGGCGCCGGCCGTGCGGCAGCCGAGCGTTGGGGTGGCCTCGGGGGCTCCACACGCCCCGAGTGGTTGTTGTAGTAAGAGGGCTCACGCGGCGGCGGCATTCTCCCGGCAAGGTCCCTAGCCTCAGAGTGAGATGGCGGACACATAGGCCCTTTGCCTCGGTCACGTGTCGAGGCCTCAAGATGGTGAGGTCGGCCGGGACACGTAAGGAGGCGCCGGTGAGAATGGGCGCTAGGTGGGACGGCGCCATGGCCAGAGTAGGCATCGGGGAAGTGGCGGAGATGTTGGCCAAGCGGCGCTCAAGGGTTGCCACTCGTGCGTCGACGGCCTCCTTCTCGCGGCGCCGCTCGGCCTCCGCAAGCTCCTTCTCTCGGCGGAACTCGGCCAGCTCGGCTAGGGCGGCGCGCAATGTCTCGGCGGTGTCCTCTTCATGGAGGGCGGCAACCGCTTTGGCGCGGTTCTCCTCAGCTAGTCTAGCCGCAAAGGATTCGGGTGGGAGTGTGGGCGTGGAGCTCTGGTTGCTCCTAGTGTCGGCCTCAAGGTGATCCTCCAGAGTTGACTCTCCTATAACAATAACAAGGCAAAACAAGTCAAAAGTTCAAAGAAATCATACCAATAGAGGGATAATAAGCTAAGCCTAAGACAATCACAACAAATCCAAAAGATGAAGGCTTAAGGAGAAAGCACAAGGTCGTGGGTAGTTTTTGACTTGCAAGACTTAGGTAGAACTTAAACAATTTAAGGACAAGGCAAGACAAAGAGAGCAAGTCAAAGTAAACAAGTCAAAAGCATGGCAAATAATTCCAAGATCACTAATTTTTTTTTAAACAAGTATGGAACATAGGCATACAGCTTGGTAAAATGAGTTTAGAGTAGTTGAGCAAAGTGACAAGGAAAGAAGAATGATGGGGAGGCAAGCTTAATGAACCTTGGATGGCAATTGAATGGAAACTTCCCTTTTGGCGTTAGGCCTTTGAGTTCGTCCAAGGAGATAAAATTACAACTTTTTATCTTTCCTTGGAGACTTTGTTGATTTTTCTTTTGTTTTTGACTTTATTTCCTCCTTTTTTTTGACTTGGAAAGACAATAAATAAAAAAGAAATGTGTAACTTGGAAGGCTACTTGACCTTGGACTTGGGAAGACCACAAATGTGTTTGAATGGGCAACCAAGGGGTGTAGACGTTTTTGGCATGTACCACAAATGTGTTTGGTGGTCAAAGTTTGAATGGAGAAAGATAAGAGAAGACTTGACACTTTGGGTGACTACCATTCAACCTACCACACTAGGCTACACACACAGAATCTCACACAAGCTAAAGGAAAGATAGCTTTCTAGAAATTACCCAAAATGGTACTAGACAAGTTTATTTTTGACCAAACGAAATGTTAGGGTTTGCCACTTAGGGAGAAGTTACATGAATGTGTAAGAGTATGGGGGAATGGGGTGGGTTTCTTCAACCTTGGACCAAGGCCAAAGGTACGGCCGTTGGCTATGGCACGGAGGGTGGAGGAGCGCTGGTGGCCGACGGCGAAGGGATGGTGGCAGGTGGTGGTCACAAGGTGGCGGAGCGGAATTTTTTGTGGATTTTTGCGGCTTTTGGGGGGGGTGAATAATAAACATTAACAAGCATAAAACGAGAAAAAAATTGAGAAGAAAAGCATTTAACTTGGCCTTTGAGCTCTGATACCAATTGATGTGAAACAAGGTGGTTGAAGGCCTTGTCTCACTTGCTTGAGCTCCGGATCTTGGCACAAGTAGGCTTGAGCTTCTTCTCCAACAATGGCTGGCTTGGGACTGTTCTTGGGGTCTCCTTGAAGGTTGGTTGAAGGCGGAAGCAAGAGGGAACCTCCTTTGGGCTGCCGAGAAAGACAATGGCTAGTCGCGAGGAGCAAGGGCCAAGGGAACCTCTAGAGGAGGTTTCTTGGTTGGCTTCTTCGAGGAACAAGATCAAGAGAACGTTTGTGAGTAAGGAATGCGTGAGATTGAGAGAAAGAGAGGAGAATGAGAAAAGCTTGAGTTGATAGATAAATTGGAAGGCGTAGGGAGGTAATCCTCAACCCAAGCTTGGAAATCCAATTCTAAAACTTCAACTAGTTACAAATGAACAACTAAAGGCATTTAAATAATAGGGTTGCTAGTGGGCTGAGATCCATGTGCAAATGGGTCTACACGCCCAAAATAGAAAGGTCCAAAACATAAATCAATGACTAAAAGGGAAAGTGGATAAAAGCCTTGGAAAGGCTTGGATAGTTGCGGCCACTAGGCCAGCCATGGGGCATGCGCCTATGAGTGTCATGGAGTTGAGGCACGCCCGGTGCCATCTTGGTCTTCATGTGTGGACATAGTCACCAAAGTTGATGAGTGCCAACCATCCATCAACAAGGAACCTCAAGGCCCGGTGACTAGGGCCCGGGCCCGAGCCATGGCCTAAGCCATCACCACCTGAGTCCACCGTGCCCTAACTAGCCAAGGCGCCGAAGAGCCTCTAGCCCAAGGTCCGCGCCTACTCTTGTGCTTCATCGTGGAGGAGCCAAGGACTTGACCACCAAGGCGCCGACGCCTCAATGTCATGACACTCAAGCATCGACCATGCCACACCAAGGCATCGATGCTTCGATTGCAAGGCATTCAAACGCGCGCCCCTACAACAGCATAACATCACGCAACATGAAGTGGTGCCTCTCGCCAACGCACCCCTACAAGATCCAATTCTAGAGCTCTCGGAGGAACAACGCGAGATCCAAGCACTTCGACGCCAAGTTGCCGAATTCCAGGCCAAAGAACGCGCTGCGCTGGCCCAACCCACACAAACCTTGATGGTCCCAATGGACACTCTGGGCGCGCCGCATCAAACTGAAGTCGGGCCAAGTAAACAACGCGTTGATAAGGGCAAAGGACAGATGCCTTCCACCTCCAACTTACAACCAAGGCTTCAAAGAATCCAATCGGTGATAGAAAGCCGCCAAGGCTATGTGTCACATCGTGACCGCTATGCACCACAAGCAACACCAGCCCGTGATGAAACCGACTCTGACCGCGACGAGGTTTCCCATGGTGAGTACTCTGAACCTTATGACTTCAATGACAGGAACGAAGCCAGAGGAACAAGACGCCAATGTGGGATTGCCTCTACACCGCTGGCCGACAGAGCCAGACGAGATGAACGCGACGAGGGTCGGCCGTGACGATCCAATCGCGCCCAAGACGCTGGGCTGCGTCAACATCGCCATGCCCCCACCCCAGTCCCATTCAACGTGGAGGACCACTTGGGCCACCAAAGTACGCGGACGCCTCACTATGGCTCGAATGGCTACTTCTCCCACACTCCTCTTCACCAAGACGAGTTCGAGGAGTTTGATGATGAAGAGATGGAGGACTTAGGGATGATAAATCCAGGGATGTTCCATCCCCCACTCGGTGATCCCATGGAACAGCAAAACCGCCCCGCCGATTGGATCCCTACACCTAGGATCAACCAAGGCGCAAACATGGCCAATGCGTCCTTCGACAAGCGCGATGAAATGGAGAGGAGGCATGACATGCCTTACGATGTTCGCCGTGACGCGCCCCACCAAGGACACCAGCACCGCAGACGCGCCCAGGGGATGGAGTAACAGGTCCCATTTGGCAATGATCGCGACAATGTTGGCACGCGAAGGCAACAACAAGGGCATGCACAGTTTCAATAGGCCCAAGGCCAACCATATGCCCCCTTGGACATCCCAGCACCGCAATTACAACAAAGGCCTCAGTCCAATGCTCCCAGGCTCAATCGCCATGATATCAAGATAAAAATTGATTTTTTTTATTGGTGAATACAACCCTGCATGAAATGACACCTATCAAATATCCCCACACTTAGACCTTTACTCGTCTCGAGTAAATTAAATCAACCATACTCCACTCATCAAATATCAAGGCCTCAGGAAGTGTGACAACAGATGATACCAATGACTACAACAGCTCAACAATCAGCCCTAGACATCCAAAACACATGATGCGAGATGAATCTACTCATAATTCCTGTCTAGCTTCTTATTGCTCCACAATGGCCTACCCGAGTCCTCCTTATGGCTCCCCTTCTTATGACGCCTCGCCAAGAAATATAGAGAAATCCTAGAATCACTCTTCTTCTTTTACGCTCATCTTGCCTAGGCGCCCTTTCGGGTTTTTACCTAGCCACTCATTTCATTTTGCTAGATATCTCACATATACTCGCATCACTCTAGTCCAATTTTGCCCTGGTCTATACCAGCCGGACTACCTGCTTTTTACCTGGACCGCCCTTTCGGGTTTTCAGTCCATCCCAGGATTTTGGTTGCCTTTTTACCTGTTTTTGGCTTCTTCTTTTTTTACATTGAGGACAACGTGTGTTTTAAGTGTGGGGATATTGGGATTTAGACTCACTGCTTATCATAGCTAGTGTACAGATTTTATTCTTGCATTTCGTTTATTCTTGCATTCCCCCTAGGGATCGAAATAGTCGTTAATTTTTGCTTATAAATTGAAACGTCGTCATCTGGATCCCCGGTCCCGTCGTAGTTGGGCATGTTGGGGACATGGAATTTCTTGGGAATTTCCACGCGTGCAATCGCTTCCGTGAAGGGCGAGTCTTCGTATCCATCGACCGTTTCTTTCTCGATCGGTTGAGGAACCCCCGAGATTCGCGCGATACGATCATCCAAGGCCTTGAGGTGCTCCCCGATAGCTTGTTGGATAAGAGCTTGGATATCGATTGGAGCCGGTACTTGTGGAGCGGTTGCTCGGACTTCTGGGAGTCCGGCTACGAGATTGTTAGTTATACCAGCAGAGATTTGGGGTGTCTGAAACATTCCAGCGGGCATAGAAGCCTGGGTTGGTGCAATAGGAGTCACGTCTGCTCCGTCCATATCGAGTCTGGTGGGTAGTCCTTCAGTATGACTACACGTCTGGATCCCCCAGGGTTTGATGCAACCGATTGTACCTGAGATTTCAGCATTTCGTTCTCACGGGTTAGTCGAGTAATTTCATATTCAGATTGAGTACTTAGCTTTTCGGTCCTGGTGCGTTGTTGGACCAATTCCTCTTGAAGGATTTCTATGGCTTTTACGAGTTCCTGGATTTGAGGATTTCCAGTTGGTTGAGCGTTGGCGTTCTCGGTCAGGGCTTCGACCATGGGGTCGACCTGATTTTGCTCTTCAGTGGTGATTGCGGGGTTTCCGGCGGTGTCCATGATTGAATTGGATCCTTGATTGGCTAGATGCCCCACGGTGGGCGCCAAATTGTTTTGGGGCGAAAAGACCTTACCGATCCTAATTACCTTTGAGAGTGCAATTAGACAATTTGTTAGACGAATATATCTAATAAATCCAAATCAAATCAATAGAATAGATGAAATTGAAACTGAACGAGCGATTGAAGAGCTTATCTCCCTCGAATTGATGATCTATCGAGTGAGATTTTAGATGTCGGTCGCTTGAGTGAATCTAGAATACTTCTGATTACGAGAACTGAATTCGAGAGCAAGATTGAGAGGAAATGATAGTAGTAGTTCGTATTGATTCAAAATGTGTGTGTCCATAATTTCTTCTTTTCTATACATTTATACAATGCAAATAATAACGTTGGAACCTAATCTGGCACTATCGGATTTCATGGGAGATCAGTTGGATTCTTCCCGAGATCTTAGCGGAGTGCGTTTGTGTGCTCAACCCATCACGCGTCGCTCCAACGAACTGATTCGATCTTCCTGCTGGTCGCGTCCGTGGGCTAGATACAATTGGGCTTCTACCAATTTCCCAGGCCCAACAGTATATATTGCTAGAACAACGCTATTATACCTATTATTACTGTAATAAATTTTGGTGTGGATTTAAATGTAACTTAAATGCTAGATTAGCACGATTATTCGTAGGAACGCTAATGCCTTATGAGGATTAGTCGTTCCTTTATAACTTGGTATTAGTCGGAATAATTCTCTAATACTTTTAAAGGTCATGACCATTGCTTCTTATCCACCCGTTAAGGATAAGAGGTGTTTAAGCACCTTGCTAGTGCCATTGGGTTGGGCGTAATGTCACCCTGTGCTATTCTCGTAGTCACTCGAGATTGTATTAAAAGCTTAACGTGAATATACGTTTTGTAATTAAATAAGATAAGTGCGGTTATGCACATAATTAATATACCCTCGGGCGAGGAGTATAACGTGGAAACCGCTGGGACTCTTGTTAGAGTAAGTCTTCTTTCCAATCTGGATTCGCGTTACGCGGTGAGGTTGTGATAGGTGTCATTTCATGCACCTTAACTAGTGATTATTGACACAATTTAGATGAAGTTTCAGTGTAAAATTAGGCTAAGTCTGTAACCCAGGGAAAGAGTTGAAGCAGTACAAATTTGAAGGTTTTACAGCTTAGTAAAGAGAAAAGAAGATGAAGGAGAAGATCTGCCCAGAACTAATGAAGAAAGCTACCTCACTTGGTAGTACAGGAGAGCAGACAAAAGGATGAAGAAGCTGGCCAATACCGCCACGCGCCTGAAGCCACTACGACCCGGCGGTGATCCTCAGAGAAGTGCAACGTGAAGCCACCGCCTCGCGGTGGGATATTACCGCCTCGCGGTGGGATATTACCGCCTCGTGGTGGAAGAGAAGGGTGCGCGGCCAGCGTGTCATTTGTTTCCATTTTAGTATATTTGGATTTTATGTCTTATTATATTTTATTTCCTTATTTTATTTGTTAGGTTAACTTTCTACGAACCTATTTAAGATCTTTTTCGTTAATTTTGAGAGGAGTCCGATCCTCTCTCTTTTGATTATTCAACTTCTAGGTTTTTGAACAATGGATAGCTAAACACTCTTGTTTCGCTAGACAATTGAAGCACTACAGTGAATTGGTTGTGAGATTTCTATTCCGTGTTCTATATCTTATTAAGTTGGATTGATTCTCTTGATTAAACTGTCTATTGATTTATGTTGATTCTTCTGGCGTAGCTAACTAGGTTTTTCGACATCTATCATATTGCTAGGATTGCATATAGGGGTTCCGAGTGCATATCTAGTGGTAAACACAATTGTGTGTGTAGGGGTTCCGAGCGTACAATTGTGAGTGAGAATCAGTTGCGTGTGAGTAGGGGAGTGAGTACTTGTACGTCTTTCTACTTGCATGTATCCTATATCCCTGTGTGCATTGCTATTGCTGTGTTGGTGCTAAGGTACGCTGGCAACTATGAGAATCAGTGGTATTTTATCATTGGCATAGTAATAAGTCTATCGACAACTGTGAGAATCGATAGTACTTAAGATCAGGGTGGGAACAATTATAAGATAGTAAAAGAACTTGGAAATATAGTTTTCAGTGATCAACCTATTGCATTTGTGGTGTGGATACTTGTCTGGTGGAATACTTTCTCTCATTATATTTCTTCTTCTGTTATTACTTGCACTTTTGTTAATCCTGCGATTATTCCAAAACCCCCCTCGTTACTTGTTAGTCACACGTTATTGCATGCAGATAACCGACTCCATGTGGGATCGACCCTGACTTACTTGTTATACTCTTTAGTAGGTGAATTAGGATTTCTTTGACAGGAAAACGACACCGGTTTCTGGCCCTGTCAAATTTGGCGTTGTTGCCGGGGAATCAAACATTCTGTTTGTGATTATTTGTGATTGACTGCGGTGTGGATCTATCTTACGATCCGCACCTTTGCTACTGATTCGCTACTTGTTGAAGTTCATACACAGACAGGTACGAATGGCTCAGACACTCCGACAATTGACTGCACCAGATCTGATACAGCAGCCGTTGGCTGTAAGCATTCCGCCACTTGCTGATGGTGTAACATTTGAGCTCAGAACAGGAGTGATACGATTACTCCCGAGATATTATGGACGAAGTGGCGAGGACCCCATTCTTCATTTGAATAAATTCCACAACATCATTATGAGCATCAAACCAGCCAACGTCACTGAGGATCAGATTAAAATGAGAGCCTTCGGGTTCACTCTTAAAGACGATGCTGAAGACTGGTATTATCATCTGCCTAGCGAAAGCATAGATTCATGGGCTAAGCTGCATAAGGTTTTCCTCGCACGCTACTTTCCAACCAAAATGGCAAATGCCTTGAAAAGGGAAATTACCAGCATTGAACAAGGTGAGGAGGAGACCCTCTATGACTATTGTGAACGGTTCGAGCGACTCTGCGCTAGTTGCCCGTTCCATGGCTTTGATAAGAAATCACTGGTGCTCTATGTTTACAACGGGTTGATGGATGATGAAAGAAGAATTATTGATGCTACATGTGGTGGTAGTATCCTGAATATGACCCCCGACGCAGCCATGACCACACTTCATAATATGGCTGAGGGTACTAGGGATTTTGATGAACCCCCAAGGACCAGATTTGTTGGCGCTGTCATCGCCTACGTGATGTGACTACGTTGCATCATGAACAAGACTCAAGCCACTCAAGCCAAGAAGAGTCAAGCTCTGCCACCGCCTCGTCTAGGGCATCCGAGCTAGGGCATGAAAGTTGGCCCGGCAATTCTCACAACCCTCCGAGCCATCTTTTGGGGGATGATTCCACTGGCCCTCTAGGAGATATGGAGCACAAGAATGCCTATGAAACTGGTGTGGAAGCAAGGGAGTGCCGCACACCTATGGTAGGCACAAGGGAGGCCGACACTCGGGTCCTTCCGGGTCGAATCACTCGGGCTCGGGCTCGAGCATTGCAAGAGGGACTCCAAGCTGGCTTGATGACCATGGGAGCGCCGAGCCAAAAGGAAGAGAAGGCCATGTGTGCCTTGGTGCAACAACTAGGTCAAGTGCCAGGTTTCTTTAGGCCATGTGGGGCTTGATTTGAAGAGGCATTTAATGCCAAATTTGTGTGGGTCTTCATGACATTTTTACCTTAGTTATGGGCTATGTTATGGTTAATATTCCAGCATTCAAGGCTGGGTATATTAGGGTAGCCGGCCCTTGTTTTCAAAGATGCAAAACTTGAACCAAAACCTTGTCTTTTTCACTCTCTTTTTCAATGGAGTTTCTGCAGCCTTTTAGGGTTTAATTTCATCATCTAGATAGCTTGAAAACCCAGGTTGTGAGTCATATCAACCTTCGTGCAAGGCCTCCTTTGGTGCGTCATATCCAAGGCGAGTTCTTCACTAGTTCTTACAAGGTGCGGTGCGTCATATCCAACCCTTGTAGGTCCATATCCCTTTGACTTTTACCCTATCTCTCCGCCTCAAATCTTGCCCTCAAAACCACCCTTGAATCACCCCAAGGTCATACAAAGAACCAGCCCAAGACGTGCTTCCAATCTGCCCTCAAACTTCCTCTCGCCGGAGCCAAGTTCCTTGCGGAAACCATCTGCGACACCTCAGTAGATTCGCTATATCTTCTGATTCCTCGATCGGTTCACTCTAAAATTTTGAGGCTTTCATCTAGACTTCCGGATCTACCACTGGGATTTGGAATCGCTCAATTCGGAGCCCGGAACAGAGAGAACCACCCATCTGAATACAGACGATTCCCCTTGCCGGGTTAGTGTTGTCTCGCCTAACTCCTTTGGCTCTTGTGGACTTCCTCGCACCGAAGGCTTCATCCCGATCCTCACGCATCACTATGAGTCACATGTATCGCAAGAAATTGCTTCTTTGAAGGAGGTCATTATGGGGATGGGCAAGCAAGAAGAGCCTCAACAGCACGCTGGTTGTGGAGTTTGCGCTGGTCCATTTCACAACACCAACGCATGCCCCCAACTACAGGATACCACTATTGCTGAAGTGTACGAAGCTGAAGGTCACGGGCCTGTTACACCTCAATATGATCAACTGCCACCGCAACAACCACGCTCTGTTGACCCACCAACGACTGGAAGCCCCTCTCTAACCGAAGAAATGCTCAAGGTCCTAACAATGCACTTCACAATGCATGTGCAATCTACTGAGGCCAACATAAAGAGCATAAAGGAGGCCGTGTTCCAATTATCCGATGAGTTTGCTGGGTGGAGAAAAGAGGGCATTAAAGAGGTTTCAAACGCAGTAACCCTCCGAAGTGGCAATGAATTACAAGTCGCCCCTACAGCTAAAACGGACGACAATGCTGAAATCGAAATTGATGATGAGCAAATTCCACCGCCCCGCGGTGATTCCCACCGCGACCCGGCTACAGCCCCCAGTAATCCCACGCCCTTGCCACCGCCCCGCGGTGATCCATACCGCCCTGCGGTGAGTCCACCGCCTCGCAGTGAAAGCCCAGAGCTCATAGATTTACCTGAGGATCCCTACGTACGTCCCAACTTCCCTCCCCTTGGATCTGAGAAGCCATCTGCCCCCTTCCCCAAGGCACTAAAGGAAAGGAGAGTAATTGATGACAAGGATCTCTTCGACACTTTCAGTAAGTGTGAGGTAAATATCCCACTCCTCAAGCTTGTCAAGAGTGTACCAAGGTATGCTAAGTTTCTAAAGTGCACTATAAAAAGAAACCAGAAGCTGAAGGGCAAGGAAAAAGTCAAGGTTAGCGAACGCGTATCTGCTGTATTCCAGAGGCGTATGCCAAAGAAGTGCGGAGACCCAGGTATGTGGAGCATTCCTTGTATTATTGGAGACACTAAGTTTGAAAAAGCTATGCTTGATCTTGGTGCATCCATTAATGTGTTACCCTATTCTCTCTACGAATCTCTTGGACTTAGACCTCTGCAGGAAATAGGAATTGTAATTCAATTGGCTGATAGGTCTAGTGTCTACCCTAGGGGAGTAATAGAGGATGTCCTTGTTATGGTTGATAAATTGATATTTCCTGCTGATTTTTATGTCTTAGATATGGAAACAAATACGAAGGCAACTCCTATACTGTTAGGTAGGCCGTTTTTAAAAACTGCTAAGACTAAACTTGATTTGCAAAGTGGGACACTTTCGATGGAATTTGACGGGGAGAAGGTGGAATATAACATTTATGAAGCCATGAAACACCCCGCTGAAGACCATTCTCTATGCTCCATTGATGTGATCGATTCTATTGCACAGGATGTCTTTGATATTTCTGGTCCTGATGAGTTGATGACCATTGTTGAAAATAATTTGGACTTTTCCTATGAGGAATACTCTTTACCCTCTAACATGCAGGAAGCCATCGCTCAGCTGGATGCCCATGGTAAGTACTCTGCAGATCCTTTGGGCGTTGGCCCCATTCTACTAAACCCGAGCGAAAGGCTCGTTCCTTCTGTTGAACAGGCTCCTGAGATCGAATTGAAGCCGCTGCCAGACCATCTCAAGTTCGCTTTTCTTGGAGCCAACGACACCCTGCCAGTCATTGTGTCTAACAAGCTGACTGCAGACCAGGAAATGAAGCTATTAGGCGTGCTCAGGGAGCATAAAACCGCGATTGGATGGACCATTGCAGACATAAAAGGGATAAGTCCCTCGACTTGTATGCATCGGATTCTCCTTGAAGACGGAGCTAGACCATCCAGGCAGCCACAGAGAAGGCTCAATCCTCCGATGATGGAAGTGGTGAAGAAAGAAGTGCTAAAACTCCTCAAGGCTGATATGATCTTCCCTATTTCGGATAGCCAATGGGTAAGTCCAACCCAGGTGGTCCCTAAGAAAGGAGGTATTACTATAGTGGAGAACCAACAAGGAGAGTTAATTCCCACCAGGACCACCACAGGATGAAGAGTGTGCATCGATTACCGTAACCTGAATGCGGTAACTCGGAAAGACCATTTCCCCCTGTCCTTTATTGATCAAATGCTAGAACGCCTTGTTGGGCGACCCTACTACTGTTTCCTCGACAGATATTCAGGATATTTCCAGGTGGCCATTGCACCAGAAGACCAAGAGAAAACCACTTTTATATGTCCCTTTGGCACCTTTGCATACCGCAGAATGCCATTCGGATTGTGTAACGCACCCGGTACATTTCAACGATGTATGGTTAGTATCTTCTCTGAATATGTTGAGAAATTCATTGAAGTATTTATGGATGACTTTACAGTGCATGGGACTAGCTTTGATTCACGTTTAACCCATTTGGCCCTCGTACTAAAGCGATGTGTTGATACCAATTTGGTTTTAAATTATGAAAAGTGTCATTTTATGGTAGAACAGGGAATAGTACTGGGTCATATTGTCTCTGCTAGAGGTATTGAGGTCGATAAGGCGAAGATTGATGTAATTCAGTCTTTGCCTTATCCCACTAATGTGCGTGAAGTGCGCTCCTTTTTAGGTCATGTAGGTTTCTATCGAAGATTTATCAAGGACTTCTCAAAAATCTCCTCACCCCTATGCGAGCTACTAAATAAGAAAGTGACCTACGCATTCAATGATGAGTGCAAGGAAGCGTTTGATTGCCTGAGAGAATGCCTGACAAGTGCACCCATCATTCAGGCACCTGACTGGTCTCGCCCATTTGAGATCATGTGTGACGCCATCGACTATGCAGTGGGAGCAGTTCTAGGACAGAAAGTGGGACGGGCATCCCATGTGATTCATTACGCCTTCATGACTCTGAATGGAGCCCAGAGGAACTACTCTACTACTGAGAAGGAAATGCTGGCGGTTGTCTTTGCCTTGGAAAAGTTTAGGCAATATCTTTTGGGAGTCAAGGTGATTATCTACACAGATCACGCTGCTCTTCGTTACCTGATGACGAAGAAAGAAGCAAAGCCAAGACTAATCTGATGGGTTCTCCTTCTCACTGAATTTGATGTGGATATCCGTGATAAGAAGGGAACAGAGAACCTAGTCGCAGATCACCTAAGTAGGCTCGTCCATGAGGAAGATAAGCCCGGAGAACATAGCCCCATTCACGGCACCTTTCCGGATGACACACTTTTTATAATAGAAGGAAGTTCAGAAAATAAGCACCGCCCCGCGTTGTCCACCACCGCGACCCGGCGAGTCGTAGCCAGTATGAAGTTGGAGATGCCACCGCCCCGCGGTGGCCACCACCGCGACCCGGCGGTAGATTTGTTTGACAACCAGGAGAGCTCACCGCGACCCGCATCGATAGTACCACCCCGCGGTCACATATCTGGAGTCACACTTTGCTCTGGAGACACCTCTGACCCTCCCTCTCACATAGCCATGGACGTCTTCGGAATCCGTTCTTTCAGACCTTGGTACGCAGATATCGTAAACTATCTGGTTCGAGAGGAAATACCCCCGGATTACACCAGAGCTCAAAAGGCGAAGATACGGAGAGAAGCTCGCCACTATGTGTGGGATGATCCTTACCTGTGGAAGCATTGTGTCGATCAGGTAGTGCGCCGATGCCTCCCAGACAATGAGGTACAATCTGTCCTTAACTTTTGTCACTCTGAAGCATGTGGGGGTCATTTTGGAGCGAATAGGACTGCTAGGAAAGTATTGGAGGCAGGATTTTATTGGCCGCACATCTTTAGGGATGCTTACGCCTTCTGCAAATCCTGCGATCGATGCCAACGGGTTGGAAACATCACCAGAAGGAATGAAATGCCGCAATCATCATTAATCTTTTGTGAGGTCTTTGATGTTTGGGGCATGGATTTTATGGGACCCTTTCCTATCTCTCATGGGAATCTATATATATTGTTTGCGGTGGACTATGTTTCCAAGTGGATGGAAGCAAAGGCCACTAGGACCGATGATTCTAAGGTTGTGGCAGGTTTTCTCAAGGAAAATATTTTCTCAAGATTTGGAATACCCAAAGCTTTAATTAGTGACAGGGGAACCCATTTCTGCAACAAGACAGTGACTGCCCTACTGAAGAAGTATCACGTCACCCAGAGAATCTCTACAGCCTATCACCCCCAAACTAATGGGCAGGCCGAGAACTCCAACAGAGTGATTAAATCTATACTGGAGAAGACAGTAGCAGCTCATCGGAGGGATTGGAGCACCAAGCTCAATGATGCGCTGTGGGCATACCGTACAACTTTCAAGACTCCGATAGGAATGTCCCATTTCCGGCTGGTTTTTGGAAAAGCTTGCCACCTCCCCGTAGAGCTTGAGCATAAAGCGTGGTGGGCAATAAAGAAATGCAATATGCAACTGGATGAAGTGGGGGAATTCCGTAAGCTGCAGCTGCAAGAACTGGAGGAACTACGCCTTGAAGCCTATGAGAACTCAGTTAACTACAAAGCGAAGACCAAGCAATGGCATGACAAGCATATTCTACAGAAAGATTTTAAGCCAGGAGATAAGGTCCTCCTATTTCAATCCTGGCTCAAGCTCTTTGCTGGGAGACTGAGGTCCAAATGGACGGGTCCTTATGAAGTTGCTGAAGTTCACCCCCATGGTGCCATTGGACTGATAAACCCCAAGACATGCAACATCTTCACAGTCAATGGCCACAGGCTGAAACCCTATTATGAAGGCTTTGATCCAACCCATGTTGATGCAATAAGTTTCGGAAGCCCTGAGGCTGAAACAGGGTGAGCCATAGCCTACGTCGAGCCAACGACGTTAACCAAGGCGCTGTTCGGGAGGCAACCCGGGTTAGTTATTTGATATTTCCCTTTCATTAGATTATTTTCGTAGTTTATTTTTGCTTTGTTTTGTCCGCCTGTTACTCACATTTCAGGTACGAAAGTAAATCCGAGACGAGACATGTACCCATCTCGCGTCCACCGCCTCGCGTTGTAACCCCACCGCCCCACGGTGGATCTCACCGCCCCGCGGTGGAGGTTTGGTATGATTTCTCAACTAAAAAAAAATAACAAAATAATAATAATATAGAAGAAATAAAGGGCCCAAAAAAACCTTAAACGGGTGAGTAAAATTTTTATTTCTTTCGTTGGATACGAAGGATTTGACGGTGTCAGTTGGATCACCCCGCGATCCGGTATTTACTTGTACATTCATCACCCCAAAAACACTCCCGCCAAACCCTAATCCCCTTTTCTTTCTCTTCCCCGTCTCTCTCTCCGCCGTTACCCCATTCCAAGTCTAACCCTTCACTCCAAGCTTTCCCCGCCCCAATCACCCTTGTTCCTAGCCTTAGTAGTGGCACCCTTTCACCCCACTTTGATCCCCTCTACCCAAACCTCCCTTTGTAACGATTTCCGAACGTCCCCGTGGTGGTTCGTAGTTGCAGAGGGTGATATTTTGCTTTGGTGGTGTGATCGGCACAATCTGGGTGATCCTCCGATTGATCGGTGGTGTTAGTGAAGGATTCGTACAGTGACCGCCTCGCATTGCAGTCCCGCCGCCTCGCGCAAGTCGGATTTTGAATTTGGAGAAGAAGGTGAATAGTCGCCGCCCCGCGCCCACTTCACCGCGACCCGGCTACTACGCTCAGTAATCACCACCGCCCCGCGGTGACACTCGTAGTCATTCTTCAGTGGGTTGTAAGTCTTCCTTGCCTAGTTCTTTCGCTTCGAGCACTTACTTCATTATACAATGTCGAGAGCTAGGAAGGTTGGGATGACCGAGGAGGAGTGTCGAATGTATGATGTGGTGTCAGCAAGACATGTCCAGCCGACTCGCTTCTTTGATAGGGGATCACTAGCTGAGTTGGGTTTGTTGGAGATGACTCAACAATGTCTGGACAGGATGGGATTGGGGGGATTCCTAGACAAATGCGCGCCCATATTCCCTGAACTATGCTACCAGTTTATAGCCATTGTATCTCGAAGCCACACGCGACGCATCATCGATGGTAGGGAGCAGAAGTTCATCGCTGGGATCACCTTCAAATATGAGGGTCGGAGTTATGGTATCCCTATTGAGGAAATTAGGGAGTTGCTGGGTGTGTCAAGGCCAGCTACTGAGAAGTGGAGGCAGGGTCCCAACAAGGCGGACCTTAAGGAATTATGGACCACCGCAACGGGCACGGCTGAATATCAAAAGCGGTTAGAGAATAGTAACAAACTTGTCCACCCCTGCCTCCGCTTAGTCTACACAGTGGTGCTTCGGACATTTTGTGGGTGTATGGAGGAAAGAAAGGTTTCTCTGAAGCGCCTTGGTCTCTTCTCCCCGATGATCGATCCTTTAGATGAGGAGACCCCTGCATGGATTGTCATATGGCTGCATGAGCTGCAGCAGATTCACGAGGGCGCCGCGCGAGATATTGTTCAGGGTGGGCTGATCACCTTGGTTGCTGTGGCCAGGATTTCGATGGACACCATTCCTCAGCCACTCATGCCCATTCGCTACGACATTCCATATCTGCAACGGTGTGGTATGCTGACCATATCTCAGGGGCAGTATCTGTGGTGCTCCTACGGAGGTCACCTTTTGCGCCTCCCTCGTCCCCTGGCCTACCCGCGAGTTTTCACAGGCTGGTACATTCCGTCTGATGCTGAGATTATTCCTTCCGATGATGAGGCTGATCCGCCGGCTGCTATTTCCATGATTATGGATGTCGATCCCCCTGCTTCTGGCGCTGCCCCCACATCCGCATCGCCTTTTGAGTTTTCCTGGGATGACATGTTCATCCGTTTTGATGCCTTCACGCTGCATCAGGAGGCTGCGAATGAGGCGACACTGGCTCGGCTGCGAACTATACAGGCTGACATTGCCCGCGATATCACGGACCAGCTGAGTGCAGCTGAGGCCTTCATGCAGGAGTAGTACTTTGGGCGGCATCCACCTCCATAGAGCTTTCCATCATATCCACCTTTCCAGTGAGTCTTTGTTCTTTTCTCCCTATTTTGCTTTGTTTTCGTCTTTACATTGAGGACAATGTGTGTTTTAAGTGTGGGGATATTGGGATTTAGACTCACTGCTTATCATAGCTAGTGTACAGATTTTATTCTTGCATTTCGTTTTTCTATTCAGGTTGGTCGTGGACCCAAATAACTAAGGTCGTTTTTAAACTTGTGAGTAAACTTAACGTTCCCAAACATTTGTCATACGTTTCCCATAAGACTCAATTCCTTTGGAGTCATCTTTTTAGTACATGTCTAAACTTTAATCATTCTGTGAAAGTTCTGGGTTATGTATCGTTCCTTCGGTTGTTATTCGAGGGACAATGATAGTAAACGGTTACGATCACTAGAACCATTCTGTTTTCACCCTTGCATAGTCTTTCATTAGACTAACCAACCGGGTTTTATTCCTTACATGGTTGGCTGGTGTCATCCGTCCTATACGGCACATCAGTGGTTGGTCCCCAAAGTCTTGAAGTAACCAATTGAAGAGAGGCTTGCAGTTGAAGATTTAAGCGTCAGTGTTTTAAGGTTGTTGAGTATTACTTTAATATATTCTTATAACCAAGTCTTGTAATAGGGTTTATTATAAAAGTCTTCCGTTATAAATTCACTCTGTTGTAAAATCGTCGTTCTCATTTTATGAGAAGTCTGTTAATAAAAGGTTGAGTTTTATTTAAATATGTCTTTCACTGTTTAAATCTTTCGTTATTTAATATACTTATTTAAGCTTAATTGTTCTGATTAAAGCCTAGGGTGACTTTGGACAGTAACGTATGAGGTCACTGGTGTGTGATACGATCGACATAAGTCGGGGGTGTTACAATTATGGTATCAGAGCAATGGTTTTAAAATTCTTGGCCTACTGTTAGGTTTGAGAATTTTAAAAAATTAATTTCGAAACTATTTTCAACCTATTTTCCATTAAAAGGGAAATTCGAGAGTTTAAATGTTAAATTTAAAAGTTTTATTATTTCTTGGAATTTAATTTAAAATAATGGTTTAGCTATTTGAACTTCAAAAGTTAATTATAGTTGGTTTATAAATGGTGTGTTATAAGCAATTAAATTTAAAGTTTATGGTTATAACTTTAAAAGTGCGGTTTTGGTCTTAGTAAGAGTTTTGTGATAATCATATCACTAGTTTGAGAAACTAACTTTATAAATAATTATTTTATTAAGTTAAGTATATAAGGTTTAAAAGTATAAAGTAGAAAGTTTGAAAGTATAAGGTTTAATAATAAGTGGTTTTCAAACTTCTACAAGCTTCGAGTTGTTACTTATTCCTTAGATCCATTCTTAGGGATACTGTCTCTCCTTAGGATTAATGTCATTTAAAAGCTGACATTTCTCCTAGTGTATCCATTCTCAAGTAAAGGGAAGAAGATCGTTTCTGCGGTTAATGGTGGAGGGTCAGTCAGACTGATATAAAATTATTAGTTTGGACCCTTACAAATCGTATCATAACGTAATTGACTAAGTGTCATATCCAAGTCGGAAAAGTTCTAATCTGACGTCATGCTTCCTCAACAGATGGTGAACATAAGAAACACAATTCGTGCCGGAGTTGGGCCGAGTAACAACCCAAGGCTAAATCTGAGGAACGCCGCTAATCAGGCTAATCCTCGAGTGGTATTCGATGCTACGGCCATAGAGGCCATTCGTGGGATCGTCATGCAAGCGGTCACTGATATAATGCGGCCAATTGCACCACACACACAAGGTGTGCCGGTTCCTCAGGTTATTCTTGAATTTGAGGAGCCAGTGGATCTGGTACCTCAGGTCGACGCCGTCAGGAACAGATGGAATTACGGTCGAGCCTTGAAGGCCGTGAGCTCAATGAGGCCTGACAGTTATAACGGTACCGGAGAACCAGTCAGAGTGGCGTATTGGTTCTCGCACATGGAATGGTTGTTCAGGAACGTGGATTGCATTGAGGCTGAGAAAGTGCATATCGCCTCCCTTCAACTTAAGGATGTGGCTAGCGAATGGTGGGAGAGCACTAGTTTAGCTAACCATCCCGGGTTGAACTGGGGTATGTTCAAAACAAAGATGACTGGCCGTTTCTTTTCCCGTGCTATGAGAGAGGAGAAGCATAAGGAATTCCTTTACCCTACGACCGAGGGGTTGAAGGTGACAGAGCTTGCAGCTAAGTTCAATCATCTGTTGCAATATGCTGGACCAAAAGTGTCGAGTAAAGAGCAAAAGATCTGGTACTTCCATGGCTGGATGAATCCAGAAATCAAACCTCTGATGGTGCTCCACGGTTGCTCTACGCTAGAGCAATATGTGGATGCGGCCTACAAAATAGAGGCCACACTGGAAGAATCCGCCCGAAAGCGGGAGAAGCGGATTAAAGAAAGGGGTGGGCAACAGGATCGCCAGGTTGGTACATTCAAGCGGCCGGCATCGCCCACCAAGTTTGAGAAGTCTGGTCGCGCTAAGACCGAGACGACTCAGTCTGACTCCGCCAAAGGCTCAGGTTGGAGTAGCGGAGTGATTCAATGCCACAACTGTGGTGAAGTTGGGCATAAAAGTCTTAACTGTCAAAAGGAGAAGCGGGTATGTTATAACTGTGGGAAAGAAGGCCACATGAAAACATACTGTAGGCAGAGGGGCCAAGGACCAACGCAGTCATACCAGGCCTCAAATGTTGGCAATGGGCAGAACCCAAAACCATGGATGTCCGCCCCAGAGCAATCTATTGCTCGTAATAAAGGCAAGGCGCTTATGGAGTATTCGGGTCAGGGTCAAGGGCCGAATTTAATTAAGGTAACCAAGGAAATAGGTGAACTGTGCATGTAAGGAGTAAGGCCTATATGACAAGTGGAGGTACTAAGTTGAGGTATAAGTGAGTTCTATGTATGTAGCAAGTGGAATCATGATCGAATAAATAGTTCGACTTGGGTGATATAGGTTACGAAGACCAAATTTATCTAAAGGATATCAACTTAAGGAAGATAAGGTATGTACCTTGAGAGTGGTTTATAAAGAGAAAAGTTAAAAGAGAAATGTGTGTTCTCATGCGTAAGGTATAGCAAGTCTATGGCGATGATTTTGGAGATTATTATCCTAAGATAATTAAGACCTTGTGGATATAGTCACGAGTTACTACAGGTGTAGCACATGGAGATAGGATATGCAAGATAATGGTATGATTAAGGATACTAAGTTCAGGTAGTGAGGTTAATGGTGAAAGCGGTACCTCTACCTTAGTAACGTTAGTTTCGGGGTCGAAACTATTTTTAAGGGGGTAGTAATGTAATAACCCTCATGTTACCATAGGGGTAATATGGTAAAATGTATGATTGGTGAAAGCAAGTTATAAAATTCCCTTAAGTTATGAAAGGTCTAAATTATGGTTAACCTTACGTTAACTGTAATTGGAACCAACTTATAAATTTTAACTTAGAAATGCTTGAACCAATTTACAAGTGTTAAATGGGTTAGGCATGGTTAAACTTATAAGGTTGGGTAACTTATAATAAGGTCGCTTCTCTAAGCTGTTATCGGCCAAGTTTCGGGGTCGAAACTTCTTTTAAGGGGGTAGTAATGTAATAACCCTCAATTCAGTAAGGGTATTTGGATAATTTTCCCAACCCTCGTTCTGTAAGCGAGACGCGTTTGATGTTTTTGGAATTTCTGTAACTCCTATAATCTCTATAATAATCTTTTAGACGTTGATATATATGTTTGAGGTATTATCGGGTCTTAGAGTATTTTTATGGGTACTGGCATTTAATTCTAGCTTGAGTCCATGAGGGAGACCGCGACCAGAGGTCATAGACGCGATCGCGGCATTTCCGCGACCGCGGAAGTGTTTCTGCGACCGCGAAAACTTGTTTGTCCTCTTCTTCCAGAAGCTCGCGCGTGTCGCCGGTTAGGATGCCGCCATTACGCCAGGGGGAGGCCAATCGCTTCGTCTTCTCGGCGTTGGGCTTCTTTTGCTCTATAAAAGGGAGGTGGAGGCCATGGAAATCTTCATCCACAGCTCCCGATCTCGCTCTCTTTCTCTCGTTCTTGCCCTCGCCGGAATTCGTGCTCGTCGGAGTTTTCGCCGGAGTTCTTCGTGGTCGTCAGTGGTGCTTTGGAAGCTTGGAGTGATGGTGAGCCTCGTTCGTCGTCGTCTTCGTCGTAATCGGTGAGCCTCGAACCGATTTAGGATCGCGACAGGGGGAGATCCGCAACCACGGCTATGAACACCGCGACCGCGGCTATGCCCAGAAATCCGCAACCGCGGAAATCCAAACCGCGACCACGGCTTGATTTAGCAAGCGCGATCGTGGCTTGGAGGAGCTGGTCACGGCTTTGACCCTCGTTTCCCTTTGATTCTTTCGTTCGTATATTTTATCCGTTCGTATCGAATCTAACTTAGGGTTCCATCGTGGTTCGTCGTCGTCGTAGGAATCCGTAACCAGATTCCAGTTCCCAGATACCCGGAACCCGACAACTACGTTCGTCTCAATTAAGACAAGTGGCGGTTCGCTCTTGCTTATCATTCCATATTTTCTTTAGTTATCAATTATTTTTTATTGTTAATTAAATTGGAATGAAGTGTTGTTTTCGTTTGGGAACAGATTTAATAAAATGATGTGATTAAAATATGATATTATAATAGGTTGTATATATTGCTAGAACAACGCTATTATACTTGTTATTACTGTAATAAATTTTGGTGTGGATTTAAATGTAACTTAAATGCTAGATTAGCACGAGTATTCGTAGGAACGCTAATGCCTTATGAGGATTAGTCGTTTCTTTATAACTTGGTATTAGTCGGAATAATTATCTAATATTTTTAAAGGTCATGACCATTGTTTTTTAACCACCCGTTAAGAATAAGAGGTGTTTAAGCACCTTGCTAGTGCCATTGGGTTAGGCGTAATGTCACCCTGTATTATTCTCGTAGTCACTCGAGATTGTATTAAAAGCTTAACGTGAATATACGTTTTGTAATTAAATAAGATAAGTGCGGTTATGCACATAATTAATATACCCTCGGGCGAGGAGTACAACGTGGAAACCGCCCGGACTCTTGTTAGAGTAAGTCTTCTTTCCAATCTGGATTCGCGTTATGCGGTGAGGTTGGTCGTGGACCCAAATAACTAAGGTCGTTTTTAAACTTGTGAGTAAACTTAACGTTCCCAAACATTTGTCATACGTTTCCCATAAGACTCAATTCCTTTGGAGTCATCTTTTCAGTGCATGTCTAAACTTTAATCATTCCATGAAAGTTCCGGGTTATGTATCGTTCCTTCGGTTGTTATTCGAGGGACAATGATAGTAAACGGTTACGATCACTAGAACCATTCTGTTTTCACCATTGCATAGTCTTTCATTAGACTAACCAACCGGGTTTTATTCCTTGCATGGTTGGCTGGTGTCATCCGTCCTATACGGCACATCAGTGGTTGGTCCCCGAAGTCTTGAAGTAACCAATTGAAGAGAGGCTTGCAGTTGAAGATTTAAGCGTCAGTGTTTTAAGGTTGTTGAGTATTACTTTAATATATTCTTATAACCAAGTCTTGTAATAGGGTTTATTATAAAAGTCTTCCGTTGTAAATTCACTCTGTTGTAAAATCGTCGTTCTCATTTTATGAGAAGTCTGTTAATAAAAGGTTGAGTTTTATTTAAATATGTCTTCCGCTGTTTAAATCTTTCGTTATTTAATATACTTATTTAAGCTTAATTGTTCCGATTAAAGCCTAGGGTGACTTTGGACAGTAACGTCTGAGGTCACTGGCGTGTGACACGACCGACATAAGTCGGGGGTGTTACAAAGGGCTTTCGACCCGGTCGAATACGCAACTGGACAGGAGAAGAACTCTTCGACCCCAAAGAGTAGTTGTACCACAGGGCATCGAAGTTAAAACCGGCCCCAAACTGAACATTCAATAGATCTAAAACCCTAAGGATCCGCCATGCCTGCGGCATGACCTGACACGGCGCAAGCGTCAGAGTCGCTAAGAAATCCCTGACAAGAGGGGAGAACGGAAACATATGACCGATCCTAAACGGATAAGCATAGAAACAAACCCATCCCTCATAGCGAGCGTCGGCTCTCTCGTCCGGATGCGGCAACCTTGCGACCGTCTTAGGAGGAAAGCCTCCGACTTGGAGAATCTGCTCCAACTCCACCTCCGTTAGAGTCCCCGTCAAAGCGTCTACCTTCTTCAAAAGGAAAAGGAGGGGGACCTCATTCTTGCTCGAGTTCGAGCGAGTAGCAGTCGACTAGGAAGACTCGCTGGAAACCATTTCCAGAACAGAAAGAGAAGGAAATCGAAGAGTAATTTTTTCGAGAAAACCTAGACAAGCCTACCAGATCAGAGAGCAAAGGAAGAAGATGAAACCAAACCGTCAGAAACTTAATTCGGATTTATGGAGGGAATCGGCAGGTCGTAGAGACGTCCCATCGTGTAGCGGGATTATCACCACGTAGCCCTCGCCTGTCGCGCCCAGATCGGAGGGTGTTGTGTGGGATGAAAGTTGTTTGAACTCCATCGCACAGCTGCCATGAAGCCCAAAACAACTTGGGGCTATTGTTGGGCCCAACATACTCCAAAGGGATCGGAGCAAGCGAATTGGGCCAAGGTCCAGGCGAAGTCGAAGGCCATAAGAAATTAGAAGGAAGCGACGGACACTCCTCAGACGCACGGGATCCGACCAGCTCCGAAGATTTCGCCCAGGACATTAATTGCTTGGTCAATGGCAACGGTAACGAAATTAAACACGAAGATTACGATGGCATTCAAGAGCAAATCCCGAAGATCACGCGTGGAATGAATAGAAGATATTACGAAGACAAGTAACGGACACAAGAGGAAGCTACCATAAATAGATCACGAAGAAGCAATCGACAGAACACATGTCTACACAGTATTCACTCACTTAGCTTTCAAAAGGCTTACCAGCATATTCGCTCTCGCTCAAGCTCCCTGGGATACTACCCGATCATTATCGGTCGAATCACCGATACCGCCTGTCGAACAGGACTCGATCCCTTACTGTTCAAGGATAAGTTGTACTCTGATCTGATTCTATCATCGATTGATCAATAAATCATATTGCTATTTTGCATCTACTCTTTACTTGGTTGATTATCTATTTGGTTTGGATTGATTTTATATTATCCGATCGACTAGTTACCCCGTGTAAGGTGATTTAGGTCGACTGATCTTTTCACCCAAAAACAACCTCCCGATAGGGCCCGGTGGTAGGAGGGTCTCGGTGGTCAGTATGGAGCCCCAGGCAACGGAGTCTCAGGCGACGGAGCCCCGAGCGGCGGAGCCCTAGGCTAAGGTCGGGCGAGATGTCGACAGCGGTTCCAGCGTATCCTCGGGGTCGTCATCGGATGATTCTGCCTCAGATGGAGCGGCTGAGATACCTTGTGGCAGGGTCGTTGTTCCCATTCTAGCCGAGAGAATCCGGTCGGTCCGGCTCGAGGGGGATGACGACTTCAGGAAGTTCGTGCGCGAGCATGGTCACTGCTCTAACCTGACCTACGCAGACCTTCAGGCAATCCGGGAGGAATACGACTTTCCTCCTGGTATTTGCTTGTGTTGCCAATGCCCAAGGGGCGCTCTTTGTATGCGTACCCGTAAGCAGTGGCGACCAACTTGGAGGCCCTGAAGGCCGGCTTGCGCTATCCCGCCCACGGCCTAGTATTCGAGTTGCTGAGGGGCTTGGGGGTTGCACCAATTTAGCTACACCCGAACGCATGGAGGTGGTTGTTCGTCTTCCTGGTGAGGTGCCATGAGTTGGGGGTTCGTCCCAACTTCTGGCAATTCGTTACATTGTTCTCGGCCTGGACCTTCAAGCTTGGCTACTTCACACTGAAGGTGGAGGCGAGCAAGACGCTGGTTCTTCCTTCCAAGGTTAAGGGTTGGGAGTCGAAGTGGTTCCTGGTCGTGAGTGAGGACGTCGAAGGCCTTGGCGTGACGAACGTCCCCTCAATTAGGTCTAAACTGAAGTGCTCAAATGCTCTGCCCGTGGACGTATGGAAATAATTTGCTGACCAATTCGTGGGCCCTTCCAAGGAGTTGATTAAATGTGCCAACTTCCTGGCGCTCGAGAGTATGACTGTCGCGGGGTTATTTGGTTTGCGGGCAAATCCCGGCAGCCGACGATGGGGTAGGAGCCCCCATGCTACTCCGCGACCCCAGCGATGGCTCGTCACTACATCTCTTTCCTTCTTTTTGATGTCTAATCCTTCGTGCTTTTCCTCTTTTCTTGTTTTTGCAGACGACGGGATGGAGTCAAGAGACTTTGAGAGCATTGGCGAGTCTGGGGGGGGGGGATTTGGCGAAGGGTCCAACCACCAGGCCGACCCTGGTGCGGAATCAAGCTGCAATCTTGGACGTAAGGATGGGGTCGGGGATCATATCATGGGGCATACGTGGGCTAGCATGCAAGACCCACAACTCTAGGCAACGACCCTAGAGGGGATTACGGTCGGGGGGCTATAGGGCAGGTGCATGTCGCTAGACTATTAGCATCGCCCCCACATATTGTAACGCTTGAGGACACTCCGCCGGGGGGAAGGGAAGTCGGTTCTCACGACCCGCGGGGCCTGACTTTGTTGCTGGGCAGGTTGCTGACTCTTCCGGTGCTTCTTGTCCGTGAGGTGGCCAATGTTCTTGATACCCTTGTCAGCTTCCCTATGGGAGAGGCTTACGTGAGGGACCCAGCCCTCTCGGATGAGGGCATCAATTCGGTGATGGATGCTTCATGGTTAACAGTGCGTTTCTTTCTTCTCCTTTGTCGGGTGGTGTGTCAGACGTTATAGGAGTAACCGATCCCTTGCTTTTGATTTCCTTGTAGGCGGGACTCATGCTCGGGGCGCATAACCAGCGTGCCCAGTCATCGCGGGATGCCGAGAGGCAGGCGGAAGAGCGGGCGCGGCATGCTGAGGAGCAAACGCGGTGAGCTGAGGAGCAAGTACGACAAGCTGGGGAGCAAGCCCACCAGGAAAGGCGAAGAGCTGAGGAAGTGGAGCAAGAGGTCACCCTACTTAACCATCAACTCTCCGAAGTCTCCGTGGGAATAGAGGCCGTGAAGGCGGGGGCCGAGGCTGCTAATCATCGGGCTGAGAAGGCCGGGAGGGAGCTTTCCCGCCTGGGTCAGGAGCGCATTGGGCTTATTTCGGAGGTCGAGAGCCTGAGAAGTATTGTTGTCAACTTCGACAACCAAAGGAAGGCGATCCGTGACGAGGCGGTGGCTAAGTTCGCGAGGGGCCTATGCCAGAAGCGTAGGTTTGTGCACTTCTCGCATCCTTTGTATGAGGCCGGGGGCCAAGATAGCGTGAACCAAATGGCTTGTCATGCCGTTGTGATGCCTATCAAGTTTGACTCGCGTGCCCAGTCTATAAGGCATGGCCGCCCCGTTCTTTTCCGGCCCCTCAAGCTGGGCAAGGTGGTGGGTAACTACCCAGGCGTGACGGAAGCTTGGGATGTGTCCACTCTTTTCGATGGGCCGACTGTGCCAGAGAAAGAGAGTTGCGGCAAGAAGAGAAAAAATGAAGAGCTTTCTTCACCACCTCCCTTGTCGGGGAGCGCTTTGCATCTGGCTGTTACTCCCTCCGCAGTAGCAGAAGGGTCCTCGGCGCTTCACATACCGCTGGTCTTTCGGACACGCCGAGTAACCAAGCCCGAAACGACGAGTTGCTGGCTAACATTCTCGTGGAAGCTGCGGGGGGTAGAGGCCCTCAAGATGTTGTGGACACGGCTTCACGGGTTCCTAATCACTGAGTCTTGGTCGAGCGGCCTATCTTGCATGCTTTTCCCTTCTTTCTCTATTTTGCTGGTTTGGACAAGTTTTTGAACAGTTTCCTTTGTAATTAATGCACAGTTATTACAGCTTTAGGCTTAGAACAGTTAAGGCCAACTCTTGCTATATATTGGTGCTTCTTTTACTTGCTTGTTTCATTTGTGTTCTTCTTCCCACTCTTCTTTCGTGCTCTCTTGCTTGTCTTTCTTTTCTCGTGTGTTTTTGGAGTTTGTAGCAGATGGATCATCCTCCTGGTTTTCCTCCTTTGCCCGTTCGTTCTACCGTGGTGGTGTCGAGAGTCCCCAAGACGGAGCCTCTATCTAGTCCACAAACAAGTCCTCCTTCTGTGGTTGGCCCTCCCACTGTGGCAGTGTTAAAAGTCCATTGGGGAAGGCTCATATCTAGGCGGCGAGGCGATTAGGCAGTGGCCGCCTCCCATCGCTACATCGGCAGATGTCGATGGTCATTCGCGGTGTCCATTAATGGCTTTACGTATGAGGAGCTTATGGACATAGCTGACGTGAGGGACCCAAACTATAGGGTTTTGGAGGCTCATTACTTTCCTTACTCGTCCGAACTTCCTCGCGTCCTTCGTCGACTAAAAGATCAGTGGGACGCTGACGCGATCTACGCTTTTAGCCGGTGCGAACCGATGTCGATGTTCGTAGTTGGGGATCACATAGTCGAGCCTCCGGATACTTAGGGCTTCTCCGCGAGTTACATTGCAAGAGGCCACTAGTTACGATGCCAGGTTATGTAGCTTGACATGTGTAGCCGGCCCAATTTTCCTTTTGGCTCCTCCGCGGGCGGGTTAGGGATATCCCTTAACTATCCTCGTAAGGGGGGGGGGGGGGGGGGCTTTCTAGAACTTCTGTTGTTTAGGCTTAGTAGCTCTTAGCCGAAAGTGGCTTTGTATGATACCTTTGTAATAGCTTGCTCTCTTCTTTCAATGAATAAAACATATTTCCGTCATTCTTCATTTCGTCTTTTTTCTTGCGTTCTTCTTTCTATTGTTGGGCTACTCCCATCCCCCTAGCCCGTGGGGTTCTCTTGAGTGCGTCGTGCCAAGTGAAATCCGCGGGGCAAATAGAATAGCTGACCCTTCTTTGTGCTTCTAATGTTAAAGGCCTTTGCATGCGTTCCTTCGTTTGCGTTGCTTCTCTCCTTTGATTGACTTTACTTGGCTTGCGTGCCCAATTATGGCTTTCGTGTTGCTCGAGGCAAATCCCTTGTTGTGTTCGTTTACACTTGTATGTGATTGTTGCCTTTGTTTCTCGATTGCTTCCCTGTGCTCTAAGGGTTGTTCCCGGCCTTCCAAGGGCTTCCAACCTTGCGGGTTTGAGGTGATACGTTGTTGTTTGCCGCCGTTCTTGCCGCGGGCTTGGACATCATTGTGGTTCTTTTGCTTCTTTGTTGCATTCATTTGGCTCCCCGTCCTTGGTGCTAATGTCACTTGTTTGCTCGCCTTCATCATGGTCCTCATGTTGTATTCCTACCGTGCACATACTGCTAGATGCGGCCTTACTTGCTCTGCGGGTTGCGTGATGTACGCTTGTCGCTTGCTGCTTTGCATTGGGTCATGTTGCCTTCAGCCATTCCCTGACCTTTTAGCTTTGCTTCCGCTCGCTTAACACTGCTTTTCATCGCTTTTCGTTGCCCTTTGTTGCTTTGGTACTATTCTCGCCCCTTTTGCGGGCTTAACGTCGCTTTTTGTTGCTCTTCTTCACTTTTTGTCGCCCAATATTGCTCTCGCCCCTTCCGCGGGCTTCATGCTGCTTTTTATTGCTCTTTCTTGCTCTTTGTTGCTTAATATTGCTTTTGCCCCTTCTGCGGGCCTAATGTTGCTTTTTGTTGCTCTTTGTTGCTTTAGTATTGCTCTCGCCCCTTCCGCGGGCTTAATGTTGATCTTTCTTGCATAGTATTGCTTTGGCCCTTCATTCGGGCCTAATGTTGTTTTTTGTTGCTCTTTCTTGCTTTAATATTGTTCTCGCCCCTCCCGCGTGCTTAATATTGCTTTTTGTTGCTCATTATTGCTCTGTATTGCTTAATATTGCTCTCGCCCCTTCCGCGAGCCTCATGTTGCTCTTTGTCGCTTGTTGTTTCTTAATATTGCCCACGCCCCTTCCGCGGGCCTCATGTTGCTTTTTGTTGCTTAATATTGCTCTCGTCCCATCCGTGGGCCTCAGGTTGCTTTTTATTGCTCTTTCTTGCTTTTTGTTGCTTAATATTGCTCTCGCCCCTTCCGCGGGCCTCATGTTGCTTTTTGTTGCTCTTTGTTGCTTAATATTGCTCTCGCCCCTTCCGCGGGCCTCATGTTTCTTTTTGTTGCTCTTTCTAGTTTTTTGTTGCTTAATATTGCTCTCGCCTCTTCCGCGGGCCTCATGTTGCTTTTTATTGCTCTTTGTTGCTTAATATTGCTCTTGAGACTCGCGCTTTTGGTGCTTAACATCCGTGGGGCTTAACAAAAGATCCAATAACTAACCGGCCTCACCGGTGTGATTACATCATACATGCCGCCAGGGCTTACATGGGTGCTACTCCACTACCGGGGTTACGGGTGCTTCCTTGCTTACGAGAAATACTTCTTTAGACGCAAAATGTTCCAGGTGTTCGAGACCTGGTTGTCGTCCTCTCTCTTGAGCTTGTAGGCTCCTTCATCTACTTGGTACGAGATGATGTAAGGGCCTTCCCACCTTGGGTCTAGCTTCCCGTCTTCCGTTCTTTTGAGGACGAGATTCTCCTTCTTGAAGCATCGAGGGAGGATTTTCTTGTTGTAGTGCACAGCAATTCTTCTCTTGTACTCGGCCTCGCGGATCTCGGCCATTTCTCGCACTTCCTCTCTTAATTGCAACTCCGCGGACATTCTCTCGTGGTTGCCCTCCTCATCGTAATGCAAAATCCTCTCGTTCGGGAAAAGGTGCCCCACTGGGAGAACTTCCTCGACTCCATATGATAGGCAAAATGGGGACTCGCCGGTTCCTTTTCTTGGTGTGGTTCTATTGGCCCAGAGAACGAGCGGGAAGACTTCGGCCCAATGCCCTTGCGCTTTATCAAGCCTCGTCTTTAAGCCGGCTAGAATTTGCCCGTTCGCATTCTCTACCTGGCCATTTGTCCACGGATGGGCTATAGAGGCGAAGCGAAGGTGGATGTCCAAGTCGTCACAGAATGTCCTCAGCTTCTCTGTGTTGAACTGGGACGCTCGGTCGGTGACAATGTCTTAGATGAGCCCGAAACGACCGATGATGTTTTGCCAGAGGAATTTCTTCACCTTTTCGACTGTAGTGGTCGCTAGGGCTTCTGCCTCGATCCACTTGGTGCAATAATCAATGGCCACAAGGATGTACTGCAGCTACCGGGGGGCACGAGGGAAATGGCCGAGGATCCATCTCCCACATGGAAAATGGATAACGGGCGCTCAGTATCTTCATTTCTTGCCCAAGCTGCAGGATGGCGGGAGCGTGGACTTGACAAGGGTTGTATGAAGGGGAGACTTCCATGGCATCCTTTCTCATGGTGGGCCAAAAGTAACCAGCATGTAGAGCTTTATGGGTAAGGGTTCTCCACCCACAATGGCCGCCGCATATGCCGTCGTGAATCTCCTCCGTGAGTTGGCGGTCTTGTTCCAGTGAGACACACTTGAGACCTGACGAGTTATAGCCTTTCTTGTACATGCCGCCCCTTTTCATGTAAAAGCGTGAGACTCGGACTTGCAATCTTCGCCTTTCGGCCTTATCAGAAGCGGAGGCTCATTTTTCCAGATACTCCTTTAGCAGTGTTCTCCAATCGGGGGCTTAGCTGATTGACATGACTTGCATCTGAATGGCGGGCTGGCTCTTGCTCTTTACGCGGGCTACAACAATAGTGCAACTGGCTGACCGAGAACCAAGCTTAGCCAAAGCGTTTGCCGCCGCGTTTTCGGACCTTGGGATGGAATGTATCTCAAACTGGCGTAAAGCCTTGGCCAGTGTCTTCACTCTCTCGCAGTACTAGGGCAAAGTCTCGGTTCTCGCCTCATAGATCCCTTGCACTTGGTTGACCACTACCTCGGAGTCGTTGTAGCAAGTCAGGCTCTAGGCCCCATTCACGAGGGATTGTTCGATTCCTGCTAAGAGGCCTTCATGTTCTGCTTCGTTGTTGGTGGCTTCAAACTCTAGGGCCAGTGCGTACTCCAACACTTCTTCTCCCGGGGACGTGAGGACCAGGCCGGCTCCACAGCCTCCTTCGTTCACCGCCTCATCATAGAAAAGTACCCAACAAGTCAGCACCCGTGTTGCTTCCACAACGGCATCATGCCTGAAGCTAGCCTCAACCAGTAAGTCGGCGAGAGATTGCGCCTTTATCGCGAGGCGGCTTTTGTATCAAATGTCGAACTTGGAGAGTTTGACTACTCACCTCGTCATCCTGCCCGAGAGGGTAGGTCGATGGAGCAGGTTTTACAATAGGAAGTCGGAGAGGACCTGCACGGGGTGACCTTGGAAGTACGGCCTCAACTTGCGAGCAATCGTGACGACTGCTAGATCTAGCTTCTCTACGGGTGAATATTGTATCTCCGCGGGAAACATGGTATTGCTTATAAAGTAGACTAGTACGTGCGTGTCCTTCACGATGACGGCACTAACCGAGGTATCTCTCACCGCGATGTAGAGTTGGAGCTCTTCCCTAGGCGTGGGTGCCGCCAAAGTCGGCAATCATTTCAAGTGGCTTTTCAAGTCCTCAAAAGTTGTCACGCACTCCGGCGTCCATTTGAAGTTATAAACCTTGCATAGGGCCTTGAAGAAAAGGAGACTTCTTTCCGACAACCAGGCACAAAATATGCCCAGGTTGTTCACTGCGCCTAGGAAACGTTGCACTTCTTTAACGTTCCACGGGGCGGTCATTGCTAAGATGGCTTCAACTCTCTCAGGGTTAACATCGATTCCTCTGGTGCTGACCAAAAAATCTAAAAACTTGCCTGGTTGTACTCCAATAACACACTTCTCGAGATTCAAACTCATTCCATTGCTTCTTAGGGTGTTGATGACTTCACGAAGATCGGTCGCGTGCTCAGAAGCGTATCGACTCTCCACGACAATGTCATCCACATAGGCTTATACTGTCTTGCCTCTCAGGTCGTGAAAGATGCGGTCTGCGAGCCTTTGGAAAGTAGCTCTTGTGTTTCTGAGGCCGAAGGGCATCACACGATAGCAATAAGTCCTCGCCTTTGTAATGGAAGTAGTGTGTTCCTTGTCACGGGGATTCATCTTGATCTGGTTGTAGCCGAAATATGCATCGAGGAAGCTTAGGGCCTCATGCCACGCGGTGGAGTTCACCAGGCGGTCAATAGAGAGGAGCAGGTAGCTATCCTTGGGGCAAGCCTAATTCAGGTCGGTGAAGTCTACACACATTCGCCATTTGCCGCTTGACTTTTTAACCATGACCACATTGGCTAGACAGGATGGATATTGTATCTCACGAATGAATTCAGCCGACGGGAGCTTGAGAATCTCTTCGCGGGCTCCTTCGGCTTTGTCGTCGGCCTGCTCTCGCTTCTTTTGCCTCACGAGCTTGGTTCCTTGGATGATGTTCAAGCTATGGGTCATCAGCATGTGGGGAATGCCGATCAGGTCATTTGGCGTCCAGGTGAACACGTCCTTGGACTTCCCCATCATCTCCTCGATTTGCTCCTGATCGTTCACACACAGGTGGGTCCTCAAGAACAACCTCTCGTTCTCTTTGTCGAAAGGAGTTATTGCCCTTGTCTCCTCGTCCTCGGCAATCGGGTGGACTTGCTCATGTACTTCCAAGCCGGCTTGCTCTTGGATTCCCTCCAAGGATCCTGCTTTTGACCCGAGCTCTTGGAATTGCAAAACTTGCTCCACGAGGCCCTTTTCTCTCAAGGTGGTTAAATAGCACACCCGTCTCTCTGCTTTTCGGCCTTTTGACTCTCCTACATCTCCGCAGACTGGGAACTTTACTTTGAGATGGTATAGAATGTCGGAGCTCTGCAGGCAGGATCTCTAGTTGCAAAAAGGCATCCCAGTATAGAATGTCGATAGAGCTTCCTGTATCAATGAGGACCCTCTTATCGAGCTTTGTTCCGAACTGGGCATGTATGACCAAGGGGTCATAGTGGGGGACATCCACGGCCTCTGCTGAGCACTGGCATCATAGAGTTGTGCCTCCCTCCGCGTGCATACCTTCGTGCTGCTCTCATGATATCCCCACAGGGGCTCGCGCCTCTTGCTATTGTCCCTACACACCCATCTGGGGGTGGGAAGTGATCCCTTCGTGGGGGAGGTGGGGGAGGTGGTCCTTGATTCTTGCCAATCCCTCTACTCATGGCCCTATATCCCCTGGCAAACAGAGACCACAAGGTTGGCTTTTTCGCTGGGGACCCGTACCCTTTGCACTCATGGTTGTCGTGCGCCTTGGACTGGGGGTAAGAGCATAATTTCTGGGGGGGGCTGGCCTTGCTGGGGTGCTGCTTGAGATCTGGAGCGATTGAGGAAGGGATTGGGCTGTTGAGTCGGCGGGTTCATTGACACTGTGTGCACTGGACGCGTTCGGGGGCCTTGCCCTTGTCAACGGCTGTGGGGGGCCTTTTTGGTTCCCACGCGCCATGGTACCTCCCTTTAGGCTCATTCTAGGGCTCACTCGAGGGACCACTGTACATGCTAGCCATCTCTTCGGCTTTGATGTGAGTGTTGGCTTTATCTAGTAGTTTGGCGTAGGTTGCGGGTTCCTTCTTAGTGACTAAGAATTTGAAATCTGTGTTTGCTAGTCCCTGGATGAACGCAATCTTTGCTACATTCTCATCAAAATTGCACACTTGTATGACCTCGGTCGTGAATCGCTTCACAAAGGAATCTAGGCTTTCGGCCTCCTGTTGCCTTAGAGCAAAGATTTCTTGTATCCTACGGCGCCTCCCCCGCGAACTCCCGAAGTGTGTTAGGAATGACTCTTCTACTTGGGTGAAACTGCCAATGCTTCCCGCCAGGAGATTGATCATCCACGTCAAGGTTGCCCCGGTAAGCGAGTTGGGGAACAACTTGCACATTGTTGGCCCGTCCGCCCGGCGGGACATCATCGCGTACTTGTACTTCGAGATGTAGTCCTGAGGGTCTGCATCGCCGGCGTACTCCTCTATGGTTGGAATGGCGCTGACATCAAGCTGAGGGATTGCCATCAATACCTCGTTTGTGAAAGCGATGGAGCCGTACAGGGTCGGGAGCCGTACAGGGTCGGGTTGTCCGTGGCTTGATGGGGCTCCGCGTTCGAAAAGTTGTGCCTTCTTTCTCGATTGTGGCATCGGCCGAGTTCACTGGCCGCTGGAGCTGGCCGGTGGAGGCCAGTTTGTTGTGCAGGTCTGGCTTGCCTCGCTCTTCGCGGGGACGGAGGGGGATTTGGCATAGATTGTCCAGGCATCCCCATGTACCCGTATCCATAGGGCAGGTAAGCTCTTGCTGAAACGCGTTTTGAGGGAATGGCTTCGCGAGCGCATAAAGGTGCGCCCCCTAAGGCGTGTACGGTCCCCAAAACGCCGGGCCTGCGTACTGCCATCCTTGGAAGCCCAGAAACTGCTCTCCCTCCACGTTCATGAAAAGGTGTTGTGCACTTGGGGTTGGGAACTCGTTAAGCCCATTCTGGCCGGTGTGAGTGGTGGACTCGGCGTCTGACATGGTCGGAGGTGTACTAGTTGTGTGAGGAGTCCCCATGGTTGGCGTCAGTGTGACCGTCCGGTCGGTTTTCCCAGAGGAAATAGTTAGCGGTCCACACAGAACCAACTTCGGCTCGTCTCCCTCAGAAGCCTCCCTCCCTGTTCCCCGCCGGCTGTCTTCGGTCACATCAAACGCCGTTCGACCTCGAGTCCAGACCTCAAAAAAGAAGAGGCAACATCGGGCTTGTCACTCTGACGCTCAAGTCAATGCTCAACTCGCATGTGGTGCAAAAGGAGAAACAAGGCAAAAGAGTAATGAGGGCATCGGTGATGAGAGAGTAGAAAAATGGAGCCTTCGGTGTCTAACCGATGGGGTGAGGGAGAGAGGCAAACTAAGGAAAGGATCGAGAATCCCGTTCTCAGTTGTAGCCTCCTCCTTATATACCTGAGGCCGATAGGCCCTTTTCCGCGTAGCCGGTCTAGGCCGGGGAGGGAGCCTCTGGGTCGCGTAACCGGTCTAGGCCGAGAAGGGAGCCTTTAGGCTGTGTAGTCAGACTAGACCGGGAAAGAGCCGTTTAGGCTTTGCTCTGTGTTGGGCCGTCCTGTCAAATGGGCTTCTCCTCTTGTTTGGGCCGTGTACTTGGGCCGAGCTAAATACGGCTCCCACAGTTATATCTTGTCTGGTTTGTCCGGCGTCGAATTACCGACCTTTCAATTTACCCTACATTGTTATGTAGGGTATATCCAATTCTTTCCTTATAAAAAAACATTTGCTACTAAGGGGCTTGATCAAGTGCAAACGGGTCTTATGATGTAAAATAAGAATGAAGCTCCACCCTTGGATGGACTTCCATCCAATGGTGGAGATAAGAGATTCATTTAAGTGGTCATGTGCATGACACATGACCAAGTGGGTCGACTCCGGCATTGATCGGGCAACAATTTGTTTTTTATTCTGGCCAAATTTTTTTGGGCAAAATTTTTTCTTTCTTTCTATGCACATTCCTTGCCAAGGTTAAGCACATTCCAGCAGGATTTCATGCACTTTAGACCAGCGTTGACCGGACAACTTTTTTTTACGGGACCTTTTTTTTGTGTCTGGGTCAAAATTTTCTATTCCCATTTAGTGCAAACGTTATGCACATTCACGCAAGATTTCATGCACTTTTAACCGTCCAAGCTTTTTCCCTCCTAAAATGTTTCTCTTCGGGACCCATATTTTTTCCTGCACATCCAGTGCAAACATTATGCACATTCAAACCAATTTGCACGTATATTTAGTGCATTACGTGTGAAGTGCATACGTCAACGCATGTATGTGCATGTATAATGGCTTGTATGTGCACGGTGCACCTGATCTGTACTAGCACATACAATGCATACATTATGCACATTAAAGCAGTTTGCATGCACATTCAGTACATTACGTATGAAGTGTATACGTTTATGCGTGTATGTGCATGGATAATGGCTTGTATGTGCACCTGATCTGTACTAGTGCAAGCTTTATGCACATTCAAGCCAATTTGCATGCACATTCAGTGCATTACGTGTGAAGTGCATACATCTATGTGTGTATGTGCATGTATAATGACTTGTATGTGCACCTAATTTGTACTAGCACATATAATGCAAACATTATGCACATTTAAGCCAATTTGCATGCACATTCAGTGCATTACGTGTGAAGTGCATATGTCTATGTGTGTATGTACATGAATAATCGCTTGTATGTGCACCTAATTTGTACTAGGTGTGCATATATTCGGTTTGTATTGAAAATTTCAATGAGTTTTAGACCGTGTGTGAATGAATATTGAAGTGCATGAGTTTTTACATGCATGTGCACATAAAATAGCATACATGTGCATTTATTTTTGTATTAGATGTGAAATTCATTTAGTTTTTTAACATGCATTTTTTAAAGCACATGAAATTCTGCTACAATGTGCATTGAAAATTTTGGCCCAGAAAAAAAAAAATTAGCCAAAAAAAAAAATGGTCCCGAAAAAAAAAGTAATCGATCAACGCCGAAGTTGACTATTTTTAATGAAAGTGTGATCCAAGCCCTTGAATTTGTCTCATTCTGAAGGCTATAGAGTTATTCTCATTTTACAACCATAATAATTATTTTCACATTATTCATTTCCTGCTACTAAACACATCGTGAGTGTATTTTTGTGGGCCTATTAACCTTCGATTGCTTTGAGTCTTTGTAGGAACAAAAAGGGAATATATATGCAGTTCCATGGACGATGTTTGAAGCCCAAAATGTGATGGACCGGTGAATGTAATTGGACCGAACCCAGGTAAGCTGCAATTGTAAATAATCATTGGCGGAGTGGAGTGGAATACAAAAATTGTGAGAAAACGGTAATCTATCTATATCTATATCTATATCTATATCTATATACTATTACTAAAGCCGTAATTATCTCTCTTACGTGTCGTTCATCTAAGTATGTCACGTCATCAAATAATTATATACATTTACTTATTCACCCTTATTCTATTTATAATTTATTTTATCTTTTATTTACACAGATTTCCTAAATTACCACCCCAAAATATTTTTCATTGTACATGATAATTTGCACTTACCAAAAACATTATTATCATACTTAACTAGTGTCCATAATATAATATGTACGTTAATGGTCCGTAAACTCCATTATAAAGATATGTATATAGATAGTTGGTCTGTAAATAGTTAACGTTATACGGTTCATCCACCAACATACATATAATTATGCACTTACCAAAAACATTATTATCATACTTAATTAGTGTTCATGATTTATTAAGGGTGAATAGATTGTCCGTAAACTCCATTATAAAGAATACAATATGCAGTTTTATTTTAGTACAGTTTTATTATTAATAATTATATAAAATTCTTAATTTATATTTTCTTCTATTAATATAAATTCACACATCTACCTTCAATTTTCATCATACAATATACCTTATAAATTATTCCAATCAAGAAATTATCTTTCTGATACATCATGATAATTTTCCTATATAATTCTCTTTTATATTTTATATATTATAAACAAATATAAATTCATTCTTAAAATATATGGTCATACACGTGCAAGGCACGGGGACACATGCTAGTTCTATTAGTATATATTAAAGCTTGGACATATAGAGTCATGAGAGTATTTTTAGCAAAAAAATGTTGATGTGTTATTATTTGATTTTTTATTATTATTGTATTGAATAATCTAAAAAATCTATATATCTATATTAAAGCGATTTATTTTTGAACCACCAAAAAGATTTTGGACCCACATTACTCATGTGTCAAATTATGGATATTAACAAATTTTGATTTACCAGACTATCAAATTCGATTTTAACCAACCAAACTTCTCAATTTAATGTACAATATTAGTGAGGTTTTTTTATTGTTAAATGCAACAATTTCCATTTAATCTAATATTGATCTGTTATTAAAATAACATAAATTATATTCTCTTTATTTTTATTTTTATTGGCAAATCTCATTCTAAGAACATGGCAAATTAATCTTACATAGGTTCACTCTTCTTTTCGATATAAATCGTAGTATTAGCTACGTTACTACTCCAATGATATTTTTTACACCACAAACTAATTAAGAACATGTTAAATACAAAAAGCTATTTTTCTAACCAATGCCTAAGGGATAGGTTAAGCACTTAATTTTAGAAGGATTTTGTTAGGTGTAATTATATTAGGGATTTTAATATTTTGTAAAAGGATTTAAGCATTCTTTTTTAGGAAACAATTTCTAAAACATAAATTCTTAACATGTGCCCTTAAGACATAGGTTAGAAAGTCGATATAAAATTTTATTAGCATTAACTGTTTAATGTATATTTTAATTACCCAAACATTTTCAATTTGAAAACTTATTTCTGTTTTCTTTAAATATAAATACAAATCTAAATAAACTCATCATAATAAACAGGAATAACCTTTGGTATATTCTCACTATCCCAAACTTGTTTATTTCAAAAATTTTGATGTTTTTTAGACTATTGATTTACAATTAGTCATTAAATTGTTTCTATTTTTCTTTTTTGAGTTAATATAATTGATATTTTCATATTGTTGAATAATATATTTTTAATATAACATTTCAACATGTCACTTTTAAATCTAGAATTTTGTTATAAGTACACGTATTTATGTTTAACTAATATGATGACTTATCAATTTTAATATTAAAATATTGACATACTTTTAATATTTTATGTTAATATATAAAATTTATTGAAAACACACGATAAATGGTAGTGAAATACATACGACTTCAGCAAAAATATCCCGTGTATGAAAATAATTACATGATTAAAAATAAAAATGATAACTATACGAGAATAGGTATGAATAAAATATAATATATTTATACAAGTTATATAATTAACAATAAAATGTTAAGTATATTGCTTTTAAATAACAAATTTATGTTATTTCAATCTTTGATTTATATAATTATTAAACAATATCAATAAAAAAATATGTTCTTAAAACCACTTAAATATAACATAATTTAGTTTAATTATAAATAATTAATAATAATGTTATCTATTTAAGTTTACTCGTACGAAAAAGACCCCAGAAAAAATGCTCCCTTTTTCATCATGAACCGGAACACCGAAACCCTAAACTTTGAACGTTCGCCGCCGCAGTGCTTGTTCTTCGACCCCAATCTCCAAACTTTTTCCCTCAATCACGATTCCTATCATCTCGAACAACATGATCTCTCCTACAATCCTCCTCCTCAGTCGAGGGCTTCTCTTGTCATTGATTTGGAGGAGAAAGTTTGGGTGAAGTTGGGAAGCCTCCATCACACCCCCCATCGATCGCCGGAAATCCTCGAGCGGATCCGTCGACACATTCAGCACCGCGATGCCATTCTCACCGGGAAGACTCTGCTTTGCCTTTGCGCTCCTGATGATCCAGGACCACCTCTCCATCTTGTGTTTCACCGACGCCGTCGCCTCCCTAGAGGAGTACGAATCGGCAGAGACGTGCGCCGTCTGCCTGTGCGAGTTCGAGGGGTCGGAGGAGGTGCGGTGGCTCAGCAACTACCTTTGCTCCCCACGGATACAGTCGGAGATTACAATTGGCTCGCCATCCTTGTCACCTCTCACAAGAGTGCAGCCATTGCTCCCCACGGAATCATCTTCACCTTCTTTCGCCCTCTTCCTACTGAATCAAGGTGTTGTCTTTCTAATCTAACCTTTTTTTAACCTTTCTTTATTGAACTTTGCTTGCAGGGATCTTGTTACTTTTTATGTGTTGTTTGGGTTAAATTTTTGCTTGCTGCAGATCTTGAGTTGTTTACCCCTAATCTGAAATTTGATGACTTGCCTCTTTTCTGTAAGGGGACTCGAACCATGAAAGAGGTTATTTGCTCCTCTCATGGAATGAACTATTTTGTGTGTGACAAAAACCATACTATTGATAAGGAGTTTGGAACAAATACAGGATTTGATATTCTGGAGAAAAAAAGGGAAAATCAAGTACTGAAATCTGGAGTTGGTTTATATACCAATAAACCAGCAAAAACTAAACCCATGGAAAAATCTATAGCACAAGGAAATCATTCCAGGAACAATCATTTTTGGAGGTGTCTGCTTCTGAAAATTTTATGAATTTCCTAAGTATTACTATGTTAATACTATCTGCTGAAAAAAATGGAAAATCCTGTATTGGCTCTATGCCTTTACATGGTAGGACAACGAGTTTGCTTTGTCAAGCTTTTTTAAGAAAAGGATGACTTGTATCACAGTTGTGAGAATACTCTTTTTGTCTATTCTGATATGGAACCCGATAATCTTAATGAGAATACTCTTACCTCTTGTGACTTGGTGCATGTATTGTTGAATCTGTATCATGGAGATCTTGGAGGAGCTTGGGCTTTTTGCTATTGTGATACCCCGTATTTCTGTAAGGATATTTTGGGAATTTTTGTAACACCCCGTAATTTTTAAGGGTATTTTTGAGCTTTACTCGTATGAAATATTGTTGCAAAATAATTATATAAGATATTGTTGTAAAATATTTATATAAGATATTCATGTAGGATAATTGTGGACTCAGGCGGGCACCAGTACCGGCACCGGCATCATGTAAGATGGGTGGGTGGCTTGGTAGCTGTGTTAGCTTGGCCTGGAGTGTCACAAATATATGCAGGATAATTATGTAAAGTATTTGTGCAAGATATTTATATAAGATATTTGTGCACGGTAATTGTGCGAGGTAATTGCTTGAGATGTTTGTGCTAGATGATGTACGAATATATTTAACCCGGGTTTAAGGAAATTAACCCAAGTTGAGTTCGGATAAGAGTTAACGAAGTCGGCCTTTAAACCGCGACTTGACGCGACCTGACGCGAGATGCCGCGACTAACCGCGATCGGCTGCGATCGCCGTAATGCCAAGATCTGGGCAGTGTCGTCTTCCTCGCGAGGCGGCCACTGTAGCGTCTGTGGGCAGGCCAAGTGGGCTTGCAACTTGCCCTTTTGCCTTTGTCCCCTTGTCCCCGGCTTGTTCCCCCTGAGGTGGTTCGGATTTGTGCTATAAAAGGGGTGAAACCTAACCCTTTCTTTCTCTCTTCTTCTTCTCTCTTTCTCCTCTGTTTTCCCCTGTTTCGCCATTGATGCTCGAGCTGTGAGCTCGGTTTTGGGCTTGAATCGAGAGGCTTCATGGGTTGGAGAAGGTTGCCAAGGTGTTAGGTGAAGCTTAGAGGTGCTTTGTGATCAATTCGAATGCAAGACGAAGCTTGAATCGAGGTGGGTATTTTTCTCCCGCCATGGAAGTTGTCGAAGCTTTGCCACTGTTGATGAACCGCGATTGGCCGCGACTCACCGCGATCGCGGTATTGGCGTCCGAGTTGTGTGTCTTGTGGTTTGACTTTGAGGGATTTTTATTCCAGATCTGTCCCCGTTTTGGATTCAGGAACCCGTTCTTAAGCTTTGTTTGAGCTCGTCTATTCGAGGCAAGTGGTTATGAATTAATTTGAAATAATTAAAATATGATATTATATTAGGTTGTATATTCTGCTAGAATCAACGCTAATATAAGAGATATACTGTAATCATGTGACTTGAGATTGTGATGTGATTTGTGATATGTGGAATTGCTTGTGATGTGTTTGTGTGAATTATTGGTGAAGCCCTTGCTTAGTCTATTCATTAGACTAACTCTTGTATTTTTATATTTCTGTAACGTCTTGGGGGTGTCGTCCGTCCGTTTCGGCACATGTAGATCCGAGAAGGCTAGAGCGACTATGAAGATGAACGGTGTTTTGACAAGTTGTTTTGTCGCCTTGTTTAAAAGATTTCCGCTGTGCTATTTTGTATTCTGTTAAAGACTTTCGCTGTTGTATTTTTGATTATTGGGTCGTTTTTGGAATCGTGTAATTCCGCGACCATGTAGTTTAATAAAAGTTATGATTTTAGTATTATAACTGTGTTTTAATTCAGTTATGACGTCGGAAAAGCCTGGGGTGACTTCGGGGTTTACGTCCGGGGTCATCGGCAGTAGCGCTTTCAAATGGGGTTAAATTTGGGGGTGTTACAATTTTGGGAATTTTCCCGAGTACCCATTTCGTACGTCGGATTTAATTCAGATAGTTTGAGACATTTTGTAATGTGCTTTATCTCTGTAATATTTTTCTCAGTGAAATAAAATACAGACGGCGTACTTTGGATTTTAATACTCGTTCGTGTACGATTTATTTTATCCCGAGTTAAGCCAAGTCGTCCCAAAAGTCAAGATCGGACGAAGCAACGGAGGCGGCGACCGCCGCAGTTAAGGCGGCGACCACCGTCGCCAGGCTCGAGGAGTGGCGTGGTCGTTTTCCTAGCTGGGCGCCAGGCCTAGTGGCGGCGACCGCCGTGCAGTACGACGCCCTCCGTAATTCGCCCGCCGTAGGCAATTTGTGAGGAGGCAACTTTTGCTCTCTGCGGCGCCCGCCGTCGTTGTCCGGAGGTCTTTGCCCGATGGTCGCCGACGAGCCTCTGGCAGCGCCGAAGTAGGCATGTGGCGTCTCGTCCTAGGGCCATCATGGTGTCTCCTTTGCTTGGCTATTTAAGGGGAGGCTTGGAGGTCGGATTGGAGCTCATTCCATAGCCCAAACTCTCCCGAAATTGTGCCTCGCCGGAATTCTTGCCTCGCCGGATTCTGGAGCTTTCGCCGGTGTCGTTTGGTGGTGTTCCAGTGTGCCTTTTGTGAAGCTTTTGGTAGCCCTTGGTGGTTAGAAACCAAAGCAAGTCGAAGGAGGCCGAGTCGCTCGTGTTTTGGGTGAGTTTTCTCGCCGTTTCTGTCGTCGGAGTTCTTCACGGCGACCGTCGTGTTCTTCACGGCGCCCACCGTGATGAACTGCGGTGACCGCCGCCAAGAACGGCGACCGCCGCCAGAGCCCAAAATGCCTCTTTGGCTTTTGGCTTTGGTGGTCGTCGTCGAGGCGTTGTTTCTTTCGATTTCTTTTGTCGTTTTTAGATTCGTACTGTGTTTATGTCGGATCTAACTTAGGGTTTCTCTTGTGGGTCGACTCGGAGGTTGTTGTGCTATCGGAGCTATACCCGTGTCGAGCCCGGAATTCCATCGTCGTTAGGCTTGTTCCAACTATGCGGATTAAGGCAAGTGGCGGTTCGCTCTTGCTTAATCATTCCATGTTTCATTAATTATCAATTATTTAATTGTTAATTAAATTGGAGTGAACTGTTGTTTTGTTTGGGAACTAATTTCATAAATAAACGTGATTAAAGTAATGTTATGATAGGTTGTATATCTGTTAGAACAACGCTATTATATGTGATAATTACCGTGATGGTATTGTTGTGAATTTAATCTTAATGCTAGAATAGCATGTGGGTTAATAGGAAAACTAATCCAAATAAGGATTATCCGTTTCTATTATCTCTATGTTTAAGTTGATTGCCTGGATGGCTTTAATGTGAATAATTGCTGCGTTAGACTGTTTAGTTAACACGAGTGTTCGTAAGAACGCTAATCCAAGTAAGGATTAGTCGTTTCTTTATAACTTAATGTTCGTAGGAACGCTAATCCAAGTAAGGATTTGTCGTTTCTTTAAATCGTAATACTCCTCGGGTTAATTTCCGGATAATAAATTAAGGGTCATGACCTATGCTTCTTATCCACCGTTAAGGATCTGAAGTGTTTTAAGCGCCTTGCAAGCACCATTGGATGAGCATAATTGCAGTCCTGTGTATTAAGCACTTAGCTAGTGCAATTGCGGTGGACGTAACTGTCACCCTGTAAATTAAAGTGTAAGCACTGTGGCAGTGTAATCTGGGTGAACGTAAGGTCACCCTGTGTAATAATAACTTCCGTTGTTACTCGGAATAATGTTAAGCCTCGTGTGTGTGTGTGCGTGTGTGTGTTTGTGTGTTATGTTAATTTGGGTCGACATGATTGTCACCCTGAGATTTAAGCTTTGTGCCGCTCTTAATAACATTAACGTGTTTCAGTAAAGTGTGTTTGGTAATTAAATAAGATATGTGCCCGAGTGCACATGATTAATAAACCTTCGGCGAGTAGTGCAACTAAGTTATAGTGCAGCTAGGAAAACTCATCTCGACTTTGATCATAGTACGTTCTCTTTTCAATCTGGATTCGCTGTATGCGATGAGGTTGGTTGTGAACTGAAGCATCTCAGTCAACTTTTAAATCATTTGTGTGTGTAACTTTAATGTTCCCTAGAAGTTGTCATAATTTTCTATAAGGCTCATTTCAGTTGGAGTCTTCTCTTCAGTGCATATCTAATTGTTAAATCATTCCGTGAAAGTGTCGGGTTATATATCGTTCCTTCGGTTTTTATTCAAGGGACAATGATAGTAAACGGTCACGATCACTCGAACCACTCTGCTTTGTACCCTTGCTAGTCTATTCAGTAGACTAACCCACGAACTTTGTTCTATGCATGTGGGCTGGTGTCATCCGTTCAATTCGGCACATCAGGAGTTGATTCCCGGAGTTTAAGTAACCTATTGAAGGATAAGAAGCTTGCAGACGAAGATTTAAAGTCAGTATTTAAGCTGTTAAGTGTTTTAAGTTTGTTAAGTGTTACCTTGATGTATCTTCATAATTTAAGCCATGTTATAAGTTGGCTATTTAAAGTCTTCCGCTGTTTAATCTTTCAATTAATATGTAATTGTGTATGTATTTAAGCATGTCTATTCTGGAAAAGCCTGGGGTGACTTTGGATGGTAAAGTCTGAGGTCACTGACATGTAATATCTCCGGTGTAAATTGGGGGTGTTACAGCTACTCCTTGTGCTTCATTATCATTAACAATGTTGAACTTAACCTTAATTACGAACCTCTCTATGATGTGCAACCTCAATTAGTCTGTGCTTATCTTACCATGTTTCATTGCTGCGTGTTATTTGATAATGGTAACAAAGATACTATCTGGATATGTTTTTGCTGCTGGATTTTTCTCCCCATGCAGTGTCTTACTGAACAACAGATCATAGATGAAACCTTTTACGCTTTGAGCTTCAACCATCACATGGTTAATTATCGATCCCTACACAACTATCATATTCATAAAATGACTAATGTTTGCTCTACTTGCTGGCTGTGCCCCCAGGTTTCTCTTGTCTGGACCACTATCTCCAAGATTTTCAACAAAGAACTCAGCTACAAGGCTATTGCAGGGAAATGGCAAAAGGAAAGAAATCATACTATGAACAATTACTACCTGAACAAACTTTATTGGAGTTTTTACTCTATGAACAATCCCCCTCGAAAAATCTTGTCTATGCGGCTATTGCCCACTACAATGCCTCAACAAATTTCTTCAAAATTGTTTGGGTGCTTCCCAATTTATCCATGTTATGCTTTTGAGATATTCTCCAAACATTACAGGCTTACATACCTTTGTACAAACAAGATCAATTTCTGCAATAAAGAAATGAAAAAGCGAAAACATTGCTATATTAACTACTATCCTTTGAACAATCCTTTTTGGAAACCAATTTCTATGAAATTGGGATCTTGGCATGACCTGCCACCTATGATTATCAATTTCATTTCCTACAGGTCAATTCGTTGGTCTAAGTGTTGTCATAAGCAGGTCAAACTGGATATTAGAACTACTGAACAAAATATAGGAAACAAATGTAAATTTATGAGATCTGTCAAGATCATCGTTCGGATAATCTATTATGAACCTGAATTCCTTTATTTCGGGCTAGTTTACCCAAATCATGGTGAGAAATCACTTGATTGTATAACAAATTGGAAAATACAGATTAATAAACACTATACATGTATTATCAAAATCCTTCCAAAGTCCCCTAAATGTCTTATGATATGGGGCAAAATTAAAATTGGTTTTTTATGAAGATCACAACCTGGAATTGCCGTGGAATCGGGAAGAAAACTTTTTGGATGGATGTTGAATCCTTCTGCAAAATTGAACGAATTCAATTAATTGCACTCTTTGAAACAAGAACAAACAAAGAACCAAGTGAAAAAGTGTGGAAAAAGCGGAATTTGATCAATTCTACTGTGTCCCGGCTACGGGTTTCTCGGGTGGCATTTGTGTAATGTGGAAGACCTACCAGCTTACAAATGAAATCCTCGAAATTGACCAAATTGAAACAGGATTTATTAGTATCAAGTATACAAACCTGCTCACGAACATACAACTTATGTTAATCCTAACTTATGCTCCACCAAATGAATCTGCAAAAAATGTGTTATGGGACGGTGATAAGCACTACTTTGTAGGGCTTAAGTAAGAGTCATTAGAGGGTTTATTGGTGTCATTCGGGTAGTTTTAGACACATTCATGTGTATGGCGTTTGGAGGCGAAGTTTGGTGTTTTTGGAGGTGTTTGAGCTATTGTGGATATCTAGGAGACGCTGAGGAAGGGAGCCACCAAGGAAAGACGCCAAATGAGTGAAGAGACGAGTTGAGGAGCGGTGCGAGAGATTGCAAGGAAGAGCTTTGAAGAGGAGATGTTACTGGAGCCTTGCCGCACCCGCGCCGAAGACCACCGCCCCCTGCGGTGGAAGAAGCAGAAACCAGACAAGATTCTGGAGTCCCACCGCACCCAGCGGTGGGCATTGCCGCACCTGCGGCGAGGTCGTCAGAGAAGTGGACAGAAGCCACTGGAGAGCCACCGCACCCAGCGGTGGGTGTCACCGCACCCAGCGGTGGGTGTCACCGCACCCGCGGTGACGACGCGCTGAAGACTTTCGTTTCGTGTTTTTATTCCGTTTTATTTTAAATCTGAGACTTTGTTTCCAAGTTTGTTATTTTCCTTTATTTTATTCCTGAATATTTGCCTTAGTATTTAAGTCTAATTGTTAAGACTTTGTAAAAGAGAACCCTAGTTGCCACCTTCCTACGTTTTTGCTCTCACAAACCCCAATGGAGAACTAAACCTCCATTGTTGCACTTGACAGTTTGAAGCCAGCAATTGATTGGTTGTGAGTTTTCTACTCTTGTTCGTTTTCCTATCTAGTTGGATTGATTCTCTTATACTTGATTGATTATTGGTTTATGTTGATTTATCTAGATTGATCACCTAGGTTTATTAATATCTTCCTAATTGCTAGGACTTGTGATTCCGGGTTTGGGTTGCATATCTAGTAGCAAGCACGATTGTTGCGTATGGGGGATCCGAGCGCTTCATCGTGGGAGAGAGTTAATTGCATGCTTATAGTAACGGGTTGTTTCTATTGCATGTATCTTGTTGAATCCTTGTTTGATTGCTATTGCTTTATTGAGTCTTGAAGGTTTTCGGATTTTATTTAGTAATAAGTACTATTAGGGCTGGTAGAACTAATAGTTATCTATGATCGGGATAAGAACAACTATAGGAATATTAAGAACTTGAGATTGATAGAATTCCGTGATCGACCTTTCTATTGTTGTGTGGATCTTTGTTAAGTGTGGCGCTTTTTCCCTTATTATTCTCAACCGTTATTTGCGAACTTGTGTACTTGTTTTGTTTACTTTGGTTACGAAAAACACAAACAAACCCCCCCTAGTTCCTAGTCGGTGACGTGAATTACAAGAATAGATAACTTAACTCTCTGTGGGATCGACCCTGACTTGCTTGCTATACTCTGTAGTAGGTACTTTAGGATTTCTTTGATAGGCATACGACTTTTAGCTCTGTCAGACGGACTCATTTCTTTTATTAAAAATTATTCTCTTTCGTGTATTATTATGGGAGATCTGAATGAAATACAAGACCCATCTGAAAAATTGGGTTGTTTAATACCAACTTTGACAAAATTTGCAAGATTACGACAATTTAAGAATGAATGTGAACTACTGGAGACCCCTATTCAAGGAAACATCTATACCTGGCGGAAGAACATAACAGAAATAGATAACATATATGAAAATTTGGAGAGGGTACTTATTCATCACCAGATCCTTCAATGGTACCCTGGTATCTGTACTCAACACTTTGCTTTTACTAGCTCAAACCATTGTCTCATCTCTATCGAGTTTGACTCAACAATACCTTTTAAAAACCAACCGTTTAAATTTGAAAAAATCTGGATGACCAGAAATGACTTTAGAAATATTGTTAAACAAGCTTGGAGAACTAACTATCATGGATCTAGATTGTATAATCTTGTATCCAAAACAAAATTACTTAAGAAACATGCCAAGATCTGGAATAAAAGTATATTTGGTAATGTATTTACTCAATTACAAACTATAGAAAAATAGCTTTCTGAAATCCAAACTGAGATCTGTACTCACCCTACAAATGATCTCATTAAAAAACAATAAGAATCATAGAAAAAAAAAGAAAAACTTATTTGTTTCCAGAAAATTTACTGGAACTAAAGAGCTAAAGTTAAACACATCAAATTTACTGATACGAATGCTAGCTATTTTCACAAAATAGCAAGTGGAAGAAGAAATAGAAAAATTATAAAAAAATTAAAACCCAAGAAGGAACAAGTATTACTGGAGAAGAAAACATTAGAAATGAAATCAGAAATGATTTCATTAAAAGGTTCAGAAGTGAGGATCTGAACCAGAGACTACTCCATGAAAATCTAGATTAATTCATTCTGAAATCTCTACAGAGGACAATTTAGAATTAATAAGGAACGTTTCCAATGAAGAAATTAAGAAGGTTGTCTTTAACATTGGCTCGGATAAATCACCAGGTCCCGATGGTATGACAGCAGAATTCTATCAAAAATATTGGGACATTGTAGGTCCTTTTGTTATTCAAGCAGTTAAAAGCTTTTTTCTTTCCGGAAAATTGCTCAAACAAATAAATCACACATTCATCTCTTTGATTCCAAAATATAACAATCCGAACTCTACTAATCACTATAGACCCATAAGTCTATGCTCTATAATTTATAAGATTATCTCGAAGATCATAACAACAAGACTTATGGGAACCATGAAAAAATTAATCCACCCCCTACAGGGTGCCTTTGTTGCTAACAGAGCCATTCAAGATAATATCTTGATTGCCTATGAAATCTTTCACTCATTTAAATCGAAAAAAGGAACTGAAGGGTTCATTGCCCTAAAATTAGATATGGAAAAATCTTATGATAGAATTGAGTAGAATTTCATCATTAAAATTATGGAAAAGTTTGGATTCCATGAAAAATTTATCAACTGGATAAAAGAATGCATTACAACGGTATCTTTCTCGATGCTTGTAAACAACGGACCCACATAAATATTTAAACCATCAAGAGGACTTCGACAAGGTGACCCCCTTTCCCCTTTTTTGTTTATTTTAGGATCTGAAATCCTTGCTAGAAAACTCCAAAAAGCTTCAGAAAGACCTCGTAATCCTCTAGGATTTCAAATCACTCAATAAGGATCACGAATTCCATTTCTAGCGTTTGCGGGTGACATTGTGATCTTCTCAAAAGCTAAAAAGGAAAGCTGTAAGGAAATCAAGGATATTATTGATGAATATTGCAAAATCTCAAGACAAAAAGTAAATTTTTATAAATCGGCTTTTCAAGTCACAAAAAAGGTTACCAACCAAAAGAAATTAGCAATATAAGATATTCTCACAATCACAAATATGATATCTCTCGAAAAATACTTTGGTTGTCATATCATTAATGGTAGAGTCAACTCGAATATCTTTGTTGATCTCTTAATTAGCACCCAACAACAACTGTCTAAATGGAAAGCAAACTCTCTTTCCCAAGCAGGAAGAACAACACTAATAAAAACCAATCTGGAATCAAGACCAAACTATCTTATGCAAAGTTTATGTTACCTACACACACACAATGAACTTGACAAGTTAAATCGATCTTTCTTTTGGAACAAAAATAGCTCCTATAAACCTCTTATAGGCTGGAAAAAAATATGTAAACCGACACAACAAGGAGGTCTTGGATTGAGAAAATCCAAGGACATGAATAAAGCCATACAATTCAAATTACTATGGAAAATCTTAACAGAACCGAATAGCTATTGGGTCAGAGTTGTTACTGAAAAATACTTGAAAACAATCCATATATTTCATTATGAGAAAAAAGGAAATTACTCTTGGCAATGGTCCAAAATGATTGAACTCATGAAAGAATTCAAATCTGGACCAATTTAGCAAGTTGGTAATGGCAGAACAATCAAATTCTGGTCGAATAATTGGGTCTTGAACACCCATTTATGTGATATCATAAACACACAATCAATCCTGAATAAGGATGCCCTGGTAGCTGATTTTATGTTGTCAAATAAAACTTGGAATAAGGACCTAATAGAACAATGTTTACCACATGATTTAGCAAAAAAAAATACCTCTATCCCGATACCTTTAAATGATATTCATGATAGAATGTACTGGGAAACTAGCAAAATGGTTGGTTTTCTACGAACTCTGCTATGGAATTAATTAACAGAAACAAGAGATATACTGCCTATGATTCTTCATGGATCTGGAAGATGGACAAATATCCCAAAGTTTAAAACTTTGTCTGAAAAATAATGAAAAACGGACTACCAACAAAAGCTAGATTAGCAGAAAAAGGTATAGTAATCCCCAGGGTTGTATCCGTTGCAATGCTCATTTGGAGGATTTGAATCATCTCCTATTCCAATGTAAAAACAATAGAGAAAATGAATTATCATTCCTATGGTATCATTACATCCTTAAACATAGGAAACAAAAAAATCAATGAAATCATTGAGGAAATTCGACAAAAAACTGATAGATCACAATTTATAGAATTAATGGTCTCTTGGTGAGGAATTTGGTTTTATAAAAACCAACAAAGTTTTGGAAGAACAAACGATGATGCCGAGTCCATAAAGGATGTACCAATTTATATTTAAAAACAAATTGAGAATTGGAATAAGACGAAGAGTTGGAACCCTGACTGCTTAACAGAGGACAGACTAAAAACACATAGAATGAACAATGTTAGACGACCAATAGAGAAATGGAAAAAACCTCCAGATAACATTATTAAAATCAATACAGATGGATCCACCAAAACTAATGGTGAATCTAGCTTTGGCTATATTTTCAGGAATAACACGGGTAAACCAATCTTCCTTTTTGAGGATAAATGTGGTATCTCAACCCCTTTAAAAACAGAAACACTTGTAGTAAGAAATGTCATGGTAAAGGATTATGAATTAGACATTACCGACATTCAACTTGAATGCGATAACCTTACCATTGTGAATGTTTTTAATCAAATCTGACACTGTCCATGAGATATTGAAATGTTAATTTCTGATATCCTGTGTGTTTTACAACCGTTTTCTTCAATACAGTTTTTTCATGTCTTCCGAGAAATAAATGTGGTGGCCGATTTCATCGCAAAGACGGTCCAACAGAGTTTATTGAAAGATATTCGAACTAGTCTACAATTTTTAATTCTCATCCAAAATGATGTTATAGACTGAAAAATCGTATTTTCTATGATTTTCAGTCTAATTTTTACCTAATAAAAAAAAAAAAATTACCCGTACGGGTATTGCGATAAACTCTTCTTGCGTTGTTGAAACGAAAACGAAAGAAAACCCTGATTTCGTTTAGCTTGATTTCATTTCCACCTCTCAACAACAACTCCAGACCCTTCGACCAAAAAAAACAACTCCTCCAGACCCTAAAACTTCCATCCATGGGAACCCCCGAGACGTCTCGAGAACCTTGCCCTGACAGGATCCTCGACGACGTCGGCGGCGCCTTCGCCATGGGCGCCGTGGGCGGCTCCGTTTTCCATTTCCTTAAGGGAACCTACTCTTCCCCCAGGGGAGAGCGATTCGCCGGCGGCGTCCAGGCCATTCGCATGAACTCCGGCCGCATCGGCGGCAGCTTCGCCGTCTGGGGCGGCCTCTTCTCCACCTTCGACTGCTCCATGGTCTACCTCCGCCAGAAGGAGGACCCCTGGAACTCAATCGTCGCTGGCGCCGCCACCGGAGGATTCCTCCAGATGCGCCAGGGCCTCGGCGCCGCCTCTCGCTCCGCCCTCTTCGGCGGCGTCCTTCTCGCCCTCATCGAAGGCGCCGGTATCATGCTTAACAAGATGCTCAGCCAGCCGCAGAATATGCCCATGATTATGGAAGATCCTAATGCGATGCCCCCGAATATGGCCGGCTTTCCTTCCGGTATGATGAGATCCGGCCAGCTGCAGCCTGGGATGGCGCCGGCCAACCCGCAGCGTGCTATGGCTCCGCCGCAGCAGCCGACGACCTCCTTTTCGGAGAACGAGACGCAGTCCGGGTGGCTTGGTGGATGGTTTGGCGGCGGTGACAAGAAAAAGGAGACCGCTGGCGACAGCGGCACCAAGACCAAGGTTCTGGAGAGCTTCGATAGCCCTACGCCGATGCCCAACTTCGAATACAAGTGAGGTTTTTGTAGGGTTTCCTCTGATCGTAATGTTTTCCTTTCGATTGTCAACTTGGATTTCAAGATTTTGATTTCCGTGTTTGTGTTAGGAATTGAACTTTGCTGTTTGGCTGTCAAAGGGTTTCTCAAGCTAGCTGTTTATTTCTGTGCCTGCGCGACCCATGTTATCACTCTCTGTTGAATAAATGAGAATAGGGTTTCTCAAGCTAGGTGTCTCGTTTAAGCCTCTTAATAGCGAAGTTTTAACTGTTAACCGATGTATGGGTGGAATGGTTATTTTGGTCATGTTTGTGCTTAGACTTGTATCAGATTGCTTGAAAGATCTCCTGTTCATCTCTATAGTATCTCTTGTTAGTCATGATGTTAACATTTAGGAAGCTGGAACCTCAACTGTGTTATTAGTTGGGGTTTATAGCAGGTTTTTGGGGTTCGTTTGGTAAGAAGACATTATTAGCCATTGCATTCCTATTCCCATTAATGTTTGCTATGGGCTTTGGACACTTGATTTTTCTAAGCCTTAGAATTCTATATGTACTGTCTTTAGTTAGTTTTCAAATGATTGACGGTTCACAACTATAGTTTAGCTTGTCTACTGGTCTAGACAGATCAATTACTGCTTGCTATGAGCTTTGGACCCTTGATTTTAAGCCGAAGGATTGTTATACGTGCTGTCTTTAGGTAATTTTACAATGATTGACTGCTCACACCTATAGCTTATCCTTTTTGTTGGTTCTTTGTTCATATCTGGGACAGATTCATAGATGTTTAAATTTTCATTACTGATTGCTTGGAGTTTTGGACAGAATGATCTTAAAAGGCATTCTCCTTATTGCTTGCTATGAGCTTTGAACCCTTAAATTTAAGCCTGGGGATTGTTATATGTACTGTCCTCAGTAAAATATGAGATGATTGACTGTTCACAAATGCAGTTTCATTATTTAGCTTGTATTGCCAGTTCTTTGTTCATGTCTTGTATAGAACGATGTTTAATTGTTTAAATTTTGGAGTATGAGGTTCCTAGATTTTCTTCTGTTTGTCGAATAAATAGTATATTGAGGTTGTGGGGCTTGAAGTATAAGGATCAATTGCCATGCTTTTGTTGGTTCAAATACTTTTCTAAACTGTCTTACATTCTTTCTCTGCCTAAAGCATTCTGTTAATTGATGGTTGGTTTGATCCTATAGGAGCTAAGAAGCTTGACAATCAGTGGCAGTGAGAAGGGAGGTGCTTGTTTGGTGATACCGTGATTGATCATGGAGATGTCAAAATGATGTATTTATCTATCACTTCTGCTATCAGCCTTGGTAACTTGAAACAGCTTTTGTATAAGTGTTTACATTATCGTAGTTCAACATGAAGTTTGAGTCACTAATGTTGTTTGTTATTTATCTTAATGGTGAATTAATAGGGATAGGAATGCAGGGAAACGATAGGGTTTCATTCCGTCCGTAATTCATTTTAAAACGTTGAACTCCGGATGTGGGGAACTGAAGTTTTGAACTATTTAATAGTCTTCACATATATATTATTGGGTGTGTTCTGTCGCTTCTGGTGTCCTTTTGGATGGCTTAGTTTATTGATTTGCAATCTTATGCTGAGAAGATGAAGTGGGTGGATTTATATGAAGCTCTTGTTATATTCCGTTGTCATTAACAGGTGTTTCTTTCCTCCGTTGATTTCAGATCTGCAATTCTTGTTGCCACACCTGGCCAGTGTTGTTGTGACTTTAAATCTGATTGGACTTGAACTAATAGGCTCAAGAACTAGGAAGGGTGATCAATTTCCTGAAAGTTGCTTCTCATTGATATTCATGTAGTTAGGGCAGTGCTTTATGACTGGCACGTGTGGAAAATCAAACTGAAATTTTGTGTGGCAAGTTTGACAAAATTTTCGTTTTATACTCATTTTTTTATTAAAAATAAATAATCATTTTATACTTAATTAGTCTAAATAAACAGACATATTCACCAGCAGAAGGGAGACATGGATTTTGAGTTTGGGTTTATGGGTATCGGCATTGAGCAAGCAAAATGGAATATAGGGTTGTAATTAGTTATGAAGGAGAGGTGAGTGGGAAGGGGTGGAGTTGTTGTTTGGTTAGCAAGGAGGAGGATTTATGCGGGTTGGATTTAGTTGGTACGGTTGCTCATCCTCAGACTCAGTATAGGGATATGCTCGTCAGCGTCAGTTGCTGACGCAGTCCCAGCAGCAAGACATGAGTCCCTTGAGCCCACCAGCTGACCTTGGCAAGCTGAGTTCCTCCCCCCTCCTCTGCAGCACTCTCAGGAACTCTTCCGACCCGATATGCCCATCCCTATTCGTGTCGAACAGAAGGAATATAATGTCGATTACGTTCTTCGTCAAGGATATCCCGCACACCTTAATTATAAGAATCCAAAAGGCAAGGATTCAGTCTCCAATTCCAACTCCTACCTAACATGTGATGTGGAGGGTAGATAAAAGACTGCATACATGAGAAGCTGCTCTTTGGAAGTCGTCCTTGGTCAAAACACCATCGGCCGCCCCACGGCTGAAGAGAGCCAAGGACAGGAGCCGCACACTCGTACGGAGCTCAGCAAGACTCTTGAACTCCTGGTAGGAGATGCGGATCTGGCTGAGCTCTGGATCCTTGCCAAGTTCATCGACTCGGTCCAGCAGCTTGCTGGTGTGGCCCATGTCAGCAGATGCCACCATGGACATGGCAAAGTCCTTGGCTGGTATGCTGCCTCTCGTCTTCAAGTCATAGTGAGCAAACTCCAGCCTCACAATCTACAACGGCATCTCAACAAGCAAAGCAAAGCAAACGTTGGGGCAAGAATCGAAAAGTTACTGTGAGAAATCTGTGACACGTACCTCATCGCGCAGGTCTCTCAAGAACTCAACAAACTTGTCATGTTTTAGGGAGTGCTTCCCGTCTTTTCCGAAGAAAAACTCAATTAGCCCGCCGTTTTCAACCGATCCCGAGAACTTGAATCCGTTTCGTATCCCATCTTTATGTTGCCACCCGTGTCTGTTGTACACTCGCATCAAAGCCATCACCTTCTTGAACTCCTCCCGCTCTATCTCCCTGTTGATTGTGCACGATCAACGCAGCCACAGTGAAACACACACAGATAAATGTGGTATACATTAATTAATTACCCGCTGTTGTCTATGTCAAACATCTTGAATGCCACAGTGAAGTTTGCTTCAGGGATGCTCAGTAGTGTCACCAGAAACATGTACCTGCCAAACCATATACATACTTGACAGTGCATGAAAAGATTCACTTGGTATGTTTTGTCAAGACAAGCAAACTTACTCAGGAAAAGATATGAGACCGTCACTGTTGGTGTCAAAAAGCATGAAGAAGTCAGAGGGAGGACACTGCAGCTCCCCGGGAGGACGCTCTCCTTTGAGACGTCCCCCACGAACAAAGTCGGATTCTGATGCGGGGAAAACCGGGACTACAGCCCTCATCAAGTCTGCGGGTGTCATGAACAGTTCACCATCTGGTGCTTGGACTGATGCAAAGTACTCGAACACCTTAATGGAAACACAAACAATATACACACATACATACTTGAGAAGCATTCCTAGCTATATCAAATGGGACAATTGATTGTTGCCTGCCCATACCTTCTCAGGAGTGCTCCGCATCCTTATCCTCCATTCATAGTTGAAGAAAACTCTTTTCCTGTATTCATCTGTACCAAAAAGTCAAATGCAGAATAAATTCAAAACTCTTTCCAAGACAAAGATTAAAACAAGCAAAATCACCTCCGAAGAGAAACACTGGCTTCTTCTTTGAAGCTGAGGAGGCACGGAGCTCATCGGGATACTCATTGGCAGAAGGTGGAGTATCAGCAAATGCAATCACATCAGTAGAAGACAGCCAAAAGCATAGGCCAATGCCGGATCCCACAATCAGGAAAGAAGATGCTCCCCTGATGCTGTGGTGAGCATGCTTATGGGGCCTCCCCGTTGATGAGGTGGACGGCTCAGATTGATTAGAAAAGGCTCGGAGCCGCTGGCGTAACAGCCTAGGGGTGTCCCTCAGAATGATCCTAGAATGCATAGTACAATATGTGGCAGAAAAACAAGGGAATTCATGCAGCAGAAGAATATGGTGTATAGAAAAAGAAAGACCACTGCCAAGAATCACAGGATTGGTAATTACAACCGTTTCCTAGAAAATTGCCGCACTTCTCCCTTGTTTTATCTGCCTGCTTTTCCTTGTTTTCTGGGGCAACTTCTGGTTTCTCCGAAGAAACAATATGAGCCCATCCATTTTAATGGGAAATAGTTGAATCTGTTATTGGAAAGACCTTTTTTTTAGGCAGAAAAATTCGTGCTTGTAAATTGTGATACAATGAAAAACACGAGACCCCACAAGCTAAGCCGCGGCGGGACAAAGGCAAGATGATCACCACTAAAATGTTCTATTTAGGGTCCGTTTGGTTTGAACTTATGAAAACGGTAACACAAAGAAAACAAATCTAGTCCACTTTGACATCATAATACATTGATCAATTTTTTTATCTTAGCTTAGATTCCAAAATTTGTGTTCCAAGAAAATGGAAAAAGAATTTTTTTTTATTTTTTTACAACTCACCTTTGTATTAGAAAAACAAATTCCTCCATCATACGGCCAAGAGAAGGAGAAATGAAACTATTTCATCAATGAATAATGACATTAAAGTAGAAACTAGATTCGTTTTAATTCCGTTATGATTTCCAAAATTTAAACCAAACGGGCCCGAAAGAGTTGGATCGAATCGATTACTATCAAATCAGATAGCCGCTAGCCTTATTATGTCTCGAGAAGTTCATTTCAGATGACATTTTGTTGCGGGTTATTCTCATCAACTCATGGAACCATTACTTGATCGAAATCTTTCTGTCATTCATTTGAATATTTGATCAACGACGTCAATATCTCAAAGCAAACTTTCAGTGCGCCCTCAAAGAAGAAACTGCTCAAACTTGAAAGTAGATAAATGCAGTGCAATGCTTCTGGCAATAAGGAACAAACAATGAAAAGGAATTGACTCGGAGAACGGTTGGGCCCAAATCCGCTAAGTCCAATTGGGCGAGCCTGGAGGAGAACAAGACCAGGAGTCGATTGGCCCAACTGATTTCAGTTCAATGGAGTGACGAGTTCTTAACGGAGCGACTGAGGAAGACAACGGCCGATTAAAGCCCAATTGGGAAACCGAACAAGATGAGGATTGATAAGAAGGGTGGTCAATTTCTTGAAAGTTGCACCAGATCCGTTTCTACAACGTCTCCAAAGTATATAAATCGAGGTTTAAATGTATTATTTACACATTATTGTAATAAAAAATATATATAGGTAGAGATCATCGTCTAAACATACACAATTGAACTGCAATCATTCCCATCAAGTTCTCGGTTACTTGGGCTGTTTTCTTCATAGTTGACGCCTGACGGTCGACACTAATTTCATTCTTCATTTAATCAAAGTGTACCTCTTTTTTAGGACCTTACTTTTTAACGCATAGATAAAATTGCATTTCAGCGCATAAGGTCCTCACGTAACGTGAGGAGAGACTCCACACGTAACGTGTGGAGCCTCCCCGGCTTTAAAAGCCAACTTTCTTCTTCTTCCTCCTCCTCTACCCTAAACCGCCGCTTGGATCAAAAAATTTCTCCATTCCCACGTTACGCATCTAGCTAGTCTTCTCGTTACGCATCAACAAGATCCGCACGTTACGTAGATCCATATCCTTCAAAGGTTAGTAATATCCCATATCTTGTTAATTTGTAATTTAAATTTTAAGTTTTTTTATGGTTATTGTAGATCCATATTGTTTTAGTGTTTTTGTTCTTGTATTTGTTGTTTTTGTGTAATTTTGAAGTAGTTATTTGCATTTGATGATTAATTTTGAAGTAGTTATTTTGTATGAAATTGTAGAAATTTGATAGATTTGTATGAAAGGGTGTTTAGGGTTTTTGTTAGATTGGTATGAAATAGCCAAATGCAAGTGGTAGTTTTGTTGGATTTGTTTAAGAAGTGTTAGTTTTGTTGAATTGTGGTAAAATTTTGATGAAAAAATGCGTCGCCGGAATCTGGAATGTCGCCGGAAATCATCCCGGAAAGGGAAAATGTAATTTCACACGTAACGTGTGGATTCTGCCCACACGTTACGTGTGGACTGGCTTCACACATTACGTGTGGATACTGTCCACACGTAACGTGTGAATATACATTTTTTTGAGATACCCGAATTCAATTGTATAGTTTTAATTTTGTATTTTAGGTATACTCGGAATTGTATTTTTTGAGATAAAATGATTTATTGTTATAGATGGAGCCCGGTGAGAGAACGAAGTGTAGAACCAAACGAAATCTCGTCCGGGACGTTTCGTTTCAGACTGAGGAGGAGGTAGCCCGTAGGGTTGCGGGCGGTAGTCAGGATGCTGGAGGATACGGGCAGGCGGGCAATGTTGACCCCCTCTGTGTATCCGTTTGTGCCATCGTCATCGTTTCTTATGGCGGGTGGTCGTGCAGACTCGGACCCGCAGTTGTACCCAGAGTACAACGTGAGCCCGCTCCATGGTTATTCTGATACGACAGATCAGAATAACTATTATGGCCCTCCATTTAGTCCGCCGCCCCAGTAGAGCCCTTACCATCATCAGAGCCCGGCGTCCCATCAGAGCCCTCACCTCCATCAGAGCCCGGCGTCCCATCATAGTTCTCACCTCCATCAGAGTCCGCTGTCCTATCACAACCCTCACCTCCATCAGAGCCCTCACATCCATCATCACAGCCCCGTATATTATCAAGGCGGCGTAGATGATCAGATGAGGTACAACCCATAGGAGAACCCGAGGCTCAACCCGAACGCACCTGATCCTATGGTAAGTAGCCTTAATATATGAAAATATGAGCGTATGATAAAAATGTAAATACTTTTTATTTGTAAAAAAAAATGTAGGACGAGGATAGTCAGGCTTGGGCTCCAAGAGGTCAACCTGATTATGCGGACGAGGATCCACAGGAAGCCACCTCTTCGCGGCCAAAACCTCCCCGAACGAAGAAAAAGGGGAGATATGACCCTGAATTGCAGGTTAGAGTATATGGAGGTCCTGAGATTCCCGAACTTTTGAAGGGTTTTGCCAATCACGTGGCGTACATCCTTTACCAGCGCATTGTAAGTTGCATGGAAAACCTTATTCTTGTAATTTCACATTTTATTATAACTATGTCAAATCGATTGCTTACACTGGTTTAAAAATGCAAATATTTATAGCCTGTGCCACCGTTGAGGTTTCAACAACGAGGCAAACAGACACGCGCATGACGTTTGCAGTTGCAAACGCCATGGGGTGAACTGGCATCTAGATCGGGCATGTGTCATATTCCGGATGTGGTACATGAGCATGTGCACAAGACGCTGATTGGTGTGTTCGTTGAGCGCTGACAACCTGACGCGGCTAAAGTCGTTATGCCTTATCAAAGTAAACCTTAAAAACCTAACTAAGTATAGTAGACAAACAAGGGTCGAATCCCACAGGGAGGTAGCAATCTTTCTTAGTGCAACATGTTGTATGCCAAAGGTAACAAGGGGGGTTTTTGGTTTTGTTTGCAAGTAACAAAGTAAATCAAAGCAAAGGGTGTAATCAATTGGTGAGAAGTAACTTAGCTAGACAAATATCCACCATTCATTTGATTGATTGATCCTAGATTATCTCTATTCCTTCCTATGAATATTCTTGTCCCTATTCTGAAATAGTTATCAGTCCAACCAGTCCTGATAACCCTAACTATCGAACGCACAAGAAACTATCAAGATTTAGAACAATAGCAGTAGGAAGCATATGAATTAACCAGGATACATGCAACACCACAACCCGTAGCATATCATGTTTGCTACACAAGATAAGGAATTTCAACCCGAAATATCCAAACCCTAGCAATAGACAATTACTAATATCAACTAGTTGATCAGGCCAGTCAAATCAGCAAGAATCAATAGGAATAAGCACAAAGAGAAGAGATATAATCAAACGTGTTATACTAACCTGTTTGTGCTGTATGTGGAGTCTAACAAAAGGACATACGTAAATGCCTTTAGGAATTTCATGGAATCTGGATTGGAAAAAAAAATGTCGGCTATCTTATTCGTCGTTGGATCCGACCTATACTCCATAAAGTAGTTGTTCTCCTTGCACTTATGGAAGAACTCTTGGACCACGGTTCTTCCTTCCATCCCACTATGTCGGACCTTATACACTTGCTTCATTTTAGTGTAGTTGTTTGGGTCCTGGTTAAGTGTTGTTGTAATCTTGGATGGTTTATTATGATTTTCTGTCATGACCTTACACAACTTCTTCTCTTAGGTGTCATCCTCCCAACGAATGCATGCATGTACAAGTCATCATTGTTGGGCCACGTTTTGATCGGATTGGATCGGCCCATGAACGACTGAAGACCAAGGCCCAGCGCGCGAAGAAGATGGTCTGTTTGCTGACGCGACCAACGACTCTTTTTGAAACGTCCGAGCGAAATTCATGGACTTGATCTCAGCATTGAAGCAATCGAGTGATCTTCGGAAATCTGGCATTAACTCCTTTCATTTTAAATAGATTAGGATCAATCCATTGTAACGACACACTGATTACTCCACTTATGAGCATTCTCTTGCTTCCATTGTAATCTGAAACACAATTTTTCTAAGCGAGGCGGAATTCGATTGCTTCAAGCATCCATTCGACACTAGTCAATCTCCTTCGACCCATGGTGACCCTTCGTAGCTAAGCTTTGTTATTACTATTTCGTCTCATCATATCAATTCTCTGTCTCATTTGAAGTTATATCTTGCTTCGTTCGACTAATAGCACCACATCGAAGGCAATTTAGGTTTGATATCTTTTTGCCCAAAACAATTTGGCGCCCACCGTGGGACCGTTAGCTGATTCGTATCCAAAAGCTTCATCAAAAGCTATCCAAAAATGATGAACGACGCTCCTCCTAGCACCTCCTGAGAAGGGCCAACATTGGGAGCAACCGCTAACGATGCCATCATCGTTACAACAGAGGTTTCTACTCAAGAACAGATCCGTCAAATGGCGCAAACCCTGTCGTCACTACAAGAAGAGTTAGCCGACCAGCGTCGGACTAACGAGTCAATCCGTGCTACTTCCGTTACTGCAATTAATCGTTTGACTAATGAAAATGAACTTGATAGACCCTTGATCGGATTGGGAGCGGTGCAAGGTTTGATCCACAATTTGGAGGCAACGACAACCGGAGAAGGTGAAGAAGTGGACCGACGTTCTCCTTGAGGGCGGCGACTTCTGCGGCAGTTCTGGGGCAATATGTTGGCACAATGGGAGTGGAAGAGAGTCGTGGTGGTGGTCGGAGCAGGTTGTGTCGGTGGTGGGAGAATTGGCTTGCCCTAGCGGAAGGTGTCGCCAAAAGGAGCAAGCGTCAAGAAGGAAGGCGGCCTTCTTGAGGGTGGTTCTTTCTGCGGCGGAGATGGCGGCTTTGGAGGGCCCAATGTGGGTGTTACTGAGTGGTGGTGGTGGCTGGAGTGAGGCGTGGTGGTGGTGGAGGATATCGGCTGCCCTAGGTGGATATGACGCACCACCAAGAGAGAACCGTGGGGCTCAACCAAGGATATGACTCACCAAGGTTGAAGTGGGATAGATAAGGGTTCAATATGACTCATGAACCAAGGGTGAACTTCTGGATCAAATGCTCTCAAAGGAGTGAATTGGATTGATCAAAAGTTCCGTTTTACATCAAGGATTACAAGGCTTTATATAGCCAAAACCGAAAGCAAAAGCAAGGCAATTAAAGCCAACTCTCCACGTCCCAAGAGGGATATCAAGGGTTGGAATGCATGAACTAGATGCATAGGAAAAGACTAAGATTAAATGCAAAAAGAAAGCAAGTGTTTAAGACAACTAGGTGAATGCACCAAATGCATAACTCTTCAAATTTCCACACGGCATTCACACCATTTCCACACGGCTTCACATGGCTGAAATTGCTTCTTCATGGGCTTGGTTTGGGCTGGCTTCCTTCGGCCTTCAAGATGACAAATGGGCCTTTGTCATGCTCGGCCCCAAGTTGTGTGGAGAGGAGACCCAAGTCGAGAAGTTGTTGTAGTTCCTTGGCCTTAGAATGAGTGATGCGTTTTGGTGTTGGATCTTGAGTTGACAATGGCTTGGCTTCCATGCTTGGTTCAAGATGTGAGGGATTCACATCATCCTCTCCCTCTTGGAGAGGATTCGACCACGAATCTTCAGCTAGGGTGTCCTCCTCATCTTGCGCCAAGTAGGGCTTTAAATCCGACACATTGAAGGTGTCATGTACTCCATAGGTGGGTGGCAATTCTATCTTGTATGCATTGTTGTTAATCCGTTCGAGCACTTGGAATGGTCCTTCCGCCCTGGCTTCAACTTGGAGTTTCGTTGTAGGGGAAACCTTTCCTTGCGGAGGTACACCCACACCAAGTCACCGGGCTCGAAAATCAACTCCTTGCGGCCTTTGTTTGCTTGCTTCTCATATTGGGCCGTGCGCTTCTCCAGCTGCCTCCGAGTTTCTTCATGCATCCTTTTGACATACTCCGCTAGTTCCTGGCCTTCTTTGCTAAGAGAAGCAACAATGGGGTGAGCAACAAGATCTAAGAGAGTAGTAGGGTTCTTACCATAGGCCACTTCAAAAGGAGACTTCTTGGTGGCGGAATGTGTGGAGCGGTTGTAGGCAAACTCTATGAAAGGGAGGCACTCTTCCCACCTGCGGAGGTTAGTCTTAAGCACAACACGAAGTAAGGTGCCAAGCGTCCTATTAACCACTTCCGTTTGCCCATCAGTTTGGGGGTGGCAAGTGGTTGAGTAGAGAAGCTTGGTACCCAACTTGGCCCACAAGGTTTTCCAAAAGTGACTAAGGAACTTGACGTCCCTATCCGACACTATGGACTTTGGAATCCCATGCAAGCGAACCACAAAGTCAAAGAAGAGATTAGCCACATTAGTTGCATCATCGGTTTTGTGACACGCAATGAAGTGTGCCATTTTGCTGAACCGATCCACAACTACAAATATAGAATCCTTTCCCCTTTTGGTCCTAGGAAGACCCAAAACAAAGTCCATGGATAGATCTTCCCAAGGTTGTTGGGGAATGGGCAAAGGCATGTACAAACCATGAGGGTTCAATTTGGACTTAGCTTGAACACAAGTGGCACACGAAGCACACAAACGTTCGACGTCCCTAAGCATATGCGGCCAGAAGAAATGTTCCTTCAAGGCTTGCAACGTCTTAGCAACGCCGAAATGACCCATGAGGCCACCTCCATGTGCTTCTTGCACAAGCAATTTCCTAGTTGAACCACTAGGTATGCACAATCTATCTTTCCTCATAAGGTATCCTTCGTGCAAATAATATTGGTCTTTGCTTCCCAAAGAACTACATGCCTCAAATATGTCTTTGAAATCCTCGTCCAAGACATATAGTTCCTTAATGAAAGCAAAGCCCAACATTCTAGCATCCATAGAAGTGATGAGGGCATACCTCCGAGACAAAGCGTCCGCCACAACATTGTCCTTTCCCTTCTTGTGTTTGATCACATAAGGGAAGGACTCAATGAATTCAACCCATTTGGCATGGCACTTCATCAACTTATGTTGACCATTGAGGTATTTCAATGCCTCATGGTCAGAATGAATCACAAATTCTTTAGGGAGGAGGTAGTGTTGCCATACCTTGAGGCATCTTACCAAAGCGAGAAGCTCTTTGTCATAGGTGGGATACTTGAGCTCAGCTTCATTCAATTTCTCACTAAAGTAGGCAATGGGCCTTCCTCCTTGCATGAGCACGCCTCCGAGCCCCACTCCCGAAGCGTCACATTCAATCTCAAATGTACTTGAAAAATCCGGTAGCACTAGGAGAGGAGCATGCGTGAGCTTGGCCTTAAGTGTGTCAAACGCCTCCTCTTGCTTGGGCCCCTATTGGAAAGGGACATTCTTCTTTGTCAATTCCGTAAGAGGCGTGGCAATTGAGCTGAAATCTTTCACAAACCGGCGGTAGAAACCGGCGAGGCCCAAGAAGCTCCTAACTTGAGTCATGCTCACGGGCACTGGCCACTCTTGTATGGCCTTGATCTTCTCTTGGTCCACCTTGAGTCCTTCCTTGCTCACTACAAATCCAAGAAAAACCACATGATCCGAGCAAAAGTGACATTTCTTGAAGTTTGCATAAAGCTTTTCTTTCCTAAGGACTTCAAGTACCAATCTCAAGTGTTTAGCATGATCTTGCAAGTTATGGCTATAAACAAGGATATCATCAAAATATACAACCACAAACTTGCCTAAGAAAGCCCTAAGAACATGGTTCATTAGCCTCATAAAAGTGCTAGGCGCATTTGTTAGCCCAAATGGCATGACTAACAATTCATACAAACCATACTTGGTTTTGAAGGCAGTCTTCCATTCATCACCTTCTTTCATTCTTATTTGGTGATAGCCACTTTTCAAGTCTATCTTGGAGAATATACTTGCACCATAGAGCTCATCCAACATATCATCAAGTCTAGGTATAGGATGCCTATACTTGATGGTGATGTCGTTTATAGCCCTACAATCCACACATATTCTCCAAGATCCGTCTTTCTTAGGAACTAAGATGACAGGCACCGAGCAAGGACTCAAGCTTTCTCGCACATAGCCTTTGTTTAGAAGTTCAACAACCTGTTTTTGTAGCTCTTGTGTCTCCATGGGGTTGGCTCTATATGCAGCTTTGTTAGGGATGGAAGCTCCGGGCACAAAATCGATTTGATGTTCTATTCCTCGAATTGGTGGAAGTCCAGCCGACACCTCATCTTGGAAAAGGTCTTCGAATTCCTGCAAAAGCAAAGCAATAGGTGAGGGCAAAGCATCTATATCTTGAGTTGAGAAAAGCACATCTTTATAAATAAGCAAAAGGCAAACTTGACTTCCCTGGATTGCCTTCCGAACTTCTCTTGTCTTGGCAAGGAGCATCTGCTTTCTTTGCTCATTGGCTATGTGGTCAGCCATGATCTCATGTGGAGCTAAGGGATGCAACGTGATCCGCTTGCCATTGAGGTGAAAAGAGTACTCATTAGACACCCCTTGGTGAATGACCCCACGGTCATATTGCCAAGGTCGTCCCAAAAGTATGTGGCAAGCTGTCATAGGAAGAACATCACAAATAACCTCATCCTCATATCCTCCTATGGAGAACTTAATCTTAGCTTGTTCAGAAACCTTAAGAGGTGTGTTAGAATTAAGCCAACAAAGAGTGTAAGGTTGCTTATGAGGAGTAGTGTTGAGGGCAAACCTTTTGACCACCTCTTGGTCTATGAGATTGCAACATGAGCCTCCATCAATAATCAAATTACAGATTTTACCTTGAATGAGGCACCGTGAATGGAAGATTGTTTCCCTTTGATTTGGAGGTGTAGGAGCTTCATTGGTCATGAGAGTTCTTTTCACCACAAAGCACTCTCCTTGGAATTCAGCTTGTACATGGAGCTCCTCTTCCTCATTCTCTTCCTTGGTGGGCTCTTCCTCTTGCTCCTCATCCAAATAGTAGTCCCCCACCGTGGAGAGCAACACTTGGCGCCGAGAAGGGCATGCATTGGCCATGTGCCCACGACCCAAGCACTTGAAGCACTTGATATCACTAGAGTGGCGCTCACCATCTCTTATTTGTCCTTGGGGAGGCCTAGAGGAGTCATGTCTTGGCTGCACCGGGATGGAATCCGTCCTTGGCTCTTGGCGCCGGGGAGGGTAGCAGGTGAGCCGAAGCTTGAGTTATTCCAGGGCCTTGAAGATGGTGTATTGGAGCCTTGATTGCCCCATGGCCGTGAGCTCGTAGGATGGATCTTCTTGGTGGGTAAGCTCCTATACACATGGTTGGTGTAGTGAAGCACCTCTTCCACCGTAGTTCCCCTAGCAAAATGCTGCATAGACACAATAGATTTGAGATCAGAATTCAAGTTTTCAACAAACTTAGAAATAATATACTCATCCGGAAACTTGATTTCTGATCTGAACAATAGGGTTCTCAAATCCTTGTAATACTCATCGGGGGTACGAGCTCCTTGCTTGAGTTGCTCAAGCCTCTCATGGATCCTAGCCGAAAAGTTGGCGGGCACAAATCTGAACTTGAGGGCGTCCTTGAGCTCGTTCCACGTGTCATTGGGAGGATAATCATTTTGTGCTCTTTCGGCCTTATTTTCAGTCCACCATTGATCCACAAACCCTTCGAACTTGATACTAGCCACAGCCACACGTTGGGCTTCGGTGTAGTTGAGGAAGTCAAAGATTTGCTCCGTCTTACTTAGCCAAGTTAGGCACTCCTTGGGGTCAGTCGTGCTCCCAAACTTCTCTATTTCAAGCTTGGTGTTAGGGAGCCTCACGCGTTCTTGCTCATAGCCGTAAGCACCTTGGGGTTGGAACCCTTGTAGATAGGGCTCTTGTTGGTGCCCACGCCCTCGGCCTTGTTCTCTTGCATTCCTATTGCCAAATCCTTGCCTTTGGCCGTTGATGATCCGCATGGGCTGGGTCAAGGGAGCCACAAACCTCGCATTGGCCCCTAGGTGTCCTTGAACCTCTTGTACCTCCTCATTGAAAAGCCTTGCGTCTTGCCCTGAAATGTTAGGGACCACAGGCGGCATGGTAGTATATTGTGTAACAATAGGAGGAGTATATGTGGAACTCATACCTAGATGTGCACTAGAGAGAGTGAGTGCCGGGGCGGTCGATGGGTTGATGCCGTGAAGATTAGGGAAGGTCATGTCCCTAGGCATGGCGTGAGAGGAGTTACCTTCGAAGAGAGAGGGTTGGAAGGCCCCACACAACCGTGTCACGTCCACCATCTTGCTATCGGTGGCATCCATTCACGCTTCTAGTCTTCTTAGGTTGGCTTGGTTGTCTTGTTGAGAACTTGCTATTTGAGCACTAAGTTGTGCTATGGCCTCTCGTTGAGAACTTGCTAGTTGAGCACCAAGTTGTGCCATGGCCTCCATGACAGAGTCATTGGCATGGGCACCTTCTTGGTTCACCGAAGGCGAATGGGAGGAACTTCGATTGTCATCCACCATGATCGTGAGCTACAAACCAAGGCAACACAAACAAGACGACTAGGAATCCCACAAGTGGACCCGACACACGTTAGGGATCCAAACTGAATTTTCCAAGTACAAGGCAAGCAAGAAAACAAGTTCAATTAGGGTTACGAGCTAGCCAAGGACAAGGAAAGGGTCAAAGAAGCACAATACTCAAATGTTCAATAAGTCGCGACAAGTGAAGTGCGGAGAAGGTACTAAGAAGCAAACAACAATTACACTTCACACTCTTTTTGACAAATTTTGCTCTTGGTAACTCGTTTTTTTCTTATGGCCTCTCCTTTTTAGACCGGGTTTTTCTCGAGTGTTCTTCCAAGAGCGGCTCAATTTTTCTAAGGTTTCTCCTTTTTAGACCGGGTTTTTCTGAGCCAATACTACACAAATTTGAATCTCAATTTTCAACAATTTTCTGATTTTGCACTTGGCTTTTCAATTTACAACCGAAATTTTCTTTTCCCTTAACCCCGAAGGCCTTCACTTGATTTATGCAACAAATGAACAAGCAAGTAATGCACAAAGTAATCAAGAAAGGAGTTGAAATGAAGGGTCAATGTTCGGCTGAATCAAGACAAGAAAATTCAGAACTCAAAGAGGCAAGCAAAGCAATCGGACAACAACCAAACAAATTCCGGTTTTTAGGGCCAATTGAAACTTGTCATTCAAACTCAATCTTGGACTAAAGAAAATCAATTTAGATGACCAAACCTTACGTGGCTCTGATACCACTTGATAGACCCTTGATCGGATTGGGAGCGGTGCAAGGTTTGATCCACAATTTGGAGGCAACGACAACCGGAGAAGGTGAAGAAGTGGACCGGCGTTCTCCTTGAGGGTGGCGACTTCTGCGGCGGTTCTGGGGAAATATGTTGGCATAATGGGAGTGGAAGAGAGTGGTGGTAGTGGTCGGAGCAGGTTGTGACGGTGGTGGGAGAATTGGCTTGCCCTAGCGGAAGGTGTCGCCAAAGGGAGCAAGCGGCAAGAAGGAGGGCGGCCTTCTTGAGGGTGGTTCTTTCTGCGGCGGAGATGGCGGCTTTGGAGGGCCCAATGGGGGTGTTACTGAGTGGTGGTGGTGGCTGGAGTGAGGCATGGTGGTGGTGGAGGATATCGGCTGCCCTAGGTGGATATGACGCACCACCAAGAGAGAACCGTGGGGCTCAACCAAGGATATGACTCACCAAGGTTGAAGAGGGATAGATAAGGGTTCAATATGACTCATGAACCAAGGGTGAACTTCTGGATCAAATGCTCTCAAAGGAGTGAATTGGATTGATCAAAAGTTCCGTTTTACATCAAGGATTACAAGGCTTTATATAGCCAAAACCGAAAGCAAAAGCAAGTCAATTAAAGCCAACTCTCCACGTCCCAAGAGGGATATCAAGGGTTGGAATGCATGAACTAGATGCATAGGAAAAGACTAAGATTAAATGCAAAAAGAAAGCAAGTGTTTAAGACAACTAGGTGAATGCACCAAATGCATAACTCTTCAAATTTCCACACGACATTCACACCATTTCCACACGGCTTCACATGGCTGAAATTGCTTCTTCATGGGCTTGGTTTGGGCTGGCTTCCTTCGGCCTTCAAGATGACAAATGGGCCTTTGTCATGCTCGGCCCCAAGTTGTGTGGAGAGGAGACCCAAGTCGAGAAGTTGTTGTAGTTCCTTGGCCTTAGAACGAGTGATGCGTTTTGGTGTTGGATCTTGAGTTGACAATGGCTTGGCTTCCATGCTTGGTTCAAGATGTGAGGGATTCACATTAGAACTTCTTAGAGCGCAGGTCCAATCCGCTGCGTCCGCGCCAGCCGGAAGCAGGCGCCCAATCGACCTCGAAGGGATCCAAACTCGACTGGATATGGATGGTGTAGTCGTAACGCCAGCAAGCGAGCGAAACCAAACCCATACGACCGGCATTCCTGAAGCTTCTTGTATTAACCCTGTTATGACTAATAATGTTTCTTTTACCGGCTCCGAAGGGACCCTAGTAAACAATCCACAGGTTATGGCGACACCGAGTATCCAGACGCTCATTCAACAGGCTATCAACGAGCATATGCGGTCTTTCGACGAGCGTCTCGCGAAGATCATGGCGTTCCTCAACCCATCGAGGAAGAGGCGCTAGACGGCTTCGAAGAATCTCCCTTCGTGGATGATATCGCACGAGTAGAGATCCCAAAGAAGTTTCATCTCCCAAGCATGACTAGCTACGATGGGACGAGCGATCCGGACGATCACATCTCCCTTTACAAGCAAAAGCTCATGACAATTTCCGTCTCCAGAACCAATCGCGAGGCGGTTATGTGTAAAAGCTTCGGCACTTTCCTCGCGGGGCCGACTCTGTAATACCCCTCATTTTTTTAGTAAGGGTATTTGGGTAATTTTCCCAACCCTCGTTCTGTAATTATGTCGCTTTCAGAGAAGTTCGGATTTTCTATAACGTGTTTGATCTCTGTAATAATTCCCTGAGTGGTATAAAATACATTCGATGTATTTTCGCGGCTTAGAATATTTGTTTGGGGTACAAATATATAATTTCCGAGGTTTAAACCCATGCCAAACCCTTCCCCGGGCAAACAGACGCGGAAATGCCTTTTCCGCGACCGCGGAATAATAGCCCTCTGAGGAGCTGGGCATTGGAATTTTCCGCGACTGCCGAAAATTTCCGCATCCACGGAAAAATGCAGGCGTGCGACGCTTCATCTTCCGCCGAACGTCGTCGATCGCGTCACCGTTGATCGTCTGAGCGGCCGTCGATCTGGTCGGGGAGCTGCTCCTTCCTTTGACTATAAATGGAGGTCGGATTGGAGGATTGTTGGCACCCAAAATCAGATTCTCTCCCTCTCCCTCTCTCTCTCGTTTTCCATCCTTGCCGAAAATTCGTGGTGTCGCCGGAGCTCTCGCCGGAGGTTGTAGTGGCCGTGGGGTGGTGCATTGGAGGCGCAAGGAGGATTGGAGTCGAAGCCCCCTCGTGTCGTCGCCGGTGAGATTCCTCCCGATTTGTGGTCGCCGAGTTCACGTCCGCGACCGCGGACATGAACTGCCGCGACCGCGGACATGAACTGCCGCGACCACGGACGCTGTTCAGTCGTCCGCGACCGCGACCGCGGAATCCAAGCCGCGACCACAGTTTGCCTTAGCAAACGCGATCATGGCCTTGGACAAACCGGTCTCGGACGGGACCCTCGTTCTTTCGGTTCCGTTCCTTTTTCCTTAGATTCGTATTATTATTTATCGAATCTAACCTAGGGTTTTGTTGTGGGATCGTTGTCGTCATAGGAATCTGTAACCCGATTTCCGTTCCCAATTTCCGGACCTAGAAACCCGTTGTCATTCGTTCGTCTAGATCAAGGCAAGTGACGGTTCACTCTTTCTTATCATTCCATATTTTCATTAATTATCAATTGTTTTTAATTGTTAATTAAATTGGGATGAACTATTGTTTTTGTTTGGGAACAGATTTTATAAATGATATGATTGAAACATGACATTATAATAGGTTGTATATATTGCTAGAAACAACGATATTATATCTGTTATTACCATGATGGTATTGGTGTGGTTTTTGTGTGTGAACTAAAACGTAGTTAGAACGAGTATTCGTAGGAACGCTATGTACCTTGCGAGGTCTAGCCGTTTCTTTATAACCGTGGTGGATAGGATGTCCAAGCCCTAACACCCTTCTCTGGTCATGAATGTCCCCTATCCGAGTATAGGGGAGGTGCACACAGCTGGTGCCAAACATTCGGGAAATGTTCCCAAGATATCTCTCGTATCGAGATGATATATTAATATACCCTCGGGCGAGGGTATATTAATATGAATATACATTTTGGAATTAAACAAGATAAGTGCCGTTGCGCACATAATTAATATACCCTCGGGCGAGGAGTACAACGTGGAAACCGCCCGGACTTCGATTAGAGTAAGTCTTCTTTCCAATCTAGATTCGCATTGCGCGGTGAGGTTGGTCGTTGACCCAAATGATCAAGTCATTTTTAAACGCCTATATGAAAACTATAACGTTCCCAAACATTTGTCATACTTTCCCGTAAGACCCAATCTTTTGGAGTCTTCTCTTCATACGTTTCCCATAAGACTCAATTCCTTTGGAGTCTTATTTTCAGTGCATGTCTAAACTTTAATCATTCCGTGAAAGTTCCGGGTTATATATCGTTCCTTCGACTGTTATTCGAGGGACAATGATAGTAAACGGTTACGATCACTAGAACCATTCTGTTTTCACCCTTGCATAGTCTTTCATTAGACTAACCAACCGGGTTTTATTCCTTGCATGGTTGGCTGGTGTCATCCGTCCTATAAGGCACATCAGTGGTTGGTTCCCGAAGTCTTGAAGTAACCAGTTGAAGAAGAGGCTTGCAGTTGCAGATTTAAGTGCCGGTATTTCAAGGTCGTTAAATATTACTTTAATGTATATTTTTATAACCTAGTCATGTAATAGGTTTATTCTCAAAGTCTTCCGCTGTGTAATTCAAAAGTCTTCCGCTGTAATTTCACTCTGTTGTAAATCGTTATTGAATAATCTTTTAATAAAAATGGTTGAGTTTCATTTAAAAATGTCTTCCGCTGTTTGACCTTTCGTTATTTAATATGTTTAATTAAGATTAATTTTTTCGATTAAAGCCTAGGGTGACATCGGACAGTAACGTCTGAGGTCACTGGCGTGTGGCACTACCGACGTAAGTCAGGGGTGTTACAATTATGGTATCAGAGCAACGGTTTTAAAATTCTTGGCCTATTGTTAGGTTTGAGAATTTTCGAAAAATAATTTTGAAACTATTTTCAACCTATTTTTTTATTTAAAATGAATTTTGAGAGTTTTAATGTTAAATTTAAAAGTTTTAATTATTTATTGGAATTTAAATTAAACTAATGATTTAGCTATTTGAACTTCAAAAGCTATTTATAATTGGTTTATAAAATATCGTGTTATAAGCGATTAAACTAAGTTTATGGTTGTAACTTTAAAAGTGCGATTCTTGTCTTAGTAAAAGTTTTGTGATAATCGTATCACTAGTTTGAGAAACTAACACTATAAGTAATTATTTTTTTTGTATGAGGTTTAAAAGTATAAATTATAAAGTTTGAAAATATAAGGTTTTGTAATAAGTGGTTTTCAAACTTCTGCAAGATTCGAGTTGTTACTTATTCCTTAGATCCATTCTTAGGAATATCGTTTCACCTTAGGTTTAATGTCATTTAAAGGTTGACATTTCTCCTAGAGTTCCCACCTTCAAGTAGAGAAGAAGGTCGTTTCTGCGGCTAATGGTGGTGGGCCAATCAGACTGATATAAAGTTATTAGTTTGGACTAGGATAATTCGTATCATAACGTAATTGACTCAGTGTTATGTGCAAGTTGGAAAAGTTCTAAACTAACGTTATGGTTCATCAACAGGTGATGGACACCCGATCCACCAACCAAGTAGCTAGCGAAAGTCCTAGCAACGATTCTCGAATTCGGCTGAGAAGTGCTACTCCACAAGGGGAAGACGCGGGATCTGGCTCACGTCATAATGACCCGACCTTGCGGCAGGATGTTCATCAAGGACAAGCGGACCCCCAAGCTGCAAGGGGAGTTCCACCTCCTGCCCCGATTGTGCTAAATGCGGCGACCATTGGACAGATAGTGGGGCTAGTGGTCGAAGTATTAATGGACCAGGTGATACCGCAAGCCCAAGCGGCCCCCTTACCTCAAGTCGCAACTAGTGTGGAAGCATAGATTAAGGCAAAGAGTGGGCAACAGAATCACATGGCTCGCTCGTTCAAGCGGCCGGCGTCGCCCACCAAGTTCGAGAAGTCTGGTCTTACTAAGACCAAGGCTACTCAGGCTGGCTCCGCCAAAGGCTCAGGCTGGAGTAACGGCGTGATTCAATGCCACAACTGTGGTCAAGCTGGGCACAAGAGTCCTAGTTGCCCAAAGGCAAAGAGGATATGTTACAAGTGTGGGAGGGAAGGCCACATGAAGGCATACTGTAGGAAGAAGGACCTAAAGCCAACACAAGCATGTCAAGCCTCAAAAGCTGGCAGTAGGCAGAACCCAAGGGCGAAAGTATCTGCTCCGGAGCAATCTATTGCTCGTATCAAAGGCAAGGCGCCTATGGAATATTCGGGTCAAGAGCAACGACTCTTTGTGATACGTCACCCCGACGGGAGGGAAACCCTGTGCGAGTGGTAGAATTTTGTATGTTTTTAAGAATAGGGAGCTATGACTTGTGTCGATAGTCTCCATAGTTTAGTAATCTGTCTATTCGACTTTCTATCAGTTGTTTTATGTAATGTTTCGAATAATAAAGAAGTGTTTCCTTATTCTGGAAATTACTAGATTCGTTACTATTGCAAATTGTCCGTTCATACGAGACTCCGTGAGTGCCAAAAACAGTTATATCACGTATGGATAAGGGTTGTCAGGACTCATAAAGGAGGGGTAACGTATGGAACCTAGGTGTTCGCTCCCTACATGGTTAACACCAAGGGCGACTCTATTACTGAATTTCTAGATCCATTCTTAGGAATCTCTCTTTACTCTTGGAGTAATGTCACATCGGTATGACATTAATTACTCCCTTCGTTGAGCTGACGAGCGTCACCTCGTGAGTTGAATCTTACCAAAATTCCTTAATGTAAAGGAAACAAATGTATGTGGTTACTGCTCTATGGGACGAAGAATTTTTTTCTCTCTCATATGTGTACCCTGAACATTTGTTGTGGTAAAAGTACGTAGGAGTGAACTATATGAAGATTAGAATGCCTAGTTGTGAGGTCATTCTGTAGTCTTCTATATGGATAGATCGATGAGAAGGGAACAAATGTATATCAGAGATAGTTCATAGGGAGTCAGTTCTCTAAAAAGACCGTACTCTATTACGATCTTAAGTGGAACCTTAGGACCCAAGGGTGTGGTTATGGAGTGTGTAAGTGAGTATATGTTCATTGTGGACCAGAGGATTTAACTTTCGGAGAGGCTAAGGGTGTGAAGTCATAGGTATTGTTTTGGAAGATTTATATGAGGTTTCGTTATGAGGCTTTCTTAAGAGAAACGACATAAGGATTGGATGGAGAGTGACCAATGTCTGTTAAAGTGATTTGGTTTCACGTTAGGGAAAATAGAGTGATTGGCCGCAATTGTGCTAATTGATTTATCACGATCTTGTTTTGAGGAAACTAGAGGTTTTAAGTTGGAAGTGAGCTTTAGGGCCAATTTTAATTGGGCCAAGGAGCTGAATCAGTGAAGTGTACCTTCAAGAGGTATGGAGTTATGATATCTAGAGATTTTACAAGGTTTGATATGTGGATTTTAAGTAAGTGTGACGTCTATAAGGCCAATGATATAACACTTTCTGGGAATTAAGTCGTGAAATAATTGTTTTGGGAGAAAGCCCACTTAGAATTGAAAGGTTATGGTGTAGGGCCTGGTTATTCGGAGGATATCGATACCAAAGGATGTAGCATGGGAAATTATCGCACGTGCGTTTAAGGAGATAAGTAACGAATGTTACTTGTATGTACCCATTGAAGGATTTAGGACGTGAAGCGATTGATTTTGATGGCAAGGCATCGTTCATCAATATGGTATTTTTGAGGAACCTTAAAAAGGTTTAAGTTAGAGATTGAATAATGGAATACGTTAGGTTAATCTTGGATAAATGGTATATATCAGTAAAGCAAAAAGGGTGCTTGATTTGGGATAATAAGTCGTATGAGGACAACTGGTTGTTTAAAGGATTTAGGGGTAAATAACAAACTCGACCGGTAAAAGTTTGTTACGGTTTTGAAGGTCAATGTGTGGCATAAAGTATGTATGGGGATGATATCAAGTAGACTTGAGGAAAAGGTGAACCACGTCTATTAAGGTGATCGTATGGCACATTTAGGTAAGACGAGAGTATAATCTTGCGGAATGGATTAGTAAATCATGTTTGAGATAATCAGACATAGGTTGTGATGTGATTAATTGTGGGAGCACATGAGTAAAGATTTTGAGTTAAGTTATGGCACAAGGGCCAAATGGGATTAAGGTAACCAATGAAATAGGTGAGCCGTGTATGTAAGGAGTAAGGTCTATATGACAAGTGGAGATACTAAGTTGAGGTATAGTTGAATTCTATATATGTACTTGAGGATCGGATCATCGAAAAGAAGTTAGTAGAAAAATGTTGTATTCTTCTGTTTGAGGACATCAAGGTCTTTACGATGAATAAGGCATAATAGTGAGATTGTGTTGGAGATTATAATGGATACTCTGATTAAGGCAATGGTAATCTGATGGATGATCATATGGATTCTAGCGAGAGTAAGGAATGTAGGCAGTGTAGTAAGTGGAATCACGATCGAATGAATAGTTCGATTTTGGTGATATAGGTTACGAAGACCAAATTTATTTAAGGATACCAACTTAAGGAAGATAAGGTATATACTCTGAGAGAGGCTTAGATAAAGGTGAAAGAGAAATGTGTATTCTCATGCTTAAGGTTTAGCGAGTCTATTGCGATGATTTTGGGAGACTATTATCCTAAGATAATTATGACTTGTGGATATAGTCACGAGTTAATACAAGTGTAGCACGTGGAAATAGGATATGCGAGATAGTGCTATGATTGAGGAAACTGATCGTTTTCCTAGGAGCAAGTACAAGGATGAGATGATGAAGTATATTAAGATCAGGTAGTAAGATTATGGTGAAATCGGACCCTTTAGTTTAGCAATGCTAGTTTTGGGGTCGAAACTCTTTTAAGGGGGTAGTAATGTAATAATCCTCATATTACCATAGAGGTAATGTGATAGAATGCAGGTCTGGTGAAAGCAATTCGCTTAGGTTGTGGAAGGTCTAAATTATGGCTAACCTTACGTTAGCGGTAATTTGAGCCAACTTATAAATTTTAACTTAGAAATGTCTGCACCAATTTTTACAAAGTGTGAAAGGGGTTAGACATGGTAAAACTTATACGGTTGTGTAGCTTAGTATTGGGTCGCATCTCCGGGTTGTTATCAGCCAAGTTTCGGGGTCGAAACTTCTTTTTAGGGGAAGTGATGTAATACCCCTCATTTTTTAGTAAGGGTATTTGGGTAATTTTTCCCAACCCTCGTTCTGTAACTATGTCGCTTTCGGAGAAGTTCGGATTTTCTGTAACGTGTTTGATCTCTGTAATAATTCCCTGAGTGGTATAAAATACATTCGATGTATTTTCGCGGCTTAGAATATTTGTTTGGGGTACAAATATATAATTTCCGGGGTTTAAACCCATGCCAAACCCTTCCCCGGGCAAACAGACGCGGAAATGCCTTTTCCGCGACTGTGAAATAATAGCCCTCTGAGGAACTGGGCATTGGAATTTTCCGCGACCGCGGAAAAATGCAGGCGTGCGACGCTTCGTCTTCCGCCGAACCTCGTCGATCGCGTCACCGTTGATCATCTGAGCGGCCGTCGATCTGGTCGGGGATCTGTTCCTTCCTTTGGCTATAAATGGAGGTCGGATTGGAGGATTGTTGGCACCCAAAATCAGATTCTCTCCCTCTCTCTCTCTCTCTCGTTTTCCATCCTCGTCGGAAATTCGTGGTATCGCCGGAGCTCTCGCCGGAGGTTATAGTGGCCGTGGGGTGGTGCATTTGAGGCGCAAGGAGGATTGGAGTCGAAGCCCCCTCGTGTCATCGCCGGTGAGATTCCTCCCGATTTGTGGTCGCCGAGTTCATGGCCGCGACCGCGAACATGAACTGCCGCGACCGCGAACGCTGCTTAATTGTCCGCGACCACGGAATCCAAGCCGCGACCGCGGTTTGCCTTAGCAAACTCAATCGTGGCCTTGGACAAACCGGTCTCGGACGGGACCCTCGTTCTTTCGGTTCCATTCGTTTTTCCTTATATTCCTATTATTATTTATCGAATATAACCTAGGGTTTCGTTATGGGATCGTTGTCGTCGTAGGAATCTGTAACCCGATTTCCGTTCCCAATTTTCGGACCCAGAAACCCGTCGTCGTTCATTCGTCTAGATCAAGGCAAGTGGCGGTTTGCTCTTTCTTATCATTCCATATTTCCATTAATTATCAATTGTTTTTAATTGTTAAATAAATTGGGATGAACTATTGTTTTTGTTTGGTAACAGATTTTATAAATGATACGATTGAAACATGACATTATAATAGGTTGTATATATTGCTAGAAATAACGCTATTATATCTGTTATTACCATGATGGTATTGGTGTGGTTTTTGTGTGTGAACTAAAATGTAGTTAGAACGAGTATTCGTAGGAACGCTATGTACCTTGCGAGGTCTAGCCGTTTCTTTATAATCGTGGTGGATAGGATGTCCAAGCCCTAACACCCTTCTCTGGTCATGAATGTCCCCTATCCGAGTATAGGGGAGGTGTACACAGCTGGTGCCAAACATTCGAGAAATGTTCCCAAGATATCTCTCTTATCGAGATGATATATTATAAAAGCTTTAACGTGAATATACGTTTTGGAATTAAACAAGATAAGTGCCGTTGCACACATAATTAATATACCCTCGGGCGAGGAGTACAACGTGGAAACCGCCCGGACTTCGGTTAGAGTAAGTCTTCTTTCCAATCTGGATTCACATTGCGCGGTGAGGTTGGTCGTTGACCCAAATGATCAAGTCATTTTTAAACGCTTGTATGAAAACTATAACGTTCCCAAACATTTGTCATACTTTCCCGTAAGACCCAATATTTTGGAGTCTTCTCTTTATACGTTTCCCATAAGACTCAATTCCTTTGGAGTCTTCTTTTTAGTGCATGTCTAAACTTTAATCATTCCGTGAAAGTTCTGGGTTATATATCGTTCCTTCGGCTGTTATTCGAGGGACAATGATAGTAAACGGTTACGATCACTAAAACCATTCTGTTTTCACCCTTGCATAGTCTTTCATTAGACTAACCAACCGGGTTTTATTCCTTGCATGGTTGACTGGTGTCATCCGTCCTATACGGCATATCAGTGGTTGGTTCCCGAAGTCTTGAAGTAACAAGTTGAAGAAGAGGCTTGCAGTTGCAGATTGAAGTGTCGGTATTTCAAGGTCGTTAAATATTACTTTAATGTATATTTTTATAACCTAGTCATGTAATAGGTTTATTCTCAAAGTCTTCCGTTGTGTAATTCAAAAGTCTTCCGCTGTAATTTCACTCTATTGTAAATCGTTATTGAATAATCTTTTAATAAAAACGATTGAGTTTCATTTAAAAATGTCTTCCGCTGTTTGACCTTTCGTTATTTAATATGTTTAATTAAGATTAATTGTTCCGATTAAAGCCTAGGGTGACATCGGACAGTAACGTCTGAGGTCACTAGCGTGTGGCACTACCGACGTAAGTCGGGGGTGTTACATGCACTTACTTGGTTCATGCATCTGCCGCAAGGATCAATCGCATCCTTCGCAGAATTAGTCAATGCTTTTAAAATTCAATTTGCTAGTAGCCGAAGGCTGGAAAAGCAATCTAGCGACCTATATCGTATTTTCCAAAAGCATAACGAACCTCTGCGCACTTATCTTAACATGTACAATAAGGAAAAGGTCGCCATACCCCATTGCGATGTCCCTACATCCATCGAAGCCCTCCGGCGGGGTCTCGTCCGTGGCAGCGAATTATATCGAGAATTGACGAAATATCCCTGTCGGACATTCGAAGACGTCCAGGCTAAGGCAATGGCTCAGGTCAGGTTGGAAGAGGACGAGGAACCCTTCAGGGTCGAACCAAGTCCGGATCGAGTCAATCGCAGATCGGCGTCTGACAATCGTAAGGACATGCGCAAACTGTCGTATCCCCGAGGGCGCGACGATCCGAGTCGAGACAGGGGACATGAATGGAAGGAAAATCCTTCACTACCCCCCAAGGTACAATCGTATAACTTATGTGTTTCCATTGCAGAGTTAGTTAAAACGTTCGACAAATATGGTAAAGACGGGAGATGGCCACGAAAGAACGACAAACCGGATTTCAAGAAAGACATGACAAGGTGGTGCGACTTCCATGGCGACCACGGGCATAAAACCGACGTATGCGTCGCACTGCGAAAGGAGGTCGCAAGGTTACTGTCGCAAGGATTCCTCTGAGATGTCATTTAGGACAAAGCCAAAGCCACCATGGAACGAAGGGATGAGGTACAAAATAAACGCCCTTCTTCTCCTATACCTGCCAAGATTGTCAACTCCATTTCAGGTGGGTCCGATATTTGCGAGATCTCATATTCCGCGGCAAAATGCCACGCCAGACAAAGCATAGGCAATGTGCCTTCACCCTCAGAGCCAAGGCCTAAAAAGACAAGTGACCTGCCCACAATCACTTTCGATGAGACCGACGCCAGTGGATGGGCAGAGCATCACGACAGTCTGGTAATATCCTTATCCATTGGGAATTGTCTTGTACGCAGGGTACTGATTGACACAGGTAGCTCCACCGACTTGATCACCCTCGATACCCTAAAAGAGATGGGCCTTAGTGAAGAAGACGTGAACAAAAGGAGACTACCCCTGGTCGGATTCAGCGGCGAAGTCCGATACTCACTTGGCGAGATCACTCTCACCACTTATGCGGGAGGAATCAACCAGCAGGTAAAATTCATAGTATTAGACTGTGAATCTCCTTACAATTGCATCATTGGCAAGCCTTGGATACACTCAATGAAGGCGGTCCCTTCCACTTATCATCAAATGATCAAATTCCCAACCAAGTGGGGAGTCCAAGAAATCAAGGGAGAACAGAGACTCGCTAGGGAATGCTACGTGACGTCTATGAAGAAAGCAGTCGAGAGCGACGCGGCATAGCAATTATAGAACGGGGGAGGGTCGAGCAAGTACATTGAGCCGGAAACAGAAGAATTAATCGAAGTTTCTCTCGACCCTGCCTCACCAAGTCAAACGGTCAGAATCGGATCCGATCTCGGTGACTCAACCCGTGAAAGACTGGTGGAATTCCTCCGGTCGAACTCCAACTGCTTTGCATGGTCTCATGGAGAGATGGTAGGTATCCCCCCTGGCATCATAACTCATAAACTAAATGTGGACGCAAGTTTTCCCCCTGTCAAACAGAAACACAGGAAGTTCGCTGCCAAACGAAACAAAATAGTCGACGACGAAGTCAAGAAATTGCTAGAGACAAGCAAGATTAGGGAAGTCAAGTATCCCGAATGGCTGGCCAACGTGGTGGTAGTTGAAAAGAAGAACGGAAAATGGAGGGTCTGTATAGACTTCAAGGACCTCAACAGAGTGTGCCCGAAGGATTCGTTCCCTTTACCGCACATCGATGCGATGATCGACGCAACGACAGGCCACGAGATGCTCTTTTTCATGGATACATTCAGCGGCTATAACCAAATACTGATGGACCCCCAAGACCAAGAAAAAACAGCCTTTGTCACTAGTCAGGGGACCTACTGCTACAAAGTAATGCCCTTCGGTCTAAAAAACTCAGGGGCAACGTACCAGAGACTGGTGAATAAAATGTTCAAAGACCAGATTGGGGATACCATGGAGGTCTATATCGACGACATGCTGGTCAAGTCAAAGTGAAAAGAAGATCACGTCGAACACCTGAAGGAAACATTCGAGTTACTTAAACGCTATAACATGAAACTAAACCCTACTAAATGTTCTTTCGGAGTTTCTTCAGGGAAATTCTTGGGATACATGGTGACCCAAAGAGGGATCGAGGCGAGCCCCGAACAAATAAAAGCAATTATCAATCTAACATCGCCTAGATGCGTCAAAGATGTTCAAAAACTCACAGGATGAATAGCAGCGCTGAACCGCTTCATTTCGAAGTCGTCCGACAAGTGCAAGCCGTTCTATGACATACTTAAAAAGAACAAGTCGTTCTAGTGGGGAGTAGAGCACGAGGCAGCATTCCAAGAACTGAAAAAATATCTATCGAATCCATTGCTGCTCGCCAAGCCAAAAGATGATGAACCATTGCCCATCTATTTGGCCATGTCAGACACATCGGTAAGCGCCGTCTTGGTAAGGGAAGAAGAAGGAAAACAATCCCCGATTTATTATGTAAGTCGGTCACTGCTTCCAGCCGAAACAAGGTACACTTCATTGGAAAAGTTAGTTTTGGCATTAGTCATGGCCTCTCACAAATTAAAACCATACTTTGAATCGCATACTATCATTGTAAGGACTAATCATCCCATGAAATCAATCATGAGGAAAACTGAGTTCACAGGTCGAATGGCTAAATGGGTTGTACAACTGAGCGGTTACGAGATCGAATATGAGCCCAGAACAACTATCAAATCTCAAGCGTTGGCAGATTTTATGGTAGATTTCAGCCCAACACTGGAACAGGAGGCCATAAAGGAGGCGACAGAACTACTCTCGACGGACAAACAAGGTACTTGGGAGCTACACACCGACGGAGCGTCTAACGTCAGGGGCACAGGTTTAGGTGTTGTACTCAAATCACCACAAGGGGACAAGATAGCCCAAGCTGTAATATGCGAGTGGGATGCGACCAATAACGAGGCGGAGTACGAGGCACTCGTATTCGGCCTCAACCTAGCTCGAGATCTCGCGATTGTCGACATAAAGGTGATTTGCGACTCACTACTAGTTGTGAACCAGGTCCAAGGACTGTACGTCGCCAAAGATGATAGAATGGTCGCCTATTTAAGCATCGTCCAAGGGTTGGTCGCGCAATTCAAAACATTCGACATCAGCCAAGTACCAAGAGAATTGAACACACATGCGGATGCGCTTGCCAACCTGGGATCGGCGCTAGATCCAAAAGAGTTTCCCAACATTCCCATAGTCCATGTCACGACACCCGCAGTATCGAGAACAGCTAAAGATACAAGGCAACGAGACGAATTGCAAGAGGTCATCGCCATAGCGCAGGGCGATTCCGTGACTCATCTGACAAGTGATTCCGAAGACTGGACAAAACCATTCATCGATTGGATAGCACACGGCACCCTACCGAATGATAAAGCCGCGGCCAAACGTCTAAATGTACAAGCTTTATCCTTCGAAATGAAAGAATGTTTTCTTTTCAAACGATCTATCATAGGCTTGCTACTGAAGTGCCTCACGCCCTGTCGAAGCCCAAAAACTTCTTCGATCCCTGCATGATGGGGAATGTGGCAATCACGCCGGAGTACGAAGCTTAGCATGTAAGGCTCGACGCATGGGATACTATTGGCCAACGATGAACGCATATGCATTGGAATACGCCAAGAGATGCGATGCCTGCCAACGACACGCACCGGTTGCACACCAACCATCAGAACCCCTACATCCAACACTCGCGCCTTGGCCGTTCATGAAATGGGGAATGGACATTGTTGGCAAGTTACCACCAGCACAGGGGCAATGCGTCTTCTTCCTAGCCATGACGGATTACTTCTCCAAATGGATCGAAGCCGAAGCCTATCGAGAGGTAAAAGAAACTCAAGTCATTTCATTCATCAAACGAAACATTTTGTGCAGCCATCAGAGATTGTATGCTACAATGGCTCCCAATTCATCGGTCGTAAGACTAGAGCCTTCTATGAACAGTGGAACATCAACTTAGTCACATCCACTCCCAGATATCCATAGTCGAATGGGCAAGCAGAGTCCAGTAATAAAATCATCATCAATAACCTAAAAAATAGGCTAGAAGGCGCCAAAGGCAAGTGGACAGATGAACTCCCGTACATCCTCTGGTCCGACAGAACCACACCGAAGAATGCGACAGGACAGTCACCCTTCTCGCTCGTCTACGGATGTGAAGCGGTCATTCCCGCCGAGATACTTATCCCTACAGCCAGATACGGCCTACAGACCCCAGAGCAAGACGACGAGGAGTTGTCACATAACATCGACACGATTGACGAAGTCAGAGAGAAGGCCAGGCTTAGGATGGTCCAATATCAACAACAGGTCGCAAGGAGCTATAACAAAAATGTACGCGTCAGAGTTTTCAAAAAAGGTGATTGGGTTCTAAGGAAGACGTTTCAAAACACCAAAGACCCCATGGACGGTAAACTGGCCCCGTAATAGGAAGGACCCTACCTGATCACGGATGTCGTTGGACAAGGCGCCTACAGATTGCAAGACATGAAAGGATGAATCATCCCAAGAAGCTGGAACACAACATACCTAAAGCAGTATCATTTCTAAAAACCTTTTTGTTATTCGTCATACTATCAATTACATTTTTTCCCAAATCATTGACTGCCCGGATGCGTTCACTGACTTAAGCATCGGAGGGCCGTTGGGTTCGCCCCCAACAGCCATTTCTTAGCGACCCTTCGCTTTGTCTCGTTCCAACACAGGCACAACAAATTCAAACAAAGCAGTGGATCCACTCAAGACACATAAAAGCGCTTACAACTTACACAACACGGTTGATCGACACACAGGGAGTTGAACAACAAAGGCACTACGGCACACCGCCCGCCTTATTACAAAATAAGGTACACAAAGCCTTAGACGAAATACTTAACGCAAGACACATTTGCTTACCTCCCTGGATTACAATGTACAAACTGTCATGACTAAACTCAATACAAATCACAGGCCTCCCCTCGGAGAACACGTCCATACAAAGCACGCATCAAACACAGCATTTGTCAGAAACCAAAGAGTGCCATTTAAAAAAAAAGGGGCGAAACGCCAATCATCATTGTCTTACAAACATGCGACCCGCGATGGTGGACGGGTCGCCAAAACACAAGAGTTTGCCCACACGACGGAGGGACTTTCAACACAATTAGTCCGAATATCCAAGAGACAAATTAACAAGTCAAAGGGCTTAAACTTCAACATCTTTACCTTGAGCAGCGTCAGGGGCAGGATCGGATGCCATTTCTGCCCGTCCAGAACTCACTTCAGCTCGTCCAGAACTCACTTCAGCTCCTTCTTCCGCCACGACCCCAACAGTCCCGCACGCTTGAAGAAAGTCGACGCCAGGGCAACCACTGGTAAATTTCTCATCTAGGTAGGCCTGCTCCTTCTCCAGATCCCATGATTCATGGCGACCAGCCCTGAGATCCTCCATCATCTCAATCCTGGACTTAAGCGTGAAGTAGGCTCCGACATCAGTAGCGACCTCGCCGCCTTCCTTCTTGGCATTCTCAAGCCGAGCCTCCAATTCACTAATCCGTTGCTCAGAAACTTTCAGGTTAGTCTCAATGACGCGACACGCACCCTCCGACGCCTTCAACAACGCATCCGCTTCCTTCGCCCTGCTCTCGGCTTGGGAGATCTTCGACTGAGCATCATCCCACATCTGTTTAGTCTTCAAATGACTAGACCTAAGATGTTGGAAAACCTACACACACAAATAGCAAGTCAGCAAACTCGCCACAAGCACAAGTCAAAAAAAAAAAAGAGAGAGAGAGAAGTGATGATAATCCCTTGAAACATCTTCTCCACCATTGAAGTTGGAAAAATCATTTCTTTTGCTATGGAAAAGAATCAAAGTAATGGAAGACAATGGAAGAAGTGTTTGATGCGAACAACCCCTGAAGTGTCGTTTGCAATTCGTAGGATCTTTATTTCCTCAAGGTTGTAGTCGAATCTCCTCTTACGTAGCCAAAGTGTTGGCTTTCCTAGGGCTAAAGAGATAGCCAAAACTCGTCCAAAGAGATGAACGTAGGGATCAACGTGATGATCGCGAAATACCGAAGAGACGGTGTTTGATTGCTCGAAGCGACGAGCTACGTGATAGTTTGATCCGTGGGATCATAAGGGTTGATGTTGGGATTCAAGGAAGGAGCATACTCAACTTAACTACTCAAATCAACATAACTTATTGAATGAAAAACATGAATATTTAAAGGTAATTTCGTGCCCTAATGGCTTGTAAAATAAGAAATCTATCTAATATATCTAAGGCTAAAGATAAGGAAACAAAATAAAAAATAGAAACTTGCTAAAGAAGCAATTAGGAAACCAAACAAGCTTGAATCCTAATTCTCCCTATCTCATCGTAAGGAAATAGCAAACTAATTAATAATGCTGAAAATAAAGATATTCTAACAAGGAAAATCGGATATAATCTTATCTAACTAATCTAAGTAGATAATTCCCACTAGAAATTGCACAGCTCTCAATAAAACTCGATTTTGACCATCTTCTTGTTGGAATCTTGAGTTCAGACTGGGTCATAACATTCAAAACGCTTTCGTGCTCGCTAAGAAGGAAGAGAGGGGGGCGATCCTCAGAACTTGACTCCGAGTTAGAAGCAGCCATGGACGAGACGATGAAAAGATTCGAACTTGGGAAGAAGAAGAGTTACCTAAGGAGAAGAAGTTACAGACGGTGAATGTAAGAAAAGAAGGCAAAGGTCAAATCAATTTATTGACAAAGGCTGAAACCCAATTATGTCGTTAAGTCGTCCGATATAGGGCACGTGTCCACGATCCACAAAGAAAGAAAACCGCACAAGTTCGGCAAGTTACTTGTCCGGTTTCCTTTGGGGCAATTGTTGAGCCACGTTTTGATCGGATTGGATCGGCCCATGAACGACTGAAGACCAAGGCCCAGCGCGCGGAGAAGATGGTATGTTTGCTGATGCGACCAACGACTCTTTTTGAAACGTCCGAGCGAAATTCATGGACTTGATCTCAGCATTGAAGCAACCGAGTGATCTTCGGAAATCTGGCATTAACTCCTTTCATTTTAAATAGATTGGGATCAATCCATTGTAATGACACGCTGATTACTCCACTTATGAGCATTCTCTTGCTTCCATTGTAATCTGAAACACAATTTCTCTAAGCGAGGCGGAATTCGATTGCTTCAAGCATCCATTCGATACTAGTCAATCTCCTTTGACCCATGACGACCCTTCGTAACTAATCTTTGTTATTACTATTTCGTCTCATCATTTTCAATTCTTTGTCTCATTTGAAGTTATAATTTGATTCGTTCGACTAATAGCACCACATCGAAGGCAATTTAGGTTTGATATCTTTTTGCCCAAAACAATCACCAATGACATGGTTGTGGGTTCCAACAACTACCTTGATTGTATATGAGTCTCTCGGTTTTTCTTGACACAACAATCTGAATGGACAATCACATTTTTTTCTCCTTGTTCTTTGCCTTACTCTGTTTTCATCTTTAGGAATGTAAATTCCTGCTTTTTCACACAACAACCGTGTCTTCCGAAGGCTTTCTCTACCAAGGTTTCTATCCCGACCAATAGTGATGCGGAAGTGATTATCAAACCCAATTTGTCTAGCCCAATTAATTGCATCATCTCTGGAGCCGAATACTTCACCCGTGTTAAACTTCTCTGAATAATGTTCTGAAACAATCACTTTTTCAGGTGTAGGATAATCAAACTGCGGCTGTGTGTGTAATGTCGGGAACCCAAACTGAGGTGGAGCGTGCCACCTTACGGACGAAATTCCACTACGAGCTAAACAATCTTATAATGGTATATGAGGTTGTTGAGGTGCACAACTTTCGCCGAAAAACCCAAGTGAAAAGGACGGTGGTGCCATGTCTCACTCATTCATGGATAGATTGTTAATACCGTCGTTCACGAAATTGCTCTCCTATTGAAGTAAAAAAACAAGTTAGCATAAAAGCAGGTAGAAATGCAATTTCTGTTAAACAAATTCATCCGTAACGAATGGAGTCATTCCATTCGTGACGGATGGAGGCAATCCATTCGTGACGGATGGAACATATCCATTCGTCACGGACGATTTTCTTTCAAAAATAGTTGACGAACAAAGTTCTTACACTTGCAATGATCTAGTAAAAATTCAATAGAACAAGGCCAAACACTTAAACATGCAGTTTTGCACACAAAATCTCCAACGTTTTAGTACAACATAATCAAATGTGACGTTTTTATGAATATATAGTAACAACTATTCAGAATTACCTTAATAAAGTGTTTGTTTTTCAAAAGAACAACTCAAACACACAAGAAGGAACCATAAAATGCTTAAGTTCTACTAACATGTAAAGTAAAAACTTAAAAAACATACCTCATTGTGATGATAATCCCTTGAAACATCTTCTCCACCATTGAAGTTGGAAAAATCATTTCTTTTGCTATGGAAAAGAATCAAAGTAATGGAAGACAATGGAAGAAGTGTTTGATGCGAACAACCCCTGAAGTGTCGCTTGCAATTCGTAGGATCTTTGTCTCCTCAAGGTTGTAGTCGAATCTCCTCTTATGTAGCCAAAGTGATGGCTTTCCTAGGGCTAAAGAGATAGCCAAAACTCGTCCAAAGAGATGAACGTAGGGATCAACGTGATGATCGCGAAATACCGAAGAGACGGTGTTTGATTGCTCGAAGCGACGAGCTACGGGATAGTTTGATCCGTGGGATCGTAAGGGTTGATGTTGGGATTCAAGGAAGGAGCGTACTCAACTTAACTACTCAAATCAACATAACTTATTGAATGAAAAACATGAATATTTAAAGGTAATTTCGTGCCCTAATGGCTTGTAAAATAAGAAATCTATCTAATCTATCTAAGGCTAAAGATAAGGAAACAAACTAAAAAATAGAAACTTGCTAAAGAAGCAATTAGGAAACCAAACAAGCTTGAATCCTAATTCTCCCTATCTCATCGTAAGGAAATAGCAAACTAATTAATAATGCTGAAAATAAAGATATTCTAACAAGAAAAATCGGATATAATCTTATCTAACTAATCTAAGTAGATAATTCCCGCTGGAAATTGCACAGCTCTCAATAAAACTCGATTTTGACCATCTTTTTGTTGGAATCTTGAATGGACGTAAACTATGAAGTTGTAGATCTTTGAATCAGCTTTGCAACGCATCTTGAATCATCACGAGATCAACTTTCTAGCCACAGTTATGGCCGTTTTACCGAAGACTGTCCAGAACTAAATTGTCAGTAACAATTCCGCGGTCGCGGCTATGGATTCCGCGGTCGCGGAAAACCTTTTGTACTCCTTGAGCCTCTTCCTTGGAAGCCTTTGATTAATCCTCCCATGCATGTTGCTATCAGTGTTGTGGAATGGAAAAGAAAGAGTGATTGAGAGGTTTATGGTTTAATTTTGGCCGTAATATTGATGAATATGATGGGGTAGTTAATGTTGTTAGGTGAGGACAAATAACATTTAATTTTTTGGTTGTTCGTTTCGTCCGTCACGGACCAAGTGCATCCATTCGTGACGGACCAAATGGATCCGTCCGTCACGGACGAAGCACTTTGGTCCGTCACGGACGAAACGAGGCGTGAAATAACAATTTCATCCGAGCGTTAAATAGAAATCGTGTTAATTTATAATAGTATTTTGCACATGCATTTCTTATGCTCTATGAACGTTCCATGGATAAAGGTCCTGATATTTTTTTTCTTTCATTTCACTGGTGGATTGTATTTATATGAGGCTACATTTCTTCTTTTGGAAAAATCCAAGAGGTATAGTTATATCTGTGCAATATTATAAAAAAAAGTATTGAATTTTTCTTGGATTAACGGGGTTGAAGCATAAATGTAGAATGTGACATGATCATATATTTTTCTTGACAACAATGAATATCCTTGAAAATTGTATTAGAACTTGGCCTGAATGTGCCTCTATTTAGGGTTTGTATGGGACGCAGATCATTGGAGATACTTTTGGAGGTAATAATTTGTTTGTCTATAATTTCTTATTGTGCTTATTCTGCTATAGATGTTGCTTTCTTTTCATAAACACCAAGTAGAGAGAAAAGGTATTTGCTGAGTCATAAGAGGATTGTATCAGTTCAAATAAGAATATGATCCTCAGAATGTAAACTGGTCTTATCATAACATTTGATTAATTTTGCAAAGACCGTAGCATTAATATGCACACAAAAATGATGTCCATGAGGAAATTTTCTTGATCTTTTCGTGGTCAGGTGAGGGAAATCTTATATTATCATTCAGTTATATAAAGGTTATCTTTACTGAGGGAAATCTTATATTACCATTCAGTTATATCAAGATTATCTTTACTGGAGTAGCGTTTGGGAGTATCATTCTGCATCAACACCCACTCTTTCAATAGATCTTATTTCATTTGCTTTGAGCTCATGTCAATAACAAGACTAGAGGTTGATTAACAAGGTTAGTTTGTATCTCCTCAAATAGAGTAATATTTTTCAATAAATATATACAATTATATCATTTGAAGTTCTATTGTCTCATTTCTCTATGCAATTAATTCTGCAGATAAGAAATGAAAGGGCTAGAAGATATCTTGGTAGTACTTGCTATACTCTTTAATTATTGTATATGTACCAAAGCCTTTTAAAGGCGTAAAATTAGTCATTAATGTATTGTATGCCGTAGTATCATAAATTTTTTAGCTAACTCATTTTGCAGTTAAGAAATTGTATAAAATTATATAGCGGAATCAATTTTAATTTCTTATTTATTATTATTATTGCCCATGATTTGTATTTAAAATTATATATCGATTAAATTAAATTATATAACAATTAACTATTTGCTAAGCTGACGAGTTCCATTAACCCGTGTATAGCACTAGCTACACTAGTTTAGTACACCGAAGCTTAATAATTAATATATTAGAGGTGCATATCTAAGTGAAAACATAACGGTAAACTGTCAAAATAGCGTAGGGGACAATACAATAGAAGTATTATGCTCTTCAATAGAAACCTAAGAGACATCACAAGAAAGAAATAGAAGAATAACCCAATTCATAAATAACGTTGAAGTAAATATTAAGCAAACATCTTAAGGGAATTATGAGTTATTCCATAGCTCGTTTGGTTAAGAAGTAAATTTCCACGATTTTAAATATCTTGAAAAGTGATATCAAATATATGTGTTTGGTTGACTTTTTTTTTTTAAAAAATTTAGATATTTGAATTCATGTGATTTTCAATTCCTACAAAATATAGGAAGTGCAATTACCTAGGGAGGGGTGTGTAATATTTTCTTCCTCCATATTTCTCATAATTTAGATTTTAATCAAACATAATTTATCAATTCATATGAATTCAAATTTTCATATTTTAATTTCACATGAAGTAATTTCCTAAGAATTACGCTTTCACTATTCAACCAAACTAGCATGGAAAAGTAGGTCATCTGGCACCACCAACATAGAAAAGAACATATCTATAACCGTAGTAACAATACATTAAATAAACATTCTACACCATTAATAAAAAAAATTCTTGAGACACTAGATCTTCAAAAGATGCATCTTGTTGTTGGTTGATACTCGCTAGATCTCCAAAAACTATGTGAGTCATCTCTAAATGATAGAAACGAGTTGATGTGTACAATAATTGAATAATTATTTTAGTTTATCTTAGTAGCCTTCATTAAATTAGAAGGCAATTAATGGACTGATTAAAAGATAGACCCGTTAAGAGTTATTAATCAGGCTTAGGTAATTTGACTAAACACTTAGCTTCTTCTTGTACGTTTTTTTCCTCTCTAGCAGTCACCATTATGGTTTAAAACCTTTTTGTCTGGTTTGAGCGTCGGAGGGTTTTTCGGGGGAGAAAGCTCTGTCCTTTCACCTTTCTCTATATTTGCAGCGAATGGTATCAGATATCGCCGGAGTTGCGGATTCTCGTCGTCGTCAACAATATTTATTGTGTTACAGATTTATGCTACCACACAATTGACGCCTATCGTGGGGACGACACGACGACGGAACTCCATCATCTGCATATCGCGTGATTGAAAAGCTAGCCCCGTTTGAAGGAGCTTTGAAAAAACCTTGAGCATCTACATCAGATCTGCTTCATGCGAATCGCCGCAGTCGTTTTTTGCTTTCGCCGACAAAAGGCGCTTCGTCCATCTATATGTGAAAAGCAAGCAAATTGGAGGGTCGAACACAGGGCTTCTGGCTTGGCAGAAAGCACATCACCATCTGAATTATTGGTTTTTTGCTTCGGCGTCGGGGAAGCGGAAGATGATGAGAGTACGGAGAGTCAAAGAGGAAGAATTCGAACTTAGTTCATAATTTCAAAATTGGCATCGGACCCCGCTTCTTTCCAGAGGAGAGGCATTGAAACTAAATTCAATTTTGACGTGATAAGCGACTTGAGGATAGAATTAAATCTTGTCATTGAGATCACATGCTTTCCTGAATACCCTATGAAGTCGTGTTCACTAATCTTTTTTGGGGTTTAATCACAAAGAGAGAGTAAGATCCTCAAAGATAGGGACTTGGATTAAAATACATCTATTACCATTCATGTCAGTCACTATAATATTATATGGCCATGTTATAATCTAAAGTGTTAGCAAAAAAATGAATGAACAGTTGCATATAATGAAAACCGGCCCCTAGCTAAAAGACAATGAGAAAACAAAATTAATTGAACTATTGCCTTCATCAATTGGGGATGCCGATTTCGAGTCTTGCTCTGCCCACAACTAAAACACAAACAATTCATTGCTTCATTTGGACATTATCCTCCAAAACAACACCCATAAAAACGATTTTCTTGTCAAATTTACAATCACCAAATAAACATTGCTACCATTAACGCGTAGAAAATGGAAACACTCCATAACTCCATCAGAGACATAGTCAACAACCTTAGTAAAAACTATAGGAAGGTAATTTCAATTGATAAATATAATTGGGTACAATCTGCAGTACTTATACTAGAAGAGAAAGCTAATAAAAGAGAAAGCTAATTGAGGAGAGATTTGTAACAGTCCTAAAATCTCTCCAAACTTAAAGCACAAATAGTAAACAATATAGCTAATTGAATTGGGCTATTTAACCAAACTTGATTACTGGACAATTAATTAGTATTGGTGCTGATACGCCTCCGCAAGCTGGACGGTCGGTGCGAGAGGCCAAGCTTGGAGAGGATGTAGTGGAACCGGGGTTGTGGAAGAGCCTTGGTGAGAACATCCGCCAACTGATCACCAGTAGAGACATGAGAAACGCGAAAAGTACCTTGCTGAACATGCTGCCTGACAAAGTGATACGTGATAGCAACATGCTTCATCCGAGAGTGGAAGACCGGGTTGGAGGAGAGGAAGATGGCGCCCATGTTGTCGCAGTAGAGTGCCGGTTGCTGAACCTTGATTTTGAGGTCACCGAAGAGGGACAAAATCCATATAACTTCTGTTGATGTGTCAGCTAGGGCACGGTACTCTACTTCTGTGGACGAGCGCGCCATAACCTTCTTCTTCCTTGAACTCCACGAGATGGGTGTCGAGCCAAGGTAGATGATGTAACTTGAGGTGGAAACAAAGTCGTCTCGGTCGCCTGCCCAGTCTGCATCACTGAATGCATGGAGAGCAGTGGAGGGTGCCAAAGATATGAGGATACCCCGATCAATAGTTCCGGCAAGGTAACGGAGTAGGCGTTTGAGAGCCATCCAGTGATCGGAGGTGGGAGATTGCATAAATTGTGAGAGGCGGTTGACGGTGAATGCAACATCCGGGCGGGTTAGCCCTAAATACTGTAAGCCGTCGACGATGCAGCAAAAATCGGTCGGAGAGGGAAGCGGTGTGCCACCACCTTTAACCAGAGGAGCGGAAGCGGAGAGTGGTGTTGTAGCCAGCTTGGAATCTTCCATACCGGATTTCTGGAGGAGATCCAGTATATACTTGCGCTGTGAGAGGAAGAGACCGACAGTGCTTGGAATCACCTCAACCCCTAAAAAATATGACAGACTGCCCATATCTTTTAATGAGAAGCGAGCCGCCAGTTTAAGGATGAGAGAGTTGACACTGTCTTGGCAACTTCCTGTGATGATAATGTCATCAACATAAACCAACAAATAAATAGATGTCAGTTCACGATGAAACATAAAGAGAGAGGCATCGGAGATGGAGTTTTGGAAGCCTTGATCGGTGAGGAAGGTGCGGAGTTCAGTGTACCAAGCCCTCGGTGCTTGCTTGAGGCCATACAGGGCTTTGTGAAGCCGATAGACATGGTCAGTCGAGCGAGGTCGACAAAACCGGGAGGTTGACTGACGAGACTTCTTCCTGAAGGGTACCCTGTAAAAAAGCATTATTGATGTCGAGTTGTTTGAGGACCCAACCATTGGAAACGACAAGGCTGAGAATGACCTGAACGGTGACGGGCTTGACAACGGGGCTGTAAGTCTTGGTGTAGTCCCAACTGGGTCGTTGATGAAACCCCTTGGCGACTAATCGAGCCTTGTATCGATCGACGGAGCCATCGGCCAAGTACTTGATGCGAAAGATCCATTTGCAGCCAATGAGATTTTGATCGGTGGAAGGAGGAACTAGAGACCAGGTTTGATTGGAGAGTAGGGCATTGAACTCATTCTGCATAGATTCACGCCAGACGAGACTTTTGAGGGCTTGGGTAATGGACTTGGGTTCAGTGGAGGGTTGTGGTTGGGCCGAGAGATTGAGTTTTTGTATGGGCTTAGTGATGTTATTCTTGGACCGGGTAATGATGCCACGGTCAGGGATTTGTTAGGGAACCAGAGGTGTGGTTAACGGGCTTGTTATAGTTGGTATAATGGCAGAGGGGGTAGGAGGAAGAATGGGTTGGGTCGGTGAGGGAGCCGAAATGGTAAAGTTGGGCTGGGCCGGCGTTGTAGGTGAGGACTGGGAGGTCTGTGACATGGCAGGGGAGGAGTGGGATGGAGATGTTTGTGGGCCGGTTGTAGATAGAGTTAGGGTGGTGGGAGTTTGATAGGCCGGAAATGATGTTGTTGGGCTGGGTTGAAGAATGGGCAGGTGAATGGGAATAGTAGGCTCATCGGTACTGGATAATGTAGTGGTGCTGGTGGGCATGTGTTTGAATGGGAAATTGTTCTCAACAAACTGCACATGGCATGACGTGTAAACACGACGGGTGGTGAGGTTCATGCAATAGTATGCATTATGATTGGTGGAGTAACCTACAAAGACACAAACAGTGGACTTGGGGTCCACTTTATGAGTAGTGTAGGGTTTTAACCAAGGAAAACACAAGCAACCAAAACTTCTTAGCTTAGAGTAATCTGCACATTTTTCGAAGACCAAAGAATGCGGAGATGAGTTGTGGAGAACGGAATAGGGAAGGCGATTAATTAGGTATACCGCAGTTAAAAAGGCATGAGGCCACAAATCATTTGGCATACCCGAAATTTAAGAGAGAGAGACCCGTCTCCACTATGTGACGGTGTTTCCTCTCCGAAATTCCGTTGTGTTCCGGTGTGTGAGGCGGAGAGGTAAAGTGACTGATTCCATTGTCGCTTAAAAACTCTTTTAGTGCCATAAATTTCCCACCATTGTCAGAGTACAAAATTTTAATTTTCTTGTTGAAGAAATTTTAAACAAGAGCCCGAAACTTGATAAATGTGGATTTCACATCGGATTTTCTTTTGAGAGGATAAAGCCACACATATCGAGTATAATGATCAACAAAAACAACATAGTATTTGTAACCATCATCAGAAAAAATTATTTAAAGCAAACGGGTTGAACGTAACGAGGAATTTTGAAAGGGGAGCTTGTGGCTCTTATGTTGCTGACAAGACAAACAATCAGATTGTAAAAACTTTAAATTGGAAGAGGGAAAGTGATGCTGCAGGAGCCGAAAGGTTGCGGTGGAGGGGTGGCCCAATTTGTGATGTAAATATGCTGATGTAGAACACACGGCGGAGTGAACGGAAGGAGATGGCTGCGACCAAACATACACCCCGTCGACGCATGAGCCCCTAAGGAGCGTCGTTCCCATTTCTAGGCACTTCACAACAAAGCAAGTGGGTAAGAAAATAATGGCACAATTATTTGATTTAGAAAGCTTGGAAACATAGATCACATTTTTCTTCATAGTTGGAACACAAAGAACATTATTGAGTTTGAATTCATGTGCAGATTGTTGGATCGTTAGAGTTACGTCTGAGGGAACAAAATCTTTGTTCCCACAGAAGGTGCAACAGAATAATATAGCAAGAAATATAAGGAATGAACTCACGATGTATAGTGGAAACCCCAATCAGTCAAATAACTAATCAAGGAAAAACCACTACCTTCAAGCTTCTCGCTTGAGAGGATTTTGAAGCGTCTACTTGTCTTATTGATTTCTTGTTCGATTATACTTGTATCCTGGACTTCAAACCCTAGACTTCCCACCTAGATTTGAAACTCTCTTCTACAACGATGAATACGAACTCAACCCTCTAAGACTCACAAACACTTCACTCTCTTTTTCTTCTTAATCAAATGCTCTCAGTTCGTCGTCGTGGTCGTCGTTCATAGAAATGAATCCACACTCCTATAAATACAACTCGACTAAAACCCTAATCGTAACAAGATAAAAAATATCTTTTTAAACTAGGTAACAAGAAGATATTATATGGAGAATATAATCTTAACATCCTATATTATCTAAGGAAGGAATTCCTAAGATAACATAATCGGTTAAAGATAGAATTCTTCTCTCTCCAAATATATTATCTTAGGAAATCTTACCTAAGATAACACATTCGGATTCTCTCTCCAAATCTTCTCTTCGGCGATATCCTTCCAGCCGAGATTCCTTTTCCTTGACCGCATGATCTTCCAAGATAGTTTCCATAATTGTCACGCTGGAAATCCTTCATTCCGTTCACAGCTCGAGCGTTGTTCGTCATTGATGTTCCTTGAGAGGTAACAGAGCATGTGGAGATCGCTTTGTTCCCTCTGCACTCCTTTGATGTAATGGATCCCTGAGACTACTGTTTTGTTCCTGAAACACTTAGTTACCAGATTAGTTGAATGTTTGTTACCATCAAAACCTAAGGAATTCAACAAATTCCCCCTTTTTGATGGTGACAAACATCCTTGACAATAAAACATACACATGAGATAAAGACAGTTGTGAAGAGAAAGTTCCACACTTAGGCATAATAGTTCCCCCTCAGTCTAGCAACATATGAAACCGGATTAGTTCCCCCTCAACTGAGGCTACCAGTCATTTCCCCCTTTTGGCATCATAAAAAACATAAGTAAAGAGCGAGAGAAAATAAGCACAACAAGATAAGCAAAACAACCCCTTTTGCATTAGATTGAAGCACACACACATAGACCACATGCAAAGACAACACTAGATACGCACAGAAATCACAAATGATGAACATGCCAATCAAGACAACCATGTGAAATAGAGACAAGAAAAACAAGGCGGTAAGGAGATAGATGTGCTGGGAACAAAAGAGGGATTGGTTAGCCAGAGCAAGACGAATCAAGACCACTGGTGCCTGCAGAGGGAGCCAAAATATGAATAGCAATTTAAGCATGCACTTACTCCATAAGACACATTTGTTGTTCTGCCAACATAGATATTGCGCTAGATAAACTCCTCACGGTCCTTCGCAGATCAAGTTCATCTTTTTGTTCCCCCTTAGAGTCTGCACCGTCAGACTCTTCCTCATCCATATCAGCTTCCATCTCAGGCTCAACCTTGACCCAGCTAACACCTTCTTGCAACACAAACTACTTCTTATGCAGGTTACGAGTATCCAACCGACAGTAGAAGAAAGATTCATTGGTCCCCTCTTTGTATACCTTGTGGTGTTCCAGTTTTTTTTTTTTTTTTTGGAACAACACAGGGTAGCAATAGGGCAACTACGCAGAAGTCGCCATATAGATAGGAGGGGAGAACCCACGTGAATCCTCTTTCATATCTTTTCAAGTACTAAGGATAATGCTCTCAATCTTCTTCTTTCCTTCTTTTTCATATCAAAGATCACAGCCAAGAAGATATCTTCCAAAAATAAATCTTGTAAAAGATTCTGTCCAAAACCATCAAATCCCACAAAATCTCGAGCGTAACAAACATCACGCAATCATCACATCAACTTTAATGCACATAACACTTCTCAAGCAGTTGCAATCCATCATTACACATCATACCAATCAACTTCCAACCACAGACCATAGAGGCGACGATTCGTATTCTCGGCTTTCCGAAAAGGTAGAAGAGTGTGATGCGGGGGTAACGTTACCAGAGAGGGTACACAGAACATCACACAGAAACATATACGAGAATTTTTAATAATGTTTAATCATGAACGAGAGGCTCCCAGATGTGGATGATAAGAGGGGCTCATAGGAAGCATCAAACATGATGTCTAGGGTAAGTTGTAGAGTCAACAATCATTTGGGCTTTTAATGTGGGATCAATACATCAAGTTGACTCTTTTGGGCCGAAAGAAAGCTGATTCATGTAGTATTATGATGGCATAGATGATCATGCATGAAATTTTGCACATAAGTGAAGTATTAGCACGAGTCTAAGCAAGTTGTTCAACTATAGATCAATAGAATGAATGCAGATCAAGACATGATGATTAAGCTTTCACACTTTACCATGTTAATTAGCCAATCATCGAGGGAACACAAGAGATAGACAATCAGTTTAGAGAGATCATACCTAGTTCCATACGGAACTGTTCGAAGGGTTCCCTATTTAGTGCCTTGTTGAAGATATCAGCTATCTGATCCTTGGTTCCGTAGAAGTTCATGGAGACCACCATTCATAGTCACTGAATTCTGCGTCATTGACCCCCAGGAAGCCAAGCATGGCCCAAGGAACTGAGCCATTCCTGATGTAGATTTTATGTCCACTTTGTTCCATGCGAAGTCAGCGTCTGTGTATCCAACTAGATCGAAGTTTCCACCCCTTGGATACCACATACACAGAACGTCTGTTCCCTTCAAGTATCTCAGAATCTTCTTCACTGCTTTGAGGTGTGTCTCTTTGGGATCAGCATGTCCAAACCCCTTATGCCACAAGTCTGTTGTCCCAGCGATGGACGACAGACATAGTTCCTTCTCAGGGATAAAAGCGGGATCAACTTTGTAGACGTTATTGTCGTAGATCACTCTGAGTAGAATTTTCCCTGTACTTATGCACTCAATAAAACAATCATCAATAGTAAAGACTACCCTATTTTTCTTGTTTTGACACAGTTGAGCCACACTGAAAAGATCAAACCTGAGATTATTCACGAGTGTCACATTATCCACAGTGATATGGTTAGAAAGCCTTACCTTACCGAGACCACAAACTTCTCCCTTACTCTTATTTCCAAAGGTTATTGAACCTCCGGAGGCCTGTTGAAGTGAGGTGAGCCATCCTTTGTTCCCTGTCAGGTAACTTTAGCAAGCACTATCGAAATACCGGGAACCTTTCTCACTTCAGCCTGTATAGAAGGAGTTAGTTTTTCCGAACCCAGACAAGCTTATGTTTTCTAGGTGTGGGAGCAACATATTTGATTTCTGGAGGTTTAGCATTCATCTTCTCCCTAGAAGTGCGAGCAATTTCCTCATTGTGTTTCTTCAGGAGGCACTCTTGTTTATAGTGACCAGAGTGACCACAATACCAACAGATTCTTTGACACTTTAAATCAACATACTTACTCTGTCCAGGCCAAATTGGTTTGTTGGCAATCCTAGAATGAAAATCAATATGATTGGACTTACCGCTTCGAGACTATTTCAACCAAATGGAATGAGCCTTCTGTCCATGGTACCAAGCCTTGTTCCCATCAGTCGAATTTGAACAGTCTTTGCAATTGTTCCTTCTTGAGGAACTTTCCCCTTTTTCTTGTCCTGACTGTTTTCCTTCGACTCCAGGACTTTTAGACTTAGTGCCATCAACATGAAGCTTAGGTTGATAACCAATTCCAAAGCGAGGTACTTCTTTCTTTTCTGTTTTCTTTTCATTCTTGGCCGCTACAAACACAATACATTCTGGCTTTTCTTTCTGTTCCTCACTGAGTTTAGATAGATCACTAGATAGTTTTGCATTACCTAGTTTTAACATTAATGACTCAGACTCAAGTGAGGAAACAGAGGATTCTAGAGACATGATCTTCTCAATGAGTTTAGGACACTCAATGCAAAGATTTGGAGAAGAGGATGAAACTTTCTCAAGTTTGAGCACTTTTTCTGCCCAACCTTTGTTTTCTTCGATCAAACATGAGATCGATTCATCCTTTTCTTCAATTTGCTCACTGAAAAGACTATTCTCATGAACAAGTTTCTTAATGAAGGAAATTAAGCTTTCTTTTGGCTTACTTTTCAAGCTTGAGATGAGATCAGATTCAGTTACCTCATCCTTATGCAGACCGCCTTTTGGTTCATCGGTGTCTTCTACGGCCATTAAGCAGACATCCCTAGAGTGTGACGATTCTTCGTCATCTGAGTCTGAATCACCCCAGGTAGCGACCATTGCTTGCTTTCCTTCATGAGTCGGAGGAAGACCTATCTTTTTCTTGAAGCAGTTTCTGGCAAGATGTCCCTTGTTTTGACAGTGGTAACAAACGATATCCTTCATGTCTCTGTTCCCTTTAGAGGAACTCAGCGTGTCCTTGTTTCGAGACCATATCTTCTTCATGGATCTAGTGATGAGAGCAACATCTTTATCACCATCCTCATCTTCATCTTCGACTTGAGATAAGTCAAAGGCACGTTCCACCTTTAAGGCAATACTTTGAGCCTTCTCTTCTCCTTTCTTGTTCATCTTGTGGTTATAGACAGAGGCGTTGCTTTCAAGCTTGACAACAACCTCTTCCATAGTAAGAGTCTTGACATCAGTCTGGGAGTAGAGAGCGAGAGCAATCGCATCCCACTGAGAGTTGAGGCATTGCATGAAGTGGTGAGTAAGCTTCCAGTCTGGCATCTCTTCATCAAGGAAATCCAGTTGAACTACGATCCCCTGAAACCTAGAATAGAACTCTTGGATGTGCTCACCCTTTCCCTGAGAAATTTGATCGTACTCCTTCATCAAGGAAATAATTCTGTTTTTCTTGACATCTTCATTTCCATGATGAAGACGTCTTAAAGCATCCCAGATTTCCTTGGCGGTTTTGTAGCCGATGATCTTCTTGAGATTAGTGGGAAGAAGAGCCATGTGAAGGATCTTCTTGGCGCTGCTGTTCTTCTCCAGCTTTTTCCAATCGTCATCCGTGTAGTCCACCCTTGGCTTTGGCTTTGTGGCATCTTTCTCATTTGGAATAGCTATGGGGCCTACTTTGATGATTCTCCATATATGTCCGTCGAAGGAACAAATATGAGACTCGATTTGTTCCATCCACCAATCATATTCTCCAGCTCTCAGAGTCGGAGGCTTCCAGAATGAATCTCCAATGGCATTGCTTGACGACATCTTTCCTGCAAAGTCTTTAACGAAAACAATCTAGAGCACCAGACTCTGATACCAATTGTTGGATCGTTAGAGTTACGTCTGAGGGAACAAAAACTTTGTTCCCACAGAAGGTGCATCGGAATAATATAGCAAGAAAGATAAGGAACGAACTCACGATGTATAGTGGAAACCCCAATCAGTCAAATAACTAATCAAGGAAAAACCACTACCTTCAAGCTTCTCGCTTGAGAGGATTTTGAAGCATCTACTTGTCTTATTGATTTCTTGTTCGATTATACTTGTATCCTGGACTTCAAACCCTATACTTTCCACCTAGATTTGAAACTCTCTTCTACAACGATGAATACGAACTCAACCCTCTAAGACTCACAAACACTTCACTCTCTTTTTCTTCTTAATCAAATGCTCTCAGTTCGTCGTCGTGGTCGTCATTCATAGAAATGAATCCACACTCCTATAAATACAACTCGACTAAAACCCTAATCGTAACAAGATACAAAATATATTTTTAAACTAGGTAACAAGAAGATATTATATGGAGAATATAATCTTAACAGCCTATATTATCTAAGGAAGGAATTCCTAAGATAACATAATCGGTTAAAGATAGAATTCTTCTCTCTCCAAATATATTATCTTAGGAAATCTTTCCTAAGATAACACATTCGGATTCTCTCTCCAAATCTTTTCTTCGGAGATATCCTTCCAGCCGAGATTCCTTTTCCTTGACCGCGTGATCTTCCAAGATAGTTTCCATAATCGTCACGCTGGAAATCCTTCATTCCGTTCACAGCTCGAGCGTTGTTCGTCATTGATGTTCCTTGAGAGGTAACAAAGCATGTGGAGATCGCTTTGTTCCCTCTGTACTCCTTTGCTGTAATGGATCCCTGAGACAACTGTTTTGTTCCTGAAACACTTAGTTACCAGATTAGTTGAATGTTTGTTACCATCAAAACCTAAGGAATTCAACAGATGACTTAAGCGAAAAAGAACCGGAGTGTGTAATTTGCAAACCTTTGCCACTACCCATAAATAATTCGTCTGGTCCATTGTAGGGGTAATGGAGGGTTAAGTTTTTGAGGTCGTTGACAACGTGGTGCGGGGTTCCACTGTCAACCAGGTAATTAGAAGATGAGGCATGGGACTGAGCATTATTAGCCTGCGTTTGGTTGGAATTTTGTTGGCGGGGAAGCGGTGGTGGACGAGCAGTGGGGTGGTTCTGGCGAAAGAGAGGGCAGTGGGCCACTACATGACCGGTTTCACGGCACCATTGGCAGCGGCCGAGGAATGGACGGAGAGACGGTGGTGGAGTCATGGGTGGCGGCCGGAAGTAAGATGGGGGAATGTGAGGCGGAGGAGGGTAAGATGGGCCAGGGTTGGGGTAATAGGGATTCCGGGATTTAGGTGGACGGGATTGGGCCGTGAGGGCGGTTGCTGGTGGCAGTGTGGCAGAAGCGGCATTTTTGAGCTTGAGTCCCTTCACGATCAGCTTCTCGTGTAGTTCAGCAAATAGGATGGTGGAATCCCTGGCCTTAATAGCATCAACAACCAGTTGGTATGAGGAGTCGAGGCCGTGCAAGACATAAGCAACAAGGTCATCACGTCGATCGGTTTTCCGAGATCGGCAAGAAGAACGGCGATGTTGGAGATGGATTGCATATACTCCGAGATCGTCTGATTTTGTTTGGTGGATGACCGGAGCTTATCCTTCAGTTGGTTGATACACCCTTTCGACGGAGTGGCGTAGGTGTGGGCAAGGATGTCCCATGCTTCTTTGGAGGTCTTGGCTCGAGTAACCAGGGGGGCTACTTGGGCAGAGAGGGTACCAACAAGGGCACCATACAAGAGTTGATCTTGGCGCATCCATGTATCATACACCGGGTTTGAGACAGGTTTTGCCGGGGTGGTTGATGTGGTGGTGGGTGTGGCAGGGATCGTCAATGGCGGGGCTTGGTGGTCGCCATTCAGGAACTTGAAGAGTCCGTAGCCATTGAGTGTGGCTCGGATTTGGGTTTTCCAAGTGATGTAATTTGTGGGGGTTAATTTGATTGCGTTGGTGAAGTGTACAATGATGAACGGACGGGTACCGTCGTTGGGGTTTTGAATGGTGGTGGAAAACTTGGCTGCCATGGTAGAGGAGAGTTTGGTTCTGGTTTTTGTAGTTGTGAAGATGATGAGGAGGTTAAGGAAAGAAAGGATCACCGCTCTGATACCATATAGGAAGGTAATTTCGATTGATAAATATAATTGGGTACAATCTGCAGTACTTATACTAGAGGAGAAATCTAATAAAAGAGAAAGCTAATTGAGGAGAGATTTATAACAGTCCTAAAATCTCTCCAAACTTAAAGCACAAATAGTAAACAGTATAGCTAATTGAATTGGGATGTTTAGCCAAACTTGATTACTGTTACAATTAATTAGTATTGGTGCTGATAAAAACAACATCACTCCATCTAAAATGCAAAGAAATATCCAATTTAACTTCATAAGATAGCTAAAACACATATCTTGAGTTGAACAAATAATCAAATTTTTATACTTGAACAAGCTGAATTGACAAGGAAGGAAATGAAGTTTACATTTATGTCTCAGAATAAGCTAAACTTTGACCTAATTCCATTCACATTTGGGTACCTGGGTGGCCTTGTAAGCAAAGAGAGCATTGTCGACGGCCTGGTGGTGGTCAGATCCGGCAAGCCCTTGCGCCTCCCTACCGCGCACCCCCTGGCGCACCAGGAGTGTCACATGCCTATCCCCTTTTCCATTTACTTGTTATTTTCTTGCTTTATGTTTTGAGAGTGTTGGCCACTTGTAGTGGACCAACCCCATTTGATATTTTAGGCCCATGGTCAAGTTGTGTAAGATTATTTAAGCACTCGATGTGCTCTCTTTGAATGTTAGATTTAGTTGAGGTTTATTGTGTAGAGTTGAGGTTTTCCTCCTCCCATAAACCCCTAGGCGTCAAGCTCTAGGGTTTGGGTTCTCTTGCTTCCATCAATCTCTCTCTCTCTCTCTCTCTCTCTCTCTCTCTCTCTCTCTCTCTCTCTCTCTCTCTCTCTCTCTCTCTCTCTCTCTCTCATTGCTCCCAGCTGAGTAGCGTTACACTGTAGCTCGCGCTCTGATAACCTAACTTTGAGGTTATCTGGCCATCGCGTCCTTTTGCAGGCGCACCCTGCAAATTCCGATTTTGAGGTTACTCTCAGCTGTGCATCCAGAGAAGCTCCAAGGAAGAAATCCAGCTAAGAAGAAGAAGAAGGAAGCCTTTGCTTGAGCCACATTCTGAGCCAATGCACCCGAAGCGCTTCCCCGCGGGGGTGTTTCGCATCAACCATGGTGAGGTAGCGATCACAAGTGGAGCAGAACTCAAATTGGATATGCATCTTGTATTCTTTGATGGCAGAGACCATTCCATGGTTTCTGCAGATGTCCTTCGAGTGCTCCATCAGGGAAACAATCCACCAGGAGGCCCGTCAGGCAATAGCATCGTGATTAAAAGCGTTGGCAAGGAGGTAGTGCTCTTCTTCATTTAGTTCAAGACATGAGACATAGAGATTGGAAGAGCATCTTAATGCTTAATTAAACTTTATCGAACAATGGAAATTGGTTTGCACGTTTTACCGTAAGGGTCGTATGCATTTGATCCCAACTCGTAATATATATTGAGCATGGTTTTTTATTGTAAAATTTGAGATAAGAGTGTTTAAAAGAAAACAATGTGATGTAATAGGTAAAATTATATAAAATAATTGGTATTTCTTTAAATAAAGATAAAAAAGTGATTAATTACAAATATTTTAAAATACGGGCGGTTAAATGCAACTATTTTATAGCAAAGTTTCATATATCTACGAATACTAGAACTAATACCTTATATAGGCATAAACGAATATACTTGAACCCATTAATGAAAAGGGAAAAGGTAAATAGGTCATCCTCTAAACAAGAGTTGGGGTTTATACAGATGTGTGGCCAAGGATCAAGTGTGAACCATTAATTATGAGAACTGTAAATGCATCATTGGCATTCTCATGCTCGCACTCGTGATTGTTGCGAATGAACACATATGTTCACCGCTTTGTTTGTTGATGTTCATCACAATGAATAAGCAATGTTCACCACTTTACAACTAAAAAATACAATATTTTATTATGTTTCTATGCTCATGTTTGTGTTTTATAAACATTAAATTTTATTAAAATGACGATTTGATGTTAATTGCATGTTTATTTGACACAAAGTTATTATCTTCAATATGAAATCAAGTCTAAAGTAAGTAAGGGAATATGTTTTTTTTAATGTTTTTGGTGATGCACATATATGCCTAAACAAGTGATGCACAGTAAGGCATAAGAGTGATGCACATTAAGGCACGAGAGTGATGAACATTAAGTCGTAAGAGTGATGAACATGCAAGCATAAAAATGTGATTAACATCTAGGCATAAAATGTATGAACATCTGGGCATAGAAGTGATGAACATTTATGCACAAAACTGATGAGCATCTAAGACTTGTTCACAGCGTAAAGTGATGAACGTATAGGAGAAAATCAATGAACATGCATGCATAAAAAAATGATAAACATCTAGGTACTAAAGTGGTGAGCATCTAGGTACTAAAGTGGTGAACATCTATGGACAAAAGTGATGAACATCTAAGACATATTCACACAAAAAATTATGAATGTATAGGAGAAAAGCGATGAACATGAATGCATAAAAAAATGATGAACATCTAGGTACAAAAGTTGTGAACATCTAGGCATGGAAGTGATGAACATCAAAGGACAATAGTGATGATCATCTAAGACATGTTCATGCGAAAAATGATGAATGTATAGGAGAAAAATGACGAACATGAATGCCTAACAAAGTGATGATCATCTAGGTACAAAAGTGGTAAATATCTGGTCATGAAAGTGATGAACATCAAAAGACAGAAGTAATAAAAATTTAATATATATTCCACAAATAATGATGAATGTATAAGAGAAAAACGATGAACATGCATATATAAAAAAAGTGATGGACATCGAACATATTTTCACGGCGAGGTACAAACAAATGTTTCTAGAAACACGCGTATAATACGGGACAAATTTGGCCGCCGAACTTTTTCCCTTTTAATGAAAGTCTAACATGGCCCATTTTTTTCTTAGATCTAACGGATCCTGATCTAGTTCAAATGCACGATCCCGTGCAAACATGCGCACGGAGGTGCACGAGCCCGTGCAATATGATGCACAAAAGTGGTGAGGTGAAAATCATGTGCAAGCTGGTGCACATCTATGTTCAAACAGGTGCGCATGTATTTTGGTGCACAATTGTGCATTGCATCGGTGCACAATTGGTGTCCCACATTGACCCATTAGAGCTCCGACATTGACCATCGTTGACCATCGTTAACCGGCATTGATCACCGTTTTAAATAATTTGCACCACAGTTCATATATTTGTGCACTGAGAAGGTTGATGTGTTTGTGCACTGCTAAATAAAATACAAGTGCACAATTCAATATATTCTAGTGCACTTTTCAAAATACTTTGGTGCACAAAATAGTACAACTTAATGAACATAAGTTGTTTTTTGCCCAACAAATTTTGCATTTTTTTTTCTTTCGCACGTTCTCACTTTCACCTCCATTCGCACATGATACATCTTATATATATAATCAGCAGCTTCTTCAAACCTACCTTGTGCATGTGCTCTTCTAGAGACACCTTAAATTATAATAGAGTCAGTCTAGTGGATCGTGTTTGTTTGCCCCAATCGTAGCATCAAATTTGAATGCTTCTTTCTTTTGTTTTCTAAACCCCATTTCATAAATATGGATAGTATATCATACCCTAGCTCATAACACCCTTTGTAAAAATACCTACATCAATCACCATTAGCAAAGATAACCTATATCCAATTCAAAGAGCTTTTTTTCTCAAAACTACCTCAAAAAGAAGATAAAGAAGATGGAAAATTTCTTTTAAATTGGAAGACATATAATGAAATGTAAAAAAAATAAGAAAATTGAAAATAAGAAAAAATAGTATTTTCAAGTTCAAACCAGAATATGGGCAAAGCGTTGTCTTCCTCCTCCGTCCAAGGCTTTCTCGTCCAAAGTTTTGTCTTCCTCCTCCGCAAACCTTCATCTTATTGTTTCTATATATCTAGGGTTTCAACGATTACCAGATCCTCTTTTTTTTGCACATTGCTCCCCTCTTGAATGGATGATTTTGGTTTGTGGCAGTATACTAATACTCATCTCTTTCTCTCAAACCTTCTAATCTTCCAAACAACTGCGTTTTGTTCTCTCTTCCTCTCTCTCATTTTCCTGGGGTTTAGTGCTTAATATAAGGTTTACAAAGGTATGCTAACTTGCATTGAATTTATTTAGAATTTTTGTATTTCCTACAATAAGTATATATAGCATATTTTTATGTCTTTTGTTGCTAGTACAATTTTATAGGTGATTTTGTTACTAATATAATTGGAGTTGTGTAAACTTCATTTTTTCCCCGTTGCATTCTAAATTCCGATGCCAAATTCAGCTGCTTAGGCATCTAGGGTCTCTACTCAGAGCAAGGTGTATTCTATGAACTATTCTTACTTATTATCATTTTCTCCCAATTTAGGATGTCTTTTGTTTTAATTTTTCAATTTTATCTCTTTCTATAAGTTTTTTTAGAAAAAAACCATGCAATTATATATTAAATATCCATCTCCGCCAAATAAGAAATACTCTGTTGGAAATTTGACATAAGAACATGCTCATAACCCACAAAGTCCAGAAACGAGCAACCGAATGAGCATCAAGTTCCCCTGTTCTATCAACATGGACACAAGACGCATAGATAAAACACGACATTAACCTACAAATTTCATCTAAAATGGAACCAAAATATGATAAATTGGGACTTTGATTTTGTACACCTAACATGACACTCATTTTAGGATAAAAAAACCAAATTTAATTCAGTTTCAATTTCAAATTGAAACTTGCTACAGAAACCCAAAATATTTTGTTCATCGTCTCTCTCCCCAGCTCGATCTCTCTCCAGCTTGCTCCGACGGAATCCAGCTTTGTCAGACGGATTCCACCTTTGCCGGCCAAAAGGTTTGTCCTCCATGTATGATATCGCTTTAGACTCTATAATCTCCAGGTATGATTTTGCTTGAAACCCTCCCGAAAGTTAATTCACTTTCCCGATCCTTCCTTCGACGCGAAATTACAGGTGTTCCACAGACGCAACCCTGCATCGCCGTTCGAGCTAGCTTCGGAATCATCATCTGAATACGGTGCAAAATTGCAGGTCTTCCACCGACGACGCACGACAACGTGCCGATGTTCCATCAACGACCGCATTCGGCTCGCGATTCCAATTTGTCTTCCTCTTCTGTCTATCTCGTTCGAGCCTTGGAGGTATGTCCATCTTTTTAGGGTTCTAGCCATTCAACGCCGTTTTATGGTTGCTTGACTGTTGTTCATTGGGTTTTAGGGTTGAGTCACTGTTGTTCGTTTTAGGGTTTAGTCACTGTTGTTCTTTTGAGCTGAAATGAACTGAAGTTCAATGCAGCGATTTATATAAACCTGTGAAGTCCGTGTTAGAAGAATGAGAATGTCATATTAGTTTAACTTTTTGTCATAATTGTAGGAATTACCATTGTTTGAAAACTTCATGTCAGCGTTGATCAAATATTTGTCACATGGTATAGTTTTATTGTTGAAATGAACAATTACAATGTCAGCTTTGTGAAACATTGTTGTGTGATTAAAGTTAATGTTTTTATTTGTCTGACTTTATAGCTCTCTTTCTCTCGCAACTTCCTTCTCTTCTCGTGTGATCTCCACATCTGAGTATGTTCAGTTTTGTGCATAGAAAAAAACTTAAATGTTGATATTCTTTGTTGTTTGTCTATGTCCACCAGTGAACCGAAGTGTTGTAGTCGATTAAAGAATACACGAAGGAAATTAAAATGGGTAAAAAGGTAAATTTTGGTTAGCTCATTGTGACTAGTTTTCCGTATTTCACATCATGTCATGTAGTTTTTAAGTATATGTTCCTTTTGTATTTATTGACCTCATATAATTTGTATTGTTTAGGGTCATTTATTGAGATTTGAAGGGAAACAATTTCAAGGCAGAGTCAACCAAAACTGTTGACGTGAAATGCTGAAAAATATTGAGAAATGCCTCTCCCCTGTGGACTGGCAGAGGATAATAGATGGTGCATTTGGACCTATTGTGAAGATGGTTCATCGACAAAACTTTTCATGCCAGCTTGTATATTTTGTTTTATTCCGTCAAGTAGAAACGAGCAACTTGTGGGAGACGTGGTATGACCTGCAAGGACAACTGTTATATTTTTCAATGAAGGAGTTTGCACTTATGACGGGGTTATGCTGTCGCAGAATGAATGATAATGAGCTGAACCCGGATAAGAATGTCGTGAAAGAGTTATTTGATGTACATAATTTGACCTTGGGTGAGCTAGAGCTCCTATTTATGCGTACACGGGAGGACAACCCTTTGAAATATAAGATGTCATTATTGATTATATTAGAGGGCGTCATTCTTGGGGTTGAGAAAAAGGTTCGCATAAGCACGGGTCATGTCAAATTATTGACTGATATCGATCGATTCACGAAATTCATGTGGGGCAGGTGATAATGCGTTGTCGTAACACCTAAACAAAATAATCCTAAACAAACCTAAACTAGTAGCAAAGGCAAGCAAGGGTCGAATCCCACAGGGATGAAGTAATCTTTCAGAGTGCAAAGTCGTATGTCAAAGGTAACAAAGGGCGGTTTTGAGTTGATTGGTTGTAAACAAATAAACAAAGGAAACAAAAGCAAAGAGTTTGTAATCAATTAGGGAAAAATACTTAGCCAAACATATCCACCATTCATTTGATTGGTTGATCCTAGATTCTCTCTAATTCCTTTCTATGAATGTTCCTATTCCTTTTCATGAGTTATAAACAGGACAAACAGACCCTAAGAATACTAACTATTAAATAACCATGAAAACCTCACAATTCAATTCAACAGTAGCAATGAGCACAAGAATTTAGATAGATACATGCAAGAGTAGCAAACAGTCATACTATTGCATGAAATTAATTCTCTCTACAATAAACTAGTCCCAAACAGTTCTTAGAGTATTGCAGTTGCTACACATGAATTAGGTAACTCAAACAATAATTACCAAACCCTAGCAATAGACACTTACCAATAACAACTAGTTGCGTCCAACAAACAAAATCAATAATAATCAATGGGATGAAGCACAAGAGAATCAATACATTCAAAGGAAAAGAAATAGAATTAGAATCTCACAACCGTATATCAATTGAAGGCTTCAATCATTGGACTAAGCAAAAGTGCTTAGTTCTTCATAGTTCAAAGGAAAAATAATACTCAATGGAAACAATGATGATGAGAGGTAACTGCTAGCAAAAGATGTCTTGACCTAATTCTAAATATATGGTAAATAATAATAATAAAACAATAATAAAATAATAACAAAACTCCCGCAGGTGCGTCCTCGGCCCACCACAAGCTTCGGCCCATTTCAAATTCAATTTCTCGACAAAGCATCAGTGGCTACGTCATGATGACGTCATCCCCACATTTCTCCATTTCAGCTCATGTGGGCTTCAGCTTCAATTCACGCCACACGGGAGGAGTTCTTCACTTGGGCTTTTCTCAATCGGGCCGTCACTTCTTGTTATGGATCATGGGCTTCAAGCTTTCTTCATTTAATATTGGCTGGTTCGTATAATTAACTTAATGGCCCACTTATCAGCTCACGCAATCAGCCATTTAAATCCCGCGACCAAGTCCATAAATCCGCTAAACTCGGTAAATTACCTGAAATGCCATAGAAACTTGTGTAGACATCGAAATCCAATAAAACTACAAAACAAACTAAATGCGAGAAATATGCATATGCAAACAACCTAATTTATGCCTAAATACACGCCCTAAACATGTATGAAATGGATGCTATCAGCAGGGTTAGCTACATTGAAACTCATCAGGGATTGAGTTCAACGATAAAGAATAGATTGGAAACAGTTCAAACAAGCAGAGACTCAAGTGCAAGGTTGGGTTACAAACTCAAGGGGTTGCCACTGGTCTTTTAGTTAACATGACAGGATGTAATGTATATAGTTTTGAAGTTGGTATTGTAGTTACAATATATTGATCATACTGACAAAAAAAATCGTGGTTCAGGTATGGCTATTTGAAGTTGTAAAACCAATTGTTTCAGCGTTTGCACATTTGGTGGATAAGGAGGCCTACCCACATGGTCTACGATGGTCATCCGATTTACAACCTGATACGACAGCTGTGGAATCTTTCTTGGGGAAGGCCACATCCCGTTTTATTCCAAATGTGGTCTTAATAGAGGAAGAAGCTGAGGTGGATGTGTTAAAAGAATGCAAATTTGATGGAGAAGTGAAGGACACTTACTTTGACAAGGCAGTTGAAAAATTCAAGCTAAGTAATAAGAGGTCTATCAATGGTAGAAGAAATAAAAAGGGTGATTCGGCCCCTGCCCCTACTACGAAGTCCTCAGGCCTGGATTCAAGACAAGTGATGTGCGCTATGAAAGAGCGTCATGAGCGTATGAGTAATTTGGAAAACCAAGTGGAAGAAGGATTTAGTGCTATGAAAAAAACCTTGGGCATAATGGAAAAGATGATGAATAAGAGGACATTCAACAACTCAGATATCCATAACAAATCAGATGCAAGAAATGATGAAGAAGATGAGGTAAGATAACTGTCGACAATCGTTATTCTGTTTTGGAAACTTAGATTTTTATTTCATGCAAGTTGAAGCATTATTTTTGTCGGAATGTAGAATATGAATGTCATATTAAAAAGGTAATGTGTCACAGTTTTTCAACTTCAGATTAAAAAGTTAATGTGTCACATCTCTCTTTTTGCCAAACACTATACCGTGAATGTCATAGTAACAAAAATGAAAGTCAGTGTTTTTTTGTTGGATGGATGCATAAAGATCTCTTTTTGTCGAACTATAGTTTAGGAATGTCATATTTACAAATTAATGTCTAGATTGATGCACCTAGTTATTATTGTTGTAAGTTAAAGGTAATTTTTTATTTATTGAAGCATAATGTTATACATGGTCATGATGAGGATGTCGAAATGGATGGAATGGAGGGGAGGGGAGGTCTGCTTTAAGTCCCCTACATGATGACGATGATGAAGGCGACATTAAAGTCGACAATGGCAATTTAGGATATATGGTTGTTTATCGAGACCAAAAGGATGATGATGATGGTGCAGGGGACAATGGCAAGCTACTAGCTGAAGGTAGTGTAGTAAAGCAGAAGGTTGATGGTGTTGAGGGTCTAGTCTAGAATGAGGTGAAATATGGAGAATCGATGACAGAAGAAGAAGCAAATGTGGAAGTAGTAGAAAATGCATGTGGAATTGAAGAAAAAGATAAGAAAGAACGAAAAGTGTTCACAAGGAAGACTCGTTCAAAAAAGAAGAAGGATGATGAAATTGGTGTAGTTCAGAATGAGGGGAAAACTAAAAAAGAGAGGACAGAAGAAATTGAGGTATGCATCAATAATAGTTGATGATGACATACTTTAATAAATCTTCCAACATCTTATTTATGAAAAAACTTATTTGCAGACGTTAGCTGTAGCGACAAAAGAAGCTGAGGTGGAAAGAGATGCTACCAAAGAAACAATAGGAGTCTCAACAAGAAAAACCCGCTAAAAAAAACACAACTAGTGAACTGAGGGACCATCCTGTCAGGAAGAGAGGACTGTCTAGTCAAGCCGATAATCCCAAATTATGCAAGGTTTCAACGTCCAAAGGTATTTCAGACACGACTAGATTGTGTCGTTGGTTAGAATCGAAGGAAAGGTTAGGAAGTTGTCCCTTCTGTCTTGATGATATGAACGCATGTTTGAGATGTTGTTAATTAAACCATCTTATGATGTAGTGAGGAATTTGAGTCTCCAACTGGAGAACATTTACAGAAGAATTTTTTTGAGAAGTTGTTGCAACCAATGGGGTGGCTGAGATCTCCGGTAAGCCTCTTTCATTTTTTATATAAATTTTCGTGTCGTGCAACAAGTCTTCAATTTCTGGTATGACATATTATATTTTTTGTTTGTAGCACTTGGACGAATGTATGTATTATTTTGGTTGTCGTATGCGTGACAAACCAGTGGCAATATTGGACACCTATTTTCAGGGGAAGTTTGACAAGGAAATGACTAGATGGTTGTCAGATAAGGAAAATTATGTTGCTGATCCATCTAATACGAGATACCTACATGGGGAACTGCCTGCACTTTATGGGAAGGATTGGAAGGACGTGGATCGTATATACCTCCCCTTCAATTTCAAGGAGAAACATTGGGTAGCTCTAGAGATACAACTGAGTAAATGGTATGTCACTGTATACGATCCCGACGTCAATTTGTTCAAATTTTCGGACGTCCATAGGTTCCTTGCAGGGTTGACATTTATTCTGCCTGTCATGATAGCACAGTATGAGCCCTTGGCAACAATTTATGAAGATAGGGGGGAAAATCCCCTAAATATGACTCGTGTTCCTACATTGGAGAGAAACAAGAGAGGGTAAGTTGTTTACATCAATTGTTCATTATTTGGTGTGAAATTGGTTATAATATCAGGAAACCAACTACATTTTTTACTTGTGTGCAGGGCCAATTGTGGCATCTTCACGCTCAAGTATATAGAAATGCTAAGTTCCGGACATCAAAACATCGTGAACGTGGGTGACAAATTTGTGGATCACTACAGACAAAGGATAGTCGTTAGTATTTTCGACATGCAGTGGTTTGACTAGTGAAGGATATCTTATTCACTTTCATGTAATCTTCACTGTAGTTGGGATAGTGTGGTATGATTCCTTCTTGGGTGGTTTTTGCTACAATTGACTTGTCTTCGTGACAATAACTTGTGTTCAAATTATTTTGGAAATCTAGCAAAATTGAATGGTGCATTTCTCTTGGCTACTTCGTTGTAAATGCATACTTCCTAGGGGTGTTCAAATCTCGACCGGACCGGACCGGAAATGACCGGACCGGTGAAAATACGGTCCGGTCTCCGGTCCAGATAATTTCCTTAATCCGGTTCCGGTCCGGTCCAAACCCGAAAAAAAACCGGTTCGGACCAATGGACAATTTTTTTTTTTAATTTATATGTTTGTTTGGAGATTTATATGTATTTTTTTATAGATATTTTTCTTAATTTAATAAGTTAAGAGTATATATGTTTTTTAGATATTTTTTATAGATTTTAAATAAGAATTTAATTTTTATTTTTATTTTAAATAAAGTCCGGTCTAAACCGGTCCTAGACCGGACCGAATAGGTCCGGTCTGTTCTCCGGTCCAGACTTTTGAAAAAATCTGGTCCATTGGACCGGACCAGACCGGATGAACACCCCTAATACTTCCTGTTGCTTGTGTTCATAATTCCTATCAGTGAAGTTTATAGTTTGAATACTTCATGTCGTTTGTGTTCATACTTCCTGTCAGTGAAGTTTTTGTATATTTTGCATACATCGGTTTTTTGTCACACTGTATAATTCTATTGTCGGAATTATCCTTTTGATTTCCTTTTATAAAACATTTGTTTGTATTTACCATTCTGTTGACCTTTTTAAAAATATTTAATTTGGAATAAAAAGGTAAGACTGAACCCTGGTTACCTTTCTTCCAATTCCTCCCAAATTCCCTCCAAAAAGCTTATTCCCGAAGCTTCACTCCCCATTAACCCGACTCTGCAACATCCATCATTGTCATCAGACATTTTCTTCTTCCCCAGAATGTGACTCTTAAACTCCTCCATATTTCCCTATTAACCCGAGACTCGAGTTTTGCTTACTCTTGAAGTCCACTTCATTTTTTTCTTACTCCCTCCAGCTCCACATTTTCTTACTTACTCCTTCCATCTTTCTCCATTAACGTGACTCTGCAACTCCATTATTTACTTACTCGCTCCATCTTTCTCCATTAATGCGACTCTACAACCCCATTTTTTACTTACTCTCTCCATCTTTCTCCATTAACGCAACTTTGCAACTCCATTTTTACTTACTCCCCCCTCCCCGAACTTATCCTCAACCTCTGAACCGCATAAAATAAACCGTAGAAAATGGCAGTGCTTAGAGGCGGTAAATAATCGAGCCCAAAGAAGAGCGGAGAGAAAAGGAAGAGAAAAGAAGAAAACAGTCAGGGTCGAAAGAAGAAGAAGCAGAGAGACAAAGTGCAGGTGAAAGGGGAAAAAACTTGTGACAGTCCCATAGCCAAAAAAACCGGGAAGGGCAGGTCGAAGAGGCCAAAAGAGAAAACAGTAAAGGCGAAAAACAACCTCAATCTTTAAAGGGAATGTAAGTTGTCTACATTTTCTATTTAGGGCTTAGGGTATTTTCCAATTGTCCTGTCAGGCTTCTAAAATGGTTCAATTTGTATATTTTGATTTTGTTTATGCTTTTTTGTTGGATTTGTCCTGTCAGGCTTTGCAAATGGTTCATTTCGTATAATTTCTGTTTGTTAGGGTATTTTTCAATTGTCCTGTCACGCTTCTGAAATGGTTCAAAGGATTTTTTGTTTCATTTGTCCTCTCAGGCTTCTCAAATGGTTCGATTTCGTTTGTTTAGGGTTTTTTTAAAATTTCATTTGCAAATTAGGTATAATTATTTCAGAGGGGAACCTTTCTACAGAAGAATTAACATCAACTGTAGGGTGCACTTTGTTCGTGAGATTGAAAACAAGTTGACACATGCGGATTGGCAACGGGTTTTGGATGGCCCGTTTAGAAAAGTAATGAAAATGTTGCAGCAAGTATCATTTTCTTCATAGACATTGCATGCAGTTCTATTCAAGCAACTTGAAACAAAAAAGAAGTGGGAGTCTTGGTATGAGGTGGCAGGGAAAGAGTTGAGGTTTTCGATCAAGGAGTTCGCTCTCATAACTAGACTGAATTGTGGTGAAATTCCATATGTGGAAACTAAAGCTGATGGGCTAGTAATAGAGCGATTTTTTGGTAGTCCTAGTGGTCCTAAGACGACAATACAAGATGTTTACAACAGATTCAAAGAACATTGTGAGTTGGACAACTACAAACTGAAGTTGGCACTGTTCTTGATAGTTGACGGTCTATTGCTGGGAGGGGAGAAGAAGAGGCTGGTGAAGCCGCTGCATGTTAGGCTGCTGGAGAATATGGATAAGTTTTGGGATTATCCATGGGGAATGGTTGCTTATGAAGAGCTTCACAAGTCATTGACCACAACATTGGCCATAAGGATGCAAACAATAGAGAAGGCAAAGCTACTCTCCAACGTACCAAGAATTCCATATTCCATTCAAGCATGCCAGTTGTGTTTCAGGTAGTTATATTATTAATTTTTAATGGTTCAAATTTGAATTACTGAGTGTGTTTTAGAGTTCAGCATAGTAGTATACTTTATGCTATAGTTTGACCAGATGTTTGCATACAGGGTGACAAGATCATCGTGAATATGAAGGATGTTATTTGTTGTTTGATTGAAACAACATACTAGTTTTCCAACACAGTTTATGTGCATTCCAAATAGGTTTATGTGCATTGCAGTCAGACTTTTGGTTACATGGTGACCTGATTTAAATTATAGGGTGACAGGATATCATGATTGAATGTATGTTAATTTGCTAATACTCAAACCGCTTGTTATTATAGATATGAGTATGGGAAGTTGTGCCAACATTTTGTCTCCAATTTGCATCAAAGTTGAGTGAATCTGCAATGCCTCGAGGTCTTCGTTGGTTTTCAAATGAAGCCCCTGAACATGGTGTGTTGGAGTTGTCTTTGGCAGATCCTACAAATGTGGTTAAACCCATTCTTATTCCCGATGAGGATGAGGTGGATAAGCTGTCCGACTGCTACTATGTTGTTGAAAATGATGACCCGCATTTTGACAAGATTGTGAAGGAAGCAATGCAGGGTTTGAAAAATAAGGAGAAGGGGAAGGGGAAGCAAGGAAAAGATGGAGCGAGCCTGAGTAATGCATCTGTGCATTCATCAGAGGTGATAAGTCAGATGTTCAGAATGATGAAGATGATGGAAAAAGGAGTGCTTGACATGATAAGAAGGCTGGAAAAGAGGGAATCATAGCAGAAGAAGGTGCCTAAGCGTAAGAGTAAGGGGAAACCAATGAGGTATTCAGATGAGGATGAGGATGATTTTGAATCCTATGATGAGTCTGATGAGGAAGATGAGAAAGTTTATAAGGAGGACCAGGAAACAGCGGATGAGGAGGTAGACGATAAGGAGGTTGAGAGTGAGGAGGTTGAAAGTGAGGAGGTTGAGAATGATGATGATGATGATGAAGTTGGTGATGGTGATGAGGGTAATGACAATGAAGAACTTCGCCAGGGTGGTGACAAACAGAAGGAGGAGGACAATGTAGAGGCTGATGTTGTGAAGGACGATAATGAGCAAGTTTCTGATGATGATGATGAAGCTGGTGATGCTGATGAGGATAATGAGAGTGATGATGAGGCTAGTGACAAAGATGAGGAGGAGGAGAGCGTAAAGGCTGATTTTAGGAAGGATGATGATGAGCAAGTTTCTGATGATGATGATAAAGTTGGTGATGGTAATGATGAGGGTAGTGACAAAAAGGATGAGGAGGAGAAGGTAGAGGCTGATGTTGGGAATGTAGAGGATGAGGTTCAGGAGGCTAATGTTAGGAAGGTAGAGGCTGAGGTTCAAGAGGCTGATGTTGGGAAGGTAGAGGTTGAGGTTTAGGAGAAGGTAGAGGCTAAAGGCAAAAAGGTATGAATATGCTCCTATGAAAATTTTCATTACTACTGTGATAATCTTATTTTTACGATGGTGACAAGATTTGTAGTGTCTCTGTCAGGATGGGAGTTTATATGTTTTACAAGAGAAAGTCTGGCATGGTTACATGATTTTTAGTCATGTATGTCAGTAGTTTAACATGGTTATTATGATTGCAGGATTTTGATAATTCTATTGTGGGTAATAATGATGTTGAGGGTCAGGATGTTGTAATGGCCATTGTTGAGGACCTAAATGAAAAGGCTGGCGATGGCGAAAAGGACCAGGAGCAGGATCTTACTAATGATCTTGAAGGAGCACCGGAGGCTACCCAGTAGAAGCTAACCACAACAGAGGTTGAGGAACCTCTTGAAGTGCTAGCCGCTGTGGTTAGACCTGGCAAAATAAGACCCGACCCGATCTGACCCAAATTTTTTGGGTCATAACCCATAAAGTTGAACCTGAAACCCGTTTGCAATCAAACCCGATGACCCGGAAAATTTTTGGGTAAAAAACGAGTCGGGTCGGGTCAACCCGATGGATAAAGAAAAGGCGGGAAAATGAAAATAAAAATAAAAATCAAACGCTCATTCTAAAATTCTACCCTAAAAATCAGGCGCTCATTCTAAAATTTATTCTAAAATTCTACCCTAAAACCCGATGACCTAAATTTATTCTTTTCCATTCTTTTCTTTCACACGTTCAGCTGCTTAGGGTATCCGCAGCTCCTGGGACCTCGCCTCCTCCAACCTCGCTTCACCGGCGGCTTGCCTCCATTCTTTCACAAGTTCAACGCAGGCTGCACAGCTCCTCGCCTCGCCTCGCCTCTCCTCGCCTCGCCTCGCCGACGGCGGCACCTTGCCTCGTCCAATCTGCTGATCTCCTCCAACCTCGCCAGTCGCCTCACCTCGCCTAGGTACTTTGATTCTCATTTCTCTCATTCATCTCGTCATCTTCCCATTGGATCAATTCTTCATTTTTCTTATACCTCTCGTCATCTTCCTATTTCTCTCTGTTCAATTCTCTCCTATTGGAATCGAATTATTGGTTGTCGAATTCCTGTGCTAGGGTTCGTGAAGACTGTTATCTTGAGATTTCCCATTGAATTATTTCATGGCTGAATCTAGAATGTCATTTAAGTACAGCGTAGATTTGCAGTTACCTTCGTCATTTCAGATTATATATGGCATTAGGAATATTGCTATCATCAACTCTTCAGTTCCTTTCTTTTTGTGTTTACTTTATGTGGATGGTATGGAATAGCTTGATTTGTAATGAGTCACAGTTAGATTTTTTGTTTGTTACATTTGAATTTTGGTTTATATGAGGATTTGGGTTACTTATGGTTATGATTTTCACTCCTAATATTTGATGAAAATGATTGAATGATTAATCTTGTTTCTAGTTCTTGAATTGATGAAATATATATATATATATATGATGAATCAATAGGGTGGGTGCAGTGAATGATGTGGATTTTTGTGTGAGAGAGTGATTGTAGTGGAATAAGACATGTATATATGTTCAAAAAGCTCAAAGGCTGAATTAGAACTGCAAAATCTTGTTCTGAAATGTAAGATTTCTTGTCTTCGTAGGGAGAGGGATCCTCTTTTTTTTCACTTTGAATCAAAAGTTATATCAACTTAGAACTCTACTGCTAATTAAAATCTAAATTTAAGGTTATTAACTTATTTTTTCTATTAGGGTAGAACATGCCGCCACAAAAAGATAAGCTAGTACAAACCTAAATCTTATGTCGAAGCTCTATTGCGTAGTTATAAGTGTATAAGTTGTATAACTGTATAAATTTATAAGATAGTTTTAATAAAATAGAACTAAGATGTTAAAATTAAGAGTTAAAGCATTATGATAACATTATTTTTGCCGGGATTAAAATTGAACGATATATAGCCATGCGGAAAAAAACTTAATATAAATATTTTGTAAATTAAAGCAAATTAAATTAACAAAAAAAGCAGGAAAAAATTGCGGAACTCGACCCATTGAGTTGACCCGAACCGGCAATAAACCCGTAATAACCCGACCTGGTTTGACCCGGTAAATTTTAGACCCGAAATGACCCGACCCGAAATAACCAGAACCCGACAGTACTCAGACCCGAACCCACCCGCCCGACCCGATTGCCAGGTCTAGCTGTGGTTGATGTATCCACCAATGCGAAACCCAAAAATAAACGAAAGCAGCATTCCCAACCGAAGAGTGTTCTTCCTAGTCGTATGACGAAGCCATCCGCCAAAAAAGCTAACACCTTACACAAATGTGAAAAAGGGGGAAACTTTGAAAAAGATAACCAAGAATTCACAGGTGAAGGAGATGATTGCTTTGCTGTAATGGATGGATGATGAAAGGTTAGTATCTCACGGATTTAATAATGTTCAACTATCTCATGGATTACGCCTTCGTTATTTTTCAGCTCTAAGCCAAGAGTTGGACTGTGTGCTCAAAAGATGGACAAGGACTGGTTTGGCCTAATATTGGAACTAAAATCTTGACTGGAAGATGGTGTAAGTTATTTACTTATGATGTCAAATTAGTTTACTGTTGGGATTTGTTGCAATGTCTGACAGGATGAATTATATTTTTTTGAAGCAAATCGATGAAGTTTGTTGTAATATCCGTAAGGCGCTTCTGGAGTCCGAAGTTAAACGCAAGACCACAATATTGGACATTTTTTGGGCTGCTAATTATACGGATGCATATATATACTATATCAAAAATGCATGCACTGTTCCACCTATACTTTAGGGGAGATCGGCCTAAAGTTTATGGGTCCAATTGGGATGATCTGGACTTCATTTATGTCCCCTTCAACATCGATAACATCCATTGGGTGGCTGTAAAGACCGATCTGCAGTAATGGCAGACAAATGTATATGATTGTAATGTGGATTTGAACACTAATTTGTTCGTAGAGGCATGGTTGCATGGGGTTTTAAGGTTTCTTCCTCACTTCATCACACAGTACCTACCTCTTGCCAATAAATTTAAACATCAGGGTACTGAAGAGATTAATGTTTCAAGAATTCAAGGACTGAAGCAGAACAAGCGCGGGTAAGTCGAAATATCATTCCCCTTACCAATTTTATTATATACTTAATCTAACTAACTTTATTGTATTTTGTGTTCGTAGTCATGACTGTGGGATATACACTCTAAAACACATCGAGTTGCTCAGTGCTAGTTGGAAAAATCTTGACGTTGTGGCAGACAAATTTATCGACGGCTTCAGGAGCGACATGGCTCACAGCGTGTTTGACGGGGTGTGGAGGTCGAGCCTAAGGAACCCCAACGTTTAAATTGGATGTTTGGATAAAACATTAGGTTCTTTTTGTGGTTTGGATGGCATTTGCTTAGATTACGTACAATTGGATGTTTTGGATGACATTTGCCAGATTACGTACAATGTTACGACAACTTATTTATGGATGTGGTAGTTGAATGGCAGTTATGTGCGTGTAGGTTAAATGGCAGTTACATGGAAGTTAAATGGCATTTGAATGACAGTTGTGTAAAATAATATAGAGACATTGACTGACTTCATAATATACATATTATAAAGTAGCATGACAAGATGAATGTAAGAGGGATGTGGGATACATAACTTACTGTAACAAGATATTAACTCTACTAACTCTTTTTTTAGGAGAGACAAGAAAACAGTACAAACCGTCATAAATTTATCCGTAGCTGCCAACCAATTCCAATTTACGATGATTAGACATGATATATAGATAACTGTGACATGACATTAACACTAGTAATTATTTTTAGGAGATAGAAGAGCACTGTCATAAATGTATTCGTAACTGCCAACCAATGCCTCTTTATATACCCCCTCTTCCGTAGCCACATTTCCTCATCCACAACTCGTCCCAACATCTTCCTAATATACACAACTTCAAATTCCCTCCTATTACTTCGTTCCCATGGATGATCAGCCGTACGAACATAGGGTGTTTACCACCATCCATACCGGAGGAAGAATCCTCCCTTCGAGGGGAGCAATGGCCAGAAATTCGACCCACTACTATAAAGGTGGAACTACCCAAAACTGGTGTCCTTTGGCTAAAATGGTAAAGGATGTTTGGAGGCTCATTAACCAACTTTATCATTTTAACAATTATGAAGGCGCTGCTTGCTACTTCTTCGAAGTTGTGCCCCCCTACGGCCTCCCTCGTACCTTGAGGGCCTTGAAGAACCGTGGAGACGCAATCGTCCTTGTAGCCCTTGGTAGAACTATGGCTTTCATTAACATATATGTCATGACCGGAGATGTCGTCGAAGAGCTTCTGCCACGCGAAGGCCCAGACTCATCCATCTCCTCCGCAATTATGTAATATTTAGTATTTTATTAAGTACTTTAGTGTAGTGACTATGTAATGTCACATAGTATTTAGTAGGTTATCAAGTATTTTGGAATGCATGTTAGTGTAATGACTATATAATGTCATGTAGTGACTATATAATGTCACGTAATTTAAAACCATATTACAGAAGACAGGACAAGTCACTGAGTATGACAGGATCAATTATGTTTATCCTATGTATTTTTCATATGCCACTCATGTGTCATGATATATTGAATCTTTCATGATATATATGGAAGAATAACAAGTGGGGTAAAGGGGTACAAAATGGAGTGAAACTTGTGTCATATGAATTTAACCTAAAGTAGTCCATATTGATTTAGTCAGGATATATATATAGTCATGACATGATAGAATTACATTAACTACTTTCGACTAAATATCATTTCTACCAAATCGAACCACACAAGTTACGTTACCTACTTTTAAACCATACCGACAAGGACTTTCTTCTGTGTTCGAAGAAAAGAGAGCAAAACAATAAATAGTCATAAGCAAATTACATTAACTAGGTTCAAAAGTAATATGAGTGGTAAGCGATCCTTGAAGAGTTTGGATCTCTTACTACACATATTAACAAAAGAAGAGTTTGGATCTCTTACTACACATATTAACAAAAGAAGAGTTTGGATCTCTTACCTACACACATTAACAAAAGAGAATATTCAAGAGTTTGCATCTCTTACTAGACAGTTAACTTGATCATGGGCCGACTGCGGGGTTAGGACAATTTTGTGAGTTATGGCCGAGAGTGCCACAACTTCCACACCTTCTCCTCGGACCCCTGTATCCTCCACATGATGGGATTCTTTTCTTCCGTGGTCTTCTTGATTTCCTCCTAACATCCGGGGGCAAGCATGCTTTATTCAAGACAGTGTCAGGAACTTCCCAACGCTCAAAGGTAGGAACCGGATACAATGTTTCCTTATATACTTCCTTCCACTTTTCAGCCGTAAAGAATGGATGAACCAGCTGTACATGATCCACACCACAATCCTTCGCAGTCGCTATTGCATGTGCATAAGGAATTTGGTCAACTTGGAATGTGTTGCAGTAGCAAGTTCGAGCATGGAGGTTTACCAAGAATGTAGTTCCATTGGCATGCACTTGAAACTCACATTGATTCAGCCTAGTCACAACCATTGTCAACGATCTCAAATAATGAACTTCTAGCTCATCATACAATGTCGGGGCCAACACTTGTGAATGTAGCTCTCCCTTTTTCTACCTGTCATAAAACCACTCAATCATGACATTCAGTATACCATCAAGCAAGCCAATCAGCGGCATTCGACGCGGCCCCACTAATCGACTATTAACGGATTCCGTATTGTTGGACGTTATAATATTGAATCTATTCACGGGCATATGAGACCTTTTCCACACTTAAATTCCAACACCCCTTAGGTAGGTACCGACTTTCGGGGACTCGGCGCAAAATCTTGCAAACTCACGGTTAAAGTCATGTTTGGTATAGGCTTGATTTGCCTTTTGGTACATAATCCACAAGTCATTCCTTTTAAACCTCGTCTTCACGTTTTGAAATAGGTGAAGTGTGCAACAACCATGCTTTGCGAAGATGTAGCGCTCTCTTAAACCTTTGTAAATGCTTCCATGACGGTCAGACACAAAGACGAGGTCATGATCGTCGGCGACAACAAAGCGTAGATGTTGGAAAAATATGACCATGAGCTGTCATTCTCACTGTCAACAATAGCAAAATCCACTGGATATATCTATCTATTTTCGTCTTGTGCCACTGCTACTAGAAGTGTGTCCATGTACTTTGATCCCAGATGGGTACCATCCACAGTTATGACCTGTAATAGTTTTCACTCAGCTTTACAAAGTGACACTGTACACATGACAATAGAAATCTAATATGCTATAATATATTGCATAAATTGACAACAGAACCATTGAACGTGACAAAACGTAAATTTACCTTTCTTAAAAACTGCATTCCATTGCCCCAAGCACCCAAGCTAATATAACAATACTTGAATCGACGATTAGAATCTACTTCAACATGTGTGACTGTTCCTGTATTCATCCTTTTCAGCATGTACATGTATCCATTGATGTGTCCTTGCCTCCGATGACAAGCCAAATTGTCAAAGGTGACGCCTTTGGATCTAGTCTTGGATGGGAAGTCACTCGATGTTGTGATTCTACTGTGGAACACGATGATGGGGATGATCGCGAGCGGAAGATCGCGATGAATGGGGTTGTTGACGTCGGCGACTGGGAAGACGGTGACGACAACAAGGAACTCGGTGGTGATGGAAGCGATTTGATGGAAGAATTGTTAGCGGTGGCGGAAGCGATTTGGTGAAGGATATAAGGATTGAGAAGACAAGTCTTTGGGGTGTCGTAGCGTCGACTACGGATGAAGGAGATGCGAAGATAGACTTTGTTTGAGAAGATAAAGCGTTTGCCGTAGCGTCGGCGGCGGAGGGAATGGGGATGAGAGGGATATGGGTGACGTCCGATCAAGGGAAGGAGGAATTAACACTCTACTTGAAACCTTGAACTTTAACTTGAACGTCAGAAATAAAATTAACAAAGTCGGGTATAAATAGGGGAGGTGAGACGTCGGATGGGCCGAGTCGAACCTCATGGGCTAGCCCATGCAAGCATGCAAAAGGCACAAACCCTAAAAGACAGAATGACTATAAGGAAACTATCTAAAACGCTATGAAAGGAAACTATGTAAAGCTATCAATGGAAACTATCTAAAACACGATGGAAATACCAAATATAGATGGTGTCTTAAAAAAACGCGTGAAACTCCTAACGTGGTGAAGATGACGACGAAGTGTCGCTGTCTTCAAAAGAACGCATTGATCCGATGGTGGCGAGGATGACGAGTCTTGGATTGGTTTCTGGGTTTCCTTGGCCAGCGACGACGCGTGCAACTAGTGATGCGACGACGGAGGCGATGGCTTTGGACCTAGACCTTGTGACTGGGCCTTGTGAGCGTAGGCTCATGGTTCTTCCTCGTCTTGGGCCGTCATGGGAGGCAGGGTCACATCACCTATGAAGCCTATTGTAGCTTTGCTCAGCTAGGCCTCTTATCCTGTCTATGGCGGTTAAACGTGCTCGGTTTGCCTTGTCATAACTGACTTCCACTCGCATCTTCTTCATTAAGTCTTGAATTTGTGCAGCACGAGGTCCAATACATGTATCGGTTGTGTTAAAGCTGTAACAAATTAAGGTTAGTTGATATAAATGATGATAAATATATATGATCGTACTGACAGGATAGTTTACTTACCTTGACATTATGTGGTCAGCAATTACGCTTGAACTTGCATGTGTGTGGTGGTTATGCTTTAGCTTTATGCCACATGTGTGCTTTCCACAATACTTCCTTACTTCAAACAATCTTGTGTTGCCAAGAGCGGTCCCACGACAAAAAAAGTGCAACTAGGATCAATGCACCTTACCACATATAACTTCTTATCAGACTTCTAGAAATGCATCTGGAAGTGACTTTGTAATGCCATCAAGGATAAATGATCCTTAAGATCCTTCTTGCAATTGAAATGTTGTCCAACTTTTATTTTCAGATCATTGCCGCTAACCCTATCATCCTCCATTGGCTCTTCCAAATCATCCAATTGCCTTTTACTAAACTTTTTGCTATGATAGTACTTGTCTTCAATCTCTTGGAGAACTTCATCATCAATGTCTACAAATAAGTTATCCACTTCATTAGTGTCATCCAACAATGGCCCTTCTTCAAAATCATCCTCAAAGTCATCCTGAAAGTCATCCCAAACATCATGCACAACATCTTGCCCAACGTCTTACCCATAATCACTGTCAATCTCAATACATTCATGTATTCTTTTCCTTCCAGTGGAAGACCTTGTTTCTCTCCCATCAGTTTCTGAATCTGCCTCAGATTGGCTCACCAAATCAACTATTTGTACATCCCCATTGTTGTCACGATAAATGTTTGGGTTCATTTCATACATGTCATAATCAACTATATTCGGGACACCTTCAGTGGGACAATTGTCGTTTACCGCATTGTTCACCATGTCAACTATTTGTACATCCCCATTGTTGTCACGACAAATCTTTGGTTTCATTTCATACATGTCACAATCAACTATGTCCAGGATAGCTTCAATGGGAGAGTTATCGCTTACCATATTGCTCTTGTCGAATTTGGTACCATTTGTACTTGGATGACCACCCACCACAACCTCGGCCTCTACCTCTTGACTTTGTGTTAACGGTGGCAGAGTCATACACACTTTGATGTCCTCGTCATCATTTCTACTTGCATGACCACCCATCACAACCTCGGCCTCTGCCTCTTTGTTTCCTTTCTTTTTCATACTCGCATATAACTCGATAGGCCAAATAGCATCTTCTGATTGCAAGTTAAAAAATTTAAAAGCATCAAGGTCCTCGTCATCTTTGACATCGAATGGTTGTGACTTTGGTTTCCGCGGTGACATATATTTTAGCTCCATTTCATCTATCTCGTCAATGCATTTTATTTTCTCAGCCAACTTTTTTCTCAGATTTGAGTAATTGATATCTATAGACAAAACAAGTGCTTTTGTCGATGTGATCCCATCGAAACCCACTTGTTTCCCTTAGATATTCATTCACCACCTGTTATCAGAGTCAAGTAGTATGATCTTGAACCTGTTATACGAAGAAAAAACAAACACAAGTAAAATACTTTATGACAAACGTTGACAGTATTGTGTCTAACACTGATAGTAATATGACCAATACCGTAACACCAACATTAGTTTTAAAAAGTTGGGGTTTCTAGCCAAACGGGACAAAATTTGTAGGGAAAATAAATATTCTATAATCAAGGAACGAATGTGAAAGTCAAACACAAGTAATGCTCAAAAAGAAGCTGAAAGGTTATTCTCTCATCTAGGGAACCACAAAAGAATGTCTTGTAAAGAAGAGTAAATGTGAAAGTCAAAACTCACCCATTATTCAATTTCTTCTATTCCAAACACATTGAAGACGCTGCGCAAGCCTTTTTGAAGATTTGGGGATTTAAGGTTTTATGCTGTTACGGTGGCTTTGTACAGGTTTACAGGTTGGGTTATTTTAGGGAGAAGACTAACACGTGGGTAAAGGGGTAGAAAATGAAGGGAAACTTGTTAACTTTTGGAGGGTAAACAAAGGTTAAAGGATGATGTGTACTACTTTATCAGAAGTCATATCAGGTTAATAGTTATGAAACAATACTAAATAAAGTCCTGTCATATTCGTCATGTTTCTCGGTTGATCTGACAATTGACAGGATGATCACTTTCTTTTCTTTACCCCGAAACTGCTCAACCCCGCCAATCTTAATATCAGTCAATGTAGAGACATATGAGCCTTCCCTATATTTAGTACTTGTTGTGGGAAAGGGGTAATAATCCCGATGTCTTGCTCATACACATTCCTTCTTTTGAGCTTCTATACGAGCTCAACCACCTTGCTAGCTTCAATCCTATTAAACCATGAAGGGCTGCCATTTTCCCTCTCATCCAAGCCTTGGATGCCACAGAACATGAAAGAGAAGTTCCTGTTAGGAAGCACATCAGCCCAAGGTAAGGAAGATGTGTCACTGTCTTTTCGATTTGGAATCAATGCTCCTCTATAAAATAGTCTTGAATGAACACAAAGAACTGCAGGGTGGCTCCGGTAATTCTTCACCAACATTGTGACATAATTGCGATCCTCTGATCTATAAACTTCAAAGTCCAACAACCTCTCCAGAAAAGATCTTCCCAAACCATAACCATCAGTTTGCTTTGAATGAATATCATGCCCAAATTGCTTGGGATCACCACAAAGAACAATAACTATGTTGTTTTCTAAGAGGGTTGATATGGGAATCATTGTCTCTGGCTCTGAAACTTGGCTTGCATCATCTAAGATGATGTGGGAGAAGTGGCCACGGTTAACCCCTTTAGCATAGAGGTAAGATGCACTCGTGTATGTTGTTATTATTATCATGTACCTGTAGAGTACATCTCGAGAAGGGCAAGTGAAGAAACCTTCATTGTAGGTACAAAACCTCAACAATGCCACGTTCATTTTTTTTAAGAGACGACGTGTGGCATTCAACCTAAAAATATCTTCCTCCCTAAGTTTCATCCCCTCGCAAAAGGATTTTCTCTAATATGTGATATGCCGCGCAATTTGAAGAAGCACATACCAGTATATGAGAATTCTGTCTAGTTTTATAGAGTTGTAAGATCACCTCCACCAGTGTTTTTGTCTTTCCTGTTCCCGGGGGTCCATAAATAACATAAGGAGCTCCTCTTCTGCACCCTAAAATTAAGCGAACAACATTTTTCTTCTCCTCATTAAGAAGACATGAGATAGACACAAGATTGTTTGATGTAATCCTCTGCTTTCCATGATACTCACGGGGAAAGAGGAACTTTTTGTGTAATGTCTGTGCAGATAGAATGGCTTGACGGAGCCTATTGAAATTTACCCCATTGTACACAAAACAGATTTCATACACATTGCTATCTTTGTGCCTTTGTTAAAATCCTTCATGAAATTGCAATAATACTTCATCAGCCTCAACACGGTGGATCCAGCCCTGTTCAAACAACATTGGCAAGTTCAACATGAGAAAACAACATTGGCAACGATAATTCGTGCAATTGTGACAACAAATATGAACTTCTATTTCATTGTTGATTCCGATAGTAACATATTACAATTTGACATAAATATTAAGACAATTGACATTATCCTTAAAAATTACCTTCACCCACTTTTCACACATACCTGATCAAGAAAATATACTCCATAAACATTCACTACATCTCCATGGACAATTGAGGGTCTTCTTTCAGCTAGTCCTATCACTTTAAGAGCTATAAATTTAAAAACCTTTTGTCTCAAAGTAACAGACTTCATAATATAAGCTTTCACGTAGTCCTATAAACAAATATAAAAAGAGAATCATTCAACAAGTTGGTACTATGAGAGAACCATGCCATCTAGCTATCCCCTCAGTCCCCCACCCCCATACAGAGAAAATATAACAATTACCATAATGAGAAGTTCCTCCATCCCTAACAATGCTGTGAAATACGACGCATAATTTTCCTCTGTTAAGCCTTGTGAGACAACTTCAGGGATTTCCTCAAACTCTATCGCTTTCCTTATTTATGGTGGTATGTTATATGGTTTCTCAGGTGTCAAAGCTTTGGAGACTTCATCTTCAGCCAAGTGGAAGATAAAACGTTCAATAGTCACAACCTCAGTTTGGATATGCACAATAGATGTGAAAACGCCAATCTCCTTGGGCACACAAGACAACCATATAGTCAGGCTACCATGTGGCCTCAACATTCGTTCCTCCATATAAAAAGAACCCATAAAATCTTCCTCGGGTATGTCATCTGGCTGGCCAGATGGAGGTTTCATCAATGACAAAACAAATGAATCTTCAGGATTTGAAGCATAAATCTTCACATCCCAAAGTACCACATCTTCTGAAGTGGTGTTTTCTATTGTGAATGACGCCGCGATAACCTCGTTGATAAGAACCGATTAAGGCTTTCCTCCAGCAAATGGAAACGGCTCAGAGACCATGACAGGACCCTCCTCAGTAGGAGTGGAAGTAGTGACTGAGGGAATATCCATGAAGCCAACCTCTCCCTTGTCTCCAATGATGGAGTATTCATCACCCATATCTATTTGTCACTCAAATAAAATCCAGCAAAGGAGATGGGTGAGATGAAGTGAAACAAAGAGAGAGTAGGAGTATAAGTGAAACAAAGAGAGAGTAGGAGTGGCAGCATATAGCTAAATATACTTAAATTTGGAGCATTTTCTAATTAAAATCTTTGTAAAGTAGATGGGTGAGATGAAGTGCAATTAATTCTTTGTAAAGTAAAATAGTCAAAGAAGTAGAGCATCGGGAGAGGGAGATGCAATTAAGACATCTTGTATTTACTTGGACGCGTGACATTTGAAATTGGTATTGTGACAATTGTGTCTCGATATTTTGACAAATGTTTAAAATTTACCAGAGAAAATACTTCTACTCAGGGCTTGTGAGTACAAGTATTCAGCCAGATGTCACACGTCCTACAAAAATTAGGCAAGCATGTAATATGGTTTAATGTGATATTACATAATAAAGTTAATTGTTGATTTCTAGGTGTTGAGATCACTATCGCTATCAGTATAGAAATATGTGTAAATTTTATTTGTAGTTCTCACATTATTGTTCTTAAGTATGACATATGTTTTACTAAGGTCGACATGAGTTTTCGGCAGGAAAAAAACCCAAGTATGACGTAGTAATTTTGGCCGCTTGTGAATCTTTGGTTTTACATTATTTTGGCCCAAATTTAACATGAGTCAATGGCCAATTATTTATTTTTTTGAGCAGCAATGGCCATTTATGAGACTGCTAAATGAGTGTCAATATTATCAAGATATCAAACCATGAAGTATGAAATTCACAATAATTGAAACGTCCTCTCAACTTTTAACTTATCTAAACGAGACTAGAAAATAAACAATACGAAGTATTGTATAATAAAAGCATTAATATGTGAACTTATACAACAAAGTTAAAGGCATGGACATGTACATCATATCTATAAGAATTGTAACAAAGCATGTTTTCTTTTCGTAGAATGGAAGGGTCGATTTGTATTAATGATCAATTTTAAGAAGTCTATTGGGAATATTAGCTATTAAATATATGATGATAATGATTTTAATCGTTTCGTTTAAACTACTTGGAAATGAATCGACATAAGCATTTAAATAGAATTTTAACCGTGAAACCATTAATCGAGGAGTAATTGAATTGAATTGGATGTTCCTACGTATACATATGAGCTTCCTATATATGAGGCATTGTGCTAAGTATAAAATAGAGACGTTTGTATGAAAGAAAAGACGAGGGAGAAAGCTTAAAAAAGTTTATATGTAAAGCTAGATGGTTGGGTTTATTTAAGTAGCTAGAGTATTATAGCGTATTACCTTTGTCTTTTAAACAGTTTGAAAATGTATATATTTTACACCCTATCATATTATACTTTACATTTGGTATTTTTTAGTTTATTATTTCTATACTATTATCATCACTATATACTATGAATTCAGTTTTGTGATGAATAAAATGCATGTAACATATATATACAACTCAACCTAGATTGAAAAAATTATGTTATTACCAATTCTCAGCCATTTTACAACAAAAACTAATTATTTAATAAATATAAAATACATTACTTTAATCATTATACAGAGTATAAAATTTACTACACTCCATCAAATAAAATAATATTATTCGCATATTTAATAAACGTAGAAGATTGGAAAATTAGTTTCGTGCAACATGTAGTATATATATATATATTATGGAATAGTTACTTCACAATTTATGTTCATTCTATATGAAAGGTTTCTAGATAATTAGTATCCTATCTAATATATCTAAGAACGAAAATGGTAATTACAATTGTTATTTAAACAAATAAAGTAATACAATGCATACTTTCCAATATAAGACCTACATTTGATCTATATATATACAGTATGTTAAACCATATGATACGTTTAAAAATTAATGATAATTATAATTGTTAGTAAATCAATTCAAAATACTACAATGCATGTTAATCGGATAGTATATTTACACAAATATGAATCTTACAATTGCAATAATCATGTTAGTTCGCCTACATTATACATATGTAGTTTGATAATGTAAATAAAAAAGTAAAATTAAAATGATGTAAGTCAAATTTATATATAATAAACACCATAAACATGTAAAAACATACATTAAAAAAAAACTTGAAACCCATTACTTGTGGAGTAGATTATAAATGGGATTTTTAGGTTGTATTGTCAATTTTCATATAAGCTCTCCACTGTATAATACAAATAGAGACTTGAATCGGGAATGAATATTGGCTTTTATAACTCTTTTTCTTAGTTTAGATATTGAGTTTTGTGAAAATGATTGTTAATTATAATAACATACAATTAACTTTAGGAAGAGTTACAAATGAGATAATTTAATTACGTCATATTAATCATATTATTTTTACAAAATGAAGAAGACAATATGATTATTTGTCTCTACATTGATAAATAGTACTCCGTATAAGAAAATTTTCTATTGCATGGACAAATTTAATATGTTGTTTTTTCGATCTATACACACCCTTCAAAGAATCTAAATCTGAAGAAGAGTAATTTTTCAATATTTTTATTAAAAATGAGTATTCTATTGTATTTTTACTTCATTATTTATTATATTCTTCTAGCATTTAATTAGTATAAAACTGAAGAAGAGTTATTTTTGGACAACATTGAAAAATATCTATAATTTTATTTGATGTTCATATAATATACAGTTGATATTAAACTTCTTGCACAAAACAAATACATCTATTCACTTATATCTATATTTTGGTATTGTTAGAGGAATTCAATGTAACTGTGCACATGTAATATAATATTAAATGTTCAACACTATAAGTTCAACACTAAAATACATAAGTTCAACACTATAAGATATATTTTAGGAATCTAAATCATTTATAAAAAAAAAAATTCTTAAATAAATTATAAAAATTAACCCGTGCGTAGCACGAGCATAATTACTAGTTATGTTGAACGAGCTTAGTTGTCGTGTTGAATTTATTTAACGGATGATTATTTAAATTAAAAAAAAAAATTAGGCAGAATTGCAAAAGTACTGAATTTCTAATAGATGCTTGCAAAAATCTCGTAGTTTAAAAAGAATGGCAAAAGTACCAACCTTTTGTACTTTTTGCGGTATTTTTGCTATATATATAGGGTATGATTTTATCTTTTCTTTTAAATCAAAATATCTTTAAAAGTTGACAAATCTTTTCTCCAAAAAGATAAAATAAAATCCTAATCTCTCCTTAATCTTCCTCCCTCCCGGTGGCAGCCCCATCCCATCACTTGCTATGGCCTCCAAGCTATGACATCCTAGTGTGCTATCTCAAAAATGGCGGGCAACTTTCCCTCCAAAACAAAAGTAGTCCTTCCTTCCACCCTTAATACCTCCACCGTAACATTCACTCTGCCTGACAACGTTTCCCTGCAAATTCCTGATGAATCTTTAATGCTACCTGACAAAGTTCGTAACATTTACTCCACCTTCTTTCAAGTTCGCACCTGACGCCCTCCATTAAAGCTTGAATGGGTACGTAAATTCTCCTGACAAACCTTCATTTCCCCCCTCCGTTGTTTACATAGATTATCCCTCTGTTTTTTACTTTTTTATTTGATAGAAACCCTCTGTTTTTTACTTAGAATAGTGAGAAGTTCAAATCCTTGTTTATTTGTAGGTATGAATGTAGTATATGTGAAGTTCATAAGTGGTGGAGAATGGAAAGACCAAGGGAAAAGGTGGTTGTATGAGGGTGATAGGGTTTATGGTTGATTTCACATGACATGGACTTGGCTACACTGTCGAGGAAATGGATTCAGAAGAACCCATTTGATGAAGAAAAGTTATTTGTGTAGATGCAATACCTTTATCCAAACAAACCTGAACTTCCTCCGATCGTTTTAAATGATGACGACGATCGGAGGCGTTTCAGTTTTTGAACAAGTGTGGAGAAAATGCATTAGAGTGGAAGATTGAGTTGTACACCAACCTCCTAATGAAGGAAGAGATTCCAAGTGAAAGGGTTGAACATCATACTCTTCATTTTCCAACAGCTCCACCACCCACTTAGAGCCAAGACAATAAAGTCTTTTTTAGGTCATTTTTTCAGAAAGTCAGAGCAACAAACACTGATGTTAGGTCAGTAGATGAAATTATTGAAGCTGACAACGAAGCAGATTTAAGCAGATTGAATAAGGAAGAAGTGAGGGCAAAAAACAAAAGAAAGTGTCCCATGATAGTGGAAGACATTATATCTAATAGGTGTGCTCAAAATCATTCTTTCTCGACAGATCAGCTGCCTTATGAGATCATCAATCATTAAGGTGTCCTCAAAATCTTGAAAATTTCCCAAATTCATGTCAATTGAGCTCTTGATTGCGTACATGAGTGCACAACATTAGTAGACATAGGTACCGCAGGGAGGGAGGCTAAAATTCAAGGTTGAATGATCACTTATGTTTCATTGAGGTACACTAAATAAGATGAATTTCTGACTTCTAATTGAGGTTTAGCAATGCCATTCAAAATAGATTTGTGTTGAGAAAGGTATAACATAGTGACTTGTAGATTCATTTACTTGTCTTGTTCATCTTAATTGCCTATTGTTGTTGTGGCCAACGACGTTTTTAAATTGGGTCTATTAGGCTAGAGTTATCAATTCAACCACACCTCAAAGCTTGTGTTATTTTGATAGAAAATTCCTCAATATCTTTGTTCCCTCTGTTGTGATTTAAGCTAGCAATTTTACATAGATTATCAATAGTTTGTTCATTTTTTAGTGCATTCTTAAGCTACAGCTGAGAATGGTTAACTTATAGAAATCTTAGTCGTTGTTGCTGCCACATAGATGAAAGATTCAAGAGTTCTTGTATTTAAGAGCATGGACATCTCATCCTTCTTTCTTGTAGTAGCTGAAATCCACATTTACTCCACTTGAACAACCTAAAGTTATACTACAAAATTGGGCTGAAAATCCCCCTTTGGGCTTTGTAAAATTATAATTTTTAGTTCATATCCAATGAGCTTAGGGTTTGTTTGGATTCCCAATAAAATGCATTAAATCACATTATTTTACATTAAATGGCCTATTTAATGCAATTTAATGTAAAATAGTGTAATTTATTGCGTATTATTTGAGAATACAAACAAGCTGTAGTTTAAGTACAAGCTTAGACCAAAAAACGTTCTTGACAACATAGATATGTGGGGCCCACGTGCTGAATTTATGAAACTACCTTACATTGTCATCATGAATGAACATGATCTAGCTGAATTTAGATTACTATAACTCCACATATAATCGTTCAAGGGCTATGAGTTCTCTCATATAGTTTATTTTATTCGGCTTTTTATTAGCCTTGCTAAAATAAGGGAAGAAATATCCTATTTGTATGGACTTCGATATTATTTGCATAATCAAGCAATTGATTACATAAGAATGTCTCTGTGTGTATATGTCTAAGTTGCATATAAAATCTGGTGTACAATGCAGACAAAGGTGTAACATAGGATGGACATTGTGCCCGATAGTTCAAGAGGGAATCGATCCTGTAGTTGGGTTCACATTTCTCTATTTTACAAGGCTTTGTATGGATCACATCTCGACATCACCTATTACATTGCCTCCATCAACAACTTTCACGCACTATGGAGCAACCAAATTTGCTTGTGAATATCCAACAATGTGTTGTCAAAACGTTGTAGTAAAATTAGTTATCTTGTTGGACAACTTACTTCAACAAAAGAGAAATGTATTTACACATTCCATTTGCATGGTCAAATCCACCTTTTATTCCGAATTTGTTACCACATGATAAGAACCCAAAATATCTGCAAATGTACTTCTACGATGGAGCTCATGAAATTGTTGTACGTCCTAACTACTGCAATAACTTAGAGCCCGATATCATTCAACTCCTTATGTTTGTAATGGAAATTAATCCATATGCCCAAGTTTTTCGATCGCTTAGAAGAATTACTGTGACAGAGAGTTCAAAAAATAAATATCAAAAGTCCAAATCTAGACTAAAGAGTGTACAATTCTCCAACGTGTGACGAAGTCGCGGCTACTGTGGTATATGATTTATCATCAGACACTATTAATAGCCCTGATATTTTAGTATACGGAAAGGCCAATGAAGAGCACCGAATTAAGCACTACTATGGTTCGTATGATCCTTTGCAATATCCACTAGTATTTACTAAGGAAGAGTGTGGTTCGCATCAGGGCCTCAAGCATGTATCTAAGAATAGTCGTCCGGCTTGTGATAACATGCCCTTCCCAATATCGACTTGCTTGATACAGACTTCTATGGATATGATACGTCGTGAAGCTTAAGGTATTTAGACTCCATAATATTTTTATATATATGTACGTTATGCCATTGTTATACTTCAAATATCCAATCACGCTTCAATATTTGTCCATTTAGCTGCTGCAAAGAAGCCATAGATGGAAGGCAAAGAAATGTCATGCAGAGAATACTATTCCTACAGGTTTCAGGTACGTCCTAATAACTTTATTATCAAAATGGGCCGGATTCTTTTACAATATATTGTTGACATGTACGTGAAAATCGAGAACACTAGATTAGATTTTCTAAGAAGGAATCAAAGCGTTATTCGCAGTGAGCTATATCAAGGAATTGTCGATAGTGTTAATGACAGTACTAGAAATGCACGTACAGTTAGTCGTTGGATTATATTGCCTCCTTCATTCATAGGTGGTCCTAGGGATATGAAATGTCGTTACTTGAATGCCATGCCTCTTGTACAAACATTCGGTAAGCCCGATTTATTTATAACAATGACTTGCAATCCAAATTGGCCCAAAATAAAAAAGGAACTTGAGCCATGGGAGAAGGCAGTTGATCGGCCTGATTTACTGGCACACAATTTCCATGCAAAGATTGTGCAGCTGAAATCACATATTGTGGAGAAGAAAATCTTTGGCTTTGTTGCTGCAAGAGTTGATTTCATTGAATTCCAAAAACTTGGTATACCCTCATTGTCATCTACTGATTATTTTAGCTACACCTGATAAAATTTTGAATCCGGATAAATTTGAGAAATATGTGTGTCCAGAGCTTCCATCTACAAAAAATCCTTACCTTCGCAAACTTGTGATTAAGCATATGATTCATGGTCCTTGTGGAAACAAGACATGAAGTCTCCATGCATGGAAGAGAATGGTTCTCGGTTGAAATGTCGATTTGATTACTGAAAGTAATATTCTAATTTCACTAGATACACTGATGATTCTTATCCTACCTAAATGAGAATAGACAACGATGATTCTGTTTCTATTCGAGGTCCAGCCTTAGACAATAGGTGGGTTATTCCTTATAATCCATATCTCATAACGGCCTTTGATTGCCATATCAATGTCGAGATATGCTTCACAATCAAAGCCGTTAAATATATCTACAAATACGTATAAAAGGGACTTGATCGAGTTTGCTTTAACATAAACAAAATCACATGTCTATAAAAGATAAAATCAAGGCATATCAATTTGCTAGATGGATTACTCCCAAGAATCAACATGGTGATTTTTTGGGTTTGATATGTACAACATACATCCACCTGTATTCCGCTTCGAAAACATCTTTCAGACATGCACTTTCTTACCTTTAGAGAATATGAAAACACACAAAATGTTTTGAGTGACGTGGTGCGTCAGACCATCATGTTAATGGCCTTTTTCAAAGCTAACAATACGATGTCGGAAGTTCAAAAGTATTTCTACTCTTAATTTCCACAATATTTGTGTGGGATAAGTCGACCAAGGCACGGAGTAAAAGGAAGCGATTGATGCTGCCATCAATCGGGTAAGTCCTTCCAAAGCAGAGAGGTTCTATTTGAGATTGCTCCTTACACATATAAGGACCAACATCGTTTCATGATTTTCTTACTGTGAATGATACTAAATATGATATTTTCTAACAAGCCGCCGAGAAACATGCACTTGTAGAACAAAATGCTTATGCGGAATCGTGCATGACAAAGGCATCACAAGTGCAAATGCCAAGTTCTTTACGCAGATTATTTGCCATCTTACTTATATTTTGGAAAATGTCAACCCACCTTCCCTTTGGACATAATTTTACTCGGTCCTTTCAAAAGACATTGCTTATCATCCTAAGAATAAAACTGCTAAGATTTCTTATCTAACTTCCATTGAGGTAGAGAAATACTTGGAAGGCATGGGAAAGAGTTTGCTCCACTACAATTTGCACATGCCAGATTTTACTGATGCATTCACATCAAGAATAACTAGAGATATTAGTGATGCAATAAATGCTCCAATTCCTACGTGTTATGTCTCAACTCACGAACTCCTTAACGTAGGGCAATGTGAACCATACGACTGCATAATGCAACATGTTACATCAGATATTGCCGGAGCTTTTTTCATTGACGGCCCAAGTGGAACAGGAAAAACATATCTATGTTGCGCACTAGGTGCTAAGGTTAGATCACTTGGAAAATTTGAACAGAAGAGCATACACAAATCTAAGGGTCAAACTAATTTTCCAGACTAATTGAAGAACAACTGAACATAGAAGCATACACAAATCAAAAGTTAGAGGATTAGACGAGCAAAAATTACAAAAATCGAAACCTTGAGTAAGTTATATATCTTAATGTAACAAAGCTTCAATTAGCTATACTAATCGAAAGCATATGGAGCCAACAATCTCGAAGAAAGAAAGCATTTGCCAGAAATCAAAAGCATAGGGTTTTGAAGAAAGAAAGCTTCAGGTCAAAAGAAAGCTTGAAAATGCAAACCATCTACGAGGACGTGCAAAGCTTATTCTAGGGCTTCAATGACGTTCAAGATTTGTCATCGCCATCGCCAAAATATGCTTTAGAAGAAACGCTTCGCTCAAGTTAGGTCACAAATCCAAGTTTGTGGAAGGATAAAGGCAGATCACATGCCATTCATACGACAAGAGGCAACTAACACATCACATGCAAATCACATATTCATTCCTCTATTAAATTTATTTCATACCCCTTTTTGTAATTTTAGCATTCACTTTTATAAAAGAAGCTTAATTTTACCGAACACATAACAAGCTTATATAAAATTATCAGTTACTAATCATCTTCAACTTCAACTGCATTTTTCAACCCCAAATGATCTTCAACTTTCAATACATCTCCAGCTTCAGTTTCATCTAGAATAAGCTTGTGTTTTCCAAACAGAGCCTTAGTCTCAACTTTGAGCTCCATATATATGATAAAACTTATGTATACATCTTATTCCTAACTTTATATTGTTTATAAAAGATAATTTAAAACAATCATTAAAGTTTGTATGCTACTTTGCCCCTATTGACTATGTTTTTTCATACAATCTCTATTCAAACTTGCATTTTTAATATAGTATCTCTAATTGCATCAATATAACATATGATCTATTTTTTTGTTTAACCATACCAGGTAGGTAAGGGTAAAATTGTCATGTTATTGTGCAATATAGCCTAATATATGGGTCTGTGTAATGGTACAAGATTGATTATCACTCATTTTAGTATAAGAATTGTTGAAGGGTTATAATTTCCAATACCAATATTAGTGTGAACATATCCATTTCATGAATGTCTCTAAGTCCTTTGGATTCTACTTTGCCATTTAGGTTCACACGACGATATTTTCGTATTATTGTTTGCTTTGCAATGACCATAAACGAAGTCAAGGACAACCATCGTCCCAAGTTGGTTTGTATCTTCCAAGACTTGTATTTACTCATGGTCGGTTTTAGGTCGTCTTATCATGTGTCATAAACAAGGATGGACTGAAGGTATTGATTTGAGACAAGAATAAAACCTCGTTAACTAACATCATTAGTGTTGTGTGCAAAGAAGTGCTACAACGTATTTGATGCCCCTTATTCTTATGTAAGTAATCATCTTCATCTTTATGTTCAATTATGTTCTTTCAACGCATTATGTTGCATTCTTTCTAATAGGGTAATTAAATTTCTTAAATGTTGGTTTGTAGGTTTTTGTTGTGACAATGTTGCAATCTTTTCTCCCGAAAAATGTTTTCATGTAGTTCATTTATGTTTGTCAAGATATAACAGATGTATAAGATATATGTATTATACTTTGTATCTAAAAATGTCTATTGTCAACTCCATCATTTTTAAGTGTACAAATCTCTTATGAGTTGTATTCAAAATTCTATATCGACTAACTCAATTGCCAAGTTAAAATAAATTTATAGCGGCTAACTCATTTACTAACTTATGAGTTGCATTCACCTGTGCATGGCATGGGCACTACACTAGTTTTAATTCATCTCTATTCTAATGTCAATGGTTTTAATTGTCAATGAAATTGGATTTATTTGTAAGTTATAGGCCTGCAATGGGGTTACATTTTTGTTTTGCAACCCCAAATGTTCAAAACTAAGATCAAGAAACCTGGATTGATGCTCCTTCATCTGCTGTGGGTGGATCCACTACTACGACCTCACAACAAGGTTGAAGTGTAGCTATAGCACCAATGGATGTTGACAATGAGTGTTAGACTATTTTTTAGTGGTTCCATGTACTAGGCACGTGTTATGTGTGGCTAGTATATATACATGTAATCACTCCATAACAAACTAATGATGCACACAACATAACATACTTTTCTCCCTTTTGTCTACACCAAGTTTCGCTTGGGATTTCCATGGCTTCCATCTGAGATTTCAGCTTCTGCATTTTACTCACATGGTATAAGAGTTGTTGGCTCTAGATACGAATTTTCCATAAACATATTTTCACAGATTCTCTATTTTTTTGCCCCTTTTGAGTCCTGATTTGCTTATCTATGGCGAATCAAGACAAACAACCTAGAAGCGATCACAACAATCCTTTGCATATTCTTTCGAGTGATCATCTAGGCTTGTCTTTTCTACCTGAGATTTTCAATCGTCAGAATTTCAGAGAGTGGATGGTTTCAATGAAAATCGCTCTATCGGCAAAGAACAAGACCTGCTTCATTAACAGAGCTCTTGTGCGACCTTTAAAGACAGATCTGACCTTCAATCATTAGGAGAGATGCAATGACATGGTTTATTCATGGCTGTTGAATGGCATCAACAAAGAATTTAGGAGGAGCATGATCTACACAAAGATGACACAAGGAATTTGGGAAGAGCTAGGTATCCGATTTGGCCAGTTGATTGGAGCGCAGCTATACGCGGTGAAGAAAGAGCTCAATGGCTTAACACAAGGTTCATATATTATTTCTAGCTACTATACAAAGATGAAAACACTATGGGATGGGCTTGGCAATTTACGAAGGTTGTCGAGATGCACCTGTGGTGTGAGAAAGGATTATATCAAATTTGAAGATGATGAGCATCTTGTGCATTTTCTTATGGGGTTTAATGATGGTCATACCACTATCAAAGGTACAATACTCATGATGAATCCCTTGCCTATCGTAGCTCATACTTACTTATTTAATTTTCAAGGAAAAAAACAAAAAGAAATAAAAAATAATTCACAGATCCATACTGAATTTAAATCTATGAAAGTTGTTGCAAAACAAAGCTCTAGGCCTCCTCCAAAAACCTCTCCATATATCTCAGCGGCAGAAAGAAAATGGAGAGCGTATGCCAATTTCCTGTTCTAGCTGCAAGAAAACAAACCATACCATCGATAGATGTTTTTTTATCCATGGTTTTCCTGAGAACTATTAGGACAGGAACAAGAAACAGGCTCCGGAGAACAAATTTGTTGGTTCTACTAAGACTAATTCTGTAGGAAATAGAACTGAGTTGACTCCTGATCAAATACATAGGTTGCTCAGCTTGCTGGATGTGAAATATGGCAAAGGAAGGGAGCCTTACAAAGATGACTTTGCAGCTTTTGCGGGTATTTTTTTTGCAACTCGAGTTTTTGACAAAACTGCTTGGATGTGGTGTAAGTTGTCATATGTGTTGTGACTTGAGTATATTTGAGAAGACAAGAGTTTTATCTAAGCCTTTGATTATCACTTTGCCTAATGGAGATAATGCTATTGTTGATACTGTGGGATCTGTTTCTGTGCTGCCAGAATTGTCTTTACAGAATGTGTTATTTGTTCCCATGTTCAAGTGTAATTTTTTTCAGTGGGGGGATTGATCAAGGATATGACCTGTTCAGTTTTATTTACTCCTATAAGGTGCATATTGTAGGCTCCTTTTATGAAGACTACACCAGAGATTGGTAGGGTGTTCAAGGATCTGTACTTGTTGGTGTCAGCTAATGTTTAGCATGGTTGTGTGAATGAAGGAATGACAACATGTGTTTCCTGTACAGAGGATACTCATCTTTGGCATGTTAGATTAGGGCATTTTCCATTTTATAAACTACAAACTTTGTCCATAGCTAAACCAAATTTGTCAGATAAGACACAAGTTGTGCCTTGTGATATTTGTGCCAAGTCAAGGCAATCTAGACTCAGTTTTCCTACTAGTCGTATTACAACTCAATTTCATTTTCCACTTGTGCATGTGGAAGTTTGGGGACCCTATCATACTTTTACCTATAATGGCTATAAGTATTTTCTTAGAATTGTTGATGATTATACTAGATCTACCTAGGAGAACTTGCTCTCAGCTAAATGATCAAAAATTGTCTTGCTATGGTTTCAAGGCAGTTTGGTAGACAAGTTTGGGTTTTGTGTAGTAACAATGGTTTAGAATTGGGAAGCAGTAAAGAGACATTAGAGTTTTTGGCAGCTCAGGGCATTAAACATCAGAGTTCTTGTGTGGCAACTCCATAGCAGAATGAAGTAGTGGAGAGGAAACATAGGAATCTTTTGGAGATTGCTAGAGCACTGGTGTTCACCTCAAAGTTGTTACTTAAATTTTTGGGTGAAAGCATCCTTACTGCAACCTATATCATCAACAGACTCCCGTCTATATTGCTACACAACAAGACACTATATGAAGTCTTTTATCATAGACATCCTTCCTATGCCCACATGAGAGGCTTTGGTTGCTTTTGTTTTGCATCCACGTCACTTCAGGGAGGCAGGGAAAAATTCCAAGCAAGGGTTGTTCCTTGCATTTTCTTGGGATATCCTTTTGGTAAAAAAGCCTATAAGTTGTTAAAACTAGAAACACATCAGCTTTTGTTATCCAGAGATGTGGTTTTTCATGAAACTTTTTTTTCCTTTTCATAATAGTTCTCTTCCTACACAGTGCAAACCACCCTCTTATCCTTTTGGTACATTTGCAACCGATGATACAATTTGTAATATCCCTTCTCCTTCCACATCTTAGCCTCCACCTAGAAGAGCATCCAGACCCCAGACACAACCATCTTATCTGAATGACTATGTGTATAATTCACTTGAGAGTAATGTTGGTGTCTGTGGTCACACACTCACCACCACCATTCATTTCCTTGATCACACATTTCCCTCTACTTCCTTGCTAGAAGGGGAACTATTATGAAAAGGTGAGTGTGTGACCACACTCACCTTTTCTGCAAATATGTTGTATGACAACAAGCTATGACATATGAAAACACATGATCACTTGACAGTAATGCTGCCAATATGAAGCTTCTGGCCTATTATGATGCAGATTGGGCGACATGTCCATTTTCTAGGCGATTTGTCAGTGGTTATGTTGTGTTCTTTGGTGGGAATTTGATCTTTTGGAAGTCTAAAAAACAGCAGAGTGTGTCACTCTCCTTTGTAGAAGCAGAATATAGATCCCTTCATAGGGTGTGTGTAGAATTGGCTTGGATCAATAGGTTGTTAGTTGAACTTGGTGTTGACAATCTCACTCTTATCCAAGTCAAGTGTGATAATGAAGCGGCCATTTACATCGCTCGTAACCCCATCTTCCATGAGAGGATCAAAAATATAGAATTAGATTGTAATTATGCTCGTGAAAAATTGTTAGGGTCCTATTAGTCTTACACATGTACCCGCTCACTCACAGTTGGCTGACTTTATCATTAAGTCTTTACTTGGTGTTTGTTTGTAGTCTTTATTTCCCAAGATGGGAATGAGGGATCCTCCTCCATCTTGAGGGGGGTGTTAGACTAGTATTGAGTGGTGCCATACTGCCATGTGCTAGGCACGTGTTATGTGTGACTAGTATATATACATGTAATCACTCCATAACAAACTAATGATATAGACAACATCATTAGTAATCACTCCATAACAAACTAGTTGACTGAGAAAAATCTCTACCCATAGGTTACCCTAGTAGGATTTCAAATGTCTACTTATTTTTTTGATCCTGGAATTACAATCAAGTAAGTCGTATCTTAATCTAGTTCACTCCTAAATATCTAGACTTCTTATTGTAATGTTCCTAACAACACCTAAGACACCGAAAACCCTATCAAGTACTTGACTTACCAAAGTTCGTACTTGCAAGTGTTTCTTATCTTCTTCTTTCTCTTCACCGCATGCTTAAGCTCAGTGGAAATGCTATATTCGCTTGTCAAATGAAGTTGACGACTTCCTTTCTTATAGTCTAGAATATCCTATTGATTTACCCTAGTTTTACTTAAGGAAAATCAAATAAAATAATCCTATACAATCTTTTCTTAGGTGCTTTTGTGAACCACTACGTGCCCAGCAAAGTCAGCGTCAGTGAATCCAACAAGGTTGAAATCACAGTTCTTGGGATACCATAGACAGAGATGGTCCATTCCTTTGAGGTATCAAAAGATTCGCTTTACTTCCTTCAAGTGTGAGTCCTTAGGATTGGCTTGAAATCATATTTCTGTAACAACTCCTTGATGTATTTTTGTTGATGAATCTTCGTTTCTTCCTTTGTTTGTGTGACTTGTAATCCGAGGAAAAAGGACAGTTCCCCAATCATACTCATCTCAAACTCACTACTCATAAGATTTTTGAACTTCTCTACAAGAGCAGGGTTAGTGGAACCAAAAACAATATCATCAACATAAGCCTTGCTTATGTTGTTGTAAACTCTGTAAGCCTTGCTTGCCTTTGCATATCCCAAAAAGATTCCTTCATCACTTCGTGGGTCAAACTTCCCTAAGTTATCCTTCACATTATTGTGAATGTAACACCTGCATCCAAAAGCACGCAAGTGGGAATAATTGGGCTTCCGATCCCTTATTAGTTCATAAGCAGTTTTATTCAATAAGGGACGTAGCATGGCACGATTGAGGATATAGCATGCGGTGTTGATAGCTTCTACTCAGAAAATCCTTGGAAGATTTCTTGCAATGAGGAGAGTTCTAACCATGTCTTCTAGAGTCTTGTTCTTCCTTTCCACAACTCCATTCTGCTGTGGAGTCCTAGGCGCGGAGAAATCATGCGAAACTCCATGTTCCTCGCAGAAATTAAAAAACATAGAATTCTCAAACTCCTTTCCATGGTCGGACCTTATGGCTTTCAGCTTCTTTCCCAAACTGGTTTCCACCTTCTTGATGAACGTCTCGAAAGCGGAGAAGACTTCATCCTTTGAAGAAAGAAAAATTGTCCAAGTGAATCTAGAATAATCATAGATAATTACGAAAGCATACTTGTTCCCACCATGACTTCTTATCCTCATGGGGCCATAGAGATCCATATGGATCAGTTCCAGAGGCTGAGAAGTTGTAACATCAGGCTTCAGTTTGAATGAGGAACGAGTCTGTTTCCCATTCACACATGCATCACACACACCATGGAACTCTGATCTAACATTTGGAAGTCCATGAACTTGTTCCTTTGCATGAAGTTTGTGGATCAGTCGAAGATTGGCATGTCCAAGCCTTCTATTCCACAATTCCGTCTCATTAGCTATAGACACAAAGCATAGAACTTTCTTTGGCTTGAAATTCTTGTCCACAATGTACATATCCTTGAATCATATTCCTCTAAGAATAATGTTCTTGGTTTCACGATCTTTAACATAACATTCTTGTGAAGTGAAGACCGTCTTGTTGTTCCCTTGGTCGCAAAGTTGTGCAACACTCAACAAACTAAAACCAAGTTCTTGAACTAAACTTACCTCTCTTACCGTAATACTAGAGTTTTGTTTTGTTTCGCCTGTTCCTATGATTTCTCTGCATCTTTTGTCTCCAAGGGCTACGCTCCCTCTGGAGTGTTTGTGAAGTGAGGTGAGTTGATCTTCTTTTCCGGTCATGTGGTACGAACAAGCACTATCAATGTACCACTTCTCGTTCCCCCTCACTTCAACCAGCACAGAAAACTTTAAGGTTTGGCAACCCAGGCAAGCTTAGCCTTACCTGGTCGAGACACATAATGTAATTGTTCCCTAGGAATAGCACGATCAATGACAATAATTGTCTTCCTAGATCTAGCATGATTATGATTATGCATATGTGAATCATCATAGAAGTCATTCAAGTTCACATTATTACTCCTACTATTCCTTCTCTTTGGGAGAACTTCTTTTTCTTTTCACAGTCTTTCTATAAAAGTCTGTTGTTCCCACAATACCAACACAGCTTGAATTGATCCATCTTCACATACTTCTTGATAGGCACAACACTCTTGCGTTGTTTAGCTCTTTCTAGGCAAGGAACGTTAGATTGTTTTCCTTGAGACTATTTGAGGAAGATTTTGTGAGTTGGTTGTCCATTATACCACGTCTGGTTCTCATTTAGCCCACTCTCAAGGACTTTTACACGTTCTTTAAGATTTCGATTCTTCTCTCTAGCATCTTGTAGTTCCCTGTCTCTAGCTTCATGTAGTTCGAGAATGGATGGATCTTTCTTTTCCTTGGATCCTATGTATCCAATACCATATCTAGCCTCGACAAACTGTATGTCTTCAGTTTCAGCTTTCTGTTCCACCATCATGGAATGAATCTTGTGAACATAGGCCTTCATCTCAGACATCTGTACTTCAATCTTAGTTTGACTGGCAACAACACTTACATCAGTATTGTTAGAGACTTCATTCATTAACATAGAGACTTTCTCGTTTCTTAACCTCTGAAGTTCCTCACGATTATCATCACATGAAGAACAAGGAACAGTTGAGCTGCTAGCAGTTTTAGATATTTCTTCTTTTAAACTACTATACTCATCTTTAGAGTTTGCAAGTTCCTCTTCTGTTTTCAAATTTTCAGAATACATTTCCATTATAAGAGCAATCAATGATTTCTTATCATAGTTCACGAGAGATTTCAAAAAGGTTTCAGGATTTACCTCAAGGTCCTCAGGCGAAGCAGTTGAGTCACTGAGAGCCATTACACACATCTCACCACCCCAAGCTTCAGGGTCTTCACTATCCGAGTCATCTTCATTGCCCCAGACAGCAACGAAACCCTTCTTCTCATCGTTCCCAGAAGTTTTGCTTGGTTTCTTGGGCTTTGGGCATGAGCTAGAATAGGTGATGTCTTTGATGTCATGTGTGTCACAATGGTTCCCACCTTTGTTATTCCTACCTTTGTTGTAAAGGGAACGCATGACTCTAGTTAGTAACACAACCTCAGGATCATCGGAGGTTTCATCGTCATCATGGTCATTTTCAATCTTGTCTACAGCTTGTTCGACCATCAAAGCAATTCCTTTGTTTTTGTGGTCTTTGTTTCTTCCAGCCTTTTCTTCATTGTCATACTTTTGAATCTTGCTGAAGACCTCATGGAACGTCAGTTTGACAGTGTTGAGATTCTCTTTCAGAATAGCCTTAGTAATAGCATGACGATGAGGAAGACCATCAACGATGATTAGGATCTTCTCATCCAGCAAGATCTCCTTGTCAAAAATGGAGTGAGCAGTCAAGTTGGCTGTGATTGCTTCAAATCTAGCCTGGTAAGCACTCACTTCTTCATTATCTTCCATTTTGAAATTGTAGAAGTCCTTTTTGGCTGTGAAATGATCAATTTCACAAAGATCCTTGCTTCACATGTACATTTGTTTCAGGGCAAGCCACTTAGCATTGGCAGATTCACAAGATTGAAGTTTTTGCACATCTTGCTGATTGAGAGCGTTGTTGATGAGCATAGCCGCCTTGCAGTTCTTCTTAATGATCTGGAGATCTTCTTGATCCCATTTCTTCCGCTTTCTCTTTTTCTCGAGATCAACAATATCAAGATCTCCAAGGGAGATGATTAATCATCATTGAAAATCATGACTTTGGACCCACTTGATGAAGAGAGTCTTCCAGTGTTGATATTGACCAGCGAGCAACAAGGGAGGCCTTGAAGAGTTCAAACCAACTTCGACAGTGGTAGCAGTCATCGTTACCTACAAATTTGTAAGTAACACACAATCTAGAACAAACATGCTCTGATACCAATTATAGAATCGATTGTGTTAGTACAAGGAACGGTAGAACTGTTCCTTGGGCAGCGGAATATAGTAACAGAAAACAGAGTAACAATAGCGACGTTCCTTAGAAAGGAAAACTCATGACTTCTTATTATAACGTTCCCAACAACACCTAAGACACCCAAAACCGTTTCAAGTACTCGACTTACCAAAGCTTCGTACTTGCAAGTTTTTCTTCTCTTCTTCTTTCTCTTCACCGAATGCTCAAGCTCTGTGGAAATGCTATATTCGCTTGTCAAATGAAGTTGACGACTTCATTTCTTATAGTCTAGAATATCGTATTGATTTACCCTAGTTTTTACTTAAGGAAAATCAAATAAAATAATCCTATACAATCTTTTTCTAACAACAAGATCTTCAACAACTTCCATCCTTGCGGCCCAAGTTGTTTCACCAAGATCTATTTCCAAATATAAGAGATTCGGCAAATCGCAAAGGGAACAGTACGCGCGTCACATCGTTTTTTGGCGTTGTTCCCTTCTTGTTCCTCTTCACAACCGCACGTCTTAATTCTTTGTTTGTTCTAGCGCGTTATTCCATTGTTGGCTTCTTTGTTCCTTACATTCTCTATTTTGATTCGCCACATGGTTTTCATCGTTCCTTTCATTCACTTTGTTCCTAAAATTCATAGTCACATTAAAAACCATCAAATGTATTTGATTTTGTCATTATGAAAACTGAAGGGAACATCATCGTTCCAACACATGGCTTCCATATGATAATTCAGTTTCCGCATTATGCTCACAATGTGCCTCAACCTCCCCAATCGTTTGAGTACACCTCTTGATCAACTGCACTTATAATGCTTCATATATGGTGCTATACTACTGTCTAATCTTTCCATTTGTTATTATTACAATGGGTGTAGTCGTGGGTCTAACTATTGCAGTTTAGAACATGATTCGATTGTTCACGCTTCTAGGAGGATCCAAAAATATTGACAAAACATTTGAGATGATGAGACACCAAAGTTCCTCTGTAGAAATGAACTTAACAATGACTTTACCTGGCAGTAGGATCGATAAACCAATAAAACCTCATTTTATGAACATTCCTAGTGTTAAAGATAATATCACTTTTTCATATGGTTCCCTCCGACCTTGAACCTCCTCCGACGACCCCGGATGTCTCCATGGATCCTTCCCCTCCTCTTCCTTGCAAACCCCCCGACCCGCCAAAATCATGGAAGGAGCTAGTTTCGGAAGTGAGTTGCCCTCATCACTCGGCCCTCGCTGATGACTTTCTGGCTGGTAAGATCACTATCTCTTATCCTACGGGTGCCGACGGGGATCCTGTTATCTCTATTGTGCCGGACGTGCTAGAGGTGTTGGCTTCAGCATGGAGGTCATCCCTTGTTGTTAAACTTTTGGAAGGCTTTGCTCCGCTTGCGGTGATGGAACGCAAGTTAAGGGAGCTTTGGAAACCTAGTGGGAAGATTATGGTTGCGGATATGCCTAATGGATATTTCATTGTTCGCTTTGAAGCGGAAGGTGATTATATGAAGGCTCTTACTGGTGGACCTTGGATGATTTTTGGGCACTATCTGATAATTCAGCAGTGGACTCCTAGCTTTAATCCTAATTCGGATATTATAGCTACTTCCCCGGTTTGGATTCGTTTGTCGGATCTTTCGATTGTCCTGTACGAGGAGAAGGTGCTCATGCACATTGCTGCGGGTATTGGTACCCCGATCAAAGTTGATATGAAGACCATCTTCGCTAATCGTTGTCGCTTTGCGAGGGTGTGCGTGCGGGTGGACCTCACTAGGCCTCTCAAAGGGTCCATTCCCATCAATGGAAGTCAGTTCACTGTGGAGTACGAAGGATTGAATAGAATTTGTTTCAAGTGTGGGAGGTATGGCCATCTCTTATCGAAATGTCCCCTTGCCCCTTCCCCGACTGCGGTTCCGTTCGGTGCTTCTCCTTCTTCCTCTGCTCCTGTTCAGGTGTCTTCTCCATCTATGAGCGCTGCCCGTCAGGGATTGCAGGATGATGACTGGGTTGGTGCGAAGGTTAAGTTCAAACGTCGATCTTCGAAAGGTTCTCCGGCGACGAGGAAACTTACTTCTGCTCCGGCGAGCACGAGCAGTAAATTCGAGGTTTTGGACCGGATTTCAGAGGAGAATGTGGAAATTAATCCCACGGTTTCCAAGATGCGTGCTTGGCTCCGGGGGGCTGTTAACGAGGAGGTGGCCCCTATTGTCTCTCCGTTGGCTGGGCCGGTGGTTACTCATGTGGGGAAGGTGACCCGGTCGGTGGCGGCTGCAATTCCCAATGGTAATGATGGTGTGGATATTAATTGCCCTGATAAACCTGTTGGGTCTTCCAAGAGAGGGGCTAAAAGTAGACCTGGGAAGAAGAATAATAAAGGGAAAGGAAATGGGCTGTCTGTTGGGCCTAAGTCTCTTGGTGGGCCAATGTCCAAGGGTGCTCTTTCCTCCGAGCCTGCTATTGGGGCTGGTTTGAGTGGTTCTTCCAAACGGCCCAGGAATTCCACTGATTCGGTTGCTTCCTTTGGGCAGATCTGCGAGGCGAATTTGGGGCGCTTCTCCGCCCCTGTTTCCGTCTTTTCTCATCTCTCTCAGGCTTCGCAGCTTGTGTCTGTTTCTCCGACTAGTTCTTTGTTGTCTATTTCCTCCCCGGTTCAATCCCTGACTCCCTCTACGGTTGTGAACTCTGAGATGGGAATCGTGTTGGAGGAGGTTTTGCATGATGCGATTATGTCTGATGATAGTCCTATTACTGAACTCAGTAATAGTGCTCAGTAGGTGGTGTTTCTCCCTTTTGATTTGGTTTATTATGAATTGTCTTTTTTGGAATTGTTGTGGTGCAGGTAATGATGGCTTTCGCGGTTCTCGCCGTTATATGCTTCGCAAGAACTCGATCGATATTCTTGCTCTTTTTGAGCCCAGAATTTTGGGCGCTCGTGCCCAAAAAGTCTGTGATCGTCTTATTTTCTCCAACTCCATTCGCGTTGAGGCTTCTGGTTTTTCGGAGGGTATCTGGCTGTTTTGGCACGGGGATCGTACTCTTCTCTCTGTTGTGACTCAGACTCAACACTTCATTCACGCTACTGTCTCTGAGGGGCAGGCTATTTATCACTTGGTGGTGGTGTATGCTCCTCCGTCTCCTTCTCATCGTCGTCTATTTTGGGTTGAGTTGGAGGCTACTCTTCAGGGTATTACTGACCCCCTTATTGTTGGGGGTGATTTCAATTGTATCCTTGCTCAGAAGGAGCATTTTGGAGGTTCGGGCGGCCTCTCTGTGGACTCGGTTGACTTCTTGAATGTGGTTAACAGGTTGGGTCTTATTGATATGGAGTTCATGGGTCACCCTTATACCTGGTCTCGGGGCCTCAAGTCGGATACTTTCGTGGCTAAGCGCTTGGATAGATTCTTTATTAACGTTGTGGGGCGTTTAAGGTGGGATGAGGCTTACGTGCACCATCTCCCTAATTACTCCTCCAATCATTCGCCCCTCCTCCTCACTATGTCTCCTCCGGCCTCGGGATCTCGTCGCCGTCGGCCTTTCAGATTTGAGGCTGCCTGGCTGACCCATCCTAATTTCCTTATGTTCGTGGAAGACTCTTGGTACTCGGAGGGTGATACTTTGGCTGCCCTCCTCTCCCTTCGGGCTAGCCTCATTGACTGGAATAAGCGTATCTTTGGGAATATTCATGTGCGTAAAAGGGAGCTGAGTAAGCAGGTGGCCTGTCTTCATCAGGCTCTTAGCAGAGGTGTCTCGGACTGGTTGGTTCAGCGGATTAATTCTGTTCAATCTGAGTTGGTGCGTACCCTTGAGCAGGAGGAGGTTCTTTGGAAACAGAAATCTCGTGTCCAGTGGCTGGCGGCGGGTGACTGAAACACTGCATTCTTTCATGCTTCCACCGTTGTTCGTCGAAAGAGGAATAAGGTTGAGGCTCTGCGCATTGACGATGAGAATTGGATCGTTGATGGTATGGAGATGGAGGACCACGCGGTGTCCTTCTTCAATGACTTGTATCATCTTCCTGCTAACGAGAGGCATGTTATTTCTATTCCTCGTAGAGCCTTTCCGATTCTGGATGGCTCCGATTGGGATGCTCTTACTGATCGTTTCACCGCCTCGGAGATTCATGGTGTTGTTAAGAACATGGGTGGTCTGAAGTCCCCTGGCAGTGATGGTTTTCAACCTATTTTCTTCCAGCGTTGTAGGCATATTGTGGGTCCGTCGGTGGTGGCTATGGTTCCGAATTTTTTTGCCTCTGGTCGGCTCCCTCCTGGGCTGAATGATACCCTGATCTCCTTGATTGCTAAGGTCCATAAGCCTGAGATGATTTCCCAATTCCGTCCCATTGCCCTCTGCAACGTGATGTATAAAATCATTACCAAATGTATGGCTTCCCGTATTCAAAAGATCATGCCTCGGCTCATTAGTCCCCTTCAGGGCAGCTTTATCCCAGGTCGTTTCATCACCGACAATATTGTTCTGGCTCAGGAGGTTGTGCATTCGATGCACAAGAAGTAGGGCAAAAAGGGTTGGATGCTCCTGAAGTTGGATTTGGAGAAGGCTGATGATCACCTGCGCTGGGATTTTGTGGAGGATTCTCTCGCTGATGCTGGCTTCCCTGTCCGTTGGATTTCTTGGGTTTGGGAATGTATTTCTTCGATATCTATGAAGCTCATTTGGAATGGGGAGGTCATGGAGGCCTTTCAGCTGTCTAGGGGTGTTCGGCAAGGAGATCCGATCTCCCCGTACCTCTTCGTTTTATGTATCGAGCGTCTTAGTCACCTTATTGATCAGGCGGTTTCATGTGGTGACTGGAAGCCCATCTCTTTGGCTCGTGGGGGCCCGAGGATCTCTCATATCCTCTTCGCGGACGATATTATGTTATTTGTTGAGGCCTCTGTGAACCAAATTTGTGTCATTCAGAAGATTCTCGATGTGTTCTGTTGTTCCTCTGGTCAGAAAATTAGCAAGGCTAAGTCCCACCTTTTCTTCTCTCCGAATGTGGATTTTGTTACCGTTAATCGTATCCATGCGGCTTGCGGTTTTACGGTTTGTCAGGATGTGGGGCATTACCTTAGGATACCCATCCTTCATAGGCGGGTCAATAAGGACTCTTTTGCCCCTCTCCTGGAGAAAATTACGTCGAAGTTATCAGGATGGAAGGGTAGGATGCTCAGCCTGGCGGGACGTATTACTCTTGCCAAGTCTGTGCTCTCCTCTATCCCTGTCTATTCCATGGCGACTGTCATCCTTCCTTTGGTGATCTCCAACAGGATCGATACTATTGTGCGGAATTTTATTTGGGGGAGCTCGGATTTGGGTCATAAGATCCATCTCGTCTCTTGGGCGAATGTCTGCAAGGATAAGCGCCTCGGTGGTCTTGGCCTTCGTTCGATGCGTGCCGTGAATCTGGCTTTGGTTGGTAAGCTGGGGTGGCGGTTTTTGACCGAAGACCGTAAGCCTTGGGTCGAGGTTGTCCGGGCCAAGTATATCAGGAATGGTGGTGGTGTTATGCAGGGCTCTCACATTTGGCGCAACATCAGAGCTGGGGTGAGCGAGGTGGTCATTCCGGGCGTACGTTTGGCTTCTCGGGGATGGCAAGACGATTCATTTTTGGAGTAACCCTTGGTTATTGGATTCGTGTCTTCTTGATTCCGCTTCCTGTGTGGTGTCGGAGGAACACCTTAATCTCTTTGTGCGGTCCTTCTAGAGTCCTTCTGGCTGACGCTGGAATCTGTTGGAGGGCTGTCTTCCGCCCTCAGTGTCGATCCGGTTGGCGGCGGTCGCAATTTCGTCCGATCCCGAGGCTGTTGATTCTTTGAGTTGGAGCCTTTCGTCTAATGGTAATTACATTGTTGCTTCTGCTTATAACCTTGTTCATGGTTCTCTTTCAGGTGGTTCGGTGGACGTCTTGGTCTTCAAAGCCATTTGGTCGCTGCATGTTCCTGAGCGTGTTTGTACGTTCCTTTGGCTCGTGATCCAGGGGAAGATTCTTACGAATGCTGAGAGGTTTAGGCGCCACATCTTGTCTTCGTATCTTTTCTCTCTCTGTTGTTCCGATCTTGAGTCCTTGAATCACTTATTCTGTTCATGTCCCTCTGCGCTGGCGGTGTGGGATCGTATTTCCATTCCGAGCTCTTTGTCGGGAATCTTCCTTTCGGACTATGCCATTTGGGTTCGCAGGAATTTATTGTGCAATTATTTTGTGGATGGCTCGATCCCCTGGTCGGCCTTCTTTGCGTGCTCTCTTTGGTGCATTTGGAAATGGCATAATGACTTTGCCTTTTCTGGGTCGGCTTTCTCTGGGAACAAGGTTGACTTCATCAGTCATTTTGCTCGTGGCTATGTCGACGCGCAGAGTGATTTCGCGACCTCTACTGCTATCCATCCGAGGAGTGAGGTTCTTATTTGCTGGGAGAAGCCCCTTTGGATTGGGTGAAAATAAACTCGGATGGTGCTGTCAACGGTGAGAGACTTGCGGCTGCTGCAAGGGTTTTTCGGGACTCATCCGGGAAGTGGCTGGTGGGGTTTGTCCACAATATTGGCTCGTGTTCTGTCCCGACTGCGGAGCTGTGGGGTATTCTCCATGGCTTGACTCTTGCTTGGAATGGGGGCTTTCGGAAGGTGGTTGTGGAGTCTGATTCTCAACTTGTTGTTTCTCTTCTTCATCAGCATGTCGATTCTTGTCATCCTCTGTTTAGCCTGGTCTCTCAAAGCCAAGGCTTCCTTAAAAGGAATTGGTTTATCCAAGTCCGTCATATTTTTCGGGAGGCGAACTCTGTCCCTAACCACCTTGATAGTATTGCTTTGTCTTTTCCCTTAGGGTGTCATGTCTTGCCTGACACTCCTTCTTGTACTGTGTCTTTTATTTCGGACGATGTTAGGGGTCGGGCTACCCCTCGTTTTATTTCATAGCCCTTTTTTATTAATAAATTCCGAAGAGTTATGTCTCTTCTTTGACCCAAAAAAAAGAACATTCCTAGTGTTCATGTTTCAATGATGCCTCTACTTCTACAGTTGGTTTTGGCCGCATTAACTTGCACATGTTCCCACTGTATCACTATCAACCAATTCGTTAATGCTCTTTTTTACCCTTAAATGACAATTGGCTTGAAATAAGTGTTATTTATTGATTCTTTTTCTTATCAAAATAAGGTATTATTCCAATGAGTAGTTGTTGTTTTTGGAAGTTTTCTTTGCAAACAATTTGTTAGCATTTGAAATTCTAGAACTCCAGAGATGGTGTGTTTTTAACCTTAGGTTACATCTTTTATAGTTATGTATGTTGAATAGATATATTAAACTATGCGTATTTTATGTTCAATAAAAAATGCATATCATTCAAAGTATATATTGGCTAAGGTTGTACTTGCATTAAGCTATTGGGAATCTCAGACTTACTGCACAACTCAATAGATTTTACCTAAATTAGTCAGTACTTGCATTGCATGATTTTCGTAGTCCATATCGATAAACCATTTGTGTCTTATGATCCTAATTTGAGGTTGGCACTGTGGCCATCCGCGGATGTAGCTTGGCATGGCATTATGATTGTATGGAATGATGCTGATTTCATTAAGGTATCATTCTGACGATTAAAATCTTTTCCCCTTCTCTTAAGGCTTTAATTATTAATGCCATACTTCAGCAGTATTTGTTGTGTATGTAATCATGAATCCATGATCAAGTCAAATGACCAAGGTATCAGCCTAGTGATAGAAAACCTTATTTTAAGAGTGTTTAGTCGTGTATAAGATCATAACAAAGATTGTTGAGTACATTTAAATAAGAACTCTTTTATTAACCTGAAAGATAAATGAGGAGGAAATAACGTTCTTGACAAAAGGTGGTGATCCTGATGATGATGATGTGGTGTTGAAAAAGTTTGTTGGAACAATGATGTTTTTCCTAGTTTTGATAATGATAAACTCAATTGCATTTGATGATTTTTAGTGTGCCTATGAGTTTCAGGAACTAGGTAAATAAAAGGAACGATGAAAATCATGTGATGAATCAAAACAGAGATTGAAAGGAACAGAGAAGTCAACAATGGAACAACGCGCTGGAACAAATGAAGAAATGTGGTGCGCAGTTGTGAAGAGAAGAAAGGGAACATCGCCAAGGAACGAAGAGACGCGCGCGTTGTTACCCTTGCGATTTGCCGAATCTCCTATTTCTGGAAAGATATCTTGAAGAAACAACTTGGGCCACAAGAGATAAAGTTGTTGAAGATCTTGTAGTTAGAAAAGATAAGAAAAGATTGTATAGGATTATTTTATTTGATTTTCCTTAAGTAAAACTAGGGTAAATCATTAGGATTTCTAGACTATAAGAAAGGAAGTCGTCAACTTCTTTTTGACAAGCGACTACGGCATTTTGACAGAGCTTTGAGCATTCGGTGAAGAAGAAAGAGAAGAAGAACTTACAAGGACAAGACTTTGATAAGTTGCGTACTTGTTAGGGTTTTGATTGTCTTAGGTGTTGTTAGGAACGTTACAATAAGAAGTCTAGGTATCTAGGGGTAAACTAGATTGAGATACGACTTGCTTGATTGGAATTCCAGGATTAATAATACAAGTAGACATTTGAAATTCTACTAGGGAAACCTAGAGGTAGAGGTTTTTCTCATTCAACTAGTTGGTTGATTGAGTTTTCCTCTCTAAGGAACATTGTCTGTTACTCTGTTTTCTGTTACAACTTTCCGCTGCCCAAGGAACTGTTCTACCGTTCCTTGTACTAAAACACTCGATTCTACAATTGGTATCAGAGCAGGTTTGTTCTAGATTGTGTGTTACTTATAGATTTTCAGGTAACGATGATTGCTACCACTGTCGAAGTTGGTTTGAACTCTTCAAGGCATCCATTGTTGCTCACTGGTTAATATCAACATTGGAAGACTATTTTCATCAAGTGGGTCCAAAGTCATGACTTTCAATGCTGGTTGATCATCTCCCTTGGAGATCTTGAGATTGCTGATCTTGAGAAGAAGCAAAAGCAGAAGAAATGGGATCAAGAGGATTTTCAGATCATGGAGAAGAACTGCAAGGCTGTCATGCTCATCAACAATGCTCTTAATCAACAAGATGTGCAAAAACTTCAATCTTGTGAATCTGCCATTGTTAAGTGGCTTGCCCTGGAACAGATGTACATGGGAAGCAAGGATCTTCGTGAAATTGATCATTTCATAGCCAAGAAGGACTTCTACAATTTCAAATTGGAAGATAATGAAGAAGTGAGTGCTTACCAGGCCAGATTTGAAGCAATCACAGGCCAACTTGACAGCTCACTCCATTTCTAACAAGGAGATCTTGCCGGATGAGAAGATCCTAATCATCATTGATGGTCTTCCTCATCGTCATGCTATGACTAAGGCTATTCTAAAAGAGAAAACCAACACTGTCAAACTGACGTTCCATGAGGTCTTCAACATGATTCAGAAGTATGACAATGAAGAAAGTGCTGTAAGAAACAAAGACCACAAAAACAAAGGAATTGCTTTTATGGTCGAACAAGCTGTAGACAGGATTGAAAATGATCGTGATGACGATGAAGCCTCCGATGATCCTGAGGTTGTGTTACTAACTAGAGTCATGCGTTCCCTTTACAACAAAGGTGGGAACCATGGTGACACACGTGACATCAAAGACATCACTTGTTACAACTGTAATGAGAAGGATCACTATTCTAGCTCATGCCCAAAGCCTAGGAAATCAAGCAACATGTCTGGGAACGATGAGAAGAAAGTTTTCGTTGCTGTCTGGCGCAATGAGGATGACTCAGATGGTGAAGACCCTGAAGCTTGGGGTGGTGAGATGTGTGCAATGGCTCTCAATGACTCTATTACTCCGCCTGAGGATCTTGAGGTAAATCCCGAAACATTTTTGAAATCTCTTATGAATTATGATAAGAAATCACTAATTGCTCTCATGTGGGCTGAATGAGAATCAGTCGTGGTGCACTGGACAACCTGCTCACAAGATCTTCCTCAAGCAGTCTCAAGGAAAGCAATCCAACTTTCCTTGTCAAGAACGTGCTAAGCAACGCAAGAGTGTTGTTCCCAACAGGAAGTATGTTCAAATGGATCAATTCAAGTTGTGTTGGTATTGTGGGGACAGACATTTGCAGAGTGACTGTGAAAAGAAAAGGAAGTTTTTTGAAGAGCACACAAAGAGAAGGAACAGTAGAAGCAATAATGTGAACTTGAATGACTTCTATGATGATTCACATAAGCATAATCATAATTATGCTAGATCTAGGAAGAAAATTGTTGTCATTAGTTGTGCTATTCCTAAGGAATAATTGCATTATGTGTCTCGACCAGGTAAGGCTAAGCTTGCCTGGGTCGCCCAACCTTAACTTTTTATGTGCAAGTTGAAGTAAGGGGGAACAAGAAGTGGTACATTGATAGTGTTTGTTCGTGCCACATGACCGGAAAAGTAAATCAACTCACCTCACTTCACAAACACTACAGAGGGAGCGTTGCCCTTGGAGACAAGAGATGCAGAGAAATCATTGGAACAGGAAAAATAAAACTAAACTCTAGCATTATGGTAAGAGAGGTAAGTTTAGTTCATGAACTTGGTTTTAGCTTGTTGAGTGTTGCACAGCTTTGCGACCAAGGGAACAACAAGACGGTATTTACTTCACAAGAATGCTATGTCAAAGATCGTGAAACCAAGAACATCATTGTGAGAGGAGTCAGATTCAAGGATGTGTACATTGTGGACAAGAATTTCAAGCCAAAGGAAGTTCTATGCTTTGCGTATGTAGCTGATGAGACGGAATTGTGGCATAGAAGGCTTGGACATGCTAATCTTCGACTAATTCACAAACTTCATGCAAAGGAACATGTTCGTGGTATCCCAAATGTTCGATCTGAGTTCCATGGCATCTGTGATGCCTGTGTGAAAGGGAAATAGACACGTTCCTCATTAAAGTTAAAGCCTGATGTTACAACTTCTCAGCCTCTGGAATTGATCCATATGGATCTCTGTGGTCCCATGAGGATAAGAAGTCATGGTGGGAACATGTATGTTTTCGTAATTTTCAATGATTATTCTATATTCACTTGGACAATTTTTATGTCTTCAAAGGATGAAGTCTTATCCGCATTTGAGACGTTCATCAAGAAGGTGGAAACCAGTTTGGGAAAAAAGTTGAAAGCTATAAGGTCCGACCATGGAACGGAGTTTGAAAACTCTATGTTCTTCAACTTTTGTGGAGAAAATGGAGTGTCGCATGATTTCTCCGCGCCTAGGACACCACAACAGAATGGGGTTGTGGAACGGAAGAACAAGACTCTAGAAGACATGGCTAGAACTCTCCTCATTGCAAGAAATCTTTCAAGGATTTTTTGGGCAGAAGCCATCAACACTGCTTGTTATATCCTCAATCGTGCCATGCTTCGTCCCATATTGAATAAAACTGCTTATGAACTAATACGGGATCGCAAGCCCAATATTTCCCACTTGCGTGCTTTTGGATGCAGGTGTTACATTCACAACAATGGGAAGGATAACTTAGGGAAGTTTGACCCACGAAGTGATGAAGGCATTATCTTGGGATATGCAAAGGCAAGCAAGGCTTATAGAGTTTAAAACAAGAACTCATGCAAAATCGAAGAAAGCATCCACGTTGTCTTTAATGAGAACTCCAAAGATGACAGTGGTGAGTTAGAGACAACGTTCATTGAGAAAAGTTATCAAAGAATACAAAGAGAGGATTTCGATGATGAAGGCAATGGTCGTTCATCTAGACCTAGTCCAAGTCGTGGGAACGGTGCCCCTAATGCTGATAGTGATTCCCCATCCTATCAAGACCCTTCCAGTCCTGATGACTCCCACAATGATGATACTCCAACCAATTCTACACAAGACACAGACGTTCCCTCAACATCTACTGATGATTCAATAATAGTTGCGGCTCCAACTAACTCTAAAGTTGTTGTCACTGTTCCATCTGGAACTTCTGGTGATGATATTGTTGATGATATCCTGAGTAATACTGAAGGAACGGACCCAATTGAAGATGCTCTATTGCTTTCATCTTCGACGAACGACTCCGAAACACAACATGAAGATTCATCCCTTCTTGTGTCAAAGAGTGTTCGAATCCAAAAGGCTCACCCCACTGATAATCTCATCACCCCCTTTGGTGAAAGAGGTTTGAGTTCTAAATTGAATATGTTCTGTACGTTCCATGCTTTTATTTCTCTTGTAGAACCCAAGACTATCAAGGAAGCATTGAAGGAACCTGGCTGGATCGTAGCTATGCAAGAAGAGCTACATCAGTTTGAAAGGAACAAAGTCTGGCATCTTGTTCCTTTGCCCCGCAACAAGCATGCCATTGGCACTTGATGGGTGTTTAGGAACAAGCTAGATGACTCAGGGGTGGTCACAAGGAACAAGGCAAGGTTGGTTGCACAAGGATACAATCAATAAGAGGGGATAGACTATGATGAGACTTATGCTCCAGTGGCTCGCATTGAAGCTATTCGTCTTCTCATCGCCTATGCTGCACACAAGGACTTTACACTATATCAAATGGACGTCAAAACCGCATTCCTGAACGGATATCTTCAAGAGGAAGTATATGTGAGGAAGCCTCCAGGCTTTGAGGATGTCAACTTTCTTTCTCATGTGTATGCTCTGGATAAGGCATTGTATGGTCTTAAGCAAGCTTCTCGTGCTTGGTATGATAGACTCGCACAGTTTCTTCTCTCCAATGGATATCGTCGAGGAACAATTGACTAGACTCTATTCCTTCTGGAACAAGAAGGTAAGATTCTGGTTGTTCAAGTGTATGTTGATGATATTATTTTTGGTTCCACTAACCCTGCTCTTGTAGAGATATTCAAAAATCTTATGAGTAGTAAGTTTGAGATGAGTATGATTGGGGAACTGTCCTTTTTCCTCGGATTACAAGTCACTCAAACTAAGGAAGGAATGAAGATCCATCAACAAAAGTACATCAAGGAGTTGTTGAAGAAATATGGTATGGATACTGCAAAATCCATCGTTACTCATATTTCTCCTAACACTCGCTTGGATGCAGATTTGAAGGGAACAACGGTTGATCCCACTATGTATAGAGGAATGCTTGGTTCTCTTCTCTATCTCACGGCCAGTCGGCCATATATTTTGTTTAGTGTGTGTCTCTGTGCTAGATTTCAGGCCAATCCTAAGGACTCACACTTGAAGGAAGTAAAACGAATCTTTCGATACCTCAAAGGAATGGACCATCTTTGTCTATGGTATCCCAAGAACTGTGATTTCAACCTTGTTGGATTCACTGACGCTGATTTTGTTGGGCACGTAGTGGATCGCAAAAGCACCTCAAGAACGGCACAGTTCCTTGGTCCCTATCTTGTCTCATGGGGATCCAAGAAGCAAAACTCTATGGCCATTTCCACTGCAGAAGCCGAGTACATTGCCGCAACAAGTTGTTATGCTTAGGTATTGTGGCTCAAACAACAACCGGAGGACTTTGGTATGTCTCTTGGCATTGTTATATGTGATAATACTAGTGCCATTAACATTTTGAAAATTCCAGTTCATCATTCACGGACTAAGCACATTGACATTCGTCATCATTTTCTACGTGATAATGTTAACATGGGTTTCATTAGAATGGAACATTGCTGGACTGAAAATCAAGTAGCCGACATCTTCACCAAAGCACTAGACAAAGGCCCATTCGAGCATCTTATGTTGCTCCTTGGCATGATCTCTCTGAATTGAGGAATTTCACACCCACTATTCCCTCAATGCTTGGCTAATTTGGTTCACAACTATCATGAAGTATCTTGCTTAAACAGCCTTTATTGGTCTTTTTTATTTCATGATTTTTGTATGCTTGAATTGCTAAGTCTTAGGGTATAGCTTCTTTGTCTTTTGATTTGTGTTAATTACTTGATTGCATGCTAACATCTTATTTGAAACCCAAAACAACCGATTTGATGAATTGAAACCTCATTACAAGCCCACATGATAATCGGTTGTACAGCCTCCCTCAGCCTTGATTCAGGTAAACGTTCCCTATGATCATTCTTTGATAAACATTTTTACTAGGAATAATTATATGAGTTGTATTTTTCCCTACCATATGTTTGGATATACTATATTTTGTGTGAACCAAACTATGAAATATCCAGACAAGCCTCGCAAACACTCTTGGTCTCAGGGGGAACGAAGATCGTTACTCAGATTAAGGGGGAACAGTGGTAGTAGAACGTTGAAACTGATTCAGTGACTGCATTTATTGAGGTTGCAGGTGAACGTTTGAATGGCTATCTGTGAGATTTGACAGATCTGTTGCAGGAACGGTGATGCGGTAAACGAAGTAAAAAGTGGCCGTTACTAGAGGAGAGAGAAAATATATCATGATGGCTTTTTGGCAAGTCGGTTGGGATTTTCTTTGGAAAGATTTTATCTTCTAAAGATATTCTCCTTCCTATAAATACTTGCCTTTTCATCACTAGTTCCTCACCGCCATTCTCTCTTGCCTCTCTGCTCTCTCAAATCTTTGTGCAATCTCTCTGAGCTCACTCTTCTCATCCATGGACTCTCCAAGCAAGATGCTCCCCACCGACAAGATGTCTGATGTCGAGATGGTTGCTTACATCCTCCAATTGCAACAGGCCAAGGCCGCCCGCGCCACACCTTTAAATCCTGGCGTGCCGACGTCTGTTCTTGAGGTTGCTCAAGCCGTCGTCCAACAAGTTGTCCACCCCTCTACATCGACATCGACACCAACTCTGCCTCCCTTCGCTCCGTCCCTGTTGAAGGCCCATGATCTCAATCATGTGCTTGCAATGGTTTCTATGGAGGAACAGACACATCCTCAACCTCATGAAGAAGAAGAAGTCTCCTCCCCCTCCAAGGACAGAATTGAGGAGGAGGAACAGTCCATGAAGTCTATTGAGGAGGAACTGGGGCTAAAGGTTGCATCTTTGGCGTCGCCTCCATCTCGCAAGCATAAATTGGCTAATCTTGCTGCGACCGCTCAGGAGGAGGAAAAAGATGAGGAAGTTCAGTTCTTAGAGCTTCGCAAGACTCCAACTGCACAGTCGACGTCGTCGAAATCAGGTGGCGATGAAACCGCCCCCAGACCGCTAAAGGCATAGCTTCGTTCCGTTGCGCAAATTGAGAAGAAGAAGACCAAATCTTTTGGCAAAGGGAAATTGGAGCTTTCTGTTTCGACTACTGCTCCAGACTTTTCAGATGGTAAGAAAATTCTCCCGCCGCTTCTAATTCGTGAAAGCTTCTTTGTTGAGCACAAGGTAGACGAGGTTTTGGAACTTCTGCGTTTCCAAGATGAGAACGGCTCTGTTCCAACAGGGCAACTGTGAATGAGGTTCAGATGCGAGAATTATACCACTACTATCATCTCTCCAAGGCGGATGTTATGTGTGGGTCGACAAAAATCAGTGGTGAAGACATGTCCTTCACGCCCAAGGTAATCTTATCGCTCCTCTCTGTTCCATTGGGTGGTTTCTTTGAGGTTCCTACAAGTGAGGTCAATGAGGAAAAGTTGATGTGTATGGAACGGTTGTTTGGTTCAACCATTGGGGAACTGCACACTGAGAGGCTGACATTGGCTCAACGTGTGGCTTTCCACATCATCTCCAGGGTTGTAGCACCTCGCCAAGAGAAGCGCAACACCATCACTCTTTGTGATTTGTTTTTGCTTGATAGATTTCTGAGGAAGGAGAAAATCGATCTCCCTCGAGTGATTCTGTGCCACATGGAACGGTGCAAGGCAAAGTCCCACTCTTTGGCATATCCGGGGTTAGTAAAGATGCTACTACTTCGCGATGAGTTTGACCGCGAAAAAATGAAATTTCTATGGGTAGTGAGTTTCATCTGCTGGAGAAGATGAAGTTTAAGGGTGATTCGAAGGGAACATGCACTGTGACTACGAAGAAAGTTGTTGGCGATGGAACGTCTAAGGGAAATTCGGTTGAGCATCAGATTTTGGTTGAGCTTAAACAGCTAAACACCACCATGAACCTGCTCTTGGATCATTTTCTGAGCAAGGGTGAAGAATATGTTGAAGACCTTGAGACTTGAGTGTTCCCCGTCACTATCTAGCCCGTCTAACCCTCTGTTCTTGAATTTTATTGTTTTTATGTCTTTTGCGTAGTTGTCCCTTGTCTTTTGATGATGGTTGTCTAGGTTCCTTAGCTTTGTATTTCTTTCTACTTAATGAATGAAATATTTTGATCATGACTTGCATGTTAGTTAAGAGTTTGTTTATTTCTGTGATCTTTTGATGATGCCAAAAGGGGGAAGTGTGGAAAATGTGAAAACCCAATGAAGGGTTGATACCAGAAGCTAGTGCTAAGGAGAATGAAGACGCTACTTGAAGGTAAATCTTGCTATGTACTTTCTGAGGGGTAACTATGTCAATATCTTGATCGTTGTATATGTTTGACTACATGTGATTGACTTCTTACTTGATTGTTTTGAACATGCACATTTTGAAGGAGTTTGTCATCACCAAAAAGGGGGAAATTGTTGGAACGATGATGTTCCATCTAGTCTTGATGATGATAAACTCAATTGCATTTGATGGTTTTTAGTGTGCCTACGAGTTTCAGAAACTAGGTAAATAAAAGGAACGATGAAAACCATATGATGAATTAAAACAGAGATTGAAAGGAGCAGAGAAGTCAACAATGGAACAACGCGCTGGAACAAACGAGGAAATGTGGTGCACAGTTGTGAAGAGAAGAAAGGGAACAACGCCAAGGAACGAAGAGACGTGCGCACTGTTGCCCTTGCGATTTGCCGAATCTCCTATTTCTGGAAAGATATCTTGAAGAAACAACTTGGGCCGCAAGAGATAAAGTTGTTGAAGATCTTGTAGTTAGAAAATATAAGAAAAGATTGTATAGGATTATTTTATTTGATTTTTCTTAAGTAAAACTAGGGTAAATCATTAAGATTTCTAGACTATAAGAAAGGAAGTCGTCAACTTCATTTTGACAAGCGACTACGACATTTTGACAGAGCTTTGAGCATTCGATGAAGAAGAAAGAGAAGAAGAACTTACAAGGACAAGACTTTGGTAAGTTGAGTACTTGTTAGGGTTTTGATTGTCTTAGGTGTTGTTAGAAACGTTACAATAAGAAGTCTAGATATCTAGGGGTAAACTAGATTGAGATATGACTTGCTTGATTGTAATTCCAGGATTAATAACACAAGTAGACATTTGAAATCCTACTAGGAAAACCTAGAGGTAGAGGTTTTTCTCAGTCAACTAGTTGGTTGATTGAGTTTTCCTTTCTAAGGAACATTGTTTGTTACTCTATAGTCTTTTACAATTTTCCGCTGCCCAAGGAACTATTCTACCGTTCCTTGTACTAACATACTTGATTCTACAAAGTTGTTTCATCCTAATCTTAAGCTTATGATTGTTACTGAGGCCTGAATATGTTGCAAATATTATACTAAGGTAAGCGTTTTCAAATCTTTGGTACATCCCCAAATTTGAATCTTGGTCTACATCCTCTCTGTTTTGTTTTTTTTAACTATATAATATTGATTTTGAATGTGAGTGTCTCAATCCAATTAATGCAGAACTTTAAGGACAAGGTTGTTGCAATGAAAGTAAAACCAGCGGATACTACATATGCATGTGATGCATTCGTGAGAGGACTTCTTAGTCATCTAACTTTTGACCTAAATATTATACATGTAACTTCACTGGAATTTATAATTGGCAATAGGCTCTTTCTCTTATTCAACAGTTTCTTTGAGAATAGGAAATTGCAAAAGTCAAGTGTTAAAGATTGGCATACTATAAGGAAAGGTTATGTTTGTGTATGAAGGAATTGCAAATGGTATTAAAAAAGTATAAGAGGAATGTGTTGATGAATAACTATTATGAATTTGTAACTCAACCTAGGATGTGAGTGGGAAGTACTTAGGAGAGACCACCACGAGTATGATATCATCCCATGAACAATGTCCAAACCAATGGAATTTGATAATGTTTTTATAAATGAGAGATTATCAAGAACTGTGTTATGCTCTAGGAATCTTTGGAAATGAATCATATGATAGGATTATAATACAAATCATAATTGATGGTTTGACTTAAAATATCGATTGAGAGAGGATTTGTGCTTTGCAAACGGGTGTGGAGCAGTGACTATGACCAAGAGAGGAGCCATTCTGGTGCCCCTGATGTAAGAGGTTGTTCTTCAGCTCTTGAAACAATTTCCTGACTGATCCCATCAATCACTTTTGTTAGCTGTATTGTATTATTCTGATGTACTGCACTGTTGTAGTTGCCTTTGTCGTTTTTCAAAAGTTGATGTGTTTTATATTTGTTGCTGGATAATCTCCTAGGTAATCTTGAAATTTCATCTAAATCTTTTGCATGTATGCGATTAATATTTATGTTATTGGATTTTGCCAAAGTTCGCATATATTTTCATGGTTTATATATGGGTTGCGTTTCTTGGAAATCCTAGAATGGACAACTGGATAAGATGGGGATAAGTCCGTCTTTGTCAAATGGTGATCCGAGTTTTCTATAATCAACCAAGTTTGACGGAATATAAAGTTCATATATGGTCTAATTGGAATCAATGAGGTAGTAAGACAAATTCTCTTCAAAGGGGATGGACTAGAGTACATGTTGGATCGTTAGAGTTACGTCTGAGGGAATAAAAGCTTTGTTCCCACAGAAGGCATAGCGGATTAAAATAGCAAAAAAGATAACAGAACGAACTCACGATATATAGTGGAAACCCTGATTAGCAAAACTAGCTTCTCAAGGAAAAACCACTACCTTCAAGCTTCCGCTTGAGAGGATTTTGAAGTGTGTACTTGTCTTGTTGATTTCTTGTTCGATTACACTTGTAGCATGGACTCCAAAACACTAGACTTCCCACCTAGATTCGAAGATCACTCCTACAACGATGAATCCGAACTCAACCCTCAAAGACTCACAAACACTTCACTCTCTTTTTCTTCTCAACTGAACGCTCTTTTTTCTACTTTTTCTTCTGCGTCGTTACATAGAAAAGAATCCATGCTTCTCTTAAATACAACTCGGCTAAAACCCTAATTGACACAAAATTAGGAAATACTAGAATCGGATTACAAAGATATGATTTTGTTTTGAAGATAAGATATCACAACCGGTTATATTAATTAAGGAAGGAGTTCCTTAATTAATCCAACCGATTGGATAACGTTCTTCTCTCTCCAATCGCCTTATCTTAGGAAAGATTCCTAGGATCAACACGATCGGGTTTTCTCTCTCCATATCTTCGCGCAATCCGGCTTGATCCTTGGAGTCGAAGTCTTCATCCTCTACCGCGTGGCTTCTTGGTTTGTTTCCTTAACACAGCACGCTGGATGACTTCTTTCCTTTTGCAGCCTTGATCTGGTCCGTCACTTCAGTTCCTTGAGAGGTAACAAAGCGCTAAGCAAGCCTTTGTTCCCTCTGAGATCCTGTGCTGCAAAGCTCCCTGGGAAAACTCTTCTTGTCCCTGAAGCACTTGGTACACATATTAGTTGAGTGTTTGTAACCATCAAAACCTAAGGAATTCAGGTAAACGGTTAGGCATCACTATGACCAGCCGATGGAGCTGATGCGTGATGGGAGAGAAGCGTGCGTACGTCTGCCAAGAGAAGCGTCTGCTGAGCAGCCAAATCCTGCACTGCCTGGCAAAGACTTCTCAGATCCTTCCCCAGAGATGATTTCTCATTCAGTTCCCCCTCAGAACTGTCCGCCTCAGAATCTTCCATAGTCTCAGAAACAGCCGAAACACTATCCAGTTTCACCCAGCCTTCGTCACCTTGAAGAACAAACTTCATCTTGTGTAGATTACTGACATCGAAGGGGTGGGAGAAGACACTCGATTCCGCCGAGGAGTTGTAGACTTTATGGTACTCAAGAATTTTTTTGAGAACTCGAGGGAACGGAAGAGCGTGCTGGTCTGTGTTCCTAGCATGGGACATGTGCTGCATCATAATCCTGGGGAGGCAAATGGGTTCCTTCTTCAATAGCGTAAATAGGAGGACAATATCCAAAATCAGCAGTCGGTTCCTTTTCTGTCCCCTGGGCGTGATGTTGCTGATCAAGAAGTGGTATAATACTTTGTTGACGGCAGACATCTCAGATATGTCAAGATCACCACTTCCCAGAGCATTCTCAATGCTAGCCACTGCCCACACTGCTTCAGAATATGGAAAATCCTTAGGCCATCTTCCTTTTGGGTACTCGCCATACCCCTCATGTGGGACTCCCAAGGCTACTCCCAACTCAATGCTCGAAAACAGATGTACCTTCCCTCCAAGCTTGTAGCTCCCCAGAACGGCGTGGGGTCTGACTTCCATCACATAAGACGAATAGAACTCCCTTATCAAGTCCTCATCCACTCCTTCTTCTTCCACGAACAGCCGACTCCACTTCTGAGCATCCAGTACTGCATACACCTCCTCCGGATAATTCTCCTTAAGGAACTCCGGGTCCACCAGCAATTCTTTTACCACGGACTTATGGCTCATGCTTTTGACTTCATCAGCCGCCACCTTTCCTTTGGCCTTGGCGGGCTGACGACGTTGACTTTTGCGGAGAGGACCAATAGAGACCTTGGCTTTCTTCGCTTTGTTCCCAATGAGGGGTTCTGACTCCTCGTCAGAACTCACTGTGATAGCCTTCTCGGACTTCTTCTGAGAGCGGGTCTTCCTCTTGGAGGAGTATGCAGTCTTTATCCTTCCAGATGACTTTAGAGAAATAAGAGGTTCCTCATCTTCTTCCTCAACCAATTCCTTGGCGAGACACCTTACAACTCTCTGAATCTTCTCCTTCACAGCCACATGCTCCTCAGTGGTGACTGAAGTGGTCTCTCTAGGTAACTCCTTTATCTCCTCTTCAATGGGGTCAGGATGGGTTGGAGAGGAATAAACATCCTCTCTTTCAGTAGAGGATATGGCAGTGGGAACGGCCGGGGAGATTTTAGGGTTAGGGTTTTGTGGAGTGGGTTCTGTATTTGGGAAGATTGGGGCTATGTAGGGGACCATGGCGAGTTGGTCCCGGGTTGGTGATGGTGGAGGGGTAACTTTGGTGGTCGCTGGGGTGGTGGAGGAGGAAGGTAGGGACTGGGTAATGGCGGCGAGGAGAGCGGGGTCTGTCCCCATAGAGGACAGTTTGGCGAGGAGGTTTTGGAGGTCTTGGGCGAGGTTAGTGTTTGAGGCCATTTTTGTGAGAGAGAGAGAGAGAGCTGGGAAGACGAGAGGCAGAGAGGAAGAGGAAGATAACTTGAGGAAGATAAGGGAATAGTAAAGAGGGGACTTACCTGGAGACCCGAATTATATAGTCATCACAAAATCTTCCAAAAATTCCAAAGATAAAATCTGATCCTTTCAGTTTCCAAAAGATAAAAATTGCAATCTTCCACTTTCCCAAAATCTTGCCAGAATCTCGTCCAAATCCAATTGAACCAGCCGAAGGATCTCTTTCTAACTTATGTCCTTCAAATCAACTCTTAATGCACGGCACGTCCCAACACAAGGTTTCCATTATTACATTCTGTCATACACACGTCATCTCAGACCTGCAAGCCACAGAGGCCGAACCGTTTTCCCACCAAAACAAAAAGAAGTAGGGTGTGATGCTGGGGGTTAGTTACCAGAGAGGGTACAAAAGACCATCACACCAAAATATATGATATTTGCGATTGATTTTTACATCATGCCTGAGGGGTCTCCAGTTGTGGATGATTAGATGGGCTCATAGGAGACATCAAGCATGGCGGTTACGGGTGAGCTGCAGAATCAACTATCATTTGGGCTTATGATGAGGGAACAAAACATCAAGTTGATTCTTTTGGGCCGAAATAGAGCTGATTCATGTGACATGTGATAACATAGATGACCATGCAAGACATTCGGTACATAAAGGAAGTAAAAGCACATAGTCAAGCTTTTCGAAAATTAATACCCAAGGAAGCTAATGCATAATAAGGCATGAAGATTTGACTTTCACAGTTTACCACGTAATCTAGCCAATCATCGAGGGAACACAACACATAGACATGTAGTTAGGGGAACAAACCAGATTTCGTATGGAACTGAATGTAGAGTTCCCCAACAGGTGTCCTAATGAGAAAAGTGGCATTTGATTCTTTGTTCCACGAGATCCCTTATTTGGCAATCTTTCTCAACACAGTTATGACTTTTCTAGATGTACATGGTACCTGAAATTTTCACACAATGAACAAATTAGTCATTAAGTCCATATCCACATCTCCTTTACCTTTGACACCAGGCCTCTGAGTCTCAAGTATTCCATGCAGAAGTGAGGTGAGACTCGCTTTGTTCCCTGTCAAGTAACTGACCCTTGAATGAATGAAACACTAGGAACATTCCTCACTTTATCCTGCACAGAAAGGGTTAGTTCTTGCGAACCCAAATAAGCTTATACTTTCTGGGTTTGGGAGCAGCATATCTAATCTTAGGAGGTTCAACTTCTATATGCTCCCTAGTAGTGCGAGCAATCTCCTCATTATGTTGCTTCAGCAGGCACTCTTGCTTGTAATGGCCAGAATGCCCGTAATACCAACAGACCCTTTGACACTTCAGATCTACATACTTGCTCTGTCCTGGCCAAGTTGTTTTGTTAGCAATCCTTGACTGAAAATCAATATTATTGGACTTACTGCTTTGGGATTGCTTCAGCCAAATTGCATGAGCCTTCTGTCCATGATACCAAGCCTTGCCTTCCTCAGTCGAATTAGAACAGTCTTTGCCTTTGTTCCCTCCGACGGAACATTCCCCCTTTTCTTTTACAGACTGTTTTCCTTCGACTTTGGAGCCTTTTTTCTTAGTGTCATCAACAGGAAGCTTAGGTTGATAGCCAATTCCAAAGCGAGGTACTTCCTTCTTTTCAGGTTTCTTTTCATTCTTGGCTGCAACAAAGACAATACCTTTTGGCTCGTCCTTTTGTTCCTCACTGAGTTTGGTTAGATCACTAGAAAGTTTTGCATTTCCTAGTTTTAACATTAAAGACTCAGCCTCGAGTGAGGAAACAGTGGACTCTAGAGACTTAATCTTTTCAGTGAGTTCTGGACACTCAGAGCATGTGTTTGAAGAGAAAGATGAACCTTTCTCAAGCGTGAGCACTCTTTCAGCCCAAACCTGATTTTCTTCGATCAGACCTGAGATCGGTTCATCTTTCTCTTCGAGTTGCTCACTGAAAAGACTACTCTCGCGAACGAGATTCTTAATGAGAGAGATCAAGCTTTCTTTAGATTTGCATTTTAAGTTTGATATAAGATCAGATTCAGTTACCTCATCGTTGATTACCTCTTCCTTTGTCTCGTTTGGAACTTCAACGGCCATTAAGCATACATCCCTGGAATGTGACGAATCTTCGTCATCTGAGTCTGATTCTCCCCAGGTGGCAACCATTGCTTGCTTCCCTTCATTTGCTGGAGGCATTCCTGCCTTCTTTTTGAAGCAGTTTCTGGCCATGTGTCCCTTGTTCTGACAGTGGTAACAAACCACATCTTTCATGTCTCTGTTCCCTTCAGAGGAACTGGGCGAGTCTTTGTTCCGAGACCATATCTTCCTCATTGCCCTTGTGATAAGAGCAACATCTTCATCGTCATCCTCATCTTCATCGCCCATTTGAGACAGATCAAATGCCCTTTCCACCTTCAGGGCAATGCTCTTCGCCTTCTCCTCTCCTTTCTTGTTTATCTTATGGTTATAGACAGAGGCGTTGCTTTCCAGCTTAGCAACCACCTCTTCCATAGTAAGAGTCTTGACGTCTGTTTGAGAGTAGAGGGCAAGAGCAATGGCATCCCACTGAGTGTTGAGACCTTGCATTAAGTGATGAGTCAACTTCCAGTCTGGCATTGTTTCACCAAGTTACTGAAGCTGACCAACTAGCCCATGGAACCTGGAGTAGTACTCTTGAATGTGTTCATCTTTCCCTTGAGAAACTTGGTCATACTCCTTGATCAGAGAAAGGATCTTGTTCTTCTTTGTGTCTTCATTTCCTTGATGAAGGCGCTTCAAAGCTTCCCAGATCTCCTTAGCAGTTTTGTAGCTCATGATTTTCTTGAGATCTGAGGGAGAAAGAGCCATGTGGAGGATCTTCTTGGCCCTGTTGTTTTTCTCCAATTTCTTCCAGTCCTCATCGGTGTAGTCGATCTTTGGTTTTGGCTTAGTCTCATCTTCATCATTCTTGATAGCCAAAGGACCGACTTCTATGACTCTCCAGATCTGTCCGTCGAGGGAACAGATGTGAGACTCGATTTGTTCCACCCACCAATCATACTCACCGGCCTTCAGCATTGGCGGCTTCCAGAATGAATCACCGATTGCATTGCTTGACGACGACATCTTTTCCTGCAAATTCTGTAACGAAAACAATCTAGAACACCAGGCTCTGATACCAATTGTTGGATCGTTAGAGTTACATTTGAGGGAACAAAAGCTTTGTTCCCACAGAAGGCACAGCGGATTAAAATAGCAAGAAAGATAACAGAACGAACTCACGATATATAGTGGAAACCCTGATTAGCAAAACTAGCTTCTCAAGGAAAAACCACTACCTTCAAGCTTCCGCTTGAGAGGATTTTGAAGTGTGTACTTGTCTTATTGATTTCTTGTTCGATTACACTTGTAGCATGGACTCCAAAACACTAGACTTCCCACCTAGATTCGAAGATCACTCCTACAACGATGAATCCGAACTCAACCCTCAAAGACTCACAAACACTTCACTCTCTTTTTCTTCTCAACTGAACGCTCTTTTTTCTACTTTTTCTTCTGCGTCGTTACATAGAAAATAATCCATGCTTCTCTTAAATACAACTCGGCTAAAACCCTAATTGACACAAAATTAGGAAATACTAGAATCGGATTACAAAGATATGATTTTGTTTTGAAGATAAGATATCACAACCGGTTATATTAATTAAGGAAGGAGTTCCTTAATTAATCCAACCGATTGGATAACGTTCTTCTCTCTCCAATCGCCTTATCTTAGGAAAGATTCCTAGGATCAACACGATCGGGTTTTCTCTCTCCATATCTTCGCGCAATCCGGCTTGATCCTTGGAGCCGAAGTCTTCATCCTCTACCGCGTGGCTTCTTGGTTTGTTTCCTTAACACAGCACGCTGGATGACTTCTTTCCTTTTGCAGCCTTGATCTGGTCCGTCACTTCAGTTCCTTGAGAGGTAACAAAGCGCTAAGCAAGCCTTTGTTTCCTCTGAGATCCTGTGCTGCAAAGCTCCCTGGGAAAACTATTCTTGTCCCTGAAGCACTTGATACACATATTAGTTGAGTGTTTGTAACCATCAAAACCTAAGAAATTCAACAGTACATAAAGAAATCTGGAAGCTCTTTGGTTTACACATGCATCATAAGTTGACTAAGTCTTCATTAAATAACAATCTCTTAGTGGCCGATAAAATAAGCCATAGTTTCTGACATAGGGTTTGTTTGGATTTCCGAGATAATGCATTAAATTGCATTATCTTACATTAAAGTGTGAATTTAATACAATTTAATGTAAGATAATGCAATTTAATGCATTATCCATGAGAATCCAAATAGACCCATACTTGCATATAGAATTTGGTCAAGTTAAAAGTGGTTCTTTTGCTATTCTCTTCCCCCCTAATTTTCTTCAGCACAATTTTCTGGAGTATCATATCAACTACATGCTTATATACGACCCTTCTTTAGCAGTAACACGGACAATTTTTGTTGACATTGCTACTTGAATATTGTTTGAGGATAGCTTCAAAGTCTAAAAAGGATGATTGGTCCTAATTTGTTTCTAAGAAACTATGACATGCAGTTTGTTCTTACTACTTTTATCGGGACATGAACACCCTAAAATAGATTGAAAATTGCTTCTCTCGTGTACAACGAAATTTTGATTCGTGGATTAGATATTGTGATCATTCGTGCATTATTTCAATTTGTGTGCTCGTGGCTTATTGCTTAAATCTTGCAAATGTTTATTTACTTGATCTTCATGATAATGCTTTAAGAAAAATTGTCAGTTTAATTCAACATAGACTTTTCTAAATCTTTTACATTCGAGTTATTTTATGCCCCCTACAATCTAGATAAAAGACAACACATTTTGAGGATTGTCGAGTGGAACAAATTCTTCTATGGTCCTACTTCCCTGATTACACATGTTTTCTCGATGCATGTTGTTGCTTTCTCCATCATTCTTATCTACTATTTCATCAGAAGATATGTCTATGATTTTCATCAAGCTACTTTACATACTAACAATTTACTATATTCATTTTTACTTTCATCAAATGAGTTAATTGCTATTAAAAATTACTTCTGTAGACTTTATTATTTTTAAGTGTACAAGTTTTTCATGAGTTGTATTCAAAAAATTTGTAGCGGTTAACTCATTTATTAACTCATAAGTTGCATTAACCCATGTATGGAACCGACGCTACACTAGTTAGATTAATGGGAAATAGCACCCAATATCCCATTTTCATATAGGCTTTGCAAAACTATCCTACCTCTTTTGGTTTTTGCAAATCTACCCCCAAAGACTTTTTTCCCCCTTGTTTTTTTGCAATTATACCCCACAAATAAAAAGTTAAATAAAAATCTGACTTTTCCTTTTTTTTTGGAAAAGAAATTCTGATATGGCACTATTTTAATTGGAAAAAAAAATGAAACCCCAAATCATTTTGAATTCCAAAATGAAATGTGAAAAATTTGCTACAGGTAAAAAAACCCCAAATCATTTCCTTTTCTATTTCTCTCCCAGAGGTTTCCTCTTCGCCGACAGAATCTAGATTTAATTTTTTCGGCGAGATTCACCGATTCCGGCGTGAAGCTTTCTCTTCCAGGTTTGTTTGCTTGAAACCCTTCTTCACCGTTCGAGGTAGCTTAAACCCTTCTTCACCATTCGAGGTAGCTTAATCCCTTCATCGTCGCTTGAGCTCCGAGTAAGGCCCTTGCGATTCCGCTTAAGGCTCTTGCGATTCTGTCGCGATTCCGATTCATCTGCCTCTTCTGTCTATCTCCTTCGAGCCTTGTTGTTTGAGGTAGGTATGTCAAGTTTTTCAGAGTTCAAGTCATTTAACACCATTTTAGGGTTGCTCCGTTGCTGTTCATTTGGTTTTTAGGGTTGATTCACTGTTGTTTGAGCTGAAATGAAGTGAGGAAGTGAGGTTGAATGCAGCGAATTGTATCAACCTGTGAAATCCGTGTTTGTAAAATGAGAATGTCAGATTATGTTTGTTTTTTGTCACAATTGCAGGAATTACCATTGTATGAACATTTCTTGTCAGCGTTGATGAAATATTTGTCACATCGTATAGTCTTATTGTTGAAATGATTAATTTGATTGTCATAAATGTCAGATTATGTTGTGTTTTGAAATTCTAATGTTGTTATTTTCCTGACATTATAGCTCTCTTACTCTTGCAACTTCCTTGTCTTCTGGTGTGATCTGTACATCTGGGTATGTTGAGTTGAGTTAGGTGCTTAGAAAAATATTAAATGTTGATATTTTTTGTTGTTTGTCTATCTCCCCCAGTGCAGCTGAAGTAGTGTAGTTCTTCATATTGAAACGGAGGAGATTAAAATGGGTAAAAAGGTAAATTTTGGTTAGCTCATTGTGTGTAGTTTTCCATAGTTGACATCTTGTCATGTTGTGTTTAAGTATATGTTCGATTTTTATATATTGACCTTGTATAATTTGTATTTTTTAGGGTCATTTATTGAGATTTGAAGGGAAAAAATTCATCGGCAGAGTCAACCAAAACTGTCGGCGTGAATTGCTGAATCTTATTGAGAAATGCCTCTCCCCTGTGGACTGACAGAGGATAATAGATGGTCCATTTGGACCTACTGTGAAGATGGTTCATCGACAAAACTTTTCATGCCAGCTTGTACATTACGTTTTATTCCGTCAAGTAGAAACGAGGAAGTTGTGGGAGACGTGGTATGACCTGCAAGGACAGCTGCTGCATTTTTCAATGAAGGAATTTGCACTTGTGACGGGGTTATGTTGTCACAGAATGAAAGATAATGAGCTGAACCCGGATAAAAATGTCGTGAAAGAGTTATTTGATGTACATAATTTGACGTTGGGTGAGCTCGAGTCTTTATTTATGCGTACACAGCTTGATAGCCCTTTGAAATATAAGATGGCGTTATTGATTATATTAGAGGGCGTCATTCTTGGGGTTGAGAAAAAAGTTCGCATAAGCACATGTCATGTCAAATTATTGGCTGATATCGATCGATTCACGAAATTCCCATGGGGCAGGGTTAGCTACATTGAAACTCACCAGGGATTGAGTTCAACGGTGAAGAATAGATTGGAAACGGTTGAAACAAGCAGAGACTCAAGTGCAAGGTTGGGTTACAAACTCAAGGGGTTGCCAATGGCCTTTCAGGTAACATGACAGGATGTAATGTATATTGTTTTGAAGTTGGTATTGTAGTTACAATATATTGATGGTTTGGCTGTTCAGGTTTGGTTGTTTGAAGCTGTTAAACCAATTGCTTCAGCGTTTGCACATTTGGTGGATAAGGAGGCCTACCCATGCGGTCTACGATGGTCATCAGATTCACAACCTGATGCGACGGCTGTGGAGTCTTTCTTAGGGAAGGCCATATCCCGTTTTATTCCAAATGTGGTGTTGATAGAGGAAGAAGCTGAGGTGGAGGTCTTAAAAGAATGCAAATTTTATGGGGAAGTGAAGGACACTTACTTTGACAAGGCAGTTGAGAAATTCGAGCTAAGTAATAAGAGGTCTATCAATGGTAGAAGAAAAGGAAAGAATGATTCGGACTTTGCCCCTGCTACAAAGTCCTCGGGTCTGGATGCAAGACAGGTGATGTGCGCTATGAAAGAGCTTCATGAGCGTATGATTAATTTGGAAAACCAAGTGGACGCAGGGTTTTGTGCTATGAATAAAACCTTGGGCATAATGCAACAGATGATCAAGGAGAGGGTATTCAACAAGTCAGGTTCAACAAATGATGAACAAGAGGAAGGGGAGGTAAGATAACTGTCAACAATCGTTATTAAGTTATGTTTGGGAACTTAGATATATATATGTCGTGGAAGCTCAAGCATTTGTACTTGTGTAGAATAGTAATGTCATTTTGAATTGTAATTTAGTTATGCATAAAGCTCTGTTTTTGACAAACATTATAGAATGGTGCACTTACTGATTATTCTTTTGAGTTAAATCTAACTTGTAATTTATTGAAGCAGAATGGTGTACATGGTCGTGATGAGGATGTCGGAATGGATAGAATGGGGGGGTCTGATTCAAATCCCCTACAGGATGACGATGATGAAGGTGCCACTAAAGTCGACAATGGCAATTTAGGAAGCATGGTTGTTTATCGAGAGCAAAAGGATGATGAAGATGGTGTAGTTCAGAGAGATGATGTTGAGGGTGCAGTAGAAGATGAGGGGGAAAATGGAGAAACGATGACAAAAGAAGAAGACGATAAGAAAGAAGAAAAGCAAGTTGCAAGGAAGACTCGTTCAAAAAAGAAGAAGGATGATAAAGATGGTGCAGTTCAGAGAGATGATGTTGAGGGTGCAATACAGGATGAGGGGAAAAGTAATCGCAAGGAAGGAAAAGTAGTGTCAAGAAAGACTCGCTCAGAAAAGAAGATGGGTGATGAAGATGGCGCAGTTCAGAATGAGGCGAAAAATAAAATAGGGAGGACAAGAGGAGTTGAGGTATGCATCAATAAACCATCCTGACAGGATGGTCCATCAGATCACCAACATGTTATTTATGAAAAAACTTATTTGCAGACGCAAAAACAAGCTGAGGTGGAAGGAGAGTCTACCAAAGAATCAATTGGACTCTCAACAAGAAAAAGCAGCTCAACAAAAACAATTGATACAACTGGTGAACTGAAGGACCATCCTATCAGGAAGAGAGGATTGTCTAGAGTAGCCGATAATCCCAAACGATACAAGGTTTCAACGCCCAAAGGATTTTCAAACATGAATAAATTGCAGTGTTGGTTAGACTCGAAGGAAAGGTTAGGAAGTTGTCCCTCTTGTCTTGATTATATGAACCTGTCTTGAAGATATGAATGCGTGTTTGAGGTGTTAATTAAACCATGTTATGATGCAGTGAGGAAATTGTTTCTCCAACTGGAGAATATCTAAAGAAAGAGTTTTTTGAGCCATTGTTGCAACCAAAGGGGTGGCTGAAATCTAATGTAAGCTCCTTTAATTTTTTATATAAATTATCATGGCATGCAGCAAATTTGTGGTATGACATATATTTTTGGTTTGTAGCACTTGGACGAATGTATGTATTATCTTGGGTGTCGCGTGCGTGACAAACCAGTGGCAATATTGGACACCTGGTTTCAGCGTAATTTGGACAAGGAAATGAATAGATGGTTATCAGATAAGCAAAGTTATGTTGCTAATGGAGGTAAGATGAGATACCTACGTGGGGAACTGCCTGCAATTTATGGGAAGGATTGGAAGGATGTGGATCGTATATACCTCCCCTTCAATTTCAAGGACAAACATTGGGTAGCTCTGGAGATACAACTAAGTAAATGGTGTGTCACTGTATACGATCCCGATGTCAATTTGTTCAAATTGTCGGAAGTCCATAGGCTCCTTGCAGAGTTGACATATATTCTTCCTATCATGATAGCACAATATGAGCCTTTGGCAACAATTTATGAACATAGGCGGGGAAATCCCCTAAATGTGACTCGTGTTCCTACATTGGAGAGAAACAAGAGAGGGTAAATTGTTTACATAAATTGTTCATTTGTTTGTGTGAAATTGGTTATAATATCAGCAAACCAACTACATTTTTTACTTGTGTGCAGGGGCGATTGTGGCGTCTTCACGATCAAGTACATAGAAATGCTAAGTTTCGGACGTCAAAACATCGTGAACATGGGTGACAAATTTGTGGATGAGTACAGAAAAAGGATAGCCGATAGTATATTCGATATGAACTGGTTTGACTAGTGGAGGATATGTTATTCACTTTCATGTAAGCTTCACTGTAGTTGGGATAGTGCTAGTGTTGTATGATTCCTTGTTGGGGGGTTTTCGCTAGAATTGACTTGTATTGTTGACAATAAGTTGTGTTGAGATTGTTTTGGAAATGTAGCAATATTGGTTGTTGCATTTCTTGTTCAAAATTCCTGCCAGTTTTGTTCAAAATTCTTGTCAGTGTTGTTTTGGAAATCTAGGGTAATTGCCAGTGTTGCACATATGTTATTTGTCACATTGTATACTCCTATTGTCGGAAATATCATTTTTTCTGTTGTTTTAGGGTACAAATTTATTTTGTAATATTATTTGTTCACCGATTTGACCGTTTTAATAATATTTAATTTAGAATAAAAAGCGTAAGACATACACCGATTTACCTTTCTTCAAAGTTCGAATTCTCCCAAAAGCCCCTCCGTGTTTACCTTCCAAAATTCCCTCCACATTTCTTATTTTTCCTTCCCAAGAAGGCGACTCTGCAAACATCCATCATTGTTATCAGACATTTTCTTCTTCCCCAGAAGGCGACTCTTCAACTCCTCCATCTTTCTCGATTTATGCTTACTTACTCTTGAAGTCCATCTCCACATTTTCTTACTTACTCCCTCCTCCATCTTTCTCCATTAACGCGTTACAAAAGAACCCTAGAAAATGGTAGTGCTTAGAGACCGTAAAGAATCGACCCCAAAGAAGAGTGGAGAGAAAAGGAAGAGAAAAGAAGACGATAGCCAGGTTCGAAAGAAGAAGAAGCAGAGAGGCGTAGTGCAGGCGAAAGGCGGAAAAACTTCTAACAGTTCCATAGGGAAAAAAGCCGCGAAGGGCAGGTCGAGGCCAAAAGCGAATGATGAAGAGGGGAATAAACCCTTAATCTTTAAAGAGGATGTAAGTTGTCTAAATTGTTTTGTTTAGGACTTAGCGTAATTTTTCAATTGTCCTGTCACCCATCTGAAATGGTTTACTTTGTATCAGGAGTGTTTTTTTTGGGTTTTATGTTTTTTCATCTGTCGTCTGAGGCTTCTGAAATGGTTCGATTGCGTGTGTTTATGGTTATTTTCATTTGGCTTGCAGATTAGGTATAGTTATTTCAGAGGTGCACCTTTCTACGGCAGAATTAACATAAACTGTAGGGTGCACTTTGTTCGTGAGATTGAAAACAAGTTGACACATGTGGATTGGCAACGGGTTTTGGATGGCCCGTTTGGAAAAGTTTTGAAAATGTTGCAGCATGTATCATTTTCTTCACAGACAGTGCATGCAGTTCTATTTAAGCAACTTGAAACAAAAAAGAAGTGGGAGTCTTGGTATGAGGTGGCAGGGAAAGAGTTGAGGTTTTCGATTAAGGAGTTCTCTCTCATAACTGGACTGAATTGTGGGGAACTTCCATTTGTGGATACTAAAGCAGACGGGCTAGTAATGGAGCGTTTTTTTGGTAGTCCTGGTGGTCCTAAGACGACCATACAAGATGTTTACAACAGATTTAAAGAACATCGCGAATTGGACAACTACAAAATGAAATTGGCACTGTTGTTGATAGTTGAGGGTCTGTTGCTGGGAGGGGATAAGAAGAGGCTAGTGAAGCCGCTACATGTTAGGCTGCTGGAGAATATGGATAACTTTTGGGATTATCCATGGGGAAGGGTTGCTTATGAAGAGCTTCACAAGTCATTGACCACAGCATTGGCCAAAAGGATGCAAACAGTAGAGAAGGCAAAGCTACTCTCCGACACACCAAGAATTCCATATTCCATTCAAGGCATGCCAGTTGTGTTTCAGGTAGTTTTATTTGCAGCATAGTAGTATACTTTATGCTATACTATGACAGGATATTTCAGTACTGGGTGACAGGATCGTGGTGAATATGCAGGAAGTTTTTCTTGTTTGATTGACACTACATAGTAGTTTTCCAACATACTATTAATTGCATTCCAGATTGTTTTAGGGTGACCTGATCTAAATTTGTAATGGTTGAAATATTAATTACTGAATGTGTTTTATTTGCAGCATAGTAGTATACTTTATGCTATACTATGACAGGATATTTGAGTACTGGGTGACAGGATCGTGGTGAATATGCCCAAAGTTTTTCTTGTTTGATTTACACTACATAGTAGTTTTCCAACATACTTTTAATTGCATTCCAGATTGTTTTAGGGTGACCTGATCTAAATTATAGGGTGACAGGATAAAATGAAATAATGTATCTTAATTTGTTAATTCTCAAACCGCTTGTTATTGTAGATATGGGTATGGGAAGCTGTGCCAACATTTGGTCTCCAATTTGCATCAAAGTTGAGTGAATCTGCAATGCCTCGAGGTCTTCATTGGTTTTCAGATGATGCCCCTGAACATGGAGTGTTGGAGTTGTCTTTGGTTGATCCTACACATGTGGTTAAGCCTATTCTTAGTCTCGATGAGGATGAGCTGTCCGACTGCTACTATGTTGTTGAATTGGATGACCCGCATTTTGACAAAATTGTGAAGGAAGCAATGAAGGGTTTGAAAAAGAAGGGGAAGGGGAAGCAAGGAAAAGATGGAGCAAGCTCGAGTAATGCATCTGTGCAGTCATCAGAGGTGATAAGTTAGATGTTCAGAATGATGAAGAGGTTGGAAAAATGAGTGCTTGACAGGATGAGAATGCTGGAAAAGAGGGTATCAAAGGAGGAGGAGGTGCGTAAGCTCAAGAGTACTGGGAAATCAAAGAATTATTCGGATGAGGATGAATCCTATGGTGAGTCTGATGAGAAAGAGGAGGAAGTTTATAAGGATGATGAGGTGGATGATAAGAAAGTTGAAGGTGTTTTATCTGAGAGTGATGAGGTTGAGAGTGATGATGATGATGATGATGATGATGATGATGATGATGATGATGATGATGATGATGATGATGATGATGATGATGATGATGATGATGATGATGATGATGATGATGATGATGATGATGATGATGATGATGATGATGATGATGATGATGATGATGATGATGATGATGATGATGATGATGATGATGATGATGATGAATCTGGTGATGATGAATCTGGTGATGGTGATGAGGCTAATGACAATGAAGAACTTCGGCAGGGTGATGACAAACCTAAGGAGGATGACAAGGTAGATGTTTCTGATGAGGAGGAAGTTTCTGATGAGGATAATGAGAGTGATGGTGAGGAAGTTAAGGAGGCTGCGGAGGAGGAAGTTTCTGATGACGATAATGAGACTGATGGTGAGGAAGTTAAGGAGGTTGCGGAGGAGAAGGCTGCGTTGGAGAAGGTGAAGAAGGTAGAGGCTGAGGTTCAGGAGGCTGCGGTGGAGAAGGTACAGGCTGAAGGAAAAGAGGTATGAAAATTATCAATTTCTCATCCCTACTATGACATTATTGTTTGTACGAAGTGACAAGATTTATAGTTTATAGTCTGTGAGTTTTTATGTTTTATAAGAAAAGGCATGGTGACAGGATTTGTACGCATGCATGACATGGTTATTATGATTGCAGGATTTTGATAATTCCATTGAGGCTAACAATGATGTTTAGGGTGCGTATGGTGTTATGGCCCTTGTCAAAGACATAAATGAAAATGCTGGCATTGGGGAAAAGGACCAAGAGCAGGATTTTACTAACGACATTGAAGGAGCACCGGAGGCTACCCAAGCTGAGGTAGAGGAAATAGAGGAACCTCTTTCAGTGCTAGCCGCTGTGGTTGCTTCATCCAAGAAGGCGAAACCCAGAAATAAACGAGAGCAGCATCTCCAACCGACGAGGTTTCTTCCTAGTCGTATGGTGAAGCCATCCGCCCAAAAAAAACACCTTACACAGATGAGAAAAAGGGGGAAATTGTGAAGAAGATAACCAAGAATCCACAGGTGAAGGAGATGACTGCTTTGCTGGAATGGATGAATGATGAAAGGTTAGTATCCCACGGATTTAACAATAATGTTCAACTATCTTTCATGGATTGAATTACGCCTTCTTTGTTTTTCAGCTCTAAGCCAATAGTTGGATTGTGTGGTGAAGAGATGGGCAAGAAGTGGATTGGTCTAATACTGGAACCAAAAGCTTGGCTGGAAGATGGTGTAAGCTATTTAAGTATGATGTCAACATAGTTTACTGTTGGGATTTATTGCAATGCCTGACAGGATGAATTATATTTTTTTGAAGCATATCGATGAAGTTTGTGGTTATATCCGTAAGGCACTTTTGGAGTCCGAAGTTAAAAGCAAGGCCATAATATTGGACGTTTTCTGGACTGCTGATTATATGGATGCATTGAAATACTATATGAAAAATGACTGCACTGTTCCACCTGCATCTGAACGTCCACTCGCATACTTTAGGGGAGATCGGCCTAAGACTTATGGGTCCAGTTGGGATGATCTGGACTTCATTTACTTCCCCCTCAACATCGATAACAACCATTGGGTGGCTGTTGAGATCGATTTACATCAATGGCAGGCAAATGTATATGATTGTAATGTGGCTTTGAACCCTAACTTGGCCATAGAGAACTACGTGCATGCGATTTGTCGGTTTCTTCCTCACTTCATGACACAGTACCCCCCGCTTGGCAAGAGATTTGAACATCGGGGTACTAAAGAGATTAAATTTGAGAGAATTCAAGGACTGAAGCAGAACAAGCGTGGGTAAGTCGAAATATGAATCCCCTTACGAATTTTATTACATACTTCATTTGAGTAACAAAGTGCATGTTGTGTTCGTAGTCATGATTGTGGGATATATACTCTGAAACACATGGAGTTGCTAAGTGCTGGTTGGAAAAATCTGGACGTTGTGGCAGACAAATTTATTGACGGCTTCAAGAGCGACATGGCTCACAGCGTGTTTGACGGGGTCTGGAGGTCGAGCCTAACGAAGTGCATCATTTAGATTACATGCAATGTTATTTGGATATTTGGATTGGATATTTGGATTACATACAATGTTATGACAACTTCAACTTGTTTAGATTGCATACCAACTGTTTCTGTATCCTGTCAATCTTGTCAACCGTCATGAAATTATCATTAACTGCCCCCCAACGCCATTGACTGACAATAAAAAATTAGTCAACCGTCATGAAGTTATCATTAACTGCCCACCAACTTCCGTCAATCAGTGACAGGATATTAACCCAATTAATTAAATTAAGCACCCTCATAAATGTAACCCTAACTGCCACCAACCCAAAAACCTCTTTATATACCCCCTCATACGAAATCATATTTCCTCATCCACAGTCCGCTCCAAAACTTCTTCCACTTCCTCACCCTAAAAACTCTAATTTCCCTTCTCTTGTTTCGTTTGTTTCCAAGGCTTATGAGCCTAACGACTATGAATGGGGCCTTAACGATCACATGGTTTACACAACTGTCCATACCGGTGGGAGACTCATCCCTTCAAGGGGAAAAAATGTCAGGATTTCAAGCCATGTCTACCAAGGTGGGAGGACCCAAAACTGGAGGCCCTCGGCTGATATGGTACAGGATATCCATTGGTTGCTCAACCAACTGTTTCGTTTTAACGATTATGAACAGGACGCCGCTTACTTCTTCGAAGTTGTGCCCCCCCATGGCGGGCCTCGTACCTTGAGGGCCTTACAGCGCCGCGGAGACGCCGTCGCCCTTGCCGCCCAAGGTAGATCCGTTGCCTTCATAAACATATATGTCGTCACTGGAGATGTTGTTGATGAACTTCCGTAACGCAACGGCCCAGAATCATCTGTCTCCTCCGCACATATTTAGTATCTGATGAAGTAATCGAGGTTATGAAGTCTGTTGTTTTATGATAGGTATGTCAAGTAGGAGAAGGATAATGTCATATAGTGACTATATATAGTCAGTAGGTTATGGTATAGTATGTTATGGTATGTTATGGTAATGTCGCATGAATTAATATCTTACTACACATATTAACAAAATAGTAACACAATTAACGGCATCATGGGCCGGCTGAGGGGTTAGGACAGTTTCGTGAGTTATGGCCGACAGCACCACAACTTCCACACCTTCTCCTCGGGCCCCTGTATTCTCCTCGTGACGGGATCCTTTTCTTCCTTGGTCTTCCGGATTTCCTCCTAACAACCGGGGGAAAACATGCTCTATTCAAGACCGTGTCAGGAACTTCCCAACGCTCAAATGCAGGAACCGGATATATAGTTTCCGTGTACACTTCCTTCCACATTTCAGCAGTAAAGAAGGGATGAACAAGAGTGACAGGATCCACACCACAATCCTTCGCGGCCGCTATAGCATGCGCACAGGGAATTTGGTCAACTTGGAAGACGTTGCAGTAGCAGGTTCGAGCATGCATATTTACCAAGAGTGTAGTTCCATTGGCATGCACTTGAAACTCATATTGATTTAGCCTACTCACAACCATTGTCAACGATTTCAAATAATTACCTTCTAGCTCAGTACAAACTGTCGGGGTCAGAATATCCACATGTCCCTCTCCCTTAAATCGCCTGTCATAAAACCAATTACTCATGACATTCAGTATACCATCAAGCAACCCAATCAACGGCATTAGACGCGGGCCCAGTAAGCGACTATTCACGGATTCTGCGTTGTTGGACGTCATAATGTTGAATCTGTTTGCGGGCATATGCGACCTTGTCCACGCTTCAAATCCAATACCCCTGAGGTACGTACCGACTGTAGGAGACTGGTTGCAAAGTCTTGCAAATTCACGATTAAAGTCCTGTTTGGTGTACGCTTGATTTGCCTTTTGGTACAGAATCCACAAGTCATTTCTTTTAAACCTCGTCTTCACGTTACCCTATAGGTGAAGTGTGCAACAACCATGCTTTGCGAAGATATAGCGCTCTCTTAAACCTTTGTATATACTTCCATGACGGTCAGACACAAATACGAGGTCATGATCGTCGGCAATAACAGAGCGTAGGTGTCGGAAGAAATACAACCATGAACTATCATTCTCGCTGTCAACAACAGCAAAAGCCACTGGATATATTTGTCTGTTTCTGTCTTGTGCCACTGCAACTAGAAGTGTGCCTCTGTACTTTGATCCTAGATGGGTACCATCCACAGTTATGACCTGCAGTAGTTTTCAATCAGCTCTACAATGTCATGTATCGATTTGACAATAGAATCGGGGAACGTGACAAGATGGAAATATACCTTTCTTAAAAACTGCATTCCATTGCGCCAAGCACCCAAGCTGATGAAACAATACTTGAATCGACGATTAGAGTCTACTTCAACATGTGTGACTATCCCTGTATTCATCATTTCGAGCATGTACATGTATCCATGAATCCTATTGTAGCTTTCTCCAACTGTGCCTCTTATCCTGTCAATGGCGGTTAAACGTGCTCTGTTTGCCTTGTCGTAACCAACTGCCACTCCCATTTTCTTCATGCTGTCTTGAATTTCGGCAGCACGAGGTCCGGGACATGTACCGGCTGTGTTAAATCTGTAACAGGATTGTATATGTAACATGCTAAGGTTAGTTCATATACATGCTCATATATGATCGTACTGACATGATTGTTTACTTACCTTGACATAATATGGTCAGCAATTACGCTTGAACTTGCATGTCTATGGTAATTATGCTTTAGCTTCATGTCACATGTATGTTGTCCACAATACTTCCTTACTTGAAACAATCATGTGCTGCCAAGAGCGGTCCCACGACAAAAAAATGTGCAACTAGGATCAATGCACCTTACCACATATAACTTCTTATCAGACTTATGGACGTGCATCTGGAAGCGCCTCTGTAATGCCATCAAGGATAAACGATCCTTAAGATCCTTCTTGCAATTGAAATGCTCTCCAACTTTTATTTCCAAATTATTGCCGCTCACCCCATTATCCTCCATTGGCTCATCCAATTGCCTTTTACACAACCGTTTGCTATGATAATACTCGGCTTCAATCTGTTGTAGAACTTCCTCATCAATGTCTATGAATAAGTTTTCGACTTCATTAGTGTCATCCAACAATGTCCCTTCTTCAACATACTCCTCAACATCATCCTCAAACTCATCCTCAAGGTCATCCCAATCAAAATCTCTCCCAACGTCTTCCCCATAATCACTCCCATCAGTTTCCGAGTCTGCCTCAGATTGGCTCACCAAGTCAACTATTTGTACTTCCCCATTGTTTACACGACAAATTTTTGGTTTAAGTTCATACATGTCACAATCAACGATATCCCGTAAAGCTTCAGTGGGATAATTGTCGCTTACCATATTGCTCTTGTCGGATTTGGTACGATCAGTGACAGGATGGCGACCTACCATAGCCTCGGGCTCTACCTCTTGAGTTTGTGTTAACGGTGGCAGAGTCAGACACGCTGTTATGTCCTCTTCATCACTTCTACTTGGATGGCAACCTACCACAACCTCTGGCTCTTTGTTTCCCTTTTTTTCATACTCGCATATAACTCGATAGGCCAAATGTTATCGTGCGAGTGTGCGTTCAAAAACTTCAACGCACCAAGGTTCTCGTCATCTTTGACATCGATTGGTTGTGTCAGTGGTTTCCACGGTGACAGATATTTTATCTCCATTTCATCTATCTCGTCAATGCATTTAATCTTCTCAGCTAACTTTTTCCTGAGATTTGAGTAATTCATATCTGCATACAAAAGAATTCATGTTGTCGTTGTGATCCCATCAAAAACCCACTTGTTTCCCTTACATGTCCATTCACCACCTGTTTTCAGAGTCAAGTAGTATGATGTTGAACCTGTTACACGAAGAAAAAGCAAACACAAGTTCAATAGTTTATTAGGGCCAAACGGGGACCCCCGAATGATAATGCCCTAACACCGACATTAAAGGGTAAGCAAGACCACAAAAGATTTTACTGTAAAGAAGAATAGGAATAAGAACGTGAAAGTCAGAACTCACTCATTATTAAACTTCTTCTATTCCAAAGGCATTGAAGACGCTGCACAATCTATTTTGAAGCTTTGTGGATTTAAGGTCTTGGGGTGTTACAGAAGTTTTATGTAGGTTTACAGGTTGGGTTATGCTTGGATAACAATCCCTAACACGTGGGTAAAGGGGTAGAAATTGGAGGGAAATTTTAGAGGAAAAACAGAGGTTTTCCCTCTAAGTGTGTACTACATTTTCAGAGGTCATATCAGGTGAATAGTTATGAAGCAATATTGAACAAAAAAAGCTAAATAAACCTCAGCGGGGACCGCTGACCATTCCTTCTCATTTTGCCTCAACAATCCCTAAACCCTCTCTGCGCCGAACTTGAAGGTAACCCTCTTTGTTTATTGTGTGGTTTTCACACTGGATCAGTAAGCAAGCACGTATCACTTCTTTTTTGCTGGAAATCTTTCTTTGTTTCTACAGTACTCGAGTACAATGTCATCCAGCGACACCTCAAGTTATCAAAGCGGGGACCCCCGCAAATATGAACATCCACCTTCATCTCCTACACCTTCTCAATTAGAGGAGAAGTTGCAAGAAGAGTTAGACATGTTGCTAACGAATAGCCCACGTTCCAACATGTTGGGTGAAATAATCACACGCCTACGTACTGAGATACATGAACTTGGACAGAGAATCATGGAACTCAATACAACTGAGATGCAATTCGATCATGCAATTTGGCGACTAAATGCAAGGGTGGCAGAACTTGAAGCTGAAAACAAGGCACTACACTCCCAGGCAAACTTCAGAAACCATGTAATAGTTCCTATTTCTGCGTTTGGTGCTGGTGTGATTCTAGGGATTAGTGCTTTCAGCATTTGTAATCGAGCATGTAGGCATGGTTGAGGATGAATTGACTATGAAGTATGTACCTCATGACTTTGGTTTTTTATGTAAGAGGATGAATTTTATTTTCGAATAGTTTTAGAAAGCATGGTTGATTCTACATGTCAGATTGCCAAAATATTAATGTCGACACTACACACACCGACAATTACCTTACTAGAATAGTTGTCAACTGGATACTATCATTACATTCCTACAATATTGTAGCGTGGGCTACCATTACATGTCTACAAAAAGGATAGTTGTCAACTGGATGCTATCATTACATTACTAGAATCACAACTACCTACTCACAACCTCCTCATGCACGAAGAATGCACAGCCTTCATAGGCGCTATTTAAAACACAATCCTTTAGGATTTCTTGCCAGTTCCAATCCTGTCAAAGACCAAAAACACGGTAGTTAATCAACCTTGTTAATCCTGTCAATGACCAACAACAATGACCAACTCTTAGGATTTTTTTACCGGGAATTACCTTTTCTAAAATATAAGGGTTTCCAACTATAATAAGCAATGATCGGGCACGAGTCAGGGCAAAATTTAACCTCTTCGGGTTGCTCATATATCCCATGCGGAAAGTCCTATCATATTCATCGTGGTTAGCGGTCGATCTGACGGTTGACAGGATGATCACTTCCTTTTCTTCACCCAGAAACTGCTCAACCCCGCCAATCTCAATATCCCTCATACGTAGAGACATGAGAGCCTTCCTTATCTTTAGTACTTGTTGTGGGAAAGGGGTAATAATCCCGATGTCTTGCTCAGGCACATTCCTTCTTATCAGCCTCTGTACGAGCTCAACCACCTTGCTAGCTTCAATCCTATTAAACCATGATGGGCTGCCCTTTTCCCTCTCATCAAAGCCTTGGATGCCACAGAACATGAAAGGGAAGTTCCTATTGGGAAGCATATCAGCCCAAGGTAAGAAACATGTCTTACTATCTTCTCGATATGGCCTCAATACTCCACTATAAAATAGTCTTGAAGGAACATTGACAATAGCAGGGTGGCTCCGGTAATTGTTCAACAACATTGTGACATAATTACGATCCCCTGATCTGTAAACTTCAAAGTCCAACAGCCTCTCTAGAAAAGATCTTCCCAAACCATAAGCCTCAGCTTGCTTTGAATAAATATCAGGCCCAAGTTGTTTGGGATCACCACAAAGAACAATAACTGTGTTTTCTTCTATGAGGGTTGATATGGGGATCATTGTCTCTGGCTCTGAAACTTGGCTTGCATCATCTAAAATGATGTGGGAGAAGTGGCCACGGTTAACCCTTTCAGCATGATAGAGGTAAGATGCACTCGTATATGTCGTTATTATTATCTTGTACATGCGGAGTGCATCTCGAGAAGGGCAAGTGAAGAAACCAGCACTGTAGGTGCAGAACCTCAACAATGAAGCGTTTATTTTTTGTAAGGGATGATGTGTGGCATTCAACCTATAAATATCTTCCTCCCTAAGTGAAGGACACTCACCAAGGATTTTCTCTAATATGTGATATGCCGCGCAATTTGAATAAGCACATACCAGTATATGAGAATCACGTCTAGTTGTATAGAGTTGTAGGATCACCTCCACCAGTGTTTTTGTCTTTCCTGTTCCCGGGGGTCCATAAATCACATAAGGAGCTCCTCCTCTGCAGCCTAAAATTAAGCAAACGACATTTTTTTGGTCCTCATCAAGATGAAGTGAGATAGGCACAAAATTGTTGGTTGTAATCCTCCGTTTTGACTGATACTCATGGGGAAAGAGGAAGTTTTCATGTAATGCCTCTGCAGATAGAATGGCTTCATGAAGCTTACGGAAATTTGCCCCGTTGAACACAAAACAGATTTCATACGCATTGCTATCTATATGCCTTTGGTAAAATTCATCATTAAATTGCAATAATAATTCATCAGCCTCAACACGGTCGATCAAGCCCTGTTCAAAGAACATTAGCAAGTTCAACATGAGAACATAACATTGACAATGATAATTCGTGCAATTTCATAATTCATACCGACAATAGTATATTACACTTTGACAAAAAACATAAGATACCTAACATTATTAACATACCTGATGGACAGAATATTCTCCATAAACATTCACCACATCTCCACTGACAACTGAGGGCCTTCTTTCACCTACTCCTGGCACTTTAAGTGCTATAAGCCTGACATTATACCTTTGTCTCAAAGTAACAAACTTCATATTATAAGCTTTGACATACTCCTGTAAACAAATATAAAAAAAAATTCATTCAACAACTTGGTACTATGACAGAACGATGCCATTTAGCTATCCCCTCAGTCCTCCAACCCCCATACATAGAAAACATAACACTTACCATAATCAGAAGTTCCTCCATCCCTAACAACTCATTGAAATACGACACATAATTTTCCTCTGTTAAGCCTTGTAAGACCACTTCAGGGATTTCCTCAAACTCTATCGCTTTCCTGATCTGTGTTGGTATGTTATATGGTCTCTGAGGTGCCAAAGCTTTGGATACCTCATCTTCATCCAAGAGGAAGACAAGTCGTTCAATAATCCCCTGATCAGTTTGGATATGCAGTATAGATGTGAAAAGGCCAATCTCCTTGGGCACACAAGACATCCATATAGTCAAGCTACCATGTGGGTTCAAATTTCGTTCCTCCATATCAAAACAAGGGACAAAATCTTCCTCGGGTATGTCATCTGGCTGGCCAGATGGAGGTTTCATCAATGACAACACAAATGAATCTTCAGGATTTGAAGCATAAATCTTCACACCCCAAAGTAAAATATATTCATCTGTGTTGTTTTCTATGGTGAATGACGCCACGGCAACCTCGTTCACAGGAACCGATTGAGGCTTTCCTCCAGCGAATGGAAACGGCACAGACACCATGACAAGACCCTCCTCAGTTGGCGATGATGTTGTGACTGAAGGAACATCGATGAAGCCAACCTCTCCCTTGTCTCCAATGGTGGAGTATTCATCGTCCATACCTATTTGCCACTCAATTAAAATCCAACAGAAATTTGTGAGTCCACAGGAAAAGAACACAACCACAAGAGCTGCTCTAAGGAGAGGAAAGAGATGAAGAGTAGAAAGAGATGGGTAAGATGAAGTGACACAACGAGAGAGTAGGACTGGAAGTATGTACAGTTAGGATAGTCAAACAACACACACTCCAATGAGATGGGGTAGATGAAGTGTCATTACTATCTCCATAAAGTAAGATCTCTGCGAAGTAAATCAGTCTGAATACGGTCACATTTGTCAATCATACATTATTACACTGTGAAAATAGTATAAATAGTATGTCACAATAACAATATAAAATGTCACGCTTTGGAAATCACCAGCACTACAAGTGCCTCCTCTGTACCTAAAAATACTCAAACATGGACATTTTCTAATTAAGATATCTTTAAAGTAGATTGGTGAGATGAAGTGCATTTAATATCTATGTAAAGTAAAATTGTCAAAGAAGTAGAGCATCAGGAACGGGAGATCTAATTAAGACATCTTGTATTTAGATGAACTATCCAGCTTCTGAGAACAACTATTCAGCCAGATGTCACACGTCCTACCCAAATTAAGCAATAGACAAGCATGTAATATAGTCTAATGACTAAAAACTTTTAGTTATTAACTATGACATTATTCTGTGATATTTGGTATGACATATATCCAATTTAAACGGTGTAGTTATGACATTTTTATTACTAAGTATGACAATTGTTTTACTAAGTCCAAAAAGATATGTCTATTATAGCAGGAAAAAAACCTTGTCAATATAACTACCAGTTCATCCAGACTAGAATCATTTCTTTACTTCAGAAATTTACCACTTCATCTCTTCACTTGGGTTTTACATTTGCTCCCTTCTGAATATTTGCTTTTACATAATTTAGCCCTACCCCTAACCTGGAAAACTGCTTCTGAAACAATCTGCTGAGTTCAACAATTCTTCGGGTTCATATGCTGAGGTTCAACCCTTCTCTCGCCCATCGTCATTCCTTTTTAACAGTTGCACAGTTCACCATGGAGATACATCGTCATTCCTGTTTACATCGCCATGGAGATACATCGCCATTCCTTTTAAACTTTAGCACAGTTCGCCATGGAAAAAAAATTGCGAATATAACTACCTACCAGTTCATCGCATCTTGTTTAACAGTTACAAGGACGTGTGCAGAATGGAAGGGAGAGGGAGGGGAGGGAGGATGGGTTTGCATCTTTCACTTTCAACTGTTCATGTACCGGCCGGCGGGATGGATGAAGCCGGGATGGGCGGGAAGTGGGCGGGAGAGATGAAGAAGGGGGCGGGAAATATTTTGGGGTTTTAGAGGGAAATTGCAAAAAATATTATTTTACTATTTTGGGCTTTTTGTTTCCTTTTTCTTTTCTTGTTTTTACTTCATTTTTTAATTAAAAGAAAAAATTTAATATTTTGCAAAAATACCCCAAATGGTGTATATATGCAAAAAAAAATCAAAGTGATATTTGTGCAAATCACTAATGCATTTGGGGTATATATGCAAATCGGTGTAGATTAATTAGGATACCATGTTCAAAAGATTAATTTTAATCTACAATATCTACTTGTTTTTTAGCCAAACGGTAAATTGTATTGATAGGTTGGGAAAAAGGCCCAACGTCCTATATACATGCACCAATGCAAACCAAACAACCAAAACAACAAGAAACAATACAAAGACACTACAAACCAACAACAAGGCCAAACACAAGGCCTAAGCTGCACGCAGGCAGGACCAAGCAACAACCATCAAAAAACACAGAAACAAAACAAAGACACTACAAACCAATAACAAGGACCAAACAAAAGGCCAAAACTGCACGCAGGCAGGACCAAGCAACAACCATCAAAAACAAGCCAAAAGACAAACACTCAAGAAAGACCAACAACAGTTCCAACAAACAAACTACAAACCAATCAAAACAGAAAAACAAAGGCTCAAATCTGGAGCCTCCTCCTAAGAGCTCTGCCTCTCCTACCACTGATCTTGACCTAGTGCAGAATTCTCAACTTGCATTCCTCAATAACTCTGGCAGCACACTGAGCAGACGAGACCATAGCATTCCCTCTAAAAATAGCATCATTTCTCATTCTCCATGAGTGGTAAACCACTCCAATCAAACTCATCAGCTTGCTCTGATAGATATTATTATTTCTCCTTCTACATCGAGCAAACCAAACCCACCATTCCATCAAGTTATTCTTCCGAGTATTAATTCCTTGCCAATCCATAACAATATGAACCACTTCATTTATCACCGGGCATCCAAACCACAAGTGATTTTCATCTTCTTCAGTAGCATGGCATAGCACACAACTGGCAGATGAAATACAGCCCCATCTATGCAGTTTACTCGCAGTGGGAAGCCGACCAAGGGTTGCCAACCAACTTATGAAGCTCCATTTTTTTGGATGAACACCTTTCCACACCACATTACACCATAACCTTTCCTGAGACTGATTTCTGAGCAAATTATAAAGGCCCTGGCTGTCTAACTTACCATTGCTCTTGGAAAGAAAATGATCATCCTCCGCATTGCCTTCTCTCTGATCCAGTACCTTGTTCTTAATCTTCATGAGATGCCTCCACTCCACTGAGCTACAAGGAGAAGCCTCTGCTAGCCAAACAGGACTATCCTTAGTGAGATGCTTCTTTGCCCACATGGTCCATAAGTTCACTTTATCTTTGTGTAGATCATATATTAGATGAAACATTAAGGTGTCATTCCATGAGAGCAATTCCTTAAAATTCAAACCACCTTCAATGAATGGCCTACACACTTCCTCCCAAGCCACTAGACATCTTCTACTCTCTACTTCTCCTGACTAAAGGTAAGCTCTACAAATGGAATCAATTCTCTTGATGACCTTCTTAGGAATGAAGATAACTTTCATCCAGAAAGACACAATACCCTCAATCACAGCCCTGATAATCTGAGCCCTCCCTGCATAGGATAGCTTTCTTACACTTCTATAGTGAATCACATTTTTTATTTTGTTCAGAAGAGGATCAAATGCACTGGCAAGTAATCTCTTTGAATGCAAAGGAGTACCCAAGTACTTAACAGGGAAGGTGCCTTTACTGAAATTGAGCTCAACAGAACAAGCCCTCTCTCTAGCTTCATTCAACCCTTCATAGAAAACTTTAGATTTAGCTAGATTAGGAATCAAACCTGACTCCTGGCCAAATTCACTCAAACACTGCCTTATCAACTTCAGAGTGGGAATAGTAGGCTTGCAAAATATGAGAAGATCATCAGCAAAAACAATGTTGGTGAGTTGCAACTGCTTGCATTTCGGATGGAATCTGAATTCTCTGTTAGCACTCATCAACCTCATTTTTCTAGCAAAAACTTCCATTATAATAACAAAGAGGAATGGAGATAGAGGATCTCCCTGCCTTAATCCTCTTTTGCCTTCAAAAAAAACCTTAGCTTCTCCATTAATAATCACAGAGAAGCATGGAGTACTTACACACTCCATAATCCAAGAGATTAACTGCCTTGGGAAATTAAGAAACTCCAAGCATTGCTTCAGATAGCTCCAGGATACACTGTCATAAGCCTTCTGTAGGTCAGTTTGGAGCATGCATCTCGGAGAGATTCTGGGATTATCATAGCCCTTAACCAGTTCCCCAGCCACAAACATATTGTGAGTAATAGATCTTCCTGGGACAAAAGCACCTTGATTAATGGAGATGATATCATCAAGGAAAGGTCTCAACCTCATCACCAAGACCTTGGATATGATTTTAAGCATTGTATTGCAATAGGAAATAGGTCTAAATTCTTTAACCAAGAAAGGTTGGGCAACTTTAGGAATAAGGCAAACAAAGGTAGCATTTGTTTGCCTTAAGAGTCTTCCTCTGCTGAAAAATTCATTTATGGCAGCACAGACATCTTCCTTAATAAGTTCCCAACTGTTCTTGAAGAACCAACTCCCAAATCCATCTGGCCTAGGGGATTTAAGATTTCCCATATCAAACACTACATTTCTGATTTCCTGAGGGCTAGGCATATTGCATAGACTAGTATGCCAGTCATCACTGATCTTAGCACCTTCATAATTCTCAAAACTAAGGCTTACTGTAGGAATAGCTTTGCCAAACAAATCTGTGTAAAAATCCAGAATCTCCTTCTCAATATCTGCTTGAGTATCCAGAGTAGTACCATCTCTATTTTTCAGAGTGAAAATAGTACATCTAGCCTTGCTTGCCTTAATACCATTGTAGAAAATGGAAGAGATTTCCTCTCCTAGCTTTATCCAGTCAATCTTAGCTCTTTGGGCAATGAAACTGTGCAAATGAGAAAGCCTGAGATTAAGCTCATCCTTGGCCACTTGAACAGCCTGTAGACTCAAGATATTATAAAAATCATTCTGTAAAACATCATGAGCTTCTTTGAGTTTATCTACACATTCTTCTACCATCACTTCAAGCTTTTTGAACCTTCCTCTCTGCCAATTCTTCAGCTCAGCCTTAACTCTTTTCAATTTAGTAGCAACAATAAATTGGGTTGTCCCCTGAATTGGCCTATCCCAAGCAGTCTCCACCATCTCAGCATAATCCTCTTCTTCTGTCCAGTAGTTTCTGAATTTGAAAGGAATTTTCTTTAGCCCCTGGGTAGGGTTGACTTGTACAATACAAGGGGAATGATCTGATATACAAGGATCTGAAAAAAAACACCCTAGCAGCAGGAAAAGCAGTTTCCCAATCATTGTTGACTAGCATCCTATCTAGCTTGCAAGCAATCCTATCAACACCTTCTTGTTGATTACTCCATGTATATTTGGCCCCAGAGAAGACATGATCGTGCACACTCAATAACTCCAAAACATCTGTTAATTCATTGCCAATTCTGACATTGTGCCTGTAAGACAGCTTCTCATCTGTGTTAAGAACACAATTAAAATCTCCAATAATAGCCCAAGGCCCAGAGATAGTCTGAGAAATCCTATCAAGCTCTCTCCAAAGATCTTGCCTACCACTCTGAGCATTTGAAGCATAAACAAATGATGCAAAAAAAGAGATATGTCCATCTTTGCTAGCAATAAAGCAGTGAGCCAATTGCCAAGAGAAAGAAATCATCGAGACATTCATAAGAGAAGAATCCCAAGTCACCCAAATTCTGCCTCTCTCCGAAGGAGAGCTATTAGTAACATAGAGCCAATGCTTCATTAGTCGACTGGCAACATCCATTTCCTTATTCATTGGTATCTTAGTCTCAAGAAAAGCCACAACACCCAGCTTATTTTTCCTAACCATCTTTATTCTAGGGGAGGAACAACAGCCCCTAGTGTTCCAAGCACCAAAACAGACTTCAGTCATTAGGATTGCTTACGGAGCTGCTACCACTCCCAACCCCTGCTGGAATCGATGCACACATACCTTGAGATTGCAAAATAGAGCTATAAGTTTGAGCTTTATTTTTCCCTTTACTTTTCTGTTGCTTCTGAGGAGGATTTGCAGTCTCATTTGTCTTGGCCTTCAGTGGCATTGGATCATTACTACCTCCTTCTTTAGAGTTAGCCTTGCTTACATGACTTACATCACAATATCTACTTGTTCATACTTGATTATATGTATATATTTAAATTACCATGTTTAACTATGCTAACATGATTAAATAAGGGTATATATAGATATATATATATATAGGATTAACTTCATGTGAGGAGCACCCTTAGGGTGAAACGTGAGGAGCATTCTAGGCCATTCATTTTAATATTACCATACACCCTACCACACTCAATCCCGGTCAATGGTTAGCGTTGACAGGTCAATGGTCAACGGTCAACGTTGACCAGTCAACGGTCAACAGTCAGCGTTGATCGGTCAACAGTCAGCGTTGATCGGTCAACAGTCAGCGTTGACCGGTCAACGGTCAGATTTATTTTATTTTATTTTTTTTAAAAAAAATATTATTATTATTTATTTTATTTTTTTATACACGTTTTCATTATAAAATTTGTATAAAAAGAATTGAACAATTAGTTCTTAAAGTTGAACAATTGTATGTTTAAAGTTGCACAATTAAAATTCGAACAATATTAAAGTTGAACAATTGTATATGAAAAGTTGAACTATTGTATCTTAAAGTTGAACAATTTCACTTTTATAGTTCGACAACTGTATTCGCTATGTATATAAATTTGAACAATTGTCTCTTAATGTTGAACAATTTCATTTTTTAAATAATTTTTTAGTTGTGCATGGCCATTTTTGCCGTTTTTCTATTTTTATTTTCCTACACATTTAGGATTTAGGGTTTATGTTTTGAACATTTTTTAGTTGTATTATGTTTATATTACATTATAAACAAAACTTTAAGTTTATTTGACAATTGTTAAAATTTTAATGAACTATTGTCCAATCTATCTTTTGTTATAAGTTTGAATTTTCATGCAATTTAAATTGTTCAACTTTTCTGGTTCAGTTGTTCAACTTTATATATTGTTAAAAAAGTTGGTCAACTTGTATGATACAATTGTTCAAATTTAACAGAGAATTTTTCAATTTTTTAGAAACATATCTATGAGGAAAGCGTGTAAGAAAACAAAAAAAAATGTTTTATCCTGAAAAAAAATTGGCCAAAAAAACAAAAAACAAAACTAACCATTGCTTAGTCAAAACAGATGTGTAATTATAAAAATAAAATTGTTCAACTTTAAGATACAATTGTTCAACTTTTTTGGTATAATTGTTAAACTTTATATATTGTTCAGAAAACATTGTTCAACTTTTAACATACAATTGTTCAAATTTAATAGGGAATTGTTCAACTTTTTTAATTATAATTTTATGAAAAAACGTATAGAAAAACAATAAAAAAAGGAAGAAAAACATTTGCCCCAAAAAAATTAAAAATTGCTTAGTGAAACAGTCTAACCATAAAATGAAATTGTTCAACTTTAAGATACAATTGTTCAACTTTGTTCGTATAATTGTTCAACTTTATATATTGTTCAAAAAACATTGTTCAACTTTTAACATACAATTGTTCAAATTTCTTAAGGAATTGTTCAACTTTTTTAATTATAATTTTATGATAAAAACGTGTAGAAAAACAAGGGAAAAAAAAGAAGAAAAAAATTTGCCCAAAAATAAATAAAAATAAAATTTGCTTACTGAAACAGTCGTCTAACTATAATTGTTAAACTTTATATATTGTTCAACTTTAAGATACAATTGTTCAACTTTTTTGGTATAATTGTTAAACTTTATATATTGTTCAAAAAATATTGTTCAACTTTTAACATACAATTGTTCAAATTTAATAAGGAATTGCTCAACTTTTTTAATTACAATTTTATGATAAAAACGTGTAGAAAAATAAGAAAAAAACTTGCCCAAAAAAAATAAAAAATAAAAATTGCTTAGTGAAACAGTCGTCTAACCATAAAAATGAAATTGTTCAACTTTAAGATACAATTGTTCAACTTTGTTCGTACAATTGTTCAACTTTATATATTGTTCAAAAAAAATTGTTCAACTTTTAGTATACAATTGTTCAAATTTAATAGGAAATTGTTCATTTTTTTAGAAATAATTTTATGATAAAAATGTGTATAAAAACAAGAATAAAAAAATATATTTAAAAAAAAATTGGACAAAAGTCAGTTTGACCGGTCAACATTGACCATTGACTGTTGACCGATCAATGGTCAGATGTTGACCATGGGGTGTGATTGTGTGTGAGAGGGTGTATGTTTGCTATGATGGATGTTCCATCATAGCCTTCAATTGTCCCAAAATGATTGGCTCTCAATCCTCCTCACGTTTCACCGTAAGCATCCGTTTCACCGAAACCTGACTCTATATATATATATGGGTATTTAGATGGTATTAAGATTAATCAAGACTAATTAATATAATCTACTATATATATAATAAAACAAAATCTCATTTTGCCACATGTCACTATTACAATTCATTTCCCACATGTTGCCTCCACCCTCCCTCTTGTCATATGTCATTTTCCAAGCATTTTACCTTTTTTGAACCTCAAATTATATACAAAGATTTGATCCCAATATTATATACAAATATTTGATCTCACAATTTCTAAAAGTCAAACAATTCCTTTTTAAGAAGATTTGATCCCAAAATTATATACAAAGATTTGATCCTACAAATTTTAAAACTCAAACAATTTCTAATTAAGATGGAAAAAAATATTCAATAAAATAATTCCTAATTAAGATAGAAATAAATCACGTAATATCTAACTTATACTAAATACCATACCTTGATTAAGAAAATCTCGAATAAGAAGATAAAAAATGGAAATAGCATCGGTTGGTGATCTTAAGAAGATCAAGATCGTGACTTTTTCAAATGGAGTGAATCAAATTTTTAAATTGTTGTCATAACATAGACAATGAAGGTATCAAATCAATCACACAATTATTTTTGTAATCAAATTTCTTCCATAAATATATTGAAGATATAATTTCACATTTTAAACCTCAAAATATATAGAAAATATTTGATCCTTTCCTAATACACTATGCACATTGGTTGATGATCTTATAAAGATCAAGATCATGGTTTCGTAAAATGGAGTGAATCATCTTTAAATTGTTTTCCTAACATAGATTATGAAGAGATCAAACAATCACACAATTCGTTTTTCTTTATCACGACTCCACTAATCTCGACACATATTTCTTCCATCAGTGGGCATGAACGGAGACAACATGATGGTGTTGTCAAAGCAAGCGATGGAGGTGGAGTACTTGACCGACACGAAGGCAAGCCACTCGGCCCACAACGTAGAGGTGAACCGCTCTACCTGCACGATTTAATGTGTATCTCCTCCAAATCTAGGTGCGAACAAGTACATTTTCTTTTGCGAATTTGGGTGCGATTAGGGAGACATAGGGTATGATTAATTTGATGTACACCATTATTTTCTCTCTTTAGGCTTAAATTTGGGACGACATTTGAGTTAGGGTTGAATTTAGGATTCGAATTATTGGATGGTTTTTCACTTAATTAGGGGTTGATTTTTAGATATGGTTTATTTTCTACTGAATATCGAATTGAGGTTTTCAATTTGAGTGTTTATCATTTTTTAGCTCCATTTTAATTTATTTGCTTAAATGGCGGAGTCTACTATTGCTTTTATTTGTCAAATTTATTTAGTTAACTGTGCGAGTCTATTGCTTCTACACTTTTAATTTCCATTTTTGCAATTTGTATTTGTTTTCTTTTTTAATAAACAAACTAACGGAAGCAAATAAAATTTAACACTAGGGCATGACCCTAACTATTTACAAAGCACAAGGGTATTAACAAACAACATTTTAAATATAGGACACCAACAAGAATAATCCTAACCACGAGGGTACCAAACAGAATTTTTCCTAAAATATATATTCTCTTTCTTTCCAACTTCGTTTTCGAGTAGATTTTTTTCCACTTTCATCAAAAAATATTCTAGGTTCAATCTTTTTTCTTCTCAATCTCTTTCTTTAATCAATTTCCAATTTATATTGTTACTCACTACACATATATTTTTATATTAATTAACAATATTAGTTCCATATTAAAAATTATAATACCTTAAACAAATTTCGTGATAAACAAATTTGTCAAGGCACGAGAACTAAGCTAGTAGTGTATAAATGAGAAAAGTAACCAACTTGGATGTTCCACGTGTTAAACGATGCAATATAATTGGGTAAATGTATTGTGATAAATTATTGATTACAATTTATTATTGTGATTTGGGTAACACTTTTGGATCGAGATTGAGGTGAGGAGTCAAGCAGTCGAAATCAAAGCAACACTAATCTTTGCGTAGTCTTCATTTTAAACGAATTAAGGCAAGTGATGATTCGCTCTTGTCATTTATGTAATTCTTTGACCGACAATTAATATTGAGATTAATTTGTTAAATTAATTGGGTAATTTCTAAAACCTATTAATATTTGGGAACGTAGTGTGCTTATATACATTTCGTATCTAGGTTGATATTTATTATCGATATATATATATATAGTTATATAGGTGTGCATTATTATTGTTTTATCGTCTTAATGACGATATTGTGTGTGGACTTTGTGTGATACCCCGTATTTTTGTAAGGTTATTTTGGGAATTTTGGAATTTTCCCGAGTACCTGTTGTGTACGTCGGATTTAATACAGAGAGTTTGAGACATTCTGTAATGTGCTCTGTATCTGTAATATTTTTCTCAGTGAAATAATATACAGACAAGGTGCCTTAGATTTTAATTGTCGTTCGCGTACGATAATTTTAATCCCGGTTTAACGTCAGGTTCGTTCAAAGCTGAATGGGCGGAAAAAGGGAAAAACGGCGACCGCCGTTCAGAAACGGCGACCGCCGTGGTTGGGCCCGAGGAGTCAGCGTGTCAGCTTCTAGCTGGCCGTGACAGGCCTAGCGACGGCGACCGCCGCGTGGCCGCCGCAGGCTAAAAACGGCGCCCGCCGTGTTTTGTCCAGTGGACATTGCCCGTTGGTCGCCGGCGGTAATCGAGGCGCGCCGATCTTGCTTTCGGCCGCGTCTTAGGGTTTGGTTGAGGCTCCCAGGTGTTTGGCTATAAATAGGGGTGTTTGGGAGAGGGTTTTGAAGCCCTTCCAACCCTGAATCGCTGCCGGATTTCCTTCTCTTCGGAGTTGGTTTTTGCCGGAGTTTAAAGGTCTCGCCGGTGTTGCTTTGGTGTATTTCCTGAGTGCCTTTGTGAAGCTTTTGGTTAGCCTTGGAGGTTAGAAGCCAAAGCAAGTCGAAGGAGGCCGAACCGCTCGTGTTTTGGGGTGAGATTTCTCTCGTCTCTGTCGACCGTGTTCTTCACGGCGACCGCCGTGATGAATGTGGCGACCGCCGCCAAGAACGGCGACCACCGCCAGTGCCCAGAATGCCTTCGTGGCTTTGGCTTGGTTGGTTGTCGTCGTGGCGTCTTTCCTTCCGTGTTCTTTCGCCGTGTTTAGATTCGTACTGTTTATGTCGGATCTAACTCAGGGTTCCTTTTATGGGTCGATTCGAAGGTTGTTGTGCTGTCGGATCTATACCCGTGTCGAGCCGGAATCCAGTTGTCGTCTTTAGACTATTCTGCGGATTAAGGCAAGTGGCGGTTCGCTCTTGCTCATCGTTCCATATTTACATTAATTATCAGTTGTTTATCTGAGTAATTAATTTGGAATGATTACTGTGTTTGTCTGGAAATGGTTTTATAAACTGTTTTGGAAAATCATATAATAGGTTGTATATCTGTTAGAACAACGCTATTATATATATATGTGAATTAATACAGATATTATTATAGGTTGTATATTGTTAGAACAACGCTATTTTATCTGTTTCTAGCCGCGATGGCTTTGTTGTGATTGATTACTGTGTTGAACTGTTTAGTTAGCACGAGTATTCATAGGAACGCTACTGTGTATCTCATTGTGAGTGCTAGTCGTTTCTTGATAACCTGGTGGTTAGGATTTAGTTCCTACCATCCTTCTCTAATGCCGTTTGTAGGGATTTAGTTCCCGACTCCACCTTGAGGGATTTAGTTCCCGTGGGATTTAGTTCCCGATTCGACTTTTGGGATTCAGTTCCCGAGTCAACTATGCTTTAGGGATTTAGTTCCCGAACCGACTTTAGGGATTTAGTTCCCGAGTCAACTCCGTCCATGGATTTAGTTCCCGACAGTATCTCTTTATCCCGATGGATGAGATGATTTAAAAGCCTATAACGTGATGTGGGTTTTTGGAATTAAATAAGATAAAGTGCCCGAGTGCACATAATTAATATACCTTTGGCGAGTAGTGCAGCTAAGTAAATAGTGCAGCTAGGAAAGCTCGTCTCGACTGTTGATCAGAGTACGTTCTCTTTCCAATTTGGATTCGCTATAAGCGATGAGGTTGGTTGTGAACCGAAACATCTTAGTCAGTTTTTAAATCGTTAAGTGGTTCTGTAAGATCCAGACTTGAATGTAGTACACTCTCCTTCCGATCTGGATTCGCTGTAAGCGGTGAGGTTGGTTGTGAGCCGAAGCATCTCAGTCAGCTTTTAATCACTGTTGTTTGATTCTGTAAACATTCCAGATTTGTCATATTTCCTTAAAGACTCATTTCTTTTGGAGTCTCTTTTCGAGTCGATTTCTGTGAAGATTAAGTCTTCCAGAATCTTCTCTTGTGCATACCTCTTGTTGTTATTCCGTGAAAGTGTCGGGTTATGTATCGTCCCTTCGGTTATTATTCGAGGGACAATGATAGTAAACGGTTACGATCACTCGAACCATTCTGCTTTGTACCCTTGCTAGTCTATTCAAGTAGACTAACCCACGAACTTTGTTCTCCGCATGTGGGCTGGTGTCATCCGTTCGATTCGGCACATCAGATAGAGCGAAGATATGAGGAGACTAGATTGACTATGAAGACGACGGTTGTTTTTTGATGTTTTAATAATTGCTTTTAATCAGGTTGAGATCCTTGGGCAGGTGATCATTACGATCACAACCCTTTTTGTAATATCTTTTATAAGTCTTCCGCTGTACTTTGTTTAAACTCTGTGTTTGGCCTATTCGGGATTGGGATGTAATCTCGTAACTCATCTTTCATTTGATTGATGTTTTGATTTGGATACTTTGATCATTATGTATCATTGTATGCCTTAAAATTGTATTTAAACCGGTAAAGCCTTGGGTGATCTTGGTAAGGAACACTGGGGTCACTGGCGGTAATACCTTTCCAAATGGGTTAAGATTTGGGGGTGTTACAGTTGTGGTATCAGAGCCAAAGGTTTTAAAACGGGTTTGGGATTTTTATAAATCATTTATCCGTTTTTGAAAATGCTTTAAAAGGGCTCTGAATTTTCAAAGTGAAAAGAATTTCAAAACACCGTTCATAGTCATGTCTTCTGTACAGTCTGATATAGTAAGCTTGCTTCTATGTCTAGAAAGACTAATTCCTTCCCCGTTGCCCCGTTAGATATGGGTGTATTCTGTTCTCTTCAGAGGAACCCGGGAGAAGCCGAGGTGGTTTCGCCATCTCCAGTTAGGCTTGATTCCCAGTTCGCTCGTTGTGAGTTGAGGTTGTAGAACCTAGTAACTCGGTTTGAGTCCATCAATAGAAATTACCAGTTGATCTATTCTAAGTTGATTTTATTACGATAAATATATCAGAATGATATTAATGTGATAAAATCCTTGGAATTTGATCGGTAAACAGATGGTGAACACAAGGAACGTTATCCGTGCTGGTGCTGGGCCGAGTAATGACCTCAGACCAACTGTAGGAAATGTTGGACAAGACGAGCAGGAGTTTGGTTCCAACAACCATCCTAGAGGCAATGGTCAAGAGCAGACCAACGCTCCAATGGCATTTGATGCTGCAACATTAGAGGCAATTCGGGGAATGGTCATGCAAGCAGTGACTGATATACTGCGACCGAGTATGCCACAGGCACAAGGTGTGCAAATTCCCCCACCGGTTCCCAGATTTGAGGAGCCAGGAAACCGTGTATTCTAGGAGAATATAGTCAGGACTCAAGACAACTATGGTCGTGCACTAAAGACCATTAATTCCATGAGGCCTGACAGCTATAACGGGAAAGGGGAACCAGTCGGGGTGATCCATTGGTTCTCCCACATGGAGCGGTTGTTCCGCAACATTGATTGTACTGAAGCTGAGAAAGTACATATAGCTTCTCTTCAGTTAAAGGAGGATGCTAGTGAGTGGTGAGAGAGTACCGGCTTAGCTAATAGCCCTGTTTTGAACTGGGAGATGTTCAAGACAAAGATGACAGACCATTTCTTCTCTCGTGCTATGAGGGAGGAGAAACACAAGGAGTTCATATACCCTAAGACTGATGGATTGAAGGTGACTGAGCTGGCAACCAAATTCAATCATTTGCTACAGTATGCTGGACCTGAGATATCCAGTGAGGCACAGAAAATCTGGTATTTCCATGAGTGGATGGGCCCAGATATTAAGCCACTGATGGTGCATCACGGATGCTCGACTTTGGAGCAGTACGTGGATGCAGCCTATAAGTTAGAGGTGACTCTGGAAGAGTCGACCAAGAAGCGTGATAGCCAGAGGCAAGGGGAGAACCAGCCTAAGGCAAGTGGGTTTAAACGTCCCGCTCCACCATCTGATTTTGCCAAATTTGGCCGAGCAAAAACGAATATGACTCAGGATGGGTCTACGCAACGTTCGGGTCAGGGCAATAGCCTGATCCAGTGCTACAACTGTGGTACCTACGGGCACAAGAGTAATGTGTGTCCGAAGGAGGAGAAAACGTGCTATGTCTGTGGAAAGGAAGGACACTTGTAGTTATTTTGTCCGCAGAGGAGACAGAAAGGGACTGAGTCACAGCAGGGATTTGTTAATCAGAACAACCAACCCAGGTTCAGTCCGATGGAAGCCCCTAGTCCTTCAATGCAGACAACTGCGAGAAACAAGGGGAAAGCCCCGGTGGCTTCAGGAAGCCAAGGTCAACGCCTACGTGATATGTGAGGCGAATGGACCCTATGATCCTAATGCTTAGAGTACTTTGTATCAGCATTACACTTTTGTTAATGTGTTGTTGATGTGGGTGCTACCCAGACTTTCATTTTGGATGGTTGTAAGTTAAGTTGTGTGTGCAACGAGGTTGTGAACCTTTTGTTAACTCTTCTTATATATGAACCTTTGGTTTATACCAAGTTAATGTTTCGTTGCTTGGTATGGGATAAGGTCTCGTGTTCGAGACTCACCAACAACCTCTTAGGAGATGGCTGCCTATTAATTAGGTGGAGCTACCAAGGATGGGTTGAGATGTATGGACAGCGGCTCATGGCAACAGTAGACGCTAGTAATGGCTGGGCCTGGGCTCGGAGCCACTAGTGAGTCATTTGTGAACCATGTAGTGGGCTGGTCCAAGATGGTGACCATTTAGTGGGAACCAATCGTCTGTCGGATTGTCGATTACCATCAAGGGTAAGAAATTCAAAGCGATTTGACCTAAATAACCATGGTACCATACGATAATTATTCTCGGTATAGACTGACGGAAGCGTCATAAGGCAGTGATCGACTTCAGTTTTTGTTATTTCTGTGGTTAGAGGATTTACGGGTGTCTTTCTAGAAGATATTCCTGGATACCCCGAATCGTGTCGTGGAGTTTGCAATTGATCTCGAGCCGAGTACCACGCCGATCTCTGAGGCACCGTACCGGATGGCTCCTGTTGAGATGCAAGAGTTGAAGAAGCAACTCAAGGATCTTCTTGACAAAAGTTATATAAAGCTGAGTGCATCACCTTGAGTAGGAGTGCCCTAGTTTTATGTGTCAAAAAGAAAGATGGACCGTTTCGACTTTGTTTTGACTTTCGAGAGTTGAATAAAGTCACGATCAAGAGCAAGTATTTGTTGCCAAGGAGTGATGATCTGTTGGATCAACTACAGGGAGCAAAAGTTTTCTCCAAGATCGACTGGAGATCTGGTTTTTATCAGCTCAGGATTCGTGAGGATGATATTCCGAGGATTGCGTTCGGACGAGAGATGGTCACTACGAGTTGTAGTCATGCCATCTGGGCTTCGAATGCTCCAGCAGTTTTCATGAACCTAGTGCATCGATGTTTTAGACCAGTACTTGAATAAGTTCATAGTTGTCTTCATCAATGGCATTTTGATATTTTCCCGAGCAAGGAAGCTCACAGGGAACGTCTGCGGATTGCTTTATCGGTCCTTAGACCAAGTCGGCTGTACGCAAAGTGGGCTAAGTGCGATTGTTGGATCTAGAAGTGGCTTTCTTAGGCCATGTGATCAATAAGAATGAGGTTATGGCTATTCCCCAGAAGAGTGAATCAGTAGTTGTTTGGAAGCGGCCTCAGGGTGTGAGCGAGGTGCGCAGTTTCCCAGAGCTTGCTGAGCATTATAGACGGTTCATGGGAGGATTTTTCTAAGATCACTCCACCTATGACCAGTCTGTTCCACAAGGTCAACAAGAAGTTGTCTGGGATGACAAGTGCAAGACCAGTTTTCAAGAAGTTGAAACAGTGTTTGACTTATGCACCAGTTTTGGCGTTGTCGGAAATAATGATGGCTATATGGTCTATAGTTAATGCTTCGAGAAATGGGTTGGGATGTGTCTTTGATGCAGAGGGGCAAGGTTATTGCATACGCATCTAGACAATTGAAAACCTATGAAGCAAACTAACCAACACATGACCTAGAACTAGCAGCAATAGTGTTTGCATTGGAAACTGAGGTTACTTGGGTGACCCAGAGGTCAGCAGAAGTTTTTCTCCAGAAGATTTTTCATTTACATGGCATTCCTAAGACCATTGTATCGGATCGAGATGGCCGATTCATGTCAAGTTTATAGCAAGAACTTCACAAGGCCATGGGAATTAAATTGAGATTCAGCAGCGTTTCATCCTCAGACAGATGGTCAGTCTGAAAAGACCATCTAGACCCTGGAGGATATGCTAAGAAGCATACGTACTCGATCATATGACTAGCTGGGAAGACAGCCTAAGTCTGATTGAGCTCACGTACGATAATAGCTGGCATGCTACGGTCAAGATGGCTCAGTTCGAAGCTTTGTATGGTCTCAGATGTAGATCTCAGATTTGTTGGGTTGAGTACGCCGACAAGATTCTACTTGGACCAGAGTGGTCGAATGGACAACTTCGAACATTGATCTGAGTAGACAGAGGTTGTTGACCGCTCAGAGTCGACAAAAGTTTTACGCAGATCAGAAGCGTTAAAGTGTTGAGTTCGAGGTTGGTGGCAAGGTATTTGTCACAGTATCGCCGCCCAAGGATGTTTTCAGGTTTGGTAAGAGTGGGAAGCTTAACCCTCGCTACATGAGACCATTCAAGATTCTGGATAGAGTAAGATCTCTAACGTACCGTTTGGCATTGTCGCCATCAGCGTACCCAGTGTATAATGTGTTCCACGTATCATTGCTAAGGATATTCGTGCCAAGATGAGTCTCGTAGGCTGAGCTATAAGGACGTCGAGATTCAGGCAAATGGTACTTGAGAGGAGATGTCAGTGTGCATTCTCGAACACCATGTGAAACGACTGTGCAACAAGATCGTACTGTTGGTACGAGTTCTGTGGTCCAGGTCTGGGACTGAGGAAGTTACTTGGGAAACCGAGGCAGAGATGCTCAGACACTTTCCCGAGTTATTTTTTCGGCCAAGTTTCGGGGTCGAAACTTCTTTTAAGGGGGAGGTGATGTGATACCCCGTATTTTTGTAAGGTTATTTTGGGAATTTTGGAATTTTCCCGAGTACCCGTTGTGTACGTCGGATTTAATACAGAGAGTTTGAGACATTCTGTAATATGCTCTGTATCTGTAATATTTTTCTCAGTGAAATAATATACAGACAAGGTGCCTTAGATTTTAATTGTCGTTTGCGTACGATAATTTTTATCCCGGTTTAACGTCAGGTTCGTTCAAAGCTGAATGGGCGGGAAAAGGGAGAAACGGCGACCGCCGTTCAGAAACGGCGACCGCCGTGGTTGGGCCCGAGGAGTCAGCGTGTCAGCTTCTAGCTGGCCGCGACAGGCCTAGCGACGGCGACCGCTGCGTTTACGGCGACCGCCGCGTGGCCGCCGCAGGCTAAAAACGGCGCCCGCCGTGTTTGTCCAGTGGACATTGCCCGTTGGTCGCCGGCGGTAATCGAGGCGCGCCGATCTTGCTTTCGGCCGCGTCTTAGGGTTTGGTTGAGGCTACCAGGTGTTTGGCTATAAATAGGGGTGTTTGGGAGAGGGTTTTGAAGCCCTTCCAACCCCGAATCGCTGCCGGATTTCCTTCTCGTCGGAGTTGGTTTTCGCCGGAGTTTGAAGGTCTCGCCGGTGTTGCTTTGGTGTGTTTTCTGAGTGCCTTTGTGAAGCTTTTGGTTAGCCTTGGAGGTTAGAAGCCAAAGCAAGTCGAAGGAGGCCGAACCGCTCGTGTTTTGGGGTGAGATTTCTCTCGTCTCTGTCGACCGTGTTCTTCACGGGGACCGCCGTGATGAATGCGGCGACCGCCGCCAAGAACGGCGACCGCCGCCAGTGCCCAGAATGCCTTCGTGGCTTTGGCTTGGTTGGTTGTCATCGTGGCGTCTTTCCTTCCGTGTTCTTTCGCCGTGTTTAGATTCGTATTGTTTATGTCGGATCTAACTCAGGGTTCCTTTTATGGGTCGACTCGAAGGTTGTTGTGCTGTCGGATCTATACCCGTGTCGAGCCGAAATCCAGTTGTCGTCCTTAGACTATTCTGCGGATTAAGGCAAGTGGCGGTTCGCTCTTGCTCATCGTTCCATATTTACATTAATTATCAGTTGTTTATCTGAGTAATTAATTTGGAATGATTACTGTGTTTGTCTGGAAATGGTTTTATAAACTGTTTTGGAAAATCATATAATAGGTTGTATATCTGTTAGAACAACGCTATTATATATATATATGTGAATTAATACAGATATTATTATAGGTCGTATATTGTTAGAACAACGCTATTTTATCTATTTCTGGCCGCGATGGCTTTGTTGCGATTGATTACTGTGTTGAACTGTTTAGTTAGCACGAGTATTCATAGGAACGCTACTGTGTATCTCATTGCGAGTGCTAGTCGTTTCTTGATAACCTGGTGGTTAGGATTTAGTTCCTACCATCCTTCTCTAATGCCGTTTGTAGGGATTTAGTTCCCGACTCCGCCTTGAGGGATTTAGTTCCCGTGGGATTTAGTTCCCGATTCGACTTTTGGGATTTAGTTCCCGAGTCAACTCTGCTTTAGGGATTTAGTTCCCGAGGGATTTAGTTCCCGAACCGACTTTAGGGATTTAGTTCCCGAGTCAACTCCGTCCATGGATTTAGTTCCTGACGGTATCTCTTTATCCCGATGGATGAGATGATTTAAAAGCCTATAACGTGATGTGGGTTTTTGGAATTAAATAAGACAAAGTGCCCCAGTGCACATAATTAATATACCTTTGGCGAGTAGTGCAGCTAAGTAAATAGTGCAGCTAGGAAAGCTCGTGTCGACTGTTGATCAGAGTACGTTCTCTTTCCAATCTGGATTCGCTGTAAGCGATGAGGTTGGTCGTGAACCGAAACATCTTAGTCAGTTTTTTAAATCGTTATGTGGTTCTGTAAGATCCAGACTTGAATGTAGTACGCTCTCCTTCCGATCTGGATTCGCTATAAGCGGTGAGGTTGGTTGTGAGCCGAAGCATCTCAGTCAGCTTTTAATCGCTGTTGTTTGATTCTGTAAACATTCCAGATTTGTCATATTTCCTTAAAGACTCATTTCTTTTGGAGTCTCTTTTCGAGTCGATTTCTGTGAAGATTAAGTCTTCCAGAATCTTCTCTTGTGCATACCTCTTGTTGTTATTCCGTGAAAGTGCCGGGTTATGTATCGTCCCTTCGGTTATTATTCGAGGGACAATGATAGTAAATGGTTACGATCACTCGAACCATTCTGCTTTGTACCCTTACTAGTCTATTCAAGTAGACTAACCCACGAACTTTGTTCTCCGCATGTGGGCTGGTGTCATCCGTTCGATTCGGCACATCAGATAGAGCGAAGATATGAGGAGACTAGATTGACTATGAAGACGACGGTTATTTTTGGATGTTTTAATAATTGCTTTTAATCAGGTTGAGATACTTGGGCAGGTGATCATTACGATCACAACCCTTTTTGTAATATCTTTTATAAGTCTTCCGTTGTACTTTGTTTAAACTCTGTGTTTGGCCTATTCGGGATTGGGATGTAATCCCGTAACTCATGTTTCATTTGATTGATGTTTTGATTTGGATACTTTGATCATTATGTATCATTGTATGCCTTAAAATTGTATTTAAACCGGTAAAGCCTTGGGTGATCTTGGTAAGGAACACTGGGATCACTGGCGGTAATACCTTTCCAAATGGGTTAAGATTTGGGGGTGTTACACTTTGTTTGTTATGTGTGGACATTATAGTTGTTAAGTGTGGACTTTATAGTCGTGTGTGTCAGAGATATTTTGGCCTTGTGAGGCAAAATGATCTCTTTATTACTCTATATGAGTTGGAATTTACCCAATACATTTAAGGTCATGACCGTTGCTTCTTATTCACCCATTAAGGATAAGACGTATTAAAGCACCTTGTTAGTGCAATTGAGTTGGACGTAATGTCGCCATATGCTGTTCTCGTTTTATTCAAGATTGTGTTGAAAGGTTTTAGATTAAATGTGGTATGGTAAAATTAAGTAAGATAAATATTGCGAGCATATAATTAATGAACCAAAGTGAGTAGTACAACTTGGAAACCGATCTTCCTCTCATTTAAGCAGGTCGTCTTTCCAATCCGAATTCGCATTATGCGATGAGGTTGGTCAGACTCAATTTTTCAATAGAGTTTTGTTATATTTGTGTGTTGATATAAAATGTTCCCAAAAGTGTCTAGATACGACCACATAGAACCTCACATTGTAACATCCCGGACATATATTAAAAGTGTCACACGCCAATGACCTCAGATCTTCATGTTCGAAATCACCCAAGACTTAACATCGAACAAAGTTTTGTAAAACGTGTAATCAAAGGATACAAATAAATCAGTAGCGAAAGCCTTTTTAAATAACAACAACTTATATAAACTCTCCATATATAGTGTGGAGATTTAGTTTTAGCAAACATTAACGAATTAAGTATAGCGGAAGACTTACTAAAACTCTAATACATAAGATTAAACCTTCCAATAGTAAATCTCCAAATATCAATTAAACCTTCATGTGTAGTATCATGGTATCCATCCATCGCCACCTTGAGTGATCCCACATTAATGATATTTGTAAAGAATTACTTGTTACAACAAGTAGATAGCCCTCATCGAGGTCAGTTAGTCGACTCATAAGAAATCTACAAGGTAACAGGTATATTGAAACATATCATTAATAAGCATGATGCATAATCATAGGTAATAACTAATCATGAGTACAAAGAGATGGACACACGCTAACGTGCAACACTTCTATCACCTCATCAAAGACGATCTACTTCAACCATATTGATTTTGGTACATCTTAATACCAAAATAAAGTATGTTCGATTCATCACCTACTTCCCAAATCATTGTACTAGGTCCTTTTAAATAATACATGTCCTCTCAATCAATTGATGCTACTTAATTATCCAAAGATCAATATGGTAAATTATATCCTATACCAAGATGTTTATTCCTTGATAATAAAATTCCCAAATCATATATAAGTACCACACGATCATTTAACCAACCACTTACCTAAGATCCTACAACCATCAATTCGAATTATCATGCACTTTCTCGACCATGAATCTTACTTTCTCATCTAAGTTCATTCAATAACCTCAACTTAGAATTTCCACTTCATTATCTATATCAAAAAATTATATCGAGTCAAGAACACAACCAACCTCACAACTTAATCTATATTTCCCAAATATAAAATATCCTCATTATCCCTCGAGTATAGAATATCACCAATATCATCGAGTTAAAAAGAACTCTAACTCCCATACTCGGGGTCTCCTTCGCCCATAATTCGGAGCGTGGTGCATCCGTGTCCTAATCACATGCAAACTCCACATGGAGGATGTCCTCACTTTTTCTTTTGATCACTTATATTAATGACAACACTTATTTTCGCAACACAAACAAGTTATTCATGTAATGTAATATACGGGTTCAAGTATATATTTTGGTAGATTCATAGGTTTTAGTTGGGTGGTTCATGAAGTTGAATTTATAGGTTCATATAATCTAAATGTGAAAAATGTGAGTTCAAGTAACAAATTTAGGAGGTTCATGAAGATGGTGTAAAAAGTTCAAGTTTCTAGTTTTGAGTTTCATATTGAATTTTGAAGGGTATATGTCTCAATTTTAAATTGAATTTATTTAACTCTAAATTGAATTTATTTATTTCCAAATAACTTCATATTTATTCAATATTGAATTTTGAAGGGTATATGTCTCAATTTTAAATTGAATTTATTTAACTCCAAATCATTCAATTTCTCAAGGCTTAACTTTAAAATGATTATTTATAGGATTAAATATCCATTAGTCGTATATTCTAAAGAATCATATCATAAATAAATTTATCCCATAATTTATTTATAGGTCTAAAAATTCCAAATCAAAATATTTTCTAAATGAAAAGTTATAATTTTAACCATTCATAAATCATAATACAAGATAATAAAATAATTTTAATTTTTATAAAATCAAATTAATCCCATCTAATTATTTAGTAATCTAGATTAATTTAATTTACCTAGATTAGGCCAAATAACAATAAATAAATATAAATCAAAATCGGACCAAACCCGATTTACCCAAAATCAACGTAGTGGTAGACGGCGGAATCTGGCGAAATTGGAGGCCGGCGGCAGAGGAACGGCTGTGGGGTGTTGGGGCTTTTGAATAAGACTTCAAAGCGGTTCCACGGGTGGTGGAAATTGCGACAAAGGAGAACGGTGGTGGTCAAATTGCTTCGATGAACAGCCGCAGCCGAGAGCTAGGGTTCGTGAGCTTCTAGGATGAAATTGGGTGATGAAACTTCAACAATTGAAGCCCTACTTATAGGGTTGGAAAGGGCTCGGAAAGATCTTCTAAACCAAATAAAGTTTCAAAGGAAACGATATCAAATTGGCTCCGATTTTGCCAAGTTTCCAAAACACGTTTTCGGTTGCCACACTTGTCTTTTATAAGGAAATTTGATTTCGTCTTTGATTTACTCCTTCCAATTCTTCCGAGAACTTGTGCGTTTCAATTAGTCCTACAAATCCCATGGGTTGGTTGGGCAAAAAAGGGCAAAAACGAGCCTAATTCTGCCATTGAAGAGGGAGCTCTAAGCTCATGGACATGGTGGTTGTTGGCTGGAGGAAGAAGAAGCCTTTTTGGCTTATTTACACACGGCCCCCCTTTTTGGCTTATTTGCACATTTTTGCCCAACTTTCTAAGGTTGTGGTAAAAGTGCCCTTATTTCACTTTTCAAATATTCAAAAAAATTACCCAAACTTATTTATTTTATAAATGTAAGTTTCTTAAATTATTTTAACCCAAAATTAATACCCAAACTTCACCCTTTTTAACACTTTGTTACTCTTAACTCAAATAATCTAGGTTAAGATTGATAAGTTATTATAAATTATAATTAACATAAGGTTAATCATAATTTAGACAATTCATAACTTATTGAGACAGCATACTTAGGGTATTATTATTTTATCCCTTCATGGATACACATAATAATTCTTATACCCTTTATTATTATATTTAAAATTCTAAACTATATTTATTGTTATACTTATTTATTTATTTCTACCATATCCCATTTGATCATTTGAATGAAATTATCTTAACCTAACTTTTGATCTTAAATTAACGAAAATTTAGATTACCTCTAATAAATTTCATAACGTTATTTTTTATATAAAATTACTATTTTACCCTTCTAATTTATGTGGGATATTACATAAACTTCTTGCATCTCCCGCAACGCCTTTGTCCGAAACGGCTAGCATCAACGGATATCTCTCTGCCACTACGGATATGCTGGCCGCTTCCCTTGTTCTTAGGTTGCTCTGATGGCAGAATGTTAACCTCGGAGGGGATTTCAACTCTCGCATATGTCTCCAAATGATGTCGGTTCGAAGTAGCACCGCTAGAAGAATCCCCACGCGTACTCAAGAAGGAGGCTTTTTTCTCCTTCAAAAGGGTTGAAAATTGTTTCAACATATCTGGCTTGTATTCTAGTAGCCCAACACAACTTTGAAAGTCAGAAATAGGGTCATTCATTAGCAACTCACTTTCTTCAATATGCATTAATTGACAACGGTATCATCGATTGTGAAGATCGGGTTTATGGTAGCATCCTTTGTCCACCGCGTAAGGACGTATTTGGTCGGGATCCTATCCGAACACAAGATCCTGAAGACAAAAATCATATGACGACAAGGCAATCAAATATGTTAAAACGTCTTACAACTACATATGAAGGCGTCGTTTGTCACCAAATGTTCCATCTCCACTACTTTTAGATCGCCTTCCTTAATGCCTTATACTTTCGTACCATTGATGTCCCACATGGAGACCATGCAACACGAGTAGCAAGAAACACAAATCTCCTTCTAAAGACGTAGAAACATAAATAGCGTGTACACCTCAGAGGCGTGTTGCTCCAAACTCAAAGGCGTCTTCAACTCTGAGACCATGTTCAAGCATTTGTGATTCAACTTTACTTGATGGTATCTCTGAGTGTCCATAGCAATGTCAAAATGCATAAAAAGCTCGACAAGGCGGTAATATATGTCATTAAAATGTCCAAAATAACTATTCACCGACTCCAAAATGGACGTAGTTCGGACCAACCCACAAATGAGGATGTCTCTGAAGTAAGTCATAATCCAGTATTGTCGAGTATCAAACATGTTTTTGAACCACCTCCGACTCAGCAATGGGTATTCCTCCAGCAACAACATTCAACGTGCCTCGAACTCTGTCGGTTCCAAATCATGGCTCCAAACGATGCTATTGAGCTTGCTCCGGAACACCTCACCTATATGAGTATCGTATTTTGCCTTCCCTGGAACTTTTCTCATGATATGTCACATACAAAGCTGATGGTGAGATCGTGGGAAAATCTACTCAATCGCACCCTTCATGGATGTGTCTTGGTCCGTCACAATAATCTTCGGCTCGTGAACCATGGCTTCCTTCAACTTTTTCAACAACCACACATACGACCTCGCGTCCTCTTTGAATATTAATCCAGCACCAAACATAACACTCGTCTTGTGGTGATCGAGGCATGTGAAAGGAAAGAAGATCAGATTGTACATGTAGCTTGTAGATAAATTCAAAATCAGTAGCAGAAAAATAGGATCACATGTATGAGAGATAGGTGCATAAGCATTAGGGAGAAGATTCATATGTTTATGTCTTAGGTTCATGGACAAGTAAAATGAAAGCAATAACTAACGGACAAATAACATCATAAGGTTCATGAAACTTCTTGTAGGTTCACAACATTTTACTACAGGTTCATGAGCAAATAAAGTAATTACACTCTGGAAATCAAGATACAAGTAGACAAAATAAAAAGGGATAAAGTGTTTATAAATGACCTATTCATACGGTAGGTCACGTCAAATGATACAACATCACCAAAGAGCAAAATGTTCTATCGCGAGACAGGATCAAACCAGAACAATCGAGACAAGCGGTCAGTGGAGTAGACGTCGTACTCAAAATTAAACGCATAGGATAGTTCCTTTTTTTGAAGAATCTGTTAATCGTCATCTGCGGATCATAACCACTTATGTAAGCCAACATATCTCGTCGGAAGTTCTTCAAGTCAAACGAAGAAGCATCAGCATGTGAGTAGCCGCCGACAATCAACTTGAATATGCCATGGGACCTCACATGACAGATTCTCGCTTTTTTGCAGCTCATAACAAACTTCGTACGCCCCACATCCATCTTCCTACACATCTTCATAAACTTTCTTTGGCTGTCGACGACGAGTTTGTGAGTATGACATTCTTCAAAGCAACTACTTTGTACCCCAGGCTGCCAACCAGATGAAGGGTGAACTTAGCCTTACAACCGACCCTATTTGACACCCTTGTACGGAGACGTTTGTTGTTTTAATTTTTCCTTGCTTGAAACATTCCCTGTTGCATAATAGATACTTCAACGAAACAACTCCATCTTTGTTATGCGAACATCCATGGAGAACATCAAATCCGCAGTCGAAAGCGTATTGCTTGTAAAACGCAACGTCTTCGTCTACCATACTAAACTTCATTCCTAACACTGGTTTTATAGAGGCAGTGCAAACTAGAACATAGTATATCGCACCACCTTGAGATAAATGAGCATCGTAGTGTGCTTGTGAATCACTCTCATCTAATGGCATCTATTCAAGACTAGGCCAGCTAGATCCATAAGATACGTCACAACCAGGTGCAACAGAGGCAGATGTAGACACTGAAAATAGAGAGACAAGATGTTAGTATTAGGTTCATAAGGTATTGAATGCAGATTCATCACTAATGAACACTAGGTTCATGAGTTGAAAAAATTGATAATGAATTGATTCTATGAATCTAACAACAATGAAATCTAGTAGCACAACCAAACAAGAGACAAGATGTTTGTATTAGGTTCATAAGAAATTGAATCAAGTTCATTACTAATGAACACTAGGTTCATGAGATGACAACTCTAATATTAAAATTAATTCTGTGAATCTATATAAAACAATGAAATCTAGTAGCACAACCAAACAAGAGAAAAAATAGTGTAGCAAAAACACATTAAACAACATAAAAATAGTAGGAAAAACAATAACAATGCAGAGAACAAACACAACAGAACCAACACAGTCGAAGGAAGAACATAACCTATATTTTTCAACAAATTCAACATCGGCGATTTTTTCTGTGCAAAATCAAATCAAGAAATCATTCAAGAAGAAGGAAGGAAGAATTAAATGGAAGGATGAATCGAAAATTCGAGCATAAACAAATCAAGGTCAAAACACTAATCCACTTACTCGAATCCAAGCCGTTTGACATAATTGACGAGTGGAATGCAAAAACAAACACAAATTAACACTTTTTAAGAGGAATCGAGCATTGAATGAATAGGAAAACCAAAGGAATTCAAGCAGAAATTGAGAGCTCAACTATGACGATTTTCGGGAAAGAGGGGCGAGAGAGAGAGAGAGCACAACCGGAGAAAGAGAGTGAAGGGCGAAAAGACAATTTTGCCCCTCCGTGTAGGTTTTAATAGAAAAAATGTCATTGCCTGTGCATCGTAGGATGAAACGGATCAACGGTGAAAACGTGATCCGCACATCCGCATCCTTAGTCTCGTGCGCATATAATCTGATTTCTTGAAGTATAACACTTAGAATAACAATTCTTTTATTTGGTAATGTAAAAAAAGGACTGAATTTGATAGCCACTCATCTGAAACGTAACCTACCAAGTCCAACGACATGTAGGATGCAAGCAGAGTTTCCAATGTTTAGTAAAATATTGATTAACTAGCATGTGTCTCCGTGCAAGTATAACCATATATTTTAAGAATGAATTTAAATTTGTTTATAGTATGTAAAATATAAAAGAAAATTATATAGGAAAATCAACATGATGTATAAGAAAGATAATTTTTTGATTGGAATAACTTATAAGGTGTATTGTATGATATAAATTGAAGGTAGATGTGTGAATTTATATCGGTAGAAGAAAAAATATAAATTAGGAATTTTATATAAGTATTAAAAATAAAACTGCACTAAAATAAAATTGCATATTGTATTCTTTATAATGGAGTTTACGGATAATCTATTCACCCTTATTAAATCATGAACACTAATTTAGTATGATAGTAATGTTTTTGGTAAGTGCATAATTATATGTATGTTGGTGGATAAACCGTATAACGTTAACTATTTACGGACTATCTATCTATATACATATCTTTATAATAGAGTTTACAGACCATTAACGTACATATTATATTATGGACACTAATTATATATAATAATAATGTTTTTGGTAAGTGCAAAATTATCATGTATAATGGGAAATATTTTACGGTAGTAATTTAAGAAATTTGTATAAATAAAATATAAAATAAATTGTAAATAGAATTAGGGTGAATAGGTAAATCTATATAATTATTTAATGACGTGGCATACTTAGATGAACGACACGTAGGAGAGATAATTATGACTTTAGTAGTAGTATATAGATATAGATGACCATATAATAAAACGGAAAAAAAATATGGAAGTAGTCCATAGAGAAATGAACAAAATTCCGAACAAAAAAAGAAGAGAAATGAACAAAAAAATATATATATATATATATAAAACCCTAACTTGGAATTGGTAAGAGAAATAGCAACCAATACCCTACCTTACTAACCCTTATACAAAACTACCCTACCCTCTTTGTTTTTTTGTAAAACTACCCCGTCCAATTTTTTTCCTTTGTTTTTTGCAAAAATACCCCCCAAACAAAAAGGTAAAATGAAATTAGACTTTTCTTTTTTTTTGGAAAACAAAATATGACATGGCACTGGTTTTGGGATTTAAAAATAAATAAATAATAATTCAGTTTCAATTTGAAATTGAAACTTGCTACAGAAACCAGATTCACTTCATCGTCATTTTGTTCCTATAAACCAGAGTTTTCAGTAGAACCCTATATCAACCACGAATCCAGCTTTCTCCTTAAGAACCCAAAATCAAACCCGCCCGAAAGGTTTCTTCTCAAGGTCCATCGTCTCCATTGTAAACTCGAAAGGTTTCTCCTACTTCAAACTCTATAATCTCTTGAAGGTCCATCGTTAGCGGGAGTCGCGCTTCTGATCCTTCCTTTGACGACGACGGGAAATTGCATGTGTTCCACCGACAGAGCCCTTCAACGTTGTTCGATCGCACTTCCGAATCATTCTCCGATGACGGCGCAAAATTGCAGGTCTTCCACCGACGACGTGCTTCAGTATCTTCCGCCGACGGCGCCAAAGTGTAGGTGTTCCACCGACGACCCCATTTGGCCCGCATTTCCGATTCATCTTCCTCTTCTGTCTATCTCGTTCGAGTCTTGGAGGTATGTCCTTCATTTTAGGGTTGTAGTCATTCAACCCCGTTTTAGGGTTGCTTGACTGTTGTTCATTGGGTTTTAGGGTTGAGTCAATGTTGTTCTTTTTAGGGTTTAGTCACTGTTGTTCTTTTGACCTGAAATGAACTGAACTTCAATGCATCGATTTATATAAACCTGTGAAAACTAGTTAGAGAAATGAGAATGTCAGATTAGTTTAATTTTTTATCACAATTGCACGAATTACCATTGGTTGAAGACTTCATGTCAGTGTTGTTCATATTTTTGTCACATGGTATAGTTATATTGTTGAAATGAACAATTACAATGTCAGTTTTGTGATACTTTGTTGTGTGTTTAAATTTAATGTTTTTATTTGTCTGACTTTATAGCTCTCTTCCTCTCGCAACTTCCTTCTCTTCTCCTCTGATCTCTACATCTCAGTATGTTCAGTTTTGTGCATAGAAAAAACTGAAATGTTGATATTCTTTGTTGTTTGTCTATGTCCACCAGGCCAACTGAAGTGTTGTAGTCGATTAAAGAATACACAGAGGAATTTGAAATGGCTAAAAAGGTAAATTTTGGTTTAGCTCATTGTGACTAGTTTTTCATATTTCACATCCTGTCATTTGTTTTTAAGTATATGTTCCTTTTGTATTTATTGACCTCATATAATTTGTATTGTTTAGGGTCATTTATTGAGATTTGAAAGGCAAAAAGTTTCAAGGCAGAGTCAACCAAAACTGTTGACGTGAAATGCTAAAAAATATTGAAAAATGTCTCTCCCTTGTGTACTGGCAGAGGATAATAGATGGTCCATTTGGACCTATTGTGAAGATGGTTCGTCGACAAACCTTTTCATGCCAGCTTGTACATTATGTTTTATTCCGTCAAGTAGAAACGAGCAACTTGTGGGAGACGTGGTATGACCTACAAGGACATCTGATGCGTTTTTCAATGAAAGAGTTCGCACTTGTGACGGGGTTAAGCTGTCGTAAAATTAATGATATGAGCTGAACCCAGATAGGAATGCCGTGAAAGAGTTATTTGATGTATAGAATTTGATTGGGTGAGCTGGAGCTCCTATTTATGCATACACAGGATGACAACCCTTTGAAATATAAGATGGCATTATTGATTATATTAGAGGGCGTCATTCTTGGGGTTGAGAAAAAAGTTCGCATAAGCACGGGTCATTCAAATTATTGACTGATATCGATCGATTCACAAAATTCCCGTGGGGCAGGGTTAGCTACATTGAAACTCACCAGGGATTGAGTTCAACGGTGAACAATAGATTGGAAACGGTACAAACAAGCAGAGACTCAAGTGCAAGGTTGGGTTACAAACTCAAGGGGTTGTCAATGGCCTTTCAGGTAACATGACAGGATGTAATGTATATAGTTTTGAAGTTGATATTGTAATTACAATATATTGATGGTTTCTTACAAGAAATAAGAATCATACTAACAAGAAAAATTGCGCTTCAGGTGAAACTGTAAAACCAATTGCTTTAGCGTTTGCACATTTGGTGAATAAGAAGGCCTATCCACGCGGTCTACGATGGTCATCTGATTCACAACCTGATGCAACGGTTGTGGAGTCTTTCTTGGGGAAGGCCACATCCTGTTTTATTCCAAATGTGGTGTTAATAGAAGAAGAAGTTGAGGTGGAGGTCTTAAAAGAATGCAAATTTGTTGGAGAAGTGAAGGACACTCACTTTGACAAGGCAGTTGAGAAATTCGAGCTAAGTAATAAGAGGTCTATCAATGGTAAAAGAAAAGGAAAGAGTGTTTCAGCCCCTGCCCCTGCTGCGAACTCCTCAGGCCTGGATGCAAGACATGTGATGTGCGCTATGAAAGAGCTTCATGAGCGTATGAGTAAGTTGGAAAACCAAGTGTAAGCAGGATTTAGTGCTATAAAAAAAACCTTGGGCATAATGGAACAGATGATGAAGAAGAGGACATTCAACAACTCAGATATCCACAACAACTCAGATGTAACAAATGATGAAGAAGAGGACATTGAACATGAGGAAGGGGAGGTAAGATAACTGTCAACAATCTCTATTCTATTTTGAGAACTTAGATTTTTATTTCCTGCAAGCTGAAGCAAAATATTTGTCGGAATGTGGAATAGGAATGTCATATTAAAAAGTTAAAATGTCAGTGTTTTTCAACTTCAGCTTAATAAGTTAGTTATATTTCAGTAAAGCTCTCTTTTTGCCAAACACTATAACAGGAATGTCATTGTAACAGAATAGAAAGTCAGTGTTTTTAAGGTGGATGGATGCATAAAGCTCTCTTTTTATCGAACTGTATTTTAAGAATGTCATATTTACAACTGAATATGTTTAGATTGATGCACCTAGTTATTATTCTTGTAAGTTAAATATAATTTTTTATTTATTGAAGCAGAATGTTATACATGATCGTGATAAGGATGTCGAAATGGATGGAATGGGGGGGGGGGGGTCTGCTTCAAATCCCCTATAGGATAACGATGATGATGGTGACATTCAAGTCGACAATGGCAATTTAGGATATGTGGTTGTTTTTTCGAAAGCAAAAGGATGATGATGATGATGATGATGTTGCACGCGAAAATGCCAAGTTACTAGTTGATGGTAGTGTTGAAAAGGAAAAGGATGATGATGGTGCAGGCGACAATAGCAAGCTACCAGCTGAAGGTAGTGTTGAAAAGGAAACAAATGATGATGGTGCAGGAGACAATGCAAGTGTAGAAAAGCAGAAGGATGATGATGATGATGGTGCAGGCGACAATGGCAAGCTATTGACTGAAGGTAGTGTAGTAAAGCAGAAGGTTGATGATGTTGAGGGTCCAGTCCAGGATGAGGGAAAATACGGAGAAACGATGACAAAAGAAGAAGCAAATATGGAAGGAGAAGAAAAGGCTTGTGAAATTGAAGAAAAAGATAAGAAAGAACGAATAGTATTCGCAAGGAAGACCCGTTCAAAAAAGAAGAAGGATGATGAAGACGGTGCAGTTCAGAATGAGAGGGAAACTAAAAAAGGGACAACAAAAGAAGTTGAGGTATGCATCAATAATTAAAGATGATGACATACTTTAATAAATCTTCCAACATCTTATTTATGAAAAAACTTATTTGCAGACGCTAGCTGTAGCGACAAAATAAGCTGAGGTGGAAGGAGACGCTACCAAAGAAACAATTGGAGTATCAACAAGAAAAACCCGCTCAAAAAAATAATAATACAACTGGTGAATAGAGGGACCGTCCTGTCAGGAAGAGAGGATTGTCCAGACAAGCTGATAATCCCAAACGATGCAAGGTTTCAACGTCCAAAGGTATCTCAGACACGACTAGATTGTGTCGTTGGTTAGACTCGAAGGAAATGTTAGGAAGTTGTCCCTCCTGTCTTGATGATATGAACGCGTGTTTGAGATGTTGTTAATTAAACCATCTTATGATGTAGTGAGGAATTTGAGTCACCAACTAGAGAACATCTACAGAAGGATTTTTTGAGAAATTGTTGCAACCAATGGGGTGGTTGAGATCTCCGGTAAGCCTCTTTCATTTTGTATATAATTTTTTGTGCAACAAGTCTTCAATTTCTGGTATGACATATTATATTTTTGTTTGCAGCACATGGACGAATGTATGTATTTGTAATAACCCCTAAAAGTCCCGAACTATCGTTTTGTATGAAAGACATAATGGGCAATTTTTGTAATATCTGTATTAATCTTTTGAACGTTTGGATATACGTTTAATGCATAAGTGGGTCTTAGGATATTTTTAGGTGCAAAATAAAGACTTAGCATGACCTTGAACGAAACCCGCGACCAAAGGACAAAAGACGTGTTTGCGGCATTTCCGCGACCGCGGAAACACTGATCTTCGTCTCCTTCGTTCTTTCCGCGTTTCGCCGGTTCGTGTGCCGCCGTTTCGCCGTTGGGGATGCCGATCGATTGGTTTTCTCGGCGTTGAACTCCCCTTTCCCTATAAATAAGGGGGCTCCCAGCACCAGATTCATCATCCACAGCTTCTCAAGCTCTTCCTCTCTCTCGATTTGTGTTTCGCCGGAGTTCTTGAGTTCGTCGGAGTCTCGTCGGAGCTATTGGTGGTCGTCGGAGTGCCTTTGGAAGCTTGGAGTGGTGGCATTGCAAGGAGGTGAAGCTATCGTCGTCGTCTTCGTCGTCGGTAAGCTTCAAAGTCGAGTTGGTGCCGTCGTCGAAAGGGAGATCCGCGACCACGGGAATTAATTCCGCGACCGCGACTCTGCCCAGAATTCCGCGACCGCGGAAGTCCAAACCGTGACCGCGGCTTGCCTTAGCAAGCGCGATCGTGGCTTGGACATCCACGGTCACGGCTTAGGCTTTGTTTCCTTTCGTCGTATCGTTTATTTACCCTCGTTCGTTTATATCGAATCTAACTTAGGGTTCCGTATTTTGTCTCGACGTCGTCGTAGGAATCTGTATTCAGATTCCAGTTTCCAGATCCCGGAACCCGACATCTTCGTTCGTCTAGATTAAGGCAAGTGGCGGTTCGCTCTTGCTTATTATTCCATATTTCCCTTGATTATCAATTAATTGATTGTTAATTAAGATGGGATAAAAGTTGTTGTTTTCCGTTTGGGAACAGATTTAATTAAATAATGTGTTTAAAATATGAGTTTATAATAGGTTGTATATATTGCTAGAAACAATGCTATTATATAGTCTTATATGTTAGTACTGTAATGAATTTTGGTGTGAATTTAAATGTAAACTTAAATGCTAGATTAGCACGAGTATTCGTAGGAACGCTAACTCCTTACGAGGATTTAGTCGTTTCTTTATAACGTCGGTGTTAGGAAGTAAGTGCCCTAACACTCTTTTGGTCATGACCTACCCCTATCTAAATATAGGGGTGGTGCACTCAGGTGGTGCCAATATTCGGGATGTATTCCTAATCTTAAGGGATTTATTCCCAATGTCTCATTACGAGATGTGAAATTAAAAGCTTCAACGTTAACATGCGCTTTGGAAGTAAATAAGATAAGTGTGGTTATGCACATAATTAATAAACCCTCGGGCGAGGAGTACAACGTGGAAACCGCCCGGACTCTTGCTAGAATAAGTCTTCTTTCCAATCTGGATTCGCATTGCGCGGTGAGGCTGGTGGTTGACCCAAATTGTCAAGGTCGTGTTTTAAAAGTTGTGTGAAAACTTAACGTTCCCAAAACATTTGTCATACGTTTCCCATAAGACTCAATTCCTTTGGAGTCTTCTTTTCAGTGCATGTCAAATTCTAATCATTCCATGAAAGTTTCGGGTTATGTATCGTCCCTTCGATTATTATTCGAGGGACAATGATAGTAAACGGTTATGATCACTTGAACCATTAATCTGTTTGTACCCTTGCATAGTCTTTCATTAGACTAACCAACCGGGTTTTATTCCTTGCATGGTTGGCTGGTGTCATCCGTCCTATACGGCACATCAGTGATTGGTCCCCAAGGACTTGAAGTAACCAATCGAAGAAGAGGCTTACAGTTGAAGACTTAAGTGTGAGTGTTTTAAGGTTGTTAAGTATTACTTTAATACATATTCCTATAACCTAGTCATGTAATAGGATTTCTTATAAAAGTCTTCCGTTGTAATTTCACTCTGTTGTAAAATCGTCATTCTCATTTAATGAGAGATCTTTTAATAAAAGGTTGAGTTTCATTTTAAATGTCTTCCGCTGTTAAATCTTTCGTTATTTAATATACCTATTTAAAGCTTAATTGTTCCGATTAAAGCCTAGGGTGACTTTGGACAGTAACGTCTGAGGTCACTGGCGTGTGGCACTACCGACATAAGTCGGGTGTGTTACAATTATGGTATCAGAGCAATGGTTTTAAAATTCTTGCCCTATTGTTAGGTTTGAGAATTTTTGAAAATTAATTTCGAAACTATTTTCGACCTATTTTCTTGTATAAAAAAAAAATCAAGAGTTTTAATGTTAGTACTAAATTTAAGATTTTCAAATTGCTTAAGGTTTATGAAATTTAAAAGTAATAGAGTCCTAATATTTATTGAATAAAATAAGGTTCAAAATTGTGTTAAAATTAATGTTTAAACTCTCTTGTGTTAAGCATTAATTTTCATAGTACTTTTATAAAATCATATTATAAACGTTTAAAAATTAAGTTATGTTATAACTTCAAAAGGTGTGGTTTGGATTTCGGTAAGAGTTTACAAAGGAATAATAATGTCTTTATTTCAAGGAAATAACTATATAATAATTTTGCCAAGTTAAGTATAAAGGTATTATACGTATAAGTATAAGGTTTAACAATAAGTGGTTTTTTCAAACTTCTGCAAGCTTCGAGTTGTTACTTATTCCTTAGATCCATTCTTAGGGATAGTGTCTCTCCTTAGGTTTAATGTCATTTAAAGGTTGACAATTCTCCTAATGTATCCATTCTCAAAGTAAAGGGAAGAGGATCGTTTTACGGTTAATAGTGGAGGGTCAGTCAGACTGATATAAAGTTATTAGTTTGGACCTTATAATTCGTATCATAACGTGATTGACTAAGTGTCATGTGCAAATCGGAAAAGTTCTAAACTGACGTTATGGTTCATCAACAGATGGTGAACACAAGAAACACAATCCGTGCCGGAGCTGGGCCGAGTAACAACCCAAGGCGGAATATGAGAAACGCCGCTAATCAAGGGGATGAGAGCGAGTATGTCTCTCACAATAACCCCGCAGGCATTGGCCAAGTTCAGGCTAAACCTCAGGTGGTGTTCGATGCTACGGCCATAGAGGCCATTCGTGGGATTGTTATGTAGGCGGTTACCGATATAATTCGGTCAGTCGCACCACAAGCACAAGGTGGTCCAGTTCCTCAGGTTATTTCTGAATTTGAGGAGCCAGTGGATCATGTACCTCAGGTCGATGCCATCAGGAACAGAGGAAATTACGGTCGAACCGTGAAGGCCATAAACTCAATGAGGCCTGACAGTTATGACGGTACTGGAGAACCAGTCAGAGTAGTGTATTGGTTCTCGCATATGGAACGACTGTTTAGGAATGTCGAGTGCACTGAGGCTGAGAAATTGCACATCGCCTCCCTTCAACTTAAGGATGTGGCTAGCGAATGGTGGGAGAGCGCTGGTTTAGCTGATCATCTCGGGCTGAACTAGGGTATGTTCAAAACAAAGATGACTGACCGTTTCTTTTCCCGTGCTATGAGGAAGGAAAAGCATAAGGAGTTCATTTACCCTAAGACCGATGGGTTGAAGGTGACTGAGCTTGCAGCCAAGTTCAATCACATGTTGCAATATGTTGGTCCGGAAGTGTCGAGTGAAGAACAAAAGATCTGGTACTTCCACGGATGGATGAACCCAGAAATCAAACCTCTAATGGTGCATCACGGTTGTTCTACGTTAGAGCAATATATGGATACGGCCTACAAAATAGAGGCCACACTGGAAGAATCCGCCCGAAAGCGGGAGAAACAAAATAAAGAAAGGGGTGGGCAACAGGATCGCCAGGTTGGTACATTCAAGCGACCGGCATCGCCCACCAAGTTTGAGAAGTCTGGTCGTGCTAAGACCGAGATGACTCAGGCTGACTCCTCCAGAGGCTCAGGTTGGAGTAGCGAAGTGATTCAATGCCACAACTGTGGTGAAGCTGGGCATAAAAGTTTTAATTGCCAAAAGGAGAAGCGGGTATGTTACAATTGTGGGAAGGGAGGCCACATGAAAACATATTGTAGACAGAAGGGTCAAGGACCAACGCAATCATATCAAGCCTCAAATGTTGGCAATGGGCGGAACCCAAAGCCAGAGGTGTCTGCTCCTGAGCAATCTATTGCTCGTAATAAAGGCAAGGCGCCTATGGAGTCTTCGGGTCAGGGGCAGTGAGTCTTCATGATGCGTCAATCCAATGAGAATGAGACCCTGAACGAGTAGTTGTATTTTTGTTGAGCCTTTTTAAGAATAAGGAGCGATGGCTTGTGTCCATAGTCTCCATAGTTTAGTAATTTGTATGTTCGACTTTCTGTCAGTTGTTTTAATGTAATGTTTCGAATAATAAAGAAGTGTTTCCTTGTTTAGCAAATTACGAAATTCGTTACTATTGCAAGTTGTTGTGCATATGAGAATCCTTGAGTGCCAAAAATAGTACATGTCATGTGTTGATAAAGACTGACTGGACTCATAAAGGATAGTGTTGGGTGGGACACGTGTGGTTGTTCCCTACCTTGTTAGCGCTAGTTTCGAGGTCGAAACTATTCATAAGAACCCCTCTACTTTTCGGGAATAATGTCAGGTTGGGCATTGACGTTAATTGTTCCCTTCGCTCGAATTTATGAGCATCGTCTCAAGAGGATAATGTTGTAAGGATTCCTTGCTAGAAGGATTTGGTGTGTGTAGTATTGCTCTGTGGAGTTTGAGGCTATTCCTCATGTGTATACTCTGAGCATTAGATGGGGTGAGTTGTATAAATTATATATTTAAGGGAATAAATGTATAAGAGAGATATTTCATAAGAGGTCGTCTTCTCTAAGATGATCGTACTCTAATACAATCTTGAGTAAACCTTAGAACCCAAGAGCTATGTGTATGAGGTTTATAAACGAGTGTGTCCACTATGGAACCAATGTTAAAAGTTTTTGGAAAAGTTAAGTGTGCGAAATCATAAGATTTAATTTGGAAGACCTATTCGAGGTTTCGTTGTGAGGTATTCTTAAGGCAATGATATAATGAGATGATGATATAAGAAGTGTTAAGGTGATTAAGTCTTGGGTAAATAGTAAATATCAGTAAAGCAAAAGGGTGCTTGATTTGGGATAATAAGTCGTGTGAGGACGACTGGTTGTTTAAGGACTTATGATTGAATAACAAACTCAACCGGTAAGAGTTGTTATGATTTTGGTGGATCAATATTGTGGCATAAAGTAAGTATGTGGATGTTATCAACTAGACTTGAGGAAAAGTGACCTACGTCTATTCAGGTGATCGTATGACACGTTTGGGTAAAACAAGGTTATGATCTTGTGGAATGGATTATTAAATCATGTTGAGATAAACAAACATAGGATGTGGTGTGATTAATTGTGGAAATTAAGGGAGCATATGCGGAAAGATTTTGGGTTAAGATATGGCACAAGGGTCAAATTTAAATAAGGTAAATAATGAGATAGATGAGGTGCATATGTAAAGAGTAAGCTGGTATGACAATTGGAGGTACTAAGTTTGGGGTATAAGTGAGTTCTATGTATGTACTTTGAGGACCTGATCATCGAAAGGAAGTTAGTAGGGAAATGTTGTATTCTTCTGCTGGAGGACATCAAAATCTTTATGATGAATAGGGCATAAAAGCAAGATTATATTGGAGACTATAATGGATACTCGGTTTAAGGTAATCATAATCGTGTGGATGATCATATCGATTCCAACGAGGGTAAGGACCGAAGGCAGTATGTAGTAGGTGGATTCATGATCGAATAAATAGTTCGACTTTGGTGATATAGAGTACGAAGACCAAATTTATTTAAGATATCAACTTAAGGAAGATACGGTATGAATGTTGAGAGTGGTTTATAAAGAGAAAAGTTGAAAGAGAAATATGTGTTCTCATGCTTAAGATATAACAAGTCTATTGCGATGATTTTGGAGACTATTACCCTAAGATAATTATGACCTTGTGGAGATAGTCACGATTTATTACAGGTGTAGCACATGGAGATAAGATATGAAAGATAATGGTATGGTTGAGAAAACATATCGTTTTCCTAGGAGCAATTTCAAGGATGAAATGGTTAAGGATATTAAGTTCAGGTAGTGAGGTTAATGGTGGAACCGGTCCCTTTACCTTAGTGATGTTAGTTTCGGGGTCGAAACTATTTTTAAGGGGGTAGTATTGTAATACCCCCAGGATTTCCATAAGGGTGATACGGTAAATGTATATTGGTGAAAACAAGGTTATAAAATTCCCTTAAGTTATGAAAGGTCTAAATTATGGTTAACCATACGTTAACTGTAATTGGAACCAACTTATAAATTTTAACTTAGAAATGCTTGAACCAATTTACAAAGTGTTAAATGGGTTAGGCATGGTTAAACTTATAAGGTTGGCTAACTTAAAATAAGGTCGCTTCTCCGAGCTGTATCGGCCAAGTTTCGGGGTCGAAACTTCTTTTAAGGGGGTGGTATTGTAATAACCTCTAAAAGTCCTGAACTGTCGTTTTGTATGAAAGACATAATGGGCAATTTCTGTAACCTCTATAATCTCTGTATTAATCTTTTGAACGTTTGGATATACGTTTAATGCATAAGTGGGTCTTAGGATATTTTTAGGTGCAAAATAAAGACTTAGCATGACCTTGAACGAAACCCGCGACCAAAGGACAAAAGACGCGCTCACGGCATTTCCGCGACCGCGGAAACACTGTTCTTCGTCTCCTTCGTTTTTTCCGCGTTTCGCTGGTTCGTGTGCCGCCGTTTCGCCGTTGGGGATGTCGATCGATTGATTTTCTCGGCGTTGAGCTCCCCTTTCCCTATAAATAGGGGCTCCCAGCACCGTATTCATCATCCACATCTTCTCAAGCTCTTCCTCTCTCTCGATTTGTGTTTCGCCGGAGTTCTTGAGTTCGTCGGAGTCTCGCCGGAGCTATTGGTGGTCGTCGGAGTGCCTTTGGAAGCTTGGAGTGGTGGCATTGTGATGTGACCCTGCCTCCCATGACGGCCCAAGACAAGGAAGAAGCCATGAGCCTACGCTCAGAGGGCCCAGTGACAAGGTCTAGGTCCAAAGCCATCTCTGCCGCCGCCGCGTCACTTGTCGCACGCGTCGTCGCTGGCCAAGGAAGCCCAGACGAAAACCCAAGACTCGTCGTCCTCTCCACCATCGGCTTTGAAACAACGCATTCTTTAGAGACAACATCGCGTGCACCCAATCGCGAGGCCATAGACCCTTAGTCGATGTTCCTCGCGGTGTTTGTACTCATTCAACGCGTCATTTTCATAGTTTCGAGACATTTTCTATATTTAGTATTTATAGCGTTTTAGATAGTTTCTATTTATAGCGTTTCTATCTTTTAGGGTTTGTGCCTTTTGCATGCTTGCATGGGCTAGCCCTTAGGCTCGTTTCGGCCCAAGCCCATTAGGTCTTGGCCGAGATACATTGGCTACTTAAAGCCTCCCTTGTTATTGTTATTTCTTACGTTCAATTTTAATCAAGGTTTCAAGTAGAGTGTTTATCCTCCTTCCCTTGATTGGACATCACCCTCTATCTTCACATCCCCATTCCCTCCGCCACCGACGCTACGGCAACCGCTTGATTCTTCAAGCCAAGTCTTCCTTTGCATCTCCCTTCCTCCGCAGTCGATGCTACGACACCCAAAGACTTGTCTTTTCAAGTCATCTATCCCTCATCACATCGCTTCCGCCACCGCTATCTATTCATCCCATTCATCACTTCCACCGTTTCCATCAGAATAACCATCGCGATCTCCCGCTCGCGAACCATCACCAATACCGCGTTCCACGGCAGATTTGCCAGTACCGAGTGACTTCCCAACCAAGACTAGATCCAAAGGTGTCACCTTGACAATTCGACTTGTCATCGGAGGCAAGAACACATCAATTGGTATCAGAGCCCAGCAATCTTGTAAGTCACGAACTCAAGTTTGCATTTTGTTCACAATTTTTCTTGACCCCCATCATTTGCTTTCATAAAATATCACGAGAAAAGAAGAGAAAAACCAAAAAATTTCCATATTTGCAACACCTTCGGTTTCTACAAGATCCTATCTTGGCCGAATTTTTTTTTCTTGTTCCCTAAGTTTTGGTGTGTTAGGTAATTTGTTATCTTGCATGCTAGAATATTTTGTTTCCTTATTTCATGCATCGATAGAGTTTCCTTGTTTGCTAGATATTGCTTTTTAGGTTGTTAACCGAATTTCCTTATATAAGATATCATCAAATCTTATCTTCTCTTTCTTATCTCTAAGATCACACTTGTGATATTCTTGTTACTTAGACCTTTTTATTTTTGTTTCCTTTTGCAAATCCGAAAAGATCAAAAGATAAGATCTCGGATATAAAATTTTAAAAAAAATGATATCCAAAAGATATTCAAAAAAAAAAGTTTCCAAAGTTAGGTAAAGCCAAAATAAGACAACCCTAACCCACTCTCGGTCTAAGCTCATCTTCTCAACCTCTCCACCGTCTAGGTCAAGCTTCCTAGAAGGTACTTTCTTGCTTTTTAGGTTACTTTGTTTACGTTTGTTTTAGGGTTTCAACTTGTTCTTGTTTGTTTGATTGCAACTTGCTTGATACACCATCTCTTGTCAAGCCAAGCCGCCCTCACGACAAGCCCAAACTAGCCCTACCTACGTGAACTTTGTGAGTTGACTAGTGATTTGCTTGGTTGTTGTTATTTGTTGTCTTTTGGTTCATTTTTACTCCCATGTCTGGTCGTCTTGTTATAGGTACCATGCCGATTGGACACAGTGAAGATGAATGCGACGTTGACAACACCAACCCCCAACAACCGCCGTTGGTGCAACAACACCAACCACCTCTCGACCCCCCACAACACGAACCACTCCTTGAGTTGTCCGAGGAGCAACAATTGATTCAAGCTCTTCGACAAGAGAATACAGCCTTAAGAGCACAACAACGCGTGGCACCCATCGTGCCAACTCCAACTCCTCTGAGTGCCATGGACGCGCCGACTCAACCTAGAGCCACCGACGCGGGTCCATCAAACACAAGAGTCGACAAAGGCAAAGGAATCATGCCTTTGACATCTCATCATCAACCACAACTCAATCGTATGCAGAGTGTCATCGAGAGTCGCCAAGGCTTCGTTTCCCAAGCGGACCGCTACGTGCCCAGAGCCACAACCGCTGGCTTCGATAATGGCTCCGACTACGACCGCGACGCCGTGGACACTCAAGGTGAGTATTCTGAACCATACAACTTTGATGATCGCTATGCCTCTAGGAGAACCCAAAGACGCATACCGGGCTCAGCACCACGCGAAGGCCGCCCTCGACGAACCGAGCAAGCCGACGCGATGCCAAGGAGACCCAGTCGCCGACCAAGTGGGCATACACGACGCGATGAGACTAACTTGAGGACACCAACTACACAGCCCTGGAGCCATGATGTACACGATCACCTTCGACACCAGAGTGTTCGAACGCCGCATTATGGATCTGATGGCTACGCGTCGATCACACCAAATGTCCACGACGAATTCGACGAGTATGACGACGAAGAGATCGCAGACTCAGGTATGGTCAACCCTAATTTTTTTCACCCCCCTCTTGGAGATCCACTTGAATTTCAGGATCGCCCTTCGGATTGGATACCTCCACCGCGTCTCCAGCCCCAAGGAGAACGCGTTCGTGACATTAGCGGCGAGCTCCGCGATGTTATGCCAAGAGACATTCGACGCGACAACTACGATGTCCGGCCGTGAAGACATCAACGCGATGACGCCTACGTGCCCAGGGATGAGTTTGTCTGCGAAGATCGCCAAGAACGCGATAGACGCCAGGTTGGACGTGATAGACCACATGGAGTGCGCGCCTTTGAGAACCCTCTCTACGACGCCGCGCCAAACAATGCGTTCAACCAAGCACCTGCCCAGCCTCGATTCCAACGACACCAAGTCAAGGTAAAAATCAAGCATTTTTATGGTGAATACAACCCCTCTATTTTTCTTGAATGGGTGCAGGCTACGGAGTACACACTTCGATATTGTCGAGTGCCCCTTGAGGAGCATGTCGATGCCGCGACACTTAATTTCCGAGGAGCCGCGCGAGTATGGTGGCATCGCTTCGAGGATGACTGCGTCCGACGCCATAGGACAAGGGTCACGGAGTGGCACCAACTCGTGTACGTGATGACAAAGAAATATGTGCCTCCAGACTATAGGAATCAAATGCGACTGGAGATAGCCATGGCTCGCCAAGGGTCAATGTCTCCACTCGAGTTCTTTTCCAAGCTTGAAGACATGTATTACAAGGCCAACATCTCCGTTGCACCATCGACATTGAGGACGAAATTCTTGAGTGGCTTAAACACCAACATCCGTGATCAACTCGAGATTTTGCCCATCAAAGATTTGAACACCCTCACACATACGGCGATGCAAATTCATGCACAAATCTCTCGCCGGAAGTCTTACACTTATCCAAGTGGCCAACAAAGGTATGCTTCTAACCCTAGTGGTTTATCTTCTACTAACCCTCGCCCTAGTGCCTCTCCCACAGTCGCGTCTAGCCAAGCAACCAAGGCGAAGCCTTCGACGCCGAGCACCACGCCGCGCCAGACCCTGCCCAGACAACCCCCAGTGGGCACAGATCACGCGCGCGACCTCGAATGCTACAAGTGTGGTGGACGAGGCCACTACAAGAAAGATTGCCCCAATGCTCGCAAGGTGTTGTTCTCCGCCGCCGCCGCCGGCTACGAGTCCTGTGATGATGAGGAGGCCACACTTGACGCGATCGATGAAGGCAACAGAGAAGAGGACGAAGATGCTTATGACTGCGAACCTGCTTCTCTACACGCGGGAACACCATTGAGCTTGGTAACGCGTCGTCTCCTCACAGTCAAGGAAGCAAGCCTACGCGACCAAAGGGAGAATTTGTTCCACACAAGAGCTCTCGTCCAAACGGCTTCCTTGAGTGTCATTGTTGATGGAGGATCATGTGCTAACATTGTCAATGAGAAGGTCGTGACACACTTCAAGTTGCCCACGATGCCTCATCCCCAGCCTTATGCCCTCCAATGGATATCATCTAGTCCAGGTAACACAGTATCTTGCCAATGCTTAATTTCATTTTCCATAGGCCAATACTGTGATTCAGTTTTATGTGATGTCATTGCAATGGACGCCACCCATATTTTGCTTAGGCACCCATGGCAATTTGACAGGCGCGTGCTCAATGATGACTATTTGAACACTTATGTGTTCAACTACCACAGGAAGCGCGTCACTTTGCATCCAATGTCTCCCCATGAGATCTTACAGGACCAGGTTGAACGCGATCGCCAGAAAGCCATAGAGGTCGCGTCTACTAGGTCAAAAGAGTGTCCAGAGGCACTCCAGAGGCCAAACTCCTCCAAAGCTGGCAAAATGTCATCTCCACCAGGCACTGATAGGAATACGCACAACGCCATAGCTGGGACACCAAGTGCCCCACAGAATTCGAGTAGTGCCTCACCATCGATAAAGTTTGCCGCGCCGTTGCCGAAGACGTCTCCTTTGCAAGGAAAGTGTGCAACGTGTGCTTTTAGCCAGGCCTAGTGACCTCACTGCGTGTTTAATGGCAAAGCTCCATGTTTTCTGCTTGTGCCAACTCCATGCATCCCTGAGACGTCGAACACCACGTTTGTGCCGCCAGTCATCGCGACCTTGCTCGTCGCATTCGATGATGTATTTCCTGATGAGTTGCCATAAGGTTTACCTCCACTGAGAGGCATTGAGCACCAGATTGACCTTGTACCAGGTGCTTCCTTGCCCAATCGCGCTGCATATAGAGTTGGCTTAGAAGAGACCAAAGAGCTATAGCGCCAAATGCAAGAGTTGTTGGATCGCGGCTACGTACGGGAATCTCTCTCCCGTGTTTTGTGCCTGTGATCCTTGTGCCCAAGAAAGATGGCACATGGAGAATGTGTGTTGACTATCACGCGATAAACCAGATCACCATCAAGTATCGGCATCCTATTCCACGCCTTGACGATATGCTTGATGAACTTCATGGCGCCACACTTTTCTCCAAGATAGATTTGAAGAGTGGTTATCACCAGATCAGGATGAAAGAAGGTGATGAGTGGAAGACCGCGTTCAAGACAAAGTACGGGCTCTACGAGTGGCTTGTCATGCCATTTGGGCTCACAAATGCGCCCAGCACCTTCATGCGCGTGATGAACCACGTCTTGAGGACATTCCTTGGCAAGTTTGTCGTCGTTTACTTCGATGACATCCTTGTGTATTCACGGAGTCTGGAAGAGCATGTCGATCACCTTCGACTTGTGCTCGAATGCCTTCGACGCGAGAGCCTGTTTGCCAATCTGGCCAAGTGTAGTTTTTGCTCCGCATCCACAAATTTTCTGGGCTACGTCGTGAGTATTGATGGTCTACGCGTCGACGAGGCAAAGATCGCGGCCATCAAAGAATGGCCAACTCCGACGATGCCGACACAGGTGCGAAGCTTTCTAGGCCTCGCTGGATTTTATAGGCGCTTTGTTAGAGATTTCTCCTCCATTGCCGCGCCATTACATGAGTTGACGAAGAAGGGAAGCACAGTTGTCTGGCTTGAGTCCCACGAAGAGGCCTTCTCGGCCTTGAAGCGGGCCTTGTGCAACGCGCCATTACTCCAGCTTCCCGACTTCGCGAAGACATTCGAGGTGGAGTGTGATGCCTCAGACATATGCATTGGTGGTGTGCTACACCAAGAGAAGAGGCCCATTGCATATTTCAATGAGAAGCTCATTGGGGCCATGCTCAATTACCCCACCTACGACAAAGAGTTATATGCCTTAGTACGTGTGCTAAAGACATGGCAACATTACCTTCGGCTGCGTGAATTTGTCATCCACAGCGACCACGCAGCCTTGAGCTATTTGAAGAGCCAAGCCCACCTCAATCGCCGCCATGCGCATTGGGTGGAATTTCTTGAGACATTTCCTTATGTCGTGGTTCACAAGAAGGAAAGGAGAACATTGTCGTTGACGCGTTATCTCACAGGTACGTTCTCTTGACTCATGTGCAAACTAAAGTTTTGGGTTTTGCTTTGATTAAAGAATTGTATGCTAGTGATCCTTTCTTTGCACCTATTTTAGAGCATTGCCTGAGATCGCGTGAGTTTGAGTCCTATTTCCTTTCTGAGGGTTATTTATACAAGGCTAGTCGTCTTTGCATCCCTAGGTCATCCATTAGGATCCTTTTGATTCAGGAAGCACACGAAAGTCGCGGACATTTTGGGATTAGTAAGACATTGGCCGCGCTTCGAGAACACTTCTTTTGGCCTAAGATGACCCACCAAGTGACTAGGTTTTGTAGAAGTTGTGTGACTTGCTAGAGAGCCAAAGCTAGGTCTAGTCCTCACGGCCTCTACACTCCTTTGCCCATACCGAGTGCCCCCTAGGAAGATTTGTCTATGGATTTCATCACGGGTTTGCCCCTCTCTAGACGAGGTAAAGACTCTATTTTTGTGGTTGTAGATAGGTTTTCTAATATGGAACATTTTATTGCTTGTAAGACAACTCATAGTGCTAGTGAGATTGCCGATCTATTCTTTGAGCATGTGGTGTGTCTTCATGGAGTCCCGTGTACCATAGTGAGTGATAGGGATTCTAAGTTCGTTGGTCATTTTTGGAGAACTCTTTGGGGTAAGCTAGGAACCAAACTCCTATTTTCCACTAGCTACCACCCCCAAACCGATGGCCAAACAGAGGTCACGAATAGAACCCTAGGAGCCCTCCTTCGCGCAATGCTTAAAGCCAACCCTAGGCGTTGGGAGGACTTACTATCACTTGTTGAGTTTTGTTACAATAGATGCAGGCACACGACGACCAAGTTGACACCGTTCGAAGTGGTGTATGGCATGAACCCCTTGACACCACTAGATTTGTCGCCGCGACCACTCCGTGACCCAGTTCATGTCTCCGCCGCCAACCGCGCCGAGCAAGTGCAGGAGCTTCATCAACGCACCAAGGAGTAGCTGGAGAGGAGGGCCACGCAGTATGCCTCGCAGAAGAATTCTGGCCGCCGCCGCGTCGTCTTTGCCCCCGGAGACCTTGTCTGGGTGCATATGCGAAAGGAGAGATTCCCCGTGCGGCGCAAGCACAAATTGGCACCACGTGGAGATGGACCCTTCCGCGTGATCAAGGCCTTAGGGGAAAACGCCTGACAACTCGAGCTCCCACCAGATTTTGGAGTCCACGCGTCCTTCAACATCGCGGACTTGATACCATATGTTGAGCCTGAGTTTGATGATGGTGAAGCGAGGATGCTTCACAGCCAAGTGGGGGAGGGTGATGTGACCCTGCCTCCCATGACGGCCCAAGACGAGGAAGAAGCCATGAGCCTACGCTCAGAGGGCCCAATGACAAGGTCTAGGTCCAAAGCCATCTCTACCGTCGTCGCGTCACTTATCGCACGCGTCGTCGCTGGCCAAGGAAGCCCAGACGAAAACCCAAGACTCGTCGTCCTCTCCACCATCGGAATTGAAATAACGCGTTCTTCAGAGACAACATCGTGTGCACCCACTCGCGAGGCCATCGACCCTTAGTCGTTGTTCCTCGCGGTGTTTGTACTCATTCAACGCGTCGTTTTCATAGTTTTGAGACATTTTCTATATTTAGTATTTATAGCGTTTTAGATAGTTTCTATTTATAGCGTTTCTATCTTTTAGGGTTTGTGCCTTTTGCATGCTTGCATGGTCTAGCCCTTAGGCTCGTTTCGACCCAAGCCCATTAGGTATTGGCCGAGATACATTGGCTATTTAAAGTCTCCCTTGTTATTGTTATTTCTTACGTTCAATTTTAATCGAGGTTTCAATTAGAGTGTTTATCCTCCTTCCCTTGATCGGATGTCACCCTCTATCTTCGCATCCCCATTCCCTCTTCCGTCGACGCTACGGCAACCGCTTGATTCTTCAAGCCAAGTCTTCCTTCGCATCTCCCTTCCTCCGCAGTCGACGCTACGACACCCAAAGACTTGTCTTTTCAAGTCATCTATCCCTCATCACATCGCTTCCGCCACCGTTATCTATTCATCCTATTCATCACTTCCACCGTTTCCATCACAATAACCATCGCGATCTCCCGCTCACAAACCATCACCAACACCGCGTTCCACGACAGATTTGCTAGTGCCGAGTGACTTCCTAACCAACACTAGATCCAAAGGTGTCACCTTGACAATTCGACTTGTCATCGGAGGCAAGAACACATCACATTGCAAGGAGGTGAAGCTATCGTCGTCGTCTTCGTCGTCGGTGAGCTTCGAAGTCGAGTTGGAGCCGTCGTCGGAAGGGAGATCCGCGACCGCGGGGATGAATTCCGCGACCGCGGCTTGCCTTAGCAAGCGCGATCGTGGCTTGGACATCCACGGTCACGGCTTAGGCTTTGTTTCCTTTCGTCGTATCGTTTATTTACCCTCGTTCGTTTATATCGAATCTAACTTAGGGTTCCGTCTTTTGTCTCGACGTCATCGTAGGAATCCGTATTCAGATTCCAGTTTCCAGATCCTGGAACCCGACATCTTCGTTCGTCTATATTAAGGCAAGTGGCGGTTCGCTCTTGCTCATTATTCCATGTTTCCCTTGATTATCAATTAATTGATTGTTAATTAAGATGGGATAAAAGTTGTTGTTTTCCGTTTGGGAACAGATTTAATTAAATAATGTGTTTAAATATGACTTTATAATAGGTTGTATATATTGCTAGAAACAACGCTATTATATAGTCTTATATGTTATTACTGTAATGAATTTTGGTATGGATTTAAATGTAAACTTAAATGCTAGATTAGCATGAGTATTCGTAGGAACGCTAACTCCTTACGAGGATTTAGTCGTTTCTTTATAACGTCGGTGTTAGGAAGTAAGTGCTCTAACACTCTTTTAGTCATGACCTACCCCTATCTAAATATAGGGGTGGTGCACTCAGCTGGTGCCAATATTCGGGATGTATTCCCAATCTTAAGGGATTTATTCCCAATGTCTCATTACGAGATGTGAAATTAAAAGCTTCAACGTTAACATGCGCTTTGGAAGTAAATAAGATAAGTGTGGTTATGCACATAATTAATAAACCCTCGGGCGAGGAGTACAACGTGGAAACCGCCCGGACTCTTGCTAGAATAAGTCTTCTTTCCAATCTGGATTCGCATTGCACGGTAAGGTTGGTCGTTGACCCAAATTGTCAAGGTCGTGTTTTAAAAGTTATGTGAAAACTTAACGTTCCCAAAACATTTGTCATACGTTTCCCATAAGACTCAATTCCTTTGGAGTCTTCTTTTCAGTGCATGTCAAATTCTAATCATTTCATGAAAGTTCCGGGTTATGTATTGTCCCTTCGGTTATTATTCGAGGGACAATGATAGTAAACGATTACGATCACTTGAACCATTCTATTTGTACCTTTGCATAGTCTTTCATTAGACTAACCAATCGGGTTTTATTCCTTGTATGGTTGGCTGGTGTCATCCGTCCTATACGGCACATCAGTGGTTGGTCCCCGAAGACTTGAAGTAACCAATCGAAGAAGAGGCTTGTAGTTGAAGATTTAAGTGTAAGTGTTTTAAGGTTGTTAAGTATTACTTTAATACATATTCCTATAACCTAGTCATGTAATAGGATTTATTGTAAAAGTCTTCCGCTGTAATTTCACTTTGTTGTAAAATCGTCATTCTTATTTAATAAGAGATCTTTTAATAAAAGGTTGAGTTTCATTTTAAATGTCTTCCGCTGTTAAATCTTTTGTTATTTAATATACTTATTTAAAGCTTAATTGTTCCGATTAAAGCCTAGGGTGACTTTGGACAGTAATGTCTGAGGTCACTGGTGTGTGGCACTACCGACATAAGTCGGGGGTATTACAGTATTATCTTGGTTGTCGTGTGCGTGACAAACCAGTGGCAATATTGGACACCTATTTTCAACGGAACTTGGACAAGGAAATGAAGAGATGGTTGTCAGATAAGGAAAATTATGTTGTTGACCCATCTAAGATGAGATATCTGTGTGGGGAATTGCCTTCACTTTATGGGAAGGATTGGAAGGACGTGGATCGTATATACCTCCCCTTCAATTTCAAGGAGAAACATTGGGTACCTCTGGAGATACCACTGAGTAAGTGGTTTGTCACTATATACGATCCCGACGTCAATTTGTTCAAATTGTCGGACGTCTATAGGTTCCTTGTAGAGTTGACATTTATTCTGCCTACCATGATAGCATAGTATGAGCCCTTGGCAACAATTTATGATGATAGGGGGGGAACCCCTAAATGTGACTCGTGTACCTATATTGGAGAGAAACAAGAGAGGGTAAGTTGTTTACATCAATTGTTCAATATTTGGTGTGAAATTGGTTATCATATTTGGAAACCAACTACATTTTTTACTTGTGCAGGGGCGATTGCGGCGTCTTCACAATCAAGTACATAGAAATGCTAAGTTCCGGACGTCAAAACATCGTGAACGTGGGTGACAAATTTGTGGATCACTATAGAAAAAGGATAGCCGTTATTTTCAATATGAAGTGGTTTGACTAGTGAAGGATATCTTATTCACTTTCATGTAATGTTTGGGGTAGTTGGGATAATGTAGTATGATTCTTATTCTGTAGTTTTTGCTAGAATTGACTTGTCTTGGTGACAATAAGTTGTGTTTAAATTAATTTGGAAATCTAGCAAAATTGGTTGTTGCATTTCTTCTTGGCTAGATGTAGCTATAAATTTTCGTTGTACATGCATACTTCATGTCGCTTGTGTTCATATTTCCTGTCAGTGAAGTTTATAGTTTGCATACTTGCTGTCAAATGTGTTCATACTTCATGTCAGTGAAGTTTCTTTATATTTTGCATACTTTGGTTTTTTTGTCACATTGTATAATTCTATTGTCGGAATTATCTTTTTTTATCCATTTGTTTTGGTTGTTGTGGGGTATAAAAAGAATTTTTTAATAATATTTATTTGTATTTACCTTTGTGTTTACCTTTTTAAAAAAAAAATTTTAATAAAAAGGTAAGACTGAGCCCTGTTTACTTTTCTTCCATTTATCCCCAAATTCCCTCCAAAAAGCTTATTCCCGAAGCTTCATCCCCATTAACGCGACTCTGTAACATCCATCATTGTTAGACCTGTCAACTGGGTCGTGCGGGTCGGGTTCGGGTTCGGGTCATGTCGGGTTCGGGGCAAATTGGGTTCGGGTCGATCGGATTGATAAAATTTTCGGGTCGGGCGGGTCGGGTTCGGGTTGACCCAGCGGGTCGAACATGCCTTTTTTTAATGATTATTATTATGAATTTTAACTTTATAAAAATAATTATAATAATATAATTAATATTATATTATTATTTAATAAAGTTTATTAAAATATTTAATATAAATGAAATAAAATATACAAAATAAAGGGGACCCGTGAGCTCGGATTTGCGTTGGGGTCGAGTCGGGTCGGGTCGGGTTTGGGTTCGGGTCCTTCGGGTTCGGGTCTTTCTTGACCCAGTGACGTTCGGGTCAGGTTCGGGTCCTTTCGGGTTCGAGTCCTTTCGGGTCGGGTTGGGTTTTCGGGTTGGGTCGGTTTTTGACAGGTCTATTCATTGTCATCAGACATTTTCTTCTTCCCCAGAACGCGACTCTGCAACTCCTCCATCTTTCCCTATTAACGTGACTCCACTTTTTCTTACTCTTCAAGTCCACTTTTTCTTACTCCCCGCAACTCCACATTTTCTTACTTACTCCCTCCATCTTTCCCCATTAACGCGACTCTACAACTCTGGTTTTTCTTACTCCCCCCTCCTCGAACTGATCCTCAACCTCTGAACCGCGTAACAAAAAACCCCTAGAAAATGGCAGTGCTTAGAGGCAGTAAAGAATCGAGCCCAATGAAGAGCGGAGAGAAAAGGAAGAGAAAAGAAGACGACAACCAGGGTCGAAAGAAGAAGAAGTAGAGAGACGAAGTGCAGGTGAAAGGGGAAAAAACTTCTGACAGTCCCATAGCCAAAAATTCCGGGAAGGGCAGGCCGAGGAGGCCAAAAGCAAAAACAGTAAAGGCGAAAAAATCCTTAATCTTTAAAGGGGATGTAAGTTTTCTACATTTTCTGTTTGTTTAGGGTATTTTTCATTTGTCCTGTCAGACCTCTAAAATGGTTCAATTTGTATATTTTGATTTTGTTTAGGCTTTTTTGTTTCATTTGTCCTGTCAGGCTTCGCAAATGGTTCAATTTGTATATTTTCTGTTTGTTTAGGGTATTTGTTCAATTATCCTGTCAGGCTTCTAAAATGGTTCAATTTGTATATTTTGATTTTGTTTAAGCTTTTTTGTTTCAATTGTCCTATCAGGCTTCGCAAATGGTTCAATTTCGTTTGTTTAGGATATTTTTCATTTTGTTTGCAGATTAGGTACAATTATTACAGGGGGAACCATTCTACGGAAGAATTAACATCAACTGTAGGGTGCACTTTGTTCATGAGTTTGAAACAAGTTGACACATGCGGATTGGCAACGAGTTTTGGATGGCCCGTTTGGAAAAGTTCTAAAAATGTTGCAGCATGTATCATTTTCTTCAAAGACATTGCATGCAGTTCTATTCAAGCAACTTGAAACAAATAAGAAATGGGAGTCTTGGTATGAGGTGGCAGGGAAAGAGTTGAGGTTTTCGATCAAGGAGTTCGCTCTCATCACTTGACTGAATTGTGGGGAAATTCCATTTGTGGATACTAAAGCTGGTGGGCTAGTAATGGAGCGATTTTTTGGTAGTCCTGGTGGTCCTAAGACGACAGTATAAGATGTTTACAACAGAATCAAAGAACATCGTGAGTTGGACAACTACAAACTCAAGTTGGCATTGTTGTTGATGGTTGATGGTCTGTTATTGGGAGGGGATAAGAAGAGGCTGGTGAAGCCGTTGCATATTAGGTTGTTGAAGAATATGGATAAGTTTTGGGATTATCCATGGGGAAGGGTTGCTTATGAAGAGCTTCACAAGTCATTGACCATAGCACAGGCCAAAAGGATGCAAACAGTAGAGAAGGCAAAGGTACTCTCCAACCTACCAAGAATTCCATATTACATTCAAGGCATGCCAGTTGTGTTTCAGGTCGTTATATTATTAATTTTTAATGGTTCAAATATGAATTAATGAGTGTGTTTTATTTACAATATAGTAGTATACTTTATGCTATAGTGTGACTAGATGTTTGAATACAGGGTGACATGATCATCGTGAATATGTAGGATGTTATTTGTTGTTTGATTGAAACAACATACTAGTTTTCCAACATAGTTTTATGTGCATTCCAGTCAGATTTTTTGTTACATGGTGACCTGATTTAAGTTATAGGGTGACAGGATATCATGATTTAATGTATCATAATTTGCTAATACTCAAACTGCTTGTTATTGTAGATATGGGTATGGGAAGCTGTGCCAATATTTGTTCTCCAATTTGCATCAAAGTTGAGTGAAGTTGCAATGCCTCGAGGTCTTCGTTGGTTTTCAAATGAAGCCCATGAACATGGAGTGTTGGAGTTGTCTTTGGCCGATCCTACAAATATGGTTAAGTCCATTCTTATTCCCGATTAGGATGAGGTGGATAAGTTGTCCGACTGCTACTATGTTGTTGAAAATGATGACCCGCATTTTGACAAGATTGTGAAGGAAGCAATGAAGGGTTTGAAGGGGAAGAGGAAGCAAGGAAAAGATGGAGCGAGCCCGAGTAATGCATATGTGCATTCATTAGAGGTGATAAGTCTGATGTTCAAAATGATGAAGAGGATGGATAAAGGAGTGCTTGAGAGGATGGGAAGGCTGGAAAAGAGGGTATCAAAGCAAGAGGAGGTGCCTAAGCGTAAGAGTAAGGGAAAACCAAATAGGTATTTGGATGAGGATGAGGATGATTTGAATCCTATGATGAGTCTGATGAGGAAGAGGATGAAGTTTATAAGGATGAGCAGGAAAGAAAGGATGAGGAGGTAGAGGATAAGCAGGTTGAAAGTGATGATGATGATGATGATGATGATGAAGTTGGTGATGGTGATGAGGTTAATGAGAATGAATAACTTCGCCAGGGTGGTGACAAAGAGGAGGAGGAGAAGGTAGAGGATGAGGAGGAGGAGGAGGAGGAGAAGGATGATGACAAGGCGGATGAGGTTGAGGTTGAGGGGGATGGGAAGGTAGAGGTTGAGCTTCAGGAGTAAAAGGTAGAGGACGAGGCTGAGGTGGAGAAGGTAGAGGCTGATCTTTAGGAGGAAAAGGTAGAGGAAGAGGCTGAGGTAGAGAAGGTAGAGACTGAAGGCAAAGAGGTATGAAATATGCTCCAATGAAAATTTTTATTACTACTGTGACAGTCTTATTTGTACCATGGTGACAAGATTTTTAGTGTTTGTGTCAGGATGGGAGTTATATGTTTTACAAGAAAAAGTGTGGCATGATGACAAGATTTTTAGTCATGTATGTCAGTAGTTTGACATGGTTATTATGATTGCAGGATTTTGATAATTCTATTGAGGGTAACAATGATGTTGAGGGTCTGGATGTTGTAATGGGCATTATTCAAGACCTAAATAAAAAGGCTGGCGATGGCGAAAAGGACCAAGAGCAGGATTTTACTAATGATCTTGAAGGAGCATCGGAGGTTACCCAGCAGGAGGTTATTCAGAATGAACCTCTTCAAGTGCTAACCACATCGGCCACAGAGGTTGAGGAACCTCTTGAAGTACTAGCTGCCATGGTTGATGTATCCACCAAGGGGAAACCTAAAAAGAAACGAAAGCAGACTCCCCCACTGAAGAGGGTCCTTCCTAACCGTATCACGAAGCCATCCGCCAAAAAGCTAACACCTTACACAGATGAGAAAAATGGGGGAAATGTAAAGAAGATAACCAAGAATTCACAGGTGAAGGAGATGATTGCTTTACTGCAATGGATGGATGATGAAAGGTTAGTATCTCACGGATTTAATAATGTTGAACTATCTCATGGATTTAATCACGCCTTCGTTATTTTTCAACTCTGAGCCAAGAGTTGGACTAAGTGGTGAATCGATGGACAAGGACTGGTTTTGCCTAATACTGGAACCAAAAGCTTGGCTGTGTGATGGTGTAAGTTATTTAGTTATGATGTCAAATTAGTTAACGATTGGGATTTGTTGCAATGTCCTGACAGGATGATTTAAATTTTTTTAAGCAAATGGATGAAGTTTGTTGCTATATCTGTAAGGCGCTTCTGGAGTCTGAAGTTAAACACAAGGCCACAGTATTGGACATTTTCTGGGCTGCTGATTAGACAGATGCATTGAGATACTATGTCAAAAATGCCCAAAGTATTCCACCTGCACCTGAACGTGCAATTGAATACTTTTGGGGAGATAGGCCTGCAATGTATGGGTCCAGTTGGGATGATGTGGACTTTATTTATGTCCCTTACAACTTCAATAATGAACATTGAGTGGCTGTAGAGATCGATCTGCAGCAATGGTGGACAAATGTATATGATTGTAATATGGATTTGTACAGTAACTTGGACGTAGAGACCATGGTGTATGGGGTGAACAAGTTTCTTCCTCACTTCATCACACAGTACCTACCTCTTGCCAAGAAATTTGAACATCGGGTTACTAAAGAGTTTACATTTTCAAGAATTTAAGGAGTGAAGCAGAACAAGCGCGGGTAAGTCAAAATATGATTTCCCTTACCAATTTTATATGACAGGATCATCTAACTAACTTTATTGCATTTTTTGTTCATAGTCATGACTATAAGATATACACTCTGAAATACATAGAGTTGCTCAGTGCTGGTAGGAAAAATGTTGACATTGTGGCAGACAAATTTATCAACGACTTCAGGAGCGATATGGCTCACAACGTGTTTGACGGGGTGGATGTAGAACATAAGGAACCCCGAGGTTTAAATTGGATGTTTGGATAAAACATTAGGGTCTTTTTTGTGTTCTGGATGACATTTGTTTAGATTACGTACAATGTTATGAGTACTTGAACAAAGATGTGGTAGTTGAATGGCAGTTATGTGCGTCTTAAATGGCAGTTACATGACAGTTGTGTAAAAAAATATAGAGACCTTGACTGACTTTATAATATACCTATTATAAAGTAGCATGACAAGATGAACGTAAGAGGGATGTGAGATACATAAAATACTATGATAGGACATTAATACTACTAACTCGTCTTCCTTTGGAGAGAAAATAAATCGTCTTAAATCTATCCATAACTACCAACCAACGCCTCGTTATATACCCCATCTTAGCCACATTTCCTCATCCACAATTCGTCCCAACATCTTCATGATCTACACAACTCCACATTCCCTTATCTTCCTTCGTTCCCATGGATGAACAGCCGGCAGACCATGGGGTGTTTACCACGGTCCATACCGGCGGGAGAATCGTCCCTACGAGGGGAAAAATGGCCAGAAATTCCACCCACTTCTACCAGGGTGGAAATACGCAAAACTGGATGCCGTTGGCTGAAAGGGTAAGATACATTTGATGGCTCATTAGCCAACTTTACTCTTTTAACAATTGTGAACGGGACGCTTGCTACTTCTTTGAAGTTGTGCCCCCGCATGGCGGCCCTCGTACCTTAAGGGCCTTGCAGAACCGTGGCGACGTCGCCGCCCTTGTTGCCCTTGGTAGAACAATGGCTTTCATTAGTATATATGTCATGACCGGAGATGTCGCCGATGTGCTTCCTCCACGCGACGCCCCAGCCTCATTTGTCGCCTCCGGTCCGGATGTGTTTATGTAATATTTAGTATTTTATTAAGTACTTTAGTGTAGTGACTATGTAATGTCACGTAGTATTTAGTACGTTATGAAGTATTTTGGAATGCATTTTAGTATAGTGACTATATAATGTCACGTAAATGTAGTGCTTTATGAAGCATGTTATGTATTTTCGTTTTTATATAATATAATACTTTATGATAATGTCGCGTAATTTCAAACCATATTAAAGACGACAGGCCAAGTCAGTGAGTATGATAGAATTGGTTATGTTTTTCCTATGTGGTTTTCATATATATGGAGGGAAACTTGTGTCATATGCATTTAACCTAAAGTAGTCCATATTGTACTTGTCGGGATATATATGGAGTCATGACAGGATTGTATTACATAAACTACTTTCGACTAAATATCATATCTACCAATTTGAACCACACAAATTACATTAACTACTTTTAAACCATACCGACCATGACTTGCTTTTGTGTTCAAAGAAAATAAAGCAAAACAAGAAAAAGTCATAAGCAAATTACATTAACTAGGTTCAAAAGTAATATGAGTGGTAAGAGATCCATCTAGAATTTGGATCTCTTACTACACATATTAACAAAAGAGATCTTTCAAGAGTTTGCATCTCTTACTACACATATTAACAGGATGCGTTCAGCATCAAACGAGAAGAAGCATCAACATCAAAAGTATTCTTGGTTCAAAAAACCATTAAAACAGTTAACTTGATCATGGGCCGACTGCGGGGTTAGGACAATTTCGTGAGTTATGGCCGAGGTTGCCACGACTTATACACCTTCTCCTTGGACCCTTGTATTCTCCACGTGGCAGGATTCTTTTCTTCCTTGGTCTTCCTGATTTCCTTCTAACTATCGGGGGCAAGCATGCTTTATTCAAGACAGTGTCAGGAACTTCCCAATGCTCAAAGACAGGGACCAGATACAATATTTCCTTGTATACTTCCTTCTACTTTTCAGCCGTAAATAAGGGATGCACCAGCTGTACATGATCGATACCACAATCCTTGGCAACCGCTATGGCATGTGCACAAGGAATTTAGTCAATTTGGAATGCGTTGCAGTAGCATGTTCGAGCATGGAGGTTTACCAAGAATGTAGCTCCATTGGCATGCACTTGAAACTCATATTGATTCAGCCTAGTCACAACCATTGTCAACGATCTCAAATAATGAACTTGTAGCTCACGACAAAATGTCGGGGTCATCACTTCTGAACAAGATTCTCTCTTTTTCATCTGTTCACAAAACCACTGAATCATGACATTCACTATACCATCAAGCAACAATCATCGGCATTCGACGCGGCCCCACTAATCGATTATCAATGGATTCCGCATTGTTGGACGTCATAATATTGAATCTATTCGCGGGCATATGTGACCTTGTCCATGCTTCAAATCCAACACCCCTTAGGTAGGTACCTACTTTCAGGGACTAGGCGCAAAGTCTTGCAAACTCACGGTTCAACTCATGTTTGGTGTAGGCTTGATTTGCCTTTTGGTACATAATCCACAAGTCAATCCTTTTAAATTTGGCCTTCACGTTTTGAAATAGGTGAAGTGTGCAACAACCATGTTTCGCAAAGATGTAGTGCTCTCTTAAACCTTTGTAAATGCTTCCATGACGGTCAGACACAAAGACGAGGTCATGCTCGTCGGCGACAACAGAACGTAGGTGTCGGAAAAAATATGACCATGAGTTGTCATTCTCGCTGTCAACTACAGCAAATGCCATTGGATATATCTGTCTGTTTCCGTCTTGTGCCACTGCTACTAGAAGTGTTCCCATGTACTTTGATCCCAAATAGGTACTATCCACAGTTATGACCTACAATAAATTTCACTCACCTTTACAAAGTGACAGTGTACACATGACAACATATAAATTAAGTGCTACAATAGAATGCATATATTTGACAAAAATACACTGACCGTGACAAAACTTATATTTACCTTTCTTAAAAATTGCATTCCATTGCGCCAAGCACCCAAGCTGAAAAAACAATACTTGAATCGACGATCATAATCTACTTCAACATGTGTGAATGTCCCTGTATTCATCATTTCCAGCATGTACATGTATCCATGAAGCCGCTTGTAGCTTTGCTCAGTTGTGGCCTCTTATCCTGTCTATGGCGGTTAAACGTGCTCGGTTTGCCTTGTCGTAACTAACTTCCACTCCCATCTTCTTCATTAAGTCTTGAATTTGTGCAGCACAAGGTCCATTACATGTACCGGTTGTGTTAAAGTTGTAACAGATTAAGGTTAATTATTATACATGCTGATAAATATATATGATCGTACTGACATGATAGTTTACTTACCTTGACATTATGTGGTCAGCAATACTTCTTTACTTCAAACAATCCTGTTTTGCCAAGAGCGGTCCCACGACAAAAAAAGGTACAACTAGGATCAATGCACCTTACCACATATAACTCTGTATCAGACTTCTGGACATGCATCTGGAAGCGCCTCTGTAATGCCATCAAGGATAAACGATCCTTAAGATCCTTCTTGCAATTGAAATGCTCTCCAACTTTTATTTCCAGATCATTGCAGCTCACCCCATCATCCTCCATTGGCTCTTCCAAATCCTTCAATTGCCTTTTACTAAACTTTTTGCTACGATGGTACTCGGCTTCAATCTCTTGGAGAACTTCCTCATCAATGTCTATAAATAAGTTGTCCACTTCATTAGTGTCATCCAGCAATGTCCCTTCTTCAACATCTTCCTCAAAATCATCCTCAAAGTCATCCCAAACATCATGCACAACATCTTGCCCAACGTCTTCCGCATAATCAGTGTCAATCTCAATACATTCATGTATTCTTTTCCTTCCTGGGGAAGACCTTGTTTCTCTCCCATCAGTTTCTGAATCTGCCTCAGATTGGCTCACCAAGTCAACTATTTATACTTTCCCATTGTTGTCACGATAAATTTTTGGTTTCATTTCATACTTGTCACAATCAACTATATTCGGGACAGCTTCAGTGGTACAATTGTCGCTTACCACATTTATCTTGTCCGATTTGGTACCATTTGTACTTGGATGACCACCCATCACAACCTCGGCCTCTGCCTCTTGACTTTGTGTTAACGGTGGAGGAGTCAGACACACTGTGATGTCGTCCTCAACAAGTGGCCTCACATTTACATACTCTGTGTTTGCAAATCCTTTGTTTCCTTTCTTTTTCAAACTCGCATATAACTCGATAGGCCAAATAACATCTTCTGATTGCAAGTTCACAAAATTGAAAGCTTCAAGGTCGTCGTCATCTTTGACATCGAATGGTTGTAACTTTGGTTTTCGCGGTGACAGATATTTGAGCTCCATTTCATCTATCTCGTCAATGCATTCTAGCTTTTCAGCCAAATTTTTCCTCAGATTTGAGTAATTGATATCTTTAGACACAACAAGTTCTTTTGTCGTTCTGATCCCATCGAAAACCCACTTGTTTCACTTACATATCTATTCATCACCTGTTCTGAGAGTCAAGTAGTATGGTCTTGAACCTGTTATACGAAGAAAAAGCAAACACAAGAGCAATTACTTTATGACAAACATTGACAGTATAGTATCTAACACTGACAGTATTATGACAAACATGACTAACACCGACATTAGTAATAGAAAGTTACGGTTTTAGCCCATCCTTAATTGAAGATATAAAGGGTTTTCTAGCCAAACGAGACAAAATTGTGTAGGAAAAAAAAAACTTTAGAATCAAGGAACAAATGTGAAAGTCAGATTTGAGTAATGCTAAAAAAGAAGCTCAAAGGTTGTTCTTTCTTGTTTAGGGAACCATAGAAGAATGTCTTGTAAAGAGGAATAAATGTGAAAGTCAGAACTCACCCATTATTTAATTCTTCTATTCCAAAGACATTGAAGATGCAGCGAAAGCCTTTTTGAAGATTTGTGGATTTAAGGTATTGTGGTCTTACGGTGGTTTTGTACAGGTTTACGATTGGGGTTATTTTAGGTGAAGACTAACAAGTGGGTAAAGGGGTGGAAAATGAAGGGAAACTTTTTCACTTTTGGAGGGAAAACAGAGGTCAAATCATGGCATGTACTATATTCACAGAGGTCATATCAAGTAATTATTTTTGAAACAATATTTAAAAAAAATGACATGGCAAAAAATTGAAAACCCTAAATAAATGCATGACCGACCTTTCCCCTTCTGATTCTTCGCTGTAAACCCAAAACCCTCTCCTTCTTGTTCGTTTCCCTGAGCCGAGGTCCTTCACTGCGCCGAACACAAGGTGATGCTTTGTTGCTGCTTAATTATGTACTATTGAGGCTGGAAACCCTAAATAATGTTTATGTTGCCACTTGTGTGGTCCTTTTTGTTTCCAATTGCTTGTTATTTAGTATGTACAAATTCGTGACTTTTTTGTGTGCTTTTCGTAGTGGGTCAATCTGGTAATTAGAGGGTCACATAAGCAAGCATGTAACAAGTTTTTATTTCTGGAATTTGGCTTTGTTTCGGTAGTTCAACTGAAGTCCAATGTCATACAGCGACACCTCAAGTTATCAAAGCGGGGACCCCAGAAAATATGATTTTCCACCTACATCTCCTACACGTTCTGAAATAGAGGTGAAGTTGCAGGAAGAGTTAGAGATGTTGCTAACGAATAGCCCACGTTCCCAAATGTTGGATGAAATAATCACACGCCTACGTACTGAGATACATGAATTTGGACACAGAATTATGGAACTCAATACAAATGAGATGCACTTTGAGGCTACAATTAGCCAAATCAAAGCAAGGGTGGCATAACTTAAAGGTTAAAACAAGACACTACTCTATGCAAGGATGGCAGAACTTGAAGGTGATAACAAGATACTACACTCCTAGAAAAAATTGAGCAAACTTGTATTAAATCCTATTTGTGCGTTTGGTGTTGATGTCATTGTAGGGATTAGTGCTTTTAGCATTTTGTTATCGAGCATGTAGGTCATAGCTATGAAGTATGTACCTGATGACTTTGGTTTTTTTATGTAAGAGGATGAATTTAATTCCGAATAGTATTTCAAGTAAGTGGTAAGTATCATGGTGTAGCATGGTTGATTGTACATGTCAGAGTGCGAAGATTTTGATATCGCTCTTCATGTAAGTTTTGCAAATTCAAAAACAATGCCAGCACTACATGTCAGAGTGCGAAGACTTTGATGTCGCTCTTCATGTAAGTTTTGCAAATTCAAAAACAGTGCCAGCACTAGACACACATACAATAGTTGCCAGCACCAGTACACTAGATATCATTACATTACTAGAAAAAAGGATAGTTGTCAGTACTAAAAAACTGATCGACCAACACTAGCATTATCGAAATTTTATGGATCCTTCTCTTTCATGCAAAAAGCACAGCCTTTATAGGCGCTATTTGCAACACAATGGCATAACATTTTGCGCCAGTGCCAGTCCTGTCAATGGCCAACAAAACGGTTACACAACATGTTAATGCATCTGATAAACAACTAAGTTTTATTTACCGAGAAATACCTTTCCAATAATATAAGGGTTTCCAACAATAATAAGCAATGATCTGGCATGAGTCATGGCAAAATTGAACCTCTTCGGGTTGCTCATAAATCCCAAGCAGAAAGTCATGTTATATTCGTCGTGTTTCTCGGTTGATCTGACGGTTGACATGATGATCATTTCCCTTTCTTCACCATGAAACTGCTCAACCCCGCCTATCTTCATATCAGTCATATGTAGATACCTGAGAGCCTTCCCTATCTTTACTACTTGTTGTGGGTAAGGGGTAATAATCCCGATGTCGTGCTCAGAGACATTCCTTTTTTTGAGCTTCTGTACGAGCTCAACCACCTTGCTAGCTTCAATCCTATTAAACCATGAAAGACTGCCCTTTTCCCTCTCATCCAAGCCTTGGATGCCACAGAACATTACAGGGAAGTTCCCGTTAGGAAGCAAATCAACCCAAGGTAAGGAAGATGTGTCACTTTCTTCTCGATATGGAATCAATGCTCCTCTATAAAACAGTCTTCAAAGTCCAACAACCTCTCCATAAAAGACCCTCCCAACCCATAAGCCCCGGCTTGCTTTGAATGAATATCAGGGCCAAGTTGCTTGGGATCACCAGAAAGAACAATAACTGTGTTGTTTTCGTATAGAGTTGATATGGGGATCATTGTCTCTGGCTCTAAAGTTTGGCTTGCATCATCTAAGATGATGTGGGAGAAGTGTCCACGGTTAACCCCTTTAGCATAAAGGCAATATGCACTCGTGTATGTTGTTATTATTATGTTGTAGCTACAGAGTGCATCTCGAGAAGGGCAAATGAAGAAACCTTCACTGTAGGTACATAACCTCAACAATGCATCGTTCATTTTTTCTAAGGGACGACATGTGGCATTCAACTTAAAAATATCTTCCTCCCTAAGTTTCATCCCCTCGCAAAGGATTTTCTCTAATATGTGATATGTCGTGCAATTTGAAGAAGCACATACCTGTATATGAGAATTCCGTCTAGTTTTATATAGTTGTAGGATCACCTCCACTAGTGTTTTTGTCTTTCCTGTTCCTCGGGGTCCATAAATCACATAAGGAGCTCCTCCTTTGTACCCTACAATTAAGCGAACAACATTTTTCTGCTCCTCATTAAGAAGACGTGAGACAGGCATAAGATTGTTTGTTGTAATCCTCCGCTTTCCATGATACTCATAGGGAAAGAGGAACTTTTCGTGTAATGCCTCTACAGATAGAATTGCTTAACAGAGCCTACTGAAATTTACCCCCTTGTACACAAAACAGATTTCATACAGATTGCTATCTCTATGCCTTTGGTAAAATCCATCATGAAATTGCAATAATACTTCATCAGCCTCAACACGGTGGATCCAGCCCTGTTAAAACAACATTGGCAAGTTCAACATGAGAAAACAACATTGGCAACAATAATTCGTGCAATTGTGACAAAAAATATGAACTTCTATTTCATTGTTCATTCCGACAACAACACATAACTCTTTGACAACAATATTAACACAATTGACATTACCCTAAAAAATTACCTTCACCCAGTTTACCACACATACCTGATCAAGAGAATATTCCCCATAAACATTTACCACGTCACCACGGACAAGTGAGGGCCTTCTTTCAGCTAGTCCTGGCACTTTAAGTGCCAAAAAGTCAAAATCATTTTGTCTCAAAGTAACAAACTTCATATTATAAGCTTTCACGTAGTCTTGTAAACAAATATAAAAAGAAAATCATTCAACAAGTTGGTACTACGAGAGAACAATGCCATCTAGCTATCCCCTCAGTCCCCCCACCCCCATAAATAGAAAATATAACAATTACCATAATGAAAAGTTCCTCCATCCCTAACAACGCATTGAAATACGACGCATAATTTTCCTCTCTTAAGCCTTGTAAGACAACTTCATGGATTTCCTCAAACTCAATCGCTTTCCTTATTTCTGGTGGTATGTTATATGGTTTCTCAGGTGCCAAAGCTTTGGAGACTTCATCTTCAGCCAAGAGGAAGACAAGACGTTCAATAGTCACAACCTCAGTTTCGATATGCACAATAGATGTGAAAACGCCAATCTCCTTGGGCACACAAGACAACCATATAGCCAGGCTACCATGTGGCCTCAACGTTCGCTCCTCCATAGAAAAATAACCCACAAAAGCTTCCTCGGGTATGTCATCTGGCTGGCCAGATGGAGGTTTCATCAGTGACAAAACGAATGAATCTTCGGGATTTGAAGCATAAATTTTCACACCCCAAAGTACCACATCTTCTGAAGTGGTGTTTTCTAAGGTGAATGACGTTGCGGCAACCTCGTTCACAGGAACCGATTGAGGCTTTCCTCCAACAAATGGAAACGGCATAGAGACAATGACAGGACCTTCATCAGTAGGAGTAGAAGTAGTGACTGAGGGAACATCCATGAAGCCAACCTCTCCCTTGTCTCCAATGGTGGAGTATTCACCAGCCATACCTATTTGGCACTCAATTAAAATCCAACAGCAGTTTGTGAGTCCGTAAGCAAAGAACCCAACCAGACGAGTTGCTCTAAGAAGATGAAAGAGATGTAGACTCGAAGGTGATGGGTGAGATGAAGTGAAACAAAGAGAGAGTATGAGTGGAAGCATGTAGATAAAAATACTCAAACAAGAGACACTCGAAGGAGATGTGTGAGATGAAGTGCAATTAATATCTCTGTAATTAAGATCTTTGTAAAGTAAAATAGTCAAAGAAGCAGAGCATCGGGAGAGGGAGATGCAATTAAGACATGGAGCATTTTGTCAAAATAGCAGTCAAATCTATTAAATATGTACAGACATGGAGCATTCTAAATATAGTCAAAATTGTCAGTGGTACAGTGTCAATTTGTCATAATAGTGAGCAAGAAATGACAATACTACTTTAAAATATCATGCGTCCAAGTAAATATAAGAGAATTGAGGAATTGTGAGTAGAAGTATTCATCCAGATGTCACACACCTACAAATTAAGTGGCAAGCATTATCATGTAATATGGTAGAATGCAAATTATGTACAGACATGGAGCATTCTTCATGTAATATCTGGAAATTGACAATAAAATTTAAATTTAATACTATCCACCTTAAAGTTTAGTGTTGATTTTTGCATTTAAACTTTAAACTTTAATGTCACATTACATACTAAAGTTTGTATTTAAACTTTAATGTGACATTACATACTAAAGTCTACTGTTGATTTTTGGGTGTTAAATCACTATCCCTATCAGTAGAGGAAGATGTGAAATTTTTATTTGTAGTTCTGACATTATTATTCGTAAGTATGACATTCGTTTTCCAAAGGCCGACATGAGTTTTCGATAATAGTAGAAACAACCAAGTATGGCGTAGTAATTTTTACCGTTTGTGAATCTTTGGTTTTACATTATTTTGGCTCAAATTTTGTTTAACCTTGAAATCCGCTTGTGAATCAATTTGTGTACTTTCGAAACCTATACAAGGAAAGAGGAATAACTACCACTTCATCGACATAAATTTGAAATGTTGAGTATCAGTTCAAGATAACTGTGAAATGTTCAGTTCATGATAAAAATAATTTGGAAGATGGAGGTTCAACAGTTCAACAGTCCATCAGCATTCTTTTTTCTGTTCATCGGGTTCAACAGTCATATGGGAGGGAGAGGAGGTTTGGATTTTCTAATGGCGGGAGAATGGGCGGGATGGAGGTTTGGAGAATCACTACCAGTTCATCGGAATTTGTCTTTCAGTTCAACAGTTCATCGGTCGGTAGGAGGATGTCCAGATGGAGGATTGCAGAATGGGCGGGAGAAAGGGAGGGAGATGGGCGGGATAGGCTAGAGTAAAAGGAGGGAACTTTTGGGGTTTTGGAGAGAAATAATAATGATATTTGTGTACTTGTTTTTTGTTTCCTTTTTCTTTTCTACAATTTTATTGCTTTTATTTACTTTTTGAATTAAAAGAAAAGTTTTATTATTTTGCAAAAATACACCAAATGATGTATATATGCAAAAAAAAATACAAGCATCTATTTTTGCAAGTGACATAACCAAACAGTTTGACTTCATCAAATGTTAAGAAGAACCTTGTGTTTACAAGAAGTTTAGTGGGAGTAAAGTGGTCTTCCTAGTCTTGTATGTGGATGACATACTACTCATTGGAAATGACATTCATATGCTAGAGTTCGTTAAGGACAGACTTAAGAAGTGTTTTTCAGTGAAAGACTTGGGGGAGACTAAGTACATATTAGGCATAAAGATCTATAGAGACGGGTCTGAGAGACAAATTGGGCTAAGTCAAGGAACTTATACAGATAAGGTTCTTGACAGGTTCAATATGAAGAGCTCTAAGAGAGGATTCTTACCTATGCAGCATGGCTCACAACCTAGCAAGACGTAGTGCTCGGTAGAACCCATTGAGCTAGAAGAGATAAGTAGGATTCCTTATGCGTCAACAGTAGGATCCATCATGTATGACATGGTTTGTACTCGCCCAGATGTTGCATTTTCTTTGAGTATGTGCATCAGATCCCAATTGAATCTCGGTGAAGTACACTGAAATACAGCTAATAACATCCTAAAGAACTTAAGAAGCACTAAAGATGATCTTTTGGCGTAAGGAGGAGATGATGAGTTAGTCGTTAAGGAGATGTGAAGTTTTGCAAAATACATACGGATGACGACATTGCAGATCCGTTAACTAAACATATACCTAAGCCCAAGCGTGACAATCACTAGTGCTAAGGGTCTCAAGCACATTGGAGAATGGCTTTGAGATTGTATTGTTTTGAGATTATGAATGATGATTTCATAATTGTTGAAACATTTCATCATGTTTGTTTTTGAAATAAAGTTTCATTATTATTTAATTTTGGTTTAAAATTAAATAAAATGTCCAAACAATTTATAATCATCAAATAAGATCATTATAAAAGTTATGGTGGATGAAACCTTATTAAGTGAACTGATATTATGAATTATGAGTTGTCCATAGTCTAAGCCATTAAATTGGACATAAATGACTTAATATAGGCTATTATGTAAGTTGATTGATAGCGCCAAGTTTCACGGGCTATAGGGACATGGAGATGTCAAATCAATTACATGGACATGTATGGTGGATACGTTTTGGGCATACCTACCCTAAGATTCTTCAAATGAGTTGTAGAATTTTAAGTTGAACTATGATTAGTAAATTTCTCAGACATGAGTGTGATATACCTCTTGCTTGGTGATTGGTAGTTTTGACATTGTCAAACACCGTTGCATAAAAGGCGGCTATAAAGTCACACAAGATTGGAGAAGTCCTCCTATTTATATATTTGTATATATGTGGATAGGAATGGTGTCTTGGTCACTTGAAGAGTAAGAACTGAAAATGCATGGCCTTGCTCAAATGGATTAATAGTAATCATTTGTTTTGACAGTTCAAGCTTGGAGTTTGAGAAATAATTTGAATATTGATATGGATTACATAAGATGTTATCATATCATCAAATTAGACACTAAGTGATAAAGGAATTGATATTGCACACTTGTTTAAGGACAAGTGGGAGAATGAAGGGATACGTGTCCTTTAATCAAGATGACAATTACTAATGATAGAATATGATTAATAATGGAGATTTATAATCCGGATACTTTAGGTAGTCTTAGTTCTTTGTTAGAAGCCAACTATAACTTATAGGATAAAATAGATTTGGTCCATTGATATTATATCTGGGTCCTATAAGATCACACACAATAGAGTAATTGGGCTAGATCAAAGTAACCCAAGGCCCATTATGGGACTGGAATTTAGGCTTGTGTATATTATTGGAAGAGTGGATTATTCATCAAGTAATAATAAAGTGTTATCTATTTACTTGATGACATAAGAAAATTTATATTTTGGAAAGATAAGATATTGTATCAACCATAAATATCCCTTTCTAGTTAAAAGGAGATTTATCTTATGAGATATATGATAAGATAAATATATAATTCTTATATATATAATTTCCTATTATTATAAGATAATCAAATAAGGATAATATAATATAATATATATATAAGATATATATACATTCTTCCTAATTACAGAGAAGCTCTCTACGTAAATACAAATACAAAGCAATTGTGTGGTTTTGGCTGAGATCATCCGAAGCCACAAATTAAGTATTCATGGCCGTACATCCAAGGTGTTGGAAAGGAGCTTTGTTCGTTATCATTCGTTCGTTCTAGCAAACGAAGGCAAGGCGATCTAGTACCTTGCTCGTGTGGACCAAGTAGAGGAGTCATACTTGAGGCTTTATTCTCCATGGTGATCCCGGAAACAAGTTTCGCGTGCATCAAAAGGTATGTTACTCTTTCATTTGTGGTTCGTATCAAGTTTATGCATGAGATTTTAAGTTAGATGTTAGAAAACTGTATTCTGAAATTCCGCTTAAAGCATCTAAATCCCTACAATTTGGTCCTAGCTTGCCCTCTGTGGAGTCCCGAGTGTTGGTGAGAACCTTGCGGAGGACGAATTCTCCGACTTCAAAGCCACGCGGCTTGACATGCTTGCCATGGGATCTCATAATCTCGTGCTGGTAAGCGGCAGTTCTAACAGCCTATGCTCCGCGTCTCTCATAGAGAAAGTCGAGGTTGGCTTCAAGAGCTTGCTCGTTCCCTCCTTGCTCGAAGCTCCTCCACCCACTGGCCCTTAGCTTGATTCAGTCTCTTCTTGATCCCGTCAAGAATTGCCTTGTTTGTGGCTTCAGCTTGCCCGTTTGCAAGGACTTTCTGCAGGGACTCCACTGATTTGTTCATGGGTGACTTGCCCACCTCGCCCAACACCTGGGGAGCAGATTGCACCATATGGACGTCTGCACGAGCTGCCCTGACTCCCATGCACTGGCGTGCTGCACTCTAGTCCCCTCTTATCTTGACGACCTTCCCACCATGAGAGAAAACGATTAGTTGATGCAGAGTTGAATGCACAACTCCCATGAGATGTAACCATGGTCGCCCCAGTATGGCATTATACGATGACGGTGCGTTGACAACTAGAAACTCAGCTATCACCGCCTTTTCTCCCAGTGTCACTGTTTCACACAACATCCCCAGCGGCCACATAGGAAGGGACCCAAGACCAAACATCTGAGTTCAAACAGGAATCAAGTCTTCCTGCTTCTTTCCGAGCTTCTTGAACGTGTCAAAGAACATGAGATCCACCGAGCTTCCAGAATCAACCAGCACTCTGCGCACATCAAATGCCCCCATCTCCACTGTAAGAATCAATGGGTCGTTGTGCGGGAGCTGTACCCCATGCAAGTCCTCGTCTAAGAAAGCTAGCAACGGTGAGTCTTCCAACTTTTGCCTTTTGAGGGGCGCTTGCTCTGTTTTCAGCACCTCAAAGGCGTGGCACTTCTGATGGTAATCATGTATGGCAACCCTAGATTGCTTAACTGTCGACTCAATCACATGAATCACCTGTATCTGAACATCTTTTGCTTTTTCACCCTGTGCATCAAAGTTGTTTTTCCTTGCCTGATTCCCTCCTGAGCTAGCATCTAAATCAACAAAATCATTCAAGAACCCCTGAGAGACCCATTTCTCGAGCATGGTCTTAAAAGCTTTACACTCCCTAGTAAGATGCCTCTTTTCTCTGTGGAAGGAACAATATCTAGACATGTCTCTGTCCTTGGCCTCTACTTTCATCTTAGCAGGCCAAGAAAAGAACGGCTTCTCCTTAATTTGTGGTAAGATGCGATAGATGGGCTCCTTGAACACTGTATGAACAGCCTACTGAACCGTGATGGGCGGAAGACCCTTGACTCTAGCGAACCTGAGCTTCTTCCTATCACCCTCTTGTCGTACTAGGGGAGATTGCGATCTCCACATGAAGGCTTCACATCATCCTCTAGCTTCATATACCGCCTAACCCGCTCCTGCAATTCAGAGACTCCCGCTGGCATTCTCAGAGTTAAACTCTCTCGCAACTTGTTGTCACGTGGGAGGGCGAGTCTAAAAGTTGCCACTATAACCTCTTTCTGACACCATTCCATATCAGTATAGTAGTCCATGAACCGAGGAGCGAACTAGCGAAGCATTTCTCCCCTGTGCATTTGTAATAAAATTGGACACAAATTTCTTTGCTAGTTGATCCCAAGAACAAATCGAATTCGGCTCTAATGAATGAAACCACTTAGCAGCTGTCTTGCCTAGACTCGCAGGAAATAACTTGCACATTAAAGCATCATTGGACACCCACAAAGCCATTTTATGATTAAAGGAAGCAATGTGAACAGCAGGGTCTGTCTTCTCATCATAAAGCTCAAAAGATGGAGAAGAGAACTTAGCTGGGGGCTGTTGTTCGCGAATGAATCTGGAAAATGGTGTGGATGTCATACGCGCTAGTCTGATATCAGCTTGCTCATGTGCGTTTATTAGGGATTCACCCTGATTGTCAAGAAGACGAAGCAGACGTCGCTCTGCCTCAACCATTCGGTCCGAACGATGCTAAAGTCTACGGTCTGATTCAGCAGACACGGACCTATCCTTACGCACAGATGAACGAGACTGGGATCGATGCTGATGGCCTTCCGAATGCTCACCACCTTGCCCATCTCGTTGCGCCGAACGCGATCGTCGACGCTCCCGGGCTCGCAACTGGGTCGGACGTGACTCAGAGCGGCCGCGGCTCGGTCTGGATGCCGATGAGGAAGACCTAACTCCCCTCCAACGTCCTTCGCCATTCTTGCGTTGCAAGTCGCGCAAATTATTCTCGCGGTTGTGCTCCCTACTTCTTCTGGGAACCCTACTGACATGCTCCCGCCGGTCCTCCTCGTCCCGGCTCACCCGTCCTTCCGGTATTTCAAGCACGCTGGAAAGTCGACGCCCTTCCCTGACAGCGTTCGTGTCGTCCACCAGACGCTTCCCCGCTGAGCACCCGACCCTCCTTTGTGCGACGCTCAACTCCTCCTGAATCAGCTGCATCTCGCGATCCCGACTTGCTAAGGTTTCAGCAAGTTCCGCCATCTGGCGATCCTTCTCAGCAACTGCCGCTTCTAACTCACCCTAGCGACGCGCTGCTTCAGCCATAGCGGCATCGTCAACGTTTGGGTTTGCAGACCCGGACGTACTGGTGTTCCTCCTAGCGGCGACCATTGTTCCCATAGACGGCGCCAAATGTGGAAGCAGGAATATGAGCTTCTCTGAGATTCGAAGTAGAACAACTATATCCGATGATCTCCGCGCTCCAAATGAAGAGAATGACCTTTCAGGTTGTCCTGAAATCGAACAAAGAGTCAACGGGAGGGTTGGATCTCCCTAAAAGCCCATCTGACGCTCAAGTCAGGCAAAAACTCTCAAAAGTCTAATGGTGACTGCTTCAGAGAAAAGAAAGAACGTAGGAATAAGCTAGAAGAAAAAAACCAGGTCTTAGGGTATTAATTACCTGAGCTTGCCTTGTAAACTTCCTCATGGGCCTCTAACTTAATAGGTCCATTAATTGCCCCTTAAGCAATAAAAGTTGCACAATTATCTTTTTTCATCCATAATTAATTACCTTCTTTAATTGGGGAAATAACTAATTAAGATAATTACGGAAATATATAATATTCTTCATCAACGAACAAATGCACATCATTTGCAATACAAAATTAGTTCAATTTTAATAAAAAGCACATCTAAGTATTGGATAAATGCACACGAATGACTACATCAAATGCACATGAAACATGAACAACAATAAGAAAACAGAATATACATGCACAATGCCAATTTAAAGACCATTGTTGAAATGTAAGATAAACAACAATAGATTGCGAAAACAAATACGAAGAATAACAAATTTGAGAAACTACCTCAATCCTTAGGGTTTGAACTTTGTGTGTTCTTTGCGCTCTTGTCCATTTGAGAAATGTAGAACATTTGAGCGAAAAAGGAGAGTAGAAATGATGTCATATAGTAGATGATGATGGAAGAAAGGATAATTTTGGGAAAATCGAACGAAAAGTTCTTCGAGGAAGAAGGAAACGGAACAACTGTGTGAAGATCAAGTAACGAAGAGGATGATGACGGTGGATGTTTGAAATGAGTATTTAATTATGAAAAGCCATAAAGAAGGATTTTTTTTAAAAAGGTGAGACAGGAGAAGCAAAACAGGAAGCGTCCAAAATCAAATCACCACCGTCAATAGTGGATAGATCAGACGGGTGGGAGGGGTTCTCATATAATACCGCGCTTGTAAGCAGACTGAGGAGAAGCAGATCCTAACAAAGTATATTAAAAACCTTTGTCGTATTTGGAATAAAACAAGAACATGGAACTTGAATTGCAAAATTAACACTAACGATACACATAGACCAAAAACAAATAAATGAAAACACAATAATCTAAGATGGAAAAAACCACCAGACAAGGTAATCAAAATTAATGTAGATGGATCGACTAAGCCAAAATGAGACTCCACTTTTGGATTCATACTCAGAAATGATATAGAGAAACCAATACCAATCAGTGTTGATCATTGTGACAAATCCACAACACTCAAAACTGAGGCTATAGCCTTTCGTAATGTTGTGACTCATCTATTGCAAATATCTTCCACTCACATTGAAATCAAAAGTGATAATCTTACAATTATTCATGGGAAATCGAGATTATTATACCCATTATCCTATTTATGTTACAATCTTTTGTGATAATGCATATTATTCATATCTTTCTTGAAATTAATGTTGTGACTGATCTATTGCAAATATCTTCCACTCACATTCACTAGAAGATATCATGACAAATTCATAACTTATGATTCTCTTTCATAATGATGCTATTGAGTATTGACTGTTTTTCAAGTAGGTCTTAAAACCAGTATAATTCTTACCCAGTAAAAAAAAATCATGTCAATAAAAGTTGTTTAAATACATGCATACATTTAATTCGTTTTTTTGAAAATAAACCTCAAATAGAAACACATTTATTTCCACAAGATATTCTTTTTTCGGTTTCAAAATTTTCCACAAACCACCCTAAGTTTTATTTGATTTGCTCTTTGGGCCCGTTTGATATTGATATCAGAATATCATGTATGAGTATGAGATATCAGTTATACCCATATCTGTGTTTGACATATCCTGATATCGATATCAAACTGATATATGTTATTTGGTATAGATAGATATCGATATCAGTGATATCAGAGTGATATCAAACATATCACTCATACCCATATCCGATACCTTGATATCACTTATATTCATAACTTGATATCCATATCGATATCGGATATCTCATATTTTTGATATCTATACCAAACAAGCCTTTCTGTAATCTCCATTTTCCACCCACAGGAATAAAATAAAACCCTTGGCTGCAGGTGTGAGAAAAGGGAAAAATCCATCCTGCTGTTGCCCGAAAAAGCAAAGACAATTGCTTGAGATTTGAGAGAGACAAAGGAAAGGGAACGCAGCATCATTTTCTTCGTCGGTTCCTCCCTGCCGAAACGTTATCGCCATTTTCCGTGCTTCCTCTTCACCCGGTTTGATCTCTGTTCCTAACTGTATTTTCAAGCTCTTTCCTTGTCTGACGCCTCCGTAACTGTGTGTCCGGTTTCCATGTTCATCAATGGTGGTGGGTGATGATATCTGCTCCGGGGTTTTAAATTTGCGATCTTTGCTTCTGCTTTATTTGTAAGATTCTCTTTTTGCGAACCGACTTTGCAGTTGGATATTGTGCGCTAAGTTTCTTGCTAAATTTGGGAGCTTTGATTCTTCAAATCCCTAATCGTGTCACTGATTCGGCATGAATTTGTGGAGCTGAGAGCTTAACTTTGGAATGGTTTGATCGGGGGGTTTGGTGTGAGTGATTTGTTTGCTTAGTGATGCCTGTTGAGTCGAACGGTTGATGAAATGTTTCCTTTTCGTCAGGGTTTAGAAAATTTTGAATTGGATTGTTTTCCTTACTGCGGCCTTTTTGATGGTTTGAGTCTTTTTAGTGGACATGACTGTACCTTGATAATCATCATGAGTTTATTTCCTCTACTCCTTCACTTTTTCTTGTTATCCAATGGGTTGGATTGATTGAAAGCCCAAGGACATTTTTTATTGTTCTTTATGCACGGTTCCGAATAGCTGGTTCCTGGTCAGAATGACAACATATGCAGCTTTTGGTTCTAGTGATCACTGAGATGCTTTGGTTTCTAGTTGCCTGTTACCCCAATAAATCAAGATTTGTGGAAGACTACAAGGTAGGAATGCGTAATAGGTTTCAAAAACTATTTGTAAACCTCTGAAGTTCATGTTAATGAACTCAATAATGACCTAGACGAATTTCCACTTTACCAAATTAAAAATGTGATTCAGAGGGGTAAATAATGCGGGAAGAATGTTTATGTGATGTGGATTTAGATAAGGCAAGAAGAAAGGGGCGAGTAGGTCCAGTCCGACCTTTGTTTTTCTGGTCCTACTTATATATTTTACATTTTGCTTTGAATCGGTTTACACTGTGGTGATTAGTTTCTGGCAGTGATTAAAAAAGCGCTAGGTGCACTCAGGCGGTGGGGGCCTCTGGCGCCTAGGCGCACCTGTGAGGCGCTAGGCGCGTGCCTAGCCACACAATTGCAGAAACATTATCCTTTAGCAGCAGAATGTTATAAAATCATATAAAACCTGTTTATAAAGAAATAAAACCAATTTTAAAGCATCATAATGTTATAAAATCAAGTCTAATCTAGTAAGCAAGTAGGAAAATCAAGTCTAAAGCATAAAAACTCCAATTTTAAAGCTTAAAAAGTTTAAATCATAAAAAATCAATCAAGTCTAAGCTCAAAGGGTGAAAGGAGTGGGTCAATCAAAGTTTAAATCATCTTCTTCTTCATCTTGGTCTAGAGTTGAGACAAGCATCAGCATCCTCATTATTGTAGCCTTCATCATCTTCTTTAGAGGAAGAGAAAAGACTACAGAGAAGATTTGTTTTTTTTCTTGGACGTGTTTTAGGGGTTTATAGAGAAAGAGAAAAGATAACGGAGTAATTAAGGAACACCAGCATCAGCACAGGACTCGAACAAGTCACATAGGAGGAAGAGAAGAGACGATTGTTTTTTTAGAGTAATTAAGGAAGAATAAAAAGATTACTTAAAGTAAAATAAGGAAGTCAGTTATTTCAAAATATCATGAGATCTTTTAAAAAAAAAAAAAGTCACAAAAATCTGCTGAAGTATGACAGGCACTCGCCTGGCTCTAAGGCACACCTGGCCGCCTAGGCAGCGCATAGGGCGCCTGAGGTGCGCCCAGCCACTCAGGGCTCACCTGTGTCTAGGTGGGCGCGGGCCTGGGTGCGCCTGGGGCGCGCCTTTTAATCCACTGGTTTCTGGTCCCTACACTATTTTATCGAGTTTGAATGGTATATATGAATTCCCAATATTCCTCCTCCAAATCTGTGTCGAATATGGGTTTAGCTAATTCTAGAGTTTTCTCGAGTTTCTTCGAACTAAATTCTAGATCATTTTGGCTAGTAGGGTTTGAGTTCCTTGATGTTGAGGTCCTGGTTTGGATTTCATCACCTTGATCTGGCATCCTATTGGGTCTTGTTTAGATTTTCTTTCTTTTCGCTTTGGCATTTTTATGTACTTCTTCATGCATAGAATTTCTTTCTTCAAATGCATCAGGCTCTATGACTCTGACCCTTTTTTTTTATACTCTGTATTTCATTACAGCCTTCATCGTGCATCAGAAGTTGATGTAGCATGTGCTGTTCCAGTGTTCCATACTAACATAAAGTGTGCAAGATTGGTGGTTGCTCAATTTCCTCTGTTCAAGTAATTTGTTGTTAAATGATACTGATAAAGTACCAAACTGAATCAAATAAAGAACTAGCTATTGTGGACATAATTTCATGATTTGCCTGCCACCATTAAGCTCTGTGTCACCTGTAGTTTCTTCTGAGGTTCATGAGAAAACAGTTTCCATTGTATGCAGTGCAAGCCTCCTCAATCCCTCTTGTGGCTTACCTCCCTATGGTAGCCAAACCTTCAGATCTTCGCATGGATCATATCTCTGTTTGCCTTCTACAAAGTATTATCTCCTGATGGCATTTTTGTAAGAGTCCTGGTTTAGAGTAACAAAACCTCTATCATCAAGCCTTTTTTCTTTCTTTTTTTATTAATTTCCAATGGGAACCTATATCATCAAGCTTATTCCTTACGCAACGATATAATATTTATAAGGAATCAATTTTAATCTATTCTCTAATTTCCAGAATCATTTGGTGCTACAATGTGATTTTGACGTGTACAACCCAAGTTGATTTTTGATGCTTTTATTTTCCGGTGGCTCTTTCCTGTTCTGTTTGAAGACAATGTTCTGTCTCTGTAAGAAAATTTTCAGAAAGGAGAGAGAATATATGATAAAAATGTTAAATGGAAAAAAGAGAAAACTTGCTGATTTGGTTGTCTGTTTTTATGGTTTTGCAGAGAATGATGAACAGTGCTGAGATATCTGGGTACGATGGAGCTGGAAACCTTGGGACCACCATTGAGATCAAAATAAAGACAATGGACTCACGAACTTACACATTGCATGTGGATAAACAAGTAGGATTTCTTCAGCTTTCTTACATATCTTTGGTACTCACTATTTTGAGCAAGCACTAATATTGTTTGACATCAATTACAAATTTATTCTTTGATATAAGCTGAAATCACTTATTATTTTTAGGTCTGATTCTTCAAGGACTAATAAGGCTCAATCTAATTAATGCATTTACAAATTTGGACCTAACTATTTAACGGGAAACAGTATATCTTAAAGGTTATATGCCTGTTGAAATGGTATGCTGGAACTTATAAAGAAATTCTATGTTTGGTCCCGATCTTTTGTCTGTTGAACTGTGTTAGTCCTTAACCTTTTATTTTTTCCAAACAAGTCCCCACCTATTGAAATATGTATAAATGTCTTTCAAACGTTGAAACATATATCATAAATTGATTAGGCCAATGAAATGAACTCAGCTCACTGCACCAGACTCTCCTCCCCTTCATGACCACTTCGTCTCACACAACTTCACTAGCATAGTGTCAAACCACCCCCTATTTCGCCGATAATGGCCTTAAGCTGCAAAGGAAAATTAAATGAAATCCTAGTGATACACTGGTGGTTTTTGTTGCTCTGATTTATTGCTGATCCTAATACAACAATTACAAAAGATCTTTTTTTTCCCTTTCTCTCTATCCTCTCCATTGGTGATGCATAATTTAACATTGCCAGCTACAACTTCTATTTGAGGTTTTCTATACTGAATTGCTGTTTTCCTATGTGATGATCTCAGTTCTTGTGTATTGTTGGGTTTCCTCGTCTATTATTGAAACTGTCTGCAGGTTACAGTGCAAGTATTTTTTTAGTAGCTGTTTAGGATGTATATATGAGAATTGATCGGCGGATTGAGGTGAGGTTTACAAGATATAAAACATATGCTAATTAGGATAAGTTTGTCCAACGAAGCAGCAAGCTCATTTATTCAACGGAGGGATTGCCAGCTATGTGACGGAAGTATGTTCTTTAAAAATATCCTAATCATTTATTCGCACAAATACAAGGTTAGGGACCAATATGGAACAACCCACAAAGATTAGGAACCAAACATATAATTCACCAAAAGATTAATCCATATTTAGTCCAAAAGGACCTCTCTCTTTCATAGATAATCCAGATTGCTGACAATTATTCTCAGTTTCTATTGTATGCAATTCTTGCCTTTTTTCGCTTTCAGGTGCCTGTTCCTACTTTGAAAGAACAGATTGCTTCTGTAACTGGTGTTGTCAAAGAGCATCAACGACTTATTTGCCGGGGCAGAGTTCTCAAGGATGATCAGCTTCTTTCAGCTTATCGTATGGTCTCTGTTCTTATGAATATCTTTTTCTGTTGAGGATATCGACCTGCTCTTTTCATTCTTTCATCGACCTGCTCTTTTCATTCTTTCTAAAATTTGTTTCATCTCGTTAATGACTTATTCATGCTTTAGGGCCTCTATAAGTGGTATACTATTTACTAAAAAAGCAAGTTAATCACTTGCTCCAAACTTCTGTATGGTTTAACAATATCACTTGTGTTTCAGGATCAATGTGAAAATTTACCTGTATTCTATTTCTTATCTAGGTTTAATAATGAACAAAATTGACAATCAGCTTTATGGAAACTAATTTTTTGTTGCGTATTTATTGCATTGTGGGAGTACACCACCTCACATGTATGAAGCTTAATAAAATATATTTTTCATTTTTCTGAACATGGTGGATGATATCATGAGATCATCTTTTCTTTTGCACTGACCCAATTTACACAAGTAGCCTAAATGTTTCATTTCATATATGAAGGATGATGCCAATCGAGGTTTCCATCTTCCGTCTATTCAAATTTCAAATTTGTTATCCCTATCCCTTCTATTGCTTTATTGAGTAAATTGACTTGTTCTAGACGTGGAAGATGGACATACTCTTCATCTGGTGGTTCGAGAACCACCTTCATCATCAATGGAAAACTTACCGAGTGATTCAGGTTTGGTTTCTGAAATTAGTTCAGAGTTAAGTATTATGTTTAGTTGTGTTTGCTTGATATATCCTATGGTTTATTTACTTGTGTTCTTTCTTGGAGTTAACTGGCCGGCCCAGCATGAGTTCTTGCTTTTGGTTATACTGAACTCTCTGTCTGTTTCTTACAAGCATTTCTTTTTGAAGTGGCTATGTAATATTCTACAGGTGTTCTAAGTTTGCATTATTCTGATGATTGTAGCATTATTCATGCCAAGTGGTGGACGGAGTGAACACTATCAAATTGCTCCCGGTGTTGTGGTAGAGTCATTCAACATGCAAGGACAGGGGGAAAGAAGTCTTCCAGATATTGGTCGGGTAGGCCATATGAACATGGATATGAATATTGTTTTCTATCGTTTCTTTAAGCCGTGAAGCTTTTGTATAAGCTTTCGTTTCTTGTTCTACAGATAGTCTCTGCTGTTCTTGGTTCTATTGGAATCACTGGTCCGGGAAATGTTGGTGAAGGGATTGGCTTGAGGGTATAATTTCAGAGTACTTATCATTTTGAATTTCATCCTATCCTAATGACGTATAACTTTTCGTTTTTTGGTTTCCTTTTTGTTTTCATTCATCCTTCGTTTGCATTCTCTGTTTCGAAATCTGAGGTACATGTTCCTTCTCTTTTGAAAAAGGAACAAGGGCTTGAGAGCCTGGGAAGGATGCCTGTGAGAGGTGATGCAACAGATACAAATCAGTTACAGCCAGAACAACCTAGCACAAGGAATCAAAGTGATAGGTTGAGGCCACGTCATGCCTTTGGAGTTGGCACAGCCTTTTCTTTTGGAGCAGGGCAGGCCCCAGTAAGTCTACCTATATGTTGATTGAGCCATACAGTTAATTGCAGTCTGCATTTTGGTTCTTAACTACAATATGCTTTTTCTGTGACAGGTGATCCCTGATGCTATTTCAACTTTATCACAGTATCTCAGCAACATGCAGCGTGAATTTAGTGGCAATGGTTAGCGTTTGTTGATCTGTTGTTTCTTGAAAAGAAGCTGATTTTTGTCTTCCTTGATATTCTGTGTGTAAACATATTTATTTGCATATATTCCAGGAGAATTTGAGGTTTGGCCTGTTGCTGCAATGGACACAGAGCAAACTGAAGCTGGTTCTGTGCCTTCAGAAAATTCACAAGGCCTTCCGACTCCTGCATCCTTGGCAGAATTATTGCTCTCCACTAGACAACTGCTTGGTCAACAACCCGGAGAATGTTTGATTGTATGTGTCCTATTTTAAGTACCTAACGGATATTTGCTGAGTACCTCTTATTGTGTGGATATTGCCTCATATTGTTCAATAATAATCTTATATTTGGCAATATGTAAACTTATAAATAGTTCAAGTATATTTTGTTATCAGTGTATCAACGTCTGAGATTCATGTGTTATCCTGACTCTGTTTTCCATTTACTCATGTCTATCCCTAATGGCAGCAAGTAGCAAGACATGCTCTGAGTCAAGCAAGTGTCACTGATCCAGATGCAAGATTGAGCACACAATCTAGTGTGTGGCGAACAGGGGTTCTTTTGCAAAATATGGGAGCCTATCTTCTTGAACTGGGTCGGACCATCATGACACTCAGATTTGGCGGATCACCTGTCTGTGAATCCCTACTGCTTAGATCCTTTGTATCTGTTTAATTTCTGTCTGAAAGTGTTTCAAAGTGCTAATTTTCATAGAAAAATGATTTCTCATGCAGTCTGAATTTGTGATTAATACTGGACCTGCGGTCTTCATTTCGTCATCAGGACCCAATCCTCTTATGGTTCAGGTATGCCTCTAGGAGTTTTTTTAATTTAGTACTCTGGTATGTTCGGTAATAAATGTTGCTCCTATGCTTCTTACCAACTTCAGTTGAAAATGGTATCAGATTAGAGTAGCCAACTACAGAGATTTTTTTGTACTTCTTTGTTTACAATTTTGCTAATCAAAATTGTGTTCCCAGCCCCTTCCTTTTCAACCAGGTGCTAGTTTTGGTGCCACTCCAACAGGGACTTCACCAGCTGGGCCTAGCCTGTCTCATGGATTTGGTTCCGGGTTGCTCCCAAGACGTATTGATATCCACATAAGAAGAGGTACTCTGAAAATTTTGTTCATGGGGACAGTGATTTTTTTTATTGATAGCTGTCGTATAAATCAATTTGTTGATCACTTTCCTCTTCACAATTGGATGTTTAGCCCGGCAACCAGAAAATGATGGTACTCAACAGCCCTCGGGTCAACAGGATTCCTCAGCTGGAGTAAACAGTGAAACTGTTACCAATGAACCAACTTCAGCAGCCTCTAATAATCCTTCTCTTCCCGGTGGGTCATCTGTTCGGGTATTGCCCCTTCGAACAATGGTTGCAGCAATACCTGCAATACCTGATTTAAATCATGTACCGTCTGATTCATCTGGTAACTCTTCGGGGTTATATTTTCCATTATTTGGAAGATTCCAAAATATGAGTTCTCAGAATGCAAGCAATAGAACAGGCACTCCACTTCCATCTGCGCATCAGCCTAGTGGCCTACGGTCAGAGCAGAATGTAATTCCTGAAGCAGCGGCTCAACAGCAAAACACTGAGAATCCTCCTAGAAACGGCAAGTGAATTATAATATTCAGCTGAAACTTTCTCTACTAACTATATTTATGCCCTACCTTGTTTTGCTTTCCTTTTTTGAATGCTGTGCCAGGACAAGGTAACCAACCCCCATCACGCACCATTGACATCAGCATCTTTTCAAGTGGAGGTGCTCCGAGTGACCTGAATCCTGATAGTCAGCCCCCCCCTGATAGCGTTTTACAGTTTTTGAGGGGTCTCTTTCCTGGTGGCGAGGTCCATGTGGAGAGCGCACAAGTTGCTGCAGGAGTTTCTATGCCAGAACAAGAAAACACAACTAGGGTGCCTGAAGCAGAATCAAGGCCGACTGAAGATGGAATCTTTTTGTCTAGATTGCTTCAACAGATTATGCCTTTTATATCTCAGCCTTCCGACACAGACTTAAATAACGCTGCCCTTTCAGGAGAAGCAAGACCACTTTCAGCTCATGTAAGCAATAGATGTTCTACTGACCAGCTGAAAACACCTGTTTCGGGTATGGAATATGTGAAATATGTTACATGTCTTTGATGTAATTTGTAGGTAGAGGATTCTGAAGCTGGCAGCTCCAGGCAGCAGACTGATTTTAAACTTGATGAACCTGATGCGAAGCGTCAGAAGGTGATAAAGCTTCTCTTTTCTGTCTATGCCTTAATCCTCCTTGCTTGCCAATTGTTTGGTTACATAAATCTACTTGCTAAGACGTCCAAGAAACATAGTTGTTTGTGGCTTTTCAAACTTGTTTGCCAGTGTTGCTTTAGAAATTGAATCCGGCCTTATTTTTTTATCCCTTTCTGCTGAGGAGCTGTTTCAGTGTTCTAGCAGTTAAACTAAATGTTCAAGGAGAAAAACTCCCCCAGAGGCTATCGTACTGACACAACCAGTCTCTCTGTATCTACCAGGGAACTAGTTGGATCGTATCATTCAACATTTATCAGGAAACAAAAAGATATAGAAGAAACCCAAACTTGAAAATATATGAGAACTCTGAAAGCGTTCCAGAAATGCTTTATGTTCTAACTTGATTGGTTATATATGTGTTATGTGTGTGCAGATGGAGTAGTTTGATGCCCAATGCATCCCATTGGAATGCAACAGTAAGAGGAATCAAGCTGTCACAAAGTAACGATCTACCAAACTGGTCACAATTATAACGAGCTACCAAACTGGTAAAAAATTACCAAGCTACCAAACTGGTCACAAATTACCGAGCTACCAAACTGGTCACAAATGACGGAGCTACCAAACTGGTGAAAGGAACCAAGGAACATCAATCATAAAGCCCTTGCATATATCTCTATCTAGTGTGAGTTGGTCACAAGGCGTGGCAAGAGTCAGTTGAATAGGGCTCTCTAGAGAGGCAATGCTTGTGTTATGTGCTTTTATGTGGTGTCTTGTATGAAGATTTACAAGGCAGGTCTCACCTTAGACGTCGTCTTACCTAAGGTATTTACTTTCTGTGCTTAGGCAGGGTTACCAACTTACTATGGAGTTTTGCGTGGACACAACAACAGCTTCCCTATTCTTTGTTCTAGCTGTTCCTGGTGTTCTTTTTCGTTCGGAGTATTTTCTCAGGCGTCTTGATAATACCGGCGGCTGGGCTGCTGAGATTGGTTATGGTTTGGGAAATGGAAGAGTGGATTATATTGACCCACTTAGGGCTCCTTTGGGGACGGAATGAGCCATATTGATACTTGCGTCTGGAAAGAGTCATTTCCGCACTTCTTCGATCGTTGGTTTTTTAAAATCATTAACTCTGTTCCGGATTCTGATAACTATGCTTGTTACAACAAAAGATTGGCGACAAATCTACAAAATCAATTAGGGATGTGTTTTAAACAAAGGTAGGCCCATGTATTGCGAAATACCAAGATCCACAGAGTTAGAAATTCCCAGCGGAAACTGATCAACGAGAATAATTTCATCTTACATCATATGATGCGCTATTGAGCTCCCTGCACTATGTACATGACCAAATATAAAGTCTAACAAAAAGAGAGAGCCATATAATGTCACCAGGCAAGAAAGAGAACTACGAGGTCTATCAAGTTAAAAAATAAATTATAATATGTTACTTTAAAATAAGAACAAATAATTTTTGGGTTGGATTAGAGGAAAGGAGAGCACATGAGATCCAAAAACAAAGAAAAATCAATCAACAAGCTTGAAGGAGAGATTCATCAAATCAACATGAAAAAATGAACCCTAACTTGAAAACGCTCTCTTTACCTTCTTTACCTCCTACCCTTCTGCCTTCCCAAACCCTAAATATCGAACAATCGCCGCTCATTAGCACCTTGATCTCCTCTCCTTGGATCTTCCAAACCAAATCTTTGAGCCATAATGTTAAGCCTACGTCTAATCTGAGCAATCTTCTTCATTCCATCTCTGTCAAAGAAAAGGCGAAAATTTGGGCAATCTTTCTTTGCAACCTGACGAACACTATTGCGATTGGTTACCTAATCTTGGATCTGATCTTGTACTTCGACAAGTGAAGCTTCCCTGGTAAGGCCATTTTGAGAGGATTCTTTCATACCTCTACGAGGGAACCGAATTTCGGGGAAAGGTGGATCTTCCTTGCGGAGTGGATCTGGAAGTTGAGCATCCGACGCCGTTTACAATACTGGATCTGGACTTCCTCTGGAACAAGCAAGCTCAACACTATTGCTCGGTATGGTAGAGGACATTTCTCCCGCCTTGCTGATATTGTGCACGGTAATGCATGGTGCCAGATTTTCAGGTGCACTCCTTCCATTCTCTCTATCTTTGGTTTGGTTTGCTGGTGCCATGTGTATTCCCTGCTTATTTATGTAAACCTTCTTAGTCTATTTTCCTTTATCCCACTCTTTGAAATCTTTCTTCACTTTACTGCTTTCTTTGCTCTAGTGCTAGATCCTCTTCTTTTGTTGTGTTTTTTCTTGTGTGTTTCCCTTTCCCTTATCCAATCTGATGGACACAGGGAAAAGAAAATCAATGAAGGAAGTGTTGTGCACTTCCCTTGGTGCTTCTGGTTCTTTTGTTGGTACAAAGAGAAGAACCCCAAATTCTACCACCACGACCCACATTGAGGTAAACCCTCCATCTGTGATCCATACTGACACTACAACTAAACTTGAGGATGAGAACCTCCTTTCTCTTTCCCCTCATGTCATAGATATGAAACTCTTTCTTTCCAAACTTTATGGGGTTAGAACCAATATCCTCAAACTGAAAGAAACCTCTTTGTTGGGTTATGTCATTGGGGAACCGATTGAGTTTCCCAAGCTGAAAGCCAAACTTAAGAATGATTGGAGATTCATTAAAGAGTCTTTTGAGATAATGGAAAAGCCAAATCTCTGATTTGTCCCATTGATAAAATAAGCTTGGAATGGTAGACCCTATCATGTCTTTGGGAAATTGATTCTTCTTAAACCCTGGTGTTCAATCTTTGACCCTTTTACAAAATCTATATCCACAGTTGATATGTGGATTAGAATACCCCAGCTCCCTATGGAATACATCAGTTTTGATGTTCTTAGCACTATTGTAGAAATGAATCATTTGGGGAAGCTTATAAAGTTAGACCCTTTTACTGGAAAAAAAACAAAGAGTGAGCTATGTCCGACTGTGTATTAATGTGGATGTGACCAAAATCAAACACAAAACCATTGTTATCCCGGATGAAGAGGGTATGTCTAAATCCTATAGAATTTGGTTTGAGGAAAGCCCCGAAGGGTGTAAGAAATGTGGAGCTCCTGAACATTCTTTTGATAAATGTCCTTTGAGGAATGTTAAAACCTCAGTCTTTGCAGCTCACTTTTCAGAGACCAAGGGTGAGCACTACTCCCGAGTCTTCTAAAGAGGCTCCCAGTGAAGCTAAAAATCCTTGGAAGAGTGTATCTTATGACAAGAAGAAACAGGCTTCTCAATACAACAACTCTCCAACTTCTCCTACTGAGCCTAAAGCCACTAAGAGTGGTATCACCATTACTCCTCAATATGTTGTCAATCCTATGGGTGCTACTGGGGTTGACATTAAAGCCCCTCAAAGCTCGGATGTCAATCCTAGTGCCACTACTGATGATAGCACCCCTGTCACAAAGCTCCCTGCAAGCCTGACTCCACCCTTTATATTGCCGCACCCTAATGACAAAGGGACCAAGGTGTGCTTGGGGGCTTCCCCTGGTCATGGCTCTGCGCTGGACAAGGATGAATTGCCAATTTTGGAAGGTGCCGATCTTTAGGTTTTCCTGAACCCGGATGATCTCCTTGATGAATTTGTTGAATGCCCAAAAGCTCCACAAAAGGAGATAGATGATATGATGAATGAACTGGTTGGAAATGGTGAGCCTAATGCCATGGAAGCCAACAAATCCTATGCTGCTGAACATAAAAATCCAAAGGACAACAAAACTGAAGCAAAAAAAGCACCCTCCAATTCTGAGTCAGGAAAGCGCAAGGACATGACCTGTGAGGAAGATACCGCCACCTCGGGGCTGAAGGGTGCCAAGAAAAAGATGAAAAATGATTATGTTAATGTACAATAATCAAGGTATGGAATCTGTTGAATGCTTTGAGTAAATCCTAGCTACTTGGGTAATCCCTTTGAACAACTTTTTGTATCTTGAATCCTTGGGTGACAGAACCACCTTGATTATTTTCTGTTTTCTGTTTTATGGGTTTGCCTCCCCTAGCCAATGGTCTGTTATAAGGCCTAATGGTGCTTTTGATTTATGTGTTATCAACACCTTTGAATGGGAGATGTTTAAGTATGTTGTGTGTTATCTTGCTTACTCTCAATTTCCCATTCTTATGTACCAATTTACATTAAAAAACAAATCCATAATTGAGAACAAACAAAGAACTGGAATCCAGACTGCCTAGCAGATGAAAAATAAAAAATAATAATAATCTTAGACGCCGAAAAGGAAATGGAACCCCCCCCCCCCCCCCCCCCAAAGAACGTCATTAAAATTAATACTAATGGGTATACCAAAACCAATGGGGATTCTAGCTTTGGCTATATCTTCAGAAACAGTACAGGAGAACCAACTTTCCTCTTTGGGGACAAATGTGAAATTTCAACCCCATTGAGAATAGAAACCTTGACAGTCAGAAATGCTCTAGTAAAAGCCTATAAATTATGCATTACCAACATTCAAGTTGAATGCGACAACCTTACTATTGTAAATATTTTGAATAAAATCTGGCATTGTCCTTGGATATTAAAATTTTAATTTCTGATATCCTTTGTGTTTTACAACTGTTTTCTTCAGTACAGATTTGTCATATCTTTCGAGAAACAAACGCGGTGGCCGACTGCATTGCAAAGCTGGGCCAGCGAAGTTCCTTGGAAGATATTAGAGCCAATCTAGAGCTTTTAGTTCTCATCCGCAAGAATGCTATAGACTGGGAAACCGTTTCTTCTGTGGTTTCCGGTCTAATTTTTACGTTATCAAAAAAAAAACAAGCTCGAAGGAGATATTGAGTTGCCCCACAAGTTAGTAACTCATTCTTGTGGAATGCATTGTACTTAGCTCATTGAAGTTAAAATACTATTTATGGTTTCCAAGTGAGCAGATGGCGATGCTTGTACCAAAAGCTAACACTACATTCTTTAGTCCGACTATTTTGATATACTTTTGTGTAAGGCACATTCCTCATTTACTTATGAACATCTTACTGTAGTCCTTCCCATCATTAGTGCAAAAACTTTAATTACTTGACAAGAAGGGCATTTTCCATTATTTTTACAAAAAACTTATATCTTTCTTGGCCAGAAGTCTTCATTCATTAGAGTTTTGAATGATGAGTTTATCTTGATAAGAGAATTGAGATAGATTTGCTATTTTTGGTAATCTTACTTGTCCATCCTTCAGACAATATAATTCAAGGATATTTTTCAATTAAGTGAGGAATTTGTATAGTCGTATAAAGGAGTTGTTGAAATCTATCATATTTTTTTTTCAATCAGGTTTACGTAAATTTAGCATCACCTGGTAGGACTGTGTAAACCATGTATCCTGGTGGTTATACTATTTTTTTTTTATACAGGATAAACACTAGGACCCCTTCCAATTAGAAAGGTTGTCCTAAATCATCATATTGGATGATCTTTACAAACTTGTTACATAAATTATCATAGCAAGAGTTTAGTCTGGCGAACTCATATCTCGCAGTAGGAAGATCTGGTCCAGTTGTTGTTGAGGTTGGAGAAAGAAGTCGTTGAATTCTCTGAAAAGAAAATGGTGGAATCTGATGAGTAGTCAAGTAATCAGCCGCATGATTGACTTCTCTAAAGAAATGATGAGCATGTACAACATTAAAAGAAGCTAATAACATGGTAATGTCTACTATAATCGAACGTATTTTCCAAGGAATTTACCAAGTGCCTCTGATTGAATTAATGACGACCAAATTATCACCTTCTATAATGAGATTATTAACTTGTAAATTAGCAGCTTGGCGAATGGAGAAAAGTGCTGCATAAACTTCAGTTTGAAGAGTAGTCATGTTTGGTATGCGTTCTTGATGGATCGAAAGAATAGTTCTATTATTGTTACATAGTAAGTATCCAATGTGCAAAGTATTATCAAATTTCTTAGAGCCATTAAAATTTAATTTCACCCAATCATCCAGAGGTTTTTTCTAGGTCCTATTGATGATGTGGCTTCTGTTACGTTTCATAGTGGGAGGGTGCAGATTGGTACGGGAGCGATTCACGGTGTTCCAGTTTGCAATTCAAAGTAGGCCTGATATGAAGGAGTGTTACTTTGGTTAGCATTATTTTTTTCGGAAAATTAAAGTATTGCGGTAATTCCAGATTGTCCACCATAAGAAGAACATTGGTATGGGTGAGCTGTTCGATCTTCTGAGAAAAATCCTAGATTAAAAAAAGTCTGGCGTGAATTGTATAGAAAAAGATAAGTTTAATTTATGTTAAAAATTTGAGATCATGTGTTGTGTGAAGGGACAATTAAAGAAAAGGTGATTAAGATCTTCCTTTTCGAGTTGCATAAGCTACAAATGGAAGAAACTTTCGAGAAATATCGGTTTAATCTTTCTGTAGTTGGGAGAGCATCAGACACAACTTTCCACATGAAATATTGTATTTTTGGTGGAATATTCAACTTCGGATCCAGGCTAAAGATTATTTCTGATTTATCTTGATTTGGTGCTTATCTAATATTTCTAATAATTTTAATTTAAATATAATAAATATATAACATATTAGGTTGTCATTACGTATCTTTAATTATAATGCAAAAATTTATGATCCATGACTCGTCTTATAATTTGATCCTGCATACCCCTTACCGATCCTATATTAAATATGGGATAATGATAACCTTGGTTATAGGTGAACAAAGTCTTTACGAATATTGGATACTTTAGGATGGAAGTCGATTAAGCAACTATCTTCTTGGAAACATTCATATGTGCAAGCATCTCAACATAGGGCTGCAGTGGTAGGTGAATATTCATGAAAGCTAGAAATAGAGTTGGTGAGTGGAGATTCTAGTTGGCAAACTTATGGTATTTGGAAGAAGAATCAAATATTATAGGTGTAAGAGAGTGCCTAGAGTAATTTGTTGAGCCCTGTAGGGCTGCTGAAGCCTGGCCCGGTACGTGCCAAGACGATTACGGACGATAGGATTTTGTTGGGCTTCTTGATCCAGATTACATGTAAGTTATACCTATGCTTTTAAGATTAGTTAAACAAATATAAAAACTTGCAAGGGGAAGGAATCCAACTTGAACTCCAACATATTGAAAAGAAGGGTGAGTATTTACTAATGAGGTACATTTTTTTGTTTGTATAATAATGAATTTTTTTTATTTTTTTTGATTCGGTAAAAATTAGACTGGAAACCATAGAAGAGACGGTTTCTCACTCTATAGCATCCTTTCGGATGAGAATTACAAGTTCTGGACAAGCTCGAATATCTTCATAGGTACTCCATTAGACCATTTTGGCAATGAAGTCGGCCACCACGTTTGTTTCTCGGAAGACATGAGAAATCTGCACTGAAGAAAACAGTTGTAAAACACACAAGATATCAGAAATTAACATTTCAATATCCCATGGACAGTGCCAGATTTGATTAAGAACATTCACAATGGTAAGGTTGTCGCTTTCAAGTTGAATGTCGGTAATGCCTAATTCATAGGCCTTTACCAGGACATTTCTTACTGCAAGCATTTCTGTTTTTAAAGGGGTTGAGATACCACATTTTTCCCCAAAGAGAAAGATTGGTTTACCCGTATTGTTCCTGAAAATGTAGCCAAAGCTAGATTCACCATTAGTTTTGGTGGATCCATCTGTATTGATTTTAACTATGTTATCCGGTGGTTTTTTCATTTCTTTATTGGTCGTCTAACATTATTCATTCTATGTATTTTTTGGTTGTCATTTGCTAAACAGTCAGGGTTCCAACTCTTCGTCTTATTCCAATTCTCAATTTGTTTTTAATATAAATTTGTACATCCTTTATGATATCTGCATCATCGTTTGTTCTTCCAAAGCTTTGTTGGTTTCTATGAAACCAAATTCCCCACCAAGAGACCACTAATTCTGTAAATTGTGATCTATCAGTTTTTTGTCGAATTTCCTCCATGATTTCATAGATTCCCCCCCCCCCCTATGTTTAGGGATCTAATGATACCATAGGTATGATAATTCATTTTCTCTATTGTTTTCATGGTATGGTTACATTGGAATAGGAGATGATTCAAATCCTCCAATTGAGCATTGCAACAGATACAACCTTGGGGGATTGCTACACCTTTTTCTGCTAATCTAGCTTTGGTTGGAAGTCCGTTTTTCATTATTTTCCAGATAAAGTTTTTGACTTTGGGATATGTATCCATCTTCCAGATCCATGAAGAATCATATGCAGCATATCTTTTGTTTCTATTAATCAATTCCATACCAAAGTTCGTAGAAAACCAACCATTTTTGCTAGTTTCCCAGTACATTCTATCTTGAATATCATTCAAAGGTATTGTGATAGAGATTATTTTCTTGGCTAAATCCTGGGGTAAACATTGTTCTATTAAGTCCTTGTTCTAGGTTTTATTTGGCAACATAAAATCAGCTACCAAGGCATCCTTATTCAGGATTAATTGTGTGTTTATGATCTCACATAACGGGGTTTTAGAGACCCAATTATCCGACCAAAATTTGATTGTTTTGCCATTACCAACTTGCCAAATTAGTCTAGATTTGAATTCATCCATGAGTTCAATCATTTTGGACCATTGCCAGGAGAATTTTCTTTTTCTCTCGTATTGAAATATATGGATTGTTTTCAAGTATTTTTCAGTGACAACTCTGACCCAACAATTATTCGGCTCTGCTAAAATTTTTCATAATAATTTAAATTATAGGGCTTTATTCAAGTCCTTTGATTTTCTCAATCCAAGACCTCATTGTTGTGTTGGTTTACATATCTTTTCCCAACCAATAAGAGGTTTATAGGAGCTGTCTTTGTTCCAAAAAAAAAGATCTATTCAACTTGTGAAGTTCATTATGTGTGTGTGTAGGTAACATAAAGCTTTGCATAAGATAGTTTGGTCTTGATGCCAGATTCGCTTTCCATTTAGACAGTTGTTGTTGTGTGATAATTAAGATATTAGCAAAGGTATTCGAGTTGACTCTACCATTAATGATAGGGCAACCTATATATTTTTAGAGAGATATCATATTTGTGATTGTGAGAGTACCTTGTATTGCTAATTTCTTTTGGTTGGTAACCTTTTTTGTGACTTGAAAAGCCGATTTATAAAAGTTTACTTTTTGTCCTGAGATTTTGCAATATTCATCAACAATATCCTTAATTTCCTTACAGTTTTCCAGTTTTGCTTTTGAGAAGATTACAATGTCATCCGCAAATGCCAGAAACGGAATTCGTGTTCCTTGTTGAGTGATTTGAAATCCTAGCGGCTTTTGTGGTCTTTATATAGCTTTTTGGAGTTTTCTTGCACGGATTTCAGATCCTAGAATAAATAAGAAAGGGGAAAAATGGTCACCTTGTCGAAGTCCTCTTGATGGTTTAAAATTTTCTGTGGGTCCGTTGTTTACAAGCACCGAGAAGGATACCGTTGTAATGCATTCTTTTATCCAGTTGATAAGTTTTTCATGAAATCCAAACTTTTCCATAAATTTAATAATGAAGTTCCATTCAATTCTATCATAAGCTTTTTCCATATCTAGTTTTAGTGCAATGAATTCTTCGGTTCCTTTTTTCGATTTAAATGAGTAAAAAATTTCATGAGCAATCAATATATTATCTTGGATGACTCTATTTTCAACAAAGGCACCCTGTAAGGGGTGGATTAATTTTTCCATGGTTCCTTTAAGTCTTGTTGTTATGATTTTTGAGATAATCTTATAAATTGTAGAACACAAACTAATGGGTCTGTAGTGATTAGTAGAGTTTGGATTGTCACATTTTGGAATCAAGGAAATAAATGTGTGATTTATTTGTTTGAGCAATTTCCCAGATAGAAAAAAACTTTTAACTGCTTGAATAACAGAAGGACCTACAATGTCCCATTATTTTTGATAGAATTTTGTTGTCATACCATCAGGACCCGGTGATTTATCTGAGCCAATGTTAAAGACATCCTTCTTAATTTCTTCATTGGATACGTTCCTTATTAATTATAAGTTATCCTCTGTAGAGATTTCAGATTGAATTAATTCTAGATTTTTTTGGAGTAATCTTTGGTCCATATCCTCACTTCTGAACCTTTTAATGAAATCATTTCTGATTCCTTTTCTAATGTTCTCTTCTCCAGTGATACTTGTTCCTTCTTGTGTTTTAATTTCTTTTATAATTTATCTATTTCTTCTTCCACTTGCTATTTTGTGAAAATAGCTAGCATTCGTATCAGTATATTTAATGTGTTTAACTTTAGCTCTTTGGTTCCAGTAAATTTTCTGGAAACAAAGATGTTTTTTTTTTTTTCTATGATTCTCATTTGTTTTTTAATGAGATCATTTGTAGGGTGAGTGCAGATCTCATTTTGGATTTCAGAAAGCTATTTTTCTATAGTTTGTAATTGAGTGAATACATTACCAAAGGTACTTTTATTCCAGATCTTGGCATGTTTCTTAAGTAATTTTGTCTTGGATACAAGATTATACAATCTAGATCCATGATAGTTAGTTCTCCAAGTTTGTTTTACAACGTTCCTAAAGTCCTTTCTGGTCATCCAGATTTTTCAAATTTAAATGGTTGATTTTTGAAAGGTACTGCTGAGTCAAGCTCAATAGAGATGGGACAGTGGTCTGAGCTGGTAAAGGCAAAGTGTTTAGTACAGATATCAGGGTACCTTTGAAAGATCTGGTGATGAATAAGTACCCTATCCAGTTTTTCATATATGTTATCTATTTCTGTTCTGTTCTTTCGCCAGGTATAGATGTTTCCTTGAATAAGGTTTCCAATAGTTTACATTCATTCTTAAATTGTCGTAATCTTGCAAATTTTGTCAAAGGTGGTATTAACCCACCTAATTTTCCAAATGGGTCTTGTATTTCGTTCAGATCTTCCATAATAATGCACGGAAGAGAGCAATTTTTAATAAAGGAGATGAGTCCGTCTCAGAACACATTCTTTGCAGATTCATTTGGTGGAGCATAAGTTAGGATTAGCATAAGTTTTTTGTTCGTGAGCATATTTGTGTACTTAATACTAATAAATCTTGTTTCAATTTGGTCAATTTCAAGGATTTCATTTGTAAGTTGGTAGGTCTTCCACATTACGCAAATGCCACCCGAGAGTGCAAGTAGTTGTATTCGTTCAATTTTGCAGAAGGATTCAACATCCATCCAAAAAGTTTTCTTCCCGATTCCGCGACAATTCCAGGTTGTAATCTTCATAAAAAAACCATTTGTGTTAATGCCCCATATCCTAAGACATTTAGGGGTCTTGTTCCTTGATTCATAGTATTGATAGTTATATCGAGTGCAAATTGTAGTGGATTCATTAAGAGCAGCCAAAAATTTGGTTCTTTTAGTATAATGTGAGTGATCTCAGCAGAATAATGAATGAGAACACATACATAATTGATAGTTATGTTCTTCTTTGTATGCATATAGAGAAAGCAACCTTCAATAGGGTGCTTGTCATTAATCCTAATACACAGATGGTCTGGATCGTATTTATAATAGGTTATAATGTTTATAGGTGAGCTTGTAGTGGAAACGTACAAAAAACACACACTATTCATATCAATGCAATTGATATAACTGGTCAAGTATTTGTTCATAATGATCTTATGGAAAAAATAATTGGAAATATTACTAAGATGATGCAATCTTAGTAACATGTCATATATTTATTCATATTTCCAGCTAGCATGTGCTTCAATTATACATTGATTTGAAGTATAATTGTTCGTATACAAGCTTCCATATCTCAGATAAACCAAAGAAAATGGACATAGTTGTTCAAGCAAATTTTGTATTTTCCATAGTTTCGACTTTAGGTAGGCTGAACTCGGAAAACACTGAATGCTGTATTTGAAATTGGTGTTGGCATAGTTTAGGTTATGTTTATAAAAATCCATATCAAACCATAAAAGACTATCGATATATTGTTCTAAAATTGGGCTATAGTACATAGCTTTGCAAACCTGCAATTTCCCTGCTTTCTATGAACAAAAATCTGTTTTAGTAGTGTACTCAAAGACATCTTTGGTAGCAATCTTCACAGTTTGTGATTGAACAGAGAAATCCATCTCTGACAAAAAAATTCCATGTGAATTTGGTGTTCTTTCAAAGTAAGATTCAGAAGAAGTGAATTCCCAAAAAATTGAGTAACTAAAATTAGCCCAATTTTGGAATACAACAATTTGTCTCATACTGAGTTTTAAGTTTTCAAGTTCACATATGAAGATAATAAAAAAATTCGAATAGTATCCAGCAAGATACAAAAGATGTATACAAAGGAGAACTCCAACATTGTTCTCAGTACACTTTTGGTGCACTTTTGGATAGATTTGTTGAGACTTGGTAATATGCAACAAGCGCATAGCCCATATATTTTGATCGAGATTGTTCAGGGAGTTGAAACTCCAGGAATGTTTGTTAAGGGAGTTGAAACTCCAGGAATGTTTGTTCAGGATGTGATTTTTCAGAATGTGATTTCTTTGGTGATACCAAATTCTTTCAAGTGCCTTGAGGCAATACCTTCTATTCTGTTCAGAGGCAAGTTTCTTGATATTGTCCTTCACAACATTTTGAATTTGAGTATAGTCTCTTGGTTGGGTTCTTGGCGGTTGATTGCCAGTTGTGATTGAGGAGATCCGGGTGCATAAATCTTCAACATTCATCTGCAAACTTCCAAAAAAGGACAAGCCAGTAGCCAAATCCCACAAAAGAGATGCAGATTCAATATGCCTAACAAAGCATAATTTTTCAGAAGTAGAATTATCCCATAAAAAAAGAATTTCTAGGAGTCAATAGCAGATTCATAGGGTTAAAGCTAATAAATCCACTAGCTAAATAAGATCTTCTGTAATACCAAATATCAGGGATAAAGTAAGTGAACTGTAAAATATTATCAAGAGGGTATAAAATTCTAGATTCATTGGCAAAGCTAATTTTATCAAGATTATAAAGGGTCACAACAAGACAAGGTTTAAAAAGGACTAAAGTAGAAAGAAGAGAAACCCAGTAATTGTCTAAAATGTTCAGAGACAAATTGGAAGAATTACTGGCTTCAGAAACTTTGTGCAAAAGTGTCAAAATTCCAAGAATGTTCAGACAACAAACCACATACCCACTGAGGATTAGGAGTGCGGAGAGCATAAATAAGAGGTGATTCAAAAGAGTCAAGTGTTCATTATTCGGATATAACCTTTCAAAGTTAAGATTAGCATTAAGCCCCAAAACAGAGTAAGCAAGAAGAAAAAGCACCAAGGAGATCAGAGCTAACCTGAGTTCCCGGAGGAAAAAAAATTACAATTGGAATACCTGGATCTGATGTTTGAGTCCATCCACCGATTGGATCTTGAGAGAGAGCCTCGAGCACGGTCGAAAGAGTTCACACAACAAGTGAAGAGAGGAAGATGAAAACTCCAAGGCCCGGAGACACGCACCCCCAACAGACAGCTACACACCTTCAGCGATCTCTCCGTCGCCTCGCAGCCCGAAAGGAGAGGCGAACAACGATGTGGCCAGCGAGAGCCCAATTCCACCCAATCGCCCCAGCCCAAAAGCAAGGGATCGATCTTGATTTTAGCATTCTGGAGCTTGGATTTACGTTGCGTTTCCTATCAATAGTAAGGGCTTGATGAGATCCACCACGACAACTAGAAGATCTGAACCTCTTCACTTTATGGTTGATGGTGATTTGGGTTGTTGTTAACAAGAAGAGCAACAAGAGATAGGGTTTCGTTGGATTGTAGTCCTAGTTTTAGGAGATCTGAGCTTTGAGTTGAGGGCAATGGTAAGGGGAGCTAGCGGCGGCCAGCAAAGTTCTAGGGTTTGAAGGTGAGTTGTTTGGAGAGCGTATTGAGGGTTCATTTTTTTTCTATGCCCGTATAATAATGAATTTGAATATTAGTTAACTATCAATTCAAAGATATTTTTTTCTAAAAAAAAATGAGACACGTATCCTACACGAGTATGGAAACGTGGGTAAACACGAACAAGACTTCCAGTCCGGAATCAAGGCAGATCAGATCTGACGTGGATAAATAGACAACATTTTCCAATAAATCATGTCCAATATCCAACGTAGGGCTAATTATATACAAAGGGAGAGAAGTTCTAAAAATATGCAAGAGAGATATAAGGATAAACACATGTAGATGGAGAAATCAACTATTAATACCACAATATAGGGCTTCTACAGAGGTGCAATAGATATTTGGATAAAGGAAAACATGTAGATGGAGAAACACAATGAAATTTGATGCAAAAGATATACTTAATATAATTTAGGGGTGGAAAAATTTGACCCGACCCAAAAAACCCAATCCGACCAGCCAACTCAAGACCCGGCCGACATTCGGAGAAACAAGAGAAAATGATTTCTGAATTGAAACATGTCTAACATGGGCACAAAATCAATTCAAGTGAAGAAATGTTTCAAATTGACCTGGTTGCATCTGAACGAATCAACTTGGCGTTAACCCGGAACCTGTCTTGCCTAAACTCAAACATACCTGAAGTGAAATCACTTGGTTTTGCTCTAACTTGAAGAGAAAGAACGAGACTTGGCACGCAAGAGATCTCTAAATTTAGTCCTGTCTTTGGCGAAGTCGTTCTTGTTGCTCTGATGTCGGATTTGAATTACACCAACGCCAAAAGTCAGTTTGAGAAGTTTAGTTTTTTTTCTCTCCAAATTTGATGCGAAATGGACAAGGGAATCAAAAGTTATAGCGATTCCAAATTTTTGTCGTAGGTTATGCCGCGAATTAGGGTTTGCGAGAGAAAGTGAACTCGGTTGGTGTTGGATTGGTGAACGATTGGTTTGAGTGATTATATATTTGATTGCAATGATAATAATAGTTTTTGGACTAAATGACCGAAAAATAAATTCGCCAAATTATGCCTCAATCTCAATATGATTTTTCATGAACAAAAAGAAGAGCTTAAATAGGTAAAACATAAGAGCAAGAGAGAGATGATGGCACACCCCTAGCAAGGCCGGAGCTAGCTCTCTCTAAGCCAATCCTATGTCTAAAAGTGTGTAACACCCTCGACTTATGTCGATAGTGCCACACGCAAGTGACCTCAGACTGTAAAGTCCAAAGCCACCCTAGGCTTTAATCAGAATAATTATGCTATTAAATAATGACAGAGTAAGTAGCGGAAGACTTTGTATAAAGAAAACTCAATCTTTTATTAAAACTCCTCTCGTAAATTGAGAAGGACAGTAATACAAATAATGTGAAATTACAGCGGAAGACTTTTTAAATTACAACGGAAGACTTTTAAAGAAACCCTATTTACATGACTAGTCCATATACGTATTATATTTACTTAAAAACATACTCATAAATATTATTCTAGTACACAACCTTCAACTGCAAGCCTTCTTCTTTGATCAGTTACTTCAAATCGTCGGGGACCAACCTCTGATGTGCCGTATATGACGGATGACACCAACCAACCATGCAAGGAATATAAACGGTTGGTTAGTCTAATGAAAGACTATGCAAGGGTGAAAACATATTGGTTCTTGTAGTCGTATATAGTCACTACCCTTGTTTCTCGAATAAAACCCGGTAAACGGTATATGACTATAGACTTCTTGTAATACCCCTCATTTTTAGCAAGGGCATTTGGGTAATTTCACAAACCCTCGACAATAATTCTGAACGAGTTAGGCGAAGTTCGGATTTCTGTAACTCATATAATCTCTGTAAAATTTCCCTGAGTGGTATAAAATACATTCGACGTATTTTCGGGGCTTAGAATATTTGTTTGGGTACAAATATATAATTTCCGGGGTTTAAACCCACGCCAAACCTTTTCCCGGGCAAACAGACGCGAAAAGGGCAATTCCACGACCGCGGAAAAATAGCTCTCAGACGAGCTGGGCATAGGAATATTCCGCGACCGCGGAAAAAGTTCCGCAACCGCGGAAAAGTGCAACACGCCAGTGTCACTTCGTCTGCAGAGCTCGTCGTCCGTGCCACCGTTGATCGCCTGACTCGCCGTTGATCTGGGCGGGGAGGAGCTCCTCTCATTGGCTATAAATAGAGGCGAGTCTAGAGGGTTTAGGGGCACCGAAATCTGATCTCCTCTCTCTCTCTCGCTCGTTTTCCTTCCCTCTCCGGAGTTTCAAGGTGTCGCCGGAGCTCTCGCCGGTGGTCGTGGCAGCCTTGGAGTGGTGCTTTGGAGGCGCAAGGAGGTCAGGAGTCGAAGCCCCCTCTAATCGAGCCCCGTCGCGTCGTCGCCGGTGAGGTTTTCTCCATTTTGGGTCGCCGGAGTTCATGGCCGCGACCGCGGACATGAACTGCCGCGACCGCGGCAGTGACAAGGCTGGCCGCATCCGCGGCCGTTGTCTTTGACACTCGCGGACGAAGTCTTCGACGGCCGCGACCGCGGAAATCCCAGCCGCGACCGCGGATTGCCTTGGCAATCGCGATCGTGGCCTTGGACGATCCGGTCTCGGGCAGGACTTTCGTTCGTTCTTTCTTAGATTCGTATCATTTTATTGTCGAATCTAACCTAGGGTTTTGTTATGGGTCGTTGTCATAGGAATCTGTAATCCGATTTCCGTTCCCGTTTCGGACCCAGAAACCCGTCGTCGCTCAATCGTTCGTCTAGACTAAGGCAAGTGGCGGTTCGCTCTTGCTTAATCATTCCATGTTCCATTAATTATCAATTGCTTTTAATTGTTAATTAAATCGGAGTGAACTGTTATTTTCTTTTGGGAACAGATTTTATAAATAACGTGATTAAAATATGATATTATAGTAGGTTGTATATATTGCTAGAAACAACGCTATTATACTTGTTAATGATCGTAATGGTTTTGTTGTGGATTTAAATGTAAACTTTAATGCTAGATTAGCACGAGTATTCGTAGGAACGTTAATTCCTTATGAGGATTAATCGTTTCTTTATAACTCAGTATTAGTGGACCCAGCCTCTAAATGCTTTCCATATCGTAAACTTTCGTAGTTACTCGAGATCGTAAACTTTCGTAGTCACTCGAGATCGTAAACCTTCGTAGTCACTCGATATCGTAAACTTTCGTAGTTACTCGAGATCGTAAACTTTCGTAGTCACTCGAGATCGTAAACCTTCGTAGTCACTCGATATCGTAAACTTTCGTAGTTACTCGAGATCATATTAAAAAGCTTTAACATGAATATCCGTTTTGAAATTTAGATAAGATAAGTGCGGGTAGGCACATAATTAATGAACCCTCGGGCGAGAAGTACAACTTGGAAACTCGCCTGGACTTCGGTTAGAGTAAGTTCTCTTTCCAATCTGAATTCGCATTGTGCGGTGAGGTTGGTCGTGGACCCAAATGATCAAGTCATTTTTAAACGCTTGTATGAAACATTAACGTTCCCAAACAATTGTCATACCATCCCTTAAGACTCAATTCCTTGGAGTCTTCTCTTCAGTGCATATCTAAATAGTAAATCATTCTGTGAAAGTTCCGGGTTATATATCGTTCCTTCGGTTATTATTCGAGGGACAGTGATAGTAAACGGTTGCGATCACTAGAACCATTCTGTTTTCACCCTTGCAAAGTCTTTCATTAGACTAACCAACCGGGTTTTATTCCTTGCATGGTTGGCTGGTGTCATCCATCCTATACGGCACATCAGTGGTTGGTTCCCGAAGTCAAGGTAACCAGTTGAAGAAGAAGAGGCTTGCAGACGAAGATTTAAGTGTCAGTGTTTTAAGTTGTTAAGTATTACTTTAATATGTCTTTATAACCTAGATATGTTATAGGTTGATTCTTAAAAGTCTTCCGCTGTGTAATTTATAAGTCTTCCGCTGGAATTTTACTCTGTTGTAAAAACGCTACTCTCGTTTGATGAGGGATCTTTTAATAAAAGGGCTGAGTTTCATACACAAATGTCTTCCGTTGTTTAATCGTTCATTTAAAATATGTACGCATTTAAGTTTAATTGTTCCGATTAAAGCCTTGGGTGGCTTTGGACGGTAATGTCTGAGGTCACTAGCGTGTTTCACTACCGGTATAAATCGGGGATGTTACACTTCTATTGAAAAGAAAGAATATGAATGCTTAAAGAGAAGACTCAAATGAATTGAGTCTTATGGGAAACTTAAAAGAATTTGTTTGAGAATATTATATTATCACACAAAGTTTTAAAAACCGTCTCATTGAATATTTAGGTCCTCGACCAACCTCACCGCGTAATGCGAATCCAGATTGGAAAGGGGACTTACTTAAGACAAGATACCGGGTGGGTTCCACGTTGTACTTCTTGCCCGGGGGTATATTACTTATGTGTCACACGACACTTATCTTATTTAATTCCAAAATGTGTATTAACGTTAAAGCTTTTATTATCCACAACCGATCTCGCAATGAGATTTAGAATGGGACGAATCCCGAATTTCGACTCTAGCTAAGTGCACCACCACTTATATTAAATAAGGGTATATCATGACCAAAAATATTAGGGCAATTATTCTCCTAATACCAAGTTATAAAGAAAAAGCTATACCTCGCAAGGTAAATAGTGTTTCTACGAATACTCGTGCTAACTAGCAATTATATCCACACCAATGCACAACAATCCACATCAAAGTACATCTAGCACCCTATAATAATATATATATATATATAAGGGTCATTCCTAGCAATTATACAACCTAATTATAAGGTTCATTATTCACACCATTTTAACACACAAGCTCCCAAACACAATTAAGAAGATTATTTATCCCAACTCAATTAAGGTAATGGATTAATTGTCAATTAACAAAAATATGGAATAAAATAGCAAGAGCGAACCGCCACTTGCCTTGAATCACGAAGAAGATGAACGGCGTCTCGGAGATGGTTGCTTTCGAAAAACAAATTGGCTCCCTACTTATCTCTGTTCCAAACGCAATTCCGAGACGTACCAAAATCTTACACAATGAATAAATTATATTAGATAACTTATTCAATATCATTATTTGAAGGATACAATGTCTCGATTTCTAATTGAATTTATTTAACTCATAAATAAATCAATTTCAAGGCTTTTTGATATAACGATTATTTATACGATTACAAATTAATTAGTTGTATATTCTAATTAATCATATCATAAATAAATTGATACAATAATATATTTATAATCCTCAAATTTCTAACTCAAAATATTATTTAAATGAATAGTCATAATTTACCCATTCATAATATAAGATAATATTATAAAAATTATAATTAATATAATTTTAATTTCCATAAAATCATATTAATCCTAAAATACTTTTCCTAATCTAGATTAATTAAATTAACCAAGATTAAGCCAAAAATAAATTAAATAAACTCAAAATCGGAATTTCGGATCAACCAAACCTTCCCCGGATTCTCGACAAGTCGTCGGAAATGGCCAAAATTGGGCATCGGTGGTGGTTCTCCGGCGTCGAAAGGAGAGGGGTTTTGAAGTAGACAACTAGACGAAGCCAATGGTGTAGCCAACTGCAAGAAAGAAGCTCTAATGAGTTCGAATTTTGGCCAAGAACATCGACTGTCGCGGATTAGGGTTCTTGAGATTGGATTGGAAAATTGGATGAGTTTGGATCCCGATTGAGAGGGGTTTATAGGCATCTGGAAGCAGTTAATGTCCCCAACAATATCTCCAAGATAACGCCCTCAAATTTACTCCAATCGATCGAATTTTTTAAATCTTCAATTCGGCCATATAAATGATGCGGTCAGATTCAATGCAAAATTCGGCAAATCTCGTGGCTTTTAATCCAAACTAGTGTTCAAGGGATGGATGCGTTATGGTAAGCTTTTTAGCTATGTTTTATAAATCATGTTTTTATTTAAGTTATTATTAACTTACACAAATTTCGAAGGTGATTGACTTTTTTTACGAATAGTATATAATCGTATTATTCATTTTGTTATGTAGGCAATACACAAATTAGAGTAAATACCACAATCTTTCTCATAATATATATATATATATATATATATATATATATATATATATATATATCAATTTTGAGTTTATATGATTGTGTTAGAATCCGGGTTTTGTTGAACCACATTGTATATTGTTTTAGGGAGTATTGGTGTACTTATAACCATTTTTTTGTTGTAAAATATTGTAGTTTATTTCATATGAAAGCTAGATAGTTTATTAGATGTGGTAGAATGAGAATAGACTTTTATGTTGTTTTTGTGGGTATAAAGGGACCTTGACATATACCCTAGTATTTAATTTTGTGGAGAATATCATGACAAGTTTGGCTTACTCTTTTTCATGTTAGTAAGTAGGAATTCTTTTCATAAACTATTATAGAGAAAACAAATATAAATGAATACAAAGGAAACATATAATGATTAATTCATCTACATTTAGTTCACACTGACCAAAAGTTCACATCTCCTAATTTTATTTTATTTTAAAAAATAAATATTTATTCTCAATTAATTGATTTTAATAGGTATTGCGTTTCCAATTTATATATAATATATATATATTTTATGTTTTATATAATTACATAGTAACAAACAATCGATAAATGGTTTAAAACTCCATTATCAATTTATCTTTGATGAGTTTATGATCTGTAGTCATAGTGATTTATTCATATGAAAAGTCATTGCTTTTGATCATTAATCCCCTAATTTATATTTTAAGAGAAGAGATTGTGCTTATTTGAAAAAATATGATAGAGATTAGGTGTTAGTGAAAGTTTGAAAGAAGAGTTCATTGTCTTTTAAATTTTGATTTGGGAAATTTCTTTTGTCTAAAAGTTATAGCCAACAATAATTTTTTTAGTAATTATAAGCAATGTAGACTATCTAAGACGTGTTGTCAGATAAACGAATAAAATAAAGTTATAGGGATACAAGTTGATGTTTATTATTTGTAAATGTTTATTGCATGACCGAGTGATTTAGGATTTTTAAATTCATGTAAATCATTTCTATTATGGTTTAGTTGAATGGATGCATTTGATTTGCATGTTTAAAGTTGTAGTGGAGTTAAGAGCATTTGTTGGATTTTGGATTGTAACAGTTCCATTGAAGTTAATTAAAAGAAATTGTTGAATTTTAAATTGTAACAACCGTTTTGAAGGCACGAGTATGACCATATATTTTAAGAATGAATTTAAATTTGTTTATAGTATGTAAAATATAAAAGAGAATTATATAGGAAAATTAACATGATGTATCAGAAAGATAATTTCTTGATTGGAATAATTTATAAGGTGTATTGTATGATGAAAATTGAAGGTATATGTGTGAATTCATATTAATAGAAGAAAATCTAAATTAGGAATTTTATATAATTATTAAAAATAAAACTGCACTAAAATAAAACTGCATATTTTATTCTTTATAATGGAGTTTACAGACAATCTATGCACCCTTATTAAATCATGAACACTAATTAAGTATGATAATAATGTTTTTGGTAAGTGCATAATTATATGTATGTTGGTTGATGAACCATATAACGTTAACTATTTACGAACCGACTATCTATATACATATCTTTATAATGGAGTTTACAGACCTTTAACGTACATATTATATTATGGACACTAATTAAGTATGATAATAATAATTTTGGTAAGTGCAGAATTATCATGTACAATGGAAAATATTTTGGGGTGGTAATTTAGGAAATTTGTATAAATAAAAGATAAAATAAATTGTAAATAAAATAAGGGTGAATAGGTAAATGTACATAATTATTTGATGACGTAGCATACTTAGATGAACGACACGTATGAGAGATAATTGCGGCTTTAGTAGTAGTATATAGATAGATTACAAATTATTAAACCTCAGATAAATTTTGATTGGGTTTTAGATTCTAAATGAACTGGATTAGCATTACGTGCTAGATAGATTTTCGGAAAATTAAATATATATATGTTATTTGGGTGAAAAAATAAAAGAATGTGGAAGGCTGACGGTTTTGTGTGGTAATGTTCTTATGTAATTGCAATTGATAGTTGAGCAATGAGTGTCAGTTTTTTTGTAGAAAAAAGAGGTTGGAATGTGAAAGGTATTTGGCGGATTAAAATTGGATTTGAATTAAAGTAAAATCGTAAATAAATGTTAACTAACTCAATTGTGAGATTCATAAATTCATTCAATGCTGGAAAAAATGTTAACTTTATAGGGTATTAGATTAGAAGATTAGATTAGATAAGTAGGTAGGTGCATGTTAAAACTTTTTTTTTGAAAATAAGTTTGATTTTACATGTGATATTTCTAAGGTGTAATTGAATAAGTATTTACCAAGATTTTTTTATTTATTCAAATATATAATTAGAGAGATTCTATTAGAATTAAGAGTATATTATTATATATTTTATATGTTGTTATTTAGACCAAAAATCTTTCTTCTAATTTTATGCTTTTGTGTTGATTTAATATGTGATAATTCTAAGGTGTAATTAAGAGGGAAAATGTTGGTTTTGTCTTTTAAAGTTAGCATTCAATGACCTAGAATACTAACTTTTAAATATAGATAGAAGATTATAAGATTAGATTAGATAAGTAGGTAGATACATGTTAAAACTCTTTTTTTGAAAATAAGTTTGATTTTGCATGTGATATTTCTAAGGTGTAATTGAATAAGTATTTACCAAGATTTTTTTATTTATTCAAATATATAATTAGAGAGATTCTATAAGAATTAGGAATATATTATTATATATTTTATATGTTGTTATTTAGCCCAAAAATCTTTCTTCTAATTTTACTCTTTTGTGTTGATTTAATATGTGATAATTCTAAGGGGTAATTAAGAGGCAAAATGTTGGTTTTGTATTTTAAAGTTAGCATTAAATGACTTAGAATGCTAACTTTTAAATATAGATAAATTGATTGTGTCATTAGATGCGTATAATGAAGCTCTTCAATGCCCAGTGGGTAATTGAAAGAATCGAGCTTCAATCAGGTCTAATTTCCGCCATTTAAGGAGCTTGGAGCTTGCGTTTTTAATGGTGGGCTGGAGGTAGGGGATGACCAAATTCCAGAAATTGCACACGACCCCCCAAATTTTAGCCTATTTGTACATTTGCCCAACCTTCTAAAGTTTTGGCAAAAATGCCCTTATTTTAACTTTTATAATTACAAAATTATCTAAACTTATTTATTTTATTATTCTAAGTGTATAATATTATTTTAACCCAAAATTAAAGTATAGAAAATTTTAACTTAGGTTGAAATAAGCTTAAGTTATCTTATGAATTTGACCATACTTAAATCCTTAACAAAAGTTTGTTAAACCTTGATTTAAATATTCTAAGTCAAAATTTATACGTTTTATATAAATTATAATTAACATAAGATTAATCATAATTTTGACCATTCATAACTTACATAAATAACATACTTAGGCTATTTATTATTTTATCCCTTTTATGGATAAACATAATAATTTATATTAAGTAATTTGAGCTTTATATTAGCTCACCACGCCAATTGTTATCACAACCAATGCTCGTAGTATACACATAAGAATAATTCTCAAACTCCATAGAGCATTAACTACACACGCTTAATTTTTCATGGCAATGAATATTTACAATACTAAACTCTCGAGACAAGGCTCGTTAACTCGAGAAAAGGTAACAAATAATGTCAATATCCAACTTAACATTATTCCAAGAATATAGAGATTCTTATGAATGGGTCTAAGGATTACGTAACAAAATCGAAGCATGCAGAAGTTTGAAAACCACTTATTACCAAAACTTATACTTTCAAACTTTATATATTTATTTTAATAAAATACTTATTTATATAATTATTTTCTTAACCTAGTGACATTTATAAACTTTACCAAAACTCACAACTACACTTTAAAAATTATAATCATCAACATAGTTTTAACCTTTACAACACCATTTTTATAAAGAACTATAAACCAATATTAGTATCTTAATAGTTAAACTATTACTTTTAAATTTTACTAAACCTTAAGAATTTTCAAAACTTTAAATTTAATACTAATAATTTATTTTTTTTCGAAATTCCTTATTAAAAATAAGGGTCAATTACCGGAAACCACTCGTCCAATAGGCCATATTGCCCAAAACCACCCCTATAAATCGATATTACCGGAAACCACCCGAATAACGGATGCCGTTACCAAATCACCACCCATCCCCTGACTCCGTCTAAAATATGTTATATTCAATAGGCCATATTGCCCAAAACCACCCATATAAATCGATATTACCGGAAACCACCCGAATAACGGACGCCGTTACCAAATCACCACCCATCACCTGTACTCTTTTTTTGAATATTACTATATTAATTTTGGGTTAAATAATATCAGTAATCTAGATTAATCTAATTAACCATGATTAAGCCAAATAAAAATAAAGAAAAAATACAAAGGTTGAAAATCGAACCAAGCCGGAGATTCCCAAACGACTCGCGGCGGCACCTGCGGTTCAATGCCAAAATCCGGCCTCGACGGTGGAGGTCCGGCGGCGGGGCAAGAGGGCCTTTGAAGGTGGCTTCCCGACGCAACTATTGGTGGCGGAAATTGAGGTGGAGGTGCTCGGTGGTGGCCGAAAACTGGACGATAACATAGGCTTCAAAAAATTCTAGGGCTCGCGGCTTTGATCTCGAAATTGGATGACCAAATTTCAACGATTGCAACCCTATTTATAGGGGTTGAAAAGAGGTTGGAAAGATCTTCAAAATTGTATAAAATATCAATAGAAACGATCTAGAATTGGCCTCGATTTCTTCGATTTACCATTACTCATTTTCGGATAAAATTATTGCCTTAAACGAGGAAATTCGATCTTGTCCGCGACTTATTCATCCCGATTTCATGGAGATCTTACACCTTCTGATCCAAGCTACAAGGATACCTTAATCGAACGGATTGTGGAGAGCTCGGCCGAGGAGATGGGCTATTTTCGGGGAGACGATGAACAGTAACCGGGGTTGCCCCCCACTTTTGGTTTAATTGCAATATTTTGCCCAACTTTCCAAGTTATGGCAAAAATGTCCCTAAAAGCTTCTAAAAAATTACCCAAACTTATTTATTTTATAAATCTAAGTTTGTAATATTATTTAACCCAAAATTAATATAGTAATATTCAAAAAAAGGACGTGTGAGACTATTCGGGTGGTTTCCGGTAATTTTGATTTATAGGGGTGGTTTTGGGCAGTATGGCCTATTGGACGGGTGGTTTTCGGTAATTGACCCTAACGGATTTTAGACGGAGTTAGGGGATGGGTGGTGATTTGGTAACAACGTCCGTTATTCGGGTGGTTTCCGGTAATATCGATTTATAGGGGTGGTTTTGGGCAATATGGCCTATTGAACGAGTGGTTTCCGGTAATTGACCCTAAAAATAAAATAATTTGAAAACAGTTTCGAAAAAAATGAGTATTCTTGACACCCGGAACAACATGAATCCAGTCCAGTAATCCCTTAAAAGTGTTCTGATCATTTTAAAATTAAGTGTTTTATACATCATTACATATTTCATATTTGATATGAGTATGAGTCGATGCAATTTATTAGGGGTGTCATAAATTGAAATTCTATATTTAATTTAGCAATATGTATATTAATTTGAAGAAAATTTTGAGGCCAATATCATGGTTACTTTGCAAAAACCTAGTAAGTGTAGAAAATTGCATACTCACACAATCACACTACAAAATAAAGTGTTATACTATGGAAATAAAAGTTGCATCATTTGAAATTCGGTTTAGACATTCATCCAATCGACATCCGATTCCACTGAAATCTAATTGAATGAGACCTCGATTGAACCATATCTGATTCAACGGAAAAGCCTAATTGAATCGAAAAACAACTTAACCAAAAATCGACTCAATCGAAATCTGAAATAATTCGACTGAGTTTTACCCAATAACCCAACTTACTTGACTAATTGAATATCCGATCATACTGGACTTGACCCGACCACACCCAATGTTCCATCATAGACGCCATTGACCCAAAACTAAAGCGACTCGAAATCCGAATGACATGCCTAACACGCCTGTTTTTTACCCCTAAATTTAAGAAATGCACGCGTAAATTACAACATGGACCAATAAAAAATAGAGTCACTAAAGTGCATTTATAATAAAGAGTAGACTAGGGTGTGTTTGGATTACAATGTATTGAATTGCATTCTGCTTTATTTTTCTTAATTTGGCTTTAAAATCTAATACGAATTACCAGATATTTAAAATGTTCATTTTAATGCATTGATGTTAATAAAGAGTGTTTGGTTGGATTGACATTTGTTAGGGACTACTGCCACCTGGAACTCGGGTTGAGCCAAGTTGTTAGACACTCTAGTTAGCTAGAGATAAAAATATCTTAGTCAGTTAGAGTTGTTACTCTCTATTTTCATCGTGTATAATGTTTTTTAATCACTTGATATAACTTCAGAGGTCAATCTAATCTCCTTGAGAGAAAATGTTCTCCAAATTCCGTTTTCTCCCAAGTAACATGATATCAGGCTAAATTTTCTATTCATTCTCTTCCACTTCCGCCATGGCCACACCTCCAATTTCTCCTTCTTCTGATCTTCCTTCATTTTTGGACAACTACAACTAACCAATGGTGATCATCCTAATTACGTTCTTGCAACATGTCTTCTTAACGATTCTAATGTTTTTAACTTTGTGCACACCCTAGTCTGTTCATTGGTTACCCTTTCGTTAAGAAAGCATACAAAGATCTTGATCTTGTCACCAAGGATATCATTGTATCTCGTGACATCACATTCCAAGAAACATGCTCCCCTTATCATTTTTCCTCTCTCCCTAGTAACCCACGTATCCTTCCTACCTTATCCATTGACTTTCCCTCCTCCATTCATTTTCCATCTCATTCCCCTTTGCCCACTCCTTCTCCCATTGTAGCAATAGATCACACCTTTTTTGATGTTCCTCACTTTGACAATGCCACATCTAACGCATCTTCTCCTATGTCATCTATTTTATCTCTTACCCATTCTCTATCATCTTCTTATACTACACCATCTATTAAACCTCAAACATGTACTAGATTGCACAAGTCTCCTTTCCATCTTAAAAGTTTATGTTTTCTATGGTGTTACTAGTTCTCTTGATCATGATTCTCAGTCCTTTACTTGTTTTTTCATCTCATGTTTTTCTAGATTATGTTCCTTCCTTTATTGAACCTACCACCTATAGAGCTGCTTCCAAGAATCCTTTGTGGGCCATAGGTAAGAATAACAAAATTGGATGTCAATGGAGCGGATTCGGGGTCAGGACTACCCCCCTTGTCCTTATCCACATTTAAGTTTTAGCCCCCCATCCCTGTCGGGGAATGAAAATCACCCCCGTCCCCATCCCCATCGGGGAATCCTCGTCCTTATCTTATTTTCCCCATTTACCTTCCCCACGGATTTTCCCATTGGATTCCCCATTTAAATTCCTTATTAATTTATTATTTAACAATAATGTGTCATAAAATTAAGTCAACTGTTAAACTTACAATCATATTCAACATTATACATTATAAAAGATTCAACATATTCAAGTTTAATATACAAACATTGCATAAAGTTCAATCATAATATTTTATGGTACATTACAAATATTCCCCCTAAAACTCCCCATCGGGCATCCCTATGAGAATCCTTGTTGGGGAGCGGGGTGGGGAGGGAACGGATTGGGGACCAATGTCCCCGCCCCGTCCCCATCCACATGCGGGGAACTAATTTGCCCCCATCCTCATTTATTCTCCCCATCCCCGCCCTCATGACGAGGATTCCCCATGGATTTCGGGGAATCCCCTCCCCATTGACATCCCTTTAATTGATGAACTTACCTCCATTGGTACCTGGGATCTAGTTCAATTACCACCTGTGAAGAAAGCCATCTCTTGCAAGTGGGTTTACAAAATTAAGCTGGAGTCTTATGGTTCTTTGAAACGTTAAAGGCACATCTGGTTGCCAAGGGATTCACACAGAAATTTGGGGTTATTTTCCATGAAACATTTCACATCATGTGAAGATGTCCACATTGTGTTGTTTACTTGCTATTGTTGCTTCTCACAAATGGCCTCTCTTTTAGATGGATGTTGACAATGCATTCCTTCATGGAGAGCTCCATGAAGAGGTTTACATGAAAGTTCCTAATGGCATTGTTGCAGCACTTTGCTTTGTTTGTCGCCTAAAGAAGTCACTTTATGGTTTAAATTAAGCTTCCAGGCAATGGTTCTACAAGGTGACTGCTTCTCTGCTTTCCTTAGGTTTTCATCAATCTAAGAATGATTATTCTTTGTTCCTTAAGCATGGTTCATTTGGTGTTTTTCTTCTTGTCATGTGTATGTTGATGACAATGTTGTCACTGAGTCAGATCTTGCCTCTATTGATTCAGTAAAGGCTCACCTTCATCACCAGGTCAGCATCAAGGACCTTGGTCACTTGAATTTTTTCTTGGCTTCGAGATCAATCAATTAGGTGATGCTCTAACTATGACTGACGAGGTCGGAAACCGGTGTCGTTTTCCTGTCAAAATAATCTCAATTCACCTACTAAAGAGTATAGAAAGTAAGTCAAGGTCGATCCCACAGGGAGTCGGTTATCTGTACGCAATTATGTATGATCAACAAGTAACATGGGGTTTGGTCTAGAATAATCGTAACGTAAACAAACATGCAATTAATGACAAGAGATGAAATATGATGAGAGAAAGTATTCCACCAGACAAATATCCACACCACAATGCAATCGGTTGATCACTGAAAACTATCTTTCCAAGTTCTTTTACTATCTTATCATTGTTCCCACCCTGATCGTGAATACTATCGATTCTCACAGTTGTCGATAGACTTATTACTATGCCAATGATAAAGCACAACTGATTCTCACAGTTGTCAGCATACTTTAACACCAACACAGCAATAGCAATACACACAAGGATATAGGACACATGCAAGTAGAAAGACGTACAAGTACTCACTCCCCTACTTAACATGCAATTGACTCTCACACACAAATATACGCTCGGAACCCCTATACGCACAAACGTGTTTGCCACTAGATATGCACTCGGAACCCCTATATGCAATCCTAGCAATATGATAAATGCCGACAGACCTAGTTAGCAACTCTAGGTAAACCAACATAAATCAATAATCAATTCAATCGAGAGAATCAATCCAACTTAATAAGATATAGAACAAGGAAATAGAAATCTCACAACCAATTCATTGTAGTGCTTCAATCGTCTAGCGAAACAAGAATGTTTAGCTATCCATTACTTGAAAAACCTAGAAATTATATTAAGGAAGAAGAACGTAACTATATGCCTCCTTCAAAACTAACGAAAAGACCTTATATAGGTTTCTCGAAGTTGACCTAATAACCGAAATAAGGAAATAATATAAAACTAAAACATAAAGTATAAAATATCAAAATAGGAAATAACAGCACACGTCAGCCACGCGGTCTTCATTCCACCGCGAAGCGGTAATGCTCCACCGCGATGCGGTGGCTTCTTCTGGCGCGAGGCGCTTCTCCTAAGGATCTTCACCGCGGGGCGGTGACAGTGCCGCGGGGCGATGCGGGTAACTTCTTCATCCTTCATCTGCTCCAACGTACTACCAAGCGAGGTAGTTTTCTCCCTTAGCTCTGAGCAGATCTTCTTCAACATCTCCAACTTCCTTCATTAGGCTAAAAAAACCTCCAAGTCTGTACAACTCCAACTCTTCTCCTAAGTAACAGACTTAGCCTAATTCTCCACTTAAACTCCATCTAATATGTGTCAAAAGTCACTAGTTAAGGTACACTAAATTGCACCTATCAAATATCCCCACACTTAGACCTTTACTCGTCCCGAGTAAATTAGCTCCATCATACTCCAATCCAGCAAAATCAAGGTCTCAGGAAGTGTGACAATATAAGACACTAATAACCACAACAACTCAACAACCAACACTCCAAACAACCAAAACGAATGATGCGAGAGAACTCTAATCCTAGCTCCAGTCCAACTCCTTATCGCTCCAAAGTGGCCTACCCGACAATCCTTCTATGTCGCCCTTCTTATGACGCCTCGCCAATAGGTAAGAGAAATCCTAAACTCACTCTTTTTTCTTTTTCACTCATCTTGCCAAGGCGCCCTTTCGGGTTTTCACCAAGCCACTCATTTCATTTTACTGGATGTCTCACATATACTCACATCACTCCAGTCCACTCTTGCCCTGTTCTATTACCAGTCGGACTACCTGCTTGTTGCCTGAGCCGCCCTTTCGGGTTTTCGACTCATCCCAGGATTTTTGATTGCCTTTTCAACATTTTATGGCTTTTTTTTAAGAGAATAAATGCAAGTACGAAAATGCATGAATTAAAAACTGTACACTAGCTAAGATAGACAGTGAGTCCAAATCCCTCCCCACACTTGAATGACACATTGTCCTCAATGTAAAAAGAAGACAAAGCAAATAGGGAAGAGAGAAACACACTCACTGGGAACGTGGATACTAAGGATAGTCCGGCGGAGGTGGGTGCCTCCCAAAGTACTGCTCTGTGATGTAAACCTCCGCGGCGTCCAGCTGCTCCCAGATGTCACGTGTAATCTCAGCTTGACGAGCCTGCAACCGAGCCAAAGTTGCCTCGTTCGCAGCCTCCTGACGTAGCTCAAATGCAGCAAAACGGACGAACATCTCGTCCCAGGAGAACTCAGGAGGTGGTGCAGACGTGGAAGCCACGTCGGGGATGGGTGGATCAACATCCATGATCATGGGTGCATCCACCATAGGCTCAGGCTCCAGCTCAGCGCCCTCGGCGTCCTCAGCCTGCGGTGCCATCTCCTCATTAGCTGGTGTCTCCAACACCCCATCCGCAGGAACGATGTCAACCACAGCAGCCTGTGGTTCCATTTCAATAACCACAGGATCAATCGCAACATCATCAGCCGGTGGCTCTAACTCCTCCTCCACAGGAGCAATCTCAACATCGAAAGGAATGTACCAACCCGTGAAATCCTCCGGATACGCCAAGGGACGAGGAAGACGCACAAGATGGCCACCATGAGAGCACCACATATACTCCCCCTGAGATCCGCTCAACATACCGCGACGCCGCATATACTGGATGTTATAACGAATGGGCATAAGCGGGTCCGGAATGGTATCCAAAGAAATCCTGGCTGCCGCAATCAAAGTAATCAAACCTCCCTGCACAATATCTCGCCCGGCGTCCTCACGAACCAGCAGCAGCTCATGTAACCAAATAGCGAACCATCCGGGCGTCACCTCATCTAGTGGATCGATCATCGCGGAGAAAAGACCCAGACGCTTTATGGATGCTCTACTCTCCTCCATACCACAGAATGTCCGAATCAGCACTGTGTAAATCAAGCGGAGGCAGGGATGCACGATTTTATCACTAGTCTCCCGGCCCTTCTGAAATTCAGCCATCCCTGTGGCGCTCATCCAAAACTCCTTCATGGTCTCTTTGGCGGGACCATGCCTCCATCCAACTGTGCCCGGCCTAGATATACCCAGTAATTCTCGTAGCGCAGTAACAGGAAAACCATAACTCCGACCCTCGTACTTGAAGGAAATACCCACAAGAATACTCTCCTCTCGGCCGTTCACAACACGACGTCTATGGCTCTTGGTCACGGTGGCAAGAAACTGGTAACAAAGGTCGGGGTAGGTGGGGGCAGATTTGTCTAGGAAGCCCCCCAAGCCTAGTTTCTCCAGACAGTGTTGGGTTAATTCTAGCAGACCCAATTCAGCCAAGGTATCCTTATCAAAGAAACGGGTTGGCAGCATATTCCTAGTCGACACCGCATTATATAAATCCGACTCCTCCTCAGACATGCCAACCTTCCTAGCTCTCTCCATGGTGCGAGAAAGAAAGAACTAGAAGAGAAAGGCTCGGAGAAGGGCACTTACAACCGGCCAAAGGCAGACCGCGAAGGCACCGCTGGGCGGTGATGATATCTGAGCACAGGTGCAGGGTCGCGGCGGAATGGACGCGGGGCGGCGACTGTTCACCTTCTTCTCCAGATTCAAAAAATTTGACTCACGCGAGGCGGCGAGATGGCGACGCGAAGCGGTCACTGTGCTATTCCCCTCCAAACGCCTCCAAAACACCGGCAAAAGCAACCAATTTGCACCGAGCACCCCAACACTCCAAGGGGCACCCTTCTTCAACTACGAACCACTACAGGGGACCGGAAATCAGCACAAAGGGGGAGGTATGGGTAGAGGAAGATAGAGTTGGGTTTAGAGCATCCGAGATCAGAGCTAGGGCGGGGGTGAAAATGGCGGATTGGGTGAAAGCGAGGCGATGGAGAATTTTGGGGGTTAGGGCACGGCAAAGAGAGAGAGACGGGGAAGAAGAAGGGATAAAGGGGGGGATTAGGGTTTGGCGGGAGAAGTAATGAGGGGTTAAATGGGGAAAGTGGGACCGAGTCGCGGTTTTAAACTGACACCGTCAAATCCTTCGTATCCAACTCAAGGCATAAAAATATTACTCACCCGTTTAAGGTTTTTTCGGGGCCCTTTATGCCTTGCATTTTTTTTTAGAGTTGAGAAATTATACCAGAGGTCCACCGTGGGGCGGTGGAATCCACCACGATGCGGTAAATTGGCGACGCGGGGCGGTGGGATACGCTGTGTACCAAGTCTCATCTTGGATTTACTTTCGTACCTGAAATGTGAGTAACAGGCGAACGAAACAAAGCAAAATAAACTACGAAATTAATCTAAGAAAAAGAAAGGAAAATAACTAACCCGGGTTGCCTCCCGGACAACGCCTTGGTTTACGTCGTTGGCTCGACGTGGGTTGTGGCTCATCCTGCTTCAGCGTCAGGGTTCTCGAGTATTGCCTCATCCTGGATTGGATCGAACCCCTCGTAGTAAGGCTTGCATCTGTGGCCGTTTACCTTGAAAGTGGTGCCGGTCTTGGGGTTGATTAGCTCTACGGCCCCATGGGGGTACACCTCAGCGATTTCATACGGGCCTGACCACTTTGATTTCAGCTTTCCAGCAAAGAGCTTAAGCCGGGATTGGAATAGAAGAACTTTATCTCCTGGCTTGAAGTCTTTCCGCAGAATGTGCTTGTCGTGCCACTGCTTGGTCTTCGCCTTGTAGATGACTGAGTTTTCATAAGCGTCAAGGCGTAATTCCTCAAGTTCTTGCATTTGTAGCTTACGGAATTCACCTACTTCATCCAGTTGCAGGTTGCACTTCTTTATTGCCCACCACACCTTGTGTTAAAGTTCGACGGGTAGGTGACAAGCTTTTCCATATACCAGCCGGAACGGGGACATCCCTATCGGCGTCTTGAAGGCTGTATGGTATGCCCACAGCGCATCATTTAGCTTGGCGCTCCAGTCTCTCCGGTGAGCTGCTACTGTCTTCTCCAGTATGGTCTTGATCACTCTGTTGGAGTTCTCAGCTTGCCCATTAGTCTGAGGGTGGTAGGCCGTGGAGATTCTCTGAGTGACATGATATTTCTTCAGCAGGGCAGTCACCGTCTTGTTGCAGAAATGGATTCCCCTGTCGCTGATTAAAGCTTTGGGTACTCCAAATCTTGAGAAAATGTTCTCCTTGATGAAACTTGCCACAACTTTGGAATCATCAGTCCTGGTGGCCTTTGCTTCCACCCACTTGGAAACGTAGTCCACTGCCAGTAATATATATAGGTTCCCATGAGAGTTAGGAAAGGGTCCCATAAAATCCATGCCCCAGATGTCAAAGACTTCGCAGAAAATCAGTGATGACTGTGGCATTTCGTTCCTTCTGGTGATGTTGCCGACCCGTTGGCATCGGTCGCAGGCTTTACAGAAGACATGAGCATCCCTAAAGAGGCGTGGCCAATAAAATCCTGCTTCCAATACTTTCCTAGCAGTCCTGTTTGCTCCAAAATGACCTCCACATGCCTCAGAATGGCAGAAGTTAAGGACAGATTGTACCTCGTTGTCTGGGAGACATCGGCGCACAACCTGATCGACGCAATGCTTCCACAGATAGGGATCGTCCCAGACATAGTGACGAGCTTCTCTCCGTATCTTTACTTTTTGGGCTCTGGTGTAGTCCGGGGGAAATTCTTCTCGAACCAGATAATTGACTATGTCGGCATACCATGGTCTATAAGATTGGATTCCGAAGAGATCCATAGCTATCTGAAGAGGGACGTCAGCAAGATTGCCAGGGCAAAGTGTGATCCCAGAAATAAGACCGCGGGGCGGTGATGTGCTTTGGGGTCGCGGTGAGCTTTCCTTGCTCTCAAGTAATCTAATCGCCGCGTCGCGGTGGTCATCACCGCGAGGCGGTAGTTTCTCCAACTGCATACTGTATACAGCTCGTCGGGTCGCGGTGGTGGGAACCGCGGGGCGGTGCGTGTTCTCTGAACTGCCTTCGAGTATGAACAGTGTATCATTTGGGAATGTGCCGTGTATGGGGCTCTGTTCTCCAGGTTTATCTTCCTCATGGACGAGTCTGCTTAGGTAATCCACTATGAGATTCTCTGCTCCCTTCTTGTCACGGATTTCCACATCAAATTCAGTAAGGAGGAGAACCCATCGGATTAATCTTGGCTTTGCTTCTTTCTTCGTCATTAGGTAACGAAGAGCAGCGTGATCTGTGTAGATAATCACCTTGACTCCCATGAGGTATTGCCTAAACTTTTCCAAGGCAAAAACGACAGCCAACATCTCTTTCTCAGTGGTGGAGTAGTTCCTCTGGGCTCCATTCAGAGTCATGGATGCGTAATGAATCACGTGGGATGCCCGTCCCACTTTCTGTCCTAGAACTGCTCTGACTGCATAGTCGCTGGCGTCACACATGATCTCAAATGGGCGAGACCAGTTAGGTGCCTGAATAATGGGTGCGCTTGTCAGGCATTCTCTCAGGAAGTCAAACGCTTTCTTGCACTCATCTGTGAATACGTAGGTCACTTCCTTCTTCAAAAGCTCGCAGAGGGGTGAAGATATCTTCGAGAAGTCCTTAATAAATCTGCGGTAGAAACCTGCATGACCTAAAAAGGAACGCACTTCACGCACATTAGTAGGATAAGGAAAAGACTGAATTACATCAATCTTTGCCTTATCGACCTCAATACCCCTAGCAGAAACAATATGACCCAAGACTATTCCTTGTTCCACCATAAAATGACATTTTTCAAAATTTAAAACCAAATTGGTGTCAACACATCTTTTAAGCACAAGTGCCAAATGGTCTAAACATGAATCAAAGCTAGTGCCATGCACCGTGAAATCATCCATAAATACCTCAATGAATTTCTCAACATAGTCAGAGAAGATACTAACCATACATCGTTGAAATGTACCGGGTGCGTTACACAATCCGAATGGCATTTTGCGGTATGCAAAAGTGCCAAAGGGACATGTAAAAGTGGTTTTCTCTTGGTCCTCTGGTGCAATGGCCACCTGGAAATATCCTGAATATCCATCCAGGAAGCAATAGTAGGGTCGCCCAGCAAGGCGTTCTAGCATTTGATCAATGAAGGGCAGGGGAAAATGATCCTTCCGAGTTACCGCATTCAGCTTACGGTAATCAATGCATACCCTCCATCCTGTGGTAGTCCTGGTGGGGATTAGTTCTCCATCTTGATTCTCCACTATAGTAATCCCTCCTTTCTTAGGGATAACCTGGGTTGGACTTACCCATTGGCTATCCGAAATAGGGAAGATCATATCAGCTTTGAGGAGTTTGAGCACTTCTTTATTCACCACTTCCATCATTGGAGGATTTAGCCGTCGTTGTGGCTGCCTAGACGGTTTAGCTCCGTCCTCAAGTAAAATCCGGTGCATACAAGTCGAGGGACTTATCCCTTTTATGTCTGCAATGGTCCATCAAATAGCGGTTTTGTGCTCCCTGAGCACGTCCAAAAGCTTCATCTCTTGATCTGCAGAGAGCTTGCTGGACACAATGACTGGCAAAGTGTCTTTGGCTCCAAGAAAGGCGTACTTGAGATGGTCCGGCAGCGGCTTCAATTCGATCTCTAGGGCCTGTTCAACAGAAGGAACGAGCCTTTCACTCAGGTTTAGTAAGATGGGGCCAATGCCCAAAGGATCTGTAGAGTACTTACCATGAGTGTCTAGATGAGCGATGGCTTCCTGCATGTTAGAGGGTAAAGAATATTCCTCATAGGAGGAATCCAAGTTATTTTCAACAATAGACATCAACTCGTCAGAACCAGAAATATCAAAGACCTCCTGCACAATGAAATTGATCACATCAATGGAACACATAGAATGGTCTTCTTTGGGGTATTTCATTGCTTCATAGATATTATATTCTACCCTCTCCCCATCGAATTCCATGGAAAGTGTCCCACTTTACAAATCAAGTTTAGTCTTAGCAGTTTTCAAAAATGGCCTACCTAACAGTATAGGAGTTGCCTTTGCATCTGTTTCCATATCTAAGACATAAAAATCTGCAGGGAATATCAACTTATCGACCATAACAAGGACATCCTCTATGACTCCCCTAGGATAGACACTAGACCGATCAACCAATTGAATTACAATACTTGTTTCCTGTAGAGGTCCAAGTCCGAGGGATTCATAGAGAGAATAGGGCAGCACATTGATGGAGGCGCCTAGATCAAGCATAGCTTTCTCAAACCTGGTGTTCCCGATGGTGCAAGGAATGCTCCACATGCCTGGATCTCCGCATTTCTTTGGCAAGCGCTGGAATACAGCAGAGACGCGTTCACTGACCTTGACTTTCTCCTTTCCTTTCAGCTTCTGATTCCTCTTTACTATGCATAGCTCCTTCAGGAATTTAGCGTACTTTGGTACACTCTTGACAAGATTGAGGAGTGGGATATTCACCTCACACTTACTGAAAGTATCAAAGAGATCCTTGTCATCAATAACTCTCCTTTCCTTGAGTGCTTCTGGAAAGGGTGCAGGTGGTTTCTCAGATCCAAGAGGGGGAAAGTTGGGCCGTACATAGGTATCCACCTCCTCGTCAGGAAGATCTATGAGTTCTGGGCTTTCACCGCGGGGCGGTGAGTTCAACGCGGGGCGGTGAGGGTCGCCGCGAGACGGTGATAATGGTGTAGGAACACTGGGAGCTACCACCTCGTTGCGGTGAGAACTGTCGCGGGGCGGTGTTACTGACTCTTCAGCAATCTCAATCTCAGCTCTGTCGTCCTGATCAACAATAGGGGTGACATGTAGTTCCTTGCCACTTCGTAGGGTTACTGCGTTGGCAGCATCTTGCCTTCTCTCTTTTCGTAGCTCAACGACCACATCCTTGAAGTCGGTCATGAAATCTGCTATCCACTGGAAATTAGTCTCACTTTTCTCCACATGTGTTGCAAAGTGTTGGGTTAGGGTATGGAGAATCACTGCGGTCGAAGAGGGGCTGTGAGCAGTTGGTGGATCATCAATGCAAAGATGTCGTGTTTCAATGGGCTCGTAGCTCTCAGCAGCACAGACTTCAGCAGTGGTGGTATCTGTGGTTTGCCTTCCCATCCCCATAATTACTTCCCTCAAAGAAGCAATCTCTTGTGATATATGCGAGTCATGGGAGCTGATGGCACCAACTAGCATGGTTCTCGGGGGTTCAGAATATTCCCTTGTACCTTCAGCCATCTCTTTAAGCGTGGCCATGGCGACATCCGGAGTCAGATTGAGGATGCTACCACCACAAGAGGCATCAATCATTCTTCGTTCAATGTCATTCAGCCCGTTGTAAACATAAAGCACTAGAGACTTCGTATCAAAACCGTGGAATGGGCAACTCGTGCAGAGTCGATCAAACCGCTGACAATAGTCATAGAGTACCTCATCTTCGCCTTGTTCGATGCCTGTGATCTCCCTTTTCAAAGCGTTTGCCATCTGAGCGGGAAAATAACGGGCAAGGAAAACCTTGTGCATCTTAGTCCAGGAGTCTACACTCCCTCCAGGTAGATGATAGTACCAATCTTCAGCCTCATCCTTTAGAGTGAACCCAAAGGCTCTCATTTTGATCTAGTCCTCCGTGACATCGGTGGGCTTAATGCTCATCAGAATGGTGTGGAATTTGTTCAGATGGAGAATGGGATCCTCTCCACTTCTTCCATAATATTTTGGTAGCAACCGAATTGCTCCTGGTTTAAGCTCAAACTTGACCCCGTCAGCCAGGGGTGGAATAGTTACAGCCAAGGGTTGCTGTACCAGATTCTGTTCAGTCCATTGGCGGAGTGTTTGCGCCATTCGTACCTGTCTCTGTAAGAACTTCAACAAGTAGCGAATCAGTAGTAAAAGTGTGGATCGTAAGATAGATCCACACGGCAGTCAATCACAAATAATCACAAACAGAAAATTTGATTCCCCGGCAACGGCGCCAAATTTGACGAGGCCGGAAACCGGTGTCGTTTTCCTGTCAAAATAATCTCAATTCACCTACTAAAGAGTATAGCAAGTAAGTCAAGGTCGATCCCACATGGAGTCGGTTATCTGTACGCAATTATGTATGATCAACAAGTAACGGGGGGTTTGGTCTAGAATAATCGTAACATAAACAAACATGCAATTAATGACAAGAGATGAAATATGATGAGAGAAAGTATTCCACCAGACAAATATCCACACCACAATGCAATCGGTTGATCACTGAAAACTATCTTTCCAAGTTCTTTTACTATCTTATCATTGTTCCCACCCTGATCGTGAATACTATCGATTCTCACAGTTGTCGATAGACTTATTACTATGCCAATGATAAAGCACAACTGATTCTCACAGTTGTCAGCGTACTTTAACACCAACACAACAATAGCAATACACACAAGGATATAGGACACATGCAAGTAGAAAGACGTACAAGTACTCACTCCCCTACTTAACATGCAATTGACTCTCACACACAAATATACGCTCGGAACCCCTATACGCACAAACGTGTTTGCCACTAGATATGCACTCGGAACCCCTATATGCAATCCTAGCAATATGATAAATGCCGACAGACCTAGTTAGCAACTCTAGGTAAACCAACATAAATCAATAATCAATTCAATCGAGAGAATCAATCCAACTAATAAGATATAGAACAAGGAAATAGAAATCTCACAACCAATTCATTGTAGTGCTTCAATCGTCTAGCGAAACAAGAATGTTTAGCTATCCATTACTTGAAAAACCTAGAAATTATATTAAGGAAGAAGAACGTAACTATATGCCTCCTTCAAAACTAACGAAAAGACCTTATATAGGTTTCTCGAAGTTGACCTAATAACCGAAATAAGGAAATAATATAAAACTAAAACATAAAGTATAAAATATCAAAATAGGAAATAACAGCACACGTCAGCCACGCGGTCTTCATTCCACCACGAAGCGGTAATGCTCCACCGCGATGCGGTGGCTTCTTCTGGCGCGAGGCGCTTCTCCTAAGGATCTTCACCGCGGGGCGGTGATGTGCCGCGGGGCGATGCGGGTAACTTCTTCATCCTTCATTTGCTCCAACGTACTACCAAGCGAGGTAGTTTTCTCCCTTAGCTCTGAACAAATCTTCTTCAACATCTCTAACTTCCTTCATTAGGCTAAAAAAACCTCCAAGTCTGTACAACTCCAACTCTTCTCCTAAGTAACAGACTTAGCCTAATTCTCCACTTAAACTCCATCTAATATGTGTCAAAAGTCACTAGTTAAGGTGCACTAAATTGCACCTATCAATGACTCAATGCAAATTTACTCAAGAACTTCTCAAAGACAGTGGTATGCTTCCATTTACATCCAAGACTCCAAGCACTCCTCTACCTCTCGACACCAAACTGACTCCAACTGAAGGTGATCTTTTGACTACTCTTGAGTATTATAGGAGCATGGTTGGGAAATCTAACTTCCTCACCAGCACAAGACCATATTCAACCTACACAGTGCAAACACTTCCTCAATTTATTCATCAACCTTGCCCATCTCACCTTGATGTTGTTATTCATGTCCTGAGATATGTGTCTCACACCAATGGTCAAGGCATTTTGCTTCATGGCAACACCACTCTAAGTCTCCAAGCATTTTCTGACTCTGGCTAGGCCACTTGCCCCACCACCAGGCGTTCGGTCACATGTTACTTGATCACCCTAGGAGGCTTCCCTATTTCTTGGAAGAGTAAGAAGCAGTAAACTGTCTCACGCAGCTCATCGAGGTGGAATATCGAGAAATGGCCCATGCATTAACTGAGATCACATGGCTGGTACGCTTGCTCTCTGAAATGGGTGTCACCAACCTTTGCCCTATGACCCTTCACTGTGATAATAGATTTGTGATTCACATTGGGCATAACCTTGTATTCCATTAACGTAATAAATATAATGACATCGATTGTCATTTTACACATGAGAAAGTTGAGGGCCTCATACATTTGTATCACCTTCCAAGCAATGAACAATTGACTGTTGTTTAGACTAAGATTCATCCCTTCCATCAACACAATTACATTTTGTCCAAGCTAGGTATGCTTCCTTCCACTCACACTACTGCAACCTGGCACCCAAGTTCAGCCAAGTTGTTAAACGCTCCAGTTAGTTGGTGATACAAATATCTTAGTTAGTTAGAGTTTTTACTCTCTGTTTTCAATGTGTATAAGTATGTTAATCACTTGATGTAACTTTAGTGGTCAATCTAATCTCCTTGAGAGAAAATGTTCTCTAAATTCAGTTTTCTCCCTTGTAACAAAATTGTCATGATTTATTAGAGATAATATATATAGCCAGTAAAAAATCATTTTCTTCTCCTCAAAACTCTCTCTTCTTACCATTACCAAGTCGGATTCAAGGTAAATTTGAGGTCGACGCCGCCACCACCTCCCTCTTCGACCATCCTGCCGCCGCCAATCGTTGTTCAGGAAAGCACTGACGAACCCCTTTGCTGTCGAAGGTAGGCAGGGCACAAACTTTCCCTCTTTGTTTTTTGTGCATATGTTATATGGTTTGAGCAATTTTCGTAAGATTCAGATCAATTTGGGCATGGGTTTACCTTAATTTTTGTATGTTTTGTATCTGTGATGCCTATACTTTGAACTGTTGCTTTCGAATTTGAGGTCTTAGGAATGGATTTCGGTTTTGGGAAAAATGGTTCTTTGGAATCGAAAAATCCTAGACCTAAAAAATTGGTTAGCTTATATTCAAATTAAGCATGACAAATGACAAGAATGGGATGCAATAATATAATCTATCATTTCCCAAACATTATATGCTCTTTTTCTTGAGTTTTCTTTGTTGGATTGCAATTTGGGGGTTTTGTCAAATACGTGGTTGGTTTTTGGTTTCATGCGATGTGTATGAGCTGGTCGGAACTGCTGGTGAGGGCGATGGCGGAGTGATGGCTCCCTACCCTCACCCTTGACGGCAAAGGACGAAGAAGACAAGATAAGTGTCCGATCCAACGGACCCGTGACTAGGGCAAGAGCCAAAGCCATCGCGCAAGCCACCCAATCCTCGGTCACGAGATGCTTCGCCAGCTTTGGCAATGCCACCGAACTCATAAACGTCACCACTGTCACATTTTTAGGGTTTGAGGTTATTTAGCCGAGGGGCTTTGCGGCGCGCTTCCTATCGCACACTGCTGGTCGTGTGTCTCTGTCGCGACAATGCTTTCGTGCTGCCCCTGCAACGCGCCCCCTGGCGCATCCCCTGTGGCGTGCCCCATGTTGCGCGCTCCCTGGCGCACGCCTCCTATCCAATTCTATCTTTTGTGTTTTGAGGTTATTTTGATATTTTGAGACTGTTTTGGAAATGTTTCTATTTTGAGGTTTTATGCTTGGGCGTGGCATATCATGTGTTATGGGCCGCTAGTTCAAGCCCATTGGTTTCTTTTATATTATTTTCTATCTTTTAGTTTAGCTTAGGCTATAAGTACTTGTTATTTCTCATTAAGACAATTCATGTATAATTGCATAAGTTTATCAAAGTGGAGGTTTATCTCCTTGCTTGAGCCTAGACGTCACCCTATCTTTCTTGTTGTGGTTTACCAATTCAACCCATCTCTTTGAGTCCACGAAATTGATCATCCCAAAGATCCTATTTTGGATCCTTCAAGGCCATCTATTTGGTCGTTGCGAACTCGATCTCTTTCGAGTGACTTCAAGCGAATTCCTCTCGGGTTTTTGACCCAAGGCTTCCACGGCAACCACGAGAGCAAAGCCATCACTTCGGTGAGTGAGAAACCTCAAAGGCATTCGCGAGACAAAAGCTTGGTGTTTGGCTTGGCTTAGTTGTGTTCCAAGGCAGTTGCGATCGACTCAACGGGGACTTTCGCATCAACTGGTATCAGAGCCATTGTCAAGCTAAGTTCTTTTTGTCCTTTCTTGCGAATCTTGAATTTTTTTCTTGCGTAAAAACACATTCTTGATTTTCTGCCCGCCGCCACCTCCGCTCACCCCACCGTCGCTCCGCTACCCGCTCCACCGCTTCCGCCCCTACCGCGGCGCATTCTTCCTTGAATGCCCCCGCTACAGCCACCTTACTTACGACCTGCCCTAGTTAGTTCTTGGTCTCCAATACTAAGATCAATGACTTTTCAAAGTTTGTTAGTCAAATCTTATCTATTTCCTTTGATAGCATATCTTTCTTTCCTTGCAAGTAGATAACTTATCTTTTTAATTCTAGTGATCTCTCTCTCTCTCTCTCTCTCTCTCTCTCTCTCTCTCTCTCTCTCTCTCTCTCTCTCTCTCTCTCTCTCTCTCGGCAAATCTATCTATTGAGATTCTATTATAAAAAAAAAGGTCTTGCGGCCGAAAAAAACTTGTCTTTCAAGAAACCCTAAAAATTTCTAAGGAAGAGCAAAAAGAAAGCCAAAGGCGATCTTGGCGAAGCCTATTCACCACGGTGCAAGATCCACTAAGCCCATCTCTCCGTTTCTCTCTACACAAGGTGTTAACTCTCTTGCTTGCGTTTTCTTGCCAACTAATTTTAAAGATTTGAACTTGATTTCTTGAATTGTTTGGATGAGGGCGCTTGTTTGGATTGTTTGTTTGCTATCTTTTGCTTCTAGCCATACGTCAAGCCGCTACTCTCCTCACGAGAAGCCAAAAATTGTTTCCTTTATGCGGGAAATTCTTCTTGGTTCCTTGTGAGACAAGGACTTGGTTTGCCTTTTGTTACCTTTACCTTGATTCGTTTGATCTCTTGCTTGTTTTATGATCCGTATAGGTTGCTTCTCCATGGACACCGCGAGCCAACCCACCACTCAAGCCGTCGTCGCACAAATCATTCGCAACGCGCATATGCGGCACTCCAAGCGCAACTCGCCGCAAAGGAAAGGAATCCGAGCTCGCCGAGCGCGAGGAAGCCAAGAACGCAGCGCTGCAAGAGCACGACACTAAGATCGCGCGCCTACATGCCGTCAACAGCACGACGCTAAGATCGACACCGAGAACTGTGCCCTATTTATGAGTGCGCGCGCAACGCGCGCCATGTTATGCCCCCACCCCGTGATGCTCGACGCGGCCGCCACAACCAGCCCATGAACCCGTCTATGGTTCACACTCAGCGACGCGATATTGAGGTAAAACTCGAAAACATTGCTGGTGAATATGATGCTTCTAAATTTATTGAATGGCAGCAATTCACAGAGTATGTCCTAGCCCACTGCCAATACCAGAAGCATGAGAAGGTCGAGATTGCGACCTTGCACTTCACTGGCGCCGCACGTGCTTGGTAATTTCGTCTCACAAGCGAGCGAGCTAGGTGACGTTTGGATCCAATTTCGAGTTGGAACCAACTCATCTACGTGATGACTAAGTGGCATGTGCTTGCGGACTACAAGGAGGACATGTGCCTCAAGATCGCCATGGCGACGCAAGGGTCCCGCACACCGCTTGAGTTCTTTGCCGAGTTGGATGAGATGTGTCATAAGGCTGGAGTGCACCCTGCTCCTTTGACTATGAGGTCCATGTTTCTACATGGTTTAGACATTGAGGTTTGCGAGCAACTCAAGATCCTCAACATCAAGGACCTCAACACGATGATACACACGACTATGGAGATCTACGCGCAAATTCAAAGGAAAAAGAAGGTTGCTTCGTCATGCTCCAATTCCAGATATGGTTCTAATCCAAATCCATGTTTTTCCTCTAATTTTTTGCGGAACTTTTCACAGCCCAGGAATGCCCTCGCGACGCCCACTCACAACGCGCCCTCTGCGCGCGTCAACGCCCCGCCACGTTCATTAGTGATGCCCTTCGGCCTAACTAATGCACCCAGCACGTTCATGAGGCTCATGAACCATGTCTAGAGAGCGTATTTGGGAAAATTTGTCGTAGTCTACTTTGATGACATTCTTGTTTACAGTAGGACTTTAGAGGATCATTTGACACACCTTAGGGTCGTGTTAGAGTGTCTTAGGAAGGAGTTTCTTTACGCTAACCTAGGTAAATGCTCTTTTTGCTCGGATTCCACTATTTTTCTTGGTTTTGTTGTTTGCAAGGATGGCCTCCGCGTGGTCCAGGAGAAGATCCGCGCCATAGAGGAGTGGCTGCGCCCCACCATGACGACCATGGTACGTTCCTTCTAAGGGTTCGCAAGCTTCTACCGCCACTTTGTGAAGGACTTCTCCACGATCTATGTGTCACTGCATGAGCTCACCATGAAAAATGCGACCATCGACTAGAGCGGTGCTCACGAGGCCGCCTTCGTCGCGCTCAAGGAGCGCTTGTGTCGCGCGCCACTATTGTAGTTGCCTGACTTTGCCAAGACTTTGAAGCCGAGTCCGTCGCACCATGGCATTTAGGTGTTCTACTCCAGGAACGTATGCCAATTTCCTATTTCAGTGAGAAGCTCAGAGGCTCCACACTCAACTACCCTACCTATGACAATGAGCTTTACACACTTATTAGGGTGTTGAAGACGTGGCAACACTACTTGTGGCCCAAAGAGATTGTGACTCACTCTGACCACGAGGCTCTGAAGTACTTAACGAGCCAAGTCAACCTCAACCGCCGCCATACTCGTTGGGTTGAGTTTATGGAGACTTTTCCATACGTGGTCCGGTACAAGAAGGAAAAGGAGAATGTGGTAGTCGATGCCCTTTTCAGTAGGTACGTTCAATGATCTATGAGTCGCTAGGCGAGAGTTGGGCGGTGAGGGGGGCCTAGCGCCTAGGCGGGGCATAGGCGGATTAAACATTAATGTGTGATCCATGTGATCATTTGACTATGTTCTCCCAAATACATTAATGCTTATAAAACTATACTGGAATGATGTTTGATTTATAATAATGGACCTTACTTTACAAAACATCACCCAAAACTATGTCTATGCATCCGCCATCTTCCAAGATGTTGTTGCTTTCACAACATCTGAGAGTTCTTCTCGCCTAGGCAGCCTTAGGCAAGGATTTTTAGAACACTGGGTACATTCTGATGGGTCCCGATGATGGATGCCAACCTTCCTTGACTTCCATCAACGATGATGGCTCGAAGATGCCTTGGCCGGACCCTCACAACCTTAGCGGCCGGGCACTCACCAATGCCATCACTTGGTCGGGCGCCACTCACCTCCTCGACGTCAAGACATTGAATTACTCGACGCCATGACATGCCATGGAACTCAAGACATCGATGCCCTCCTTGGCATGCCCGATGTCTTGCCTATCTGATCTTTGGCTCTTATCCTTCTATTTTTAGTATGATGTCTTTTATTTCTAGAATTACCTCTTTGGGTGTGTGAAGCCATATGTTTATGGACTTCTAGCCCAAGAGGCCCATTAGCTTAACAAGGCCATGTGGCCGAAACCCTAGCACTCTAGTATTTATATGCCTTACTTGCTTCATTGTAACCTTAGTTGAAAATTAATAGAGTGGATTATCCATCTTGGGTTTGAGGAATACCTCCCCAAGACTTCCACTATATCTTCCAACTCCAAATCTCTTCTTTTTCTTCTCCTTCTTTCACACGAAATCATTCAAACACCAAACAACAATCTTGTTCTTGCAAACAAAACAAACGCTTGCCAAGGAACCTCCTTTGAGGTTCCCTTGGCCATTCTCCTTCCAAGGGAGCTTCGAAGACTTCCCCCTTGCTTCTGCCATCAAGACACTTCAAGATCTCCTCAAGAACACCATTGAAGACTTCACCCAAGGGAGTCGGGCATTCAACCCCTTGTTTCATAGAGCCATGTCTTATTTAGGATACCGGCATGCCCCGACTCAGTCTCGGTCGTACCATCATGTCCCTCGCCGGCCTGCGAGCCATGGCGAGAGGTTGTGTCTCTACACCTTCATTGGCTACGATGACGAGTATGAATTTTTGGTGTGGGCTCGACACTTGTGCTTGGAGATTCCTCTTATGATGAGTTAGAGCGTGTGCGCATTGCCACCCTTTACTTCATTGGCGATGCCCGACAATGGTGGGCCCGACTCCAAGAATTGCAACATTGGCTTTGTGGAGTTCCCATTGTCACCTTGGCCCACCTTATCTATGTGATGGCTCAACGTCATGCCACCGAGAGGGATCTCTCCGACCTCAAGCGCTACAATGAGCAACTGCGCGCCGAAGATGAGCGCCATTGCGAGGCCTCCGAAGCTCGCTTTGCCAATATGAAGAGCCCATTGGTGGAGCGTGCGCCCGCAACCCCGGCGCCTACCGCTCCCGCTCCAGCTTCGGTCTCGGTGCCCACATCAGCCCCGGTGCCCGCGCCCCCATCGGCACCGGTGCCCGCACCCCAATCGGCACCGATGCTCGCGCCCCCGTCTGCCCCAGTGCCCACACCCGCTCCAGCCTCGGTGCCCACACCCGCTCTGGCCCCGATGGCCACTCCCGCCCCGGCCACGGTGCCCGTGCCCGCTCCGGCCCTGGTGCCCACGCCCGCTCCGGTCCCGGTGCTCGCGCCTTGCGCCTTGCGCCTTGCTTCCCCTAGGGCACACCCTTGACCATGTGCCGCCTCTTGGCATGACACCAACACTAGACCCACACATGTGGCTCGCCTATGAGTAGGGATGGCAGTTTCACCCGCACTCGACGGACGCTCAAAAAAACCGACCCAAAAAAATGGGTGAAAACCCAAAAAAAACATGGATGGAAATCGGGTTTTGGATGATCGGGTGATGGATCGGGTCGAATTCGGGTGACCACTATCATCCACCCAACCCGACCCGGCCCGGCCACCCGACCCATTCACCCGACCCGGCCACCCGATATAATAAGGTATTTATATTTTTTTAAGCCAAAAAAGCTAATATAAAAGGAAAAAACCCTAATCTTTAACCTACCCCCTCCCAAGTCCCATCTGATTCTTTCAACCCAAACCGTCGCTCCCCTCCTGGCTTCCTTCCATTTCCTTCTTTCACCACTTCACCAGTGGTTGTGCAGAACTTGAACTTCCATCTCCTCCACTCTCGACTGGCCGACTCCCTGTCTCCCCCTCCCATCTCCTCCACTCTCCGAGTCGTATTTGCAGAACTCCCAGCTCGTGGTGCCGTCACAGCTCTGTAGTGTCATCGCCCGCCATCACCCCATCGTTGTCTCCTTCATCTTCGTTGTTGTCATTCGTCTTCCATTCGCCGCCGATATCTCCTCCGAACTTCTCCTACGCGGCAAGCTCAATCCCTGTCATTGTTCTTCTTCCATTGTTGTCAATCCCTGTCATTTTCGTCCATCTTCCTCTGCAGTGCTTTGTCTTTCCATTTTTTTAGTCTACATGCTGATTAAGCTCAATTTCATTACAGGTATAGTAAATTAGTAATATTGGTCATAGTATATTAAGTTATATTTCAAATATCCATAAGTGTTCTTACAACCTTACCACGTTAACAGTCATAAATACTCTAGATACTAAGATACATGTTGATTAAGCTCAATTTCATTATTTTTCAGAAATTGAGATTAATCTATAAACCTTGTATGATCCCTAAATTTGATTGACAGTTTTTTGCTTCTTATAAGAAATTATTATCATATTTATACCATGTCCAATATGATTAGTGATATAACAAATTGCTATGTGATTACATGAAACATATACATGCTGAGATCGTATTTACTGGAGGTAAGTATAAATTCTACTGGATTAAACTATGTCTATGTGATTACATGAAACATATCACTAACTGTAGCATGATTTTGTTTGTTTATCCTTTTTATTTATTCATATTTGATTTATTTGTAAATGCAGGATTTTAATTCTAAGGAGTTGAAGACATGTGGTTGATTGATTGGTGAAGTTGAAGACATGTGGTTGTTTTGTCAACTTAATTATTTAGATGGATTGTCTTAATGTTGAATGAATATTAAAGACTTTAGACTTTTATTATGATTGTCTTGTGATTTTTCTATGTTTGTTACCCTGTATGAAACATTTTAATTATTATGTTCCATTTTTTTTATTGTTATTTAACAATTTTTATAGTAAAATTTATGAAAAATAAAAATGATAAAATTCACCCAAAATTCACCCGACCCACCCGATCACCCGCGGGTGATCGGGTGGATCGGGTGCAGATGATGCACCCTTCGGGTGCGGGTCGAGTCGGGTGGGTGGGAAAAAAAATCGGGTCGGGTGATGGATGTTGTCTACCCGACCCATTGCCATCCCTACCTATGAGCCCTCCCATATTGTTGTGCCCAGTGAGCCGCCCGACGGCTCTCGTATTCCCGTACTTATTTGTGTTAGTGGTGGTCTCCCTCACTCCACCTTCACCTTTAAGAAGGGGAGACGCACCACACTTTCTCCACTTCCCGGACTTCCTTCACACTCAAAGCGAGGATGCTTCGAAGCTAAGAAGGGGAGAGTGATGGGTCCCGATGATGGATGCCAACGTCCCTTGACTTCCATCAATGATGATGGCTCAAAGATGCCTTGGCTGGACCCTCGCAACCTTAGCGCCCGGGCACACACCAATGCCATCACTTGGCCGGGCGCCGCTCACCTCCTCGACATCAAGACATTAAAGTCCGTGACGCCATGACATGCCATGAAACTCAAGACATGGACGCCCTCCTTGGCACACCCGATGTCTTGCCTATCCGAGCTTCGGCTCTTATCCTTCTATTTTTAGTATGATGTCTTTTATTTATAGCATTACCTCTTTGGGTGTGTGAAGCCATATGTTTATGGACTTCTAGCCCAAGAGGCTCATTAGCTTAGCAAGGCCATGTGGCTGAAACTCTAGCACTCTAGTATTTATATGCCTTACTTGCTTCCTTGTAACCTTTGTTGAAGAATCAAGAAGTGGAAGATTTTCCTTAGGTTGAGGAATACCTCTCTAAGGCCTCTACTTATCTATCAACTCAAAACTTTCAATCAATCTCTCATTCTTCTCTCAATTCTCATGCAACTCTCCATTAAGCAAGTTCTTAAGCTCGTTCCAAGACCAAGCCAGCCAAGGAGCCTTCCCTAGAGGCTCCCTTTGCCCATTGCTCCAACTCGGCTAGCCAAATCACCACCCTCGTCTGGCCCTTACTTCCTCTCGGCACCCTCAAGATCTCCTCTTGCTTCCGCCCTCAAGACACCCCCAAGGAGCCATCAAGGCCATCCGCCACAAAGGAGAAGTCAAGGTCTATCTTGTTCCACGATCTGGAGCTCTAACTTGAGGAACAAGGGCATTCAACCCCTTGTTTCACATCACATTCTCTTGACTCACCTTGATGCTTCTATTTTAGGCTTTTCCCTTATTAATGAGTTATACGCACATGATGACGATTTTATGTCAATTTTTGAGGCTTGTGTAGAAAAGGGAGAGTCAAGTGGTTTTATTATGGACAATGGCTACTTATTTAAGGAGGGAAAATTGTGCACCCCTAGGACTTTTATTTATAGGCTATTGATACAGGAGGCACATGAGGGTCGATGAAATTTTGGAGTAGCTAAGATTGTCGCCGCACTTAAGGAGCATTTCTGATACGTAAACGCCTTCGTTCAAGTGTTGCTCGGCCGATCTAGGCAGAAGGCGGATCGAAACTTTGTCTCTTCGTGGCTCACATCACATTTCAAATTGGTCAATATCAGGATATTGTTTTGTGTGATATTGTGCCATTGGATCCTACTCGTCTTCTTTTTGGTAGACCTTGGCAGTTTGACAAGAAGGCCATCTATGATGGCTTCTTGAACACCTACGTGTTTATGCATAGAGGACGGCGAGTCACTCTCCTTCTTATGATGCCTCACGAGATTTTGCACGACTAGGTGGAGAGAAGCCGAGAAAAGGCCAAATGAGCCGCCAAGAAGGCTGACGCAGCCGCGCGCCACAGTGAGAAGCTCTTGCTGCGCGACATTCGCGGACCGCGACGCCTGGCGTCAGCGCATGCAATTTTGCCAGCACCTGCGCGTGCCCCACGTGGCCCCCGCGACCACGCCTACGCGCGCTGCCAGCTCTGCGCGCAATGACTCCCCCGCTGCCGCGACGCTCCCTTGCAAGGCCGCTACGAGCATCGACTACTAATGGCACGCGCTCGAGACTTCACCCCAGCTTTTCAGGGAAGTTCTCCTTGTATTATTGTTTTTCCTTCTGCGTGTCTTTCAATTGCTAAGAGTCTAGATGATCTACCCACTTCTGTGTCCTCTCTTTTGCATGAGTTTGCATATGTGATGCCCGATGAGCTTCATATAGGCCTACCTCCTATGCGCGGCATAGAGCACCAGATCGACCTGGTCCCAGGCGCTTCCGTGCCTAATCGGGCTGCTTACAGAGCTAGCCCTGAGAAAACTAAGGAGCTTTAGAGACAAGTGCAAGAGTTGATGGACAAAGGATATGTCCGCGAGAACCTGAGTCTGTGTGCCGTGCCTGTGATCCTCGTGCCCAAGAAAAATGGCACCTGACGCATGTGTGTTGAATGTAGGGCCATCAACCAGATTACGGTTAAGTACTTCCATCCTATCCCTCGCCTTGACGACATGTTGGATGAGCTACATGGAGCCACCATCTTCTCCAAGATCAATCTTAGGAGTGGCTACCACCAGATCCGGATGAAGGAAGGCGATGAGTGGAAGACTGCCTTCAAGACCAAGTATGGTCTCTATGAGTGGCTTGTGATGCCCTTCGGCCTCACCAACGCCCCGAGCACATTTATGCGGCTTATGAACCATGTACTTAGACAATTTTTGGGCAAATTTGTTGTTGTATATTTTGATGACATTTTGGTTTATAGCCGTAGCTTAGAGGACCATGTAGACCACCTTAGACAGGTCCTAGATTGCCTTAGGAGCGAGCACTTGTATGCCAATTAGGCAAAATGTGTGTTTTGCTCGGACACCAAAGTTTTTCTAGGATTTGTCGTCTCTAAGGACGGACTATGAGTGGACCAAGAGAAGGTCCAAGCTATTCAGGAGTGGCCCACTCCCACGGCGCCGACCATGGTCTGATATTTCTTGGGGTTGGCTGGCTTCTATCGACGCTTTGTGCGTGACTTCAGCACAATTGTCGTCCCGCTGCACGAGCTCACCAAAAAGGATGCCTCAGTCGAATGGAATGACAAGCATGAGGCTGCCTTTTAGACACTCAAAGATAAGCTCTACAACGCCCCCCTCCTCCAGCTGCCTGACTTCAACAAGATGTTTGAGGTTGAGTGTGATGCCTCCAACTTTGGCATTGGCGGCGTCTTGCTCTAGGAAAGGCGACCCATCGCCTACTTCAGTGAGAAATTGGTTGGTGCCACGCTCAATTACCCAACCTATGACAAAGAGCTTTATGCTCTCATCCCAGTATTGAAGACCTGGCGGCATTATCTGTGGCCCAAGGAGTTTGTTATCCATACGGACCATGAGGCCCTGGCCTACTTGAAGCACCAATCAACTCTCGCCTGGTTCCATGCACGCTGGGTGGAGTTCATGGAGACATTTCCTTATTTGGTGCTGCACAAGCAAGGTAAGGAGAACGTGGTGGCCGACACGCTATCACACAAGTATGTCCTCTTGACTCAATTAGATGCCAAGCTTTTAGGGTTTTCCTTGATTAAAGATTTGTATATGCATGTTACTTTGTTTAAGTCTATTTATGAAGCATGTGCATCTAAGGGAGAGTTTGAGGGTTATGTTTTGGATGATGGATATTTGTTTCGGGTTGGGAAGCTGTGTATACCCCAATCCTCTATTAGGGCTTTACTCATACAAGAAGCACATGAGGGCCGTGGACACTTTGGGATTGCCAAGACTTTAGCTGCACTTAAAGAACATTTTTATTGGCCCCATATGACCCGGCAGGTGACTAGATTTTGCAATGGCTGTGTGACATGCCATAGAGCCAAGTCTAGGTTGAGCCCCTCCTTATACACCCCTTTGCATGTGCCTTCGGCCCCTTGTGAGGATTTGTCTATGGATTTTGTGGTGGGGTTGCCGATGTCTAAGAAAGGGATGGACTTTATTTTTGTAGTTATAGATCGCTTCTCCAAGATGGCTCACTTTATTCCTTGTAGGATGACCAACAATGCTTCGGACATAGCTAACCTCTTTTTTGAGCATGTGGTGAGATTACATGGGATACCTAGGTCGATTGTGAGTGACCGGGATGTGAAGTTTGTGAGTCACTTTTGGAAGACTTTGTGGGATAAGCTAGGCACTAGACTCTTGTTTTCCACTAGCTACCACCCACAGACAGATGGCCAGACTGAGGTGACAAACCGGACCCTAGGAGCCTTGCTTAGGACCATGCTTAGGGCCAACCCGCGCTGTAGGGAGGACTTACTATCTTGTGTTGAGTTCTCTTATAACAGGTCAGTGCACTCGGTGACTCGCCTTACTCCTTTCCAGGTTGTCTATGACCGGAACCCGCTCACGCCGCATCCCCTACATGATGGCGATAACCTCAAAGGCGTGGACCGGGCTGCGTTCATCCAGGAGCTGCACGCTAGGAAAAAGGAGCAGCTGGAGTGGCAAGCACGTCAGTACAAGCACAAGGCCAACAAGGGTCGGCGTCGTGTCACATTCGCGTCGGGCGACCTTGTCTGGGTCAACATGCACAAGGAGCGCTTTCCCGCCAAGCACCGCAGCAAGATAGATCCTCGCGGCGATGGCCCATTCCGTGTCATTTGAGCATTTGGCCCCAATGCCTATCAGTTGGAGTTACCGGATGACTATGGAGTTCATGCCACTTTCAACGTGACCGACTTGTCCCGCTATGTGCCCCCAAACGTTGACATTGATGAATCGAGGATGATTCGAGGCCAAGAAGGGGAGAGTGATACAACCCCAATCGTGACATTGATAGAGGCCCAAGAGGAAGACATGCTCAGTGTCAAGTCAAAGGGCCCGATCACCAGGGAGCGTGCCAGAGCCATTGCCCAAGCCACACAGAGTCTCACCACCAAGGGCCACGTGCGTGACAGCCGCGCCTCACTCTCTGTGGCCTGCGCCGTGCTTTGCTCCTTCATTGCTGGCGCTGCGGCCTTCACCGCGACGCCATGACTTTGGACGCGGCACACTTGCTAGTTTTAGCTTATTTTTGGATTTATAGGTTTATTGACATTCATTTGGACATTTTTAGAAACTTTTTATTTTTAGCTTGTTCCACTTTTAGTATGTTTCTATTTGTGGAATGTTTCTATATTTAGCACTTTCTATTTTTAGGACTTCCTATGTTAGGCAACTTTCTATTTTGGGCATGTGCTTCTCTTATGCCTAAGAGGGCTGGCCCATTTTCTTTATTTTTGGCCCATGGCCGAGTTTGTGGCTCGGCTACTATAATTGCCTTGCCTTGTATAATTTCATTATCACGTTGAATAATATTGCTAAGTTTGTTGCCGTTGAGACTCTTCTCCGCCTCTTAGCCCTTTGATGTCACCACCTCCGCTTGGTCCTCGTAACGGGCCACCAAAACTCACTCCATCGCTAGACTTGTCTACGAGAACCTCTCGCCCAACCTCGGCCACACCGAGTGCAAGTGTCGCAGAAGCTGAAGAAGACACCGTCTGACGCCCCGTGCCAGAAGCCACCGCGACCCGGCGGTGGATCTCAGAGAAGGCAACTGGAAGCCACCGCGCCCCACGGTGGACTTGTTAACGCCTCGCGGCCAGCGATATATTATTTCCTATTTTGTATTTTCGGACTTCCTATTTTTATTATCTTATTTCCTTTAGTATTATTTCTAGGTTTAGGTTATTTTCCCTAGCCTATTTAAGATCATTTCCAGGTCTTGAGTACAGACACTTTTATCATCGTAGTTTTTCTCAATTAGGGTTTCATTTGCATCTCAATGGAGCACTAATTTCCCCTTGTTCTACTAGACGTTTGAAGCAATACAGTTGATTCGTTTGTGAGATTTCTATTCCTTGTTCTTATTCTTATATGTGTTGGTTTAATTCTCTTGGTTATATTGAGTATTGATTTATTGTTATTCTTCATAGCCTGGTCAACTAGGTTGAGTAATATTTATCAATTGCTAGGATTACATATAGTGGAATACGAGTGCATATCTAGTAGCATACATGATTAAACATATAGTGGAATACGAGTGTTTAATTGTGAGTGAGAATTATTTGCATGTTGAGTAGTAAGGTTTTCTTCTATTCACATGTATCCTATATCCTTGCATGCATTGATATTGCTTTATTAGTGATAAGGTTTTCTTCCATTGATACTGTAGTAAGTACTATCAACAACTTTCTGAATTGGTAGTTAATAACGATCAGGATGGGAACAACCATAAGAATAGTAAAAGAACTTGGATTTATAAGATTTCAGTGATCGACTTATATCTCTGTATTGTGGATCTCGTTCTAGTGGAACTACTTTCCCCAATCATATTCTCAAATCAACCAAAGCTGTTTACTTTACTGTGTTTGATAATCAAAAGCCCCCTTGTTACTTTGCATGCTTATAAACACATAGATTGATTACTTCCTCCCTGTGGGTTCGACCCTTGCTTGCTTGCTTGCTATACATCTGTTTAGTAGGTTTGTTAGGACTTTTACTTTGATTAGGCTATTCACAATATTTGCATTGCATATTTTAGCCACGTCAAATTTGGCGTCGTTGCCGGGGAGGCAAGTTTTGATCTTTCCGTGTGTTTGTTTGTGTGCATGTTACTTTGGTATGGACCTATCTTACGGTCCACACCAGTGCTACTGATTTTCGTGTGTTTTTCTTTTTGCTTTTGATACAGATATGGATTTCTGGGGAGAACCGCGCGATAACCCATACCCCTACTCATTTCCGCCAAAGAGGGGATACTACCCAACTTCCAGTGCAGTAAGGCCAGTTAGAGCCTGCAGACTCTATCATGATCCACTGCACTCCACTGACGATTGCCCAAGACTTCCTGAACATGCAGCTACAGTAAACGCTGCAAGAGGTTTTGATCCGCAGAGGCCGAGATGTGTCCCATACTCCTACACATACAACTTAGGGTGGAGGAATCACCCCAATTCGAGTTATGGGGGCCATCAATACCCTCCATATGGCCTTGGCTGCCAGGAGTTCTACCCAGAGCCACAATCATTCTATCAGCAGGGTACTCCGCACCAATACTATCCAGCATACGAGCATAGCCCACCAGTGTCCACTCTAAGTTCCTCCATGTCAACTGAAGAGATGCTCAGGACCTTGACTCAACACTTCGCCACTCGTGTTCAAACTAGGGAGTCAAGCATCAAGAATATAGAAAGGCAGGTGGACCAGATGATGGAGTCGATTACACGGATCGATGCAAGGATTTTGGGGAATCTACCATCTCAAACGGTAGTAAACCCGAGGGAAAATGTTAGTATTGTAATCCTCCGGAGTGGAAAGCAATTGGTCGTTCCTCCTAGTGCTGAAAAGGAGAACGAATTTGAGATGGCGATAAGCTCCGACCGCCCCGCGACACCCCTGACCGCAACCCGGCGTATGTTGAAACTGAAACCAGAGAAGAAGAACGCAGACCACCGCCCCGCGGCGACACTGATCGCGACCCGGCGGCAAGACCCAGTTCCCCCTCCTCACAGCCGCCGCCCCGCGGTGATGACCGCCGCCCCGCGGTGGACGGAGTACCTCCTAGCGAGATTTCGCCGCACCCCGCGGTGAGACCAGCGCGACCCAGCGTCCAAAATTCCAGTTATGCTGATGAGGTTTGGGTTGATACTTATGTTCATCCGGTCTTTCCCCCTCTTGAATCCGAGAAGCCAACCGCCCCATTCCCAGAGGTGCTTTCGGAAGAGGAGTACTTTTTGAGCCTAGAGGATTTCAGCGACAATGAGGAGGAGTTCCGCGATCGCGGAAATACTCCAGAGACAACCATTTCTCTCAAAAATGCCCCGGCAGTCCCCGACCCTCTGGAGGCTACCTATGATGAGTTTGTGCATCTCAACTCCTTCCTGCTCGTCGTGCTGCAACCCGTCGCACCCTTCCTTGAGGCTTCCCGAGATACTCAAAGGCTAAAAAACAACGAGGATATCTATGAGGCCTTCAATGACTGCATAAAAACCGTTCCCTTGGTCACACTGGCAGACATCACCCCTCGCTACAAGGAAATGTTAAAGGTGCTGGGCATGATCAAGAAGAAACAGAAGGGGAAGCACAAGAAGGAAAACTTGATGCAGGTGGCGAATTTTTACATACTGGATAAGGGCCAAGATAAGCATGCAGGCCCTGAGATGTTGGGTAGGCCATTTCTGAAGATGGCAAGTGCGTTCATGGGTATGCACAACGGTCCACCCACAAAGAAGTGCAGGAGATTGGGGGTCACGCTCAACATAGAGCATACAAAGAGGCACCCCCCAGATCCAGATCCCAGGTGTTCAGTTGTTATGAGCAACCCAAGTTGAGAGGATGAGTAGGATGTCAAGCCATGACAATAACTAAGGCGCTATCCGGGAGGCAACCCGAGGTATGTTTTTCTTTTCTTGTTTTTCTTTCTTTGTTTTTGCATTTTCTTTAGTGTGTTTTTGCTTTGTTTTTGTTCTTGTTTTTTGTTTCCGACTAACCTGCAGGGAGGAGACTCATGCTTATTGAAGAAGGTGTTTCCCACACCAATGTAAGTCTCTTTCTTCCCTGCACTAAGTCACTCCCCGAAAAAACCTTAAACGGGGAGTAAAAAAAAGAAGAAAAAAAAAAGAAAAAAAAAGAGTGGTACCGAAGGCCAGCTGTCCAGAGTTCCCCATGGAAAAGGTGCGCATCATGTTGTCAAGGAGGATACATTGCCCTACACATTATTTGGCAACGATGATGGCCCTACCATTGACAGCTGAGGAGGAGGAACACTAGAGCCCCCACCACGATTACCTCTGGGCTCCACCATGTGTTCCTAGAAGGCCGTGCAACCCTACTATCATTGTTTTACCACTACTCACCAAAGTGGTTCCCTTTTGATTGCACGGTAGGAGAAGATTATAGAGTTGATGAAGACACCCGCCCAACACCAGAGACCTGGGCATTTATTGAGAAGACCGCCAGCGACACCTACAGTGTCCAAGCAGCTTGGCGACGTTTGTGAGTTATTTTTTGCTTTTCCCTATGCTTTATTCTTTTGTCTTTAATTACATTGAGGACAATGCAATGTTTAAGCATGTGGGAGAGTTCTATACTTGCTACGTTGTTGAGGAGAAAAATTAAAAAATGAAAAAAGCCAAAAATTGAAAAAAAGGCATACATTAGAAATCCTGGGATAGGTCGAAAACCCGAAAGGGCGGCCTAGGTAATAAGCAGGTGGCTTGGACCAGCATTAGGCTGGGGTAATAATTGTTCAAGAGTGATGTGAGCATACTGTGAGCCCATCTATTGAAAAATGAAATGAGTGGCTTGGTGAAAACCCGAAAGGGCGCCTTGGCAAAATGAGTGAAAAGAAGAAGAGTGATTTTTAGGATTCCTCATTTTTCCTGGCGTGGTGACATAAGAAGAGGAGATATAAGGAGGATTCGGGTAGGTCACTCTAGGAGGTATAAGAAGATAGATGTGAGATAGGATTAGATTTTTATTCACTCTATGGTGTTTGGGATAAGCTTGGGGGAAGTACTCTACTTTCCTTTTGGCTTGATTGTGTGGGGTGTTGAGATTTATTGATTTGATGTTGTAGTCTATTGTATTGGGCTTATTTTGTATGGCTGCCTGGAGTTTATTGTTGAGTATGACTCTTGGAGATTGAGTTTTCTATGCTTCCTGAAACCTTGGGGATTGAATTGGAGGAGTAGGTTTACTTTAGCTTACTCGAGGACGAGCAAGGTTTAAGCATGGGGGATTTGATCAGTGCTATTTTGTAGTGCATATCTAGGGGTTATTACCAGGTTTGAGGCGCCATTTGGATGAATTTAGAGCACAATCGTGGATTATGGAGTTAGAGTGGAGAAGTGAAGAAATCATGGGATTTATAGAGGTTTGAAGTGTATTGAAGAGTAGAAGAACAATGTGCTAAATTCAAATGGTTCGTTCTCTCTACTCAGATGTCAAAATGAAGTGATTCCAATTCGAGGAGTTAGATCTTGAAGTCTACTGCAAGTCCTCAAAATATGAGTGCAATCCGAGTTGAGAATCAAAAGTTATGGCATTTTTACGGAAATGTCGCAGAAGCTGAAGAAGACACCGTCTGACGCCCCGCGCCAGAAGCCACCGCGACCCGGCGGTGGATCTCAGAGAAGGCAACTGGAAGCCACCGCGCCCCGCGATGGAACGCGCCGCCCCGCGGTGGAACTCGCCGCCCCGCGGTGGACTTGTTAACGCCTCGCGACCAACGAGATATTATTTCTTATTTTGTGTTTTCGGACTTCCTATTTTTATTATCTTATTTCCTTTAGTATTATTTCTAGGTTTAGTTTATTTTCCCTAGGCTATTTAAGATCTTTTCCAGGTCTTGAGTAGAGACACTTTTATCATCGTAGTTTTTCTCAATTAGGGTTTCATTTGCATCTCAATGGAGCACTAATTTCTCCTTGTTCTACTAGACGTTTGAAGCAATACAGTTGATTCGTTTGTGAGATTTATATTCCTTGTTCTTATTCTTATATGTGTTGGTTTAATTCTCTTGGTTATATTGAGTATTGATTTATTGTTATTCTTCATAGCCTGGCCAACTAGGTTGAGTAATATTTATCAATTGCTAGGATTGCATATAGTGGAATACGAGTGCATATCTAGTAGCATACATGATTAAACATATAGTTGAATACGAGTGTTTAATTGTGAGTGAGAATTATTTGCATATTGAGTAGTAAGGTTTTCTTCTATTCACATGTATCCTATATCCTTGCATGCATTGCTATTGCTTTATTAGTGGTGAGGTTTTCTTTCATTGATACTGTAGTAAGTACTATCAACAACTTTCTGAATTGGTAGTTAATAACGATCAGGGTGGGAACAACCATAAGAATAGTAAAAGAACTTGGATTTATAAGATTTCAGTGATCGACTTATATCTCTGTATTATGGATCTCGTTCTAGTGGAACTACTTTCCCCAATCATATTCTCAAATCAACCAAAGCTGTTTACTTTACTGTGTTTGATAATCAAAACCCCCCTTGTTACTTTGCATGCTTATAAACACATAGATTGATTACTTCCTCCCTGTGGGTTCGGCCCTTGCTTGCTTGCTATACATCTGTTTAGTAGGTTTGTTAGGACTTTTACTCTGATTAGGCTATTCAACGATATTTGCATTGCATATTTTAGCCACGTCAAGAGCCGATGACTTTGCTTTGCAAAGTCGCTACCTATCCAGCCACAAAGAGACGAAGTTTCGATCCGCCTTCTGCCTAGATCCGCCGAGCAACACGTGAACAGAGGCGTTTACATATCAATTTCTATTGGCCTAAGATGGTTCACCATGTGACTAGGTTTTGTGTTAGTTGCGGGACATGTCAGAGGGCTAAGTCTAGGTCGAGTCCCCATTGATTGTACAACCCCTTGCCTATACCGACTACCCCTTAGGAGGATATATCTACGGATTTTATTTCGGGGTTGCCAATGTCTAAGCAGGGGAGGGACACGATATTTGTGGTTGTTGATCGTTTTTCTAAGAAGGCTCATTTTATTCCTTGCAAGATGACTTATAATGCTTCAGATGTAGCTAGTTTATTTTTTGAGCATATTGTGAAATTGCATGGAATTCCTAGAACTTTTATCTCGGATCGTGACACTAGTTTTTTGAGCTATTTTCGGAAGTCTTTGTGGTCGAAATTGGGGACACACTTGTTATTTTCCACTAGCTATCACCCCCAAACTGATGGCCAAACGGTGGTCACTAATAGAACCTTAGGCACTTTATTGAGTATTATGTTGAAGTCTAACCTCCACATGTGGGAAGAATGTTTGCCTTTTGTTGAATTCTCTTACAATAGGTCCATACATTTGGTGACGAAGATGACGCCATTTGAGGTTGTCTACGGCCTCAACCCCCACAAACCGCTGGATTTGACGTCGCGCCCCATGAAAGACAAGGAGAGTGTCAAGGGACTACAGTGCGCAGAGTTTGTCCAAGCACCGCACCAGCGGACCAGAGCGCAACTTGAGCGTCGCACAGTGCAACCGCGGCTGGCGCCGCGTGATTTTCGAGCCCGACGACATGGAGTGGCTCAACCTTCACAGCGAGCGCTTCCCAGCCAAGAGACGCGGTAAGCTTGATGCCCGCAGAGATGGACCCTTCAAGGTCCTGGAGCGCCTTGGCGACAACATGTATCGCCTTGAGCTCCCCGACGACTATGGAGTGCATCTGAGCTTCAACATGGCCGATTTGTCTCCCTACATTCCCCTTGAGCATGACGAGGACGAAGAGGGGACACTTCGCTGCCAAGAAGGGGAGAATGATGGCTCTCTACCCTCACCCTTGACGGAGAAGGACGAGAAAGACAAGATGAGTGTCTGCTCCAAGTCTCCAACGGACCCTTGACTATGGCGCGAACCAGAGCCATTGCGCAAGCCACCCAATCCTTGGTCACGAGATGCTTCGCCAGCTTCGGCAACACCACCAAACCCATAGACGTCACCGTTGTCACGTTTTTTGGGTTTTGAGGTTATTTAGCCGAGGGGCTTCGCGGCGCGCTTCCTGTCGCGACACTGCTTTTGCGTTGCTCCTATAACACATCCATGTGGCGCTCCCCATGCCGCGCACTCCCAATCACGCCCCTCCTATCCAATTCTATCTTTTGTGTTTTGAGGTTATTTGGATATTTTGAGACTGTTTTGGAAATGTTTCTAGTTTGAGGTTTTATGCTTGGGCGTGGCGCGTCATGTGTCATGGGCCGCTAGTCCAAGCTCTCTTTTATATTACTTTCTATCTTTTAGTTTAGCTTAGGCTACAAATACTTGTTATTTCCCATTGAGACAATTCACGTTTAATTGCTTAAGTTTATCAAAGTTGAGGTTTATCTCCTTGCTTGAGCCTAGACGTCACACTATCTATCTTGTTGTGGTTCAACAATTCAACTCATCTCTTTGAGTCCACAAAACTGATCATCACTTTTATCGTCCCAAAGATCCTATCTTTGTAACACCCTCAAATTTAACCCCATTTGAAAGCGCTACTGCCGATGACCCCGGACGTAAACCCCGAAGTCACCCCAGGCTTTTCCGACGTCATAACTGACTTAAAACATAGTTACAATACTAAAATCATAACTTTTATTAAACCACATGGTCGCGGAATTACACGATTCCAAAAATGACCCAAAATACAAAATAGCACAGCGGAAATCTTTTAAATACAAAGCGACAAAACAACTTGTCGAAAACACCGTTCATCTTCATAGTCGTTCTAGCCTTCTCGAATCTTCAACACACCTGATGTGCCGAATCGAACGGATGACACCAGCCAACCATGCAAGGAATATAACGGTTGGTCAGTCTAATGAAAGACTACGCAAGGGTACAAAGCAGAGTGGTTCGAAGCAGTCGTATTAGGTTAGACTCATCGTCCCTCGAATAATAACCGAGTACGCTAGTCAACCATCATACTCCTACTATAGGAAAATATGAACAAGAGAAGATTCTAGAGACCGAGTCTCACATCAATCAATCCCAAAAGAAGACTCCAAATGAAATGAGCCTTATAGGAAAATATGACAAATGTTGGGGAACTTAAACAAACATACTAACACATCATCACAGCATCGCATACGAGCGATTTACAACTAAGACGAGTTTTTTCTTAACTGCACTAGCGCTTAGCTGCACTACTCGCCCAAGGTACATTAATTATGTGCGACAACGGCACTTATCTTATTAAATTCCAAAGCACACATCACGTTATAAGCTTTTAGATATATGTGTCGTCATGAGGGACATACATCGAAGGAATGGACCTCGCAGAGTCCAAACCTCAATCCACAACACGGTTGGTCATGACCAGAAGTTTGGCATAGGGTCTTGAATGCCCTGTTATTTGCCAGTTATAAAGAAACGAATGGACCTCACAGAGTCCAAGCGTTCCTACGAATACTCGTGCTAACTAACAGTTAAACACACAACCAAATCACACAGAGCCATCACGGCCCAACCTGCACAAACTATCTATATCTATGCCCACCTGGCAATCACCATAGATTTAATAATCTAAAACACACAATAAAATCACATCAAAGTCCCTTACGGCCTTCACCTGCACAAATCTACAATATACTAGCGTCGGTATTAGCAGAATATACAACCTAGTATAATATCAGATTTTAATCACATAACGTTATCAAAACAATTCCCAACAGAATTAAGAATCATCCCAAATTAATTAACAACAAAATGATTGATAATTAATGAAAGTATGGAATGATGAGCAAGAGCGAACCGCCACTTGCCTTAGATCCGACAACTTCGAATCAAGCTGAGCAACGTCTAGTTCCGGGATCTAAAACTGGAGCAGATCTTGGATATCAAATCCCTAAGAAACGGCCCATAACAAGACCCTAAGTTAGATTCAATACACTTATATATGAATCTAAAAGAATACAAGAAGAAATCAAAGGAAACGAGCAAAGCCCAAAGCCAAACCAACAAGACATACAACTCGGACGCCCTCACCGCGATCGCGGCGAGTCGCGGCCAGTCGCGGTTGTTCGACAGTGGCAAAGCTTCGACAGCTTCCATGGAGAATTTCTTACCCAAACCGATTTGTTTGCCTTCGATTTGTCTATGGTTTGATCTCCCAACACCTCAAAGCTTCCAATAACACTCAAGAGCACCTTCTCAACTCAAGAACCACTCGAAATCTCCCTCTCACGAAGCTCCAAAACTGCTCAACAATGGTGAAAAACAGAGGAGAAAGAAGAAGGAAGAAGAAGAGAAAGAGAGCTCCGGTTCTCACCCCTTTTATAGCCCAAATCCGAGCCTCCTCAGGGGGAACAAGCCGGGGACAAGGGGACAAAGGCAAAAGGGCAAGTTGCAAGCCCACTTGGCCTGCCCATAGACGCTACAGTGGCCGCCTCGCGAGGAAGACGACACTGCCCAGATCTTGGCATTACCGCGATCGCGGCCGGTCGCGGTGAATCGCGGTTGATCGCGGTCAATCGCGGTGAGTCGCGGTTTAAAGGCCGACTTCGTTAATTCTTATCCAAACTCAACTTGGGTTAATTTCCTTAAACCCGGGTTAAATATATTCGTACATCATCTAGCACAAACATCTCAAGCAATTACCTCGCACAATTACCGTGCACAAATATCTTATATAAATATCTTGCACAAATACTTTACATAATTATCCTGCATATATTTGTGACACTCCAGGCCAAGCTAACACAGCTACCAAGCCACCCACCCATCTTACATGATGCCGGTGCCGGTACTGGTGCCCGCCTGAGTCCACAATTATCCTACACGAATATCTTATATAAATATTTTATAACAATATCTTATATAATTATTTTGCAACAATATTTCATACGAGTAAAGCTCAAAAATACCCTTAAAATTACGGGGTGTTACATTACTACCCCCTTATTTTAAGTTTCGACCCCGAAACTTGCACTAAGCCAAAGAGGATTCCGCCTCACTAACAAACTTATTATCCGAACTTAATATCCTTAATCATAACCGGCCTTATGCCATCTCTAACTTAAATCCTTTAAGATTCCTTAATTTTCTCCAAGAATAATCACAACATCTTATTCCTACGTTCCTCAAAACGAATCACACAAGATACTACTCATATTTCCTCAAAAGAGTGATACCACAAGTCTTATAACCTCAAAGCATAACAAGGAAACTGGGAACTCAAGTTTAACTAGAGATTCACCTTAACAAACTCAAGAGAAGAGGCACGACTATGAACGGTGTAACTTTTTCACTTTTGAAAATTTAGAGCCTTCGCAAATATTTCAAACAAGTGAAAATATTTCAATGAATGAAAATATTTCAAACCGGATCTGTAACATCCCCAGGCCAAGCTACCCCAGCCACATCACACACCCAGCCACCCAACGGTGTCGGTGCCGGTACTGGAGCCGCCCGTGAGTTCACAAGAGCCGTTTGAAAACATTTTCAAACAAAACGAGTAAATGGTCCATTAAATCCCAAACCCGTTTTAAAAACTTTCGGCTCTGATTCCAACTTTGTAATAGAGCCTACGAAAACTGTTTAGCTCTGATACCATTTCTGTAACACCCCCAAATTTAACCCCATTTGAAAGCACTACTGCCGATGACCCCGGACGTAAACCTCGAAGTCACCCCAGGCTTTTCCGACGTCATAACTGACTTAAAACATAGTTACAATACTAAAATCATAACTTTTATTAAACCACATGGTCGCGGAATTACACGATTCCAAAAATGACCCAAAATCAGAAATACAACAGCGAAAGTCTTTAACAAAATACAAAATAGCACAGCGGAAATCTTTTAAATACAAAGCGACAAAACAACTTGTCGAAAACACCGTTCATCTTCATAGTCGTTCTAGCCTTCTCGAATCTTCAACACACCTGATGTGCCGAATCGAACGGATGACACCAGCCAACCATGCAAGGAATATAACGGTTGGTCAGTCTAATGAAAGACTACGCAAGGGTACAAAGCAGAGTGGTTCGAAGCAGTCGTATTAGGTTAGACTCATCGTCCCTCGAATAATAACCGAGTACGCTAGTCAACCATCATACTCCTACTATAGGAAAATATGAACAAGAGAAGATTCTGGAGACCGAGTCTCACATCAATCAATCCCAAAAGAAGACTCCAAATGAAATGAGCCTTATAGGAAAATATGACAAATGTTGGGGAACTTAAACAAACATACTAACACATCATCACAACATCGCATACGAGCGATTTACAACTAAGACGAGTTTTTTCCTAACTGCACTAGCGCTTAGCTGCACTACTCGCCCAAGGTACATTAATTATGTGCGACAACGGCACTTATCTTATTAAATTCCAAAGCACACATCACGTTATAAGCTTTTAGATATATGTGTCGTCATGAGGGACATACATCGAAGGAATGGACCTCGCAGAGTCCAAACCTCAATCCACAACACGGTTGGTCATGACCAGAAGTTTGGCATAGGGTCTTGAATGCCCTGTTATTTGCCAGTTATAAAGAAACGAATGGACCTCGCAGAGTCCAAGCGTTCCTACGAATACTCGTGCTAACTAACAGTTAAACACACAACCAAATCACACAGAGCCATCACGGCCCAACCTGCACAAACTATCTATATCTATGCCCACCTGGCAATCACCATAGATTTAATAATCTAAAACACACAATAAAATCACATCAAAGTCCCTTACGGCCTTCACCTGCACAAATCTACAATATACTAGCGTCGGTATTAGCAGAATATACAACCTAGTATAATATCAGATTTTAATCACATAACGTTATCAAAACAATTCCCAACATAATTAAGAATCATCCCAAATTAATTAACAACAAAATGATTGATAATTAATGAAAGTATGGAATGATGAGCAAGAGAGAACCGCCACTTGCCTTAGATCCGACAACTTCGAATCAAGCTGAGCAACGTCTAGTTTCGGGATCTAAAACTGGAGCATATCTTGGATATCAAATCCCTAAGAAACGGCCCATAACAAGACCCTAAGTTAGATTCAATACACTTATATATGAATCTAAAAGAATACAAGAAGAAATCAAAGGAAACGAGCAAAGCCCAAAGCCAAACCAACAAGACACACAACTCGGACGCCCTCACCGTGATCGCGGCGAGTCGCGGCCAGTCGCGGTTGTTCGATAGTGGCAAAGCTTCGACAGCTTCCATGGATAATTTCTTACCCAAACCGATTTGTTTGCCTTCGATTTGTCTATGGTTCGATCTCCCAACACCTCAAAGCTTCCAACAACACTCAAGAGCACCTTCTCAACTCAAGAACCACTCGAAATCTCCCTCTCACGAAGCTCCAAAACTGCTCAACAATGGTGAAAAATAGAGGAGAAAGAAGAAGGAAGAAGAAGAGAAAGAGAGCTCCGGTTCTCACCCCTTTTATAGCCCAAATCCGAGCCTCCTCAGGGGGAACAAGCCGGGGACAAGGGGACAAAGGCAAAAGGGCAAGTTGCAAGCCCACTTGGCCTGCCCACAGACGCTACAGTGGCCGCCTCGCGAGGAAGACGACACTGCCCAGATCTTGGCATTACCGCGATCGCGGCCGGTCGCGGTGAATCGCGGTTGATCGCGGTCAATCGCGGTGAGTCGCGGTTTAAAGGCTGACTTCGTTAATTCTTATCCAAACTCAACTTGGGTTAATTTCCTTAAACCCGGGTTAAATATATTCGTACATCATCTAGCACAAACATCTCAAGCAATTACCTCGCACAATTACCGTGCACAAATATCTTATATAAATATCTTGCATAAATACTTTACATAATTATCCTGCATATATTTGTGACACTCCAGGCCAAGCTAACACAGCTACCAAGTCACCCACCCATCTTACATGATGCCGGTACTGGTGCCCGCCTGAGTCCACAATTATCCTACACAAATATCTTATATAAATATTTTACAATAATATCTTATATAATTATTTTGCAATAATATTTCATACGAGTAAAGCTCAAAAATACCCTTAAAAATTACGGGGTGTTACAATCTTGGATCCTTCAAGGCTACCTCTTTGGTCGTTGCAAACTCGATCTCTTTCGAGTGACTTCAAGCGAATTCCTTCGGGTTTTCGTGCAATTCAACAAGGGTGTGCACCCAAGGCTTCCACGACAACCACGAGAGCAGAGCCATCACTTTGGCGAGCGAGAAACCTCTAAGACATTTACGAGACAAAAGCTTGGTGCTTGGCATGGCTTAGTTGTGTTCCATGGCATTTGCGATCGACTCGACGAGGACTTTCGTATCACGAAGGATGTGGAAGGATGGAAGCAACGAGGAGGTGGAGATTGGAGGCACTTAGCTAGTGGAGGTTGGTTGAAGAAGGAGGAAAAAGAGTGGGGTATTAGTGGTCAGCGAGTTGAGTGACGAAAACGAGTTGCTCATGGGATTCGATGGAGGTTATCTTGGTGGCTTTCGAGTCATCCTTTCTTTGTAGCAATCATTCACAAAGTTTATACTATAGATTTACAAAAAAAACTTATACTAGAAGTTTATTAAGGTTTGGAATCATAATTAATTACAAACTTTATACTAGATGTTCATAATTAGAATATCAAAGATTTACATTTAATATCACATGTATTTTAATATATTAAACATAAAAGATGTATAATTAATAATTAGAAATTACATTAGAAATTCACAATTAGTACGATATATGTTCATCTCTGTAACATTAAAAGTTCAGTTGCAAATTTGTACGTGACGAGTTGCCAAGAGTCATTGTGGAGGATGCAGATTTCCCTTTGGAACTTGAGAAGGTAGTTACAAGGTCGTTTATAGAGATGGATGTTGTATTTGCCAGATCATGCTCACACGAGTCTTCCCTAGCTTCTGCAACAACTGTACTCACAGTTAGTGGCAGAGCCAGAAGTTTTTGAAAGAGGGGGCACACTATTAGATAACAGCGAAGCGACGGATGGTGGGGGCGACCGACGAGTATTATTATTATAATTATATTATGTGAACATATCAATATTTTCCTATAGTTATTACCAAATATAATCTTTTTTTATAACCGAATGAAGCTATTTTATATGAAATATACTTTGAATATATAACACTTCCTTATTATAAAATGAACTATTGTAGTACTAATATTAGGTAAGAAAATCTTAGGACAATATATATTATTATAGTAGAAATTATTAATAAATTACATTTTTTAGAAGATTAATAAATTACTTAAATTATATATATTGTTAGTAAAAGATAGTTAAATCCCACTGTATTCTCTTCTAGAAACGTATGAATAAGTGATTGATAGAGTTGTTTCAGGACATGTGATACTTTGAATATATAACACTTCCTTTGTATTCACAAATAAGATTTTCTTTCTTCAAATCAAACCTCTATCGGAAAACGCTCCCTTTGAACCTCTCCCTCACTTTTCCCTCAAACCCTAACTTTCTACTTCATCTTCCTCATCAGATCCACACCTTTCTCCACCAAATTGATGCGTCTAACCCTCCATTTTCTCCTCTGAGATGGGCTTTCAGGATGCTAAAACCCTTAAATCCACAAAAACTCTCTCTAAACTGAGCAAATCCATCTCCTTTTTGGGGAATATTAGACGCCTCAAACATAACTTTTTTGCCTCTCTCTGCAAAGCTATATGCACGAAATGTTTATCGACTTCTATGGCTACCCGGCTGTCTACTCCCTCTCGTGTGTGGATCTTGAACCACTCGTGCTGGTTTGGAAGGAAACCCTTCCTCTTGCGCCGTTCTATTTGGCAAAATAGTACTCCCTCTAGCTCAATGGATCCCCTATGTGTATCAGCGTGTCCCAAAACCTCTTGGATTGATTTTGGTTCCAGTCATGGCTCTCGGCTCTGCGTTCTGGCCTTGTGGGTACAACTCTCATCGCTCATTGACAACCTTCTCTGGACACACCGTCCCTGGAGCTTCACGGTGCTGCTCAATGGTCTCTGGCTGGAAGATTGGTGTTGTTGGTCTCTCCGCTGGAAGATTGGTGCTACTGGTGTCTTCGTGGTCTCTGGCTGGTGTTAGATCGACCACCCTCTCCTGCATACTCACTACCCCACTACAAGGTGTATCACCCCTAATCTTGACTCTTACTACCTTCTCTGTTTTTACTCCAAATGTATAAGGCTCTTATGTGATTTCTCTGCACATAATTATCGTCTAACTGATACTTGTTTGTGCATCTGTCTGCCTATTATATGGCCCTTAACGATTAAAAATCCTATCTATCGCTTTTCTACTATTTTATGTCTGATTTACTATCACCATCTCTCTATGTACTCCCTTCTGTGTAAAGATATGAGTAAACAAGTTCTGATCAAAATCACGTGTACTAAAGCTTCACAAGCTTACCCTAGTGCAGTTCATCCCATCCAAATCAATAAACCCTGCACTATCTGCTTGCTTACTGGCACTCACTACATACTTCACATTTATCATCTTGCTTGTGTGATTTCTGAACCTATCTTTGGCTTTGCTTGTGTTCTTGTTGCAAGTGTTGTCGTGTACTTCTGTTGTTTTTCCAATCTGTTCATGCCTTCAGTCTACTTGAACAAAGTTAAAATCTCTGGTTCTACATTTTCATGCTCGAAAACTCTGACAAAAAATGCTTCACAAGAAAATAACACAAACAATAGTGTTGCTATCAACATTGAAATAAATTCTTCACATCTGAAAAATGCTTCTCTATGGGGCTCTAAGCTTCTTGATTGCATCTCGAAGTTTGTTAAGAGGTGTATTATCTTGTTACTTATTAACCCCTTTGTCAGTAGGTAGCTAATCCTCTACTGCTATATATATTGTTGGATCACAGTGCTTACTTGCATATTCAAAATTACTTTCAACGTCAACTGCTATGATATTCAGTGTATATCTGTGATATATCTACTTGGTTTCATTTGAGTGGCCTCTTGGTGGTCTTTTGTGCTTACTAGCCCCATTCCTTACTTGCAACTGTCTTCATTTATAATGGATATAAGTAATAAATCCTACTCTAAAGTCATCTACTTTGAAACCCCTCTGATGAATGCTTCACAAGCAAACACATCAAATAACTCTACTGTTGATATCAACAAAAATAGAAAGTCATCTTATTCGGATGATGTAGTGTCAACCAAAAAATCTAAAGGTTCTAACTCCAGCACAGGAATGTTGAACTGGACATTTTATCATGTCATTTGTCATAAGCTAAATAACGTCTACTGGGATGCTTTTAATATTTGGTGTAGATTCCAACTTATTCTCAATCAAATCCTTTACAACAATGATTCTAAGTTTCTGATTTACTCTCACTCTTGTTATCTGGACTACAACTCTCATGAATTAGATTATGATGTCTATAAATGCCCCTATACAAGATTACTATGCCTCAGTATGCATTCTTATAGTTGCTCTCTATTTTCCCATTATTTAATCTACTATCTCTATATGCTAACTCGTATTGCTTTTACTAATTCTCTTTACTTGCAGATGCATACCCCTGCTTACAGCTGCGCATTACTACTGAATCACAACTCTATCTTACTAAGTATCACTGAATGCTTATGAATGTCTATTCTTGGACTTACCAAATGTATTCAATCCTGGATCACCTCTAGTCATATCACCCCTACCTGTTACAAATCTATGAATTGTGATCTATTCCTGGTTTGCTGGACTATTACTAAAATTTCTCGTACATATTCTCAACTAGACTTTTGTTTGTCCTATTGCTGCACTGTGTTTGTCTATATCTATAACCAATCTACTCTCCTTCGTACTAATAAGGGTGATCCCCTCCTGATCTTTATTTACCAAAATTTGACTATTATGTTTCTTAACAACACTATCATATGGTCAGGTAACACATCTCATTGGTGTAAGAATTTATTCTTGATCATTATAAACTATCTCACACACCCAATGTTTATATCCTTTAATCATTTTTCACCCGAATACCTATTTGGGCCTAACTACTATCTCTCTTCCTACTGGAATCTTACTAATTACATAATCATGAGCACCAATATTGTAAGGTATCGTTCTAACCATCCTCTTATAATACATATCCAATACACCCCTATTATACTCTACTTTAATTTTGACTTGATTACTTACCCCAGTATTCATCACCCAAATATGAACAACATTGCAAGACCAAGCTCACTTGCAAAATCTGTATATAGTTTTTTATGAAGATAAGCCTATGGAATTGTCGGGGTATTAGTCGTAAAAATCTTTGGACTGATATCGAATTATTCTGTAAAATGGAAAAAATACAAATTATGGCACTAGTTGAAACTAGAACCGCCAAGGAACCTAATCAATCCATCTGGCAAAAAGCAGGATTTGATACCTTCCACTTCTCACCTGCCACTGGATTTGCTGGAGGCATCTGTGTTATGTGAAAGGCCTATCAACTCTATAATGAAATATGTGAACTTATCCACATTGATAAAAGATTCATTGCCGTTAAATATAAAATAATTGATAAAAACTACTGCATGATGCTTATCTTTACATATACTCCTCCTAAAGAGAATGAAAAATTAGCATTCTGGGATCTACTAACAAATTTTATCAAAAACACACACATGCCTTGCCTTATCATTGGGGATTTGAATGAAATTACTAACAACAATGAAAAGAAAGGAGGTGTGATGTGTTCAAGGATCGAAAGGCCACAGTGCAAGAGTTTGCTCGACAAGGCGCCTCGGAACTCAAGAACTCAGGACAGCAAGCTCCCAGCAGGATTCCAGAATTTGTCCTGACTTCAGTCGGGTCGTTATCCTTGATCCGAACTCCAAATTGGATGATTCCGGCGACAGTAGTTAGATAATGAAGTCTAGTTTCTGTCCTCCAAATTTGGGCGCAAATGGATCACTCGATCAAAAGATATGATGATTTTTCTGAGGGGTCACTGGGAGTTCCGGGAAGGAATTTCAGTGAAATGGTTTGTTGTGGATGTGGATGACCGAATGGTGAATGAAGATGGATGTTGTTGGTGATGGATAGGTATCTTCCTAAGCCAAGATATGACGCACTGGACCAAGGAAGACAAGGCAATGAATTCGAGATTTGACTCACTCAAACACACTACCGATCAATTGATGTAACTCACAATTGTAGAAGGAAGAAAGCAACAATGGTGCAAACTAGTTCTGCTTTTCATTCATAATTTCAACGTGCCTACAAATGGAGTAACTGGAGTTCTTTTAACAGCAACAAAAGGAATTAAAATAAATCCTAAAAATAGCCTAATTAACCCACTACTCTAGACACTACTTCGGCCATTAGTCTAGCACTAATCCGATTATCCTATTTGTTTTTAGGGAAATAAAAGCAACAATTAACACTTATAAAAATGCTGGAAATATCCCAAAGCAAATGTCTAAAAACCCATGGAAAAAGATGTTGTTCAGATGACCTTCTCCTAGTGCCGAGTAGAGTTTAGAGCATGATCTTGACATAGGCAATGGACCAAGGCTTCACCCTTTTGGTATGGCATGGTGTGGCCTAAGAGCCCTTTTAGAAGCTGGTGAAGTTGGCGATCTCGTCCCCTAGTGATGACCCTAGGTGGAGCTTCTTCTTGGCAACTAGTTTCGGAACTAGCCTTGAGCTTATAACCCGGATGTAGGGCTTGTCCGGGTTCTCTAGTGGCAGGATCAGCTTTATAACCCGGATCTGAGTGGCCTCCGGCTTCTTTAGCTGCTTTACAGCCCGGCTCCGAATCATACCCGTGCTCTTTGGTGGTGTCCGAAGCAAGGTCATGGTCTTGGCCTAGCTCCCTTTCTTGGCTTGAATCATCATCCATGCTTGAAGTGTCATCTTGCTCTTGCTTGGCCACGTCTTGATGGGTTATGAACACATCAAGGTGGCCATCCACATCCGTCAAGATTCTTAAAACTTAACCAGTTTAAAAATAATTGTGACCTGCTAGAAATTCCTACTCAAGGAGGGGAATTCACTTGGAGGAAAAACACAACTGAGATAAATAATATCTATGAGAAGTTAGACAGAGTTCTTCTTCATGACCAAATTCTTCAATGGTTCCCAGGTATTTATACTAAAAACCATGCCTTCACATCTTCTGATCATTGTCCTATCTCAATAGAACTAGAAAACCCAAACCCTATAAAGGCTCAACCCTTCAAATTTGAAAAAATGTGGACCCATAGAAAAGATTTTGAAAACAAGGTTAAACAAGCTTGGAGAATTGACACACAAGGCTCCCACATGTATAACCTAGTAAAGAAAACACTAGCACTAAAAATAAGTGTTAAAAAATGGAACAAAACAACATTCGGAAATATTTTCAAACAACTACAGGAAACAGAGGAAAACCACTCAAAAATCCAGAAAGATATCTTAATAAACCCAAATCAAAACCTTATTACAAAACAATACAGACTTCTCAATAAGAAAGAGAATCTCCTCTCTTACCAAAAGAGATACTGGAGTCAAAGAGCAAAAATTAAACATATAAAATTAATTGATTCTAACACTAATTATTTCCACAGAATTGCAAATGGAAGACGTAGCAGGAAAATAATTCGGGAAATCCGAACTAATGATGGCACTATTATCATTGGTCTGAAAAACATTCGCAATGAAATTAGAACTGACTTTGAAAAAAGATTTAAAAAAGGGAGAATTAATCATAACATTTTACAAGATTATCTCGGTAATATCAATAGAGAAATTTATGACCAAGAAAATGAGGAACTGACCAAACATGTTTCTAATGAAGAAATAAAAAATGTTGTTTTTAGCATAGGGAGCAATAAATCTCCAGGACCAGATGGTATGTCTGCCTTGTTCTACCAAAAATACTGGCATATTGTTGGACCAATGGTCATCAAAGTTGTGAAAAGCTTTTTCCACTCAGGAAAAATATTAAAACAAATCAATCATACATTTATCACACTTATACCAAAATGCGACAATCCCAACTCAACAAACCATTACCGACCAATTAGTCTATGCTCCACCATATACAAAACAATATCCAAAATAATAACTGAAAGAATGAAACCCATCCTAAATAAATTAATACATCCTTTACAGGGTGCATTTGTTGCTGATCGGGCCATTCAGGACAACATCCTAATAGCTCACGAAATTTTCCACTCTTTTCGAGTCAAAAAAGGAAAAGATGGATGAATTGCAATTAAACTGGATATGGAAAAAGCATATGATAAAATAGAATGGGAATTTATTCTCTCAGTACTTAACAAATTTGGCTTCTCCACTCGCTTTATTGGATGGATCAAAGAATGCATTAAAACAGTCTCATTTTCGGTACTTGTTAATAATGGTCCGACCGACATCTTCTATCCACAAAGAGGTTTACGCCAAGGCGATCCTCTTTCACCGTTTTTATTTATCCTTGGCGCAAAAGTACTGGCCAGAAAATTACAACAATAAGGAAATCTCAATCGCAATCAAATTGGATTTGAAATTACACAAATGGGTACCAACATACCATTTCTAGCCTTTGCAGACGACATTCTCATCTTTGCAAAAGCTAACCAAACAGCATGTACTAAAGTCAAAGAAATTATTGAAGACTATTGCTCCATATCGGGACAATGTGTTAATTACCACAAATCAGCCTTTCAAACAACAAATAATACCCCTAACAACCTAAAAACAATCATACAATCTGTTCTAAATATCCCTAGAACTACCTCGCTGGAAAAATATCTAGGGTGCCCAAAAATCAATGGAAAAGTTAACCGGGACACATTTCAAGATACTATCATAAACACTACAAATCAACTATCAAAATGGAAAGCTAGCTCCCTCTCGCTTGAGGGTCGAGCAACTCTTATTAAATCAAATCTTGCTGCTAAGCCAAATTTTTTAATGCAATGCTTTATGCTCCCAACCCATATTCATAAGGAACTGGATAAGACTAACAAAAACTTCTTATGGAATAAAGACCCACACTATAAACCTCTTATTGGATGAGATAAAATATGCAAAAACAAAACAAACGGGGGTCTTGGCATTAGGAAAACTCAAGACATGAACAAAGCCCTACAAATGAAACTCATTTGGAAAATCCTTGCAGAACCGAATAATATTTGGGTTAAAATAATCAACGAAAAGTATTTAAAACAAACAGGCATTCTAGAATATGCTAAAAAGAGCAACCATTCTTGGCAATGGTCACAACTGCTTAAGCTGCGAACATAATTCAAATATGGTCTCCAATGGCTTATCGGAGATGGTAAAGCCATCAATTTCTAGGAGGATAATTGGGTCTATGACTCCATCCTTCCAAATGAAAAGCTACCAAATGTACAAACAAATACTACTACTAAAGTTAGTGAGTTCATAATAGACAAAAAATGGGATAAACCCAAACTAGAATATTTTCTCAATAAAGAAACGGTTAATAAAATCATTGATATACCAATACCTAGTAATGACATTATAGATAGACTCTACTGGAAACCCAGTAAGAATGGATGGTTTTCAACCAAAACAGCCTTTGAGTTTATTACAAAATAAACATCCATCCCAATTGATGAATTCTCTTGGATATGGGATTTTGACATCTACCCCAAAGTTAAAAACTTCCTATGGAAAATATGCCACAACGGACTACCAACCAAATTAAGATTAGCACAAAAAAATGTGAATGTACCACTTGCATGTGATCTATGCAATAACCCGCAAGAGGACATTAATCATTTCCTCTTCCATTGCCCCTTTACCCTCAAAAACATTAGACAACAAAATAACAAAATAGAACAAATTGTGAGGCAAATAAATACTAATAATAAGCCAAAGGAATGCCTATTTGAGCTACAATCCAAATTATCTAAAAAAGAAATCATCTGCCTAGCAACTACTTGGTGGGCATTATGGATCAACAGGAATCAAATCATCTGTAACTATAGCACCAATGAAAGGATCAAAGACCTTAAAGACTATACACTTCAACTCCTCCAAAACTGGGAAAAAATAAAATATTATGAGAAAGAGGACTGTATGCCTACCAACAAACATATGGGGCCTGCTAGGAAAAAAAGAAATACTAACTGGGAAAAACCATCACCTCACTTCCTCAAAATTAATTTTGATGGAACCAAATTATCTAGTGGAGAAGCTCGAATCAGCTACATTCTTAGAAATGATAAAGCTGAGGTAATCCACATGGGCAACAATAGATGTGGTTTCAACACTACTTTAATGGCTGAAGCAATAGCCCTTAGACAAAGTATCAAGATAGCTAAACAGCTTCAAATTCATAGACTTGAAATTGAAGGTGACAACCTGATGTGACCCTACCTCCCATGACGGCCCAAGACGAGGAAGAAGCCATGACCGTGAGCTCAAAAAAGACAAGTACGAAGACCGCGATCTTCGTCATACTCCTCGCATCTGGAACAGAGTCCGCGATCTCATTCAAGCGTCTCTACCCAAGACCAAAGATCGCGTGTCTCGACGTGTCTTCCTTCAAGCGACTCAATGTTGAACGCGATCTCCTTCAAGCAACTCAACCTCCTTCAATGCTGATCGCGTTCTATCTAAAGATTATCGTTTTCATAGTTTTGAGACATTTCTATATTTGGTATTATTGCGTATTTTAGATAGTTTCCTTTTATAGTCTTTTCTATTTTTGGGTTTGTGCCTTTTGCATGCTTGCATGGGCTAGCCCATAGGTTCGTCTCGGTCCAAGCCCATTAGGTCTTGGCCGAGTTCTTTGGCTATTTAAAGCCCCCGTTGTTATTGTTATTTCCTTACGTTCAATTTAATTCAAGGTTTCAAGTCGAGTGTTTATCCTCCTTCCCTTGATCGGACATCACCCGTCTATCTTTGTATCTCCATTCCCTCCGCCGCCAACGCTACGGCAAACGCTTGAACCTTCAAGCCAGTATTCCTTCGCATCTCCCTTCAACCGCAGTCAATGCTACGACACCCGCAGTCGACGCTACGACACCAACGACTTGTCTCTTCAAGTCATCTATGCCTAATCAAATCGCTTCCGCCAACGCTATCCTTTCGCCCTAACAACCGCTTCCACCGCGTTCACCACCGCACCAACACCGTGTTCACCACCACGTTCATCATCGTGTTCATCAACGCGTTCGCCATCTTCTTCACTGTTGTGACGTTCAACGTGACTTCTCACCCAAGACTAGATCCCAAGGCGCCATCTTTTTGACAATTGGCTTGTCATCGGAGACAAGAACACATCAACTGGCATCAGAGCCCAGCAGTCTAGTAAGTCATGAACTCAAGTTTGCATCTTGTTCACAATTTTTTTCCCCCATCGTCTGCTTTCGTAACATCTCGCGAGAAAAGAGAAGAGAAAAAAGAAGAGAAAAAACAAAACTTTCCATCTTTGCAACACCTTCGGTTTCTACAAGATCCTATCTTGGCCCTATTTTTTTTTTCTTGTTCCCTAAGTTTTGGTGTGTTAGGTAATTTGTTATCTTGCATGCTAGAATATTTTGCTTCCTTATTTCACGCGTGGATAGAGTTTCCTTGTTTGCTAGATTTTGCTTTTTAGTTAAGTTAACCGAATTTCCTTATATAAGATATCTATCAAATCTTATCTTCTATCTCCTATATCTAAAATCACACTTGTGATATTCTTGTTACTTGGACCGATTTTATTTTTGTTTTCTTTTGCAAAATCCGAAAAGATCAAAAGATAAGATCTCGGATATTAAAAAAAAATCGAAAAGATATTCAAAAAAAAACAATCCAAAGTTAGGTAAAGTCAAAATAAGACAACCCTAACCCACTCTCGGCCTAAGCTCATCTTCTATCTCTCTCCGCCGTCTAGGTCAAGCTTCCTAGAAAGTACTTTCTTGCTTATTAGGTTGCTTTGTTTACGTTTGTTTTAGGGTTTCAATTTGTTCTTGTTTATTTGATTGCAACTTGCTTGTACACCATCTCTTGTCAAGCCAAGCCTCCCTCATGGCAAGCCCAAACTAGCCCTACCTACGTGAACTTTGTGACTTGACTAGTGATTTGCTTGGTTGTTGTTCTTCGTTGTCTTTTGGTTCGTTTTTACTCCCATGTCTGGCCATATTGTTATAGGTACCATGACGATTGAACACGGTGAAAACCAACCTGGAGTCGACAACAACAACCCACCTCAACCACCGTTGGATCTACCCCAAGACCAACCACTGGTTGACCCCCCACAACAGGACCCTCTCATCGCGTTGTCCGAGGAGCAAAGGGAGATCCAAGCCCTTAGACAAGAGAACGCAGCTTTGAGAGCCCAACAACGCGATGCACAACTCGTGCCCAACCCAATTCCCCTGAGTACAATGGACGCGACGGCTCAACCACGAGCCACCGACACCGGTCCATCAAAGACAAGAGTCGACAAAGGCAAAGGAATCATGCCTTCGACATCTCATCATCAACCACAACTCAATCGTATGCAGAGTGTCATTGAGAGTCGCCAAGGCTTCGTTTCCCACGCGGACCGCTACGTGCCCAGAGCCACAACCGCTGGCTTCGACAACGGCTCCGACTACGACCGCGACGCCGAGGACACTCAAGGTGAGTATTCTGAACCATACAACTTTGATGATCGCTATGCCTCTAGGAGAACCAAGAGACGCGTACCGGGCTAATCACCACGCGAAGGCCGCCCTCGCCGAGCCGAGCAAGCCGATGCGACGCCAAGGAGACCCAGTCGCCGACCAAGTGGGCATACGCGACACGATGATCAACTGAGGACACCAACTACACAGCCTTAGAGCCATGATGTACGCGATCACCTTCGACACTAGAGTGTTCGAACGCTGCATTACGGATCTGATGGCTACGCGTCGATCACACCCAATGTCCACGACGACTTCGATGAGTATGACGACGAAGAGATCGAGGACTCAGGTATGGTCAATCCTAATTTTCTTCACCCCCCTCTTGGAGATCCACTAGAATTGCAGGATCGCCCTTCAGATTGGATACCTCCACTGCGTCTTCAGCCCCAAGGAGAACGCGTTTGTGACATTGGCGGCGAGCGCCGCGATGTTATGCAACGAGACATTCGACGCGACAACTACGATGCCCAGCCGCGAAGATGTCAACGTGATGACGCCTATGCGCCAAGGGATGAGTACGTCCGCGAAGATCGCCAAGACCGCGATAGACGCCGGGTTGGACGCGATAGACCCCATGGTTTGCGCGCCTACGAGAATCCTCTCTATGCCGCCGCGCTAAACAACGTGTTCAACCAAGCACCTGCCCATCCTCGATTCCAACGACACCAAGTCAAGGTAAAAATCGAGCATTTTCATGGTGAATACAACCCCTCTGTTTTTCTTGAATGGGTGCAGGCTACGGAGTACACACTTCGATATTGTCGAGTGCCCCCTGAGGAGCATGTTGACGCCGCGGCACTTAACTTCCGAGGAGCCGCCCGCGTTTGGTGGCATAGATTTGAAGATGACTGCGTGCGTCGCCACAGGACCAGAGTCACAAAATGGCATCAACTAGTCTACGTGATGACCAAGAAATACGTGCCTCCAGACTATAGGAATCAAATGAGAATGGAGATAGCCATGGCTCGCCAAGAGTCGATGTCTCCCCTCGAGTTCTTTTCCAAGCTTAAAGACATGTATTACAAGGCCAACATCTTCGTTGCACCATCGACTTTGAGGACGAAATTCTTGAGTGGCTTGAACACCAACATCCGTGATCAACTCGAGATTTTGCCCATCAAAGATTTGAACACACTCACTCACACAACGATGCAAATCCATGCCCAAATATCTCGCCGAAAATCTTATACTTATCCAAGTGGCCAACAAAGGTATTCTTCTAACCCTAGTGGTTTAAATCCTACTAATGTTCGCCCTAGTGCCTCTACCACAGCCGCGTCGAGCCAAGCTCCCGAAGCGAAGCCGTCGATGCCAAACACCGCACCGCGCCAGACTGCGCCCAGACAACCCCTAGTGGGCACCGATCGCGCCCGCGACCTTGAGTGTTACAAATGTGGTGGACGAGGCCACTACAAAAAGGATTGCCCTAATGCGTGCAAGGTATTGTTCTCTACCGCCGCCGTCGGCTACGAGTCTTGTGACGACGAGGAGCAAACCCTAGAGGCCATCGATGAAGGCATCGACGAAGAGGAAGACGTCTACGACTGTGAACCAGCTTCACTGCACGCGGGCACACCATTGAGCTTGGTGATGCGTCGTCTCTTCACAGTCAAGGACGCGAGCTTACGCGACCAATGCGAGAACTTGTTCTGCACAAGGGCTCTCCTCCACACAGCTTCCTTGAGTGTCATAGTTGATGGAGGATCATGTGCTAACATTGTCAATGAGAAGGTCGTGACACACTTCAAGTTGCCTACGACGCCTCATCCCCAGCCTTATGCCCTCCAATGGATTTCTTCTAGTCCAGGTAACACAGTATCTCACTAATGCTTAATTTCCTTTTCCATAGGTCAATACTGTGATTCCGTTTTATGTGATGTAATTGCAATGGACGCCACCCATCTCTTGCTTGGGCGTCCATGGCAGTTCGATCGTCGCGTACTTCACGATGGGTATCTAAACACATGTGTTTATCTACCACGGGAAGCGTGTGACTCTCTTACCAATGAATTCCCATGAGATTTTACAGGATCAGGTCGAGCGTGATAAAGACAAGACATTGGATGCGGCAAAGACTGCGTCAACACCACCGTGACCCACCTCAGATCCCGGAGATTCTTCCTTGCGGAAACAACTCGTCTCACACCACGACGTGCCCCAGGATTACACGCGTTGCAGAGACAAGGGGAGTGCCGCGCCTCCGAACACTGCGTTGCAGGGCCATTGTGATCACCAGGTGCTTCTCGCACGACCCAAGGACTTCATTGCCCGTTTGAACAACAAGGTGCCAACTCCATGCATGCACTACTCCCACATCTCCTCGCCTTTACCACAACCTGTAACCTCGTTGCAAGCAGAGTTCACAGCGGATTTGCCAGCGAAGCCACCAAACACGCTACCACCCTTGCGTAGCATTCAACACACAATCAACTGGGTGTTTGGTGCCTATCCGCCACGCTTCGGCCCAAGATTTGTGTTCGACACCGGAGACCTCGCGTGGGAGCACTTGCACGAGAATGTCGAGCAACAGATCAACGATGGTGAAGCGGGGACGCTTCACAACCAAGTGGGGGAGGGTGATGTGACCCTGCCTCCCATGACGGTCCAAGACGAGGAAGAAGACATGACCGTGAGCTCAGAAAAGCCAAGTACGAAGACCGCGATCTTCGTCATACTCCTCACATCTGGAACAGAGTCTGCGATCTCATTCAAGCGTCTCTACCCAAGACCAAAGATCGCGTGCCTCGACGCGTCTTCCTTCAAGCGACTCAATGTTGAACGCGATCTCCTTCAAGCAACTCAACCTCCTTCAATGCTGATCGCGTTCTATCTAAAGATTATCGTTTTCATAGTTTTGAGACATTTTCTATATTTGGTATTATTGCGTATTTTAGATAGTTTCCTTTTATAGTCTTTTCTATTTTTGGGTTTATGCCTTTTGCATGCTTGCATGGGCTAGCCCATAGGTTCGTCTCGGTCCAAGCCCATTAGGTCTTGGCCGAGTTCTTTGGCTATTTAAAGCCCCCGTTGTTATTGTTATTTCCTTACGTTCAATTTAATTCAAGGTTTCAAGTCGAGTGTTTATCCTCCTTCCCTTGATCGGACGTCACCCCTCTATCTTCGCATCCTCATTCCCTCCGCCGCCGACGCTACGGCAAACGCTTGAACCTTCAAGCCAGTCTTCCTTCGCATCTCCCTTCAACCGCAGTCGACGCTACGACACCCGCAGTCGACGCTACGACACCCGCAGTCGACGCTACGACACCAACGACTTGTCTCTTCAAGTCATCTATCCCTCATCAAATCGCTTCCGCCAACGCTATCCTTTCGCCCCAACAACCGCTTCCACCGCATTCACCACCGCACCAACACCGTGTTCACCACCACGTTCATCATCGCGTTCATCAACGCATTCGCCATCTTCTTCACTGTTGTGACGTTCAACGTGACTTCTCACCCAAGACTAGATCCCAAGGCGCCATCTTTTGACAATTGGCTTGTCATCGGAGGCAAGAACACATCACAACCTCTGCCTTATTAACTTAATTAAAGGCATTTGGGCTTGTCCTTGGGAAATTGAAATGGTCGTTGTCGACATTCTGTTCGACCTCCATTTTTTCCAAGAAGTCCATATCAGGCACATTTTTCGGGAGGTGAATCGTTCTGCTGATAGAATTCCTAAACTCAGCTTTTCACCTCATGTGACTGACATTTCTCTTGATTCAGAACTTCGGGTTCTCATCCGGCAGAATGCTCTAGACAGGCCTATGCGTCATCGCTAAGCTAGCCTAATTCTTTCCTCATCATCCAAAAAAAAAAAAGATTTTCTTTCTTAAGCTGATGATCTGAAGTTTCATGCAAACCTGACTTTTTGCTATTTAATATGCAAAATTATGCTAGTACCACATAGACCACCGTAAAATGCAATAAACACTCGTGTTTGTAATTGGGTAAATTATGGATTTAGTCCTCAACCTTTATTTTCGGTTCTATGATAATCTTTAACGTTTCAAACGTTCAAGATTAGTCCCTAACCGTACAAAATTGTTTATTATTTGATCCTTTAATCATATTTTCATCCATTCTCATCTAAAGTGGATAACATGACATATAATTTGTATTTTTTTTTGCTCCAGTTGGACTTTAAAAAAAAAATCATATTTTAACAAAATTAGAGATGGACTTGTAAAATTGGGGAAATTAGACGAAAGGGAGTGCGATATCTGTAAGAGGCAGGGGCGGACCTACGTATGGACGAGTGGGGGCACGGGCCCCTACTAAAAAAAATTTATTTATTTTATTTTTATTTTTAACTTTGCATCACTTCTTATCTGAGCCTATCTTCATCCATTCTTTCTCCTTATTCAATGTAATGTTATGTTCAATTGAATCTATAGTGTATGTGATATAAATAAGGGGTTGAGATTATACAGTTTAGTAGTTTATCTATAATTTTTGTTTCTCTATATATGAAATGAATTAGATTGGGTGCTTAGAGAAACATCCTAATGTCGAAAGTGAACTAATCCAACAATCAGAGTATTAGATGATATCATTTTTAATTTTTATTTTTCGATAAGGTTAAATTGAATTGATATAGGAATATGATAAAACATATAAAGTTTATGTTTATCAAATATAAAGCAAATTTAACCATGTCATGTAATTCGACAATAAAAAGAGAGCACTCCTAAGTAATGTTTAGTTGCTTAAATCACTGATTATTCAACTAATCTCAGCTTATCATTTTTGTCCTTATTGGTATGAAGAGAATTTTTATTATGCATATGTTATGTTCACTCAGTCTCGATTAATTCTTGTTTTTTGTTGATTTTTTTTTACACATCTTCCATATATTGTTGAATCATTGTTTTGTAATCATGTATCGCTCATGAGAAACTCTTTTAATTTGTTATTAATAATAATTACATCGGGTTATTTTCGTCATATTAACTCAATTTTTTTTAAAAAAATTATATTTTAAAATTGATTTTTAGTCACGTAAGATTTGTGCCCCACTGGGCAAAAATCCTGCGTCCGCCCCTGGTAAGAGGGGTTGCGACCGAGCATGAGAGGGGGCTGCGACCGGGCATGACAAGGGGCTATGAGAGGGTGAAATCGAAAGGGCTACAACGGGTTCAAGTTTCATTCTACACAATAAGGATTTTTATTTCAATTGCTTTAATTGTGTGCAAAGAGAGAGCGCAAGTGCTATGTAATTGTAGGTAAATATCAAAGATATTGACTTTTTTGAAGTTGATTGAATCCTTGAAGAAGGTTAATATGGATACAAATTAAAATGGGTACAAATTAATATGGGATATATTTTGTGTTTAGTTTTTGAAGTAGCATGTGTCTCAGTTCATTGTACGGATATAGCCATATATTTTAAGAATGAATTTAAATTTATTTATAGTATGTAAAATATTAAAAAAAAATTATATTAAAAAATTAACATGATGTATCGGAAAGATAATTTCTTGATTTGAATAATTTATAAGGTGTATTGTATCATGAAAATTGAATGTAGATGTGTGAATTTATATTAATAGAAGAAACTATAAATTAGGAGTTTTATATAATTATTAAAAATAAAATTACACTAAAATAAAATTGCATACTGTATTCTTTATAATGGAGTCTACGGACAATCTATTCACCCTTATTAAATCATGAACACTAATTAAGTATGATAATAATATTTTTGGTAAGTGTATAATTATATGTATGTTGGTGGATGAAACGAATAACGTTAACTATTTATGGACCATCTATCTATATACATATCTTTATAATAGAGTTTATGTACCCATTAACGTACATATTATATTATGGACACTAATTAAGTATGATAATAATATTTTTGGTAAGTGTAGAATTATCATGTACAATGAGAAATATTTTGGGGTGATAATTTAGGAACTTTGTATAAATAAAAGATAAAATAAATTATAAATAGAATAATAGTGAATAGATAAATATACATAATTATTTAATAATGTGACATATTTAGATAAACGATACGTAAGAAAGATAATTGCGACTTTAGTAGTAATATATATAGATAAATAGATTTGCTTAAATGTTGAAGGGGAGAACTTTTCGCTAATCCTAGAATTGATTCTGTTTGTAGATTATTGAATTGTGGACTTAAACTCTTCTCCTATCTGTTCGTGGTTTGCATGAGAAGGAAGATTCAACTTCCTTTTAATTATGCCCCCAATAAACAGTAAACTTGTAGTTATTTTTCACATTTCTAATTTTGTTAAAATTACATAAATTAAAAGGTAAAAGGTAAATAGAATAATGGAATTAATCATCCACTTTAACGGAATTGATTGGAACTTGAGAGAAGGACCACACAATTAACAGCTTGATTAGATTGGGGATTGATTTGGAACAATTGAAACGTTAGGAACTGTAATCGAACGATAAGTAAAGGTTGAGGACTAAATACATACTCCGTAATTTATCCGTTTGTATTTATCCACTTTTCCCATGTTTTATTATGTCGATAATCTTCATAAATAAGGTTGAAAATGAAATCTATCTATCTATACTACTATAAAAATTGGAGTTGGCTTAGGAACAGTGCACTTTTTGTCTTATTTGGGTTTTCATTTGGCCCTATTTGTTTTACTCGTACCAGATTTTTTGCTAGCCTTTTCAATACAATGGGCTTTATCTTTTGTCTTATCGGTTTCTTAATTTGGGCCTATTATTAGTCCAACTTATCTATCTACCCTTAACCTTGCAGTTGCCTTCTACTTTGTTGTCGGTGTTGGCTGCTCATCAGACCGAGAGCTTCAGTCTGTCCATGGAGGAATCACAAATTCGTCCTCCCGAAACCGCGACCTCTATGCTACATGTGTCTCCGGGTAAAGCTTCTTTGTCAGCCTCCTCTACGGCGACTACAACGACTCCGTCGACGGCGATGCGGTGGTCCACTTGTTGGTGTCACGTAAAGGACAAATTCTCCCATTTTCAATGAAATTGGAGGTATCCATTCTTCAATATTTGCAATATATATATGTTGTTCCATTCATTGTTAAATTTTTTCCACCTGCTTTGCGAAAATAATTAGGGTTCCATTGTTTGTGTTCTTCCATGGGCTTTTCCCTAAATTGCTTTGTGTTGCTTTATTGTCCTGTTTATTATAATATCTTCTTCCGCCACATTGATTTCAAAGAGTTGTGATTATTTATCTTAGAATTCATGCTTTTTTGTCTTCTTCGTTCTATTTGTCTTTATTTTTTGGTTTTCATAATTTGTGCAATATGAATTATTTTCTGTTGAAGAAAATATGTAGCCTCACTATATATTATATTCAGTAATTTCCTTTTGCATTATTTTTCTCTTCTGCTTGCTGTGTAGTAGTACAACTTTTACACGTGTTTTGCATCTAAGTAATGCCTTGTATTACTAGGACACCACTTGCATGTTGTTCGTACCTTATCTTTGCACTATAATTTCAAGATTTTTACATCCATTCACATGTCTGTTTTTAAAAATTGATTTTCCTTTTTTGCTTCCAGTTTAATTGTTTCTCAGTTCTGTTTATTTGCTCACGGTAGCATACAATTGTTGCTATATATAGCTCTTCCACGTGGTGTGCATCTACATAATGCCATTTATCAACAAGACACCACCTGCTTGCAGTTCTAAGCTTATCTTTGTCGTCAGATATTAAGATTATCTCCCATCACTTTAGTTTCAATCTTATCATTTGTAGCTGAGTACCGCCAAGCTTGATACTCTTCATATAAAATTGCAATACCGTAGTAATTTCATTTTCACTTTCGTTTGATAGGTGTCTCTCGGTCCTCCTTTTCTTCTGTTGTAATTGTAAATTTTGTAGTTGAGATCCCCTCTCCTTTTTTCTTGTTATCTTCTTCTGCACAGCCTCACTTGTACTCTGTAATTCATATTCCCTCCTCCTTCATTTACGTCCCTATCTTGCTCTAATACATTTTATGTGCTATTCATTGTCTTGTTGCATGTTGCAATTCAATACTTCTTTGCGCCACAATAGCTTCTGTAGTCTCAGTCTTCTTCAACTCCAATCAACGAATGCCTCTAACATAAGGTATCGTTGGTTGCTTCTGTTGCCTTTGTGTATTTCTGCTCAATTCATGATTTTGCACTTCTATTTCCGCCAATATCAATGCACAACACCCATGACATATTATAGGCATCAGAGCAATAATTGTTAGAGACATACTTGAGTTGAACGAGCCATAATATTATCTGCAATTTTCTGATTGGTCTGATACATGAAGTTCTTGGATATGGTTCATTCTTCTAGGCGTCGACTTCATGCTGCCAAAATTTTAGCGAACAATATTGAGGTAAAGATTAACCAAGCAAGAAATGAAATGCAAAGAGCTGAGTTATAGACACTGGATTGGTAGAAAGGCTACATGCCAACAAACATTGACATACATGTTACAAAGGTTATTGATGTTCTCCCTTGTACGATAGAAGAGAGATATGTTATCATGTAGCTATATATTTAAAACCATAGATAGGATTACAAGGGCTGGACACAAGCTATATCATTATAAATCATCCACAGGTTGGGAAACTTGCCTTCAAAGATGAAAGGTTCTAATTGATTTCACCAAAAACTTGATTTCTGGATCTCAAGCTTACTCTGCTAAGTGGACTGAGATGAAATCTTGGTCAGCTAATAGTGATATTATTTGTAATTACTCGAGATAACTACTTGAGATCCTTATGGTGATATAACAAACTACAGTTAGATTAGAATTCTATCCCAACTGTTTAACCTTCACTAACTTTCTTCTTTTGGTTTCTCTAAGCATGCCTGTAGTGTTAGCAATTCCTTTGTCTAAACCATCTCCTCTGTTCATATGAAACCTTGATGCAATGAAAACATTGCAGCTTCTAATAGTTGTTTCATCCAAAATTACATGTAACTCCTCAGGGATACTACTTCCGTGCTGAAAAGGAATCATTAAGAGAGCCTCAAATTGTTCGTGTTGGTCTGATTCGCATCCACAACACCTTTTGCAGAACAGCAAAGCGCCATCTTTGAGAAACTGAAGCCCATAATAGATGTTGCATGTGCTTCTGGAGTCAACATATTATGCCTGCAAGTAAGTTATGCTTAATATTGGACTGGGTCAGATTGCCTTAGGGTTGATTTTCGTTGTTACCGTCTGTAAATGAGTAAAGCTTGCAAAAGAAAATTAGTAGATATGCTTAGGGTGAGTTTCAGCCATATAAGTTGTACGCATATTACTTGTTCTGATAGCTAATGATTTTTATATCTCTACATAAGGGAGTAAGAATTGCTTTTCATAACTCTTCAACAATGTAGACTCGAAATCTTGCTCCCTATGCTATTGTTATGAATTCCTTTCTCATGCATATGTTTTGCATCGAGACTCCGGTATCACTAGTGTTTTTGAATTTACTAATATCTTGATCTTTCAAGCTAGAAGAGATGAGTTTTTGGTGTTTAAAGCGTCATGGTATTTCTTATAGAATTCTTCATGCCAAGAGGCATGGGCACTGAGGCCTCTTGTTCTAGCTATACAAGTTGTTATTACTGGTATGTTTGGCATGGGCTTTTGGTCAATGTATCACCATGTTTTGACTTTATCAATTACCTTCTACTAGCTTATGTACCAGCATAAGATTGCCAAACAAATTGCAATTAGCAAGTGCAGATCCGATGTCGTATCAAGAAATGAAACAATGTTTCATTGCTTCATAAGGGCGATTCAACTGCAAAAAGCAGACTGCACTAGGAACTACTCAACTCTTACACAACTGCTTTGATGTTTACAAAATTTGCATTTTGCAGAACCTTGTGACAGAGATGGTCCCAGAACCTGCTATAGCCGTTTCAGATAGAGTCTCTGCTGAGAGAGGAGAATCCCTTGGAGAATTTGTAAGCTTACTAAAAACTTGTTTTAAATTTGGTTGCATATGAGTCATGCTACTCTCACTGTGCCTCCGTGCTCCAATAGAAATATCTTATGGAATGTATCCAGTAGAAATTTCATTGTTCAAATTTCCATACAATATCAAAGATTTTTTGTTAGGTTGGCGATAAAGTTCGATTAAGTTGATTAAGCGAAAAAATACCCATCTTCTTTTTTGTACCAGTGGCATTTTGTTGCGGCGTCTGCTGAGTGATCACAACTTGAATGGTGTAACACATGTCTTTGTTGATGAAATTCATGAGTGTGGCATGAATGAAGGTAAATATCACAATGAACTTCCTCACTCTTGCTACGAGATGAACTATTCGAATAGGTTCCAGTGAGAACATCATCCCCGGTAATAATTTATTCCTTTCAATCTTGCAATTGAATGCTTAGGTTAGGTTTTTCAATTTTTCATGCCAATGATTGGAGTTGTAAAATTTCTTCGTTTACTTTGAAGTGGACGTTCCTAAATAAATCTTTGATTTCCCCGGGTCAGTAAAGAAAGGAAATAAATCTTTGATTTCCCCGGGTCAGTAAAGAAAGGAATTTGGTGTCATAATCACAAGGTTTTGGAGCAATTTTTGGATTTGTATCGTTCTGCTTTTGTGAATTTCAGCTCGTTAAAAGTGGAGACTGAGAAAGAATGAAGAGGAGAAATTAAGGGGGGAATTTATAACAATTAAACCCTATATTGATAAACATCATAACCCCAGTGAATGTAGATTATAAAATATTTAGTATTGAAAATATACCAATGAGTTATATATGTAGTCTAGCTAAATATGATTGAAAATCTTCGTATATTTCTATAATGTCGTATAAAACGCGTTTCTATCTTAGTCTGCTAACTAAGCCTTTGTTCTCTATGAATGAATGTAGTAATTCACTCCAGATTGATGTAGGTATGAATGTATGATGTGCTCTAGAGAGTGCAAATTTGTGGTTTATTATCTTGATGATATTTCTGCAACCCTAAAAGAGGGTGAAATTGGAGTAAGTTAGTATGTGAATGATCTTCTATGACAGTGTATTGCGAGGATGAACAACATCCAACACAGAGAGGTTACCAGCCGCATGGGGAAAAGGTTGGATGATGAAAGATCGTGGGAGTCTTTGCAAGAGGATGAATCTGGGCTTCTTTTCCCTATAGATGAGAAGAAGCTTGATCATTCATAGTATAGACAACATCTTCGTTCAATCTCTTTTGCTGCAACAGTTGCTCAGATCTAGAAGGGCCTCATTCGCTATTTGTACATCGTTGTTAATTTCTCCCAGGTAATGTTGGATCATAGTGTGTTGTTTAAAGTGTTTAATCCTTTTGTTGATACCCTCCTCTTTACTTTTTTCTGAAAAGAATGATGATTTATTGTTGTATGAGCCTTGACAGAGGATATAAAAAAACATTTCGCTAAATGATTTTTCAGATTTGACTGAGCATAGAGAACATTCATTGTGATGTGATCATGTGAATAATTGAGGAGAAAAAGTGTTTTTTCATCTGACTTAGCCACTTAGGTATATTGTTATGATTTTGCCTCATATGCACATAGTCACTGCCTCTTTTGAATTGAATTGAGTATGCAATGTCCCATAATCATACTCTATGATTTTATTCATATTTTCCACACTCTTTTGAACAATAGTCACTGTGTAATGTTTCTGATGTAGAGAACATCCAAAAAAAATGATTTTTTTCGAATCATCAGCTATCTTTTCATTGAATAAGTGATCACCTCATTGTCTTTATATAAACCTCCTATACTTGTTTAGTCCTTTTGTAAGTTATGTCTATTTGTTGAGTTCTCTTTTCATGTCTATATTCTTCGTTTCTCTTTCTATTTAGGCAGCGTCAGAGATGGATTTTCGTCCAAGAAGAATGGCCATTGTTGCCAAACACTTGGAGGCCGGTTTTTATAAGGGATTTTTTCGACCAGAATCCTCTGAGCCAACTTGGTTTGATCACTGTAAAAGAAGCATTGCCCACTGCATAACTGATCTTGGTGGCAGCTGCGTTTCTTAGACTTAGTACAGCTGAATATTTACTAAACCAGCAAGGACAACTGATGCAACCTTTGAATTAACTAGCAAATATATGTATAATAATTAGTGAGCAAATTACACGAGAGAAGACAACCTCTTACATGCTATGCAAAATGAAGGAAAAGAAGAAACAATAAAAGATGACATAAGGCAGTAAAAGAAGTAGGAAAAAAAGAATTAGGAAGAAACTAAATTAGCGAAGAAACAACAAATAGACTCATTTTCCCACGTTATCTGCTCATTTTGGTACGTTTGGTGCATGGAAAAGGTATGTGTAGCCATGTTAGGAGTTGAAGATACAGATAGATTTGTCTTTGATGGTGGTTCCGACAACTTTTCCTAAAAAAGCATAAACTTATAGAATTATTTGTGCTTCTTGCAAGTTCCAACTGTTACTGCTGTAGGACATATATAAGGTTTTTCGTCCGACTTTTTTTATGATTTATTTTCGTGATTGTATTTGGAATTTGATATTATTGGAGTACTTGAGAAATGCTTGTTTAGAAAAAAATACCAAAGATTCTAAGCAATAGGATAATTAGTTCGATTATTTTTTGCTTCCAGAAGGATCTGATTGATTTAAGAGAGGATGCGCTTTGTATGCTCGTTCAACTCAAACAAACGCTCGATTTCAAGGTACTAATATCACTTTATTAGAATCTTTCCAAGGATTTCTATTGGCTTTTATAGTTTGTGTTGCAGTGATCATTTGTTTGTGGTAATGATAATTGATAACACAGTTGCGCATCTGATTATTGATTTTTCTTGATTCCATTTTTTTAATCCTTTTCTTTCTTTAGATGAGGTAGATGTGCTTCAGTGTCATATATTTTCTTCATTTGTTGAATTGTATCTCACTACTCTGCATTTCTACATTGCGGATGCTTAAAACAGTTTATCTTGACTTACAATGTACTCTTGCAGGCTGCTGAGGCTGAAGTTAAGTCAGAATATCAGCAAAGAAAGATCGACGAGCTTGAAGCACAGCTCTCTGAGGCAGAAGGAATAATTGTGGACCTCAGGGAAGAGTTAAGGATGACACATGACAAATTAGAGGAAGTGAAATATAGTCAATGGCAACCAGTAAAACAGCAGACTTCAGAAGATTTTGAGGATCAACCACCGCCTTTGGATAATGAATTGACTGCTAAAACTGATGATGGAAGATATGGTACAGATAAATATCCATCAACTGAAAATACATGTGGCACAAAGAACCCAGAGAACATGGCACTGCAGTATGCATGTGGAGATAAACTTTTTATGTCTGCTGGAGAACATGGCACTGCAGTATTCATAATGTTGGATTTTGAGAAAGGCTACTTGTCATAGATTAGTCAGGTTGAAGAAGAGGTAGCACGTCTAAATGGTAAGGTTTCTTCATATATTTATCCATGTCTTATGACACTAAATAGAAAATGTTTATCATTCGATCTTGTTTAACAAGGACCCCATATATTATTATTGGACTTACTAAAGGTGGATGCTTGCCTGCAAATATAGGGTATGTGTTTCTACTTTGAGATTCCTTTAAGTTTACTCGTGGACTCTGTTTAGCAATTCAGTTATATTTTTTTTGAACAATATCTTGCTTCTGGCTCTTGTTGTAGATAATAGATGTTGGACTGATGATACATAATGATTTTCTTTCTCAGCCTCGACTATGGTAGGACAATGAAGCTAGAATGCTTTGCATTGGAGGCTTGGAGCATCCAAATGGATTTGATTAGTCATATATTGATTTCTTTCACTCTTTAGGTATTCTTGTAAGAACACTAAATGTTCATAATATAAAGGAAGAACAATTACTTGTGAAGAGAAGCATTAAGAATTTAATAAGCAGTTAATTATGTTTGATGATCAAATTGATCAATGAAGAACACTCAAGAAACACTCAGACAAGAGAAGAAGTCGGAAGAGAAAACCTCTCTGAATAGACTTTATTAGCTTTGTAAGATAATAACACTGTTACAGACAAATTGAGTACTTATAGAGAAGATTAGAAGCTGACATCACTAACAACTCAATGACATCATTCTCTAACAACCTCTTAACAGACTCAGCTAACTACAGATACATTTACACTCTCTCAAGTTTGGAGGTCTAAATCTATTTATAACTCCTAACTTGAAAAGATTCTTACTGTATTGATCCTGACTAACAACCTCAGTAAAAATATCAGCAGGTTGTTCTTTTGTTGGAATGTATCCAAGTATGATTTCTCCATTTAGCACCTTATCTCTTACTAAATGGCAATCCCCTTCTATGTGCTTGGTTCTTTCGTGAAACACGGGATTTTTGGCTATGTGAATAGCTGACTGATTATCACAATGCATCTGTACTAGACCTATCTTCACTTCAAGATCAGCTAACAGCCTTGTGAGCCATGATACTTCACAACAAGTCATAGCAAGTGCTCTGTACTCTGACTCAGCAGAAGAAGTAGCAACATATGATTGCTTTTTAGTTCTTGATAGCTAACTTTCAGTCGTGCGCGCTATCAAAGTAATCCTAATATGCAACTAGAGTATATCATGCAAGTAAGGAGTCGAATCCAAGGGAATCAACACGTCAATTTCTATGTAATTACTAATTTATCAACTTTAAAGAACAAATGGGGGGAGAAAATAAGAAGAAAGGGAGTTTCACCTAGCAAGTTTCCACACAGAAGTTAACCAAGTTGATCATTGATTCCTCTCATGTTCATATTCACCCTTTTGATTTGTTCTCCTTCTGATCTTATTTATATTAACAAGCCAACCGGTATTGCTAACACTTACTAACTGATAACCTAGAAGACCTTCTAAGGTTGGTTCAATTAGTAGCATAAAGTGTAAGATTGTATGGATTGCATGCAAAGACTCAACAACGCAAGTATGCAATGCAAATCAATTTCCTTTTCACAATTGAATTCAATTTATCAATTTCATGCAATTATGATCGCTACAAGTGATTAGGGATTCCACCGTCTATCCCAATTCTAGCACTTAGATTACTATAGATTTAAACCAGGAGATCAATCTAGTCAAAAATATAGAAATTTGAAATATGTTTAAGGAAATTAATATCAAATCCAACCAGGGATGAACAAGAGAAATGAACCTTACAACCGGGTTAACTTTGTGCTTCCACGCTAGGCAAAACAGGAAATTAGTTCTTCACAACCAATTCCAATCCAAAAGAGAGAAAAGAAATCTAAGTGTTCTTGAGAGTAAAAAGGAAGATTAGCCCCCAGGCTAGCTCTCCCGACCGTCATTTTAAACCCTAATCCGAGCCCCTTAAATACCTGCTCAATTAAACAAAACGAAACAACCCAGCAGTTGGAGAAAATCGAAAGTTGTTCAGCCGCTCAGAAAACCGCGACCAACCGCGATCGCGGGGGATCGCGGTTTGTGCTCCCCAAGGTTCTGCTGGAAATCTGCTAACCGTTGGTCGCCATTAGTCGCGTCAGCTCGCGGTCTCCACTCCAGCAACTTCTGTCTTCTGATCACCAGCTTTCCTATATGACTTCGCGCACCGTCTTCAACTCGTAAGTGCTTCCAAAAACATCCACAATGCAGCTCCGCACCTCAAACACCAACTTACCTCCAAAACTCTGTAAATCCTATGATTTAACCACTTCTCACCTTTTCTCCGGATTACAGAAATATCCCATAAATCAAATCCAAATCTCCTCAATAATATGCCAATAATTACTAGTTGCGCTATGTAAAATATCGCTTATCAAATTCCCCCATACTTAAACCTTGCTCGTCCTCGAGTAAGCTAAAAGAAAACTCACTCCTCCAATCAGCACACAGGTTTCAGAAAGTATAAGAAAAAATGATACTAGCAATTACAAGACTAAACACTTCGCCTCCCAACAACCAAATATGAGTAATGCATTATAATCTAATCCTAGCTCCTATCTAGCTCCTTATCGCTCCATGAGTGATCCTACCCGATCTCCTTATAACACCACTTCTTATGACGCCAACGCCAGAATGATCCTAAAAATTCACTCTTTTTTCTTTGCACTCATTCTGCCTAGGCGCCCTTTCGGGTTTTCACCTAGCCACTCATTTCATTTTGCTAGATATCTCACATATTGCTCACATCACTCAAGTCCATTTTTGCACCAACCTAGAGTCGGTCGGACTACCTGCTTTTTACCTGAACTGCCCTTTCGGGTTTTCAGCTCATCCCAGGATTTTGGTTGCCTTTTTCTCATATTTTTGGCTTTTTCTATTTCAAAATTTTCAAAAATTTATACATATGCCATACACAAATATACAACACCCTAAAACATGTGAATACATTCTCTCCCCAGACTTAAACATTGCATTGTCCTCAATGTAATGAAAGACAAAGTAGAATCACGGGGAAAGAGAAAACAGAAGACTCACATACAAGACCGGATGGCCTCTCTCCAATGAAGCACAAGGTGTGGTAGAAGTGGGATGAGCAACAATGATGATCCAATAATGCACAGCTCATCCAAGACAAGGGGTAACATAGAAGAACTCCGATATATAGATCCACAAAAGAAGATAATGAATGATGAATATAGCAAATCGCCAACTCTCTAAAGGTTTCTGAGCACATACCTGTGATCGCAGTTTGCAACCTACAATCACAGGCTCTTCTTCTGGGAACCTACTGACAGAGGACCTCAGATTTTTTTTATTTTTTTTTGAAAAGGAAGGAACTTATAGTAGAAAAACCGCGATCGCGGCCAACCGCTGGAGGTCGCGGTTTTGACTGCAGACAGCAGCTGAACCTGCGCTTCCGGCTTCCTTCCCTAACCACAAACACACTGAAAATGCAATTAAAAAGAACGACAAAAATTGCAAAAAAAATTAAAACATCACACACCTCGGGTTGCCTCCCGAGAAGCGCCTTTTTTAACGTCGTGGCTCGACTCAATGGTGCTCAACTCAAACCTCCGTCTTGGGCGGACATTTTTCAGGATCAAAATCAAGAATGGGAGAATCAGTAGCACGGGTGTGAACCATACAGAAGGTTCACACCAAAAGTTGATAAACAAACAATTACAAAGAGAAAGAACAATTATTAACTCCCCGGCAACGGCGCCAAATTTGATAGCTAACTTTCAGTCGTGCGCGCTATCAAAGTAATCCTAATATGCAACTAGAGTATAGCATGCAAGTAAGGAGTCGAACCCAAGGGAATCAACACGTCAATTTCTATATAATTACTAATTTATCAATTTTAAAGAACAAATGGGGGGAGACTGTTTTTCTACTAAGACTAAACAAATGAAATAACACCAAAATCAAGCTTAAGAAAATAAGAAGAAAGGGAGTTTCACCTAGCAAGTTTCCACACAGAAGTTAACCAAGTTGATCATTGATTCCTCTCATGTTCATATTCACCCTTTTGATTTGTTCCCCTTCTGATCTTATTTATATTAACAAGCCAACCGGTCTTGCTAACACTTACTAACTGATAACCTAGAAGACCTTCTAAGGTTGGTTCAATTAGTAGCATAAAGTGTAAGATTGTATGGATTGCATGCAAAGACTCAACAACGCAAGTATGCAATGCAAATCAATTTCCTTTTCACAATTGAATTCAATTTACCAATTTCGTGCAATTGTGATCGCTACAAGTGATTAGGGATTCCACCGTCTATCCCAATTCTAGCACTTAGATTACTATAGATTTAAACCAGGAGATCAATCTAGTCAAAAATATAGAAATTTGAAATATGCTCAAGGAAATTAATATCAAATCCAACAAGGGATGAACAAGAGAAATGAACCTTACAACCGGGTTAACTTTGTGCTTCCACGCTAGGCAAAACAGGAAATTAGTTCTTCACAACCAATTCCAATCCAAAAGAGAGAAAAGAAATCTAAGTGTTCTTGAGAGTAAAAAGGAATATTAGCCCCCAGGCTAGCTCTCCCGACCGTCATTTTAAACCCTAATCCGAGCCCCTTAAATACTTGCTCAATTAAACAAAACGAAACAGCCCAGCAGTTGGAGAAAATCGAAAGTTGTTCAGCCGCTCAGAAAACCACGACCAACCGCGATCGCGGGGGATCGCGGTTTGTGCTCCCCAAGGTTCTGCTGGAAATCTGCTAACCGCTGGTCGCCATTAGTCGCGTCAGCTCGCGGTCTCCACTCCAGCAACTTCTGTCTTCTGATCACCAGCTTTCCTATATGACTTCGGGCACCGTCTTCAACTCGTAAGTGCTTCCAAAAACATCCACAATGCAGCTCCGCACCTCAAACACCAACTTACCTCCAAAACTCTGTAAATCCTATGATTTAACCACTTCTCACCTTTTCTCCGGATTACAGAAATATCCCATAAATCAAATCCAAATCTCCTCAATAATATGCTAATAATTACTAGTTGCGCTATGTAAAATATCGCTTATCAAATTCCCCCATACTTAAACCTTGCTCGTCCTCGAGCAAGCTAAAAGAAAACTCACTCCTCCAATCAGCACACAGGTTTCAGAAAGTATAAGAAAAAATGATACTAGCAATTACAAGACTAAACACTTCGCCTCCCAATAACCAAATATGAGTAATGCATTATAATCTAATCCTAGCTCCTATCTAGCTCCTTATCGCTCCATGAGTGATTCTACCCGATCTCCTTATAACACCACTTCTTATGACGCCAACGCCAGAATGATCCTAAAAATTCACTCTTTTTTCTTTGCACTCATTCTGCCTAGGCGCCCTTTCGGGTTTTCACCTAGCCACTCATTTCATTTTGCTAGATATCTCACATATTGCTCACATCACTCAAGTCCATTTTTGCACCAACCTAGAGTCGGTCGGACTACCTGCTTTTTACCTGAACTGCCCTTTCGGGTTTTCAGCTCATCCCAGGATTTTGGTTGCCTTTTTCTCATATTTTTGGCTTTTTCTATTTCAAAATTTTCAAAAATTTATACATATGCCATACACAAATATACAACACCCTAAAACATGTGAATACATTCTCTCCCCAGACTTAAACATTACATTGTCCTCAATGTAATGAAAGACAAAGTAGAATCACGGGGAAAGAGAAAACAGAAGACTCACATACAAGACCGGATGGCCTCTCTCCAATGAAGCACAAGGTGTGGTAGAAGTGGGATGAGCAACAATGATGATCCAATAATGCACAGCTCATCCAAGACAAGGGGTAACTGATAAGCACTACTTTGTAGGGCTTAAGTAAGAGTCATTAGAGGGTTTATTGGTGCCATTCGGGTAGATCTAGGTATATTCATGTGTAAGGCGTTTGGAGGCGAAGTTTAGTGTTTATGGAGGTATTTGAGTGATTTTGGATATCTAGGAAGCCACAAGGAGAAGACGCCAAGGAAGTGAAGAGAAGAGTAGAAGAACAGTGTGCTAAATTCAATTGGTTCGTTCTCTCTACTCAGATGTCCAAATGGAGTGATTTTAATTCGAGGAGTTAGATCTTGAAGTCTACTGCAAGTCCTCAAAATATGAGCGCAATCCGAGTTGGGAATCAAAAGTTATGGCATTTTTACTGAAGTGTCGCAGAAGTTGAAGTACTGGAATTCCACCGCACCCAGCGGTGGGCACTGCCGCACCCGCGGCGAGGTCATCAGAGAACTGGAGTTTCTGTTAAATGGCCGCACCCGGCGGTGGAGTCTGGCACACCCGCGATGGAGACGCGCTGAAGATCTTCTTTGCGAGTTTTTAATTCCGTGTTCTTTTAATTCCGAACATTTGTTTCCAAGTTTGTTATTCCCTTTTATTTATTTCTGGATTATTTGCCCTAGTATTTAAGGTTATTTCTAAGACTTTATTTAGGTTACCTTTTGTTTTGCCACCAAGAACCCTAGTTGCCACCTTTCTACGTTTTTTCTCTCACAAATCCTAATGGAGAACTAAACCTCCATTGTTGCACTTGACAGTTTGAAGCCAGCAATTGATTGGTTGTGAGTTTTCTACTCTTGTTCGTTTTCCTATCTAGTTGGATTAATTCTCTTGTGCTTAAATGTTTATTGGTTTATGTTGATTTATCTAGAGTAGCTACCTAGGTTTATTGATATCTTCCTAATTGATAGGACTTGTGATTCCGGGTTCGGGTTGCATATCTAGTAGCGAACACGATTGTGCGTATAGGGGATCCGAGCGCATAATTGTGAGAGAGAGTTAATTGCATGCTTATAGTAACGGGTTGTTTCTATTGCATGTGTCTTGTTAATCCTTGGTTGAATGCTATTGCTTTATTGAGTTCTGAAGGTTTTCGGATTTGATTTAGTAATAAGTACTATTAGGGCTGGTAGAACTAATAGTTATCTAAGATCGGGATAAGAACAACTATAGGAAAGTTGAGAACTTGAGATTGATAGAATTCCGTGATCGACCTATCTATTGTTGTGTGGATCTCTGTTGAGTGTGGCGCTTTTTCCCTTCATATTTACAACATTTTCCTGCGAACTTATTTACTTGTTTCCTTATTGCTTGTTACGAGAAACACAAACAACCCCCCCCCCCCCCTAGTTCCTAGTTGGTGATAACAAATTGCATAAGTTGATAACCTGACTCTCTGTGGGATCGACCCTGACTTGCTTGCTATACTACTTAGTAGGTATTTTGGGATTTATTTGATAGGCATCACGAATTTAGCTCTGTCAAATTTGGCGCCGTTGTCGGGGAGTCAAATTTTCTGTTTTTGTGATTTGTTTGTTACCAACCTTGGTGTGGACCTATCTTATGGTCCACACTCGTGCTACTAATTCACCGCTTCTTGATTTTGATCCAGAGATCGAGAGAACTCTTTCACAGGGTCGCAGAGTGAACCGTACTTTGGTTTTTGACAACCCTGCATTTGAGATGGGTGACGCAGGGGATAGAACGTTGAGACAGTTGACTGCGCCGAACTTGCAACAGCAACCCTTGGCCGTGGTGATCCCTGCTGTGGGAGAGAATGTGAACTTTGAGTTGAAGCCGGGGCTGATTCATTTGCTCCCAACTTTCCATGGACTGGCTGGCGAGGACCCAATCAAACACATGGGTAAATTCCACACAGTCTGCATGAGCATGAAACCGGCGAATGTTACTGAGGAGCAAATCAAGATGAGAGCTTTTGGGTTTACCCTGAAAGACACTGTTGATGACTGGTATTATCATCTTCCTACTGGGAGCATTGACACGTGGACCAAGCTACACAAGGCTTTTCTTGAGAAGTATTTCCCTGCAAAGAGGGCAAACAGTTTGAAGAAAGCTATTAGCAACATTGAGCAGGAAGCTGACGAGAGCATGTATGATTATTATGAGCGGTTCAAGAGACTTTGCTCAAGCTGTCCATTCCACGGGTATTCCAACCAAGATCTGGTGCTTCATCTCTATAATGGGTTGCTCGACAATGAGAGGAGGATGGTTGACGCTGCATGTGGTGGCAATATTCTCAACACAACACCGGCAGCAGCTATGGAGAAGATTCAGGAGATGGCAGAGGGGGCAAGAAATTTCGGTAGATCTTCTACCAAAAGAGGAGTCAATGCTGCTGACTCTAGTCGCTCTTCGTATGCCAATGATATTGCTGAGTTGAAGGACATGGTGAGGAGACTTACGCTGCAAGGAACCCCTCAACAACTGAAAGCGTGTGGGGTCTGTGCCGATCAATTTCACCCCACTGACGCATGTCCTCAACTACAAGATGATTCGCCTGCTGAGGCAAACGCTGTAGGAGGTTATGGAAACCCAAGACCTCAGCATGATCCCTACTCCAATACTTATAATCCGGGGTGGAGAGATCATCCTAATTTCAGATGGAGGGATCAACCGAATCAACAACAACAACCCCAGTATCAACAACAACAGCAGCCAAGACCTCAATTTCTACAAAGGACGCAAAACCCTCAACTTGAGGCGTCTCCTTCAACTGAAGATATGCTCCAAACCTTGACGAAACATTTCACTACTCATGTTCAGGCCACAACGTCAAGCATAAAGAATTTGGAGACACAGGTGAGCCAAATGGCTGAGGCGATTACGAGAATTGATGCCAAGATGTCGGGAAATCTACCATCTCAAACGATAGTTAACCCACGAGCAAATGTCAGTGCTATAGCCCTTAGAAGTGGAAGGCAATTACCCGTCGATCCTAGTGCTGAAGAGGACGACACAGAAAAAGAGGGTGTTCTAGAGGATGGCCGCACCCAGCGGCATGGTGACCGCACCCGCGGCGAGCACGAACTGGAACAGTAGAAAGTTTCTATAAATCGGCCGCACCCGGCGCTGGAACCTGCCGCACCCACGGCAAGCGGTGATTTTTCTCGAGAAATTTCTGGGAGTTTGCCGCACCCGACGGTGACGTCTCACCGCACCCGCGGCGAGTCTTCTGGGACTGCTAATGAGCCTTACGTCGACGATTACGTTCGTCCATACTTCCCTCCTCTCGGTTCCGAGAAGCCACCCGCCCCTTTTCCAGAGGCGCTCAAGGAGAGAAGGGTAGTTGATGACAAGGACCTCTTTGAGACGTTTAGCAAGTGTGAGGTTAACATCCCTTTGCTCAAGCTTGTTAAGAGTATTCCCAAGTACGCTCGGTTCTTGAAGGAGCTTTATACGATCAAGAGGAACCAGAAGAAGAAGCAAAAGAAGCAGGTCCAGGTGAGCGAGCAAGTATCCGCTGTATTTCAAAAGCGTTTGCCCAAGAAGTACAGTGATCCAGGTATGTTCTCTATCCCTTACATCATTGGTGAGACAAAGATTGATAAAGCTATGCTAGATCTTGGTGCATCTATTAATGTCTTACCATTGTCATTTTATGAGTCTCTTGGCCTGCCACCATTACAGGACACTAGGCTAGTTATTCAATTAGCTGATGGAACCAATGTCTACCCGAAAGGGGTTGTTGAGGATGTCCTTGTTATGATAGATAAGCTGATTTTTCCCACTGATTTTTATGTTCTTGATATGGGTAGTGGTACAGGTGCACATATGCTGTTAGGTAGACCTTTCATGAAAACTGCTAACACCACAATTGATGTCAGAAGTGGGAAATTAACTATGGAATTTGATGGGGACGGAGTTGAATACAACATATATGATATGAAACCCATCATTAACACCTCTTTGAACTTTGTTGATGTAATGAGTCTTAACCCTTTGGATGAATTGCAACCTATAATAGAGGATCCCATAGTTGACTTGCCTGTCAGTATTCCTTTATCTTCTAATCTGCAGGAAGTCATGGCTTTATTGGATGAGAAGGATGAGTCTCCTGCTTCTCTTTTGGGCAGTGGCCCCACCTTACTAACTCCACAGGGCAAGAAGCTGTTCCCTATTGTGCAGGCCCCTGAAGTTGAGGTGAAACATCCCCCTGATCGATCTAAGTATGGGGGAGAGGCGACTAAGAAGTTCAAGGTGGAGAAGCCACTGAAGAAGAAGAATGGTCTAAGGTTCAAACCTTTCCATGATTGGTTCAGGAAGGAGATGCTGAATGAGAGGGTTCCTAAGGAACCTGATGCTATAGATTGAGGTTGTTCGAGTAGTATGTCAAGCCATGACAATAACTAAGGCGCTGTCCGGGAGACAACCCGAGGTATGTTTTTCTTTCTTTGCTTTTCTTTCTTTGTTTTTGCATTTTCTTTAGTGTGTTTTTGCTTTGTTTTTGTTCTTGTTTTTGTTTCCGACTAACCTGTAGGGAAGAGACCATGCCTATTGAAGAAGGTGTTTACCACCAATGTAAGTCTCTTCTTTCCCTGCACTAAGTTACCCCCCGAAAAAACCTTAAACAGGGGGCAAAAAAAAAAAATAGTTCTACCATAGGCCAGCTGTCCAGAGTTCCCCATGGAGAGAAGGTGTGCATCATGTTGTCAAGGAGGAGACATTCGCCCCACATTTTTATTTAGCAACGATGATGGCCCTACAGTCGACAGTTGGAGAGGAGGTACACCAGGCCCACACCACAATGACATCTGGGCCCATTTTTTGTGTTCGCTGAAGACCGTGCAGCCCCGAATTCTTTGATTACCACTATTCACCAAAGTGGCTTCGTATGGTTGCACGGTAGATGAAGATCATGGAGTATTGAAGACGCACGCTTAACACCCGAGACCTGTGCGTCTATTGAAGACCGCCAGCAACAAAGGAAGTGTCCAAGCCAGCTCGGCGACGTTGTGAGTTATTTTTTGCTTTTCCCTGTGCTCTATTCTTTTGTCTTTCATTACATTGAGGACAATGCAATGTTTAAGCATGGGGGAGGGTTCTATACTTGCTACGTCATTGAGGAGAAAAAGAATAAAGAAAAAAGCCAAAAATTGAAAAAAGGCATACATAAAAATCCTGGGATAGGTCGAAAACCCGAAAGGGCGGCCTAGGCAATAAGCAGGTGGCTTGGACCAGCATTAGGCTAGGGTAATATGAGGTCAAGAGTGACGTGAGCTTATGTGAGCACATCTATGAAAAAAATATGAGTGGCTTGGTGAAAACCCGAAAGGACGCCTTGGCAAAATGAGCGAAAAAGAAGAAGAGTGATTTTAGGATTTCTCTTTATTCTTGGCGAGGCATCATAAGAAGAGGAGTCAAATAAGGATTGTCGGGTAGGTCACTCTGGGAGACATAAGGAGTCATAGATGGAGGTTAGGATTAGAGGTTACTCACACTATTGGATGTCCGGGTTATGCTTGGGGGAAGTACTCTGCTTTCCCCTTAAGCTTGTTGAGTTATGGATGTGTTGTAGATGAGATTGGTGCCAGGAGCCTTGGCATGGGTTAGGTGACTCTTAGTTGAAGGATATGCTTCCTGAGACCTTGGGTGCTGCATTGGAGGAGTAGACTCTTTATTAGTTTACTCGAGGACGAGCAAAGGTCTAAGCATGGGGGAGTTTGATAAGCACTACTTTGTAGGGCTTAAGTAAGAGTCATTAGAGGGTTTATTGGTGCCATTCGGGTAGATCTAGGCACATTCATGTGCAAGGCGTTTGGAGGCGAAGTTTAGTGTTTATGGAGGTATTTGAGTGATTTTGGATATCTAGGAAGCCACAAGGAGAAGACGCCAAGGAAGTGAAGAGAAGAGTAGAAGAACAGTGTGCTGAATTCAATTGGTTCTTTCTCTCTACTCAGATGTCCAAATGGAGTGATTCCAATTCGAGGAGTTAGATCTTGAAGTCTACTGCAAGTCCTCAAAATATGAGCGCAATCCGAGTTGGGAATCAAAAGTTATGGCATTTTTACTGAAGTGTCGCAGAAGCTGAAGTACTGGAATTCCACCGCACCCAGCGGTGGGCACTGCCGCACCCGCGGCGAGGTCGTCAGAGAACTGGAGTTTCTGTTAAATGGCCGCACCCGGCGGTGGAGTCTGGCGCACCCGCGGTGGAGACGTGCTGAAGATCTTCTTTGCGAGTTTTTAATTCCGTGCTCTTTTAATTCCGAACATTTGTTTCCAAGTTTGTTATTCCCTTTTATTTATTTCTGGATTATTTGCCCTAGTATTTAAGATTATTTCTAAGACTTTATTTAGGTTACCTTTTGTTTTGCCACCAAGAACCCTAGTTGCCACCTTTCTATGTTTTTTCTCTCACAAATCCTAATGGAGAACTAAACCTCCATTGTTGCACTTGACAGTTTGAAGCCAGCAATTGATTGGTTGTGAGTTTTCTACTCTTGTTCGTTTTCCTATCTAGTTGGATTAATTCTCTTGTGCTTAAATGTTTATTGGTTTATGTTGATTTATCTAGAGTAGCTACCTAGGTTTATTGATATCTTCCTAATTGTTAGGACTTGTGATTCCGGGTTCGGGTAGCATATCTAGTAGCGAACACGATTGTGCGTATAGGGAATCCGAGCGCATAATTGTGAGAGAGAGTTAATTGCATGCTTATAGTAACAGGTTGTTTCTATTGCATGTGTCTTGTTAATCCTTGGTTGAATGCTATTGCTTTATTGAGTTCTGAATGTTTTCGGATTTGATTTAGTAATAAGTACTATTAGGGCTGGTAGAACTAATAGTTATCTAAGATCGGGATAATAACAACTATAGGAAAGTTGAGAACTTGAGATTGATAGAATTCCGTGATCGACCTATCTATTGTTGTGTGAATCTCTGTTGAGTGTGGCGCTTTTTCCCATCATATTTACAACCTTTTCCTGCGAACTTATTTACTTGTTTCCTTATTGCTTGTTACGAGAAACACAAACAACCCCCCCCCCCCCCCTAGTTCCTAGTTGGTGATAACAAATTGCATAAGTTGATAACCTGACTCTCTGTGGGATCGACCCTGACTTGCTTGCTATACTACTTAGTAGGTATTTTGGGATTTATTTGATAGGCATCACGACTTTAGCTCTGTCAGTAACATAGAAGAACTCCGATATATAGATCCACAAAAGAAGATAATGAATGACGAATACAGCAAATCGCCAACTCCCTAAAGGTTTCTGAGCACATACCTGTGATCGTAGTTTGCAACCTACAATCACAGGCTCTTCTTCTGGGAACCTACTGACAGAGGACCTCAGATTTTTTTTTTTTGATTTTTTTTTTAAAAGGAAGGAACTTACAGTAGAAAAACCGCGATCACGGCCAACCGCTGGAGGTCGCGGTTTTGACTGCAGACAGCAGCTAAACCTGCGCTTCGGGCTTCCTTCCCTAACCACAAACACACTGAAAAGGCAATTAAAAACAACGACAAAATTGCAAAAAAAATTAAAACATCACACACCTCGGGTTGCCTCCCGAGAAGCGCCTTTTTTAACGTCGTGGCTCGACTCAATGGTGCTCAACTCAAACCTCCGTCTTGGGCGGACATTTTTCAGGATCAAAATCAAGAATGGGAGAATCAGTAGCACGGGTGTGAACCATACAGAAGGTTCACACCAAAAGTTGATAAACAAACAATTACAAAGAGAAAGAACAATTATTAACTCCTCGGCAACGGCGCCAAATTTGATAGCTAACTTTCAGTCGTGCGCGCTATCAAAGTAATCCTAATATGCAACTAGAGTATAGCATGCAAGTAAGGAGTCGAACCCAAGGGAATCAACACGTCAATTTCTATGTAATTACTAATTTATCAACTTTAAAGAACAAATGGGGGGAGACTGGTTTTCTACTAAGACTAAACAAATGAAATAACACCAAAATCAAGCTTAAGAAAATAAGAAGAAAGGGAGTTTCACCTAGCAAGTTTCCACACAGAAGTTAACCAAGTTGATCATTGATTCCTCTCATGTTCATATTCACCCTTTTGATTTGTTCCCCTTCTGATCTTATTTATATTAACAAGCCAACTGGTCTTGCTAACACTTACTAACTGATAACCTAGAAGACCTTCTAAGGTTGGTTCAATTAGTAGCATAAAGTGTAAGATTGTATGGATTGCATGCAAAGAATCAACAACGCAAGTATGCAATGCAAATCAATTTCCTTTTCACAATTGAATTCAATTTACCAATTTCATGCAATTGTGATCGCTACAAGTGATTAGGGATTCCAACGTCTATCCCAATTCTAGCACTTAGATTACTATAGATTTAAACCAGGAGATCAATCTAGTCAAAAATATAGAAATTTGAAATATGCTCAAGGAAATTAATATCAAATCCAACAAGGGATGAACAAGATAAATGAACCTTACAATCGGGTTAACTTTGTGCTTCCACGCTAGGCAAAACAGGAAATTAGTTCTTCACAACCAATTCCAATCCAAAAGAGAGAAAAGAAATCTAAGTGTTCTTGAGAGTAAAAAGGAAGATTAGCCCCCAGGCTAGCTCTCTCGACCGTCATTTTAAACCCTAATCCGAGCCCCTTAAATACCTGCTCAATTAAACAAAACGAAACAGCCCAGCAGTTGGAGAAAATCGAAAGTTGTTCAGCCGCTCAGAAAACCGCGACCAACCGTGATCGCGGGGGATCGCGGTTTGTGCTCCCCAAGGTTCTGCTGGAAATCTGCTAACCGCTGGTCGCCATTAGTCGCGTGAGCTCGCGGTCTCCACTCCAGCAACTTCTGTCTTCTGATCACCAGCTTTCCTATATGACTTTGGGCACCGTCTTCAACTCGTAAGTGCTTCCAAAAACATCCACAATACAGCTCCGCACCTCAAACACCAACTTACCTCCAAAACTCTGTAAATTCTATGATTTAACCACTTCGCACCTTTTTTCCGGATTACAGAAATATCCCATAAATCAAATCCAAATCTCCTCAATAATATGCTAATAATTACTAGTTGCGCTATGTAAAATACCGCTTATCAGTTCTCCATGAAATTAGAGAGTTTCCCAACAATATGCAAAAGCTTGTCAGTGACTTTCTAGTCATAGGACAACTTTGCCAATCAGCATCACAGAAAGCTCTTAGTTTCAAATCAGAAGTAGACAATAGTAAACCCTGACCTGGTGCACTTTTCACATACCTCAAAACATGCTTAGCAGCCTTCCAATGCTCATCATTAGGAGAATGCATGAACTGACTTAGTACCTGAATAATGTAGCATATGTCAAGTCTTGTGATTGTCAAATATATCAGCCTTCCCATAAGTCTTCTATAAGCAACTGGATCAATTGTCTCTCTTGATCCTTCTAATGAGAGCTTTACTTTAGCATCAAAGGGAGTGAGTGCAGGTTTTGAGTCTTTCATGCCTGTTTCTTCAAGCAACTCAAGAGCATACTTTCTCTGATTCAGATGGAATCCTTTGTCAGTCCTCTCAACTTCTATGCCAAGAAAGTATCTCAATTCACCTACTTCTTTCATCTGAAAGTGATTGTTCAAATGAACTTTCAACTTGTTGATCTCTTCTGGACTATCCCCTGTAATGATCATATCATCAACATATACAAGCAGAGCAGTAAATGACTTATCTGTCTTTTTCGTGAATAAAGAATAATCAGACTTTGATTGAGTATATCCTGCAAGCTTGACAACTTGAGAGAACTTTGAGAACCACTATCTTGGTGCCTATTTTAATCCATACAAAGATTTATTTAACTTGCATACCAAGTTAGATTTAGACTGAGAAGATGTGTTTCCCTTACTTGAACACTCCCCTTGAGGGCAAACACCAGTCTTCATGAGTAGATCATATGTTGGAGGTAGCTCCATAAACACTTCTTCATCCAAATCCCCATGAAGAAAAGCATTTGTAACATCTAACTGAACCACATGCCACTGTTTTACAGCAACAACAACCAACACAGTTCGGACTGAAATCATCTTGGCAACCGGAGCAAATGTTTCTCCATAATCAATACCTTCAATTTGAGAGAAGCCCCTAGCCACAAGTCTGGCTTTATACCTGTCTAGAGTGCCATCAGACTTCACCTTGACCTTGAAGAGCCATTTACAGGTGACAACAGACTGATCAAGAGGCCTAGGTACCAGATCCCAAGTGTGATTTCTGTGTAGTGCTTTCAGTTCAGTTTCCATAGCATCACACCAAGCAGGCTGTTATAGTGCTTCATGAATAGATTGTGGCTCAGACAATGATGCTACATTATTGATAAATTTTTGGTAGGCAGCGGAACAAGATGTGTAAGAGAGAAAACAAGATAGAGGATAAGGAGAAGACTTACAACTTGAAGAAGGCATTGCATCAGTAGTGACCTTGGGAACTACACAAACATAGTCCCTTAACCGAACAGAAGGTTTGGTCACACGAGTGGACTGCCTAAGAGGTTGAACAGAAGGTTCAGCTTGAGAAGGAATAGGGATAGAATCAAATGTGGGTGGAACAAGAGAAGGGGAATAGTCAACTAATGACTGAGTAGGAGAAGAGGGGTTTAATGGTGCAAGGTCAGGAGAAAGAACAGGCTCAACAGGGTGAAATGGTGGAAGAAAAGAAGGAATAAAATCATCATCAAATGCAGCTAAAGGAGAAGGCTCAACAGACAATGACTGGCCATGCTCAGTAGAAGATTTAGTAGCAAAAGGAAATAAAGTTTCAATGAAATGCACATCTCTGCTTATAATGATTTTACGAGTTTGTAAATTGTAGACCTTGTAACCCTTAAAACCAAAAGGATATCCCAAGAAAACACAAGGGTCTGCTCTAGGATCAAATTTCTTTGTAGAGGAGGAGACCGAAGTGGACACATAACAAAGGCAGCCAAACACTTTCATTCTGCCATAGGCAGGTGAAGCTTGAAATAAAATGTCATGAGGAGTTTTGTAGTGTAAAAGAGGTATAGGCAATCTGTTTATAATGTAGGTGGCAGTAAGCACACAGTCTCCCCAGAATTTGATGGGTAAAGAGGCATGAAACCTGAGAGCACGAGCTATCTCAAGGATATACCTATGCCTCCTCTCTACCCTCCCATTTTGTTGAGGTGTAGCAGTACAAGAACTCTCATGAAGAATACCTTTGGAGGTTAGAAAAGATGTGACAGCAGAGTTGAAGAACTTTGTGCCTTGGTCTGTCCTAAGAATTTTAACATGAGCATCAAATTGTTTTTCCACTCTACAAACAAACTGTTGAAGTAACTGAGGTGTTTCAGTTTTAGACTTCATCAAGAAGGCCCACACACTTCGACTTTTGTCATCAACAATAGTAACAAAAGAACCTATGACCACCATAGGTAGGAGTATCATAAGGCCCCCGGAGGTCACAATGTATTAACTCAAAAACTTTATTAGCATGACATGTGCTAGGAGAAAAAGAATTTCTTGTCTGTTTTGCAAGAGGACAGACTGAACAAGAAAGATCAATTTTTTTTATTTATGTCACAACTGATACAAGGAACATAAGACAGTTTGTCTAGAGGAGCATGCCCCAATCTGAGATGCCACAAGGCATTCATATCAGTCTTACAATTCTGAGAAGGAAGAAACATAGGTAAATTTGGAATAGTGGCACAAAACCGATTAGAAAAATTCTTAGGCAGAATTTCTGGAAGTTTGGATTCAGGGACTAAGTAGTACAGCCCTCCAAGTTCCTTACCAACTGCAATCACCTTCATCTTTGCAAGGTCCTGGATAAGACACAAGTCAGAGGTAAAGTGAATGTGGCAACAAGTGTCACGAATTAGCTGGCTTAAGGAAAGTAGATTAAACTTGAAGTTTGGAACATATAGAACATTATTTAGGCTTAAGGAAGTAGAAAGAGTAATGGTACCAGTATGATTAATGATAGAAGTACTACCATCGGGTAAATTTATAGATGTAGGAGTAGAAACAGGTTGAGAATGATCAAAGAAGGAAAGGTCACAAGTCATATGGTCTGTAGCACCACTGTCTAAGATCCACACAGTTGTAAATTTTGAAGCACCACAGCAAAGAATCTTACCTGCAAGGTTGACTTCTGAAGAAGATTTCTCTCTCTGATGTTCCATGAAACTCAGAAAATTTCTCATTAGCTTTTGACTGTCTTTTGTCATATTCTGAAACATCTTCAACTGCTCAGTGGATCCACTGTTCTGGCTTACATTAGCCTTGTAATGGCTCTTCTCTTTTTCTGTTTGTCTTGAATCAGTATTCTTGCCATTCTGAGGCTTATACTTGCTCTTGGAATGCCAAGAAGGATAACCTATAATCTCCCAGCATTTCTCCATAGGATGATTTCCTTTGCAGTGGCCGCATTCTTTCTTTGGTTTATCCTCACTTGGCTTCTTAGACATGAGTGTAGTGGTATCAGTCTTGACTTCAAGAGTAGTCAACTTTTTGCTCAATTCATCTTGAATTAGCAGAGAATGAGCATGACTTGCAGAAGGCAATGGAGACGTGAGTAAGAATTGTCTCCTAGCAGCAGAAAACTGATCACTTAACCCCATCAAAAATTTCATGAGCTTATCTTCATTTTCAGCAGCTTCAAACTTTGCATTCAAGTTGCATTCACATTTGCCACATGTGCATCTAACTGGAGATACAAGACCAGAAATCTGTTGCCAAAAACCTTTCAATTTAGTAAAGTAATCTGTGACAGTCGAATTTCCCTGTTGACAATCTTGAATTTCCTTTTTGATTTGAAAAATAAAAGGACCATTTTTCTGACCATAACTCTCCTCTAGGTCATCCCACATCTGGATGAGACCAGAGTTTCTTAGGAAAATAGAAAGGAAGGTCTTGTGATAAGATAAAATCCCCTTGGGTTGCCATATATTATTGATAGGTATTTATAGTGCTTAAAAGAGAAGAGATTTATCTCAACAGAATAAAGATACTGTAGGGAATATAAATTACAATAAACATAATTCTAATAGCCTCCCATAGTCGAAACAGGAGGTTCTTGGATGCAGAGACTGGACCTGAACTCCAGGAATAAAGGTGATGGCAACCCCTTAGTCAAAACATCAGCAAATTGACTTATGGATGGGACATGGAGAACTCTAGCCTGCCCAAGAGCAACCTTTTCCCGAACAAAATGGATGTCGATCTCAATATGCTTGGTGCGTTGGTGTTGTATCGGGTTCGATGACATGTAGATAACACTGACATTGTCACAAAACACTATGGTTGCACGATCAATAGGGCAATTCAGTTCATGAAGGAGTGAGCGCAACCAGCAAGATTCAGCAATGGCATTAGCAACCGCGCGATACTCGACTTCGACACTTGATCTAGACACGGTTTGCTGACGCTTTGAAGACCAGGAAACCAAGTTAGGGCCAAGGTACATGCAGTAGCCTGATGTGGAGCGTCGGGAGTCAGGGCACCCTGCCCAATCAGCATCGGAATACACCGTTAATTCATCAATCGGACCTGGAACAATGCTCAAACCGAGAGCTGCGGTGCCCTTGATATAGCATAGTATCCGCTTGATGGCAGTCATATGATCGGTTCTGGGGTCATGGAGGTACAAGCAACATTGTTGTACGGCATAGCAGATGTCCGGTCGCGTGAGGCTCAGGTATTGAAGGGTGCCCGCCAGCGAACGGAACTCAGAGGGATCAGACAGCGGTGGCCCTACATCAGAACTCAACTTCGGCTTAGTCTCAACCGGCGTCAGGCAAGGGTTATAATCGGACATACCTGCACGCTTAAGAATGTCCAAAGCATACAACTCCTGGCTCAGATGAATTCCGATTGACTGTTTCTTCACCGAAATACCGAGGAAGTAGTGAAGTTCCCCTAGATCGGTCATGGAGAACTCCCAACTGAGAGCATCAATTATCCTGTGCAAAAACAGATCGGAGGAGGCGGTGATGATGATGTCGTCCACATATACCAGGAGGTGCGCCTGATCATGACCGGAGTTGTAAACAAACAAGGAAGTGTCGGCTTTACTCCCCTTAAAACTGAGCCGACAAACATGAGTTGCAAATCGCTGAAACCAAGCCCTGAGAGCCTGCTTCAAGCCATAAAGAGCCTTGTTAAGTTTACAGACACAATCCAGAAATTGAGAGCTGACAAAGCCGGGAGGTTGTTGATAGTAGACTGTCTCATTGAGGGAGCCATGGAGAAAGGCGTTTTTGACATCCAGTTGATGAATGGGCCAAGAGCGCGTGACTGCAATGCTGAGTATAGTTCTGATTGTTGTTGGCTTGACGACAGGGGATAACGCCTCATCATAGTCGATGTCGTGTTGTTGCGAGTAGCCTCGCGCAACCCATATGGATTTGTAGCGTCTTAGGCGACCATCAGCTCCAAATTTGTGGCGAAAAAGCCACTTCCCTGTAACAACATTAGCATCACGGGGTCTCGGTACAAGGTCCCAAGTCCCGTTGTTAATCAAGGCATCAAACTCCTCTTTCATTGATTTAAACCAAAGTGGGTTTTGGATGGCTTGTTTATGTGACTTAGGGATCAGAACAATGGAGGAGGTTAAGTTGAATTGTTGTTTGGGTTTGGAAATACCAGATTTGGCACGTGTGACCATCTGGTGAGGGAGGGGGGGGGGGAATTGAAGGAGGTCATCTGGGTGGTGGGGCCGGAGGTGACGTTACTTGGGGAGGAGAATTTGGAGGGGAGAGGTTAGTGGGAGATATGCTGGGAGATCGGGTAACGGATTCGGTGGGATTTGGGGAAAGTGGGGTAGGAATTAAGTTAATTAATGGATTAACTTGGGAATTATTTGGTGGGACAAGCGGAAGTGGCAGAGTGGGTTGATGATAGGGTAGATTAGGGCCGGCAGTAGTGGGTGATTGTGCCGATTTAGGGAGAGGGTGAACCGGGTTCGGGTTCTCCATTGTAAAACGGAGTAGCTCGTCGGTTCGGATCTGAGAGGAATTAGACATGGATTGAAAAGGAAAAGTATGCTCATCAAATATAACATGCCTTGAAATTAATACCTTATTGCTCGCCAGATCAAGACACCGATAACTCTTGTGGTGCGTAGCATAGCCAAGGAAAACGCAGGGACATGTTCGGGGTTCGAGTTTGTGGGTTGTGGTGGCGGTAAGATTGGGGAAGCTAAAGGCATCCAAAGACCCGAAGGTGATCGTAGGAGGGTGATTTGTGGTGGAGGGCGGCGTAGGGAATGCCCATATTTTGGGTGGTCGTCGGCGTGAGGTTTAGAAGGTGAGTGGCGGTGTTGAGTGACTCGACCCAGTAGCTAGCAGGGAGGTGACCATGGAATAGTAGGGAGCGGATGGAATTTGTGATGGTGTGGATCATCCTTTTGGCTTTGCCATTTTGCTGAGAAGTATGGGGGCAAGAGAAGCGATATAGGACTCCATTTTGTTTTAAGGAAGTCGAGAAGATTGCGATTGTCGAATTCCCCCCCATGATCGATTTGTATGCATTTAAAGGGGCATCCGAATTGAGTTGTGCTATAAGCATGAAACTCTTTGATTGTGGATGTGGTTTCGGACTTTTGTTTGAGTGGGAATGTCCAAATATAATGAGTAAAATCATCAATAATGACCAAGTAATACTTAAAACCACTAACACTTCGAACCGGTGAGGTCCAAAGATCGCAATGTAAAAGATCAAAAGGAGCAGTAGTTTTAGTGTTTGAAGAGAGAAATGGCAATCTAGATTGTTTGCCTAATTGACAAGCATGAAAAATGCGCACACTGTTTTTATGACAAGGAATGAAATTTTGTGAAATGAGGTGATCAAGAGCATGGCCGCCAGGATGGCCCAATCTGCAGTGCCAGACGGAGGACGGTGGACTGTTGCTCGCCGAGAGGACCAGGGAAGAAGGGTGTACGGCTGGCTTATTTTGAGGGATGAATGGGTAGAGTTCTCCTTGACTATTGCACCGATGGATCACGGTCTTGCTGATAAGATCCTTCACAGAAAAACCAAAAGGATCAAATTCAATAGAGCAACAATTATCAGTAGTAAATTTCCTGACAGATATAAGATTTTTGATGAGATGAGGATTAACCAGGACATTATTAAGATAGAGGGGTGGTGAGTCTGATAATTTTGTGTGGCCGATGTGGGTAATGGGTAAAGATTGACCATTGCCCACAATGATTCTAGAGGAGGAGAAGATACATGTATTAAGAACTAGAAAGAGAGTACCTGTATTGGGAGACATGTGGGAGGAGGCGCCAGTGTCCATGAACCAGGACGGATCAGACGGGGCATTCGACTGAACGAATAGATTATTGAGGGCGTGAATTAGCCCCTGCTGATTCCAGGTGGGTCCGTTTGCCGGAGACAATCCCGGGCGAGGGCCGGAACTGAGGATTCCCGGCGAGCCCCAATTGGTATGTCACTATTGCTGAGGCTGCCACTGTTGGCTGCCGGTCAGAAGATTTAGCAGTTGCTGCTGAAAATTGCCCTGTTGAGGAGAAGAGTTCCGGCCATAATCGCGACCTCGCCATCGACCATGGCCGCGGCCGCGGTTGGAAGAAAATTGATTATGCGGAGGTTGTTGTGGCGGTTGTTGCGCAGGGGGGGGAGGAGCGCTGCCAGTGGGCGGCGCCGGAGGTGGGTCAACAGTGGTGGTCAGTGTTGTTGTCGGAGAGGGCTTGGTCTGGGCCTGGCGTCGTTCTTCAAGGAGGAGAGCGTTTCTGCACTATTGAAATGTCGAAAAGGGGTCTTTGAATTGAATTAGGGCAGCCATGTATGAGAACTGCTCGTTGAGACCACCTATTGTTTGGAGGACGAGGTTCTCATTAGTCATCGGGTTTCCGACGTCGGCAAGACCGTCGGCTAACTCCTTCAGTTGGCGGCAATACTCGGTGATCGACATATCTCCTTGACCGAGGCTGCGAAATTCGGACTCCATCTGAATCGCCCTCGTCTTCTTATTGTCACAAAACAGATTTTCGATGTCAAGCCAGACATCAAGTGCAGATGCTTCGTCATGGAGAACCACGATCTTAAAAATCTCCTCGGAAATGCTTCCATAGATCCAGGACTGCACAGTAGAGTCTAAGATCACTCAATTTTCATCAGTAGTAGGCGGGGATCCATCAACATGATTTTTGAGATTGAATATTTTGAGGGTTACAAGGAAGAGATGGCGCCAGATGGTATAATTGGGGGGTTTTTTGTTCAAGAACGACATTGACATGGGTCTTAATGCTAGCCACATGCAAGGCTTGTTGGACAGCCACCGCCGAGGGAGAGAGGGCGGTAGAAACTGGCGCAGACAAGGCGGCGGGAGGGTCTTCTGCGGTGTTGTCGACGATGGTAGGGGGATCGGTGGTGTCATCAAGATTAACCATGGTGGAGATGAAGGTGGGAGAGGATCGGTTAATTAGCAGAGAGAAAAGAGGGAGTGTTTGTTGAGGCCTGGTACCATGTGATAAGATAAAATCCCCTTGGATTGCCAGATATTATTGATAGGTATTTATAGTGCTTATAAGAGAAGAGATTTATCTCAACAGAATAAAGATAATGCAGGGAATATAAATTACAATAAACATAATTCTAACAGGTCTCTTCTATGAATCACACATTATATCCAATGACATCTTGTAGCATTAAGAAATACGGAAAACAAAGCTAGAATACCCATCAACGCAAGGATGAAAAAAAGTTACAGGGGGACTTCTGTTTAATAAACAGAAGTTGTAGACTTACAAAAGCGTAAAAACATTTGATTAGGCTACATAGGTTAAGAATATCTTATTAACTCGGCTTTCATTGAATGCTTTAGGCAACTAGAAACTACAAACTCGAGTGAAAATGAAGGATTCCAATGAAGAGAATTATAACTTCATCGTGCTTTTTTTCCCGATGCTTTCCTACCCTATTTAAATTTCACATATATGTTCATATACAGATAGCAATCGGTCTCGCATGCAAAGCACGCGTGTCTTCCCTAGTTATACTATACTAGTGTAATACTCGTGTCTTGCACGGGATTTGTTTATTTTTTCTTATATTTAAAAAAAATAGTATATAAAATTATATATTTAATTGATATAGAAATATGTAGGTAGTGACTATTATAAAAGTAGATGAATGCTAATGTAAAAAAGGACTAATTGAATACAAAATATTGAAGAGATTAACAAAATACATTATCGAAAGAGAGACGAAACTCTCCATAAATTTATTAATAGTAAAATTGGCTAAGTAGTTTTGAAACGTGGATAGTCACATCCCTAACATCTATACTACTAAAACGATAAAGCATAATCAAAATGTTTATCTAATACATAAAAATAAAACCCTAAACATAAAATCTCGTAAGATGTTCAAAATTGCTACAAATTATGAAAAACTTCGTTGTATACTTGATCAGCTCTACTTTGTAGTGCTTATCTAGGAGTTGTTACCGTTGTTTTGGATGCCATTTGTATGGGTTTAGAGCAAACTGTGGATTATGGAGTTGAGGAGAAGAAGTGTGGATATGGTGGTTTGGAGGAGCTTAAATGAAGACATCCAGAAGACGAGGAGTAGACCACTTGAGGAGACGAAGAAGAGTAGAAGAAAGAGCCACACGAAGGAGAAGAAAGGAGCTGCTGCGACCGCGGGCGAGTGCACAACTTGATCGCGGAGAAGTCGAGGCAACGGAGCAAAAACAACATTTTCCGCGACCGCAGATTTTATTCCGCGCCCGCGGAAAAACCCTTCAGCGAGCCAAGTCGAGAGCAACTTTCTAATTTCCGCGACTGCGGAAATGCGCGGCAGCGAACCCGGAGTCCCACTCCGGAATTTTCGCTCGGAGTCCCACTCCGGAATTTTCGTCCGGAGTTTAGTTTATTTTATTTATTTGTTTTCTCTTTTATTTCTTTTATTTCGGTTATTTTTATTTTCCTTTTAGATTTTATTTCCTATCTCTTTATGAAATTAGGTTTTGCAAACTCTTTATATTCTTTCTTTAGAACATTAGTTTGGTAAGTTGGGTGTTCCCTAAGTGGGGTTCTATCCCAAGTTGGGTTCTATCTTTCTTCATTTTTTCCCTTTTCTTAGTTTAGTTCTTTGTTTTGTTTTTGTCTAGACAATTGAAGCCTTGGTTTGAATTTGATATTGAGATTATTCCTTTACTCTTTCTATGATTGTTTTAATTCTCTCTCGTGCTTAATCTCATTGATCGTATATCGATTCCCCTTGATTTGTTGATTAGGATATCAAATAGATTGTTAATAGTAGTTTCCTCTAGCCTGACAACCTAGAGAAGATTAGTATTATGCTATTGGTTCCCCTTTTCTATACAACCTGTTGAGATTGTTATTGATCATACTATTAAGGATTGGAGGAGACTGTTTGAGAATATTGATCCCTTAGTTTGTGTAGAGAATTAATTGCATGCAATTGTATGACTGTTTGATACACTTGCATGTACCTATCTATTCCTGAATTCATTGTTGTTGTTAGATTTATCTTGATAGTTTATTGATTGTTTAATAGTTAGGGTTATCAGGACTAGTTGGACTGGTAACTAATTTAGAACAGGGATTAGGACATCCATGAGAATTGAGAATTAGGAATAATCAATGATTGATCAACCAAACTAAAGGTGGATATTTGTTTGCCAAGCTTTCTATGTTTTATTTATCGTTTTCTTAGTTAGATTCATACAAAACCCCCTTTTGTCTTTGTTATCGATTGGTGAATGATTTTGCAAACAGGATATATGACTTGATTCTCTGTGGGATTCGACCCTTGCTTATCAGACTACATTAGTTAGGTTTTTAAGGATTATTTTGTTTAGGTGTCACGACAACGCCTATCAATACTACATTGGTAGTAGTATTAGATCTTTTTTTGTTTTTGTCTCATATCAAAATCTTCAAACCTTTCTTGCTAGTAACTCTTGACGATGCAACATAAAACTGACCGTGAGTAATGCAACATAAAACTGACCATGAGTGAAAACAGGGCGAGGAAGATACAAACCGACATTTGTAAGAGATTGGCTTTGGCTATTGTTTATCGTCATAGCAAAACAGACACCCAAGAGAAGTTGTCTTCGTTGAAACTTGAACGGGTATGAAGTGTCTGACTGTGACATGAGCATGCGAGGATTCAAAACCGTATGTCTAATATTGTAGTTAAAATAATTCTTCCTTGTATGACATGATTGTCGAGCTGCGTGGTTATCAATTTTGTCTCATTGCATAAACTTGAAGACTGGTCAATATTTCAAAGCAGCATAATAGGGACCTTAACCTTAGTTTTCAATACATGATTTGGGACACTAAAGCATCTAATACTTTTCAAGTAGTCAGAAGTATAAACACTTGTATCATTGTCTACAATAAAACCTATCTTGTAAAGGCTATCCGAACTGAGATACAGTTTCTCATTACCTGGTAACAAAGACAATATATAGTTATTAACTCTATCTACCTCTTCATGTGTTGGTGCAAGAATTGCTCGTTCTTCAAACTATTTTGGAGACAATTGATTGTCCAAAAGAGAGGGATAAATAAACTTAATAATTGTTGGAATCAGATCTAAGTCATAATCCTTCACCAATAGTTCATCAGAAATTTGTATTTGTGTTTCTCCATCTTGTCATCACCTACAGTACCATCTCTGATGCTTAATACCTTTTCAGAAAATTCATTTACAGTACCATCTCCGATGCTTAATACCCTTTCAGAAAATTCATTTGCTTCTTGGATATCATAATCAGATGTACCTTGTTGAATTCTCATGTTTCTTGTCAAATTAAGAATTTTTCAATATTCCTACAAATAAGAGGAATTAATGGTGGCAAAAATGATATCTTGCTTGCTTCCTTTTGTGATAACGGGTAGGATTTGCCTAAAGTCTCCACCAAATACTACGATTTTTCCTCCAAAAGGTTGTATTGAACTAAGGGGATTTGTAGCCCATAGAATATCTTTTAAAGTCATGTCTAATGCTTCAAAAAAGAATCTTATCGTCATCGGAGCTCATCCCAGATAATAAGTTTGGCAGCACAAATCAATTCAGATAGTTTTGTACCTGAACTTAAGTTGTAAAGTTAACAAAACCCTAACTTGTGAAGATGATCAAACTATATTAACTACGACCAATAAGTACTTAAAAAATAATATTAATAATGATAAATTATGTTTAACAAATATGTTGTGAAGATTAGGCCCATATGAAATTTGATTTACAATTATGTTAAAGTGGGTTATTTATTTTATAGAGTTGTCGTTTGAAGATAAAATACATTATAAAAGAGCATATATATATCATAATATAATATAATACATATATAAACAATGCAATTGATAAATACAATATACTATATGCTCTTTAGTTCGTATAAATTGGATTTAAATGACTTTCAATAGACTCTACAAAATACATTAGTTATGGAAATTGGTAAGTAAACTACTACAACATAAACACTGGATTTATCTTAATCGACTTCAAGAGAATATCTTCAATAATATTATATATATTTTTGATAGAAATCTACGGTTTTAAGCAATTTGTGGACTTGATCGTAAAAAAATTGTATAGCTTCAATATGTAGAAAATTTATAGAGAAGATTTGTAAAAACAATAAGTGTTTTAAGATGATATAGCAGGATTAGTTAATATATATTTACTTACACCATCAAATCAGATATATGAAAAATAGACTTTTTAATCTATTCAAGATTACTTAGGAAAATAAAAGGTTAAAAACTCCCTACGCATATAAATTGAGATTCTATAATAAAAAGTTATCTTATTGATTGTGATTACTTACTATAATCAAAACTTATCTTATTCTATATATGGAAAATAATTTTTTATTTTTTTGTATCTTTTCGAAACTTTTTGCAGCTCTTTTAGTTGATAATTTTTTTTATTTTATAGTTGGATGATGTAGTGATGATGGTTAGATGAGTGATGACATGTAGGCAAATCAAACGTGGTGACGACACATAAGGTTTTGGTTTAGTAGATTACACTTCGCGCTTTGAACGACTAAAAAAAATATTATGCATACCAATAATATGTTTCATAAAATATATTGACATGGTCATAAACCATTATACTTATAGCACGTTTTCACCTTTGTTTTGTATAAAGTTTACTTTTAGAGACTCTAACTTCCGGATCCTAGTCTTATATTTCCGAAATGTTAGAATACATTCATAGAAACATATTTTCATGGTAAATAAATTGAAATATTATCCATTGCATATTTTCAAATGTAGTTGATAATCCCTCATTAAACTACTTAATGGTGGTGCCTAGAATTTTCTGCCTTTATTATTTAGTATTTTTAATTATGGAAATATAATAATATATATAAACTATATGCTTTTGATTGAGATGTTTAGTTTTGGAAATAGAATAATCTTATATATAATTATTATATTAAATTTTGAAAAAAAAGGATTTTTGAAGATTGTTATTATGATTGACATGTTTAGTTTAGGAAATAGGAGAATCTGATATATATTTATTATATTAAATTAAAAAAATGAAAAATTGAGAAAATATCATGTGACAGAAAAAATAGGAGGATGTCATGTGGTATAACGATGAGATGGGCTTAATAGGGGGGATGCCATGTGACATAGAGGAGTTTTGATTTAGTAGATAAATATTAGATTTTTAGTTTATAATTAAATATATCAAAACAAAGTGAAAAAAAAATGAGAGAATGACACATGACAAATGAAGGTGATTTGAATAGGGAGATTCATGTGATTTAGTTAGGTTTTAATTTAGTGTATATATAGTAGATTGTTGTGGAAGTTTTGTATTGGTAATTTTTGTTATTGATTTGTGTGATTTTTTTGTATCTAAATTAGGAAATTGTATTTAAATTAGGAAGTGATTATTTTGATTGATTTCTATCTAAATTAGGAATTAGTTAAGGTGTAAGATAGAATTTTTTCTATATAAATTTTGATTTACAAAAAAAAAATGACATTCTCAAAAAAATAGCATGTGACATTTTTATTGTGATGGTGCAATGTGACATATTGAAGTTTTGTTTTAGTAGACATACAGTAGATTATTTATAATATAATACTTTGACCCAAAAAATGTAATTGTATTTATAATTATATCTCTTATATTAATTAGATATATATATTTCTATGCGTCCTTTCCCAGACCATGACCATATAAAATAGATATAATAAATAAGATTTTTCAAAAATAGGTTTATGAAATTATTGTTAGTACACTTATAGCTCAATATTGAAAACTACCTTTAATAATTTATTTTCGTACTAAACTAATAATTAGAAATTTAACATTACTAAGTAATAATTTATATCTTATTTCATTTAAGTATAGAGTATGTAATAATGTATCTTTATAAAACATTTTATTTCTAAGATTCTGCATAATGTTTTTTATTGCAAATATTTGCAGTTTTACAGTGCAAATAAAAAGTGCACATAATTGACCTATTATAAGCTATTAATTAATCACTTACTAACTACATATTATGAACATTTAGGAAACGAATGTACAAATTAAGGTCCTAATAAGATCAATATAAGATTATTAAAAATGAAAAAATGTTATATAATTATGGAAATTTATTTTATTGATTTTTTTTGGTCCAAGTGTATTTGTTTATATAAGATTAGCTTATGATGGAAAGTTTTAAAAGATTAGGTGGATTATTGTTAAGATTACAAATTTCCTTATTGGAAAGAATTAAGATATATATTGATTTTTAAAATAAGATTTTTATTACTTGAAAAATTGAGATGATGACAAGTGGCATATAATGACATGGTTTATTCTTAGAGTGACACATGACATAGGAAATTTTGGATTTGTTTATCCCTCTTCCTAATTTAAATAGAAATTTAGTACAAAATTACAAATCCGTATATTTTCTGATTATATATAGATTCAGAATTTTCTAATTATATACAAATCCAAAATTTAGTAGTTATATAGTAGATTAGAGTGAGTGACGATACAAATTTATTCATTTAACAATTCAAATACGTACGCAAGTGCTAAGTAATACAGTAATTAGGTGGTAACGGGGGGATTAAAGTTAGTTGATGAGTCATTTTAGGATAGTTGGGGGCAAAATCATGATTAGGAGTGATTCGAAAATTTGTGGCAATACAAATCTGTAGTTTTAATTTGTGGCTATCCAAATCTTTTATCATATGAAATTAGTATAAATAAATATTCACGTTTAGGGAAACTGTATCTGATAAATATTCATGTTATCAATTATGCAAATATACTGGCATATCTTCGATTTAAGGAAAAAATCAGTGATTCAAAAATTACAGATTGATTGACACGTGTCCAAATTGCTAATATAGTGTCACGTGGCAAAAATGAAATAGTGCATTTTTGGAGTGCCATGTGACTTAGTAAGGCTTTGCATTTAGTAGTTATATAGTAGATTATAGGAGTTCGCTTAGGAATAGTTCCTATTTTGTCTTATATAGATTTTAATTTTGGATCTTATTGTTCTGTATGTTCCATTTTATCTTTGTTGGGCCTGTTTAATTGGGCTTTTGAGCCCAACTTAGTGCATTCCATCCCTACTACGAGACGAGTCAGCTGCTTTTTTTCTTTCATTATTGGCCGCTTATCGGGGCAACATGCTTGGAATAAACGGTGGACGCTTGTGTGGCTTCAACTTAGGACCATCACCACATTTAACTTAACAGTGAAGAGAGAGAATAGAAGAACATAGGGTTTTGGGGCCATTGATCCTTTAAGAGTTTTTAATTAATAAAATTATTCTCTATTAATTTTTATATATTTTTCTTATCCCTTATTAGCTTATTTTATTTATTTTTTTCTCCATCTTCTTTATTTTTTCTCTCTCTAAAATATTGTTTTTAAGATTTGAGATTTAGGGTTTAGGATTTAGGGGATAAGGAATAGGGTTGAGGGAGATGGGGTTAGTTTCTTAATAAAAACGTCGTATATGGGTTATTTACTCAACTCATCCCAGTGAACATCAGGTCATAACGCAGCTGATCCATGTGGGCCGGTGTACATAACCATTGGCGATGGAGGACACAGAGAAAGTCTTGCCATGATGTAAGTAATTAACAAATTGAATTAGAGCTTGATTAGTTTTATTATATTATAATTAATAGGTTAACTGAAAAATATAAATAGTTTTCTAAAATTCATTTTTATGATTAAAATAATATTTGAAAATGAACAATTCTGATGCAAAATAAATCACTTAATTAATTGTTTATGTTTCAATATATATATCTCAAAAGTCGAAACATCAATAAATTATACGTTATCGATCATACTATACTAAAAGATATTAAGATGAGATGGATTTTAAAAGTTTAGATTCATCTGGAAGGACTTCAATATCAAAGTTTTTAAATTTGTAATTAAAGCTCACGCGAATAGTGCTATTAAGAGTTTTAATCATAGTGCACTTTTCTGTTTAGTTACCACTGAAGTGTGAAAGTGTAAGGGGTTAATTATGGACATAATCAATTGAACAAGTTTGAGGAGCCAACGCCACCGATTTCAGTGTACAGGGAACCAAGCTTCGGCCATGGAAGGTTGAGGTTGATCGACGGCACGTACCAAGGCGCATTGGACGTGGCATGCATCGAAACAACGACACCAACGCATTTGTTGCTGATGAGGTTGTGCTACACAGCTTGACCTCTTCCTCGCACTGCATATCAAAACTACATCTCAAAGACGACCTTTGATTCTCGAATTGGCTTGCTCGTAACATTAATTATGTTAAAGTTTGTTTTTAGCATTTTGATAGAGAAGTGAATTTCCCTACCAATTTGGCAGTACTGTACTACTATATATCTAGGCTACCTAATTATATTGTATGATACATTGCCATTATGTTTAAACAACTATATGATTAGTTAATTAATATCCAAAAAGTAATTCCAACTTGTGATATTTCTATCTTACATTCCTACAACTTGTGATATTTCTATCTTACATTCCTATGACATCAGTGTTGCGTTACCACCTGATGTTCACTGTTAAGGCCCAATTGTTGAGGCTATTAGTGACTATTAGATATCAAAGCACTTCTTTCACTTATCCAATGGTATAGTGACTGCTCTCCACCAGCCGGAGCTAACAAGCAAAGCGTGGGGTTTGAGTGCTGAGTTGTCATTTTATTATTGGATGATCAATAAGTTTGTTAGAGTCTGTAGAGTATAAATAGCTTGCTTCTCGGTTTGTTATTTTACTTTTCTTTTCTCTCTTAGAGATATTTTGCTGGTGTAAGGTTAGAGACTGTTTTGGTCTCTGATTTGTAACCGCCATTGTTGAAGCTATTGAAAGCTTTCTTTTCCAGATTGTGAAATTCCACGTGGTATCAGAGCTATCTGGAGTTTCTCAATTCTAGATCATAGATTTGATCTTCTTTCTTGCTTCCGCTTCATAAAATCTTCTCTTCGTTCGATTATTTTCGCTCGCTGAACAACGATGGTGAATGATACTGGAAATTCGCGCGAGCAGGCCTTGATTGCTCTGCAAAGCGATCCTCTGATGTTAGGAAATTCCGATTCACCTGGAATGCTTATTACTAATGTGGTGTTTGACGGATGAAACTTCCTAATGTGGAGTCGCCAGATTAAGATGGCGATGGATGCAAAGCTGAAGCTCTGTTTCATTGATGGATCTCTCGCGAAGCCGGATGCGAATTCTGATGCATATCCTCGCTGGCATAGATGTGATCGTATGGTAGCCTGCTGGATTATGAATACGATGACTCAAGATCTGGCGTCAACCTTCGTTCAGTCGACTTCAGCAAAGGAACTTTGGCGCGAGATTTGCGAGCGCTATCACCAGAGCTCTGGACCTATGGTCTATCAGCTTAAGCAGGAACTTGGCCAGGTTAGTCAAGGTAGCCTATTCGTGACTTCATACTTTGTTAAATTGAAGAATATTTGGGATGAACTACATAATTTGAATGGATTCTCTGTCTGCATCTGTGGTGGTTTATCTGGTTGTAAGTGTGGCATATTGAATCGTGTGTTGGAGATGGATAATCAGTCCAAGGTTATGGACTTTCTGATGAGGTTGAATGCTGATTACGATTCTGTGAAGAGTCAGATTCTGGCTGTTGAACCTCTGCCTCACATTAACAAAGTCTATCACAGTATATTACAAGTAGAAAAGCAAAAACAAATCACTAGATTTGATAACACTAATCAAGCCGCATTCATGGCTGGTCAATCTTCAAAAGGAAATGTTCCGAGTGAAGGATTTAGTGTGGCCTCTGGAAATAAGAGAGATTACAGGAAAACGAAGGGTGAAAAGCGAGTTTGCACTCATTGCAAGGAGGAGGGACATCTATATGAGCAATGTTTTGAGCTCATAGGGTACCCTGACTGGTACAAAGGCAAACGAGGTAAACGAGGCAATAAGATTGCTGCTACTGTTGAGAGTCAAGGAGAAATGGTGCAGGATTCTCCTCTAGAGAATGCAGTTGGTCCTGAACAGCTCGGCTTTGATCAGAAGTTTGTGGATGCAGTGTGCAGTCTCACATCAGCTTGCCAGCAAGTCATGAGGAGCTTCAGGCCAGACAGTAGAGTTATGTCTGCAACACGTCCAAGCATGAATCTCATGGACTATTTAGGTAATCTTGCCTTATATTCAGATGCTTCCATTGTAAATTGTGATGAATGGATTGTGGACAGTGGGGCCACAGACCATATGACTTCACAATTTCGTTTGTTTTCCAGTCATTCCAAACTGCATTATCCAATCCATATAGTGTTGCCAGATGGTACTTCTAGGTCTGTGCAGGTTATTGGCACTATTCCTTTGGACAATGGTTTGACACTTGAGGAAGTTTTGTTCATTCCAGAGTTTCAGTACAACTTGCTTTCGGTGAGCAAGTTGACTGCAACTCATAACATAGGTGCCATGTTCCTAAAGGATCGTTGCATTCTGTAGGACCTCACAACTAGGACAGAAATCACAACAGGTGAACAGAAAGGTGGGCTTTACAAGTTGAAGGCTGGAGTTTGCTCACAGAAGTATGTTGCTGGTGCTGTTTGTCAGACATCAATGAATAAGGTTTTTGATCATCAGTGTGTTGATGAATCAGTTCTGCTTTTCCATAAACGGATGGGGCATATATCCCATTCCAAACTGATACATTTTCCTAGTTGTAAAGCACGTGTTGGTGCTTCTCTGAACTGTGATGTATGTTCTTTGGCAAAGTTTCACAGACTCCCTTTCCCACACAGTGAATCTTATGCTTCTTATTGTTTTGATTTGCTTCATGTTGATCTCTAGGGTCCGTATAGGGTTGTAGCTCTGAATGGTGCTTCATACTTCCTCACCATAGTGGACGATCACAGTCGTTCGACATGGACTTTTCTGGTTCACAACAAGCAGCAAATTGTTCATATTTTGCAGGATTTCTTTGCTTATATACAGAATCAGTTTCAAGCTGTTCCCAAGGTGATCCGGTCTGATAATGGCACTGAAATTGTCAACCTGGAGTGCCAGAGATTGTTTGCTAGACTTGGCATTATTCATCAACGAAGCATGGTCTATACCCCCCAGCAGAATGGGGTTGTCGAACGAAAGCATCGACATCTACTCGATACAGCCAGGGCCCTTCGATTACAAGCCAATTTGCCGCTTGAATTTTGGGGGGATTGTCTCTTGACAGCCACCTACTTAATCAATCGTATGCCTATCTCACGACTTAAATGGAAAACACCATATGAAGTATTGCTCCAGGATGCACCTTCTTATGATCACTTACATGTCATGGGTTGTCTCTGCTATGCTGGCATACCCAAGAAGGGGCTGGACAAGTTTGCTTCACGGGGTCGGCGTTGTGTCTTCATTGGTTACCCTCCTCATCAAAAGGGTTATAAGCTATATGACCTTTCCACTAAGCAAGTGTTCTGTAGCAGGGATGTTGAGTTTCATGAGGAATCTTTCCCTTTTCGATCTCTTCCTGCTCCTACTGCTTCTCCTTTTGCTGAGGCATCACCTTCAACTCAATTGTTTCCTTCCCCTGGGCCAGATTGTGTTGATGCATTCATCGATGATGTTGTTACATTACAACCTCCTGATGGCACTCATTCTATTCCTACGTCTAGCACTGAGGTTGATTCTTCTCTGGGAGAGGTTAGACGTTCTACACGCCCTCAGAATAGCCCTGCGTGGCTCAATGACTATGTGGTCAATCATGTGCATAAGGAGTATTTTGTTTCCCTTGCTACTGTTATGGCCACCACAGAGCCATATCATTATGCTGATGCTATCAAGGATGCTCGATGGGTGGAAGCTATGGGCAAAGAATTGGAAGCACTTGAGTCCAATGAGACATGGGAATTGACTCCATTGCCTCCTGGGCACAAAGCCATTCAATCAAAATGGGTCTATAAAGTTAAGTTTCACAGTGATGGAACCATTGAGCGGTACAAGGCACGGTTGGTGGTTAAAGGTTTTAGCCAAAAACTTGGCAAGGATTATAAACATACGTTTTCTCCTGTGGCTAAGCTACCAACAGTGCGTATTTTCATTGCTATTGCAGCTGCTCGTACTTGGCCCATCTACCAACTCGACGTTAACAATGCGTTTCTCCATGGATTTATTGATGAAGAAATATACATGGTACCTCATGAGGGCTATCATAAGGCTAAGAATGGTGAGGTCTGCAAGCTTAAACGCTCCCTGTATGGGCTTAAACAAGCATCACGTCAGTGGAACATTGAGTTGTGTCAATTTTTAGGCGATCATGGTTTTGCTCAGTCAAAGCATGATTACTCCTTATTCTTGCGGATTCAGGGATCATCTTTTACAGCCTTATTGGTCTATGTAGATGACATTTTGATCACTGGGACAGACTCTATTGCCATCCGCAACATCAAGAGTGCTTTGCATGATCGATTCACCATCAAAGACTTGGGTTTTGCGAGGTACTTTCTGGGCATGGAATTATTCTGAGACTCCTCTGGCATTTACCTTAGCCAACGAAAGTACTCTACTGATATTCTCAAGGATTGTGGTCTCGTGCACAGCAAACCTATGAATTTTCCACTACCTGCTGGGGTCAAGTTAAGTGCTGATGTTGGCCCTTTGTTTGATCACCCAGAACAGTATCGCCGCCTCATTGGGCGCCTTCTCTATCTTTCCTTGACTAGGCCTGATCTCTCCTACTCCATACAGCATCTCAGCCAGTTCGTGTCTGCTCCACGCGTGCCTCATTGGAATGCTGCTCAGCATCTGCTCAAGTACTTGGCTGGCACTTCTGATCTTGGTTTGTTTTATCCTGTCCAGAGTACTCTCAAACTGGTTGGCTTCACTGATGCCGACTGGGGTTCTTGCCTCACTACTCGGCGATCCTTGACAGGCTATTGTGTTTTCTTGGGTCACTAGCTCTTTGGTTTCCTGGAAAACCAAGAAGCAGGCCACGGTTTCTCGGTCGTCGGTTGAGGCTGAGTACTGTAGTATGGCTGCTACTACCGCTGAATTAATGTGGGTTAGCTATGTCCTTCGTGACCTCCGTTTGTCCATTTCTTTGCCTATCACTCTCTTTTGTGATAACCGGGCTGCTCAACAAATGGCAGCCAATCCATGTTACCATGAACGGACTAAACACCTTGATATTGACTGTCACTTCACTCGTGACCAAGTGCAGCTTGGATTTCTCCAGACCTCTTACATTCCCTCTTCTCTTCAGTTGGCTGACTTGATGACCAAATGTCTTCCTCTTGCTCAGCACAGTTTTTTGCTTTCCAAGATGAATGTTCAGAGACCTCCATCTTGAGGGGGGGGGGGGATGTTGAGGCTATTAGTGACTATCAGGTATCAGAGCACTTCTTTCACTTATCCAATGGTACAGTGACTGCTCTCCACCAGCCGGAGCTAACAAGCAAAGCGTGGGGTTTGAGTGCTGAGTTGTCATTTTATTATTGGATGATCAATAAGTTTGTTAGAGTCTGTAGAGTATAAATAGCTTGCTTCTCGGTTTGTTATTTTACTTTTCTTTTCTCTCTTAGAGATATTTTGCTGGTGTAAGGTTAGAGACTGTTTTGGTCTCTGATTTGTAACCGCCATTGTTGAAGCTATTGAAAGCTTTCTTTTCCAGATTGTGAAATTCCACACCAATAGACCTATCCACTACTATAAACTTAGGACTATCGTCAATGGTTCTCCACACTGCCACCTACGTAATTAGTTATATTAGTAAGATGCAAACTCCAGTTACATTTGAAGGTTACCACCTGCATTTAAGTTTCGGGATTATCATATCCGTTTTAATTTTAAACTTATCGCCTGCACTCACGTACTCCAAGTATTGTCATGCTTGGTACCTCTTTATAGAGATTGTATATATAACCTAAGTACATTTATTTTTACCGCCTTCCTCAATTTGTAAGCCATAGATGATAGTATATATTCTACATTTAACTTTATGAATGTATTCTTAGCTTACCCTTGTTGTTCTAACCAACTTCCTGTTAAACAATGTCTTGGTTCTTTTTCTTTATATTCTTGCCTTATTTTAAATTTTAACATTTTTATGTGTTTCATTTACTATGTTTCTGCAGTTTAGCATTTTCTTGTTACTCGATCATTTATGTAGTCTCCATCTCCTTCATTTGTCGACGTAAGCTTTGTTACATAAGTACTCTTTGGTTCCTTCTGTTGTCTATGTATGCAAGTAGCCTCGTGTAACTTAATCTGAATCTTCCTTTATGTAACCTTTTCTTTTCTAGAAGTATTTATAATGTTACATCAGTCCAAGTAGGGTTAATCTAAGTAAATTATCCATATTTAAGATATTTTAAAATTTTCCCTTTCTCGTGGATAATGTTCTCTAGAAATTGTTATTTGATCATTACTTTTCAAGCAGTTCCACTTCTAGACTATGGACAAGTAGAAGATCGTGTGTATGATATGATGCTTGTATATGTAAGTTCAATGATATTGCTCTTGTAGAAAGATCTCCCTAAAGTTGACCACTTGACCTTTACATTTAGATATTGATATGTACCACATTCATTATTTACTGATGCTGGTTTCTTGAATTGATATATTTTAATCTAATAGATTGAGTATGTTTTCTAAAGGTCAACATAGATTGCAAGACCTATTTGTTGTTCTTGTGTTAATTATTAGTTGTTGTACATCATAACAGGGTGATTGCCTTGAATTGAAGAAGATCTATCTGGCCAATTAACTCCTTCGCTTTATTTGTAAAGGCAATGGCTAATTGGAAGAGGTTGCATAATGAACTTCACACTAAGGATCTACAAGCTCCTAGATCACAGAAAGCTGAAACGAAGATTAAACATGGTATTTTAAAAAATGCTTAAATCTGATTATGTATTGATAAATTTGAAACTGGACTATAGATTGGAGTATTTCCCACTTAGGATATTGTCCATCTTTGGTATTAGTACTTCAATTGTAAAAAATATTGGTTCAATGAATGTACTTAAGATTTCATTCACTATAGACTATTCAAGTATCGTATTGGATACTTGAATAGTCAAAAGCGAATTTGGTACATGAGGGGAGTACCCGAAAGAGTGTACCTTTTAGTGAAGGTGTCTACAGGAACTTATACAAGCTGAAAAGGTTGTTGGAAGCTGAAGAACTCGAACTCAAGGCAAAGGTAGTACACTTGCCACCATGTCTTATGTTGTCGATGTTGTTAAGATGAGGCCTTTGGTTGCATTTGTTGCGCCCTTTATATCAATACATTTTTATTTATTTACAAATTTGTGTTTACCTAACAAACATATCGTACTTTTTTTACAACTAAGACAAAGAATTGATATTACTGAAGTATTAAACCACCTAATCGGCCCAGTGGCTTTCAGTCTCGCGTGTAAAGCACGCGGGTTCCCCCTAGTAGTAAAAATATGCTAACATTATGAAGGGCTTGTGTTAGTAACGTGACCTTAGCACTGTAACGGGTCACGAATGAAAGTGGATATTGTGGAGGTAAAGAATACATTGTTTTTTTTTATCATAATTAGAAGGCATACCCGTGCTACGCACGGTCATAGGTTATATATATATTAATTTTATTGGTTTTTTTCTGTTTTTAAATGTGAAAAAAAATAAACTTTTTTTTTAATATTTTCAACTTTATCAACACAAACATTCACATAAATTTGAACATTTTAGTATGGCAGGTACACAAATAGCAACTCACTTTTGTTCACCAAGTTAAGCTGGAGAATTTGTCATTTTTATGGACAAAGAGACACTTAAATGCTATTGTAGAGAATAAATAACAATTTAGAATATGTTATCTTCTTATTTTGTCAATCACCATGTTTAAAATAGTTTTAAGTAGATCAAACATCTTATATGCAACTCTTAGATGGATCTCAAATATCGTATAAAACTAAGAAATTTATTTACTCGTGATAGCATTGTCTCACTTTGATTGTACATACTATTAAGCATTAGTACGTTATGATCTATTATATTTGATTTTGTATGTCTTCATATTATCCACACCAATTATAAAATTATTTTTTTTAGATACGAATATGCATTTGAAAGGGTTATCGAACAGTTTAGTTATACGACAATTAATTGACATGTAGAATGTTGTTAAGAAGTTATGATCATAGTTTTTATTACTTATATCTATTTATTAAAAGGGTTTACATGTTTCAAAAATAACAAATGTGTCACAAAGATAGAGGATATTATAACAATCATTGATGATCAATTATGTATATATAAAAATACAAATGTATACTCCTATGGAGTATGTAGTAAACATATAGCAAGAAAAAGTGCTTATTGTTTAAGCTATTATTCAATGAATCTCTTATTTTGCATCAAAGTTTTAGATAATTAAATAATATTTTAATATAAGTTAAATTTAACTTTTTTATAGTACATATATTGTAAAAAAAAATCATTTGTAGTGGACAATACCATCGACCACGATAATCATATATATACTCATGATCTCAATTATTTTTGTCACTTCAGTAAATTAATTACAGTTATTACATATAGCCATGAAAATAATTCAGCGATGAGTTAAAACTTTCTCATTTAAGAATAAAAACATATTGCTCTTATATTTACTAATAGAAGTTTACCAATTGATCGCATATACAACTTTGTGATACCGATAGGAAATGACCTCAGTGAATGTAAAATCACCCAAAAATCTACATTTGACAACTGTATATTTTTAGTTTTAAAGTTGTTAAAGAGTAGTAATAATTGGCTTTGTTATTATTATACAAAAAAAACAATAATTAATTAAATATTATCATTGTCTTGAAGCTAAACAATTTATGGGAAAAAGTGTTCTGAAAAAAGAACAGAGCTAATAAAATAGCTTAAGCTTTCAATTTGGCTCATGTGAATGAGCATCAGTAGTCTAGCTTAAGCTTTCATAAAATGGGGAACAACAAAACATACAATTATAGAAATAAGGTGTAAGAAAATCATACAAAAATGGAGATGTGGATTGAAATCTTTTATTTTTTGGTATGGATGTCTTGTATCCGTATGACCTTTATATAGAGGTAAATTTTATCTTTATGATCACATTCATTTGTCATCTACAGTAAACCAACCTCTAATCAATTAGGAGTTTGAAATATGAAAAGAAAAAGTTACAATCTATAATTTAAATGTGATTAATTGATATTAGAAACATGTAATGAAGATGTAACGGTCACAACAAAATATATTATTATAAATTGAAATAATATTTTAATCTAATATCTTAAATGAGATCATTTCTTTAAAAAATGAAATAAACTTCCGTATAAAAGCTATGTGCAAGTGAGTTTAAACGACCATGCAAGCGTTTTTAAATATATTTTTCCCGTCAAAATTGATGTCCGAGTGAGTTTGAAATACCCGAACTTTACTAAGGTTGACATACTTATCATTGATATAAGTATATCACCAATTAGTATAAATGAACTTTTCAATTTCTTGATGTTGCAATTCGATGATAACTCTTTCATGTTCTAATCATCTTTTTAATTACTTCTTTCAAAAATGTATAATTTTATTGATAATACTTTTTCTCAAGTGACACATTAATTATTATTTATTACATAAAATTTAATAGGGTAATATGTTACACATTTTTCAAATCAGTTACATTTATAAGATAATATTTGCGACGAACTTATCTTGCAAAATAATCTTCCATTAACTTGGTTTTCCTCTATATTGAATTTGATAGTTGGGTTTTAGAACTAAAACAATTATTCCGATTTACACAAAAACAATTGAAGGGTTTTAGAACTAAATTGAGTTTGTAACGTCAAAATTGAAATGTAGTCAATTAGAGTTATGTAAAAAAACACTACAATAAGTATGAAAAATTCAATATATGCATTAAAATTAGGTGCTTAAGTTTGAATGTTGGTAGTGGATTTGAGAGTTTTATGAAGATTATATTAGCATGTTTTAACTTGAATGAGGTAAGCAGTATTTTAATTTTTAAGTGATTAGTTAAATTATTACATTAATGTAACACCCCCAAATTTTAACCCAATTGGAAAGGTATTACCGCTAGTGACCTCGGTTTCCACACCGAAGCCACCCCAGGCTTTACCATTGAAACACAATTCATAAAGAACAATTATGATACAAAATTACCATAACTTTCATTTAAACATAGTCGCGGAATTTCAACACAATTCCAAATTCGACAAAATACAGAGTTATTACAATACAGCGGAAGACTTAAAATAATTTACAAGAGTATTGACTTCAGTAGTCAACGCCCAAAGATCGTAGCCTGATTAAAACATTTTCAAATACCGTTCATGTTCATAGTCGATCTAGCCTTCATGGGTCCTCGACTCATCTGATGTGCCGAATCGAACGGATGACACCAGCCAACCATGCAGAGAACAATTACGGTTGGTTAGTCTAATGAAAGACTATGCAAGGGTACAAAGCAGAGTGGTTCGAAGTAGTCGTATTAGGTTAGACTCATTGTTTCTCGAATTAAAATCGATGACGATAGTCAACCACCATACTCCTACTGGAATATATCAAGCAGCATGATCAAGAGAAGATTTTGGAAGACCGAGTCTTACAGCAATCAACCCAAAAGAAGACTCCAATGAAAGTGAGTCTTAACAGAAATATGACAAATGTTGGGGAACATTAATAATTTCATACAAGCGTTCAAAAACGACTTGATGTTTCGGTTCATGACCAACCTCACCGTCCCAGGGCGAATCCAGATTGGAAAGAGAACGTACTCTGATCAAAGTCAAGACGAGCTTTCCTAGCTGCACTACACGCCTGAGGATATATTTAATTATGTGCGACAACGGCACTTATCTCATTTAATTCCAAAACGATCATCACGTTATAAGCTTTCAAATCTCCTCACAAGAGATATCGGATCTCCTCACAAGAGATATCAGATCTCCTCACAAGAGATATCAGAGGGAATAAATCCCGAAAGATTTGGCACTAGTGAAGTGCACCAACCCTGAGTAAGGGCATGGTCATGACCAGAGAGAGTACTGGGGAAAAATCCACCAAGTACTAGTTATAAAGAAACAGCTAAACCCCCACAAGGTACATAGCGTTCCTACGAATACTCGTTCTAACTAAACAGTTACGAACGCAGTAATAATTCACATCAACGTTAAGAATACTTGTGCTAACTAAACAGTTAACGCACAGTAATAATCACATCAAAGCCATTAAGGCCAATAACAGATATAATAGCGTTGTTCTAGCAGATATACAACCTATTATAATATCTTTTAAAATCACAAACAGTTATCAAAACTGTTCCCAACGAAAACAGTAAATCATCCCAAATTAATTAACAACTAAACAATTGATAATTAATTGAAATATGGAATGATGAACAAGAGTGAACCGCCACTTGCCTGGAATAGATTCGGCGATGAATCTGGACGAGACGACTACCGAAAATATCATTTCCAAGGATATGGCTTAAGCTTCAGATAGCTCCAACGGATTACGAGTCCACACACGATCCAGCGAATCACGTTCTAACTAATAAATTAATTAACTATCAAATAATTTGTCTGGACGAACTTAAGGAATTAAATTTAATAAATTTTTATGATTATAAATCATAAAAATATTTATTAAATTTTCCTAAAGAAAAATACGGACGAAAGGGGATCGAAATTATACCGCTCGAATAATTTCGGGTTAAATTTGGACTCGAAGAGTTTTGGGCTTTTACGGCCCAACAAGAATTAAACAAGGAGAGGGCCCCACTGCTTCTTCTTCCTCAAATAATAATAACAGCACAACGGCGCAACGCAACAACACAACAACGACAACAACCACACGGGGCTTCGTCGGGGCTTCTCGACGCTTCATCGCCGTCGGCCGGCAACGGACAGCAGCGACTCGTGGTTCAGCAGCAGCCCACGACGCCGGGAAAGACAACAGCATCTTCCGACGAATCGCAACAGCTCCGGCGAACTCGAGCAAGACCGGCGACGACGGTGATGGCTCGGACGAGGGCTGCCTTCAACCACCGCAGCAAGCACACCTCCTGGGCTCCTCTGGCAACACTCCAACGAACCCAGGAACGCCGGCGAACTCCATGGATTCCGGCGAGAAGAAAACCGAGAGGGAGAGAGAGACGGGAGAGAGTTGTGGGTTGATGGATGCTCTCATCGAGATCCTTAAATAGCCCAGGGGAGGAGACGTTTGGAAGGGTTACTCATCAGCTCCTCCAGCCAATGCATTGACAAGTGCCCGGACAACAATTACACGGAGGGAGTATCGTGGCAAGACAAGCAGGAATTCGTGGCAAAGTTTAAGAGAATTGGATTTTGGTATGGGTTTTAAATCCCGGAAATTATATGTTTGTCTCCAAACAAATATTCTAAGTCCCGAAAATACATTGAATGTATTTTATACCACTCAAGAAATTATTTCGGAGATCATGGATGTTACGGAAAATCCGAACTCCACTGAAAGCGAAATAATTAATTTGAACGAAGGTTGAGAAAATTACTCAAATATCCTTACTAAAAATTGAGGGATATTACAATTAAAATAATTTGTAATTTAATCCTATAAGGTGGATACAATATTTGTTTTGGTACTCAAGTGGATACAATTTTTTTTATATTAGAATTAGGTTATTTGGATTTGTAATGTCTTAAATTTAATATATTATTTTACATTTAATTATGTATTTTTATGTTGTATAGAGATTTTGATTTATATATGTAACTATGAGTAGTAAAAAAAGAAATTGTTTAGCTAGGCATGAAGAAGACCATAAAACAAACAAAAATATATATTCTAATTGTGATTTAAAATTTTCAATTGCATTTACCAAACCACCTCAAATTGTCTATTTTTTGGTAGAAATCTCACATTGTTTCCTTAGGTATGAAGACGATAATAAATGTATTCGTATTTCCTTTTTCGGTTTGTTTTCTCTTTATTCGGTTTTTTAATGTTACTTTTAGGTTTACTTATTGAGATAATTGTCAAGTACTATAGATTTTAGTGGTTGATTTAAAAAATTAAATAACTCCTTAGGTTTAGGAAAAAATATCGAAAATCAAATTGTTTCAAAGAAGAATTGAACTTTCAGCTTTTTGTTTTATAAGACCCTTCACTAAACCATTGAGATAAAATAGAATATTTGACTTCTAGTGGAATGTAAAATAAAATGAGATGGAATTTATGAGGCATTAAATGAGTTGTCTACTTTATATATTTACTAGAATATATGCCCGTGCTACGCACGGACTTTTTTTTAAAAAAAAAATCTGACATTTATATTTAACTAAATAAATAAATTTTATTATTTGTTGTATACATGTTATGAATGTGATATAGTTATCTCATTCACCATTATTTTCAAAAACAATTATGTTAAAAGTTGAATAAAACTGGTCGATTTTAATACTATAGATAAACATTGTTATGACTTTCCATAATACAATACATTTTTCTTATCTTATATTTGTTTTGATATCAATAATTAAAAAGAATTTTATTATAAAACAGTTTTAACAATTTTGAACTAAAATATTAATATTTTATTTTATTTAGTATTCACCATTTTTGTAATTTTGTAGGTTTCTAGCTAATCTTAAATCAATTGATTTACCTCTTTTCATTTTTTATTAAATTTGTTTTTTGTTCTTGTAAACAGTCAAGTAATCAATTGCAAAATATTTGAAAATACAATTGTTAATATATCACTATATATTCTACGATAATTACACTTTATTATTTTTCAATACTAATTTATTATCTTGTCATCTTTTGATCAATTACCCATTAAGCTCAATGTTTGGGGTACTATGTCATATTTTATTCAAATATAATAAAAATTACAGGAAAATCCATGGTTTTAATTGGAAATTAGACTGAAATTTTATTAGGCAATCAACTAAATATGTAGCATACTTTTGCATTGCAAGACGTAATTAGCTATCATGCTTATAAGAACAATTGCCATCTTAACAAAGAAATTAAATCCTAGAGAAATAAACCCCAATTGCCAACTTAACAAATGATAGATCATAAATTAATGAATGTCCATACGTACGTATGGTCCATATCTATATTTTAAAAGAAAACAACTCAAGCATTAAAGGCTAAAAATAGTTTCAAATTTCAATCCATGCATTCTCGTAAATATAAGTATGTTTAGTTTTTTTGTTCATAATATATAAGTATATATGTGCATTACTATTTATAATACGGTTTGTCTAATGTGTGCCCATGGACACATGTTAAGAGCCTAAATTTTGAAACTTTTTCCAAAATATTCCCTAAAGTAGAAGAGGTGAACCCCTAGAAAAAAAATTAAATTATTGGCTAAAAGGAAGTGTTATTAAATATGAGATTTCTATTGTGTGTCCATGGGCACACATTAGAAAAATCCTTTATAATTATTCAAATTTTAGAATTTGTGATCATTCTGTTCTTGGATATGAATGAATGAACAACTCCATATTAACTTGATGTGTGATCATTCTGCTATTGAATATGATTTTCTAAGTAGATGCATTTTACTATTGCTTAACTTAGGATTCAAAACGCATGCTCCTAACTATTAAACCCTTATCAAAGAATGATATTCTCATTACATATATAAAACCACAAAATTAAAAAGTTAAGATTATATCAATTACATTCATATTCACTACGTAAAATAGACCGATGAAAAATATCAAACTTCAATATAATAACATACAAAGATTGAAACAAAACCTAATATTCGCATGGCAAATGATCTTCTCATTACATCTTTTAAACCACCCCATTTAGAAAATCATTAACATGACATCAAATTGCACAACAACAAAAAATAGCATAATATCTCACAAATTCAAAAATATAAAGATATAAAGACACAATTTCTATTTCACGCACCGGCAAAATTGCTATTTCACGCACCGGTTCGTTCGTCACGGGTCAAATGAAGCCGCCCGTGATGAACGAAAGCACTCCGTCCGTGACGGACCACAGTAAACCGTCCGTGACGCACCAACCCCATCCGTGCGTCACGGATGAACATTCTAATTTGCGATACGATTTTGGAATCGCCATAACTTTTGATTCCCTAGTCCAAACGCGCTGAAATTTGGAGGAGTTATAGTTGACATCTTGATCTTTAATCTGACGTTGGAATCACTCAATTCTGAGTTACGTAGAAAAATTTATACTTCTCCAAAGACAGGACAAAGAAATAGAGATCTCTTAAGCGCCAAGGCGAGTAGAGATACTTCCGTTTCTCAGCTGATGGCGTTCGAACCTTCTTCTACTAGAAAGAGACGAGGTCGCAAGGCGACTTAAATGCTATTGTACTCGCACATTGTAATCCTATTGTGATCCATGATTGCAATGCTATTGTAATCCGACTTAAATGTTATTGTACTCGCCTTGGCGCTTAAGAGATCTCTATTTCTTTGTCCCGTCTTTGAATAAGTATAACGTTTTCTACGTAACTCCGAATTGAGTGATTCCAACGTTAGATTAAAGATCAAGATGTCAACTATAACTCCTCCAATTTTCAGCGTGTTTGGACTAGGGAATCAAAAGTACGTTATGGCGATTCCAAAATCGTGTCGCGGATCAACATGTTCATCTATGACGGACGAAACATGTTCATCCGTGACGGACGAAACATGTTCATCCAGATTGGAAAGGGGACTTACTTTAAACAAGAGACCGGGCAGGTTCCACGTTGTACTTCTCGCCCGAGGGTATATTAATTATGTGTCACGCGTCACTTATCTTATTTAATTTCAAAACGTGCATTAACGTTAAATCTTTAAATCCACACCAATCTCGCAATGAGATATATAACATGGGATGAATCCCGAATTTCGGCACTAGCTAAGTGCACCACCACTTATATAAAATAAGGGTAGGTCATGAATAAAACTATTAGGGCAATTATCATCCTAATACCAAGTTTTAAGAAACAGCTAAACCTCGTAAGGTAAATAGCGTTCCTGCAAATACTCGTGTTAACTAAGCATTTTATCCACACCAAATGCACAACAATCCACACCAAAGTTTATCTAGCATCTTATAATAATAATAATATATATTTAAGGGTTATAGCTAGCATTTTAACACATAATAAAAAGGTTCATTTTACACAATATTTTAACACACAAGTTCCCAAACGAGAAATTAAGAATATTTATCCCAACTTAATTAAGACAACCAATTAATTGTCAATTAAGGAAATATGGAATAAAATAGCAAGAGTGAACCGCCAATTGCCTTGAATCACGAAGAAGATGAACGGCGTTTCGAAGATGGTTGCTTTCAAAAAGCAAATCGGCTCCCTGCTTTATTCCCGCAATTCTGAGACGTACCCAAATCATAAAAAATGAATAAATTATATTAGATAATTTATTCAATATCACAATTTGAAGGATACAATGTCTTGATTCTTAATTGATTTTATTTAACAATAAATTAAATCAATTTCAAGGCTTTATGTTAAAACATTTATTTATACGATTAAAAATTAATTAGTCGTATATTCTAAATTATCATATCATAAATAAATTGATCAAATAATTTATCTATAATCCTAAAATTTTCTAAGTCAAAATATTACCTAAATGAATAGTCATAATATAAGATAATATTATAAAAAATATAATTAATTTAATTTTAATTTCCATAAAATCAAATTAATCCTGAAATATTTTTCACTAATCTGGATTAATTAATTTAATCAAGATTAAGCCCAAACAAATCAAAAATAAAATCAAAATCGTGAATTTGGATTAAACTCAAGCTCACCGAAATCGTTCTTGACACCTCGTCGGAAAGCACCAAAATTGAACGGAGGTGGTTGATCTCCGGTGGTCTAAAGAGAGGGATTTGGAAGAAGACTCAAAGACGAATCTATGCGTACCACTAATTTCCAGAACAAAGCTCAAACTAGATCTAATTTTGCTCAAGAACAGCTCGGTCGCAGATTTAGGGTTCGTGGAGAAGAATGCAAAATTGAGTGAATTGAAGAGCTGATTGAGAGGGTATTTATATGTCTATTTAAGGTGTTAATGTCCCCAACAATATCCCCCATATCACCCCCTCCAATTTAATCTCAATCAAACGAATTTTTGGTTTGAATGAATCGGGTCTAAGAACGCAACGAAATACTTTGGGGACAAATCCCGTCAAATTTGTCGTCAATGCCCAGTATGTAATTGCTTGAATCGTCCATGAATTGTTCCCCGATTCCGCCATTGAAGGGCACAAAAAGCTCGCGCGTTGTGCAGACTGGAGGAAGAAGAAGACGATTTCCAGCTAATTACAATCGTGGCCCTCTAATTTTTGGGTTGTGGCAAAAATGCCCTCCAACAAGTTTTCATAAATTACAAAAATTGCCCAAGATTAATATTTTTGATATTCTAAGTTTATAATTTTAATTTTAACCCAAAATTAAAGTATAGAAAAATTTAACTTAGGTTAGAATAAGCTTAAGTTATTTTTCTTATGAATTTGACCATATTTAAATCTTTAACAAAAAAATTTAAAACTTGATTTAAATATTCTAAGTCAAATTTGATAAGTTTTATTTAAATTTAGAATTAACATAATGTTAAAATAAATGTAAATACTTCACAACATAAAGTTGTAACAAGTGATGTTAAGAACTCTATTTTATTTCTATTTTTGGAATAATGAGATAATTACCAAAATCCCAATAGTTATAAATAGAGTTGAGAAATTACACAAATACTCTTACTAAAATTCAGGATTATTACATTCAATCATAACAACGATCGATACATGGACACCGATGCCTTCTTCCACATGACCTCCAATTCAGGTATACTATCTCCTGTTTTTAATCCTGGCATCTTGTCTTCTTCAAAAATTGTTATGGACAATGGACAAACCTTACCTATTACTAAACTTGGCCATACAAAACTATCCCACAACCCAAATCTTCACCTCAAAAACGTCCATGCACACCAAACCTAATCAAAAACCTTATTTTTGTACGAAAATTTACATTTGATAATCAACTATCTGCTGAATTTGATATGTTTGATTTTTCTATGAAGGACCTTCCAACCAAGAAAGAGATCCACCGGTGTAATAGCCAAGGGGACCTATAACATTTTCCTTCCCTCTGCGTCCACCCGTCGTCCTGCAGTAGTTGTCACAGCATAAAAATTCCTTCCTTGAGTTTGTGGCATCGTTGTCTTGGCCATCCAAGAGATCATGTCCTCAATAATTTAGTTTTTGATTATTCAATTCCTTGTAATAAAAGTCATCATGGCATTTCCCAAGCTTGCCAATTAGGAAAACATGTTAGACTCCATTTCGCGTCTTCAAATTCAAAGTTTTTCTTCCCATTGTATTAAGCCATTGTGATTTATGGACATATCTTATTATTAGCAACTCTGGGTTCAAATATTATCTCTTTATATTGGATGATTACTTTTAATTTGTTTGGACCTTTCCTCTCCGCTATAAATATGAAACTACATGGAAAATAAAACAATTCCAAGTCTATGTGTCAAACACAATTCAATCTTTCTCTCAAAACAGTCTAGTATGATCATGGAAAAGAGTTTAATAATAATGAACTCCATATTGTCTTGAATAAAAATGGTATACTATTTAGTTTCTCTTTTCCTCATACATCTCCTCAAAATGGGAAAGCAAAATATATGACTCGAACAATCAACAACATAATCAGATCACTGCTTTTTCAAAATCCCATCTGATGAGAGAGAAAGGACCCTTGATGCATCGATGCTTCAAAGTAAGTCCATGGAGAGAATGATCAATGTAAGCTCTTTTTTTCTTGAAGACGTGATGGAGGAGATGGGGTGGATGAAGGAGGGATAAACACTTAATGTTTCTCTGGATAGGATCCACCAAATGAACTTGATAGACTTGAACACGTCTTGGATAAGCACCACCAAGGACGAACAAGGTTGAACTCAGATTGTAGAAGGATAGGTACCACCTTCAACGATGAGAGTTCGGGGTTGATTTGTTGGATTGGATAGGTACCACCAAATGAACAAATCAAATAAAAGATAATAACAAGTAAAAGTGAATTGAAATTAACTTGAAACAAGAGAATTTGATTTTTCTTCAATCTTGTCTATTAAACTATGATGCACAACAAGCCTTATATAGGAAAAGAAAAACTCTTCACATGACCAAGATCTAAGAAGGTGTGTGACTCTTGAAAATACCCCATGAATGATAGTCATTAAAAGCATGACTCTTCACACAATCGTCTTGATGGCAAGACTCTTCATATATGCATTTATCAACCTAATATTAACATTTTTCAAAATACATATGCAGAGTAGGGTTCAACTGCATAATGATCATAAGGTATAAAATGAGGAGTAATTAGAGCCATAAGATCTAATAGATGGATGGATAAGATTGGAGTGGCAAAATTATAAATATAATTATTTTTATAATATTTTTTATTCAAAAATGATTTTTTCGAAAATTAATATTTTTTTCAAAAAAAAAATCAAATTTTTTCTTTTTCTAAAATTATTTTTTTTGCAAAAAAAAATGTCTTTTTTCAAAAAATATTTTATTATTGTATATCAAGTGCATAAATAAGCACCAAAAGTGGATCTATAATGAATTCAAAGTACATATATAAGCAATGGTTGAGCCTCTCTCATCGATTAAGCATTTCTGATTAACCATGCTCGGTGTGTTTGTTTCGTTGAAACTTTTGTTGTTGTTGTTGTTTTTGTTATTTCTTGTTGCTTTCTTTGTTGTTGCTTTCTCTGGTCGGGTGTTCCGACCGCCAATTTTTCGGCCTCTCGAGGATCCAAGTTGTTTGTTCCTGGACCCTTGAAATCTTACTAGATAAAAAAAAGTACATTTATAAGCACATTTTTAATGCTCACGTAGAGTGCATCTTTAATATGATAAAGTGCATGCTGTAATATGTAATTGTGCATGTTTAACATGTATATTAAAAGAGCACATTTTAGCTAGTGTATATTTATTATACTAAAAGTACATATGTTAGTATGTTAAAGTGCATATTTATTATGTTAAAGTGCATATGTAATTATGTTAAAGTGGATGCTCAATATTCCAAGTTAAGTGCATACATGTGTAAGTACTTTAAAGTGCATGTTTAGTCATCTAAAATTAAGTACATATGTAAATATATTAAAGTGCATGATTAAAATGTTAAAGTGAATAGTAATAATTTTTATAGGAAAATATTCATGAAAAAATAAAAATAAAAATAAAAATTGGGGGGGGGGGGGGGGACTTAATTTTCGGGAAAAAAAAATTGAAAAAAAAAATTTGAGGAAAAAAAATATTTTTCGGGAAACAAAATTTCAAAACAAAAATATTTTTTGAAAAAAATAATTTCGAAAATTAAAAAAATTGGTTATATTTACAAGTTTGTCATTCCATGTGTTTTAATCCTAACTCTCCATTCCTACAATCTAATAACTAAGATTAATCCTCATTTTACACCACAAACACTCTCCTCATATGATCCCCACTTTACATATGCACTTATCAAGCAGAATGTTTTACGATAATAGTGGTAAAAGAAACTTTGTCAAAGTACATATGCACTTATCGAGTTATGCACATATTTTTAGTTCGTTATGCATTTTCAGAACTAAACTATGCATCTCAACTCCCCGTTTAAGATTCAAACACCGAAATTCATAGTGTACATGTTTAATTTTACTTGCTTTCCAACATAATAACCTTAGAAATGTAGATTAACAAAACTATAGCTACATGCAAGATAAACCCTAACTATGAGCACAGAAACTATAAATCTGAGCACACAAACCCTAAGTCCAAGCACACAACCATAAATTTGAGCACACAAAAACTAAATCTAAACTTAGAACCCTTATAGCATAATCGAACAACAATAATGTAAATTTTTAGGACTGAAGTAGTGATTTTTTTGCCTTTTGAGGTTGTTCCTTTCCCTTTCGAATCGCTTTTTCCTTTCACCATGACTGTGTCTTCGAAGATTGTATTTTCGAATGTACTTCTGTGAAAATTTTAGGAGATCGTTTGAAATTTAAAAGGTGAATGGTGATTTTGGGATGAAATTTGGAGACGAAAGAGATTTGGATTAGGAGTCGAATCAAATGTCTTGAGAGTGTTTGTGATTTGTGGAGTCGATAAGAGTGATTTGAGAGGAAAAGAATAAGCGTCTATGGGTTTTCTCTGGTTTGGAGAGGGTAGAGTATTTCTCAATAAATACGAAGTGTGTCACTTTAAATGAAATGAAGAAGAGGGGCGCATGTTATTTCAGCCTGTTTCCCCATGTAAGATGGTTCAATCTTAGCCTTTCATATCCCACATCCAACGGCTTTCAAAAACTTTACACCCTATGATAATTACACACAAGAACCGGACTCCGGAAATGAAACCTTGCTTTATTGATATGGATATAGCAATGTCATAGCATACAACAACATACCCTGACAAAGTTAAACTTAACAGGTCAAAGGTTCCACTTTTATATGTAACGGATCAGTATGAGAATATGGGCGTTACAACACTAACCCGAGATACCATTAGACCATAAAACGAGTCTTACTTTCTTTAACCACAAACCTAATACTGTTTTTCAGCGCCCAAGCCTCTAGCCTTGGGTCTCCGCACCGCGGCGATTGGGTTAACTATACCCTGAGAATCCCTGCCCAGACCCATTCCTTCTCTGAAACCCATCTTTGCCATCATCTTAGATCCAAACCCTTTTGTGTGCTTTTCGAACGATCCAATGCTGGGTCCGTCTCTTCTTCCAGATCCAGATCCGGGAGGAGCTCTTCTTCCAGATCCAGACGCGGGAGGAGCTGGACCATTGTCGCTGCTCTCAGAGAACTTGACACCAAGACCGAGAGATTTGGGCCGCTGGACCGCTTCAATTGGTGCAGCCATGCCCTTGCCCTCCTTCCCAAGGCCGCTGCCTTCTATGTATCCCATCTTAGCCATCATCTTTGAACCGAACCCCTTGGTGTGCAGCTCAAATGCACCAAAGTTGGCTGAAGACGGGTTCTCTAAGGCTCTTTCGCTCTCACTAGCAGAATTGACAGTAAGCAGAGGATCAACAGCAGCATTAACTTTGACCGTGTTGGATTCCATCACACCACTTGAAACGAATGCCACAGGCTGAGCGGCATATGACGTGGAGCTTTTCTTCTCGCTGCTGAAACTTTTTCCAGCTGAGTTCTTGGATGGACGACTTCTGGCGAATCCAGCAACTTCAGGATCATCATTGTTTGCTCCAATTAGCTAGAATTAGTAAAACATATATATAAACAATCCTTATGAGACTTTAAAAGGAGAAATATCTCAACATTATTTAATGCAGATAGACAACTAGACAAGGCATAAGTAATTTTCAAAGGACATCAGGATAGCCAATACCTTCTCCAAACGAATTTGATCACTTGCAGATGGCATAGACGTGTGCTGGGTTCTTGTTACAATGACAAACCTAAGAAGGAACACGAAATATAATATCAAATACGACTACTTCCTGCAAACTGTTTACATACATAATTGTACAACACGAGAAATCCCAAATGACAACACATTTGTATAGCGTGAGTCGATAAAGCACTAACAATTGATTTATCAAATCAACAATTTATTGATGTAGTGCAAATTGTGTTCACAATAACTTGGAGCTAAATTGTTAATAAAAATAAGAGTTAAGAGCTGAATCACAAGTGTGTATTGTGCTTGTGCAAATTGTTTCTAAAGCACTATTCATGAGGAAGAGATCAGAGAAAAACACGACTTTCAAATTTTCAATTCACTAGTTTATACAATTATGTTATTGAAATATTTCTGCTAGATAGTGCAAATCAATGTGGAACACAATCTATTAAGACTATTATGAACCAAGATCATACGTATACTCTCGTGGAAGCAAGATTTGACTAAAAACAGAACAAGGAAGCAAGATGATCACCGTTTCTTTCCAGATCCTTGAGAGCCACTCCGCAAACGGTAAATTGCAGCTAACTTCTGCACCTGAAATTCCCAAAAAGAAAACATAGTTATAAAGCATATCAGAAAGTGAAATGAATTCAAAGAAGCACACTGTTTGGACACGGATGAGGTGAATATACCTGGGAACACTCACGTGAATGCATAGGTTGGAAGGACATAATATCTAGGTTACTGAGGACCATATTCCTCAATTTCTAGAACGCAAAAACATAAAATCATTAGTGTACAGCACACGTTGATAACATAAATGGAATTGATTGACACTGAAAAGTGTATCTTAAAAAAAGTGGACCTGCTTCATGCTGCAAATAACACAAATTAAGGAGTCTTTATCCCACAAAAAAGAGTAAGGATTAAAGGGTTAACTTGGGGTGTCGTTCCAGCCAACCCTTTCCATGTTTTTATATGTAGCTGCGAAAACAAAAAGGGTTTTCTAGGGAATGACGGGGATAGTGAGAGGTCACACTGTACTGTTCTTGAGCTATCAATGTGATGGATGAAGATAAGACTAAGGCTGTACACTTTTTCTAACATAAATTTTGCCACTGATTAGTCTGGCTTCCTCTCTACTCTTAAGAGATCTTCAGAAATACTGTCTTGGCTCTAATGCTCTATAGTCAATGACAAAAAACAGACTGAATAGTCCTTACCGTATTTATTTGCTCAAGATCAACACCATAACGCAGCATCCTTTCTCGTCGCTTCACAGCAATCATCTCCTTGCGGTGTTTCCTCTTTTCACCTGCATAAGCATAACTCCTGGTAAAACAAGATGCACAGAAGGATGTAAACGAAGCATAGGAAAAAAATTCAAGCATACATCTGTACCACACTCCTAGAAAGAATAACACTAGCACAATTACGATATTTCTCTGAAACAAGTTCCATCCAACTTCATCCAGACTTTCAGTCGAAATGTACATTGCACACAGTTTGACAATGAAAAGGCATCAAAATGCAACCAATAATATGTTCTGAAGGAACAGGAAGGAATCAACATTAGCAGCATGAATGCATGATGTTTCTAAATGGAAAAAAAATGAAGCCGGAAGGAACACTATTAAGTTTAGATGGCAAACTATACCAGGATAATTTCTAAAACTTTTACTCTTTCGAGACCCGGAAGGCCACGATTCAGGAAACTGAGCAACTTGCTTCTTCTTCTTAGAAAGCCTTCTTGGATCCTTCACAAGCATCATATCATCTAAGGCTGATGACCACACAACATTTGATGGTCCGGGTCGGCCAGAAGCTGCATAACCCTTCTTCCTTCTTGGTTGAGGGTTTTCCAAACCATATTCCCTAGAAACCTCCTGAATAGCAATGCTGCTCATCTTCTTGAAAGCCTTACCATCATTACTACTCGAATCGGCATCATCATTATCATCTTTGTGTTGTGGATCATCTATATCCAACTTGGCTAACCACTTAGCATCGAAAATCACATCACCACCACCAATTCCTTGGACGTAATCTTTAGCGACTTCATCATCAATATCAGAACCACTATCACAAGTATCTTCAGAGTCCTCACTATCCGATAATTCTGATGAACTCCCCTCCTCCGATGATTCTGCATCAACCTCATCACTCTCACCTTCAGAAATGTCTTCTGTATACAATCTCAACCCGCCAATAGACAAAAAAGCAGAATTTTTTACCGGAGGAGAAGTTTCATCTAGAAAAGCTTGGACCATCTCTGAATCAACCTCACCCACCAAGTCTTCCTCACCAGCATCTGTTTCGTCCTCATGGGTCGAGGAACCAATGTAATCCTCCAATTGCTCTTCTGTATTCTTCAATGATGAGACCATTTCACCAAATCTTATCTCTGGTTTACCAGAGAACCCCAAGCCTCTATGTGCACTCTCCTCCTTCAACTCTCCTTCTGATTGCTCTATTACATCGTGTGTTGCCTCTGCTTCACCAGAGAAACCAAGTCCGCGATGAGAGCTCTCACCCAACACAAATCCAGAACTATAATCATAACTGTACTCCACCTTGACATCTTCTGAAGGAGGCGACTGGTCTTCATATACCACAATTTTACTCTCCTTGAATAAGATAAGGGGCTTTGACCCTCTAGATGCATTATCATCATTCCTACCACCGAGATCAGATTCCGATGGAAAATATCCCTGCAAAGTAAAATCTGGCGAATCAGATCATCAAAACTACTATAGACAGGAAAAGATGCACAAACAATCCAATTAAAAATCAATCGGATAGCTCAATAATAAATCGTTTGCATTTCGCACCAGCTGGTGCATACATTTAACGTGAAAGCATTGAGAGAACATGACGATATTAAAATGCAAATTTCTCCACTGGGAAGAAGGCTCAAATTTCCAATCAATTTATGGTAATGTCAAAATTGGATGAAACCAAGGATTAAATTGGTCAAACTGCTCCTTGAAAAAATGCAATATCCACTCTAATAACGTAACACCAACATAGCAAATCAATTCAGCAAGACATACCTGGAGATCAGAAGAAGGATAAACATATCGAAATGCATTCTCAACCGGTTTCTTCATCGCGCTGTTCGAATTCGAGGCATTTGCGCGGTCAGAGCTCCTCGTTCTCGACCCGGACATGGAATTAGGGTTTGAGTGTTTTCCTGCATCTCAGCATCAATACAAAGCAAAAAGAAACAATTCCCGAGAAATGTAATAATCTTGTAATAATCATTTGGCCAACGAAAACAATGGATCAGATGAGAGAATAACCTCGAAAGGAAGGAGGAGGAGTGCGCAAGTCAGCCAAAATGCCTCCTTCAACGAAGAGTGATCTTGAAGAGCTGGGATTGGGCCTTCTAGGCTTCGATTTAGTCGAAGGTCTTCGCTTTCCACCCGCCATGGATTTTCCCCTGAGAGGAGGATTGAAGAAACGAATACTGGAGAAAAAGAAGAGTTTTTTTTTTGTTCTGGCGGTGTGCGATGCAGGTTGTGGTACGGGCGATTAACTAACCGGTGGCGTTGGTAATGGGGAATCTTTAAAAAGCCCGAATCGAATTTTCTTTTTTTTGTTCTTATGTGTCTGTTTTTAGAGCTCGTTTGGTATCGATATTAAAGATATGAGATATCGGATATGGGTATCGATATGAATATCAAGTTATGGATATGAGTGATATTAAGATATCAGATATGAATATGGGTATGGATATGAGTGATATGTTTGATATATCAATTTTTCGGGAGATATTAAAATAATACTTCAATATCACTCTGATATCATTTTGATATCACTGATATCGATATCTACATATATCAAACAACATATATCAGTTTGATATCGATATCAAGATATACCAAACACAGATATGGATATGACTGATATCTCATACTCATACCTGATATCCTGATATCAATACCAAACGGGTCCTGAGTTTAGGGTTCTTCCTGTTGGTGTCTCACAAAAAAGTTTTTTCCGGTTGGTGCCCCTAAGGTTTGGGTTTGTTAGCTTTGTAACCGAAATTTCCCATATCTGTATCATTTCGGTTCGAATTGATCAAATCGAAGCTTATCATTATGTTTATTTACCTTAACTTAGTAGGATTTGACTCCTAAAACAATCAAATCCATATTCGAACCATTCCGATTTGAATTCTTAAGGGCGAGAAACACAATGGTGGACTTGGATTTGGGTACAAATAATGGTGGACGAGGAACACAATGGTGGACTTGGATTTTGGTATTTTAGGAGTCAAATCTTACTAATTTGAGGTATTTTAGGACATGAATTTGTGTATTTTAGGAGTCAAATCTTACTAATTTGAGGACGAGAAACACAATGGTGGATTTGGATTTAATCAATTTGAACTGGAATGGTACAAACATGAAAAAGTTTGGTTACAAAGCAAACAAACTCAAACCTTAGGGACACCAACTGAAAAAAACTTAATCGTGGGACACCAACAAGAATAAACCTAAACGCAGGGACACCAAAAGGAATTTCTCTTTCTTTTTTTTACAAAAGGGCTTAGGGAGGCATCATATTCGGGATGAGCATTAACCTTGGGAATTTAAATAGACGAGATTTCAGAGGATCTGGGCTTGTTGAACCAACTCTGTCGGTGGTAAATGGCACATATGCGTCAGCCTATCAATCAGATTCACTTCTCTAAAGACGTGGATGATTTTGAATTCCGTGAAGAAATGAAGGTTATGGAGGATATCTGAAACAACCATCTCAATATCCCATAGGCAGCTCTAGACTCCATTAAAATGATTATTTCGAGTACTATCGAAGTTTATTTTAAACAAGTTTTCAGGAGGTTTTTCCCATTGAATATTTTTCTTTTTGTTCTTTTTTGATAAGGTAAGAATTAAATTGATATCAAAATCTACTTGAAAATCAACATATAACATCCTTACGAATGAGAACCATAAATTCTGAATTTATCATAATATCTTCCAGTGAATGTGAATGGCGGAGATTTGCAATATGGTCAGCCACAACATTAATTTCATGAAAGATATGGATAATTTGCACTGTCACAAAAAATTATAATAGAAATCAGATATCAGAGATAATAATATCAATTTTCCATGGACATTGCCAAATATGATAACATTCACAATTGTAAGATTATCACTTTCAATTTCAATATGTTCAAGTCTCATTTCTGTTGCCTTAATAAGAGCACTTCGAAAGGCTAAAGCCTTAGTTTTTAGCGTTGTGGATTTGCCACAGTGATCAGCACTAATTATTATTGGTTCCCCTTTATCATTTATTAGTATGATTCCAAAAGTGGAGTCTTCATTTGGTTTAATGGATCCATCCACATTAATTTAATTTACCTTGTCTAATGGTTTTTTCCATCTGAGATTTTTACGTTTTGTCTTATTTGTTTTTTGTCTATGTGTAGCGGGAGTGTTAAGTGTACAATCCAAGTTCCATGTTTTTGTTTTATTCTATATATGACATAGGTTTTTAATATACTTGGTTAAATCCTTTATGGTTTCAGTTTGCGAATTGTGAGTTTCAAATGTTTTATGGTTTTTTATGTACCATATGCTCCACTAGATAGTCACCAATTCTACAAAAATGGATTTATGTAAGTTAGTCCCGATTTCTCCCATAATTTCTGGAATTCCCCGTTTTATTGAGTTCAAGTTTCGAATATATCTCTCAGACTCTGCATTAATATTTGTGATAGTTTGTAGTGTATGGGTGCATTGAAGGAGTAAATGGTTTGTATCCGTAGTTTGATGATTACATGAAATACAACCTGGTGGAATCACAATTCTTTTTTCTTGTAATCTCGATTTGGTAGGCAATCCTTTTTTTTAATTATTTTCCACATAAAGTTCTTAACTTTAGGATATATATCTAGTTTCCAAATCCAAGATGAGTCATATAATGTAAACTGTTTGTTCTTAGTAATGAGTTCCATAGAAGATTTTATAGAAAACCAACCGTTCTTGCTTGGTTCCAGTACATACGATCAGTTATTTAGTTCACATGAATAGGTGTTGATAGAATAAGAGACACTATGTCATGAGGTAACACTTGATCTAGTATATCCTTTTTTCCAACAAATGGTACCTTTGTAGGATGTGATTGTTAGATAAAAACTTAAGGAACTCAGAATATCAATTCTCAGTTCCTTTCGCAGCGGAAATAAACAATCAAACAAATGAGCAGTTCCTTATAGTGGAAACCTTTGATTGCCAACTAGCAATCCAGGATAAAAACCACTACCTTTCTTTCGAAAGGATTTCAAAGTCTACTTCTTGATTTCTTATCTCTTTTGGTTACAGCTTATCCTAGGAACGAACACACAGTTCCTTTGCCTTACACACAGTTAGACAATCCTAGATAACTTAACACAATCAATAATCAATCCAAGAAACAGACTTTCGCACCTAGGAACTATCACTTACAGTCACAGGAACTTAGCACTCAGCTCTTCTTCCTTGACTGGTTCCTCTTGATCTCGGTTTGCTTTGATGATCTTGTTTGGAGGTTCACACTAGATATTTGCTAATGAGTATGAGTCGTGTTTCAGTGCTTGAAGATAACCTTTGAGTTAGTCTTCCTTTTATAGAGGATTCTTCGCAGCTTGAGCTTCTCTGGGTTCCCACAGATTGAGCTTGCCCTAGGATAAGTGGTTCTCCTTGGTCCACGTTGTTCTTGGCATGTGCAAACAACCTAGGCAGCTCAGAATCCTTCTAGGTTAGTCAACCTCTTCAGCCAAGTCGTTCTCCAGCTTCCTTCTTCCGAGGTTCAACAATCTGGGCACTTGGGAACTGTCTTCTGGACAGCGACATGTTCCATGTCCTGTCGCTTTCACCTTTCTCTGTCCGAGGTTCGGCGTTCTAGGTGTCTTGGAGTCTTGCTCTTGGATGGTGGCAGGCTTTTGGAAGCTTCTCTCAAGTCGCTTTCATCTTCTTTTGTCCGAGGTTTGGTGTTCCCAGATTTCTCGGGAATCGTAACTTCGCATGCTACGTTTCTGGGCACACCTGGGTTCCTCTGGGTTCCTTCCTTTGTCTTATTCCTTTGGTTCTCTTGTCCTGTTTGGCTTTCTTGCCTTTGATATATTCCTGTGGTTCCTTAAAACACATCTTTGAGATAAAACATTAGTATCATAATATTTGTCATCTTCAAAAGTAGAGAAACTGAGGAAATGAACTCTCAGGGGAACCGAAGTTCCAGAGTTCCGTTTCCTAACAATTTCCCCATTTTTGATGATGACAAATATAAGGAACCTGGCAGTATAATAAGGACATAAAATTCATGAGAACAGTTGAGCTAAGAGATTTACAACTTTATAAAATAATGATAGAACATTCAATAGTTGCAAATTCCCCCTAAGCAGATGAACTAAGTTATTCAAGTTCCCCCTCAGAAATAGAACGGGTTCAGATTTCTTATAGGTCCAGTAGTTCCAATAGTTCAAGGTTCCTATCCATTCTTCCCCCTTTTGACATCATCGAAAAGATCAAGTTACTTATCAAGTATAGGATATCAATGTGAAATAAACAATTTGCGTTAAACCCATGACAGTGATCATAATAGAAACTTAAGGCAAAGACAAATGATGCATTAGAAACATTACCATAAGAGTTCATTAATCATTAAAGTCAAGTACATTGCCCAAAGATGCAAAGTGGAAAGAGAAACAAAAGAGCACAACCAACTGGACATTAAACAAAATAAGGATAGAAGAGGGGAGTAGGACCCTATGGAACTACTAGCACACTGTGATGTTATAGCACTGGAAACTAGGAGAGACGTTCCTATGGCAGCGTAGTGGCCTCCTCTTCAGTTTCCTTCTTTTCTACAGTTCCTTCATCTTGGCCTGTTGTTATCTTATCGGCCTAATTACCTCCAATTGAGCAAGGTTAAGATTGAGGTTTTTCTTGGCCATTGAGTATCAATCCATTGGAAACAAAGGAGCTTTGTGTTTTGAGAGAGACAGGTGAACATGAGATTGAGAGGAGGCGTGAGAGAATAGAGTGCTCGACTCAATCAAACAGGAAACCTTAAATAACCCTTGAGCAATTTTGGAGCCGTTGAGAATCAATCCATTGGAGATATTTCTGGGAACTCTGAAGAGTTGAAACGACTAATTTTCTTGAAGCTTTTACGCCTTTGTAATGGTCACAAATTCAAAGATTAGATGCTCAAAAAAAGGCAACAGTTCAAGGCTGAGAAGATGTCTCTGACGCTGTGAGATTTGCCATAAATACTGTCTTGGGAGGAGCAATTCTCTTACTAGCCGTTTAAGGGGCAGCCCATCCTAGTTCCTTTCTGGCGATATTTTCAGTGTGCTAGAGGGATATATGGGAACCTTTGATGTGGGTTTTAAAACATAGGACCTGAAAGTACGTTCCCATAAAAGAAATCGGGAAGACCATTTATCGCATTATACACTAGTTCCCAGAGAGGGTTAAGAAGAGGATCATAGGGAAATAAATTGTGTAATGAGGCAAGGGAGGGTCATAGTACACAATCATCATTTCGGCTTGAATTGTTGGGTTATAAAGATGATCAGATTGTGATTTTTGGGCCAACAAATAAACTTGGACAATGATTGAATTTTAATAAGAGATGAACAACCAAGGAGAAGAACTAGAAAAATTTGTCAAAGCCTTTTGAGAAATCATTATGAATATGAGGGTCTAATGCAAGAGAAATGACACAAAGATTCCAACACAAAGACAAGTAAAGAGTTCTGAACGAGTCAATCAAGGGAACTGGAGAGAAACTTTAAACTAAAGGAACTGCTAGTTTATAGGAATCATTCACAGTTCTAATCTAAGGTTCTCGAAGAGAACTCTATTCAAGGATTTGGTGAATATATCTGCAATTTGATCTTCAGTTCTACAAAATTCCATAATGATGTTTTCCTTCTCAACACGATCTCTAAGAAAATGATGTCTTATGTCTATATGCTTGGTCCTAGTATGATGCACATGATTCTTTGAAATGTTTATAGCACTGGTGTTATCACAAAGAATAGTGAGAGGACCATAAGACATACCAAAATCCGCGAGTTGTTGCTTTAGCCAGAGAAGTTGGGAACAGCAGGAGGCAGCTGCAATGTACTCGGATTCTATGGTGGAGAGGGAGACTGAGACTTGTTTCTTTGATCCCCATGACACAAGGCAAGGGCCTAAGAACTGTTCCATTCCAGAGGTGCTCTTCCTATCCACCAAGTATCCAGGATAATCAGCATCAGTGAAACCCATTAGCTCAAAGGGACACTCTTTGGGGTACCAAATGCAGAGAGAGTCAGTTCCCTTGAGATAGCGAAGTATTCTCTTCACAGCAGCCAAGTGTGTTTCTCTTGGACAAGATTGGAACCTAGCACACAAGCCAACAGCAAAAACAATGTCTGGTCGACTAGCAGTTAGGTACATGAGTGAGCTTATCATACCTCTATAGAGCTTCTCCTCCACTAGAGGACTCGAATGGTCCTTATCCAAATGGGCAATGGTGGATATGGGAGTGGAGAGAGGCTTGCATGAATCCATTTTGAACTTCTTCAGTAGTTCCCTGACATACTTCTGTTGGTGAATTTGTATGCCATCTTTCTTTTGAGTGATTTGTAATCCGAGGAAGAAAGTGAGTTCCCCTATTAGGCTCATTTCAAATTCACTGCTCATCAAGTCTTTGAACTTATCTACAAGGGACAGGTTAGTGGAACCAAAAATGATATCATCAACATAAATTTGAACCACTAAGATGTTACCTTCTTCTTCTAGGATGAAGAGAGTCTTATCAATGACTCCACGCTTGTAGCCATTTGAGAGTAGGAATTGGGCAAGACGATCATACCAAGCTCTGGGAGCTTGCTTGAGGCCATAGAGTGCCTTGTCTAGAAAGTAGACATGATCTGGATGATCGTCGTCTTCAAAACCAGGTGGTTGCTTGACATAGACTTCTTCTTAAAGAATTCCATTGAGGAAGGCCGTCTTTACATCCATTTGGAACAACTTGAACCCTTTGTGAGATGCGAAGGCAATCAACAATCTTATTGCTTCGATCCTTGCCACTGGAGCATAAGTTTCATCATAGTCGATGCCTTCTTGTTGATTGTATCCTTAAGCAACGAGTCTAGCTTTGTTCCTTATCACAGCTCCTGTATCATCTAGCTTGTTTCTGAAAACCCATCTAGTTCCTATGATGTGTTTATCCTTGGGGCGGGGAACTAGATGCCATACTTTGTTTCTTTCAAACTGATGAAGCTCTTCTTGCATAGCTTGGATCCAGTCTGCATCCTTCAGTGCCTCACCTATGTTCTTTGGTTCCACAATAGATAGAAAGGCATTGAAGTCAAAGAAGGTTAGATGTTCGAACCTAAGTGGAGGCTTGATGACTCTTCTTTCTCTGTTAGGAGCTAGAGCATTTGATGTGGAGACATTCTGAGTTGAGCATTCAGCTTTCTAGTTGGGATCACCTTCTCCATTGAAGATCATGTGGGAAGATGAATCATTGAAGTCTCCACAGATGTTGTCGTCATGCTCCTAGTTCCCAAAGATGGATTGTTGTTCATTATCCATGGGAACTGGTGGAGGAGCCATTGGAGGGTTCCGAGCAGCAGGACAGGAATTGGGTGTAGTGACATCTTCATCTGGATCTTCTTGATATGACTTGGGAAACGGGTCTTCAAAGGAATTGGTGGTGTTCTGCACAATTTTTCCAAGTGATTTTTCATTAAAAATAACATGAACACTTTCTTCTACCTTTTTAGTCCTTTTGTTGAAGACTTTGTACGCCTTGCTACCCGAGGCATATCCAATGAAGATTCCTTCATCACTTCTTGGGTCGAATTTGCCAAGATTGTCCTTCCCATTGTTGTGCACAAAGCACTTGCATCCGAACACTCTCAGATGTGAGATGTTGGGAACTCTTCCTCTTAGGAGCTCATAGGGTGTCTTTTCTGTGATTGGGCGAAGCATGGCTCGATTGATGATGTAGCAAACTGTGTTGATCGCCTCAGCCCAAAATGATTGAGAGAGTCCACTTGAGATCAGCATAGTCTGAGCCATGTCTTCCAAAGTTCTGTTCTTCCTTTCCACTACTCCATTTTGTTGAGGAGTGTATGGTGCAGAGAAGTTGTGATCAATTCCATGCTCACTGCAAAAGGTTAGAAATTCTCCATTTTCGAATTCGGTACCATGGTCAGACCGAATAGCATTGAGTGAACAATCAAGAGATTTTTCTAACAAGGGAACCAGATCTTTAAAGCGGTCAATAACTTCACTCTTAGATTTAATAAAGATGGTCCAAGTAAAGAGAGAGAAGTCATTGACAAGAACAAAGATATACCTGTTCCCTCCTATGCTCTGAACTCTCATGGGTCCACACAGATCCATGTGGATGAGTTCAAGAGGCCTTGAGGTGCTTACCATGTTGTTGGACTTGAAGGAACTACGAGCCTGTTTCCCTTTTACACAGTCAGAGCACAGTTCCTTAGATGTGCCACTTAGCTTTGGCAACCCTCTGACTAGCTCCTTTGAGTGTAGCTTTTGAATCAGCTTGGTGCTAGCATGACCGAGGCGTTGATGCCACAAATCAGCTTGTTCATTCACAGTTGAGAGACAAAGTTTCTCCTTGGGAACAAAGGATGGATCAATTATGTAGACATTGTTGAATATTTTTCCTTTTAGGATGATTTGTCCCGAGGAGTCAAGGACTGAACATTCGTTTGATCTGAATCTAACTTCATTGTCTCCTTGATCACACAGCTGTGACACACTTATTAGGTCAAAACCAAGATTATCAACAAGGTGAACTTTGTTTACCTGAATGTGATCGTTGAGTTTCACAGTTCCTATTCCACAAATTTTCCCTTTGCTTTTGTCTCCGAAGGATATGTTCCCTCCTTGGAGAGGTTGAAGAGAGGTCATTTGATTTCTTCTTCCAGTCATATGGCATGAGCAACCACTGTCGATGTACCATGGTTGAGGTTACCTCTCTTCTTTCTGCACATAAGGGAACTAAGATTTCTGAACCCAGCGAAGCTTGGCTTTACTGGAGGGATTAGCATTGCGAGTCTGTGAATAACCAGGAAACTGGTTCCTTTCATGGTAATGAGTACTTTTCTCCTTTTTAAAGTTCCTTTTCTTAGCACAATCAGTGTTGTAATGACCATTCTTACCACAGTAGGTACACAAACGATTGTAAACAACATGTCCATATTTTCCTTTTCCTGGCCTAAAAGGTTTTTCAGTTTTCCTTTTGTTAAAATCAACATTGTTTCTAACCTTGCTATGGGCCATGTCAATATATCTTTTGTGAGCAAAGGAATTGGTGAACCATTGGTTTTCAGGAACCATCTTTTCTTTTCCCTTTGGTTCCTTCTTAGGACTTTGAGAGCCTTCATTGAGACGTTTGGCAACCTCAGCCTTGTTCTCAAGGACCATGATCTTCTCTGATAGGAATTGATTCCTATCACGAGAAGTGGCAAGAGCAATACTGAGATTCTCATTCATCTCAACAAGTTCTCGCCTAGCCTTTTCTTCTTCAGCATCATTGTTCCCTTTATTATTGACATATCCTATTCCATGGCGTTGTCTCACAAACACAGTTTGATTTATCATTTTTTCATTAATGGAATCAGTGAGAATGTCTAACCTATCAATTATGGATTGAAGCATGTCATTTCCAGGTGGGTTAGCATGCAAGGGAACTTTGACAGAGTCTATGCTAGTTTCATCACAAGATTTGCAAATTTTAAGGTGACTAGCATGCACATTTCTAATATCAATGAGTTTGGAGTGAGTTTCAACTAGGTCTTTCTCAGTTTTATCAAGTTTCTTACTCCAAACAGAATTCTCGACAGTCAAGCAAGCAATTTCATCTTCACAGTCATCTAGTTTCTGTTGAAGGGAACTGGTTTCCTTTCCTAGTTTCTTTATGATCTTAAGAAGTTGTTTCTTATCACAATCAACTAGGGATTTTAAGAGATCGTCAGAAGTTACCTCAAGGTCTTCTGAGTTGCTTGAGTCTCCTTTTGCCATGAGACATCTCCCTCCAGAGAAGCCACTCAGATCCAGTTCCTCCTCTGAGTCTTCTCCCCATGATGCTACGAGAGCCTTCTTTCCTTGAGGTCTTTCCTCTTCCTTGGACTATTCTTTGTTGGGACAGTTCTTAGCGTAGTGTCCCTTCTCCTTGCACTCGTAATAGGAGATTTCCTTGAGATCTCTTCTTGGTCCATTGTGAGAGGAACTGCCCTTTTGGAACCTTCCCTTCACAAAGAATTTTTTGATGTTCTTTGTGAAGAGGGTTGTTAGTTCGTCATCTTCTTCTTCAAGGTCTGAGTTCTCTTCCTCCATCTCGAGCCTAGAGAAGGCTTTGGAGATCTTGAGGGCAATTCCTTTCTCCAGTTTCTTGTCGGTATTGGCTTTGGTGTGCTCTCCTTCTTCAACCTCCAGTTTCTCTATGATTTGTGTCAAGGGAAGAGATTGGATGCCTGGAGTGTTCTTCATGATTCCCTTTAGAAGGGTGAATTTGGAGTTGAGTCCATTGATGACCACTAGGGACTTGGAGACTTCATCAAGATCGACTCCCGCCGCTGTCAACTTTCCAATCAATCTGTTGAAGCGGGAGTAGTACTCTGAGATGGTCTCAGTTTCCATCATTTTGAAGGTCTGGTATTCTCCTTCCAAAGCAAACTTTCTGCTTTGCTTTAGTTCCTCACTTCCTTCATGCATCTCCTTGAGAGCTTTCCACATTTCCTTCGCCGTCTTGATGCCTATGACCTTGTCCATGTCTTCTCTGTCCAATCCATTGAGGATGAACTGCCTGGCCTTGTCATTCTTCTCCATGATGACATATTGTTCTGGTTTCCAATCTTCTTCCTTCATGGTAAGATCGACGTGGCCATCTCCATTTTCGACTATCCTCCAGCATTGATAGTCGTTGGTCTTGATGTGGCTTTCCATGCACTTTTCCCACCATGTTTCTTCTCCTTTCTTTAGGAGATGTGGCTTATTGGTGGAGATTCTGAGCTCAAACTTGCTTGGTTGAGACATGATCTGCAAACTTAACAAAGATCTAGAGCTTTTCCCGCTCTGATACCAATTGTAGGATCGTGATTGTTAGATAAAAACTTAAGGAACTCAGAATATCAATTCTCAGTTCCTTTCGCAGCGGAAATAAACAATCAAACAAATGAGCAGTTCCTTATAGTGGAAACCTTTGATTGCCAACTAGCAATCCAGGATAAAAACCACTACCTTTCTTTCGAAAGGATTTCAAAGTCTACTTCTTGATTTCTTATCTCTTTTGGTTACAGCTTATCCTAGGAACGAACACACAGTTCCTTTGCCTTACACACAGTTAGACAATCCTAGATAACTTAACACAATCAATAATCAATCCAAGAAACAGACTTTCGCACCTAGGAACTATCACTTACAGTCACAGGAACTTAGCACTCAGCTCTTCTTCCTTGACTGGTTCCTCTTGATCTCGGTTTGCTTTGATGATCTTGTTTGGAGGTTCACACTAGATATTTGCTAATGAGTGTGAGTCGTGTTTCAGTGCTTGAAGATAACCTTTGAGTTAGTCTTCCTTTTATAGAGGATTCTTCGCAGCTTGAGCTTCTCTGGGTTCCCACAGATTGAGCTTGCCCTAGGATAAGTGGTTCTCCTTGGTCCACGTTGTTCTTGGCATGTGCAAACAACCTAGGCAGCTCAGAATCCTTCTAGGTTAGTCAACCTCTTCAGCCAAGTCGTTCTCCAGCTTCCTTCTTCCGAGGTTCAACAATCTGGGCACTTGGGAACTGTCTTCTGGACAGCGACATGTTCCATGTCCTGTCGCTTTCACCTTTCTCTGTCCGAGGTTCGGCGTTCTAAGTGTCTTGGAGTCTTGCTCTTGGATGGTGGCAGGCTTTTGGAAGCTTCTCTCAAGTCGCTTTCATCTTCTTTTGTCCGAGGTTTGGTGTTCCCAGATTTCTCGGGAATCGCATCTTCGCATGCTACGTTTCTGGGCACACCTGGGTTCCTCTGGGTTCCTTCCTTTGTCTTATTCCTTTGGTTCTTATGTCCTGTTTGGCTTTCTTGCCTTTGGTATATTCCTGTGGTTCCTTAAAGCACATCTTTGAGATAAAACATTAGTATCATAATATTTGTCATCTTCAAAAGTAGAGAAACTGAGGAAATGAACTCTCAGGGGAACCGAAGTTCCAGAGTTCCGTTTCCTAACAACCTTCCATGAATTCATCAACCCGAGCATAGGGATCTATGCTTGGGGATAAATTCACAATATGTTCCAATGGTTCATTAAGTATCCATCTATCTTTCCAAAACTTTATCTTGTGTCCATCTTCGACCTGCCAGATTATTCCTTTTTCAAATTCAAGTCTAATTTGTATCATATTTGACCATTGCAAGAGCAACCCTTTTTGCATAATTGAGTAATTGTTGTCCTTTAAGATATTTTTCAGATACGATTTTCATCCAATAATTGTTTGGTTTTGCTAAGATTTTCCACGAAAGTTTATATTGCAAGGCATAGTTCATGTCTTTAGATTTTCTCAGACCCAAGCCACCCAAATTAGTTGGTTGACAGATTTTATTCTATCTAATAAGAGGTTTATACAAAGTGTCCTTGTTCCAAAAGAAATACGTGTTTATTTTGTCTAGTTCATTATGTGTGGTTGTCTAAAGCATAGAGCTTTACATTAAGAAATTTGGTCTTGTTGCGAGGTTTGATTTAATTAGCGTCGTTCTACCAGCTTGAGATAGAGGGTTCGTTTTTCATTTGGTCAGTTGTGTTTTGGATTTGGTTATAATATCCTCAAAAGTGCTTGAATTGACCCTTCTATTAATAATAGGGCAACCAATGTACCTTTCGAGTGATGTCAATGTTTGAAATTGTTAGAATTCCTTGAATTTGTTTTTTTCTTCTTCCATTTGGTACCTTTTTCGTGACATGAAATGTTAATTTATGAAAACTAACCTTTTGTTCGGATATTGTGCAATAGTCATCTATTATTTGTTTTACTTCCTTATAATTTTGGTCACTAGCTTTCGAGAAAATCATGATCTCATCAGTAAAGGCTGAAAAAGGGGACTCAAGTTCCACTTTTAGATAGTTGAAACCCCAAAGGTTTATTTTGTCATTTTGATACTTGTTGTAGTTTTCTTGCAAGGATCTCTACCCCCAAAATAAAAAGGAATGATGATAGAGGATCTCCTTAACGTAATCCTCTTTCTGGTCGAAAGGTTTCTGTTGGTCCATTATTCACTAGGACAGAGAAGGACACTGTCGAAATGCATTCTTTGATCCAATTTACAAATTTTTCGCTAAAACCAAATTTATTAAGAATATGAATAACGAAATTCCACTCAATCTGGTCATATGATTTTTGCATGTCCGATTTGATCACAATGTGTCCCTCAACTCCTTTTCTTGATTTAAATGAGTGGAAAATTTCATGTGCAATAAGAATATTGTCCCGAATGGCTTTGTTTGCCACAAAGGCACCTTGTAATGGGTCAATTTATTTCTCCATTTTTTGTTTACCTTTCAGTAAGAATTTTGGATATAATCTTGTATATTGTTGAACAAAGACTAATTGATTGGTAATCGTTCGTGGGGTTGGGGTTGTCGCAGTTTGGTATAAGAGTGATAAAGGTATGTTTTACTTGTTTCAAGATTCTGCCCTATAAGGAAAAGCTTTTAACAACCTGAATTTCTGACGGACTTATAATATCCCAATATTTTTGGTAGAATTCTGCCATTATTCCATTTGGTCCATGTGATTTATCATGCCCAATAGCAAAGGCCGCCATTTTAATCTCGTTGTTACTCAATTGTTTTGTGAGCTCCCTATTGTATTCATCTGATATTTTTGTAGTGATTAGGTCTAGGTGATCTCGTAAGACGTTTTTATTTATGGGAGTACTTTTAAATCTTTTAATAAAATCATTTCGTATTTCATTTCTAATAATTTCATCTCCAATAATTGTTGTTCCCTCCCGAGTTCTTATTTTCTTTATGATCCTTCTGTTGCGTTTTTCCGTGGCTATTTTGTGAAAATAGCTTACATTAATATCGTTTAATTTTATATGCTTTGTTTTTGCGCGTTGGTTCCAAAATATTTTCTAAAAGTTCAATAGTTATTCCTTTTTTTAATCGAGTTTGTTTATCAGCAAGTGTTCCTGGATATTTTTCTTTTTCCTAGATCTTGTTCTTGTTTGTGTAATCCATTTATTTCCTTCTTTATTAGTTTCTTTGGTTTTTCACACTTTCTAAGTTGTGTTATAGTTAGTTGAGTTATGTAATAGGTTTTCCCGACATTATTAGCGTAAAAAATAGTTAAATTTTGTTTGTGCCAGATACACCAACATAAGGTAGCAACTGGATTAATTTTGTTTTAGATAATGTTGAATGGATATTAGACAGAATTTCCCAAGGGCGGTTATTGGAGGTTGTGATATTTTTTAGACGAGGTTCGATTTTTGGGTTTATTTTATTTAATGTTTGAAAGTGTGGGGACATTCTAGTATTATGTGATTAAGGTCTTCATATTGGTTAGGGTAAAAGCAACAATTTGTGTCAACAACATGTTTTTTTTAGTTTAGTTGGTAGACCATTGTGGGCCATTTTCCATTAAAATGTTTAAGTTTTGGTCTGCTCCCGAGCCCGGTTGGATCAAGCTAAACACTGACGCCGTCTCCAAGGGCAATTCGGGTTCTGCTGGCGGTGGTGGGCTTTTCCGTAGCTCTTCTGCTTCTTTCATTACGGCTTACTGCTGAACTCTGGTCCATTTATCACGCCCTACACCTTGCTGCTCAGTTAGGCATTTCCAATTTAATTTTGGAATCGGACTCGGCACAAGCATGCTCCCTTCTTACCTCTGCCTCTTTGACTGTGCACCCGGATTTCTACCTCGTGCAGCAATGCCGTAACCTCTTCCGTGATGCTCCTGGTTCCATCCGTATTAGCCACGTCCGACGCTCTGCTAATTCAGCAGCTGATGTTTTAGCTATTTTTTCTGAGTTTTCGAGTCCACCTGTTTGTTTGGGTGGGGTTCTTGAGAGTGATTTTGTAGCCTCTTTTGGAGCAATTCCTACAGTTGCTTAATTAATACATTTGCAGGGGCTTGCCCCGTTTTCTGACCAGAAAATAAATAAATAAATTATAGACCGGGGTGTTGTATTATTGATTTGGGATTGTACTGTTGACTTTAGAACTTAACTAAAAGTACATAGAGAGGTCGGAATTAATTTATTCTTGGATTTTTAGGTTGGTTTGGTAGGTTAGTTTTCACAATATAATAAATTTCATAAATTTTGGTGTGTATTATGTTATGTTCTGAGAATTAAAACTGAGTAGTTTATGAACCTTTAAATGTAATACATAAACTAGTTTTAAGTACATTGAATTTCACGGGATGCTCCTTACTGAACCTTTTTGTAGATGTGAATTTTAATAAGTTATTAAAATGTAGGAATTGGAATCGTTTCATTTGGTGTTAAAATGGAATTGTTATGTTCTTTATAAAAACAGTGTGCAAAATATGTGACCCTGAATTTATCGATTTTTGACCATTTATTGGAAACGGTTTTAGGATTTGTTCAAATTGGAGAATGATTCTAACTCATTCATGTTTACCATGATCATTTTATATCTAGTTGAAGAAGTAGTTTGGGTTGGGTGTTAAATACGTTTTTGAACGTACATAAATCTGTCTAGTTTCAAAAACTAATTTTGAAAACTTATACATGTGTTATGATATTAGGGGGTTCAATTCGAGGGTTTTTAACTTCATTGGCTACATTCGGGATTCGAAGATCGTCAATAAGACAAGTTCGATCACTTGCTCGGTTGAGTCACTCGTTTGCTTGCGTGATTTATGCTTGAAGCATCTAATAAATTGTTATAAGAATCAATGCATGTGTGACCATATAATATATGATGATTCAAAATTTGATTACTTGATTGTGTTTGCAATATTTTTATGTATGTGAGTGAATGTGTGTATATGCATTGCAATATTTATATGAATTGTGAACATCCTTTTTGTCTTTCATGTGATGAGCATAAGAGTAAACTGTGGACAAACCTCTGCTTCAGGGTTTGCATGTGATTAGGACGTTGATGCACCACCCTCTAAATTTTGGGCGAAGGCGACCCCGAGTATGGGAATGTAGAAGTGGGTGCATACCTCAGAGTAGGCCTTCGATGGAATATGTACGGCCATACCGCATGCTTGAGGTTATGACGTTTGTACAGACGTGGACTTCCAGTATGAGCTCGGATTTGGCCAATATCCATATTGTGTGTGGTTAAGGTTGCGATTAAGCTAACCTTGTGTATGCATGTGTGTGGTTAAGGTTGCAATTAAGCAAACCTTATACGTGTGTGTTGGTGTGTTAAAAGATTGCAACTAAGCGAGCCTCATGTCTGAAAGTGAATTTAAGTGATTCTTGTACTTAATGACACATATCTTCTTATGATGTTCCTTATAAAATGATACTTGTTTTGATATCTAATATGATGTTACACTTTTTATTATTAATAATATTGTTAATGTTGTAATCATATTATAATATGTTCTGCATATGATTGTTTCAAGATTGCCTAGTTGTTGTTATATTTTGTTTGGTCGTTGGTTACGAAATTACTTATTTGATGTTTTGTAATTAATGTAAATGTGTGATGTGTGACCATGACTACATATTATCCCTTAAGTACGAGCGACCTAATATTTGCATGAACTACAAATGTAAATAGTTAAATTATCATCATTGATAGAAGATATATATCTCGATTTACATTAAGAAGAAGTAATGTAATATGTGGCTTGATATTATGAACTCATTTAATAGAATTGCAATATGAATCTTCTTTGAAATGCTATTTGTTTATGTGCTATTAGTTGGAGTCGATTCCCTAAACCCTGATGGGGCTGGCTACTTGTTGTACCAGGTATTTCTTTGTTAATAGCATTAAAACAAGAGTAAATTGGGCCCGAAGGGCCCAATTTACTCACGAATATGCCGCGCGGCCCTATGTTATGTGAAATTGCATGCATGACCCCCCCCCCCCCCCCAAATGCTCGGCCTTTTATCTCTATTCTCCTATTGAGCGGCAAACCACCCAACTTGCTTTTTTTTTTCCCGTCGAAACTGCTTCGACTCCTTCCCACACGATCGACGTTTTCTATTCCGTTTTGTCGGAATTTCTCTTCGATTGCTCTCAATCTCCTCTGATACGTTTCCGATTTCGTCCAACTTGGTTCAAGCTAACTTTCCAGTGTGTTCGATCTTGTCGTAAGTGTCGTTATACGGTTGTTTGTTCTCCATTTTTTTAGGGTTTATGTTGCATCAAATCATGCTTTTATGTGTTTACACTTGATTATTTTTCATTCTTCTTCATTTTCGTGCTTGTATCAGATATTTATTTTACAGATGCATGTGTATATATTCAAATTGTTCTAAACGTGATGTGGACTGTTTCACTTCTCTCCGTCGTTGTTGGTTACAATTTTGACTGTCCCTATCTATATATGTCACAATTACAAACTTTTTTCTCGTATTATTCATTTTTTTTATTGTCCCCATCTTCTATTGTTCTGTTTTTAATTGTCCCTACATTTTGTTAGTGGTTTTTGTAACTGTCCCCGATTCTATAGTATATTTATTCATTATCCCCATATTGTTGTGAGATTTTCTAACTGTCCTCATATTGTTTTTGTCATTTTATAACTGTCCCCGATTCTATAGTATATGTTTTTCACTGTCCCCATATTGTTGTGTGATTTTCTAACTGTTCTCATATTGTTTTTGTCATTTTATAAATGTCCTTGATTCTATAGTAAATGTCTTCATTGTCCCCATTGTTAATTGCTTTTTGTAACAATTATACTCTATGCCTATGTTGTTGGAAATTTATTTTGTTACTTTTTTCACCTTTTACATGACCTTTATAAACTGTCCCCTTACTGTTGGTACATTATTGTAACTTTTTGCACCTACTGTTTTATTTATTAAGTCTGAAAGTTCTGTTGGTACAATATTTGCATGAACTACAAATGTAAATAGTTAAATTATCATCATTGATAGAAGATATATATCTCGATTTACATTAAGAAGAAGTAATGTAATATGTGGCTTGATATTATGAACTCATTTAATAGAATTGCAATATGGATCTTCTTTGAAATGCTATTTGTTTATGTGCTATTAGTTGGAGTCGATTCCCTAAACCCTGATGGGGCTGGCTACTTGTTGTACCAGGTATTTCTTTGTTAATAGCATTAAAACAAGAGTAAATTGGGCCCGAAGGGCCCAATTTACTCACGAATATGCCGCGCGGCCCTATGTTATGTGAAATTGCATGCATGACCCCCCCCCCCCAAATGCTCGGCCTTTTATCTCTATTCTCCTATTGAGCGGCAAACCACCCAACTTGCTTTTTTTTTCCCGTCGAAACTGCTTCGACTCCTTCCCACACGATCGACGTTTTCTATTCCGTTTTGTCGGAATTTCTCTTCGATTGCTCTCAATCTCCTCTGATACGTTTCCGATTTCGTCCAACTTGGTTCAAGCTAACTTTCCAGTGTGTTCGATCTTGTCGTAAGTGTCGTTATACGGTTGTTTGTTCTCCATTTTTTTAGGGTTTATGTTGCATCAAATCATGCTTTTATGTGTTTACACTTGATTATTTTTCATTCTTCTTCATTTTCGTGCTTGTATCAGATATTTATTTTACAGATGCATGTGTATATATTCAAATTGTTCTAAACGTGATGTGGACTGTTTCACTTCTCTCCGTCGTTGTTGGTTACAATTTTGACTGTCCCTATCTATATATGTCACAATTACAAACTTTTTTCTCGTATTATTCATTTTTTTTATTGTCCCCATCTTCTATTGTTCTGTTTTTAATTGTCCCTACATTTTGTTAGTGGTTTTTGTAACTGTCCCCGATTCTATAGTATATTTATTCATTATCCCCATATTGTTGTGAGATTTTCTAACTGTCCTCATATTGTTTTTGTCATTTTATAACTGTCCCCGATTCTATAGTATATGTTTTTCACTGTCCCCATATTGTTGTGTGATTTTCTAACTGTTCTCATATTGTTTTTGTCATTTTATAAATGTCCTTGATTCTATAGTAAATGTCTTCATTGTCCCCATTGTTAATTGCTTTTTGTAACAATTATACTCTATGCCTATGTTGTTGGAAATTTATTTTGTTACTTTTTTCACCTTTTACATGACCTTTATAAACTGTCCCCTTACTGTTGGTACATTATTGTAACTTTTTGCACCTACTGTTTTATTTATTAAGTCTGAAAGTTCTGTTTGTTTAATTTTTTTTATAGGTGATGGATCCATCAGAATGTGAGTATGTTTGTGATAGAGTGTGGCATCGTCCCGGTAAGGTTAACATGTATAACAAGTATTCAGTACTTGCTCATGTTGAGGAGTCTCTACACATTGAGGATATGCATCGTATCCGCAAAGGTTTGTTTGGTGATATTATTGTTTGGGGTGATAGCTTCAAATTTGTGAGCCAATTAGTCCACTTCTTTCTTGCACACCGGGTTAAGAGTGAAAAGAAGTTTGAGATGTGGTTTAAATGTTATTTACATGTGTTGTAAACTTTTAATGGGCAATGTATAATCTGTCACTCACATGTGGGGACAGTTTCTATCTGTCCCCCAAACATAGTGGGGATAGTTTCTATTTGTCTCCACCATCATGGGGACATCTCCCCACATTTATGGGGACAGTTTCTATCTGTCCCCAAATATGGCAGGGACAGTTTCTAAATGTCCCCACCATTTTGGGGACATATAGATGGGTACAGTTTTGTTCTATCTGTTTCCACCATCATGGGAACAACTTGTAACTGTTTGCAAAATGATGGGGACAGTTGCATATTGTCCTATTTTTGTTATATCAAGAAATGATAAATCTAAACTAGATCAAAATATTGCAGTTGTTGATAATGCCAACACCAATGAACGCGTTCTGAAACAAGGTGATGGTACTTTGGATGTTGAGAGTGGCAATGTCGCAAGGATTGATGAACTACCAGATGTTGGGGGTGGCACTGGAAAAACAATAGAAGTTGCTCAAGTTTCTGATGTGAAAGAGGATAATGCAATTGGGGATATTGAATCCATAGTTGAGAGTGTCTATGTCGGAACGATTGATGAACTAACAAATGTTGGGGGTGGCAGTGGAAAAACAACGCAAGTTGCTGAAGTTTCTGAAGTTGATGCAAATTTGAAGGATTCAAGTAATCCTAGTTTTGTTGTTATTTTTAAATATTATTTACATGTGCTGTAAACTTTTAATGGGCAATGTATAATCTGTCTCTCACATATGGGGACAGTTTCTATCTGTCCCCAAACATGGTGGGGACAGTTTCTATCTGTCTCCACCATCATGGGGACATCTCCCCACATTTATGAGGATAGTTTCTAACTGTCCCTAAATATTGTGGTGACAGTTTCTAAATGTCTCAACCATTTTGGGGACAGATAGATGGGTACAATTTTGTTCTATCTGTCTCCACCATCATGGGGACAGCTTGTAACTGTCTACAAAATGATAGGGACAATTCCATACTGTCCTAGTTTTGTTATATCAAGAAATGATAAATCTAAACTAGATCAAAATAATACAGTTATTGATAATGCCAACATAAATGAACCCGTTCTGAAACAAGGTGATGGTACTTTGGATGTTGAGAGTGACAATGTCTCAAGGATTGATGAACTACGAGATGTTGGGGGTGGTACTGAAAAAACAATAGAAGTTGCTCAAGTTTCTGATGTGGAAGAGGATAATGCAATCATGGATATTGAATCCATAGTTGAATCAGAAAACACAGACTTGAACAAGGTTGGTGTAATTTGTGAATCTCAAGGCGAGGGTGGATCGCTTGAAGGTTCACAAGTGTCAGAAGAAGGTTGCCTTGTACGCAAATCCAATAGACTGGTAACGCTTAGCAAAAATTTGTAAACTCCTTTTACTGTTGGCAAGAGTAAAAAAATCAGAATTCCTTACAATAATGAGGAGTGTAGACCTTTCCATGAATGACTCAAATCTGATAAGTAAGTTTTTATCTTTTTTTGGATTGAAGTATTGAATTGTTTTTTCATCATTTTCTAACTGTTTGTGACTGTCCCTTATCCTACTTGGGGACAGTTGGGTAAGGGAGAGTTTCGGTCTTTCTTCAAGAGTCACTTTTTTTTAGTTATATCTGTAATATTTTATTCTTATAGAAATCGTGACGCTACTGTGCCTGGTCATGATGGTTCACTTAATAAGGATTTTTTCCTTAAACTACAGTACAAGAACAATTGGATTACTGATGTAAGCTTCCTTCTGTGACTAGTCCTTTTTCTATAACTTTCACTGTTTCTGAACCTAATTTGATTTTTATTCATATTTGTTGTAACAGCAAATTGGTGAAGTTTTATACCACTTCAGGAAGCGCGTCTTTGAAGAATCAGATGCTTGGAAGAATATAGCCATAATGGATTTTGGTTTTTATGGCTATTTCAACCCATCAATTGAAGAAAAGTGTTTAGCTGATGAGAATTATATTCCAGATAGCCTTCTTAACTTCATTGATGGAAGCGCTTCTACATTCTACTTGAAGTCATGGTATACCGATGTTACTAAAGTGTTCACCCACTTTAACTTGAACATGGCGCATTGGATTACTTTACAAATAGACTTGGTAGAACGTCATGTTACAATTTGGGATTGCAACATAGATTTGTTCAAAGATGAGAAGTTGTATGCTTTGATACGTCCTTTGTTGTATGATAAGCACTACTTTGTAGGGCTTAACTAAGAGTTATTAGAGGGTTTTATTAGTGCCATTCGGTTAGATTTAGACACATTCATGTGCATGGTGTTTGGGGGCGAAGATTGGTGTTTTGGTGGTGTTTCGAGCTTATTGGAGTACATTTGAAGATTCGAGATATGGAGCCACCAAGGAGTATGGAGTTAGAGAGGAGAAGTGTGGATTTGGTGCTCTAGAGAAGCAAATTGAAGATATCCAGAGGAAGAGAAGTTGACCACTGAGGAGACGAAGAAGAACCAAGGAGAGAGTCCACACGAGAGTAGAAGAACAATGTGCTGAATTCAATTGATTCGTTCTCTCTACTCAGATGTCCAAATGCAGTGATTCTAATTCGAGGAGTTAGATCTTGAAGTCTACTACAAGTCCCCAAAATATGAGCGCAATCAGAGTTGGGAATCAAAAGTTATTAAGTTTTTACGAAAGTGGTGCAGAAGCTGAAAATCGAGCATTAACCGCGATCGCGGGTCTTGGGCCGCGATCGCGGGTCATCAGCGCCGAAAGCTGCGTCTTTTCCTGAGCTTATCTTTTCAGATTTCTTTTTCCCTTTTTCTTATTTTTAATTTAGTTAGTTTCTTAATGGACTAGGTCATTTTGTTAGAGCCCTATAAATACTTTCTTTTAGCATTAGGGTTGAAATCTTCCACACTTTAGTTGCATTTTTCATTCATCGTTGTTTTCTTTTGCTTTGAAGTTTTCACCATGTCTATGAGGAGCTAAGCCTCTTTGGCTTAGTCCGGTAATGGAAGCATGAGTTTATTCATCTGGTTGTGAGGTTTTGTTCCTATCTATTTATTCCTATTGAGTTATATTATCTCTTCTAAGCTTATTCCATTGGATTTCATTAATTGCACTAGCCCGCGCAACTAGTTGTTATTGGTGATTTTCATATTGCGAGGATTAGGAAACTGTTGGGCTAACGTCCTATTCTGCTGTAGCAACTACAATTTACATGCTCTGGTTGAAATTGTTCTATTGTAGGGAGAGATAATTACATGGTAAATGCATCTGAGCGAGCGTTCTGTATATCCTGGTTAATTATTATATGCATTGCTGCCTTTGGGTTGAACCTTTAGTGGTACTAGGGTTATTCATTGGTAATGGTTCTTTGTGGAAGGTTTCCCTCTGAATTTACATAAGATCGGGACATGAATAACCGAATAGGAAGATAGGACTTAATCTATGAACAACCTTTGAATGACTTATGTGGACATTACTTGGCTAAGTGTTTTTCTCTATTGATATTTCATCCATTCTACTTTGTTTTGTTTGTTTTGCTTGTGACCAACCAACCTACAAAACCCCCCTCTTGTTACTATTGCATGCGAACAACACATAGATTAATCCCTTCCTCCCTGTGGATTCGACCCTTGCTTGCCCTAACTACTTGTTTAGGTTTGCTAGGATTTATTTGATTAGGTGATACGACGACTATTCCCCCTATCAAATTGGCGCCGTTGCCGGGGAGGCAAGGCTTGATTTTCCTGTGTGTTTGTTTGTGTGCGTGTTACTTTGGTGTGGACCTATCTTACGGTCCACACCAGTGCTACTAATTTTTGTTTTTCCTTTTTCCTTTTGATACAGATATGAGTTTTTGGGGAGATCCACGAGATGACCTATACTCCTACTCATTCTCCCCAGAGAGGGGATATCACCCCTATTCGAGTGCAGCAGGACCAATCAGATCCTGTAGAATCTATCACGCAACGCTGCACATCACCGATGATTGTCCAGGACTTCCCGTATTCGCAGCTACAATAAATGCACGAAGAGGTGTTGACTCGCATGGGCCGAGACATGAGCCATACTCACACCAACAACAGTTCAGTCCGTATGGAAATCAAACATCGTACAGGCAACCATATTCATATGGAGTCCAAGGACAGAATGCAAGTTTGTATGTGCCCGGTGCAGACGCACTCAACACTTTGACGCAAAGCATTGTAACCCTGGCTCAGAACATGTCCTCAATGAATACAATGATGGTTCAGAATGTTCCTTTGTTGGGAAAAAGAGTAGAAACGATAGCCCAACAGCAGCAAGAGGCGACCCCCAGTATCCAGAGCCGGCTGAACCAACTGAATCAAGTGTTGATGAATTTGAAGTCCGAAATATCTCAAGTCCCTGCAGCAGAAAATACACAAGAGACTGTCTGTGCTGTGCCACTGAGGTGCGGGGCTGAGAACGAGGCTAAAAGGGTCGCTGAGGAGGAAGTCCAGGAGAGTATGGAGGTACCTCATGAAGAAAAAGAGGTCGAGAGCGAGAAAGAAGCCGACGAACAGGAACCGCGACCGTGACCTACCAACCGCGATCGCGGCTCCTTCACTGAATTAAATTGGCCAGAAGTCGAGAGTAAACCACGACCGCGGTCCGAAGACCGCGATCGCGGCCTGATCACTGTGGGAAATCTCGAGGATTTGACGTCACCGCGACCGTGACCTACCAACCGCGATCGCGGTTCTTCCCCAGAAGCGGCTGTTCCTCCCGAAATCGTCCCCGACCCTCTCAAATATGCCTATGATGAGTATGTGCATCTAAACTCTCTCCCACTTGTCTTGCTGGACCCCGTTACACCCTTCCCTGTGGCTCTGAAGGACACCATAATGGTGAAGAACAACAAAGGTTTATTTGACACCTTCAGTAGCCGCAAGGCAAACGTTCCTCTGGTCGCTCTGGCATACAACACCCCTCGTTGCCCAGAATTTTTAAGGGTGTTGGGCAACATCAAGAAGAAGCCAAAAGGGAGGCACAAAAAGGAAGCATTGATCCAAGTGGCTGATTGTTATACGCTGGGCACGGGGCAGGACATACATGCAGCCCCTGAGATGCTGGGCATACCATTTCTGAAGATGGCAAGTGCATTCATAGATATGAACAACACTCCATCCATCACGAAGTGCAGGAGACTGGGGGCAATGCTCAACATGGAGCATATAAAGAGGCATCCGCCTGATCCAGGCCCCATGAGTTCAGTTGTTGTGAGCAACCCTAGTTGAGGAGGATGAGTAGTATGTCAAGCCATGACAATAACTAAGGCGCTGTTCGGGAGGCAACCCGAGGTATGTATTTTTTTCCTTTGTCTTTCTTTATTTGTTCTCGCATTATTTTGGTGTGTTTTCGCTTTGTTTTTGTTTTCGATTACACCACGCAGGAAAGCCGAGAAGAAACCGCGACCGCGGCATAACACCCGCGATCGCGGCCGGAGAAAGTCGAGCAAAAACCGCGATCGCGGCACAAAACCCGCGATCGCGGGCCCACGGCGCGCCGTGAATTAGGGTTAGTAAAAAAAAAAAATTTAAAAAAACAAACAAACCGCGATCGCGGGTACTGTTCACCCGCGATCGCGGGGTTACTGCGCATCGGTAAAAAAAATTCTAAAAAAAAAAAAGAAAAAAAAAAGTCGTACGTTACCCGCGATCGCGGCCTTCACTGTCGCGATCGCGGTTCCTCCACGGTGTTCCTTCCATGGCGATTTTTCCACGGCGGTTCATTCATGGCGGTTCTGAGGCGGTCTTTCTTCATCATGTTCGCGAGCAACAACCGGTGTACCCTTGATCCATCCATTGTTGTTGTTCCCTGCGGTACGTCTTCACCTGTGCGTCACCACCTGTGCATACTGAGTTCGGAGTTCCAGCATTCCATGATTTATCTCTTGGGAAGTTCGACTGTTGAAGTGGTGATGAAGTTTATGGGGATCCCTACATCCCTGAGTACCTTCCTATTGACGAAGACTACCACCCCGGCGTACGCTCAGTGAGTTCTTTCTTTCTTCTCCTCAATTTTTTCTTTGTCTTCCATACATTGAGGACAATGCATGATTCAAGCATGGGGGAGTAGAAAGTACTTGCTATCTATCTTGTAACTTAGTTTCGATTTCAACATTGTTATTTCCATTCAGCATTATCCATTGTTCGCATTCCCTTTTGAAAAAAATAAAATAAAATAAATAAAATAAAATAGAAAAAGTCAAAAAGCAAAAAAAAAAGACATACATGCAAATCCCGGGACAAGTCGAAAACCCGAAAGGGCGGCTTGGGTAATAAGCATGTGGCCCGGACCAGCGTTAGGCTGGGGTAAAAAGGTGTCTGAGTGACGTGAGCATATGTGAGCACATCTATGAAAAAAATATGAGCAGCTAGGATGAAAACCCGAAAGGGCTCCTAGGCAAAATGAGTGAAAAGAAGAGGAGTGATTTTAGGATCTCATTTTACCTGGAGGGGCGACATAAGAAGAGGAGACAAAGAAGGATTGTCGGGTAGGTCACTCTGGGAGGCATAAGGAGTCATAGATGGAGGCTAGGATTAGAGGTCACTTTACACCATTGGATGTCCGGGTTGAGCTTGGGGGAAGTACTCTGCTTGCCCTCAAGCTTGTTGAGTTGTGGATGTGTTGTAGATGAGATTGGTGCCAGGATCTTGGCATGGGTTAGGCAACTCTTAGTTGGAGGATATGCTTCCTGAGACCTTGGGTGCTGCATTGGAGGAGTAGACTTTCTTTTAGTTTACTCGAGGACGAGCAAAGGTCTAAGCATGGGGGAGTTTGATAAGCATTACTTTGTAGGGCTTAACTAAGAGTTATTAAAGGGTTTTATTGATGCCATTCAGGTAGATTTAGACACATTCATGTGCATGGTGTTTGGGGGCGAAGATTGGTGTTTTGGTGGTGTTTCGAGCTTATTGGAGTACATTTGAAGATTCGGGATATGGACCCACCAAGGAGTATGGAGTTAGAGAGGAGAAGTGTGAATTTGGTGGTCTGGAGAAGCAAATTGAAGATATCCAGAGGAAAAGAAGTTGACCACTGAGGAGACGAAGAAGAACCAAGGAGAGAGTCCACACGAGAGTAGAAGAACAATGTTCTGAATTTAATTGATTCGTTCTCTCTACTCAGATGTCCAAATGCAGTGATTCCAATTCGAGGAGTTAGATCTTGAAGTCTACTACAAGTCCTTAAAATATGAGCGCAATCAGAGTTGGGAATCAAAAGTTATTAAGTTTTTACGAAAGTGGTGCAGAAGCTAAAAATCGAGCATTAACCGTGATCGCGGGTCATCAGCGCCGAAAGCTGCGTCTTTTCCTGAGCTTATCTTTTTAGATTTCTTTTTCCCTTTTTCTTATTTTTAATTTAGTTAGTTTCTTAATGGGCTAGGTCATTTTGTTAGAGCCCTATAAATACTTTCTTTTAGCATTAGGGTTAAAATCTTCCACACTTTAGTTGCAATTTTCATTCATCGTTGTTTTCTTTTGCTTTGAAGTTTTCACCATGTTTATGAGGAGCTAAGCCTCTTTGGCTTAGTCCGGTAATGGAAGCATGAGTTTATTCATCTGGTTGTGAGGTTTTGTTCCTATCTATTTATTCCTATTGAGTTATATTATCTCTTCTAAGCTTATTCCATTGGATTTCATTAATTGCACTAGCCCGCGCAACTAGTTGTTATTGGTGATTTTCATATTGCTAGGATTAGGAAACTGTTGGGCTAACGTCCTATTTTGCTGTAGCAACTACAATTTACATGCTCTGGTTGAAATTGTTCTATTGTAAGGAGAGATAATTACATGGTAAATGCATCTGAGCGAGCGTTCTGTGTATCCTGGTTAATTCTTATATGCATTGCTGCCTTTGGGTTGAACCTTTAGTGGTACTAGAGTTATTCATTGGTAAGGGTTCTTTGTGAAAGGTTTCCCTCTGAATTTACATAAGATCGGGACATGAATAACCGAATAGGAAGATAAGACTTAATCTATGAACAACCTTTGAATGACTTATGTGGACATTACTTGGCTAAGTGTTTTTCTCTATTGATATTTCATCCATTCTACTTTGTTTTGTTTGTTTTGCTTGTGACCAACCAACCTACAAAACCCCCCTCTTGTTACTATTGCATGCGAACAACACATAGATTAATCCCTTCCTCCCTGTGGATTCGACCCTTGCTTGCCCTAACTACTTATTTAGGTTTGCTAGGATTTATTTGATTAGGTGATACGACGACTATTCCCCCTATCATTGTGTATCCTTCCAAGGGTATTGAAGAGGTGTAATAGATTCACACACCTGGGCTCGTTTGAAGGGGATTTTGCTTGGCACATAGTACCTATAGAGAATTGTCCTCAAGACCCTCCAAGGTAATTTATGTAATTCTTGTATGCAGTATGCACTCAGATTTTAATTCTTGTTTTCTTATTTTGATTCTTGTCTTATTTGTATACAGTGGCAACTATGGAGTCTACACATTAAAATTTATTGAAGCTCGTGCTTTTGGTGGAAACTTTGACGATCTCGATGATGATCGTATCAAGGCGCATAGAGACAAGATGTGCATTGATCTGTTCAATGGGCGATATGTGTTCAAGCCGCTGCCTCCTAACCAGCGCGAACTTTGAACTTTTATGGTGTCTCTGTAATCCTTGCAAGGGACAAACATTTGATCATGTTGTTGTTTTTATTGGATTTTAATGTAATGTAGTAGAAGATACTCAATTTGTGATTGATGTGTATGGACATGATGTATTGTTTGAAATCTTTTAGGAATTTGTCTTACAGATAAAAATTTTCTTATCATCATCAATATTTTTAACTGCTATTTGTGGACAGCTGAAACTTTGCACATAGCATACTCATTAAGCAGATTTAGGTACTGTTGCATCTTAGGCCTAAGATGCATCTTTGAAGTGTCTTCGTAGGGACAGTTGGAAATTGTCCCCAGATGTTTCTTAGAAGTGTCTTTTTAAGGACAATTATTCAACTACATTATCCTCATATGCTTCTTGGAAGTGTCATTTTAGGGACAATTATTCACATATATTGTATATCTAGGGACAGTTTGAAGATGTCTCTTTAGGGACAGTTGGAAGTGTGTCTTTATGTACAGTTGTGTCTAAGGTCATTGTTTATGTGTTTTTTAGGGACAGTTGTTCAACAATACTTTCTCTCTAGGGACAATTGAAATTTGTCTCTTTAGGGACAATGGGAAACTGTTTCCAGATGCTTTTTGGAAATGCCTCTTTTAGGGACAAGTGTTCCCAAATTCATTTTGGAAGTGTCTTTTTTAGGGACAGTTGTTCAACAATACTTTCTCTTTAGGGACAGATTTCAACTGTCCCCTTATGTTTGTTGGAATTGCCTCTTTAGGGACAGTTGTCCCCAAATGCATTTTTGAAGTTTCTTTTTTTAGGGACAGTTGTTTAACCATACTTTCCCTTTATTGACAGTTGGAAATTGTCTCTTTAGGGAAAGTTGGAAACTGTCCCCAGATTCTTCTTGGAAGTTACCCTTTAGGGACAATTGTCCCCAAAGGCATTTTGGAAATGTCCTTTTTAGGGACAGTTGTCCCCAGATGTCTATTGAAATCGTGTTTTAATGGATAGTTTTTTAACTACATTATCTATATAGGGACAGTTGGAAATTAACTCTTTTAGGCTCAGTTGAAGGGACAGTTGTCCCAAGAGTCATTTGTGAAGTTTTTTTTTCAGGTCTAGAATATTACATTTTCTCAACAATAGTGCATTTAAGGACTCATTTTCCAAAACTGATAAAAGAAATATTATTTAACAATTCTAGAATTAGATTTTAAGTTTTTGCAAGATAAAATCCTCACATTTTCAGCAAACCAACAAACTGTTGTACCTGAATTTCATAAAAATAATATTTTTTTGTTGTTCAAAAAAAAAAAAACTACTCCAACTGCATCAACTTGTTGCTTGATGCTTTGTTCCTGCATGTATTCTTGGTGTGCTCAGCAGAACCGCAGATGCTGCACTTGCGAGGTTTTCTTGATGTTTTTTTGTTGACAATTCTCCCAAATTCTCCTGCAAAATGTAACCTTCTCTTTCTTAGCCTGCCAGTCTTTCTTGTGACAAATGGAGGATTACATTCTATGCTGATTACATCATCTGGGACAATATGTTCTGATTCTGTAGGTACTGGGTAGATTGTCTCTCGGTATACGTTGTACCAACCTTAAGTATAGTAGTATCTGCTAACGAAATCTGTCATTTTCCATTTTTTATTCTTAATGGCAGCTAATGCATGTACACAAGGAATGTGTTCTACATCAAATACCTTACAGCTGCACTTTTTGGCTTTTAAATCAACCACTCCATAAAATTTTCCACCTGTTACTTGAAACTGAACGGAGTTCAGTTCTCTCACTTCATACATTTTTGACAGATTGTATCTTTCCTCGAGTATTTTTTGGATAGCTGGTGTCAGTGTCTCCTTATTCTCCTCTGCCTTCTTCCGTCTCTCGCTAAACCACTTTGATATCAAATTTCTTATGTATTCAAGAAGAGCAACAATCTGGAATGATCTTGCTTCCCTGAGCACATTGTTGACAGATTCTGCATTATTTGTGGTCAGAATGTTGTATATTTGCCCTTTGCAATGTGCTTTAGCCCATTTATCCAATTTTGCAATTTCTAGATACTTTCCTATCTTTGGATTTATGGTGCATATCTTCTGGAAATTATCATTAAAATCTGCTCTTGTGTAACTTTCTACAGCTTTTGTAAACAATCTGCACACTCCTTTGTCTTTGAATCTTGTTTTCAAATTTTCTTTCAAATGCCTTGTACATACTACATGTTCAGATGAAGAGTACACAAGCTCAACAGCTTTGAAAATACTCTGGCGCCGATCAGAGACAATAACCAACTGGCTTGAAGAAGGAATCACCTTAGCCAACTGTTCAAAGAACCATGTCCAGGACTTGTCATTCTCATAATCTACTACATCATAAGCAAGTGGGTAGATTTGATGGTTCCCATCTTGTGAAGATGCAATCAAAAGATGTCCCCCATACTTTCCGTGTAAGTGCGTTCCATCAACCATGATCACCTACAAAAGATTTTATTCACCATTTAAGTTTCAATCTAGATAAAATCTATTGCGGACACTATGCAATTGTCCACACAGCCTTCTTAGTGTCAATTTGCAAGTATCCCTATTTCATTCAAGATATTGTGAAATTGTTCCTTGGTACTCATTAGGGACACCTGCAGTCTCATTGGGGACAATTGCAAAATGTCCCTACAAACTGTCCCTATTTGCAATGGGGACAGTTAAACTCTTTTTAGAGTTGGAATGTGAAATTATTCCTAGATACTCATTAGGGACACTTCCAAACTCTTTATGGAGTCTTATTGGGGACAGTTGCAAACTGTCTCTAAATCCTCTTTTTTGAAAGTTAAACTCTATAACAAAAGTATCATTTTGAATAAATCACACTGTAGATTGATCTTAATTTTGGTACCTTTCTCATTACTTGGAAACCGTTGATTGATGCTCCAATTGCGATGAATACATATTTGAAACGGTTGTGGTCTTCAGTTTATAAGCATGTGTATGTACCATTGTTTATTTGTTTGATATTGTGACAGTATATAGGAAGCATCCCATAATTTGCTTCAGGTGTTCCTCTTATGAGATTTTGTGCCCATTCATGTGCCCTCCAAGCTGTCCAATAACTTATATCCTAAAAAAACTCAGTTCTCATGTCATTGCGAATCATATTAGGCGTCGGTCCCTTTGATATATTTATAAACCTGCATTGAAGGCAATATATCTGTTAAACAAAAATTATTTCTGAGACTATAGAATATACTGTTATTTGGTTGGACATTTACCTTGTCTTCATTGTCTCTCCAACCATTTTGAAGGATGGTTTAATGGTGTTTTCACATCTGAAGTCAAAAGAGCAAGTATGTTCTTGAACAAATATTCGCACTTCGAAGAATTCAGTACCCTGCAATACCGCAGCCCTTAATCTCCACTTGCATTCAGCATCCAGACATACAATCTTATACAGTTGAGGATTTTATTTCTTTACGTTAAATCCAAAGTTGTCGCGCATTGCCATATGTTTCACAAAATCTGTAAGTTCTCTTTTTGTCCCAAAAATTTGTCCCACTGTAATGAAGTCTGTATTGACTGGATTCTGTGTCGTCTCATTTTGCTCAGAGAGTGATCCAGTTTCAAGATTGCTTGTCTCTGTACAACAAACACTGCCACTGTGTTGTTCCAAATGATAACTAGATTGAAGAGAAGCTATATTATTCTGCGCAGTATCATGATTGTCGTTGCTTCCACGAGTGTTTCTAGTTGATGACACATATAAAGGCAAACTCCATGAAACTTCAGGGTCCTCATTGATGTCAAAGAAGCTTCTGAAATCCTCCTCTGTATCGACCGAGTATGCTTCTCTGAATCTATGGAATGGATTCAAATGACTAATTCTCAGTTCATCAAGTGATGAATTGATGTTTAATCTTTCCTTTATCATTTCCTTCAGTTCTTGGAACTTTATACTCTCATTACACACAATTGCCTTGGAAAGTACATTCCCAATATATGTGCTAATTCCATCTTTTATCTTCCATTCTTCTCCATAGCACACAGTAATAATCTTCATACCATTCCTTTGGGGACAGTTGTAATATGTCCCTTAGAACCAGAATATGGTTGTGACAGTTGCAAACTGCAACTGTCCCAATCTTCTTCGGGGACAGTTTGCAATGTGTCCCATAGAACCAGAATGTAGTTGGGACAGTTGCAAACTATAACTGTCCCAATCTGTTCTGGGGACAGTTGCAATGTGTCCCTCAGAACCAGAATCTTTCTTGGGACAACTGCATATCATTTTCATACTAATTTGTCCCAATCTGCTCTGGGGACAGTTTAGTATTCTCTGGGACAGTTGCAAAATGTTCCCAGATCTTTCATGGAGACATTTTCAAATATTCTTCAACAAGGATATAGTTGCACATCAGTCATCATACATAGAGTACACATCATTTTAATATTATAAACATTTTTTTCTCATAGCATTTTCTTGGGGACAATTGCTATCTGTCTCTCAGCAATGGAATCTGGTTGAGACAGTTTCAAACTGTCCCAAGTAGCTTCGATTGTTTTTCGCAATTCAACAGTTCGAAACTTTTAGTTGTTGTTTCTAATCAACTGAATATCTCTTCCATACTATTTATCAGATGTATATAAACTATATTGAAGTATCAAAATCACTTTTAATACATACCTATTTTCAATTGCAAATTCCACAGTCTTCGTTCAAACAGCTTCGATTCTCTGTGTTGATTGCTTCAGATCTATTTTTTGCTCTTTATATTGTCCAATTGGTTCTAATTCCGTGTCGAATCTATGCAGTTTGTCGAATTAATTCTGTGTCAAATTGCTCTTTCTTGCGGACGGAACAATTCGTTCGGATTTGTTGCGCGCGTGTTGTTATTTTAATGACCTAGGGGGTCATACGGCTGAAATTCATAATTTTGACCCCAAATTTGCTATTCAAGTGCTCTCAAGGGGTCATTTATCCTAAGCACGGTGAAAACAATATCATTCAAGGAGACGTGAAGAGGTCTCGATGATACTATTCTCACGGTCGTTCTATTTCTCAATCTTTCTGAGTTGCTCCTACGGAACCAAGGTCGAAAAGATTGAAAAAATCTGTCATACGCAACCACTGATGAAGGATTCCTCGAAAAGTTAATGATTAGTAATCCTTTTTAGAAATCGAATGGATTCGGTCTTATACATATGCGAGGAAGGTAATCAAAAAAGAAAGAACATGAGTTCTTCTTTCTTTTATCACTTAGGAGTCGTGCGAGATGAAAGTCTCATGCGTGATTTTGAATGAGAGAAAGAAGTGAGGAATCCTATTTTCGACTCTGAATCTCCCACTTTAGTCATTTCTTTTCTTTCTGTTACTTCAAAAGTATATGCTTTAGCTTCAGCCATTTGAATTTTCGATATTCCTTTTTATTTTTTATCAAAAGAATGGCATCTTCTTCTAGAAATCCTAGCTATTCTTAGCATGATAGTGGGGAATCTCATTGTTATTACTCAAACAAGCATGAAACGTATGCTTGCATATTCGTCCATAGGTCAAATCAGATATGTAATTAATGGAATAATTGTCGAAGACTCAATTGATGGATATGAAAGCATGATAACTTATATGTTGTTCTACATCTCCATGAATCTAGGAACTTTTGCTTGCATTGTATCATTTGGTCTACGTACCGGAACTGATAACATTCAAGATTAAGTAGGATTATACATGAAAGATCCCCCTTTAGCTCTCTCTTTAGCACTATGTCTCTTATCCCTATGAGGTCTTCCTCTAGTAGCAGTTTTTTTTTTTGGGAAAACTCCATTTATTCTAGTGTGGATGGCAGGCAGGCCTATATTTCTTAGTTTCAATAGGACTGCTTACGAGCTTTATTTCTATATACTATTATCTAAAAATAATCAAGTTATTAATGACTAGACGAAACCAAGAAATAACCCCTTACGTGCAAAATTATAGAAGATTCCTATAAAATCAAAGAATTTCGTCGAATTGAGTATGACTGTATATGTGATGGCATCTACTATACCAGGAATATCAATGAACCATATTATTGCAATTGCTCAGAATACCATTTTTTAGCTTCTAGAGTCTATTTCACCCCTCTTACTAATTGGAATCAAAGAATTAATAGATATGTTCTGCCAAAATGAGAATGGGCTAGGGTTATGAACTTATAATATAGAATCTGATGATCGAGTCAATTCCATGATTATAAGTTCATTCCATACCAGACTAGGCCGAAAGAGGGTTCTATAAATTCTCATTATGAGAAGGGGTCATTCGAGCCTATCTAAATAAAGACTATATTTCCATATGGATTCCTACGTACTTACATTCCATTTTGGATTAGGAAGACAATTTTCCATACTATTTATCGGGAGTACTTCACTTAATTTCCTCGACAGTATTTGGCTTTGGTGGGATTTATCATGCACTTCTGGGCCCTGAGACTCTTGAGGAATCTTTTCCATTCTTCGGTTATGTATGGAAATATAGAAATAAAATCACCACAATTTTGGGTATTCACTTAATCTTGCTAGGTCTAGGTTCTTTTCTTCTAGTATTCAAAGCTATTTTTTAGGGGGAGGGGGCATATATGATACCTGGGATCCAGGACGGGGAGATGTAAGAAAAATTACCAACTTGACCCTTAGCCCAAGTATTATATTTGGTTATTTACTAAAATCGCCTTTTGGGGGAGAAGGATGGATTGTTAGCGTGGACGATTTGGAAGATGAAATTGGAGGACATGTATGGTTAGGTTCTATTTGTATACTTGGCGGAATCTGGCATATCCTTTTGCATGGACTCCCCCGCGCACTTGTATGGTTTGGAGAAGCTTATTTGTTTTATAGTTTAGGTGATTTATCTGTCTTTGGTTTTATTGCTTGTTGCTTTGTCTGGTTCAATAATACCGCTTATCCTAGTGAGTTTTACGGACCCACTGGACCTAAAGCTTCTCAAGCTCAAGCATTTACTTTTCTAGTTTGAAACCAACATCTTGGAGCTAACGTGGGATCCGCTCAAGGACCTACTGGTTTAGGTAAGTATCTAATGCGTTCCCCAACTAGAGAAGTCATTTTTGGAGGACAAACTATGCGTTTTTGGGATTTCCGTGCTCCTTGATTAGAGGTTTGTCAATAATACTTTATTGCAAAGTACAATATTTTTTTGATCAATTTATGAGATATAGTCTTATGGTTTTTTCTTAACACTTCAATGCGTTATTGTTTGAATGGTTTAAAAGCATTCATCCTTTTTGAATAATTTAAGACCATTTTAGAATTTTTTTAATGTTAAGCCTTCAGTGACTTCAGATACTAAATTCTAAGGTCATTGACATGTAATATTTCCGGCATAAACCAAGGGTGTTACAGAAGTACTCTACGAAAAGTATTTCTTGTATGTAGTAAGTATTATCATGTAATATGGTTGAATATGAATGTTAGAGTACCAAAGAATAATATCACTCTTTATGTACTTTGAGATTTAATATCACACGACTTACTAGTGACAATTACTTGAAATTGGTAACCATAGAATTCTTGTCATAGATTGAGCATTATCCCATCAATCTAATACAAAAATGTCAATAACATAATTTGTTCTATTCTCAACCCCAAATGTTAACGCCTTACTTGAAATTGAAAATCTTACTATTCTTGTCATTGATTTTGAATTTTCATGTCAACCTAAACGGAAAACAATGTCACCATAGACATTCATTGTACCATTTTAACGTCAAGTTGCATACTTAATTGTCGCTCTTTTGGTATGCATTACATACTTTAGTGTTGATTATTGTCCGGTGAAATCACCATTAATGGAGGAAGATGCTTCAATTTCGGAAGAGGACGACAATACCGGACGTGGTCTTGAAGCTACAGGCACCAGAACTAGCACCCTGTAAAATCTCCATTATTGGAGGAAAATGTTTCAAATGTTTGAATATCGATCTAGTAGCTCTTATAAATTTTACTAGCATGACATTTTTATTAGTAATTATGACATTATTATGAGTAAGTATGACATTATTTTTAGTAAGACTGGCATTATTTTTTAATAATTGTAAAAACAAATTCTTACCACTTAGAAGAAAATCCGAGTTTGTAAGTCTAATGGAATTGAAGATAGAAAGACTATTATTTCTTGTTTTTCAAGCAAAAATTTGTGTTAGAAAATCCATATTTTTAGAAATGGTGCTTTATTGTCTTTCAAATAGGAATATGTGTGAAAACTATTGAATGGGTTGAGGAAAAAACAAGAGATCAAAAGTAAGATTTCAACTTATCCTTAAATTAAAAAGATCATTTTTTTTCTAACTGAAAGACATTCTTCTAATTTGTCATGATTTGGAAACACTAATTTGCAAAAGGGTTTTGAGATAGTGCTTGAGAATTGGGAGGAAAAAGAATTGTTTAGTGTACGAAATTTGGAAAGAGAGGGGAAACACTTGTATTTCGGGAGGGAAAACCAACAAAAGTACAATCATTATTCGCTTATGGATATATATTTCATTTTTTCTTTGTGACTTTTCTATCTTTTTCCTAATTAATGATTTAAAAGAAACAGTTTATTATTTTACAAAAAATCCCTAAACAAGTCTTTTTTGCAAGTCAAGAAGCAAGTAGGTAGTTATGCAATCAAATTTATGAAAGAAGGATTTGAAAAAACTACCAGAATTCAGTGGGCCGTTTGCATAAATATCAGATTTTAGAAAGTATTGCAAATATGCCATAAAGCTGCAATACTTTGGAAAACTAAAAAGGTAAAATAAAATCTGAATAAACCTTTATGAAAATAAGTAAAAGTGCTTAAGATGCAGTTAAGTGTAAACGGTTATATGAGTAAGCCTAATTATATACCTGTTCAACCGGTAGCAGTTCTCATCTTCCCCAGTTAATGTTCTCCGCTGAAGAACCTTTTTTCCTTTCATCCCTGAACTCTTGAAGCGTATTCCTCACAGCAAATCCTAAATCCCCAAAGGCGAGAAGCCCTTTGTTAAGCCCTTTTTGAAGCCCTTTGTGAAGCCCTTTCTGAAGCCCTAGATCGACAATGGTGAGGACCAGAGGTTTGCAGTTTGCGAAAGCCAGAGTGAAGAAGCAGAAGCCGAATGGTTCTACAGAGTCGAAGAGAAGGGTTGAGGAGAGCGCGAATGCGAAGGCGGCTCCAGTGGCGAGTGGCCGAAAGAAGAGAGCCTACAGTTTGTCAGAGGAAGAAGAATCACCAAGTCCAGTCATTTCGATTCAGAAGAAGAAACCGAGAATGGCTGAAGAACCAAAAGCCAAGAGGTTGAGGAAGGAGCCATCAAAGTCGGTTGGCGGGGTTAGTGATCTTCTCAAACTCTTAATTTTCTGGAAAAAAAAACAAAATTTTGTCTGAATGTGATGCATGCTAAAATTAGGCTTATGTGAAAATGAGAGCATGATTTGCTCTGTGATAAACAGAGCACGGAGAGACTTGCAAAATTTATAGTAGCCTAAACTATTACATCCATATGGCCTGACAAACGAAATTATATTCTGACGAAACGAATTATCTTACCTGACAAAGTAAGTTTTAAGGTTTATGTGAATATGAATGACATGTATTTGTTCTGTGGTTAGAGTGTTAGACTTATCCTCAACAACTTCCATTTGTTGATACAAAAGTGTAAGTTATACTCTAGGGTAAAGACTTATCTTCAACAACTTCCATTTGTCCTGGCAAACCGCAATGTAGTCTGACAAATTATTTTGTATCCTGAAAACATATATCTTTACCTGACAAAGTAAGATGGTGCCTCTCTTTTATGTGAATATGAAAGTCATTCTTACCTGTCATGTATATGTGAATGTCATTCATTACAGATAAGTTACAAGTGGCATTCTGAGGAGTTGTTTTTTGGTCGGATAAATCAGAACTCAAGGCTTCAATATCTTTCTTGTATCGAGAACACGCTAACTCGAACAGACTGCCAAACAGTTATGCAGGGGCCCTTTGGCCCAATAATCAAAATAATGAAAAACATGAAACTGTCTGCACAACTGATTCACCATGTCTTGTTTAGGCAACTGGACACAAAAAAGCAGTTTGAGACATGGTATGATCTTGGTGGAAAACCATGTAGGTTTTCAATAGAGGAGTTTAGGCTAATAACAAGACTGAATTGTGGGATGCCCGATGAGGATGACAGTATGCAGGATAAGAATGCAGTGTTTGAATTTTTTGGTGTGAGGAGTATTACTATTGCTAACCTTTTAACCAAGTTCTTATCCTATCGGGAGGACAATGTATATAAGCTGAAGATGGCCTTGTTGTTAATTCTTGAGGGTGTTGTACTTGGGGGTTATAAGAAGAGGAAGGTCAGACCCTTACATGTGAAATTGACCGAAGACTTAGATCGTTTCAATAATTTCCCATGGGGTAGGAGTGCATATCTTGACCTCCATCAAAGTCTGGCTTCTGCTTTGGACACAAGAATGGAGTCAGTTCAGGTTGTACTTGCAGTTTCAGACAATGCCAGAGCAGGATACACCATACGGGGTTTTCCGATGGTGTTTTAGGTAATGTGTTAGTAGTTGAGTATGTAAAACTGAGAAAGGTTAATGCCTCTGTTCATAATTGTGGATTAATTCCAATTCTGTTTGTTTCAGATATGGTTGTATGAGGCAGTTCCCCATATTGGCAGAACATTTGCCCAAAAGCTGAATAAAGATGTGCAGCCTCGAGGTGTGAGGTGGCTTAAATCTAGTAGGCCAAGCTTGGATGCGATTTCTGCTGCCCTAGAGGGGAATTTCCATGCTAAACAGATCCTTGTTGAGGAGGACAGAGAGGACTTGGGAGAAATCTGTTATTTCCCGGAGGAGGAAGGACACAAATCCTTGGATGAGATTGTTAAGCACTTGAAGCCCAGAAGGAAAAATGCTGGTAAAAAGGCCAAGGGAGTTGGTAAGGGAGGGCAAGCTCGAAACATTGAGGGTTTCGACCCAAGGCAATTTATGTGTTGTTTGAATGAATTGCATGAAATGATGCATGCTCTAAGGGAGAAATTTATTTAGTTAAACAAGTTCATAAGAGGCAAAGCTCCTAGAACAAGGGCATCTAGGGAGATTAACAGTGATAATGAACCCAACATCACCCAACACCAGCAGAGCATGAGGGAGGCAAAGACGGAGTCTGAAGCAAATGATGAAGAGGAAAAGATGGAGTCTGAAGATGACGAAGACAATGAGTCCAAAGAGGGAGAGTCCGAAGAGACTGAGACTGATGAGGTATGTATGCCCAAAACTTTCAGTTAGTATATGTACAGTTCAGTCCAGATGTACATATTTTAGTCCATTTTTGCACATTTCAGACCCTATATCATCGTTTCAGTAAACAGTTCAGTCCATGTATGTATTCAGTCCATATATGCACAATTCAGTCAATTTGAGCACAATTCCAAAAATATTTGCTTATTTCAGACCTTATATCATCGTTTCAGGAGATAATGGATGGAGAGCAAAATACTGGTGAAATAGTTGTGTATGATGCAGTTAATGTAGGTTGTCAGAAAGAGGCGAGTGAAGATGTCGCAATAGTAGATGAGGAAGAAGAGCAAGGGGATGCAACAGATCCACTGTCAGTTCTTGTCCAAACTTGTACAATACTACATGCAGATGAGAAGTTGGTTAATGAGGCAACACCGCAAGATGTGGAGGGACTCATCAAGGAGTTGGTTAATGACGAGTTGGTTAATGATGGGACTGTGGTGGCAACACAAGTTGAGGTGGCAACAAAAGCAGTGTCTGATGAGGGTGTGCATGACGGAGTTGTGGAGGAGCTAAAGGAAGCTGTTGTGAAGGGAGGAAGCAAGGTTGATGACAGAGGTGTGGATGTTGAGGAGGTAGCAAAGGGAGCTGATGTGGAGGGAAGGACCAAGGTTGATGACCAAGTTGTGGAGGAATCGAAGGGAGATGTGGAGGGACTAAACCCGGTTGATGAAGGAGTTATGGAGGAATCAATGGGAGATGTTGTGGAGGGAGGGACCAAGGTTGATGAGCTAGGTGTTGAGGCGAGGACTGAAATACAAGGTGAGAAGGTATCACAGGCTGATTTTGATGACGTGGTGGGTGATGAAGGGGAGACCAAGGAGTCCAAAGTGTCGAGGAAGGGCAGACCAAGGAAGGGTAGCCAAGTTCCGAACAAGACATATCCAAGTCGCACTCGCGAGCTTGCTGCCAAGGCAAAATCACCCTACCGCAATATGGATGAGCAGAAATTGGCAAAAAAGATTACCAAAAATAGCAAGGTGGAAGGGATGACATAGCTGGTAAAGTGGATGCAGAGTGAGAGGTTAGTGACTTAACCATTATACTCAACTTAATAAGGAATTGATGAATTGAATGTCAAAATCTTATCTGGCCTGACTGTTAGAATTCTGACCTGCAATTGATACTTTGTGGACTGACTAACTTGTATATAGCCTGTATATGTACTAATACATATATTGCCTTGCATAATATTCAAATGAATATGTACCATCATGCAGTATTGAACCCCGAACTGGACCGGGTGGGCAATCATTGGACAATGAGTTCTTTGAGAGATTGTTTGCCCCAAAGATCTGGTTGCGCGGTGAGGTAATATTCCAATGCATTCTTACAAAATAGTATGCATGTGTAAAATAGTTTGCAGTGGATACATTAACATTGTTGCACCATTACAGCATCTGGCGCAAATGATGGTCCTCTATCGTCAAAGGATTTTAGAGGATCCACAGCGGTTTTCGAAGGTGGTTGTGCTTGACCCATTTTGGCAAAACTATGTCAAAGGTGAATTCGATCGCTTCTAGAATAATACCCCACTTGTTGGTAAGGATGAACTAATACTGTACATGATGGGTTCATGTCCGCAAGATTATGGCAAGAGATGGGATGATGCGGAACGCATATATGCGTGCTTCAACATCCCAGAGTACCACTGGTTTGCCTTAGAAATTGATCTATGCGACTGGTGTGTGACGGTTTATGACTGCAATGTGGACCAACACTCAGACAAGGATATTTTCGATATGATCCGCTCCATCGTTGAGACTGTTCCAAGATATGTCAAGATGTACGAGCCACTGGCAAAGAGATGTGAACCGTTCTTGGACAATCCAATGTCGGTGTCCCGTCGTGATAACCTTAAGTAGAACAAGTGCGGGTAAGTATACATGTATTTATGCAATGATAAATCCTTATCAAACTGTAATTGATACACATTCTAACGTGTTTTGTACATCTTGCAGAGGAGATTGTGGGCTCTACACCTTGAATTACATTGAGTTATTGATTCTCGGCATGTCAAACTTGGATCTTGCGTCAGACAAATTCATAGATGCACATAGAAGTCAAATGGCTCATAGTATTTTTAGATGTTGTTGGGTGATAGGCGTTGTCGTCGTGACACCTAAACAAATAAAATAATCCTAACAAACCTAAACAAGTAGTAGAGGCAAGCAAGGGTCGAATCCACAGGGAGGAAGTGATCTATCTATGTGTTCGTAAGCATGCAAAGTAACAAAGGGGTTTTTTAGTTATCAAGCAGAGTAACAAAGATGCAAGCTTTTAGAAGAAAGAATAAGAATGATGGGGAAAGTAGTTCTACTAGAACGAGATCCACAATACAGAGATAAGTCGATCATTGAAATCTTATAAATCCAAGTTCTTTAACTATTCTTATGGTTGTTCCCACCCTGATCTTAAGTACTACCGATTCTCACAGTTGTCGATAGACTTATTACTATGCCAATGATAAAGTACCACTGATTCTCACAGTTGTCAGTGTACTTTAGCACCAACACAGCAATAGCAATGCACACAAGGATATATGATACATGCAAGTAGAAAGACGTACAAGTACTCACCCCCCTACTTAACATGCAATGATTCTCACTCACAATTGTACGCTCGGAACCCCTATACGCACAATTGTGTTTGCCACTAGATATGCACTCGGAACCCCTATATGCAATCCTAGCAATTGATAAAAAGTATTCAACCTAGTTGGCCATACTATGAAGAATAACGATAAATCAATAATCAATATAACCAAGAGAATCAATCCAACATACATAAGAATAAGAACAAGGAATAGAAATCTCACAACATAATCAACTGTATTACTTCAAACGTCTAGTAGAACAAGGTGTTTAGTTCTCCATGGGTAGAAAACCCCGGAGGCAAAACTACGAACAAAACTGAATTCTAACGTAATTCTGAATTCTAGGTTAACAAAGAGTATTTAACCTAATTCTAAAAGTAATAAAAATAATAAAAGGAAATAACAATAAAGATAATAACCAAATATAATCAAACCAAATCCCGGGAAATTAATCCCGTATCCTCGCTTCTCCAGCTCATCCTCGCGGTCGCAAACAACTCGGCAGCAATCTCGTGCATCCATCTCGACCAGCAGAAAAATCGGCCCAACTCTCCACTTGCATCAGCTCGGTGGCCCAACATCACGACGTCACGCGCGCGTCTTCTTCCAATTCAATCCGCGCTTCAGCATTTCTTTGCTGCTTCAATTTCACGCGCGCGGCAATTAATTCTTTCTCCTTCGTGGGCCTAATATCTCCATTTGGGCCTAATTCATCTCCATGGCCCAACTTCTTCTATTTCCAGCACTCACGCGGCGTGTTTAATTAATTCGCCCAGCCAATGGCCGCGGGGTGCCATCTTCCACCGCGGGGCGGTGATTTCCACCGCGGGGCGGCATCCTTTTCTGAGATCTATCGCCGGGTCGCGGTGGCTCTGGCGCGGGGCGCCATTCTTCTCTCTTCAGCTCCTCTTCTTCTTCTCTTCTGCTCTTCTCTACTACCAAGTGTTGGTAGTCTTCTCCAATAAACTCCAGCAGATCCTCATCATCTCCATTTGAGCTGTAAAACCTTGTATTTCTTCACTTCTCTCCACAACTTCCGGATTACAGACTTAGCCTAAAAACCACTCATAAACTCTTCCAAATCATGCTAATAATTGCTAGTAAAGGTGTATGAAATAACACCTATCAAATTCCCCCATGCTTAAACCTTGCTCGTCCTCGAGTAAGCTAAAGAAAAACCTACTCTCTCAATCAAATCTCAAGGTCTCAGGAAGCACAAGAAAAATTGACACCAACAACTACAACAACTCAACAATCAGCTCCAGAGTATCAAAGCTACAAGGAAAGCGGAGTACTTCCCCCAAGCTTATCCTAAACACCATAGAGTGAAACAAATTCCAATCCTATCTCCCATCTATCTTCTTATCTCTCCAGAGTGACCTACCCAAATCCTCCTTATAACTCCTCTTCTTATGACGCCTCGCCAAGAATAATGAGAAATCCTAAAATCACTCTTCTTTTTTTTCGCTCATTTTGCCAAGACGCCCTTTCGGGTTTTCACCAAGCCACTCATTTCATTTTCCAATAGATGTGCTCACATAAGCTCACGTCACTCTTGACTAATTATTACCCCAGCCTAATGTTGGTCCAAGCCATCTGCTTATTACCTAGGCCGCCCTTTCGGGTTTTTGACCTATCCCAGGATTTTTATGTATGGCTTTTTTCAATTTTTGGCTTTTTTTTTCATTTTTTAATTTTTCTCCTCAATAACGTAGCAAGTATAGAACTCTCTCCCATGCTTAAACATTGCATTGTCCTCAATGTAATGAAAGACAAAAGAATAGAAGCAGAGGGAAAAGCAAAAAATAACTCACAAACATTGCCAAGCTGCTTGGACACTGTAGGTGTCGCTGGCGGTAATCTCAATAATTGCCCAGGTCTCTGGTGTTGGGCGGGTGTTTTCATCAATTCCATCGTCTTCTCCTACCGTGCAACCATAGAAAACCACTTTGGTGAATAGTGGTATAGTATAGAAGTCGGGGTCACACGGCCTTCTAGGAACACATGGTGGAGCCCAGATATGATCATGGTGGGGGCTCTAGTGTTCCTCCTCCTCAGCTGTCGAATGTAAGGCCATCATCGTTGCGAAATAATGTGTAGGGCTAAGGTTTCCTCCTTGACAACATGATGCGCACCATCTCCATGGGAATTCCGGACAGCTGGCCTCGGTAGAACTTTTTTTTTGCGATTTTTTTTTTTTGCCCCCCCGTTTAAGGTTTTTTCGGGGGGTGACTTAGTGTAGGGAAGGAAGAGACTTACATTGGTGGTAAACACCTTCTTCAATAGGCATGGGTCTCTTTCCTGCAGGTTAGTCGGAAACAAAAACCAAAACAAAAACAAAGCAAAAACAAGCAAAACTAATGCAAGAAATAAAGAAAGAAAAACAAAGAAAGTAAAACATACCTCGGGTTGCCTCCCGGACAGCGCCTTACTTATTGTCATGGCTTGACATACTACTCCGGCCTCCTCAACTCGGGTTGGTCCTAGCTTTTGAGCACCTGAGATCTATATCAGGGGGATGCCTCTTTGTATACTCCCTGTTGAGCCTCTCCCCCATGCTTGTGCACTTCTTTGTGGGTGGACCATTGTGCATACCCATGAACGCACTTGCCATTTTCAGAAATGGCCTACCCAGCATCTCAGGAGCTGCATGTATGTCCTGCCCTGAATCCAGCATAGAAAAATTCACCATTTGAATCAAAGCCTCCTTCTTGTGCTTCCCCCTCGGCTTCTTCTTGATCAAGCCCAACACCTTTAACATTTCCTTGCTGCGAGGGGTGCTGCCAGCCAGTGTGACCACAGGGATTGTTGCCTTGCAGCTACTGAAGGTTTCAAATGCGCCTTTGTCGCTCTCCACCTTTTGGGTGTCCTTCAGAGCCTCAGGGAGTGGTATAGCGGGCTGCAGTGAGATAAGAGGGAAGGAGTTGAGATGCATAAACTCATCATAGGCAGCCTCCAGAGGATCGGGGGCGGCCGGAGTATATTCACGGTCACAACACTCTTCCCCATCGTCGCTCTAATCCTCCTCATATCTCAAAAAGTACTCTTCTTCAGTCAGCACCTCTTGACGATGAAAATGATCAACCCAAACCTCATCAGCAGAGCTAGGATTTTGGACGCTGGGTTGCTCTGGTCTCACCGCGGGGCGGTGGTCATTGCCGCGGGGCTGTGAGGTCGCGGTGGAGTTACTGAAGCTTGCCGCCGGGTCGCGGTCAGTCTCGCCGCGGGGCGGTGAGATAACTGGGACTTCACGCCGTGTCGCGGTGAGAGGTGACGCGGGGCGGTGGGCGATGTTCTCCATCTCATATTCGTCCTCCTCTTCAGCACTAGGAGGAACGTTTTCCCTCGGATTTACTACCGTTTGAGATGGTAGATTCCCCGACCTCCTTGCTTTGAGCTGTATAATTGACTCCGCCAGCTGGTTCACCTGACCTACTATATCCTTGATGCTTGACTCGGTATTCTGCACATGAGTGGTGAAATGTTGAGTCAAGGTCCTGAGCATCTCTTCAGTTGACAGGGAGTTACTAGCATGGGGAGCTACTGGTAGCTCAACAAGGTGGGGTTGAGGTGCTTGTTGTCTACCCGTCTTCGCAATAATGCCTTTCAATGAAGCAATTTCTTGCAATAGATGTGCATCATTGGAGTTGACAACATTAACTCCTCTGGTCCTTGGGGCTTCATCAAAATCTCTTGTGCTCTCAGCCATATCATGAAGTCTAGTCATGGCTGCATCAGGGGTCATATTCAAGATACTACCACCACACGTAGCATCTATGATTCTTCTTTCATCATCCAGCAGTCCATTGTAGACATAGAGTACTAGATCTTTCTTGTCAAAACCATGGAACGGGCAGCTAGAGCACAGTCGTGTGAACCGCTCATAATATTCATAAAGGATCTCCTCCTCTCTTTGTTCAATACTGGAAATTTCCCTTTTCAAAGCGTTCACCATCTTGGCTGGGAAATATTGTGTGAGGAAAGCCTTAAGTAGCTCAGCCCATGAATTTATGCTTCCGCCAGGCAGATGATAGTACCAGTCCTCAGCATCGTCCTTAAGAGTGAACCCGAAGGCTCTCATTTTAATTTGATCCTCAGTGACGTCGGCTGGTTTGATGCTCATAATGACGTTGTGGAATTTTCTCAAGTGTAGGATGGGGTCTTCTCCACTCCGTCCATAATATCTCGGGAGTAACCGTATCACTCCTGATCTGAGCTCAAATGTCACACCATCAGCAAGGGGTGGAATAATTACAGCCAAGGGCTGTTGTATCAGATCTGGCACAGTCAATTGTCGGAGTGTCTGAGCCATTCATACCTGTCTCTGTATCAACTTCAACAAGTAGCAAATCAGTAGCAAAGGTGCGGACCGTAAGATAGGTCCACACCAAAGTAACACACACACAAACACACAGAAAAATCAAAACTTGCCTCCCCGGCAACGGCGCCAATTTGATAGGCGTTATCGTCGTGACACCTAAACAAATAAAATAATCCTAACAAACCTACACAAGTAGTAGAGGCAAGCAAGGGTCGAATCCACATGGAGGAAGTGATCTATCTATGTGTTCGTAAGCGTGCAAAGTAACAAATGGGGTTTTTAGTTATCAAGCAGAGTAACAAAGATGCAAGCTTTTAGAAGAAAGAATAAGAATGATGGGGAAAGTAGTTCTACTAGAACGAGATCCACAATACAGAGATAAGTCGATCATTGAAATCTTATAAATCCAAGTTCTTTAACTATTCTTATGGTTGTTCCCACCCTGATCTTAAGTACTACCGATTCTCACAGTTGTCGATAGACTTATTACTATGCCAATGATAAAGTACCACTGATTCTCACAGTTGTCAGCGTACTTTAGCACCAACACAGCAATAGCAATACACACAAGGATATAGGATACATGCAAGTAGAAAGACGTATAAGTACTCACTCCCCTACTTAACATGCAATGATTCTCACTCACAATTGTACGCTCGGAACCCCTATACGCACAATTGTGTTTGCCACTAGATATGCACTCGGAACCCCTATATGCAATCCTAGCAATTGATAAAAAGTATTCAACCTAGTTGGCCAGACTATGAAGAATAACGATAAATCAATAATCAATATAACCAAGAGAATCAATCCAACATACATAAGAATAAGAACAAGGAATAGAAATCTCACAACATAATCAACTGTATTGCTTCAAACGTCTAGTAGAACAAGGTGTTTAGTTCTCCATGGGTAGAAAACCCCGGAGGGAAAACTACGAACAAAACTGAATTCTAACGTAATTATGAATTCTAGGTTAACAAAGAGTATTTAACCTAATTCTAAAAGTAATAAAAATAATAAAAGGAAATAACAATAAAGATAATAACCAAATATAATCAAACCAAATCCTGGGAAATTAATCTCGTATCCTCGCTTCTCCAGCTCATCCTCGCGGTCGCAAACAACTCGGCAGCAATCTCGTGCATCCATCTCGACCAGCAGAAATATCGGCCCAACTCTCCACTTGCATCAGCTCGGTGGCCCAACATCACGACGTCACGCGCGCGTCTTCTTCCAATTCAATCCGCGCTTCAGCATTTCTTCGCTGCTTCAATTTCACGCGCGCGGCAATTAATTCTTTCTCCTTCGTGGGCCTAATATCTCCATTTGGGCCTAATTCATCTCCACGGCCCAACTTCTTCTATTTCCATCACTCACGCGGCGTGTTTAATTAATTCGCCCAGCCAATGGCCGCGGGGCGCCATCTTCCACCGCGGGGCGGCATCCTTCTCTGAGATCTATCGCCGGGTCGCGGTGGCTCTGGCGCGGGGCGCCATTCTTCTCTCTTCAGCTCCTCTTCTTCTTCTCTTCTTCTCTTCTCTACTACCAAGTGTTGGTAGTCTTCTCCAATAAACTCCAGCAGATCCTCATCATCTCCATCTGAGCTGTAAAACCTTGTATTTCTTCACTTCTCTCCATAACTTCCGGATTACAGACTTAGCCTAAAAACCACTCATAAACTCTTCCAAATCATGCTAATAATTGCTAGTAAAGGTGTATGAAATAACACCTATCATTGGGATGGTCTTTAAAGACTTTTGATGTAATGTGGTAATTGTATTGTGTTGTTGGGAAACATTCGGCTAGGAACATGCTTGTGATGGTGTTTATGTCAGACAAGATACTGTTTTCAGCATGTTTACATGCTTGTGATGGTGTTTATGTCAGACAAGATATTGGTTTTACAAGCAGGCACCCCGGTTTGTCAGGTGAATTTCATTTAAAATGGTGGGGTTAGTTTTCGAATAAAACCAAAGCTTTGAAAAAATGTGACTTAAGTCAGGCCAGATTACGGATTTACAGTAAATATTCACATTTGTCAGGTTGTTTTGATATATCTTTTTCAAATTGATCCTTTCCAATGAGTCATGTCATCGTACAAACATCACAATTGAAACCTAATATTTCCTAAATTGTCAAAGGCGCTAGAAAAAAAATCCCACATTGAAACCTAATATTTCCTAAATTTAAAGGGTTTTTAAATTGAAAAATAGCCTTTAAAAAGGGGGGGGGGGGTAAAGTACATATTAACCTAAATTTGTGCTACATTTTAACGGTTATGAAACCGAGAAAAAATGGTACAAAAACGGTTAAAAACGGTTTAAAAACCGTTTAAATTGGCGGGTTTAGTTCTGGAATAAACCAAAGGTTTTTCTAATTGTTACATACGTCAGGCCATATTACGGCTTTACAGTAAATATTCACATTTGTCAGGTTATTTTGATATATCTTTTTCAAATTCATCTTTTCCAATGAGTCCTGTTATCGTACAAACATCACAATTGTCTTTGAAAAAACTCCCACATTGACACCTAATATTTTCTACATTTAAAGGGTTTTTTAATCGAAAAATAGCCTTTAGACCAACGTAGTTATCTAATAGTTACTTACGTAAGTCCACAATAAAGGTTTACAGTACATATTTAGCTTTGTCAGGTTATTTTGTAGAATTTTTATTCAAAGTCATCCAATGACTTATGGCGGATCTGGAAGAAACATCACAATGGTAAATAACCGTAGGAAAATAAAACGTTTGTAAAAGGTTTTGAAACCGAAGCTTTGGCAATAAGCTAGTTAAAAGATGGGGTTAACAAGTTTTCGAATCAAACCAAAGCTTTGGCAATAAGCTTTGTCAGGTGACCTTACTTCCTTACAGTAAGTGATGTACTTTGTCAGGTCATGATTAATAAATCCTATTCAAAGTCATCATTTCCAATGCATATCCGATTTGACCCCTCTTAAATTTCAATTAAATATCCTGTATTCCCTCAACTACCCGTCATTAACTCCATTATCCACTCATCCTTGTGTATAAATAGCCTTCTTGCCTTGTCCCAACCCCTCACATTTCCTCTCTGAAACTCCTCGCACTCCTCTCTCATTTACTCTCTGAAACTCCTCGCACTCCTCTCTCATTTCCAAAAAACTCTATTGCAACATGGCCGACTCGCGCAAGAAAGTTTTCCTGCAAGTCTACTGGGATGGCCAACTATCGCCATCCAGCGGGGTGATGGCCCTCCTGACTACCCACGAGTACACTGGCGGGAGCACCAAATTCCTGAAACTGCCAGCGAACAAGATGAACATCTGGTACGTGCATGGTATGATAAGCCTGCTCTCTCTCGGTTCAAAATCCTTATTTTTTGAACAGGTCCCATCATCTGGCCAGCGGTTTCTTCAACAGCTGCAGACACAAGCCGACTATGCAGACCTTGCCCGCCTCGGCGAGAGGGTCGCCGGAGTGAAGGTGTATGTGGTGTGGGATGATCCAGAGCTTTATCTGCCCCAGTGATGATGGCCGTGGGGATGTTTTTTTAATGATGTTGCTTTGTTTTTTATGCTGTTTGAAGATGGTTGTTTACTTATGTAATGCTAGCGACTGATAATAATATAGATCCTTTGCCCTTATTCTCGCATTAACTACTTTTGACTATTTTCATTTCAGGACAAAACTTATCATGTTCATACTAAATGTACTAATGTTCAGGGCAAAAAGATTAATATTTCAGAGCAATAACATCGAATATGTGTACATGAATCTTCAGGACAACTGAAACATATTCAGGAGAATTCGCGTCATATGTCAGAGTACTAACAACATGTGGTAATTGTATTTGAAATTGTGTTGACAATTTCAATGATGTTTTCAAGCAAATTGGTGCTTAAGTCAGGAAATATTCATGTTTTACCTGCAGAAAACCCTCGTTTTATAAACAAGGAACCATAATACATTGTCTTGCTAAACATACGGTTATGAGTAGTTATCATAATTTAACCAACAAGGTTACAAATTGGACAACGAAGACAACAAGTAACACCACAAGTACCACCACACCAAGTACAACTTTCAAAACGAAATTTTCTGTTTTGATATTCATAATGTCATTCATTGAAATCGATTGATGCGGGTAAATATTTGGCCGAGAGGTTGTCCCGTGATCTTCAACAACTCTTACGCTTTCAATGGACTCATTGGCTCTAAAATTATAAGTTTGACCATCCACCCATTTGAAGTATTTGCAATCGTGCCCTGCCTAAGGTTTAATACAAAATTAAACCAATCAACTAATTTAATTCTAAATGAAATCCCAATTGAAAAGCATATTTCGCACGAAATTTCACATTCAACAATACCTTCCATAATGGACAGCCATAGAACTGTTTTCCCGAATTTTGAGTGTGTTTGCAAGTTTGTATTGTTGCAGGGAGGCCATGGAAACATTTTTGAGTTGATGATTCACCAGCTTCCGGCCCTCTCCTCCACGAATTTGAATTGGCAGATGATCTTCCTTGTGTCCAGCCGTTTGTCATCGTAAAATTTCGGCCAAATTTTCGAAGACGGTGTTCCTCTTTCTACTCTGCGCTGTTCTTTGTTTTTTCTTCGGTGCAAATTTTTGAATTTGGAGATGCAATTGTTCTTCCTTGTGTCCAGCTTCGTGCCCTCTCCAGAAGATGATCTTCCTTGTGTCCGTACTAGTTTTTTGGTGTTTGTATTAAAGAAAGAGAACTGCACTTGCAGGATTTCAGTCAAAATCTTTTTCTACTCTGCTGATGTGATGTCTGTGAAGGTCAATATCTTTTTCTTATAGAAGGATTTCAGTCAAAAAATTTCAAATTGTTGCAACCGTATACAAATCTTGACCTGACGTCATCCAAATCCTTCTTCCAATTAAGTCTTCTAGGGTAAGTTTTCAGGTTATCACTTAATTATGTATTTCCAATGAGTTTTTTTTAAAAGGTAAAATAATATAATGAGATTAGTTTTTGTTATTTAAACAAATTAACGGGGCCAATTTTATTTAATATATTTGATTATCAATAAAAATAATCAAAAATTTTCAATGAAAATAATTAGTATTATTGAATAAAATAATTAATAGTATTCAATTATATAATGAGATTAGCTTTTCCCAGGCTCTGTAGCAAGGTTCTTAAAAAAACTTCGATGCTCTCACTTGCTTCTCTACATACTCAAAATTTGGCCTGACAACGTAGTTATAAGCCTTGCAAACAACCATATGTCGACTGACGATTAATGCTTGTTCTGTTTCTGAGATATGTAGTTTTTTAGGGCTTATTGTTTGTCTGACTCGCGCGTCAGGTCATATTGAAGTCGGATAAATAACAACATAGATAGTTTTTACCTTTTCGGGTTTCTCAGGAATTATAAACATTTTTACAGTACGTATTCAGGTTTGTTAGGTAACATTGAAATAAGTGAGTTCGTTTCAAATTTGTATCCGATTTGACCGCTCTTAATTTTCCCTAAAACACCCATACTTGCCCAAATCTTTTCTACCAAGTCTCTTCAAATACTCACCGGTCCATTACCAAAGTTCTCTACCAAGAATCTCAAAACACTCCCACACTGTCTACCAAGGTGCTTCAAAAACTCCCACGTTCTTTTGTTAACTCAAATACTCCCACTTTCCCAAATACTCCCACTCCCACGTTCTTCAAATACTCCCACTCTATACTCTAAATTCATGGTGGGAGAACATCACTTTGTCACTGGGACATACTTTGAAGTAAATGAACTGCTTCAATCTGCCCGGGAAGTGAAGGATCATGTTGGAGGCCGGAAGATGACCGAGGCCGATTTTCAGGAGTACAATCGCAACATTGTGGCCATAGATTTGGAGTTGGTAAGTTTAGTTAAGGATTTGCGCCGCCTGAGGCAGGAGCTTGCTGCTGTGAGTCCGGAAGGGGCTCAGACCGAAGAAGAAAAGGCCCGGATCAAGCTCAAGCTTAGACTAGTAAGGCTTTTCTTGTATATTTTCTTCCTATGTGCAAGGGACGTGCCTAAGATGCTTAATTTTTGTTTTTGCAGATTGAATGGGACACCACCTTCACTGAGCTCAACATAAAAAGGGTGTTGGACCATGCTCAGTCGCTGGAGGGAAAGATGAAGTCCCCATATCTATCTTGATGGGATAATGTTTTCATAACAGGGTAGTTTCTGAGTATGTGTGGATAAGTGTTTTTAATGTATGAACTTTGCAATGCTAGTTTTTTTGTTATTTTGTGTGTGGGAATGCCATGCCAAGGGCACGTTTTTTGTAAAGTTGAACAACGTAATATAATGATTGTGTTTATAAGGTTTATACCATGTTGGAGTTTTACAGGACGTATTGTGAATTTACAGGTCGTGTTTATGTATTAGGTTTGTCAGTACAACTTCGCACCTGATTCTAGGGTTCTTATGAATAATTTATAGACTTCGCAACTGAAATGGTTTCGCAGATGTTTGTCAGACCATGTTAGAGTTTTACAGGACGTATTGTGGCTTTACAGGTCATTTTATGTATTAGGTTTTCCTTTGTCAGACCATGTTAGCATTTTACAGGACGTATTGTGGCTTTACATGTCATTTTTATGTACTAGGTTTTCCTCGAGTAAATGAGTATGTCAGGACATATACGTTGTTTTACAGGGTGTTATAGAGTCTTATGGTTTCTCCTTGTGAGGAGTTTAACACTGACTGATGCTGAGAAGTAATCAACTCTTAAGCAAAGATGATGACAGGACAAAATGCAACGTTTGCAGAGAACCTGAGAACTTTGTCAGTACAACTTCGCACCTGATTCTAGGGTTGCTGAAGGTTCAAGATGACAAGTAAATCTTAAGCAAAAGCTTTAATTTATCTAGTTTGTATATCATCCAAAAGGGAGCCCCCACAAAAAAGAGGTGTGGTTTACGACTATATAGACTTAAACCATACATCTTTTCACTGAAACACCCAACAACAACATTTACTAGCATAAACACCCAAAAACACCAACATGGTGACAATTCTAAACATACCTAAACTAACCCATTCTCTTCCTATAATCCTTCGTCAGTCCTTCTCCTGCTACAATACTGCTTGTTGTGGCCTTGGTTGCCGCAATACGAACACCGCCTCTTCCTAGTATAGTTCCCCTCCCACGTCGCCCTGTATCGGTTAATTCGTGGCCTTCCAGGAGGACGTTTTACATTTGGTGGACAGCATGGAATGGATGACACGGCTTCAGGAATTGACCATCGGCCTGTGGGAGGAACAAGATGCACAGTTTCCTTGTACACTTCTCTCACGCACTCGTTCTTGAACATGGGATGGACGAGATCAGTGAGTCGCACTCCCCTATCACTTACAACCGCTATGGCATGAGCACAAGGAACTTTATCAATCTGGAACATGTTACAATCACATGTACGAGCATTAAGGTTCACCGAGTATCTACAAGTTCCTACCATGACCTCCGCTTCAAACTGGCTTAGTCTTCGAACACTCATCTTTGCTGCCCTTCTGTAGTTCACCTCTACCAGCGTGTACACAGAGGGTGACAAGTATTGGTACCAGTTTGAGGCCGCTTCCCTTCTTTGACAAAACCATTTAGAAATGGTCTCAACAATCGCATCAAACAGAGCAAGAATAGGCCAGACGCTGTGTTTTCCACAAGCCATTAAGACACTCGGCGTTGTTGCTTGTCATGATGTTAAACTTGTTCCCATGAAAATGCGCTCTCGCCCAGTTTTCAACTTCTACTTCTTTTAGATATTGACCAATCTTTGGAGATGCAGCTTGATCGGTGCTATTTTGTAGTGCATTTCTAGGGGTTGTTACCAGATTTGAGGTGTCATTTGGTTGGATTTAGAGAACAATTGGAGATTATGGAGTTAGAGCAGAGAAGTGTGGTTTTGGTGGTCTGGAGGAGCTAATTGGAGACATCCAGAGAAAGATGATTTGACCATCTGAGGAGATGACTAATTTCCGAAGAAATTGACACACAAGGGAAGCGGGCCATTAATTAATTAAACAAACTAGCCCGTGAAGAACTTCTAGCGCGTGAATAGGAGAGGGCCGCGTGCTGCTTTTAATGATGGGCCAATTTGGAGGAAGGAAGCATGAAAAGCCCAAGTGAAGTTCGGCCCGTGAATTGAAGCGGAAAGAGAGCTGGAATAAAATATGGGCATGGCATCACCATGACGTCAGCGCAAGGATGAATTGCTGGAATGTGCTGCCTTTGAGTTGGGCCGAGATGCATGTGCTGGAGTGGGCCGCTGCTGATGGAGTTGGGCCGTGCTGATTCCACCGAGAAGAAGTCTTGGAGGTGGGCTTTGCTGTTGCTGGGCCGAGGTGTCACGCTGAAATAATTTGGATGGAGAATACGGGATTAATATCCCGTGATTTATTATTTATTTTTTTATTTTTATTATTGTTAATTTATTGTTTTACACACTTTTAGAATTAGGTTAAAATAACTTTTAGTTAACCTAGTTGCTACCAGAAAAATAGTTAGACCTAGTTTCATTCATCGTTGTTTTTCCCTTTTGCTCAGGCAGACAATTGAAGCCTTTGGATTGATTGGATTGTGAGGTTATTCCTTTACTCTTTCTATGATTGTATTAATTTTCTCTCGTGCTTAATCTCATTGATCATATATCGATTCCCCTTGATTTGTTGATTAGGAAATCAATTAGATTGTTAATAGTAGTTCCCTCTAGTCTGACAACCTAGAGAAATTAGTATTATGCTATTGGTTCTCCTTTTCCATACAACCTGTTGAGATTGTTATTGACCATACTACTAAGGATTGGAGGATACTGGTTGAGAATCTAAATCCCTTAGTTTGTGTAGAGAATTAATTACATGCAATTGTATGACTGGTTGCTACACTTGCATGTACTTATCTATTCCTGAACTTCCTACTGCTATTGAATTAGATCTTGAAGGTTAGTAGGGATTTGTTTAATAGTTAGGGTTATCAGGACTGGTTGGACTGGTAACTAATTCAGAACAGGGATTAGGACTTTCATGAGTATTGAGGACTATGAATAATCAATGATCGATCTATCAATCTGAAGTGTGGATATTTGTTTGGCTGAGTTATTTTCCCTATTTGATTTCAAGTCTTTGTTTTTATTTATTTATTTTATTTATTTTGTTTTTAATCATAAACCCCCCTTGGTTACTTGTTGGTATACAATTACATCGTTGGGATAGTATTTGATTCTCTGTGGGATTCGACCCTTACTTACCAGACTACATTAGTTAGGTTTGTTTAGGATTATTTTGTATAGGTGTCACGACAACGCCTATCACAGCTGTTATTTGAGCAAACTGATGATTGAACTCAGCTACTGTGTAAGCATGAGCAACTTTTTTGAATATGCCGAAGAGGTCTTGCCTACCAAACTTCCTCTTGAAGTTTTGGTATATGTGATATATGCAATATCCATGCTTGGCAAAACGATAGCTATTTCTCAGACCCTTCCCAATGCTAAGATGATGATCAGACACGAAATACAACTTGGGATGATCAGGAACAACAAGCCTCAATTCACTGAAGAAAAATGACCATGCATCATCGTTCTCACTATTAACAACGGCAACAGCAAGTGGATATATTTGGTCGTTTCCATCTTGTGCCGTTGCCAAAAGAAGTATCCCCTTGAACTTGGCTGTGAGGTGAGTGCCATCAACTGATATTACCTACACACGCAGAACTATTTTCTCAGATGTTGCCCTGACAAGATATGTATAAGCTTTGAAACTACGTTATATAGCCTGACAAATGATGCATGTTCTGTTTGTCACATATGCAGTCATATAGTAGATTTACCTGACAAAATGACTATATTTCCTGACGTAACAACATCACGACTGAATACTTACCTTTTTCAGATGTGGCCCTGCCCTTATCCATGGACCTAAAGTCCAGAAGACGTACTTGAAGCGTTGATCAGCATCTCTGACTATTCTCATGTATGTTCCCGGATTACATTTCTGTAACATGTGCATGTAAGAGTACATTGCCTTGTAGCTATCCACAGCTGTACCATATGCCATGTCCTGGGCGAAGACCCGCGCTCGATTGGCTTTGTAGTAGCTTGTCCTTATTCCATGCTGTAACATGAAATCCTGAATTTCTGAAGCAAGTAGGCCTTTACGGCCGTTTAAAAACCTGAGATGTAACGAAGTGAATCTATAGATGCATTCATATTGGCCTTTGATCACAAAAACTGTTCAAATGCAAGAAAAAACATACTTGTGAAGTACTTTATCGGCAATCAGCCGAGAAGTTGCTCCTTTGTGATGATTGTGGTTTACTCTCATGCCACAGGTATGATCCGCAACATATTGTCGCACCATAAACAACGGCATTTTTCGATACAATGAGCCACAACACAAAAAGGTGCATTTGTCGTCAACGCACTCAACATCATAATTGGACTTATCGGACCTCTTCACACGCATCTCATAGAAGTTTTCCATTGCCAGGGAGAAGAGTGCAGCTTTGAACTCTTCCTTAGAATTGAAGAGCTCAGCAACCTTCATTGTTGGATATGAGGACTTGTTTTCACTTGTTTCCTCATCTTCAACTAACATTTCCATCTCCGCTGGATAGTACCTCTTTTCAATCTCTCTAAGCATGTCTTTATCAACATCAATCTCTTCTTCTTTATCCGCCTCTATTTGCTCCTCGTTCTGTGTTCCCTCAATGCCATTTATTTCTTCCCACACATCATCTAGACCAACAGTATTCACATCATCACCTAAAGCATACCCTAACCCTTCCACACCATCAACACGATCATCATCACCTGATTAATAATAGCCCTCATAGTCAAAGCCATCTTTTATTTCATCCTCCAAAGAATCTCCACTGTTGGCATAATCAGTCATTTTCTCCTTCCCTTTGTTTCTTGATGTAGCAGCTTCAATGTCCTCATCATCGCTACTCAATGATATAATGTCTTCCACTATCAGGGGACAATTTATCTTGTCTTTCCCCCTCACTTCATCCCTTTTTAATATCCTTAACTATGTTTCGTTGTCAGCTTCAATAATTTCATCAATCGACCTGACATCTGTGTGAGGTGCTCTGTCTTGTTTAAAAATTGACCTGAAAAAGTCTTTATTATCTTGGCTCTGGCTCTGAGTTGGTGGTGGAGCTGTTGAAGGAAGAGTACGATGTTCAGCCCTTTCACTTCGAATCTCTTCCTTCTTTAAAAGGTTGGTGTACAACTCAATATTCCACTCTGATGAATTTTCTCCACATTTGTTCAAGAACTTGAACGCACCAAGATCGTCGTCATCATTTATAAAGATGGGTGGAAGTTCTGGTTTATTTTCATAAGCGTATTGCACAAACAATTTTTCTTCATCAAATGGATTCTTCTCAGTCCATTTGTTGCGCAGTGTAGCCAATTTCATGTCAGGGGAAAGCAACATGGCTTTCACTGTTCTATCACCCTCATACAACCACCTTTTTCCCTTGTTGTTTCCATTCTTCACCACTGATGAACGTCACATACACTAGTTTCGTACCTACAAATAAAGAAGGTTTTTGAACTTCACGTATACAGAGGGGGGAAATCGATTGTTTTTCAGGAGAGTTTACTTACCCATTCAAGCTGTATTTGCATGCGTCAGGTGTTAAATATCAGGTGGGAAATATCTCACGTGTAATAAGTGGTCAGGCTGCTTTGAAGTTCTCTCGGAATATTCAGGGATATTTTCAGGGGAGCTTAGCTAGAGGGATTAAAGGTTGAAGGAGGCCAGATTTTTGGAGGGAAACTTGCCCGCAAGTTTTAATGTGTGGAAATTTAGTCACAGTTCAAGCACCTTGGTTGATGTGATGCCTCTGTCACCGGCGGCTTCAATCTCATTAAGGAGAGATTAACCCTTATTTTATATTTTTTGGAGATAATATTAGCCAACTTTTATCCATTTTCTATTTAAAAGAAAAGATAAATTCCACACTCAACAATAGCAATAATACCAGAAACCGTACAAAATTCTGATACTTTTGCAATACTTTTGAAAATCTTGGATTTCTGCAAGTTGCTTTAGCAAATCTGGTATATTTGCTAATGCGCCTTTATGAAATGGGATACCTATGCAAATCAGTGAAACTAAAACTTAGCTAAGACTATTTGTCGTTTTGACATTGCACTACGTCATATATTGTCACATGTCTACTCTATATCGTGCTACATCACTAAATTATTTTTCTATTATTATTATTATTATTATTATTATTATTATTATATAAAAGATTTTAGATATGATCCTAATTTCCTTTTTAACATATAGATTATTATCCTGTTTTTCATATTAGATATAATATATTAGGTATTTTTTAAATAAAATTCTTTTAATTTTTTTCATTTAATTAGTCACATTTTATTCAAATTTTCTCTTAATTCATTTATTTTGAGGTACATGACATGATTCAACATCTTATGTATGTACGAAATCACATTGATCTTTGATGATTGATTATTAGTAGAGATTTTTTTATCATACTTATTTTAATTTCGTTTATATTGTCACGAATTAGATATATTTTCTAATTTATTTAATATTTTTTAAAATATGAAATTGATATATTTTTAATAATTAAAGAGAATATTAATATAAGTTTTTTCCCAAACTCTTTGTCGTGCACGGGAACTAAGCTAGTATTATCAAATTCACCCAAATTTCCGACATTTTGTATTTCCTTTACATTTTCTTAATTCCTAAAAGTCATATAAGATGTATTGTCTCTTATTTCCTAAAACTCATTTCTATCTTATCATCATTTTCGAAATATCTCATTACATTTTTTTTTACGACTTTCTCCCTCCTCTTTTTTTTTTCCACTTAATCTTTCTTTTTTATGAATATCAAAAGTATTATTATTATAAGACACTACATTATAAAATTTTAATTGTATTTCATGGCAAATTGACATTTTTATAAAAAATAATCTTTGTGTACATGTGATATTTTATGGAGAGTAGAAGTGCTACTAATGTGTCATTAAATTAGAAATTAAGTTATTTAAATTAATTATATACATGTATAAAAACCCCATCCCCGTAGAAAATAATAAAGACTCCTTTGAATTAAAGTCAATCTTTTCTCTAAAAACCCAAATATCTAAAGGAGAAAACCCCAACTAAGAGGTAAACCCTCTCTAAAACCAACATTCAACAACAAGAACTATATCAAGAAATACAATATGAGAGGCTTCTCTCATCAATACAACAATAACAACAACAACAAAACAACGAAGATCTTCATATGTTCCCACTTTTCTACTTTTTCAAAAAGAGAAACAAGGGAAAAACAATAATTACTATGAGCTAACCCTTCAAAGAACAAACTACCCATTCTCCCTTTTAGGAAAAGGAAAATAAGCAACACCCTTAACAACCAGAAGAGTTTCAATTCAACCTCCAGGCAAACCAACATCATGGTTAGGCTTACCTTCAACCCGTTAGCTCTAGGAGCGACTTTCCTATCGCCAATTGGATCTTTTAGGCAATTTGCCTCCTCTCCGACGGCACATAATCCTTGAATCTCTCAACCGCCATAAGTCGTAACCACACACCACCTTAATCTCTCTCCGACCATACGAATCTAAGAATTTCTCTACCCCAAAAGCACCACTATGCTTGAGTCGTTCTTTCCGGATCGACCCACGCTGAACCCCTATTTTGATGGTTCTATCCATGCCAGAAATTCCAAGCTCTTTGCTTTGTTGTCTCTGACGTGGATGTAAAAATCAACCCTACTAAAGAGAATCTGAAGATGAAGTCTTGAATAAAAAGAAGTTGAAAGGATCGTACTGTGTACGCTTGTTTACTTTCGAGTCTTGAATAAATAACAATAATAAATAAATCAAAGTTATTTTGTAGGGTTGATTGCCTGCTGGTTTGAGGGGTTCCATTATGATAATATTTATAGTGGAAAGCTTTCAAATAAAGTAAAAACAAAAACATGGAAAAGTTAAGACTTGTAAAACAAATAAAACTTGTTGTATTAGAAAGAAGGCATAGATTGAATCTGTCAACTTCCCAATTAAAAGAAAAAGATAAAGGAATAAAGAAAATGACAAATTTTCTTTTCCCCCCCTTTAAATAACTCATCCTAATCCATATTCACCAAATTATTACTCCTATTTCAACAATTAATATTTCTTTGTGGTCCGTCATTTCAAGCTTGGTTTCAATTCTTCATTGCAATTATGGAGTTGAATTAGGGTGGAGATTGAGTTGTTCCGCTCGTGGTCGTGGTCGAGGCTCATGAAGATCCCTCTTTGTGTGGGGACAACGTCATGGTAGTTGAGGCTCCTGAAAATCCCTCATTTAGGTGAGGGCAACGTCATGGTGGTCCATTCAACACTTCTGTAGGAGTGTTTCTCTCTTACCCATTTTCCGGTGACGTTTTCCTTCGATTGTGCTTTGCACACCCTCTACTTAGGTCGTTTAAGCTCTTTAATTGACCTATTGTAGGTTCCTTGCTTGATTTGTTGATTTATTTTGTCTGATTTTGTCAGACACCGATTTATCAACATCGCGATGTACCCACATTATTATATTTTATAAATGGTATTCTTTACTTATAAAAAAATGACTCCCTTTTTTTGTACATAGTCAAGAACTAGACTGCCTTTCTAGGAAAGAACCAGCCTAAATTATCCTTTCGGATAATTATAATAAAAGCCTTCAACATAGGGTGAAGGGTCCCATTACAGATAACATTCCTGGAATGGCCAATAAGACGAAGAGTGTCCATGTTACAGTCATTTGATGCGAGAAAATATGCCACCTGATTTGCTTCTCTATAGCAATGTTGTATTTTGACATCCTCAAAGTAAGCTAAGAATTTCCTTGTGTTTAGGACTGCAAGGTTGTCTCCTTCAATGGTAATCTTCCTGATGCCCATCCGATGAGCCTGAGCCACACATTCCCACATCGCGGTAGCTTCAGTCTGTAATATAGATTTTGCTTGTATTTTTATATTGCCCATAAAAACTATGTTACTATCTGTAATACCCCTCATTTTTAGTAAGGGTATTTGGGAAATTTTCCAACCCTCGTTGGGAAAGCAAGACTCGTTTGGCGAAGTTCGGAATTTTCTGTAATGTGTTTGATCTCTGTAGTTCCCTGAGCCTTGGAATATTCATTAGAGGTATTTTGGAAGCTTAGAATATTTGTTTGGGTACAAATATTTATTATCCGGGGTTTAAACCCATGCCAAGCCTTTTCCCGAGCAAAAAGATGCGGAAACGCCGTTTCCGCGACCGCGGCAGAAGTTTCGCGATCGCGGAATAATGGCTCTCAGAAGAGCTGGGCACATGAATATTCCGCGACCGCGGAAATGGTTCCGCGACCGCGGAAAACTCCAACACGCCAACGTCGCGTCGTCTGCAGAGCTCGTCGTCCGTGCCGCCGTTGATCTCCTGCTCCATCGTTGATCTTGTCGGGGCTGGGCTTCTCCTTGGGCTATAAATTGGGGTCGATTTGGAGGGTTAGGAGCACCCAAATTTGATAAATCTCACTCTCTCCCTCTCGATTTTCTTGCTCGCCGGAAATCTTCGAAGTGTCGCCAAATGCCTCGCCGGGAGTAGTAGCAGCCTTGGAGTGGTGCATTGGAGGCGCAAGGAAGGCTGAAGTCGAAGCCCTCGCGAACCAAGCCCTCTCGCATCGTCGCCGGTGAGTTTTCTCCCTTCGGAGTCGCCGGAGTTCATGGCCGCGACCGCGGACATGAACTGCCGCGACCGCGGCAGTGACTAGGTCGGCCGCGTCCGCGGCCGCTGTCATGACACTCGCGGACGCCTTGTCCTCGACGGCCGCGACCGCGGAATCCCAACCACGACCGCGGATTGCTCTGGCAATCGCGATTGTGGCCTTGGGCATGTCGGTCTCGGTCGGGACCTTCGTTCTTTCGATTTCGTTCGTTCTTTCTTAGATTCGTATCATTTGATTGTCGAATCTAACCTAGGGTTTCGTTATGGGTCGTCGTCGTAGGAATCTGTAATCCGTCTTCCGTTCCCGTTCCGAACCCAGAAACCCGTCGTCGCTTAATCGTTCGTCTAGATTAAGGCAAGTGGCGGTTCACTCTTGCTTATCATTCCATGTTTTCATTAATTATCAATTGTTTAATTGTTAATTAAATTGGGATGAACTATTGTTTTCATTTGGGAATAGATTTTATAAATGATACGATTAGAAAGTGATATTATAATAGGTTGTATATACTACTAGAAACAACGCTATTATATATATATATATTATTGCCATGATGGTATTGATGTGGACTATTGTGTGGTTTTAACTGTTTAGTTAGAACGAGTATTCGTAGGAACGCTATGTGCCTTGCGAGGTCTAGTCGTTTCTTTATAACTGGTATTAGGAGGATTTTTCCCTAGTACTTTCTCTGGTCATGACTGTACCCTTACTCAGGGTAGGTGCACAATAGCTGGTGCCGCCATTCAGGATTTATTCCCTTTGATATCTCTCGCGATGAGATGATATATCTTAAAAGCTCGTAACGTAAATGTACGCTTTGTCACTAAAACAAGATAAGTGCCGTTATGCACATAATTAATGAACCTTGGGCGAGAAGTACAACTTGGAACCTCGTCTGGACTTCGATTAGAGTAAGTCCTCCTTCCAAATCTGAATTCGCATTACGCGGTGAGGTTGGTCGTGGATCCAAATGGTCAAGTCTTTTTAAATGCTTGTGTGAAATTATTATGTTCCCGAACACTTGTCATACTTTCCCGTAAGACTCAATCTTTTGGAGTCTTCTCTTCATACGTTTCCCGTAAGACTCAATCTTTTGGAGTCTTCTCTTCATACGTTTCCCATAAGGCTCATTCCTTTAGTGCATGTCTAAACTTTAATCATTCCGTAAAAGTTCTGGGTTATATATCGTTCCTTTGGTTGTTATTCGAGGGACAATGATAGTAAACGGTTACGATCACTAAAACCATCTGTTTTCACCCTTGCATAGTCTTTCATTAGACTAACCAACCGGGTTTTATTCCTTGCATGGTTGGCTGGTGTCATCCGTCCTATATGACACATCAATGGTTGGTTCCCGAAGACTCGAAGTAAACAAATTGAAGAAGAGACTTGCGGTTGCAGATTTAAGTGCCGGTATTTCAAGATCGTCAAGTATTAGTATTTTTAAAGGTTGTCAATTATTATTTATTCTTACCACTAAGTCATGTAATAGATTTATTCTTCAAGTCTTCCGCTGTGTAATTTATAAGTTTTCCGCTGTGATTTCACTCTATTGTAAAACACTCCTCTCGTATTGAGAGAAATCTTTTAATAAAAATGGTTGAGTTTCATTTGAAAATGTATTCCGCTGTTTAATCCTTCATTGTTTAACATGTTTATTTAAGATTAATTGTTCCGATTAAAGCCTTGGGTGACATCGGACAGCAACGTCTAAGGTCACTGGCGTGTGACACTACCGACAATAAGTCGGGGGTGTTACAATTATGGTATCAGAGCCATGTTTTAAAATTCTTGGCCTATTGTTAGGTTTGAGAATTTTCGAAAATTAATTTTGAAACTATTTTCCAACCTATCTTCTATTAAAAAGGAATTTGGAAAGTTTCAATGTTGAATTTAAAAGTTATAAGTAACTCTGGTAATTTAATTTAAACTAATGATTTAGCTATTTTGAACTTCAAAAGTTGTTTATCGTTGGTTTATAAAAGGCGTGTTATACACAATCAAAATAAGTTTAAGATTTGTAACTTTAAAAGTATGATTTGGGTCTTAGAAAAGTTTTGTGATAATTATATCACTAGTTTGAGGAACTAACTTTATAAATAAATATTTTTATATATAAGGTTTAAAGATATAAAGTATAAGATTTAAGTGGTTTTCAAACTTCTACAAGATTCAAGCTGTTACTTATTCCTTACATCCATTCTTAGGAATATCGTTTCTCCTTAGATGGAATGTCATTTAAAGGTTGACGTTTCTCCTAGAGTTTCCACTTCCCAAGTAAGTCAGAGATGAAGGTCGTCCTGCGGTCAATGGAGGTAGGCCAGTCAGACTGATATAAAGTTATTAGTTTGGACCCTTATAAATCGTATCATAACGTAATTGACTCAGTGTCATATACAAGTTGGAAAAGTTCTAAACTAACGTTATGGTTCATCAACAGATGATGGACACCCGATGCACCAACCGAGCAGCTAACGAAAGTCCTAGCAACGATTCTTGAATTCGGCTGAGAAGTGCTACTCCACCAGGGGAAGATGCGGGATCTGGATCACGTAGTAGTGACCCGACCCTGCGACAGGATGTTCATCAGGAACAAGTGGATCCCCAAGCTGCAAGGGGATTTCCACCTCCTGCCCCGATCGTGCTAAATGCGGTGACCATTGGACAGATAGTGGGGCTAGTGGTCGAAGTATTAATGGGCCAGGTGATACCGCAAGTCCAAACAACCCCCATACCTCAAGTCGCAGCTAGTATGGAGGCACAGATTAAGACACAGAATGGGCAACAGAATCACAGGGCTGGCTCGTTCAAGCACCCAGCGTCGCCCACCAAGTTCAAGAAGTCTGGTCGTACTAGGACCAAGGCAACTCCGTCTGATTCCGCCAAGGGCTCAGGCTGGAATAGCGGCGTGATTCAATGCCACAACTGTGGTAAGGCCGGACACAAGAGGCCTAGTTGCCAGAAGGATAAGAGGGTATGCTACTATTGTGGAAGGGAAGGCCACATGAAGGCATACTGTAGGAAGAAGGGCCTAAGGCCAACTCAAGATAATCAGGCCTCAAAAGTTGGTAGTGGACAGAACCCACGGGCGGAAGTATCTGCTCCAGAGTAATCTGTTGCTCGTGATAAAGGCAAGGCACCTATGGAATCTTCGGGTCAAGAGCAGCGACCCTTTGTGATACGTCACCCCGACGGTAGGGAAGTTTTGTACAAGTGGTAGTGTTTTGTAAGGCTTTTTAGAATAAGGAGCGATGAATCGTGTCGATAGTCTCCATAGTTTAGTAATTCGTCTATTCGACTTTCTATCAGTTGGTTTACGTAATGTTTTGAATAATAAAGGAGTGTTTCCTTGTTTCGGAAATTACTAAATTCATTACTTTTGCAATTGTTCGTTCATACGAGACTCCGTGAGTGCCAAAAACAGATATGTCATGTATGGATAAGGGCTGTCAGGACTCACAAAGGAGGGATAACGTATGGAACCGAGGTGTTCGTTCCCTACATGGTACACACCAGAGGCGACTCCATTACTGAATTCCTAGATCCATTCTTAGGAATCTATCTTTGTTCTTGGAGTAATGTCACAACGGTATGACATTAATTACTCCATTCGTTGATCGGACGAGCGTTATCTCGTAAGCTGAGTTTTCCAAATTTTCTTAGGGTGTAGGAACAAATGTATGTGGTTAATGCTCTATGGGATTAAGAATTTTTTTTCTTCTCATATGGGTGCCCTAAACATTTATTCTGGTCAAAACACATAGGAATGAACTACATGAAGTTCAGAATGCCTCATTGTGAGGTCATACTGTAGTCGTCTATATGGATAGATTGTTGAGAAGAGAATAAATGTATATAAGAGATAGTTCATAGGGAATCCAGTTTCTCTAAGCGGATCGTACTCTGTTACGACCTTGAGTAGAACTTTAGAACCCAAGGGTTATGGTTATGGAAGTTGTGAGTGAGTATGTTCATTGTGATCCAAAGGATTAGACTTTCGGAAATGATAATGGTGTAAAGCCATATGTATTATTTTGGAAGATTTATCTGAGGTTTCGTTATGAGGCTTCCTTAAGAGAAACGATATAAGGATTGGCGTAGAGTGATCAATGTCTGTTATTGCGATTTGATGTCACGTTTTGGGGGGAAATCAAGTGATTGGTCACAATTGTGCTAATGGATTTATCACGGCATTGTTTTGAGGAAACTAAAGGTTTTGAGTTGGAAGTGAGCTTTAGGGCCAAACTTATTTGGGCCAAGGAACTGAATTAGTGAATTGTACCTTCAAGGGATATAAAGATATGATATCTGGATATTTACAAGGTCTGATATGTGGATTGTTAGAGAATGTGACGTTTATAAGGTCAATGATATAACACTTTCTGGAAATTAAGTTGTGAACGATTGTATTGGGAGAAAGCCCACTTGAAAATTTAAGAGTTATAGTGTAGGACCAGTGGTGAAAGCTTGTGGAGCAACCAAGTGTACAAAATCATAGGTATCATATTGGAAGATCTATTCGAGGTTCGTTTTGAGGTTCTATAAGGAAATGATATGATTAAGTCTTGGATGGATAGTAGATTGTGTGAGGAATATAAGGATCTTAAGTTAAAAATAAGTTATTTGAGACAGTTAAACAAACCTTTGGGATGTGAGTCAGGAAAAGGGCGGCTGAGCCAAATCTAAGTGGACCAAATGATTGAAATTGGTAGGTTGTACGATCAGGGAATAAGGAGTTATGATACTTGTAAGGTTGTAAGGTTTGATATTTGGATTTTATGTGAGTTTGTCAGTTAGAAGGCTTATGGTGCAATTCTTTGGAGAAAACTAAGTTGTGAAGTTACTGTGTTAGAAGGAGGCCACTTAAATGGAAAGATTACAGTTTAAGGATATATTATGTTGATGATTCCGATAAATTAAAGGATTTAGTGGAGAGAATTGTCTATGTGCGCCCGAGGAGTAAGATAGCATGCGTTACTCGTATAAAGTTATTAAAGGATCCTGATAGAAGTGACTGATGCGGTTAATAATGAATCATTTATCAGGATGGTACCTTAAGGATATAGGAGTAATGTCTCATGTGATTCGTTTTGAGGAACATAGGAATAAAGGTATTGTGATTATGTTTGGAAAAAGTTAAGGAACTTTAAAGGTTTAAGTTATAGATTGAATAAGAAATACGTTAAGTTAACCTTGGATAAATGGTAATTATCCGTAAAGCAAAAGGGTGCTCGATTTGGGATAATAAATCGCATGAGGACAACTGATTGCCTAAAGATTTTTGGGTGAATAGCAAACTCGACCGGTAAAAGTTGTTACGGTTTTGAAGGTCAATAGTGTGGCATAAAGTAAGTTTGTAGATTATATCAAGTGGACTTGAGGAAAAGGTGACCCACGTTTATTAAGGTGATCGTATGACACGTTTGGGTAAGACGAGAGTATAATCCTATGGAGAGGATTAGTAAATCATGTTGAGGTAATCGGACATAGGTTGTGGTGTGAGTAATTGTGGGATCACATGAGTGAAGATTTTGAGTTAAAGATATGGCACAAGGGCCAAATGTGAGTAAGGTAACCAATGTAATAGGTGAGTCGTGTATGTAAGGAGTAAGGTCTATATGACAAGAGAGGTACTAAGTTGAGGTATAGTGAAATTCTATGTATGTACTTTGAGGATCTGATCATCGAAAGAAAGTTAGTAGAAAAATGTTGTATTCTTCTATTTGAGGACATCAAGGTCTTTTTGAGGAATAGGGCAACATAGCGATGTTATACTGGAGATTATAATGGATACTCTGAGCGAGACAATGGTAATCTTGTGAATGATCACATCTGTGCTAGCAAGAGTAAGGAATGTAGGCAGTATGTTGTAAGTGGAATCATGATCGAGTAAATAGTTCGATTTTTTTTTGGTGGTACAGGTTTCAAAAACCAAATTTATTCAAGGATATCGACTTAAGGAAGATAAGGTACATACTTTAGGAGAAGTTTAGAGAAAGGTGAAAGAGAAATATGTATAATCTCATGCTTAAGGTATAGCGAGACTAGTGTGATGATTTTAGGAGACAATTATCCTAAGATAATTATGACCTTGAGGATGGTCACGAGTTAGTACAAGAATAGTACGTGGAAGTAGGCTATGTGAGATAGTGGTATGGTTGAGGAAGCAGATCGTTTCCTAGGAAGCAAGTACAAGGATGAGATGATTAAGGATACTAAGATCAGGTAAGGAGATTATGGTGGAACCGATCCCTTTAGCTTGGCGATGCTAGTTTCGGGGTCGAAACCTTTTTAAGGGGGGTAGTGATGTAACGCCTCATTTTTTTTGGGTTTGCGGCCAAGTTTCGGGGTCGAAACTTCTTTTTAGGGGGAAGTGATGTAATACCCCTCATATTTAGTAAGGGTATTTGGGGAATTTTCCAACCCTCGTTGGGAAAGCAAGAATCGTTTGGCGTTCGGAATTTTCTGTAATGTGTTTGATCTCTGTAGTAGTTCCCCGAGCCTTGGAATATTCATTAGAGGTATTTTGGAAGCTTAGAATATTTGTTTGGGTACAAATATTTATTATCCGGGGTTTAAACCCATGCCAAGCCTTTTCCCGAGCAAAAAGACGCGGAAACGCCTTTTCCGCGACCGCGGCAGAAGTTCCGCGACCGCGGAATAATGGCTCTCAGAAGAGCTGGGCACAGGAATATTCCGCGACCGCGGAAATGGTTCCGCGACCGCGGAAAACTCCAACACGCCAACGTCGCATTGTCTGCAGAGCTCGTCGTCCGTGCCGCCGTTGATCTCCTGCTCCATCGTTGATCTTGTCGGGGCTGTGCTTCTCCTTGGGCTATAAATTGGGGTCGATTTGGAGGGTTAGGAGCACCCAAATCTGATAAATCTCATTCTCTCCCTCTCAATTTTCTTGCTCGCCGAAAATCTTCGAAGTGTCGCCGGAGGCCTCGCCGGGAGTAGTAGCAGCCTCGGAGTGGTGCATTAGAGGCGCAAGGAAGGATGAAGTCGAAGCCCTCACGAACCAAGCCCTCTCACATCGTCGCCGGTGAGTTTTCTCCCTTTGGAGTCGCTAGAGTTCATGGCCGCAACCGTGGACATGAACTGCCGCGACCGCGGCAGTGACTAGGTCGGCCGCGTCCGCGGCCGCTGTCATGACACTCGCGGACGCCTTGTCCTCGACGGCCGCGACCGCGGAATCCCAACCGCGACCGTGGATTGCTCTAGCAATCGCGATCGTGGCCTTGGGCATGCCGGTCTCGGTCGGGACCTTCTTTCTTTCGATTTCGTTCATTCTTTCTTAGATTCGTATCATTTCATTGTCAAATCTAACCTAGGGTTTCGTTATGGGTCGTCGTCTGATGAGTGCTATTTTGTAGCACATATCTAAGGGTTATTATCAGGTTTGAGGCGCCATTTGGTTGGATTTAGAGCACAATTTGAGATTATGGAGTTGGAGCAGAAAAGTGTGGTTTTGGTGGTCTGGAGGAGCTAATTGGAGGCATCCAGAGGAAAAGGAGTTGACCACCTGAGGAGACGACGGAAATCTATGAAGGAACCACATTGGGGAAGTCACCGCCCCGCGCCAAGAGCCACCGCGACCCGGCGGTGGGTCTCAGAGAAGGATGGCGCCCCACGGCCATCTGATGGGCGAAGCAATTAATTAAGCCGCGTGCTGCTGTTTGATGTTGGGCTGGATTGATAAGAAGAAGCCCACGTGAGCAAAGAAAGGCCCACGAAGTTCGGTCCATGAAGTTTCCGCGTGAATTGAAAGCGGAAAGTGAAGATTGAAGATACGGAGGGACGATGTCAGCATGACTTCGGCGGGAGAATGAATTGCTGTGGATTTGCTGCTTGATTGGTGCCGCGCATGTGATGCTGGATGATGGGCCGAGAAGTGGGCCGCCACGAGCAAAAGATTGGGCCGTGCAGCTACTGAAGCATGTGAAGCCGATGCATGGATTGACGAGATACTTGCACGAGGAGTACGAGATTTATTCCCAATTTTGTTTGTTTACTTTTGGTTATTATTTTATTGTTATTTCCTTTTATTATTTTTATCACTTTTAGGTTTAGGTTAAATAGAACCTTTTGTTAACAACTTAGAATTAAGTTTTACAAGTTCGTTCTTTTCGTTTGGCCTCCAGGGTTTCCAACCCATGGAGAGCTAAACACCTTTATTCTGCTAGACGTTTGAAGCAATACAGTTGATTCGGTTGTGAGATTTCTATTCCTTGTTCTTATTCTTATGTGTGTTGGTTTGATTCTCTTGGTTATATTGATTATTGATTTATCATTGTTCTTCATAGTCTGGCCAGCTAGGTTGAGTAATATCTATCAATTGCTAGGATTGCATATAGGGGTTCCGAGTGCATATCTAGTAGCAAACATAATTGTGCGTATAGGGGTTCCGAGCGTACAATTGTGAGTGAGAATCAGTTGCATGCGAGTATTAATACGTCTTTCTATTTGCATGTATCCTATATCCTTATGTGCATTGCTATTGCTTTGTTGGTGGTAAAGTACACCGACAACTGTGAGAATCGGAGGTGCTTTACCATTGACATAGTAATAAGTCTATTGATAACTGTGAGAATCAATAGTACTTAAGATCAGGGTGAGAACAACCATAAGAATAGTTAAAGAACTTGGATTGAATAGATTTCAGTGATCAACTTATATCTCTGTATTGTGGATCTCGTTCTAGTGGAACTACTTTCCCCATTCATATTCTCAAGTCAACTTAACCTTGTTACTCTGTGAACAACCAAAACCCCCCTTTCTTGTTACTTTGCATGCTGATTAACATTTAAAAAGATCACTTCCTCCCTGTGGGATCGACCCTTGCTTGCCTCTACTACTTGTTTAGGTTTTGTTGAATTCCTTAGGTTTTGATAGTGACAAACTGTTAGGAAACAGAACTCTGGAACTTAGGTTCCCCTGAGAGTTCCGTTCCTCAGTTTCTCTACTTTTGAAGATGACAAATATTATGATACTAATGTTTTATCTCAAAGATGTGTTTTAAGGAACCACATGAATATACCGAAGGCAGGAAAGCCAAACAGAACAAGGGAACCAAAGGAACAAGACAGCTGAAGGAATACAGAGGAACCCAGGTGTGCCCAGAAATGGAGCTTGCGACATTACGATTCCCGAGAAATCTGGGGATACACAACCTCGGACAAAAGGTGTCGAAAACGACTTGTTGAAGCTTCCAAAAGTCTGCCAAGGTCCAAGAGCTAAAGAACAAGAAGCCTAGAGAACCTCTACCTCGGACAGAGACGATGAAAGCGACAGCACATGAAGACGTCGCTGTCCAACAGACGGTTCCCAAACGGCCAGCTTACTCAACCTCGGACGAAAGCGTTTTGACAACGACACCACAAGGCTCATCTGAGGTAGTTGACCAACCAAGAGAGATTCTGAGCTGCCTAGGTTGTTTGCACATGCCAAGAACAACGTGGATCAAGGAGAACCACTAATCCTAGGGCAAGCTCAATCCGTGGGAACCAAGAGAGGATCGAGTTGCGAAGAATCCTCTATAAAAGGAAGACTAACCCAAGGATTATCTTTAAGCACCAAAACAAGAACTCACACTCATTAGCAAATATCTAGTGTGAACCTCCAAACAAAGATCATCAAAGCAAACCAAGATCAAGAGGAACCAGTCAAGGAAGAAGAGCTGAGTGCTAAGTTCCTGTGACTGTAAGTAATAGTTCCTAGGTGCGAAAGTCTGTTTCTTGGATTGATTATTGATTGTGTTAAGTTATCTAGGATTGTCTAACTGTGTGTAAGGCAAAGGAACTGTGTGCTCGTTCCTAGGATAAGCTGTAACCAAAAGAGATAAGAAATCAAGAAGTAGACTTTGAAATCCTTTCGGAAGAAAGGTAGTGGTTTTTATCCTGGATTGCTAGTTGACAATCAAAGGTTTCCACTATAAGGAACTTGTCATTTGTTTGATTGTTTATCTTCCGCTGCAAAAGGAACTGAGAATCGTTATTCTGAGTTCCTTAAGCTTTTATCTAACAATCACGATCCTACACAAACATTCAACTAATCTGGGTACTAAGTGTTTCAGGAACAAAGACAGTTGTCTCAGGGAACCTTCGCAGCAAAGGATTAAAGAGGGAACAAAGCTCTGTTCTTGTGCTTTGTTACCTCTGAAGGAACAACAGTGACGAACAAGATCGAAGCTGCGAATGGAAGGAAGAAATCCAGCGTGTTATTTATGGAAACAAATCAAGGCGCACACGCGGTCAAGGATTGAAGAAATCGGCTGGAAGGATCTAGCCGTTGGAGGAGATATGGAGAGAGAAGCTCGATTCCTTATCTTAGGGATTCTTTCCTTAGATAAGCGGATTGGAGAGAGAAGAATCTTATCACATCCGTTTATATTAATTTAAGGGAATCCTTTCCTTTTATTAATATATACGGCTAGGGATATTATTCCTCCAGCAAAACATATCTTCTTGTTACCATATTTGAATGAATCTTATCTTGTTACTTTTAGGGTTTGTCGAGTTGTATTTAATAGGAGTGTGGATTCATTTCTATGTAACCACGACGACTTCGAACGACGAAAGAGAAGGAGAAGAGAAAAGAAAGAGAGTGAAGTGTGTGTGAGTCTTTGAGGGTTGAGTTTGGATTCATCGTTGTAGGAGTGATCTTCGAATCTAGCAGAGAGGTCTAGTGTTTTGGAGCCCATGCTACAAGTGTAATCAAACAAGAAACTAATAAGACAAGTACACGCTTCAAAATCCTCTCTAGCGGAAGCTTGAAGGTAGTGGTTTTTCCTTGAGAAGCTAGTTTTGCTAATCAGGGTTTCCACTATATATCGTGAGTTCGTTCGTTATCTTTCTTGCTATATTATTCCGCTGCAACTTCTGTGGGAACAAAGCCTTTGTTCTCTCCGACGTAACTCTAACGATCCAACAGGTTTGTTAGGATTATTTTGTTTAGGTGTCACGACAACGCCTCAGCATCGTCGTAGGAATCTGTAATCCGTCTTCCGTTCCCGTTCCGGACCCAGAAACCCGTCGTCGCTCAATCGTTCGTCTAGATTAAGACAAGTGGCGGTTCACTCTTGCTTATCATTCCATGTTTCCATTAATTATCAATTGTTTAATTGTTAATTAAATGATGAAATATTGTTTTCATTTGGGAACAAATTTTATAAATGATACGATTAGAAAGTGATATTATAATAGGTTGTATATACTGCTAGAAACAATGCTATTATATATATATATTATTGCCATGATGGTATTGATGTGGACTATTGTGTGGTTTTAACTGTTTAGTTAGAACGCGTATTCGTAGGAACGCTATGTGTCTTGCGAGGTCTAGTCGTTTCTTTATAACTGGTATTAGGAGGATTTTTCCCTAGTACTTTCTCTAGTCATGACTGTACCCTTACTCAGGGTAGGTGCATAACAGTTGGTGCCGCCATTCGGGATTTATTCCCTTCGATATCTCTCGCAATGAGATAATATATCTTAAAAGCTTGTAACGTAAATGTACGCTTTGTCACAAAAACAAGATAAGTGCCGTTATGCACATAATTAATGAACCTTGGGCGAGAAGTACAACTTGGAACCTCGTCTGGACTTCGATTAGAGTAAGTCCTCCTTCCAAATCTGAATTCGCATTACGCGGTGAGGTTGGTCGTGGATCCAAATGGTCAAGTCTTTTTAAATGCTTGTGTGAAATTATTATGTTCCCGAACTGTTGAATTCCTTAGGTTTTGATGGTAACAAACATTCAACTGATATGGATACTAAGTGTTTCAGGAACAAAGATAGTTATATCAGGGAACCATTGCAGCGAAGGATCGCAGAGGGAACAAAGTTCTGTTCATGTGCTTTGTTACCTCTCAAGGAACTGAAGTGACGAACGAGATCGAAGCTGCAAATGGAAAGAAGAAATCCAGCGTGTTGATTATGGAAACAAATCAAGAAGCACACGCGGTAAAAGATTAAAGACTTCGGCTCCAAGGATCAAACCGGATCGAGAAGATACGGAGAGAGAAAAGCCCAATCCATGTTATCCTAGGAATCTTTCCTTAGATAAGAAATTGGAGAGAGAATTTTGATATCCTTTCCGATTAGATTAATTAAGGAATTCCTTCCTTAATCAATATGATCGGTTAGGATATTATTCTTAACATAAAATCCTATCTTCTAGTAATCCGTTTTCAGAATATCTTATCTTGTTTGATTAGGGTTTAGCCGAAGTTGTATTTAGGTGAAATGGGGATTTTATTTCTAACAACGACGAAGAACGACTTTGAATGACGAAAAAGAAGGAGAAGAGAAAAGAAAGAGAGTGAAGTGTGTGTGAGTCTTTGAGGGTTGAGTTCGGATTCATCGTTGTAGAAGAGGCTTCGAGTCTAGCTGGTTGTTTAGAGGTCGAAGTCCAGGATACAAGTGTAATCGAAGAAGAAATCAATAAGACAAGTACACGCTTCAAAATCCTCTCAAGCGGAAGCTTGAAGGTAGTGGTTTTTCCTTGAGAAGCTAGTTTTGCTAATCAGGGTTTACACTATACATCGTGAGTTCGTTCATTATTTTTCTTGCTGTTTTTAATCCGATGTGCCTTCTGTGGGAACAAAGCCTTTGTTCCCTCAGACGTAACTCTAACGATCCAAAAATTGGTATCAGAGCCTGGTGCTCTAGATTGTTTTCGTTATAGAATTTGCAGGAAAGATGTCGTCGTCAAGCAATGCAATCGGAGATTCGTTCTGGAAGCCACCAATTCTGAAGGCAGGAGAATATGACTGGTGGGTGGAACAAATTGAGTCCCACATCTGTTCCCTTGATGGACAGATCTGGCGAGTCATCGAAGTTGGACCTCTGGCTATTAAAAATGAGACAGATGCTACTAAGCCAAAACCAAAGGTCGACTACACCGATGATGACTAGAAGAAGTTGAAGAAGAACAACAGGGCTAAGAAGATCCTTCACATGGCTCTTCTTCCCTCGGATCTCAAGAAAATCATGAGTTACAAGACTGCCAAGGAAATCTGGGATGCTTTGAAGCGCCTTCATCAAGGAAATGAAGATGCCAAGAAGAACAAAATTCTCTCTCTGATAAAGGAGTACAACCAAGTCTCTCAGGGAAAAGATGAACACATTCAGGAGTATTACTCCAAATTCCAGGGGCTAATTGGTTAGCTTCAATTCCTTGGTGAAGCAATGCCAGACTGGAAACTGACTCATCACTTCATGCAAGGCCTAAACTCTCAGTGGGATGCCATTGCTCTTGCTCTCTACTCTCAGACGGATGTCAAGACTCTTACCATGGAAGAGGTTGTTGCTAAGCTGGAAAGCAACGCCTCTGTCTATAATCACAAGCTGAACAAGAAGGGAGAGGAGAAGGCGAAGAGCATTGCCTTAAAGGTGGAAAGGGCATTTGACTTGTCTCAAGTCGAAGATGAAGATGAAGATGGTGATGAAGATGTTGCGCTCATCACAAGAGCCATGAGGAAGATTTGGTCTCGGAACAAGGATTCGTCGAGTTCCTTCGAAGGGAACAGAGACCTAAAAGATGTCATGTGCTACCACTGTCTGAACAAGGGACATATGGCCAGAAACTGCTTCAAGAGAAAGGCAGGAATACCTCCCGCAAATGAAGGGAAGCAGGCAATGGTTGCCACCTGGGGAGACTCAGACTCAGACGACGAAGAATCGTCACACTCCAGGGATGTCTGCCTGATGGCCATTGAAGTTCCAAATGAATCAAAGGGAGATCTACTCAACGATGAGGTAACTGAATCTGATCTCGTATCAAGCTTAAAAAGCAAATCTAAAGAAAGCTTGATATCTCTCATTAAGAAACTTGTTCATGAGAATAGTCTTTTCAGTGAGCAAATGGAAGAGAAAGATGAATCGATCTCAGGTTTGATCGAAGAAAATCAGGGTTGGGCAAACAAAGTGCTCAAGCTTGAGAAAGGTTCATCCTCCTCTTCAAACTCTTGCTCTGAGTGTCCCAAACTCACTGAAAAGAGTATGTCTCTGGAGTCCTCTGTTTCTTCACTTGAGGCTGAGTCATTAATGCTGAAACTAGGAAATGCAACACTTTCTAGTGATCTAACCAAAATCAGTGAGGAACAGAAGGACAAGCCAAAATGTATTGTCTTTGTTGCAGCCAAGAATGAAAAGAAGACTGAGTCAAAGGAAGTACCTCGCTTTGGGATTGGCTATCAACCCAAACTTCCTGTTGATGGAACCAAGCAAAAAGGCTCTAAAGTCGAAGGAAAACAGTCTGTAAAAGAAAAGGGGGAAAGTTCCTTCGGAGGGAACAAAGGCAAAAACTGTTCAAAGTCGACTGAGGAGGGAAAGGCTTGGTACCATGGACAGAAGGCTCACGCTATCTGGTTGAAGCAATCTCAAAGCAGTAAGTTCAATAATATTGATTTTCATTCAAGGATTGCTAACAAAACAATTTGGCCTGGAAAGAGCAAGTATGCAGATCTGAAGTGCCATAGGGTTTGTTGGTATTGCGGACACTCTGGTCACTACAAGCAAGAGTGCCTTCTGAAGCAACACAATGAGGAGATTGCTCACACTACCAGAGAGCAAATGAATGCTGAACCTCCTAAGATTAGATATGTTGCTCCTGTGCCCAGAAAGCATAAGCTTATCTGGGTTCGCAAGAACTAACTCTTTCTATGCAGTATAAAGTGAGGAAAGTTCCCGGTATTTCATTCGTACAAGGGTCAGTTACTTGATAGGGAACAAAGCGAGTCTCACCTCACTTCTGCAGGAATATCTGAGACTCTAAGGCCTGGTGGCAAAGGTAAAGGAAATGGAGATGTAGATAAAGGCTTAATGACTAAATTGTTACTTGTTTGAAAATTCAGGTACCATGTACATCTAGAAAAGACATCACTATGTCGAGAAAGATTGGCAAACAAGGAATCTCGTGGAACAAAGAATCAGACGCCAGTTTTCTCATTAAGACACCTGTTGGGGAACTCTACATTCAGTTCCATACGAAGCCTGGTTTGTTCCCCTAACTACATGTCCATTTGTTGTGTTCCCTCGATGATTGGCTAGATTACGTGGTAAATGGTGAAAGATGAAATTTCATGTCTTGATATGCATTCTCTTCCTTGGGTATTAATTAAACATTGGACTTGAATATATGCTTTTACTTCCTTGATGTACTGAATGTCGTGCATGATCTTCTATGTCATCATTTGTCACATGAATCAGCTTTATTTCAATCCAAAAGAATCAACTTGATGTTTTGTTCCCTCATCATAAGCCCAAATGATAGTTGATTCTACAGCTTACCTAGACCGCCATGTTTGAAGTCTCCTATGAGCCCCTCTTATCATCCACAACTGGAGACCCCTCAGGCATGATATAAAAATCAATCGCAAATATCATATATTTTGGTGTGATGGTCTTTTGTACCCTCTCTGGTAACTAACCCCCATCATCACACCCTACTACTTTTTGGTTTGGTGGCAAAACGATTCGGCTTCTGTGACTTGCAGGTTGAGGTGACGTGTGTTTGCAGGGTGTAATGATGGAAGTCTGTGTTGGGCCGCGTTGAGCATTTAGGGCTGATTTGATGAAAAGGAGTTGGGAAGGGTAATTCGGCTGGCTAAGTCGGATTTGGACGAGATTCTGATTTTATTTTGGGAAGTTGGAAGATGGAAATTGTTATCTGTTGGAAACTGAAAAGATTTGAATTTATCTTTGGAAACACTAGAAGATTCGGTGAGGATTATAAATCGGAGTCTCCGGGTAAGTCTCCTCCTCACTGTTTCCTTATCTTCCTCAAGCAATCTCCCCTCTCCTCTCTGTCTCTCGTCTTCCCAGAATTCTCCCTCTCTCACAGAAATGGCCTCCAACTCAAACCTCCCCAACACCATCGCCCAAGACCTCCAAACCCTCCTCACCAAACTGTCCTCCATGGGAACCGACCCCGCTCTCCTCACTGCCATTACCCAATCCCTACCTTCCACCTCCACCACCCCAGCAACCACCACTGTTACCCATCCACCATCACCAACCCAGGACCAACTCGCCATGGTCCCTTTCGTAGCCCCAAACACAGACCCCGCTCCACAAAACCCTAACCCCAAAACCTCCCCAGCCGTCCCAACCGCCATCTCCTCTACTGAAATAGAGGAAGTCCATTCCTCTCCAACCCATCCCGACCCCATTAATGAGGAGATGGAGGAGATGCCCCGTCAAGAGACCCCGGTCATAGTTGAGGAACACTTTGCTGTGAAGGAGAAGATTCAGTCGGTTGTGCGAGACCTTAACAAGGAACTGGTTAAGGAAGTTGATGAGGAGGAGCCCCCAAAGGCTCCTAAGACTTCTGGCAGGGTGAAGACTGCCTGCTCCTCCAAGTGGAAGACACGCTCTCAGAGGAAGTCTGAGAAGGCGATAACGGTCAGCTCCGATGAGGAGTCAGTACCCATCTCGGGGAACAAAGCAAAGAAATCCAAGGTGTCTGCCGCTCCTGTCCGTCAAAGCCAACGTCGTCAGCCGGCCAAAGCCAAAGGAAAGGTGGCGGCTGATGATGTCAAAGACATGAGCCACAAGTCGGTGGTCAAGGAGCTGTGAGTCGTCCCTGAGTTCCTACTGGAGAACCATCTGGAAGGGGTGCATGATCTGTTGGAGACCCAAAAATGGGGCAATCTGTTTGTGAAGGAAGAGGAGATGGATGAGGTGATACTAAGGGAGTTCTACTCTACCTACGCGATGGAAGTTCGCCCCCACGCTGTTCTAGGGAGTTACAAGATGGAAGGGCATGTCTACATGTTCTCAAGTATTGAGCTTGGTGTTGCTCTGGGCGTTCCACATGAAGGGTATGGGGAATATCCAAAAGGAAGGTGGCCGAAGGACTTTGCCTACTCAGAGGTTGTGTTGGTTGTTGCTGGTATTGAGAACCCTCAGGGGAGTGCTGATCTCGACATCTCAGAGATGTCCGCTGTCAACAAAGTATTGTACCACTTCCTCATCAGCAACATCACGCCAAGGGGACAAAAGAGAAACCGGCTCCTAATCTTGGACATTGTCCTACTGTCCCTAATGCTGAAGAAGGAGCCCATTAGCCTGCCGAAGATTCTGATGCAGCACATGGCCCACGCCAGAAACACTCTCCAGCACGCTCTTCCCTTCCCACGGGTTGTCAAGAAAATCCTTGAGTACCATAAAGTGTACAACCCGTCGGAGGACGTGAGCATCTTCTCCCGCCCGTTCGACGCCAGTAACCTGCACAAGATGCAGTTTGTTCTTCAAGATGATGAAGGCTGGGTGAAGGTTGAGAGTGCCCTTACAGCTTCTGAGGCAGTCGAGGATTCCGAGGCAATGGAGGTTTCTGAGGCCGACAGCTCTGAGGGGGAACTGAATGAGAATTTGTCTCTGGGGAGGGATGTAAGAAGTCTTTGCAAGGATGTGAGACGTCTCATGGCAGATGTGCGCGCGCTTATCTCTCATCACGCATCGGCTCAACCAGCTGGTCACAGTGATGCCTGATCGCTTACCTGTTGTCCTTACCCCTCTTTTGTTCTCTTGCCCATCTACTCCCTCTTAGTTGTTTTTCTTGTTATCTGGTTTGTGTGTCCGGTGTGGCATTTTGACTATGTTTTGATGTTTTGTCTGTCTTGGCGGTGTTTGCATGTTTTTAAGTTCCTTTTTTAATTAATGACTAGGGGTGTTTATGTTTATCTGGCCTTGAATTTTTCCTCTCTAACTCTTTACTGATGTTTTTGATGATGCCAAAAGGGGGAATATGACAGGTAGCATTGGTTGAGGGGGAACAGAACATGTAAAACGTATTGCTGAACTAAGGGGGAACTAACAATATCTTAGTGGGAAACCTTTCTCTTCATAACTGTCTTTTTCTTGTATGTATATGCTTTATTGTCAAGGGTGTTTGTCACCATCAAAAAGGGGGAATTTGTTGAATTCCTTAGGTTTTGATGGTAACAAACATTCAACTGATATGGATACTAAGTGTTTCAGGAACAAAGATAGTTATCTCAGGGAACCATTGCAGCGAAGGATCGCAGAGGGAACAAAGCTCTGTTCATGTGCTTTGTTACCTCTCAAGGAACTGAAGTGACGAACGAGATCGGAGCTGCGAATGAAAAGAAGAAATCCAGCGTGTTGATTATGGAAACAAATCAAGAAGCACACGCGGTAAAAGATTGAAGACTTCGGCTCCAAGGATCAAAACGGATCGAGAAGATACGGAGAGAGAGAAAAGCCCGATCCATGTTATCCTAGGAATCTTTCCTTAGATAAGAAATTGGAGAGAGAAGTTTGATATCCTTTCCGATTAGATTAATTAAGGAATTCCTTCCTTAATCAATATGATCGGTTAGGATATTATTCTTAACATAAAATCCTATCTTCTAGTAATCTGTTTTCAGAATATCTTATCTTGTTTGATTAGGGTTTAGCCGAAGTTGTATTTAGGTGAAATGGGGATTTCATTTCTAACAACGACGAAGAACGACTTTGAACGACGAAAAAGAAGGAGAAGAGAAAAGAAAGAGAGTGAAGTGTGTGTGAGTCTTTGAGGGTTGAGTTCGGATTCATCGTTGTAGAAGAGGCTTCGAGTCTAGCTGGTTGTTTAGAGGTCGAAGTCCAGGATACAAGTGTAATCGAACAAGAAATTAATAAGACAAGTACACGCTTCAAAATCCTCTCAAGCGGAAGCTTGAAGGTAGTGGTTTTTCCTTGAGAATCTAGTTTTGCTAATCAGGGTTTCCACTATACATCGTGAGTTCGTTCATTATCTTTCTTGCTGTTTTTAATCCGTTGTGCCTTCTGTGGGAACAAAGCCTTTGTTCCCTCAGACGTAACTCTAACGATCCAAAACGAACACTTGTCATACTTTCCTGTAAGACTTAATCTTTTGGAGTCTTCTCTTCATACGTTTCCCGTAAGACTCAATCTTTTGGAGTCTTTTCTTCATACGTTTCATATAAGGCTCATTCCTTTAGTGCATGTCTAAACTTTAATCATTCCGTGAAAGTTCTGGGTTATATATCGTTCCTTCGGTTGTTATTCGAGGGACAATGATAGTAAACGGTTACGATCACTAGAACCATCTGTTTTCACCCTTGCATAGTCTTTCATTAAACTAACCAACCGGATTTTATTCCTTGCATAGTTGGCTGGTGTCATCCGTCCTATACGGCACATCAGTGGTTGGTTCCCGAAGACTCGAAGTAAACAAATTGAAGAAGAGACTTGCGGTTGCAGATTTAAGTGCCGGTATTTCAAGATCGTCAAGTATTAGTATTTTTAAAGGTTGTCAATTATTATTTATTCTTACCACTAAGTCATGTAATAGATTTATTCTTCAAGTCTTCCGCTGTGTAATTTATAAGTTTTCCGCTGTGATTTCACTCTGTTGTAAAACACTCCTCTCGTATTGGGAGAAATCTTTTAATAAAAATGGTTGAGTTCCATTTGAAAATGTATTCCGCGGTTTAATCCTTCATTGTTTAACATGTTTATTTAAGATTAATTGTTCTGATTAAAGCCTTGGGTGACATCGGACAACAACGTCTGAGGTCACTGGCGTGTGGCACTACCGACAATAAGTCGGGGGTATTACACTATCCATATCCCTAATGATGTACCCAATTTTCGAGTCCCCATACTTATTTTTGGACCCATCAAAGTTTAATTTTAAGCAGTCCCTAGTGGGTTTAGACCATGAGACATACATAGTGTTGTTTTTCTTTTGGGTTTGTTTGATATCAGAATCGAGATTCTTGTACTTTGGACCTTTGGTAGGAATGTACAATCGGGTTGCAGTTTGGGAGATCTTGTGGTGCGTCTCGGAAAATTATTGCATTCTTGTAGTTCCATATATGCCACCAAACAAAATATGCTAATTCTATATTCGTGCTAGCACCTCTATTGTAAGGTAAGTTGTCATAGAAGATGTCTCCAATAGAAATGGTGTTTATATTTTCATTTAAAGCTTCTCCAGTTTCCTTTAAAATCCTTTGTGTGTATGAACATGTAAAAATCAATTGGTTTGCATCTTTATTTGATTGTTTACAGAGAATACATTGAGCAGGTACCCTGTTGTAGTGTCGATTTAGTCATTCTTTAGTGGGCAAGGAATCAGAGCAAGCTTTCCAGAGGAAATTCTTCATTTTAGGGGGATTGTTCAATCTCCAAATCCACTCTAAATTATTGTTATGCTCATTATTTAGTCTGGGTTAAAGGGTAAATGTTGTCGTTTTGACTGAGTACTTGCCATTTGGAGCGGATTCCCAAATGAGTTTATCTTCAAAACTATGGAATGGAATTTGTATGGTTTTAATTTTCTTAAAGGACATTGTTAGGTACTAGATTGAGTAGTTTATCTTCTTCCCATTCTCTGGTATTTGAGATAAATTCTGAAACTTTCTAGGGCAAGTTATTTGTTGACATGAAGTGATTTAGACTGATATTGTAGAGCCATATGTCATTCCAGAAATCTATGGTTTTACCATTGCCCAGTTGCCATTTCAGTTGGTTTTGGAACTCTGTTCGGAGACTTAGAAGTCTAGAGAATTGCCATGAGAAGTTTCTCGGTTGAATTTCAAATAGATTTTCATCCTTTATGTATTTTTCTTGTATGATTCGAACCCAAGCATTGTGAGGTTCAGTGAATATTTTCCATAGTAGTAATGATTTGTTGTTGACTTCAGTTGTGTGAAAGCCAAGTCCTCCATTAATTTTCGGGGTGCAAATTCGATCCCAACTGACGAGGGGGGGGGGGGGGGGTGGAAATTTGACATGTCCATTTTGTTCCAGAAGAAGTTTTTGTTTATTTTATCAATTTCCTCTAGAATTCCTTTAGGGAGAAGGAAGCTCTGCATCAGAAAGTTAACTTTGGAGATGAGGTTTGCTTGAATTAAGACACTACGACCTGCTTGAGATAGAGAATTTGCTTTCCATTTGGAAAGTTGTTTTTTTAAGAAATTTGTAGCCTCAAGAAAAGTTGCATTATTAACACGACCCCGTAGTATAGGTATACCTAAATATTTTTCTAGGTTCTGGGTAATTGGTACTTCTAGCATACATGTTAAATTATTCATTAATTGAAGTGAAGCATTGGACGAGAACTATACTGAGCTTTTATGGAAATTTATTGTTAGTCCAGTTTTCTTTGAGAAATCTTATAGGAAAGTTTTGATATACCTTGTCGAAGCAACAAAAACTTCAACTAAGATAATATTGTCATCTGCAAAGGTTAAAAAGGGTATTGGTGTTCCATCTCTCACGAGTTTTATTCATATTTTGGAGTTTGGTTTGACTGATTCTACAAAAAGAGTCATTGCCAGAAATTCCATGGCAAGGGCGAAGATGTAAGGTGCCATTGGGTCGCCTTGTCTAATTCCACACGTAGGTTTTTGGATGTTTCCTGGTTCATTGTTGACGATTACCGAAAAAGAAGCAGTTGTGATGCATGCCATTACAAGTTGCACAAATTTTCTTTTAAAACCAAAGGCTAGTAGGATATGTTGGATAAAAATCCAGCTGATTTTATCATATGCTTTTTCGAGATCTAGTTTAACTTCCATCCAGCATTATTTTCCACTTTTTTTTCTTATGAAAGGAATGGAAAATTTCATAGGCTATTAGAATATTATCATGTATGAGTCTACCTTCTACAAACGCTCTTTGAAGAGGGTGGATTAATTTGGGAAGGAGAGGTTTTAATTTATTAGCCATAATTTTGATGATTATTTTATACGTTGTATTACATAAGCTAATGGGTCTGAAATGGTTTATATTGATCGGGTTATCGACTTTTGGTATGAGCGCAATATATGCATGGTTTACTTCCCTAAGCATAATTCCAGAGTGGAAGAAGGCTTGAGTTGTGTTGATTACTATTTTACCTATAATGTTCCAATATTTTTTATAGAAATCTATGGAAAAACCATCAGGTCCTGGCATTTTGTTTGGGGGCATGTCATTTATAGCTTGTTTTATTTCTAGTATAGATGGTACTTTTAAAAGTTGACTATTATCGTGTTCAATTAATTCCTGTTGAATGATATCTAAGTTAGGTTGTGAACTTTGACTTGTGGAGTTGTGGATATAAATTTGCCTCCTAATTCTTTTGATATTTCCTCTTTAATGTTATTTGGATCAAAGATTACTAGACCCTCTTTGTTTTGGAACTTTGTGATTGATTGTTTTGTGAATCTAATTTTAGCGATTGTTTGATAATACTTCGTGTTTCGGTCTGCTAGTTTTATATGGGTAATTTTTGCACTTTGTTCCAATATTTATGTTGGAACTTCAGGATACATTGATGTTTAGTTGTTAAGAGTTGAAGCCTCTTTAAAGTTTTCTTACAGTTTGGTGTTATCATTAATTGATGTTGTGTTTCTTCTAGTTTTGTTTCAGATACTTGCAACTGCTTAAAATTATGACAAGAAGTTTCTTTGGCCCATGATTTTGAGTATTTATTCAACAACTTAAGTTTTTGTTGTAGTTTAAACATATAGGATCCTTGCATTTTGTACTTCCATACTTTTTGTACTAAATTTTCATAGTTTTTAAAGCCCGTCCAAGCGTTTTCAAATCGAATGGTGGGTTTACTTTTCTAAATATTTTACCAATGGTGAAGGTGATCAGGCAGTGATCTGATGTTGTAAACAGATGGTGTTTTACTATCAAATTAGGTGCTATGTCTAAAATGTCTGGATGGATAAGGACTCGATCTAGTTTTTCATATAACGTATTTGCTGCATAAATATTTTTCCTCCATATGAAAGGAAATCCACATGTTCTTGTATTGATGAGACCTAGATTATTTCGAAAACTATATAGTCTTCTAAATCTATACGGATTGATAATTGCCCCTCCTAGTTTTTCAATATAATTCTGAAGTTCATTTAAATCACCTATCAGGATGACTGGTAAACCGATTTGTACAATTTCTTGTTCAAGTTTTGACTAGAATGCCTGTTTGTTTTCTTCCCTAGAAGGGGCATAAACAAATAGGCATAAAAAAGGATTAGTGTCGTGATCAAATTTGTAGATTGCCATATTGTCATGGCTAATAAGAAGTTTGATTTTTTTTTGTCTCTTGGTTGTGGTTCCAAAGGATCCATAAGCCTCCTCTAGTGTCATTAGATGGAATAAAGAGAATTTTTTGGAAGCCACTCTTACGAATTAAATTATCATTCGGAATTATATTGCATTTTGTTTATGCAAGGGCTAAGATATTCAAGTTGTTCGATATTTTGATGTAGTTTAATTCTTCCCAGAAACCTAGGCGTCTTGTCCCTCTAACATTCCAATAACATATATTCATAATTTGTTATTTAGGATAGCACGGTCATATTGTTGTAAAATTTTACGAGAATAGGTTTGAATTGTTCTATTTTACCAAAGTGCAAAGATAAAAATAGTGTTGTTGTAGTTGAAGGTTTTGATGTAATTGTATTGATAAGGTGTAGCACCTCTCGAAAGAGGTTGGGTAGAAAGATGCGGCTTGTGAGCCTTAAGAAAATAGGGGAGATGGATTAGAGGAGAGATAAGAGCAAACCTGTCGCAACCCTCAAGGAGAGAGGGTAGCATGGAGCCAAGGAGACGTCGTACGATAGTAGTATAACCATAGTACTAGTTGGATCGATAGAGGCAGTTAAGAGGCACTAATCTAGGAGGTAGAAGATTATATGGTAAACAACAAGCTAGAAACCAAAATCTAACTTCATACATGATGATGGCCAAATCAAAGCAGAGATTAATAATATCAATGTTGCAGGTATCAAAACATAAACAAAAAAACATAAGAGCCGAGATATAGGTCTTCAGTTGTATTTGGTGAAGACTTTGGACTTGGTATTGGAGACACCATGCTAGCAGAACACAAAGCTGCCAATAATAGTAAGAATTAGTGAGTAAATTCAAGTAAGTATTAAAAAATAAGTAGCAACAAGTAGTGAAATAAAGCAGAAGAGGGGTGATAGACGTTGTCGTGACACCTAAACACAATAATCCTTAAAAACCTAACTAATGTAGTTTGGTAAGTAAGGATCGAATCCCACAGAGAATCAAGTTATATATCTTGTTTGCAAAATCATTCACCAATTGATAACAAAGACAATTGGGGGGGGGGGGGGGGGTTGGTTGCATCTAACTAAGAAAACGATGAATAAAACATAGAAAGCTTGGCTAGACAAATACCCACCTTTAGTTTGGTTGATCAATCATTGATTATCTCTAGTTCTCAATCATCATGAATGTCCTAATCCCTGTTCTAAATTAGTTATCAGTCCAACTAGTCCTGATAACCCTAACTATTAAACAATCAAGAAACTATAAAGATAAATCTAACAGCAGCAGTAAGCTCAGGAATAGATAGTGTAGGATCGTGATTGTTAGATTAATAATCAGGGAACTGAGAATACAGTTTACAGTTCCCTTCGCAGCGGAAATAAACAATCAACTAAATGAACAAGTTCCTTATAGTGGAAACCTTCGATTGCCAACTAGCAATCTAGGATAAAAACCACTACCTTTCTTCCGAAAAGATTTCAAGGTCTACTTCTTGATTTCTTATCACTTCGGTTAGAGCTTATCCTAGGAACAAACACACAGTTTCTTGTCTTACATACAGTTAGACAATCCTAGATAACTTAACATAAAGTATAATTAATCCAAGAAGCAGTCCTAAGCACTAAGGAACTAACTCACTTACAGTCACAGGAAATAGCACACAACTCTTTGATTCCTTGACTGATTCCTCTTGATCTTGTTCTGATTTGATGATCTTGTTGAGAACTTCACACTATGATATTTGCTATGGAGTGTGATTCTAGTAGTTGTGCTTGAAGATAACAGTGAAGCTTATCTTCCTTATATAGTGTATTCTCGAGGTTGTATCTTCTCTCGGTTCCCAGAGAGCAAGCTTGACCTAGGTTGTGTGGTTGTCCTTGATTCATGTTGATTCAGACATGTCCCAACAACCTAGACAACTCAGAACACACATTGGATGGTCAATGGCTTCAGGGGAATCTGCTGTTGTCATTGTCAACCACCTTTCGTCCGAGGTTCTGCAACCTAGGCACTTAGGAACTTTCCTCTGGATGGTGACAACTTTTATGATACGTCGCTTTCACCGGCCTTTGTCCGAGGTACTGTGTTCTGGACATCTTGGAGCTTTGCTTTGGATGGTGACAGGCTTTGGAAGCTTCGCTCATGTCGCTTTCACCATCTTTTGTCAGAGGTTCTGTGTTCCCAGCTTCATCGAGAAAGGCAAAGTCACGTGTTGCATTTCTGGGTTCCTTTGGCTTGCTTGTTTGGCTTCTTTATCTTGTTTGGCTTCCATGGTTTCAACAACTGTCCTGTGGTTCCTTTAAACACATCTTTGAGATAAAACATTAGTATCAAAATATTTGTCATCTTCAAAAGTAGAGAAACTGAGGAAATGAACTCTCATAGGAACTGAGGTTCCTGAGTTCCGTTTCCTAACAATTTCTCCCTTTTTGATGATGACAAATATAAGGAACCTGGCAACATAATAAGGACATGAGATTCATGAGAACAGTTGAGCTAAGAGATTTACAACTTTATAAAATAATGAGAGAACATTCAATAGTTGCAAATTCCCCCTAAGCAAATGAACTAAGTTATTCGAGTTCCCCCTCAGAAGTAGAACGAGTTCAGATTTCCTATAAGTTCAGTAGTTCCAAGAGTTCAAGGTTCCTATCCATTCTTCCCCCTTTTGATATCATCGAAAATATCAATTTACTTATCAAGTATAGGATATCAATGTGAAATAAACAATTGCGTGAAACCCATGATAGTCACCATAATAGAAACTTAAGGCAAAGACAAATGATGTATTAGAAACATTGCCAAAAGAGTTCATTAATCATTAAAGTCAAGTACATTGTCCAGAGATGCATAGTGGAAAAAGAGACAAAAAATCACAAACATCTTGACATAGACAAAATAGGATAGAAGAGGGGAGTAGGACCCTAGGGAACTACTAGCACACTGTGATGTTATAGCACTGGGAACTAGGAGAGACGTTCCTATGGTAGCGTAGTGGCCTCCTCTTCAGTTTCCTTCCTTTCTGCAGTTCCTTCACCTTGGCCTATAGCCATCTCAACGGCCTGATCACCTCCAATTGCAGCCTCCAAGGTTTGTTGAATCACATCCACTAGACCAGATACAGCCTTTCTGGTCTTTCCCAGTTCAGTTACTTGATCACGAATGGCACCATAGATAGCAATGGTTCCTTCTGTGATGACTTTTTCAATACAACCCAGTGAATCTAGGATCGCAGAGAAGTCTTGAACGGGGTAGAGCGGAGGCAAGGAGCTTGGAGTGGCTTGGGAACTTGCCTTTTTTTAGGCAGTTCCGCTTGTACATAAAAGGGAGCATCCAGATGATCTTTGGTTTTGAGCTTCTTGACAGTGGCCATGGTTAGGAACTTGCTGTAGGTTGTTTCCTTGAGGTTAACTGGATACTGGTTAAGCATGGAGAGGAGGTTTTTTATGAGGTGAGGAAAGGGCAAGGCATGGGAATCATGAGATTGACAGAACTGCATATGGGCTAACACCAGCTGGGGGAGATCAACTTGGTCACCAGACAGAATCTTATCCATGAGGATTGCATCGGTGATCAGAACTGTGGCTCTGTGCTCCTGCCTGGGAACCAAATTCCTTATGATCCAGAAGTGCAGGAGCTTGTTGGACAGAGAGAGCCCCTTTGTCAGCAGATTCTTTGGATTGTCACCATCATAGAGCTTGCTGACCACCTCAATTTTGGTTTTGTACCCTTTGCCTTTGGGCGAAGTCTTCTTTTGATGCAGAATGTCAAAGCCTGATCTGTGCTCAATCCCTAGAGCAGAGGCGATGATACTTGGGGACAGAGGAAACATGGTTCCCTTCCATTGAAGGATGGCATCATTATAGGTAGAGTTCTCCTTGGCTGGCACAAAGGTCATGGACTGATAGAAAAGACGCAGCACTTCGTCGGAGACTGAGAATGGTTCCACCAAGATCTGGTCCCATCCTTGAAACTGTAGCAGAGAGTGGAATTCACTGAGGGCTTCACCGAATTAAGCTTCATCTTTTTCCTTTAAGGGTTGGGTCCAGAACTCTTCACCAATGATGAGGGGCTTGAGTATCTTCCTCTTAGAGAAGGAGGAAGACACTTTCCCCAGAGTGGAGGTGGAGGTTATGGCTCTGGTGGACAAAGAAGAGAGGGCTGCTGATTTGGGCTTTTTGGAGGGGGTTGGCTCTTCGGAGACAGGGTTGTAGGGAACCAGGGCCTGGGAGCTTCGTTTGCGAAGCTTGAGCCGTGTAGCAACTGAGGGAGCAGGCTTGGATTTGAGGCTGATAGGCGAGGGATCCGAGCTGTGAACCTCCATGGTGGTATCCTTATCTGGAGAAGAGTCATGTGAGCCACCGCCTGAGGCAGTGCGAGTAGCAGATTCAGACACAAGGGGAAGTTCCTTTTTCACCTTTTCAGTTTGCTTGGCTACTGGGTTTTTTGTGGGGGTGACATCAAGGGATTTTGAGGAGGAGGCGGCTTTCTTTTCTCTGAAAGCTTTGAGGAGAGCAGCTTCTTCCTCATCTAGGGCAGAGTCAAAGGGAAAGTCTTTCTGGGCCATTTGAGGAGCTTTGGTGTTTTGAGAGAGAGAAAGGTGAGCAAGAGAATGAGAAAGCTGGTGAAAGAGAGATAAGCAAGGTGAAGCAAAGTGCTCGGCTCAATCAAACAGGAATCCCTAAATAACCCTTGAGCATTGATGGAGCCATTGAAGAACTTAGCCGTTGGGGAGAGAGAGATCTCTGGGAACTCTGACAATTGGGAACGACTCTATTGATGGCAGCTTTTTCGGATTTGAAACGGTCACAGATTCAAAACTCAAATGCTAAAAAATGGCAACTGTTCAATGCTGAGAAGACGTCTCTGACGCTGTAGAATTGCCATAAATGTTGTCTTGGGAGGAGCGAGTTTCTATGAGCCGTTTGAAGAGCAGCCTGACCTAGTTCCTTTCTGGTGATTTTTTCAGTGTACTAGAGGGATATATGGGAACCTTTGATGTGGGGTTTTAAGACATAGGACCTAAAAGTATGTTCCCATAAAATAAATCGGGGAAGGCCATTTATCGCATCACACACTAATTCCCAGAGAGGGTTAAGAGAAAGATCATAGGGAATTAGATTGTGCAATGAGGCAAGGGAGGGTCATAGTACACAATCATCATTTCGTCTTGTATTGTTGGGTTAGAATATGATCAGATTGTGACTTTTGGGCCAACAAAGAAACTTGGACAATGATTGAATTTTAATAAAAAAGAACATCCAAGGAGAAGAACTAGAGAAATTTGTCAAAGCCTTTTGAGTAACCATTATGGATATGAGGGTCTAACGCAAGATAAATAACACGAAGATTCCAAGACAAAGACAAGTAAAAAGATATGAACTAGTCAATCAAGGGAACTGGAAAGAAACCTTTAAACTAAAGTCACTGCTAGGTTGAAGGAATCATTCCCAGTTCTAATCTAAGGTTCTCGAAGGGAACTCTATTCAAGGCTTTGGTGAATATATCTGCAACCTGATCTCTAAGAAAATGATGCCTGATATCTATATGCTTGGTCCTAGTATGATGCACAGGATTCTTAGAAATGTTTATAGCACTGATGTTATCACAAAGAATGGTAAGAGGACCATAGGACATACCGAAATCCGCAAGTTGTTGCTTTAGCCATAAGAGTTGGGAACAACAAGAAGCGGCTGCAATGTACTTAGATTCTGTGGTGGAGAGGGAGACTGAGACTTGTTTCTTTGAGCTCCATGACACAAGGCAAGGGCCTAGGAACTGTTCCATTCCAGAAGTACTCTTCCTATCCACCAGGTATCCAGCATAATCAACATCAGTGAAACCCATCAGCTCAAAGGGACACTCTTTGGGGTACCAAATACAGAGCGAGTCAGTTCTCTTGAGATATCGGAATATCCTTTTCACAACAGCTAAGTGTGTTTCTCTTGGACATGATTGAAACCTAGCACACAAGCAAACAACAAACACAATGTCTGGATGACTAGTTGTTAGATACATGAGAGAGCCTATCATACCTCTATAGAGTTTTTCTTCCACAAGAGGACTTGAGTGATCTTTGTCCAAATGAACAATTGTAGAGATAGGTGTGGAGAGAGGCTTGCATGAATCCATTTTGAACTTTTTCAATAGTTCTCTGACATATTTTTGTTGGTGAATTTGTATGCCATCTTTCTTTTGGGTTATTTGCAATCCCAGGAAGAAAGTGAGTACCCTATTAGACTTATTTCAAATTCACTGCTCATCAAGTCTTTGAACTTCTCTACAAGGGACAGGTTAGTGGAACCAAAAATGATATCATCAACATAGATTTGAACCACTAAGATGTTACCTTCTTCTTCTAGAATGAAGAGGGTCTTGTCAATAACTCCACGTCTATAGCCATTTGAGAGTAGGAACTGGGCAAGACGATCATACCAAGCTCTAGGGGCTTGCTTGAGACCATACAAAGCTTTGTCTAAGAAATATACATGGTCTGGATGATCAATGTGTGATACTCCGTATTTTTGTAAGGTTATTTTGGGAATTTTGGGTTTTTCCCGAGTGCCCGTTGTCTACGTCGGATTTAATTCAGAAAGTTGGAGACATTCTGTAATGTTCTCTGTATCTGTAATATTTTTCTCAGTGAAATAAAATACAGACGACGTACTTTGGATTTTAATACTCGTTCGCGTACGATAAATTTTATCCCGGGGTAATGTTGTTTTCGTCCGAGAGCCAAGGAAGCGGCCAAGCCAAGGGCGGCGCCCGCCGTGGGTTAGCGGCGCCCGCCGTCGCAAGGATCGAGGAGGCTGCCATGGTCTTCTCCTAGCTGGGACGCCAGGCCTAAGGGCGGCGATCGCCGCACAGTGCGGAGCCCGCCGCATTTCGCCCGCCGTAGGCCATTTTGCAAGGCGGCGACCCGGGTAAATTACGGCGCCCGCCGCGACCTAGCTAGAGGGTAAAACCCGATGGTCGCCGGCGAGCCTCTGACGCGCCGAATTAGGCCTGCTCCGCCTCGTTGTAGGCAATGATGGTGTTCCCTTGGCATTTGGCTATAAAAGGGAGTGCTTGGGGGTCGGATTGGAGCTCATTCTCAGCTCAAATCTCTCCCAAATTCCTACCTCGCTGGAGTTGTTGCCTCGCCGGATTCTGGAGCTTTCGCCGGAGGTCGTTTGGTGTGTTTTCTAGTAGCCTAGAGGTCCCTTTGGACGCTTAGTGGAGGTCTGAACCCAAAGCCAGGCCAAAGGAGTGACCCTCGTGTGTGTGTTGGTGAGTTTTCTCGCCGTTCTGTTATCCGCCGTTCTTCACGGCGACCGTCGTGTTCGTGGCGACGCCCGCCGTGATGAACACGGCACCCGCCGTGATGAACACGGCACCCGCCGTGATGAACACGGAGACCGCCGCCAGTGGCCAGAAGCCCCTTTGTTGGCTTGGTCTTAGTGGTCGTCGTTGTGGCGTCGTTTCCTTTCGATTTCTTTCGTCGTCTTTAGATTCGTACTGTTGTTATGTCGGATCTAACTTAGGGTTTCTCTTATGGGTCGACTCGAAGGTTGTTGTGCTGTCAGATCTATACCCGTGTCGAGCCCGGAATTCCGTCATCGTTAGGCTTGTTTCTATTCTGCGGATTAAGGCAAGTGGCGGTTCGCTCTTGCTCATTATTCCATACTTACATTAATTATCAGTTATTTCAATTGAGTAATTAATTTGGAACGATTATTGTGTTTGTCTGGAAATGATTTTATAAATTGTTTTGGAAAATCATATAATAGGTTGTATATCTGTTAGAACAACGCTATTATTTATGATCGCCTTGCGGGCATTTATGTGGATTTATCCGAACCATTGTTGTGCTGGAACTGTTTAGTCAGCACTGTTAGATAGGAACGTTACTCGGACTCTGTCCAGTCATTTCTTTATAATCAGGTAGAGGGGTGGCTCGTACCCATCCAATACCATTTTAAGGTCATGACCGGTCTCTTTCACAAGTGTGTAGAGGCAGGACACTTAGCTGGTGTCACAAACCTTCCGGTGTGCGTCACTCTCGACGAAACGTATACTAAGATGTGTCATCCCAATGGTAGGGTACCCATGTAGAAGTCTAATAACGTGATGTGTCTTTTGAAATATAAATCAGATAAGTGCTACTCGACGCACATAATTAATAAACCTTCGGCGAGTAGTACAGCTAAGTTATAGTGCAGCTAGGAAAACTCGTCTCGACTTTGATCATAGTACGTTCTCTTTCCAATCTGGATTTGCTGTATGCGGTGAGATTGGTCGTGAACCGAAGCATCTCAGTCAGCTTTTAAATAATTATTTGATTCTGTAATTCCAGATTTGTCATAATTCCTTAAGACTCACTTCCGTTGGAGTCTTCCTTTGAGTTGATTTCTGTAATGATTCAGTCTTCCAGAGTCTTCTCTTGTGCATACCTCTTATTATTATTCTGTAGAAGTATGAAGGTTGATTATCGTTATCGGTTATCATTCGAGAAACGATAAGTCTAACCTAATACAACTACATCGAATCTTCTGCTTTGTACCCTTGCTAGTCTATTCAAGTAGACTAACCCACGAACTTTGTTCTCCGCATGTGGGCTGGTGTCATCCGTTCGATTCGGCACATCAGATAGAAAGTAGCTCAGAAGAATAGAAGGACTATAGAGTCGACGGTGGTTTTCGAATGTTTTAGTTATTTCGTTAATCAGGTTGAGATCTTTTGGGCAATGACTTTGGTTGTAATGTGTTTTGTAAGACTTCCGATGTACCCTACTTTATAAGACTTCCGCTGTATTTGGTTTTGTAGGATCGTGATTGTTAGATAATAACTTAAGAAACTCAGAATATGGATTCTAAGTTCCCTTCGCAGCGGAAATAAACAATCAAACAAGTGACAAGTTTCTTATAGTGGAAACCTTTGATTGCCAACTAGCAATCCAGGATAAAAACCACTACATTTCTTTCGAAAGGATTTCAAGGTCTACTTCTTGATTTTTTATCTCTTTTGGTTACAGCTTATCCTAGGAACAAACACACAGTTTCTTTGCCTTACACACAGTTAGGCAATCCTAGATAACTTAACACAATCAATAATTAATCCAAGAAATAGACCTTCGCACCTAGGAACTATCACTTACAGTCACAGGAACTTAGCACTCAGCTCTTCTATTCCTTGACTGGTTCCTCTTGATCTCGGTTTGCTTTGATGATCTTGTTTGAAGGTTCACACTGGATATTTGCTAATGTGTATGAGTCGTATTTCAGTGCTTTTTTCTGGATAACTCTTGAGTTAGTCTTCCTTTTATAGAGGATTCTTCACAGCTTAATCCTTTCTGGGTTCCCACAGATTGAGCTTGCCCTAGGATCAGTGGTTCTCCTTGGTCCACGTTGTTCTTGGCATGTGCAAACAACCTATGCAGCTCAGAATCTCTCTTGGTTGGTCAACTACCTCAGACGAGTCTTGCTATGTCGTTGTCCAAATGCTTTCGTCCGAGGTTGAACAAGCTGGGCGCTTGGGAACTGTCTTCTGGACAGTGACATCTCTATGTCTTGTCGCTTTCACCTTCTGTGTCCGAGGTTCAGTGTTTCTAGGTGTCTTGTTGTTTTGCTCTGGACATTGGCATGCTTTTGGAAGCTTTGGACAAGTCGTGTTCAACAACTTTTGTTCGAGGTTGTGTGTCCCCAAATTTCTCGGGAATCGCAATGTCGCATGCTACGTTACTGGGCACATCTGGGTTCCTTCTTCTGTCTTGTTCCTTTGGTTCTCTTTGTCCTGTTTGGTTTTCTTGCCTTCGGTATATTCCTGTGGTTCCTTAAAGCACATCTTTGAGATAAAACATTAGTATCATAATATTTGTCATCTTCGAAAGCAGAGAAACTAAGGAAAGGAACTCTCAGGAGAACCGAAGTTTCAGAGTTCCGTTTCCTAACAATTTCCCCCTTTTTGATGATGACAAATACAAGGAACATGGCAACATAATAGGACTTGAATTTCATGAGACCATATTGAGATTAAGGGATTTACAACATTACGAATTAATGAGAGAACATTTAATGGTTGCAAATTCCCCCTAAGGAAGTGAACGAGTTTATTTCAAATCCCCCCTTAGAAGTAGAACTAGTTCAGAGTTCCTATTAGTCAAGTGGTTTCCAAAGTTCAAGGTTTCTATCCTTTTCTTCCCCCTTTTGACATCATCGAAAAGATTAAATACTAGTTAAGAACAGGATATCCAAGTGAATATGCAAATGCATCAATCCCATAACAGAAGCATAATGTAAACTTAGGGCAAAGACAAATTGATCATTGGAACGAAACCAAAAGATAGTCATTAAAGCTGAAAAAATTGATCATTGTTCATAGACGGGTAAGACACACCATAAAACAACACAAACGAACAACTTAACAACAGTCGACACAAACAACAGTAAAAGCAATCGTTAGGAAAGATGACATAGGGATAGAAGAGGGAAGTAGGATCCTAGGGGAAACTACTAGCACGCTGTGAGGTTACATCACTGGGAACCAGACCAAGCATTCCTATAGCAGAGCAGCGGCCTCCTCTTCAGCATCTTTGTCGACAGTTCTTACATTTTGGCCCGTGGCCTGATGAACACCGATTGCATCTTTCCATTCCTTCTGAAGAACTTCTACCAGATCCACAATAGCAGAACTCATTCGTCCCAACTCTTTTACTTGATCACGGAGGGCGACCGGGATAGCAGTCAAGCCCACCATGATGGCCTTTTCAATACGATCCAGAGCAAAAAGGATTGCAGAGGAGTCTTGAGAGGGGTTGAGCTGTGGCTGGGAGCTTGAGGGGGCCTGGGAACTGGCTTTTTCTTTAGGCAGTTGAGTTTGAGCTTGAGAAGGGTTGGTCTGTTGTTCCTTAGTCTTCAACTTCCGAACAGTGGCGATGGTTAGGCACTTGATATAGACTGTCTCAGGCAAATCATCTGGGTATTGGTGAAGGTTAGAGAGAATGGTCTTGATGATATGAGGGAAGGGTAGGGCATGGGAGGCATGGGATGAACAGAACTGCATATGAGCCAACACAATGCGAGAGAGATCAATCTGGACACCAGAGAGCACCTTGTCCATAAAAATGGCGTTTGTGATGAGAACGTCGTTCATGTGCTCCTGTCTGGTAACTAGATTACGGGTGATCCAGAAGTGTAACATCTTGTTTGTGATGGAGAGGTCCTTTGTCTCCAAAGATTGGGGGGAGGCGTCGTCGTAGATTTTCTTGACCACTGCTTCCTTGGATTTGTAGCCCTTTCCTTTGGGCCACCCCTTTTTCTAAGGGAGAATTCCAAATCCGGATCTGGACTCGATCCCTAGAGCGGACGCAATTAGGTTGGAGGACAGGGGATAGCTGGTTCCCTTCCATATGAGAATAGCGTCGTGACAGGAAGAGTTCTCCTTTGTGGGCACAAACTCGATAGACTAGTAAAACAGGCGGACGACCTCATCAGAAGCAGAGAAGGGCTCAATCAACATCGCATCCCCGCCTTGATACTGTAGAAGAGAATGGAACTCGTTCAGGGCTTCTCCAAATATTTCTTCATCTTCCTCTTCTAGTTCTTGGGACCAGAACTCTTTGCCGATTATGAGAGGCTTGAGAATCTTCCTTTTAGAGAAGAGAGAGGAGACCTGACCCAGGGAGGGAGAGGCAGAGATGGTGAGGGTTTTGGTTCTTTTGGATTGAGGATCATAGGGAACCAAGGCTTGGGAACTCTTTTTTCGTTGTTTTAGCCTGGTGGCAACAGAGGGACCAGGATTTGAGGAGGGTTTAGATTTGAGGCTTGCTGGTGAGGTCTCAGGGCTAAGGAGCTCTTGGATAGACTTGTCAGGGAAGGAGTCATGAGAGCCACCTTCGGAGATGGATTTTGTAGCCGATTCTGAGGCAGGAGAGATTTCTTTCGCCGTCTCCTGTGCCTTTGGTGGCTCCTCAAGTTTCTCTTCAGGTTTCTCCACTGTTTGCTCCATAGGTTTCTCTTCAGGTTGGGATTTTTGAGAGATGGTGGCAGAAATAGGCTTAGAAGAGGATGCTGCCTTCTTTTCTCTAAAGGCTCTGAGAAGAGCAGCCTCCTCCTCATCCTGGATAAGGTTAGGGTTTGGATCAGCCATTTTTTAGGAGCTAAGGATTTCTGTGTTTGAGAGAGAGAGAGAAGCAGAAGATTAGAGAGATGGAGAGTTGTGGGAATGGCTTGGATCAACAGTGCAACTCTTTAAGGCGATGAGGGCGGAAGAGACGTTGAGACAAATCTAGCCGTTGAGAAGATTGGGGAGAATCTGGAGCATTGAAGGCTCTTTGTAGCTTTTCCGAACGGCCAATACAAATTCAAAGCTTACCCATTCAGAGAAGAGGGAGGTCTGCCAACTGATAGGACGTGACTGACCTCTGTGATTTTGCCATAAATAGCTTTGGGGGAGAGCCAAAGTAGCCGTTGGAAGTATGCTTCATCTTGGTTCCTTTCTGGCGATATATTCAACGTGCTAGAAGGACAAATGGGAACCTTTGATGTGGGTTTAAACAATGGAACCAGAAAAATACGTTCCCATACAAGGAATCAGGGTAGGCCATTTATCGCATTGCACAATAATTCTCAGAGAGGGTTTAGGGATGGATCATAGAGAATTAAATTGAGCAATGAGGCAGGGGAAGGTCTTAGTACACAATAATCATTTCGGCTTGTAATGTTGGGTTAGAAATATGATCAGATTGTGACTTTTGGGCCATTCAAAGAAACTTGAACAATGAAGAAGTGGAAAGAATAATGAGGACCAAAAGGAGACGGGCCAGAAAAATTTATCTAAACCCTTTTTAAAGAGACCATTATGAAAAGTAGGGTTTGTAGCAAAAGATATAACACAAAGATATCAAGACTCAACAAGTTGACAATCTTAAACTAGACAATCAGGGAAACTGGAAAGGAACCTTTATACTAAAGTCACTACTAGGTTATAGGAATCATTCCTAGTTCCAATCTAAGGTTCTCGAAGGGAACTCTATTCAAGGCTTTGGTGAATATATCTGCAACCTGATCTTCAGTTCTACAAAATTTCATAATGATGTTTCCTTTCTCAACATGATCTCTAAGAAAATGATGTCTTATATCTATATGCTTGGTCCTAGTGTGATGCACAGGATTCTTTGAAATGTTTATAGTACTGGTGTTATCACAAAGAATAGTGAGAGGACCATAAGACATACCAAAATCCGCGAGTTGTTGCTTTAGCCAGAGAAGTTGGGAACAACAGGAGGCAGCCGCAATGTACTCGGATTCTATGGTGGAGAGGGAGACTGAGACTTGTTTCTTTGATCCCCATGACACAAGGCAAGGGCCTATGAACTGTGCCATTCCAGAAGTGCTCTTTCTATCCACCAAGTATCCAGCATAATCAGCATCAGTGAAGCCTATTAGCTCAAAGGGACACTCTTTGGGGTACCAAATGCAGAGAGAGTCAGTTCCCTTGAGATATCTAAGTATTCTCTTCACAGCAGCCAAGTGGGTTTCTCTTGGACAGGATTGGAACCTAGCACACAAGCCAACAGCAAAAACAATGTCTGGTCGACTAGCAGTTAGGTACATGAGTAAGCCTATCATACCTCTATAGAGCTTCTCCTCCACTAGAGGACTCGAATGGTCCTTATCCAAATGGGCAATGGTGGATATGGGAGTGGAGAGAGGCTTGCATGAATCCATTTTGAACTTCTTCAGTAGTTCTCTGATATACTTCTGTTGGTGAATTTGTATGCCATCTTTCTTTTGAGTGATTTGTAATCCGAGGAAGAAAGTGAGTTCCCCTATTAGGCTCATTTCAAATTCACTGCTCATCAAGTCTTTGAACTTATCTACAAGGGACAGGTTAGTTGAACAAAAAATGATATCATCAACATAAATTTGAACCACTAAGATGTTACCTTCTTCTTCTAGGATGAAGAGAGTCTTGTCAATAACTCCACGCCTATATCCATTTGAGAGTAGGAACTGAGCAAGTCGATCATACCAAGCTCTGGGAGCTTGCTTGAGGCCATATAGTGCCTTGTCTAGAAAGTAGACATGGTCTGGATGATCGTCGTCTTCAAAACCAGGTGGTTGCTTGACATAGACTTCTTCTTGAAGAATTCCATTGAGGAAGGTCGTCTTTACATCCATTTGGAACAACTTGAACCCTTTGTGTGATGCAAAGGCAATCAACAATCTTATTGCCTCAATCCTTGCCACTGGAGCATAGGTTTCATCATAGTCGATGCCTTCTTGTTGATTGTATCCTTGAGCAACGAGTCTTGCTTTGTTCCTTATCACAGCTCCTGTATCATCTAGCTTGTTTCTGAAAACCCATCTAGTTCCTATGATGTGTTTATCCTTGGGACGGGGAACTAGATGCCATACTTTGTTCCTTTCAAACTGATGGAGCTCTTCTTGCATAGCTTGGATCCAGTCCGCATCCTTCAGTGCCTCACCTATGTTCTTTGGTTCCACAATAGACAGAAAAGCATTGAAAGCAAAGAAGGTTAGATGTTCAAACCTAACTGGAGGCTTGATGACTCTTCTTTCTCTGTTAGGAGCTAGAGCATTTGATGTGGAGACATTTTGAGTTGAGCATTCAGCTTCCTGGTTGGGATCACCTTCTCCATTGAAGATCATGTGGGAGGATGAATCATTGAAGTCTCCACAGATGTTGTCATCATGCTCATGGTTCCCAGAAATGGATTGTTGTTCATTATCCATGGGAACTGGTGGAGGAGCTAGTGGAGGATTATGTGCAACGGATTGGGAACTGGGTGGAGTGACATCTTCATCTGGATCTTCTTGAGATGCCTTAGGAAACGGGTCTTCAAAGGGAGTGGTAGTGTTCTGCACAATCTTTCCAAGTGATTTTTCATTAAAAATAACATGAACACTCTCTTCTACCTTTTTAGTCCTTTTGTTGAAGATTTTGTATGCCTTGCTGCCTGAGGCGTATCCAATGAAGATTCCTTCATCACTTCTTGGGTCGAACTTGCCAAGATTATCCTTCCCATTGTTGTGCACAAAGCACTTGCATCCGAATACCCTTAGATGTGAGATGTTGGGAACTCTTCCTCTTAGGAGTTCATAGGATGTCTTCTCTGTGATTGGGTGAAGCATGGCTCGATTGATGATGTAGCAGGCTGTGTTGATCGCCTCAGCCCAAAATGATTGAGAGAGTCCACTTGAGATCAGCATAGTCCGGGCCATGTCTTCCAAAGTTCTATTCTTCCTCTCCACTACTCCATTCTGTTGAGGAGTGTATGGTGCAGAGAAATTGTGATCAATTCCATGCTCACTGCAAAAGGTTAGAAATTCTCCATTTTCGAATTCGGTACCATGGTCAGACGGAATAGCATTGAGTGAACAATCAAGAGATTTTTCTAACAAGGGAACCAGATCTTTAAAGCGGTCAATAACTTCACTCTTAGATTTAATAAAGATGGTCCAAGTAAAGCGAGAGAAGTCATCGACAAGAACAAAGATATACCTGTTCCCTCCTAGGCTCTGAACTCTCATGAGTCCACACAGATCCATGTGGATGAGTTCAAGAGGCCTTGAGGTGCTTACCATGTTTTTGGACTTGAAGAAACTACGAGCATGTTTCCCTTTTACACAGTCAGAGCACAGTTCCTTAGATGTGCCACTTAGCTTTGGCAGCCCTCTAACTAGCTCCTTTGAGTGTAGCTTTTGAATCAACTTGGTGCTAGCATGACTGAGGCGTTGATGCCACAAATCAGCTTGGTCATTCACAGTTGAGAGACAAAGTTTCTCCTTGGGAACAAAGGATGGATCAATTATATAGACATTGTTGAATCTTTTCCCTTTTAGGATGATTTGTCCCGAGGAGTCAAGGACTGAACATTCGTTTGATCTGAATCTAACTTCATTGTCTCCTTGATCATACAGCTGTGACACACTTATTAGATCAAAACCAAGATTATCAACAAGGTGAACTTTGTTTACCTGAATGTGGTCGTTGAGTTTCACAGTTCCTATTCCACAGATTTTCCCTTTGCTTTTGTCTCCAAAGGATATGTTCCCTCCTTGGAGAGGTTGAAGAGAGGTCATTTGATTTCTTCTTCCAGTCATATGGCATGAGCAACCACTGTCGATGTACCATAGTTGAGGTTGCCTCTCATCTTTCTGCACATAAGGGAACTAAGATTTCTGAACCCAGCGAAGCTTGGCTTTACTGGGGGAATTAGCATTGCGAGTCTGTGAATAACCAGGGAACTGGTTCCTTTCATGGTAATGAGTACTTTTCTCCTTTTCAAAGTTCCTTTTCTTAGCACAATCAGTGTTGTAATGACCATTCTTACCACAGTAGGTACAAAAACGATTGTAAACAACATGTCCATATTTTTCTTTTCCTGGCCTAAAAGGTTTTTCAGTTTTCCTTTTGTTAAAATCAACATTGTTTCTAACCTTGCTATGGGTCATGTCAATATATCTTTTGTGAGCAAAGGAATTGGTGAACCATTGGTTTTCAGGACTCATCTTTTCTTTTCCCTTAGGTTCCTTCTTAGGACTTTGAGAACTTTCATTTAGACGTTTGGCAACCTCAACCTTATTCTCAAGAACCATGATCTTTTCTGATAGGAATTGATTCCTATCACGAGAAGTGGCAAGAGCAGTACTGAGGTTCTCATTCATCTCAACAAGTTCTCGCCTAGCCTTTTCATTTTCAGCATCATTGTTCCCTTTGTTGTTGACATATCCTATTCCATGACGTTGTCTCGCAAAAACGGTTTGATTTATCATTTTTTCATTAATAGAATCAGTGAGAATGTCCAATCTATCAATTATGGATTGAAGCATGTCATTTCCAGGTAAGTTAGCATGCAAGGGAACTTTGACAGAATCTATGCTAGTTTCATCACAAGATTTGCAAGTTTTAAGGTGACTAGCATGCACATTCCTAATATCAATGAGTTTGGAGTGAGTTTCAGCTAGGTCTTTCTCAGTTTCATCAAGTTTCTTACTCCAAACAGAATTCTCAACAGTTAAGCATGTAATTTCATCTTCACAATCATCAAGTTTATGTTGAAGGAAACCGGTTTCCTTTCCTAGTTTCTTTATGATCTTAAGAAGTTGTTTCTTATCACAATCAACTAGGGATTTTAAGAGATCGTCAGAGGTTACCTCAAGGTCTTCTGAGTCGCTTGAGTCTCCTTTTGCCATGAGACATCTCCCTCCAGAGAAGCCTCTCAGATCCAGTTCCTCATCTGAGTCTTCTCCCCATGATGCTACGAGAGCCTTCTTTCTTTGAGGTCTTTCCTCTTCCTTGGACTCTTCTTTGTTGGGACAGTTCTTAGCGTAGTGTCCCTTCTCCTTGCACTCGTAACAGGAAACTTCCTTGAGATCTCTTCTTGGTCCATTGTGAGAGGAACTGCCCTTTTGGAACCTTCCCTTCACAAAGAATTTTTTGATGTTCTTTGTGAAGAGGGCTGTTAGTTCGTCCTCCTCTTCTTCAAGGTCTGAGTTTTCTTCCTCCATCTCGAGCCTAGAGAAGGCTTTGGAGATCTTGAGGGCAATTCCTTTCTCCAGTTTCTTATCGGTATTGGCTTTGGTGTGCTCTCCTTCTTCAACCTCCAGTTTCCCTATGATTAGTGTCAAGGGAATGGATTGGATGCCTGGAGTGTTCTTCATGATTCCCTTCAGAAGGGTGAATTTGGAGTTGAGTCCATTGATGACCACTAAGGACTTGGAGACTTCATCAAGATCGACTCCCGCCGCTGTTGACTTTCCAATCAATCTGTTGAAGCGGGAGTAGTACTCTGAGATGGTCTCAGTTTCCATCATTTTGAAGGTGTGGTATTCTCCTTCCAAAGCAAACTTTCTGCTTTGCTTTAATTCCTCACTTCCTTCATGCATCTCCTTGAGAGCTTTCCACATCTCTTTGGCCGTCTTGATTCCTATGACCTTGTCCATGTCCTCTCTGTCCAATCCATTGAGGATGAACTGTCTGGCCTTAGCATTCTTCTCCATGATAACATAGTGTTCTGGTTTCCAATCTTCTTCCTTCATGGTGAGGTCGACATAGCCATCTCCATTTTCGACTATCCTCCAGCATTGGTAGTCGTTGGTCTTGATGTGGCTTTCCATGCACTTTTCCCACCATATTTCTTGTCCTTTCTTTCAGAGATGTGGCTTGTTGGTGGAGATTTCGAGCTCAAACTTGCTTGGTTGAGACATGATCTGCAAACTTAACAAAGATCTAGAGCTTTTCCTACTCTGATACCAATTGTAGGATCGTGATTGTTAGATAATAACTTAAGGAACTCAGAATATGGATTCTAAGTTCCCTTCGCAGCGGAAATAAACAATCAAACAAGTGACAAGTTCCTTATAGTGGAAACCTTTGATTGCCAACTAGCAATCCAGGATAAAAACCACTACCTTTCTTTCGAAAGGATTTCAAGGTCTACTTCTTGATTTCTTATCTCTTTTGGTTACAGCTTATCCTAGGAACAAACACACAGTTTCTTTGCCTTACACACAGTTAGGTAATCCTAGATAACTTAACAGAATCAATAATTAATCCAAGAAACAGACCTTCACACCTAGGAACTATCACTTACAGTCACAGGAACTTAGCACTCAGCTCTTCTATTCCTTGACTGGTTCCTCTTGATCTCGGTTTGCTTTGATGATCTTGTTTGAAGGTTCACACTGGATATTTGCTAATGTGTGTGAGTCGTATTTCAGTGCTTTTTTTTGGATAACTCTTGAGTTAGTCTTCCTTTTATAGAGGATTCTTCGCAGCTTAATCCTCTCTGGGTTTCCACAGATTGAGCTTGCCCTAGGATCAGTGATTCTCCTTGGTCCACGTTATTCTTGGCATGTGCAAACAACCTAGGCAGCTCAGAATCTCTCTTGGTTGGTCAACTACCTCAGACGAGTCTTGCTATGTCGTTGTCCAAATGCTTTCGTCCGAGGTTGAACAAGTTGGGCGCTTGGGAACTGTCTTCTGGACAGTGACATCTCTATGTCCTGTCGCTTTCACCTTCTGTGTCCGAGGTTCAGTGTTTCTAGGTGTCTTGTTGTTTTGCTCTGGACATTGGCATGCTTTTGGAAGCTTTAGACAAGTCATTTTCAACAACTTTTGTCCGAGGTTGTGTGTCCCCGGATTTCTCGAGAATCGCAATGTCGCATGCTATGTTACTGGGCACATCTGGGTTCCTCTGGGTTCCTTCTTCTGTCTTGTTCTTTTGGTTCTCTTTGTCCTGTTTGGTTTTCTTGCCTTCGGTATATTCCTGTGGTTCCTTAAAGCACATCTTTGAGATAAAACATTAGTATCATAATATTTGTCATCTTTAAAAGCAGAGAAATTGAGGAAAGGAACTCTCAGGAGAACCGAGGTTTCAGAGTTCTATTTCCTAACAGGTTTAAACTCTGTGTTAGCCTATTCGGGATTGGGTTGTAATCCCGTAACTCATGTTTCTTTGACAATGTTATGTTTTGGAATTGAATGCTTTGATCATTATGTATCATTTGTATTTCATAAATTGTATTTAAATGGTAAAGCCTTGGGTGATCTCGGTAAGGAACACTGGGGTCACTAGCGGTAATACCTTTCCAAAAAGGGTTAAATTTTGGGGGTGTTATACAATGTCTTCAAAACCAGGTGGTTGCTTGACATAGACTTCCTCTTGAAGAATTCCATTGAGGAAGGCGGTCTTTACATCCATTTGGAATAGCTTGAACCCTTTGTGTGATGCGAAGGCAATCAACAACCTTATTGCTTCAATCCTTGCTACCGGAGCATAGGTTTCATCATAGTCGATGCCTTCTTGTTGATTGTATCCTTGAGAAACAAGCCTTGCTTTGTTCCTTATTACAGCTCCTGAATCATCGAGCTTGTTTTTGAAGACCCATCTAGTTCCTATGATATGCTTATCCTTGGGGCGGGAAACTAGATGCCATACTTTATTCCTTTCAAACTGATAGAGTTCTTCTTGCATGGCTTGAATCCAGTCTACATCCTTCAGTGCTTCACCTATGTTCTTTGGTTTCACAATAGACAAGAAAGCATTGAAGGCAAAGAAAGTTAGATGTTCGAACCTGACTGGAGGCTTGATGGTTCTCCTTTCTCTATTTGGAGCTAGAGCATTTGATGTGGAGGTGTTTTGATTTGAACATTCAGCTTCTGCTTCTGTGTTGGGATCACCTTCTCCATTGAAGAACATGTGAGAGGATGAATCATTGATGTCTCCACAGGTGTTGTCTTCATGTTCATGGTTCCCAGAAATGGATTGTTGTTGATTATCCATGGGAACTGGTGGAGGAACAAGTGGGGGATTTTGTGCAGCAGGGAAGAAACTGGGTGGTGTGATGTCTTCATCTGGATCTTCTTGAGGAGGTTTGGGAAATGGATCTTCAAAGGAACTGATGGTGTTCTGCACATTTCTACCAAGTGACTTTTCATTAAAAATAACATGAACACTTTCTTCTACCTTTTTGGTCCTTTTGTTGAAGATCTTGTAGGCCTTGCTGCTTGATGCATATCCAATGAAGATCCCTTCATCACTGCTTGGGTCAAATTTGCCAAGATTGTCCTTTCCATTGTTGTGTACAAAGCACTTGCATCCGAACACCCTAAGATGTGAAATGTTGGGAACCTTTCCTCTTAGACGTTCATAGGCTGTCTACTCTGTGATTGGGCGAAGCATAGCTCGATTGATGATGTAGCAGGCTGTGTTGATTGCCTCAGCCCAGAATGATTGAGAGAGTCCACTTGAGATGAGCATCGTTCGAGCCATGTCTTCTAAGGTTTTGTTCTTCCTTTCCACTACTCCATTTTGTTGAGGAGTGTATGGTGCAGAGAAGTTGTGATCAATGCCATGCTCACTGCAAAAGGTTAGAAATTCTCCATTTTCGAACTCGATACCATGGTCAGAACAGATAGAATTGATGGAACAGTCGAGAGACTTTTCTAACATGGGAACCAGATCCTTAAAACGTCCAATGACTTCACTTTTAGATTTTATGAATATTGTCCAAGTAAAACGAGAGAAGTCATCGACGAGAACAAAGATATACCTGTTTTCTCCTAGGCTTTGAACTCTCATGGGTCCACAAAGGTCCATGTGAATGAGTTCAGGGGCCTTGAGGAGCTTACCATATTTTTGGATTTAAAGGAACTCCGAGCTTGTTTCCCTCTTACACAGTCTGAGCATGGTTCCTCAGATTTGCCACTTAACTTTAGGAGGCCCCTGACTAGCTCCTTTGAGTGTAGCTTTTGGATCAATTTGGTGCTAGCATGACCAAGACGTTGATGCCACAAGTCCGTTTGATCATTCACAGTTGAGAGACAGAGTTTCTCCTTGGGGACGAAGGATGGGTCAACAACATACACATTGTTGAGCCTTTTACCTTTTAAGATGATTTGTCCTGAGGAGTCAAGGACAGTGCATTCATTTGATTTGAATCTGACTTCATTTTCTCCTTGATCACACAATTGTGACACACTAATTAGATCAAAGGCAAGATTATCAACAAGGTGGACTTTATTTACCTTAATGTGGTCATTGAGTTTCACAGTTCCTATTCCATAAATTTTGTCTTTGCTTTTGTCTCCAAATGAGATGTTCCTTCCTTGTATGGGTTGAAGAGAGGTCATTTGATTTCTTCTTCCGGTCATATGGCATGAGCAACCACTATCAATGTACCATAGTCGAGGTTGCCTCTCTTCTTTCTGCACACAAGGGAACTAAGACTTTTGAACCCAGTGAAGCTTGGCTTTACTGGGGGAATTAGCATTACGACTCTGTGAATGACCAGGGAACTGGTTCCTATCATGGTAATAAGCTCTTTTCTCGTTTTCAAAGTTCCTTTTCTTAGGATAATCAGTGTTGTAATGACCATTCTTTCCACAATAGTAACACAAGCGATTGTAAGCAACATGTCCATATTTTCCCTTTCCGGGCCTAAAAGGTTTCTCAGTTTTTCTTTTGTTGAAATCAACATTGTTTCTAACCTTACCGTGAGCCATGTCCACATACCTTTTGTGAGCAAAGGAATTAGTGAACCATTTGTCTTCATGGAAAGCTTTCTCCTTTCCCTTAGGTTCCCTCTTTGGACTTTGAGAACTTTCATTGAGACGCTTGGCAACCTCAGCCTTGTTCTCAAGAACCATGATCTTCTCTAATAGGAATTGATTCCTATCTCGAGAAGTGGCAAGAGCAGTACTGAGGTTCTCATTCATCTCAATATATTCTCGTCTAGCCTTTTCATCTTCAGCATCATTATTGGCCTTGTTATCAATATATCCAATTCCATGACGTTGTCTCACAAAGACAGTTTGATTGATCGTTTTTTCATTTATGGAGTCAGTGAGAATGTCTAACCTAGCAATTATAGATTGAAGCATATCATTTCCAGGTAAGTTATCATGCATATGAACTTTAACAGAGTCTATGCTAATTTCATCACAAGATTTGCAGATTTTAAGGTGACTAGCATGCATATTTCTAATATCAATGAGTTTGGAGTGGGTTTCAGCTAGGTCTTTCTCAGTTTCATCAAGTTTCTTACTCCACACAGAATTCTCAACAGTCAAACAAGCAATTTCATCTTCACAATCATCAAGTTTTTGTTGAAGGGAACTGGTTTCCTTTTCTAGTTTCTTTATGATCTTTAGAAGTTGTTTCTTATCATAATCAACTAGAGTTTTTAGGAAGTCGTCAGAAGTTACCTCAAGGTCTTCTGATTCGCTTGAATCTCCTTTGCCATGAGACATCTTCTTTCAGAGAAACCACTCAGATCCAGTTTGTTAGGAAACGGAACTCTGGAACTTCGGTTCCCCTGAGAGTTCCTTTCCTCAGTTTCTCTACTTTTGAAGATGATAAATATTTTGATACTAATGTTTTATCTCAAAGATGTGTGTTAAGGAACCACAGGACAATTGTCGAAACCTTGGAAGCCAAACAAGACAAAAGAACCAAGCAGCAAGCCAAAGGAACCCAGGTGTGCCCATAAATACAACACGTGATCTTGCGTTTCCTGAGAAATCTGGGAACACCAAACCTCGGACAAAAGATGGTGAAAGCGACTTGAGCGAAGCTTCCAAAAGCCTTCCACCATCCAAGAGCAAGACTCCAAGATGCCTAGAACGATGAACCTCGGACAAAGGTACTGAAAGCGACAGCTCATAGAGATGTCACCATCCAGAGGACAGTTCCAAAGTGCCGAGCTTGTTGAACCTCGGACGAAAGGAGTTGGACAACGACTTGGCAGACTTGTCCGAAGTAGTTGACCAACCTATGTGGATTCTGAGCTGCCTAGGTTGTTGTTACATGTCAAAGATAGCGTGAATCAAGGATCACCACACATCCTAGGGCAAGCTCGCTCTGTGGGAACCAAGAGCAGATCCAACCTCGAGCATCCACTATATAAGGAAGATAAGCTCCGTTGTTATCTTCAAGCATTGAGATAGAATCATACTCCATAGCAAATATCAAAGTGTGAAGCTTCAAACAGATAGTCAAACAGAATCTAGATCAAGAGGAACCAGTCAAGGAATCAGAGAGCTGTGTGCTAAGTTCTTGTGATTGTAAGTGAGTTAGTTCCTTGGTGCTAAGAGCTACTTCTTGGATTAATTATAATTTGTGTTAAGTTATCTAGGATTGTCTAACTGTGTGTAAGGCAAAGAAACTGTGTGTTTGTTCCTAGGATAAGCTGTAACCAAAGAGATAAGAAATCAAGAAGTAGACCTTGAAATCCTTTCGAAAGAAAGGTAGTGGTTTTTATCCTAGATTGCTAGTTGGCAATCGAAGGTTTCCACTATAAGGAATTTGTTCATTTATTTGATTGTTTATTTCCGCTGCGAAGGGAACTGAAATCTGTATTCTCAGTTCCCTTGTTATTAATCTAACAATCATGATCCTACAATTGGTATCAGAGCAGGAAAAGCTCTAGATCTTTGTTAAGTTTGCAGATCATGTCTCAACCAAGCAAGTTTGAGCTCAGAATCTCCACCAACAAGCCACATCTCCGAAAGAAGGGAGAAGAAACATGGTGGGAAAAGTGCATGGAAAGCCACATAAAGACCAATGACTACCAATGCTGGAGGATAGTCAAAAATGGAGATGGCTATGTCGATCTCAATCAGAAGGAAGAAGACTAGAAACCTGAGCACTATGTCATCATGGAAAAGAATGCCAAGGCTAGACAGTTCATTCTCAATGGACTGGACAGAGAAGACATGGACAAAGTCATAGAAATCAAGACGGCAAATGAGATGTGGAGAGCACTCACAGATATGCATGAAGGAAGTGATGAGCTAAAGCAAAGAAGGAAGTTTGCTTTGGAAGGAGAATACCACACCTTCAAAATGATGGAAACTGAAACCATCTCAGAATACTACTCTCGGTTCAACAGGCTAATTGGAAAGCTAACAGCGGCTGGAGTCAACCTCGATGAAGTCTCCAAGTCACTGGTGGTTATCAATGGACTCAACTCTAAGTTCACCCTCATCAAGGGAATCATGAAGAAAACTCCAGGCATCCAATCTCTTCCCTTGACTCAAGTCATAGGGAAACTGAAGGTTGAAGAAGGAGAACACAACAAATCCAATGCCGACAAGAAACTAGAGAAAGGAATTGCCCTCAAGATCTCCAAAGCCTTCTCAAGGCTTGAGATGGAGCAGGAGAACTCAGACCTAGAAGAAGAGGAGGACGAACTTACAGCTCTCTTCACAAAGAATATCAAAAAATTCTTTGTGAAGATAAGGTTCCAAAAGGGCAGTTCCTCTCACAATGGACCAAGGAGAGATCTCAAAGAAGTCTCCAGTTATGAGTGCAAAGAAAAGGGATACTACGCTAAGAACTGTCCCAACAAGGAAGACTCCAAAGAAGATGAAATACCTCATAGGAAGAAGGCTCTTGTGGCCTCATGGGGAGAAGACTCAGATGAGGAACTGGATCTAAGTGGTTTCTCTAGAGGAAGATGTCTCATGGCAAAAGGAGATTCAAGCGACTCAGAAGACCTTGAGGTAACTTCTGACGACTTCCTAAAAACTCTAGTTAATTGTGATAAGAAACAATTTCTAAAGATCATAAAGAAACTAGGAAAGGAAACCAGTTTCCTTCAACAAAAACTTGATGATTGTGAAGATGAAATTGTTTGCTTGACTGTTGAGAATTCTGTGTGGAGTAAGAAACTTGATGAAACTGAGAAAGATCTAGCTGAAACTCACTCCAAACTCATTGATATTAGAAATGTGCATGCTAGTCACCTTAAAATTTGCAAATCTTGTGATGAAACTAGCATAGACTCAGCTAAAGTTCCTATGCATGATAACCTACCTGGAAATGATATGCTTCAATCTATAATTGATAGGTTAGACATTCTCACTGACTCTATAAATGAAAAAACTATTAATCAAACTGTCTTTGTGAGACAACGTCATGGAATTGGATATATTGATAACAAGACGAATAATGATGCTGAAGATGAAAAGGCTAGACGAGAACTTGTTGAGATGAACGAGAACCTCAGTACTGCTCTTGCCACTTCTCGAGATAGGAATCAATTCCTATTAGAGAAGATCATGGTTCTTGAGAACAAGGCTGAGGTTGCCAAACGTCTCAATGAAAGTTCTCAAAGTCCTAAGAGGGAACCTAAGGGAAAAGAAAAGGTATCCCCTGAGGACAAGTGGTTCACTAACTCCTTTGCTCACAAAAGGTATGTGGACATGGCTCATGGTAAGGTTAGAAACAATGTTGATTTCAACAAAAGAAAAACTGAGAAACCGTTTAGGCCAGGAAAGAGAAAATATGGTCATGTTGTTTACAATCGTTTGTATTACTATTGTGACAAGAATGGTCATTACAACACTGATTGTCCTAAGAAAAGGAACTTTGAAAATGAGGAAAGAGCCTATTACCATGAAAGGAACCACTTCCCTGATCATTCACAGACTCGCAATGCTAATCCCCCCAGTAAAGCCAAGCTTCACTGGGTTCAGAAATCTTAGTTTCCCTATGTGTAGAAAGAAGAGAGGCAACCCCAACTATGGTACATTGACAGCGGTTGCTCGTGCCACATGACCGGAAGAAGAAATCAAATGACCTCTCTTCAACCTCTCCAAGGAGGGAACATCTCTTTTGGAGACAAAAGTAAAGGGGAAATTTGTGGAATAGGAACTGTGAATCTCAATGACCACATTAAGGTAAACAAAGTCCACCTTGTTGATAATCTTGCTTTTGATCTAATTAGTGTGTCACAGCTGTGTGATCAAGGAGACAATGAAGTTAGATTCAAATCAAATGATTGTACTATCCTTGACTCCTCGAGACAAATTATCCTAAAAGGTAAGAGGCTCAACAATGTGTATGTTGTTGACCCATCCTTCGTTCCCAAGGAGAAACTATGTCTCTCAACTGTGAATGATCAAACAGACTTGTGGCATCAACGTCTTGGTCATGCTAGCAACAAATTGATCCAAAAGCTACACTCAAAAGAGCTAGTTAGAGGCCTCCCAAAGCTAAGTGGCAAATCTGAGGAACCATGCTCAGACTGTGTAAGAGGGAAACAAGCTCGGAGTTCCTTCAAATCCAAGAACGTGGTAAGTTCCTCAAGGCCTCTTGAACTCATTCACATGGACCTTTGTGGACCTATGAGAGTTCAAAGTCTAGAAGGAAACATGTATATTTTTGTTCTCGTCGATGACTTCTCTCGTTTCTCTTGGACTATTTTCATAAAATCTAAAAGTGAAGTCATTGGACGTTTTAAGGATCTAGTTCCCATGTTAGAAAAATCTCTCGACTGTTCCATTAATTCTATTCGTTCTGACCATGGTACCGAGTTCGAAAATGGAGAATTTCTAACCTTTTGCAGTGAGCATGGCATTGATCACAACTTCTCTGCACCATACACTCCTCAACAAAATGGAGTAGTTGAAAGGAAGAACAGAACCTTGGAAGACATGGCTCGAACTATGCTCATCTCAAGCAGACTCTCTCAATCATTCTGGGCTGAAGTAATCAACACAGCCTGCTACATCATCAATCGAGCTATGCTTCGCCCAATCACAGAGAAGACACCCTATGAACTTCTAAGAGGAAGAGTTCCCAACATTTCACATCTTAGGGTGTTCGGATGCAAATGCTTTGTGCATAACAATGTAAAAGATAATCTTGGAAAATTCGACCCAAGGAGTGATGAAGGGATCTTCATTGGATATGCCTCAAGCAGCAAGGCATACAAAGTCTTCAACAAAAGGACTAAAAAGGTAGAAGAAAGTGTTCATGTTATTTTTAATGAAAAATCACTTGGTAGAAATGTGCAAAACACCATCAGTTCCTTTGAAGATCAATTTCCCAAACCTCTTCAAGAAGATCCAGATGAAGACATCACACCACCCAGTTCCTCTACCAGTTCCCATGGATAATCAACAACAATCCATTTCTGGGAACCATGAACATGAAGACAACACCTGTGGAGACATCAATGACTCATCCTCTCACATGTTCTTCAATGAAGAAGGTGATCCCAAGACAGAAGCAGAAGCTGAATGTTCAAATCAAAACACCTCCACATCAAATGCTCTAGCTCCAAATAGAGAAAGGAGAACCATCAAGCCTCCAGTCAGGTTCGAACATCTAACTTTCTTTGCCTTCAATGCTTTCCTGTCTATTGTGGAACCAAAGAACATAGGTGAAGCACTGAAGGATGTAGACTGGATTCAAGCCATGCAAGAAGAACTCCATCAGTTTGAAAGGAACAAAGTATGGCATCTAGTTCCCCGCCCCAAGGATAAGCATATCATAGGAACTAGATGGGTCTTCAGAAACAAGCTCGATGATTCAGGAGCTGTGATAAGGAACAAAGCAAGGCTTGTTGCTCAAGGATACAATCAACAAGAAGGCATCGACTATGATGAAACCTATGCTCCGGTAGCAAGGATTGAAGCAATAAGGTTGTTGATTGCCTTCGCATCACACAAAGGGTTCAAGCTATTCCAAATGGATGTAAAGACCGCCTTCCTCAATGGCATTCTTCAAGAGGAAGTCTATGTCAAGCAACCACCTGGTTTTGAAGACATTGATCATCCAAACCATGTCTATTTCTTAGACAAAGCTTTGTATGGTCTCAAGCAAGCCCCTAGAGCTTGGTATGATCGTCTTGCCCAGTTCCTACTCTCAAATGGCTACAGACGTGGAGTTATTGACAAGACCATCTTCATTCTAGAAGAAGAAGATAACATCTTAGTGGTTCAAATCTATGTTGATGATATTATTTTTGGTTCCACTAACCTGTCCCTTGTAGAGAAGTTCAAAGACTTGATGAGCAGTGAATTCGAAATGAGTCTAATAGGGGAACTCACTTTCTTCCTCGGATTGCAAATCACTCAAAAGAAATATGGTATACAAATTCACCAATAGAAGTATGTCAGGGAACTGCTGAAAAAGTTCAAAATGAATTCATGCAAGCCTCTCTCAACCCCTATCTCCACCATTGCTCATTTGGACAAGGATCATTCGAGTCCTCTTGTGGAAGAGAAACTCTATAAAGGTATGATAGGTTCTCTCATGTATCTAACCGTTAGTCGCCTAGACATTGTGTTTGTTGTTGGCTTGTGTGCTAGGTTTCAATCTTGTCCAAGAGAAACACACTTAGCTGCTGTGAAGAGGATACTCCGATATCTCAAGAGAACTGATTCACTCTGCATTTGGTACCCCAAAGAGTATCCCTTTGAACTGATAGGTTTCACTGATGCTGACTATGCTGGATACTTGGTGGATAGAAAGAGCACTTCTGGAATGGCACAGTTCCTAGGCCCTTGCCTTGTGTCATGGGGCTCAAAGAAACAAATCTCAGTCTCCCTCTCCACCACAGAATCTGAGTACATTGCAGCCGCCTCTCGCTATTCCCAACTCTTATGGCTAAAGCAACAACTTGCGGATTTCGATATGTCTTATGGTCCTCTTACCATTCTTTGTGATAACACTAGTGCTATAAACATTTCTAAGAATCCTGTGCATCATACTAGGACCAAGCATATAGATATCAGGCATCATTTTCTTAGAGATCATGTTGAAAAAGGGAACATCATTATGAAATTTTGTAAAACTGAAGATCAGGTTGCAGATATATTCACCAAAGCCTTGAATAGAGTTTCCTTTGAGAACCTTAGATTAGAACTGGGAATGATTCCTATAACCTAGCAGTGACTTTAGTTTAAATATTCATTTCCAGTTCCCTTGATTGACTAGTTTAGATCTTTTACTTGTTCAGTCTTGGAATCTATGTGTTATATCTTTTGCGATAGACCTTCATCTCCAAAATGGTTACTCAAAAGGCTTTGATAAATTTTACTAGTTCGTGTCCTTGAGTCTTCATTGTTCATTATACCTCACTCATTGTTCGAGGTTCTTTGTTGGCCCAAAAGTCACAATCTGATCATATTCTAACCCATCAATACAAGCCGAAATGATGATTGTGTACTATGACCCTCCCTTGTCTCGTTGCACAATTCAATTCCCTATCATCCATCTCTTAACCCTCTTTGGGAATTATTGTGTAATGCGATAAATGGCCTTTCCCAATTTCTTTTATGGGAACGTACTTTCAGGTCCTATGTTTTAAAACCCCACATCAAAGGTTCCCATATACCCCTCTAGCACACTGAAAAAATCGCCAGAAAGGAACTAGGATGGACTACCCTCTAAACGACTAGTAAGCAAATTGCTCCTCCCAAGACGGCTTTTATGGCAAATTCCCAGGCGTCAGACATGTCATTTCAGCCGGGAACAATTTCCATCTTTGAGTGGTTGAGCTTTGAATTTGTGACCGTTCAACTTCAAAAAGGTTGCAAATCCTTGGAGTCGTTTCAATGCTTCATATTTCCCAGTATTTCTCTCAACGGCTCGATCTCTCCAACGGCACCAACAACACTCAACGATTATTAAAGGGCTCCTGTTGATTGAACCAAGCACTCTGCCTTGCTACTCTCCAGCTCTCCCCTTCTCTCAACTGCTCCTTTTCTATTTCTCTCTTCTAAAAAAACCCCAGCTTCTCAAATGGCCGACAAAAACCCTAACCCTAATCTTGTTCAGGATGAGGAAGAAGCTGCACTCCTCAAAGCTTTCAAAGAAAATAAAGCAGCCTCATCCTTGAAATCCCTTGATGTCACCCCCTCTCAAAACCCTATAGCCCAGCAAGCTGAGGAGAAAGTAAAGGAACTATCTCCTGTGTCCGTATCTGCTACCCACACCCTCTCAGAAGGAGGCTCCCACGACTCCTCTCCGGACAAGGACACCCAGGAGATCCACAGCTCAGAGCCGTCGCCTGCAAGCCTTAAATCCAAACCTGCCTCTAACCCTGCTCCCTCAGTTGCCACAAGGCTCAAACTTCGCAAACGCAGTTCCCAGGCCTTGGTTCCTTACAATCCTGCATCAAAAAAGCCCAAATCCACCACCCTTTCCTCCTCCTCTCTGGGACAAGTGTCTTCCTCCTTCTCTAAGAGGAAGATACTCAAGCCTCTTATTTTCGGAAATGAGTTCTGGACCCAAACCCTAGAGGACGAAGATGAAGATCAATTCGGTGAAGCCCTCGGTGAGTTTCACTCTCTGCTCCAGTACCAAGGATGGGACCAGATCTTGGTGGAACCCTTCTCAGTCTCCGCCGAAGTCGTGCGCCTCTTCTACCAGTCCATGACCTTTGTGCCAGCCAAAGAAAACTCTCCCTGCAACGAGGCCATCATTCAATGGAAGGGAACTATGTATCCTCTGTCCCCCAGCATCATTGCCTCCGCTCTAGGGATTGAGCACATGTCAGGCTTTGACATTTTGCACCAAAAGAAGACATGGCCCAAAGGAAAAGGCTATAAAACCAAGACTGAGGTGGTAACCAAGCTCTATGATGGCGACACTCCAAAGAACCTGCAAACTAAGGGACTATCCATCTCCAACAAGATGTTGCACTTCTAGCTCATCAGAAAATTGGTTCCCATGCAGGAGCACAGAGCCACGGTTCTCATCACTGATGCAATTCTCATGGATAAGATTTTGTCTGGTGACCAAGTTGATATCCCCAGGATAGTGTTGGCCCATATGCAGTTCTGTAAGTCTCATGAATCCCATGCCCTGCCCTTCCCTCACCTCATCAAACAACTTCTCTCCATGCTCAACCAATATCCTGATGACTTCCTGATAAGCACTACTTTGTAGGGCTTAACTAAGAGTTGTTAGAAGGTTATTGGTGCCATTCGGGTAGATTTAGACACATTCTTATGCATGGCGTTTAGGGCGAAGTCTGGTGTTTTTGGAGGTGTATGAGCTATTTTGGATATCATAGGAGACATTGAGGAAGGAAGCCACCAAAAGAAGACGCCAAGGAAGTGAAGACGAGAGGTTAGGAGGCGAAGCCAAGGAGTGAAGGCCGAGCATTAACCGCGACCGCGGGCAAGGGTGCCGCGATCGCAGTTGTTAGGAAACGGAACTCTGGAACTTAGGTTCCCCTGAGAGTTCCGTTCCTCAATTTCTCTACTTTTGAAGATGACAAATATTATGATACTAATGTTTTATCTCAAAGATGTGTTTTAAGGAACCACAGGAAATTACCTAAGGCAGGAAAGCCAAATAGAACAAGGGAACCAAAGGAACAAGACAGCTGAAGAAATCCAGAGGAACCCAGGTGTGCCCAGAAATGGAGCTTGCGACATTGCGATTCCCGAGAAATCTGGGAACACACAACCTTGGACAAAAGGTGTCGAAAACGACTTGTCCGAAGCTTCCAAAAGTCTGCCAAGGTCCAAGAGCTAAAGAACAAGATGCCTAGAGAACCTCTACCTCGGACAGAGACGATGAAAGCGACAGCACATGAAGACGTCGCTATCCAACAGACGGTTCCCAAGCAGCCAGCTTACTCAACCTCGGACGAAAGCATTTTGACAATGACACCACAAGGCTCGTCTGAGGTAGTTGACCGACCAAGAGAGATTCTGAGCTGCCTAGGTTGTTTGCACATGCCAAGAACAACGTGGATCAAGGAGAACCACTAATCCTAGGGCAAGCTCAATCCGTGGGAACCAAGAGAGGATCGAGCTGCGAAGAATCCTCTATAAAAGGAAGACTAACCCAAAGGTTATCTTCAAGCACAAAAACAAGAACTCACACTCATTAGCAAATATCTAGTGTGAACCTCCAAACAAAGATCATCAAAGTAAATCGAGATCAAGAGGAACTAGTCAAGGAAGAAGAGCTGAGTGCTAAGTTCCTGTGACTATAAGTGATAGTTCCTAGGTGCGAAAGTCTGTTTCTTGGATTAATTATTGATTGTGTTAAGTTATCTAGGATTGTCTAACTGTGTGTAAGGCAAAGGAACTGTGTGTTCGTTCCTAGAATAAGTTGTAACCAAAAGAGATAAGAAATCAAGAAGTAGACTTTGAAATCCTTTCGAAAGAAAGGTAGTGGTTTTTATCCTGGATTGCTAGTTGGCAATCAAAGGTTTCCACTATAAGGAACTTGTCTTTTGCTTGATTATTTATTTCCGCTGCGAAAGGAACTAAGAATCGTTATTCTGAGTTCCTTAAGTTTTTATCTAACAATCACGATCCTACAATTGGTATTAGAGCAGGAAAAGCTCTAGATCTTTGATTAGTTTGCAGATCATGTCTCAACCAAGCAAGTTTGAGCTCGGAATCTCCACCAACAAGCCACATCTCCGAAAGAAAGGAGAAGAAACATGGTGGGAAAAGTGCATGGAAAGCCACATCAAGACCAACGACTACCAATGCTGGAGGATAGTCGAAAATAGAGATGTCTATATCGACCTCACCATGAAGGAAGAAGATTGGAAACCAGAACACTATGTTATCATGGAGAAGAATGCCAAGGCTAGGCAGTTCATCCTCAATGGATTGGACAGAGAGGACATGGACAAGGTCATAGGCATCAAAACGGCCAAGGAGATATGGAAAGCTCTCAAGGAGATGCATGAAGGAAGTGAGGAACTGAAGCAAAGCAGAAAGTTTGCTTTGGAAGGAGAATACCACACCTTCAAAATGATGGAAACTGAGACCATCTCATAGTACTACTCCCGCTTCAACAGATTGATTGGAAAGCTAACAGCGGCGGGAGTCGATCTTGATGAAGTTTCCAAGTCCCTAGTGGTCATCAATGGACTCAACTCCAAGTTCACCCTTCTGAAGGGAATCATGAAGAACACTCCAGGCATCCAATCACTTCCATTGACCCAAGTCATAGGAAAACTGGAGGTTAAAGAAGGAGAGCACATCAAAGCCAATGCCGACAAGAAACTGGAAAAAGGAATTTCCCTCAAGATCTCCAAAGCCTTCTCTAGGCTCGAGATGGAGGAAGAGAACTCAGACCTTGAAGAAGAGGAGGACGAACTAACAGCCCTCTTCACAAAGAACATCAAAAAATTCTTTGTGAAGGGAAGATTTCAAAAGGGCAGTTCCTCTCACAATGGACCAAGAAGAGATCTCAAGGAAGTCTCATGTTACGAGTGCAAGGAGAAGGGACACTATGCTAAAAACTGTCCCAACAAAGAAGAGTCCAAGGAAGAGGAAAGACCTCAAAGAAAGAAGGCTCTCGTAGCATCATGGGGAGAAGACTCAGATGAGCAACTGGATCTGAGTGGCTTCTCTGGAGGGAGATGTCTCATGGCAAAAGGAGACTCAAGCGACTCAGAAGACCTTGAGGTAACTTCTGACGATCTCTTAAAATTCCTAGTTGATTGTGATAAGAAACAACTTCTTAAGATCATAAAAAACTAGGAAAGGAAACCAGTTCCCTTCAACATAAACTAGATGATTGTGAAGACGAAATTGCTTGCTTGACTGTCGAGAATTCTGTTTGGAGTAAAAAACTTGATGAAACTGAGAAAGACCTAGCTTAAACTCACTCCAAACTCATTGATATTAGAAATGTGCATGCTAGTCACCTTAAAATTTGAAAATCTTGTGATGAAACTAGCATAGACTCTGTCAAAGTTCCCTTGCATGCTAACCCACCTGGAAATGACATGCTTCAATCCATAATTGATAGGTTAGACATTCTCACTGATTCCATTAATGAATAAACGATAAATCAAACTATTTTTGTGAGACAACGCCATGGAATAGGATATGTCAATAATAAAGGGAACAATGATGCTGAAGAAGAAAAGGCTAGGCGAGAACTTGTTGAGATGAATGAGAATCTCAGTATTGCTCTTGCCACTTCTCGTGATAGGAATCAATTCCTATCAGAGAAGATCATGGTCCTTGAGAACAAGGCTGAGGTTGCCAAATGTCTCAATGAAGGCTCTCAAAGTCCTAAGAAGGAACCAAAGGGAAAAGAAAAGATGGTTCCTGAAAACCAATGGTTCACCAATTCCTTTGCTCACAAAAGATATATTGATATGGCCCATAGCAAGGTTAGAAACAATGTTGATTTTAACAAAAGGAAAACTGAAAAACCTTTTAGGCCAGGAAAAGGAAAATATGGACATGTTGTTTACAATCGTTTGTGTACCTACTATGGTAAGAATGGTCATTACAACACTGATTGTGCTGAGAAAAGGAACTTTGAAAAGGAGAAAAGTACTCATTACCATGAAAGGAACCAGTTCCCTGGTTATTCACAGACTCGTAATGCTAATCCCCCCAGTAAAGCCAAGCTTCACGGGGTTCAGAAATCTTAGTTCCCTTGTGTGCAGAAAGAAGAGAGGCAACCCCAACTATGGTACATTGACAGTGGTTGCTCATGCCATATGACCGGAAAAAGAAATCAAATGACCTCTCTTCAACCTCTCCAAGGAGGGAACATATCCTTTGGAGACAAAAGCAAAGGGAAAATCTATGGAATAGGAACTGTGAAACTCAACGATCACATTCAGGTAAACAAAGTTCACCTTGTTGATAGTCTTGGTTTTGATCTAATAAGTGTGTCACAGCTGTGTGATCAAGGAGACAATGAAGTCAGATTTAGATCAAACGAATGCTCAGTTCTTGACTCCTCGGGACAAATCATCCTAAAAGGAAAGAGATTCAACAATGTTTACATTATTGATCCATCCTTCGTCCCCAAGGAGAAACTGTGTCTCTCAACCGTGAATGACCAAGCTGAGTTGTGGCACCAACGCCTCGGTCATGCTAGCACTATGCTAATTCAAAAGCTACACTCAAAGGAACTAGTCAGAGGATTGCCAAAGCTGAGTGGCACATCTAAGGAACCATGCTCTGACTGTGTAAAAGGAAAACAGGCTCGTAGTTCCTTCAACTCCAAAAACATGGTAAGCACCTCAAGGCCTCTTGAGCTCATCCACATGGATCTTTGTGGACCCATGAGAGTTCAAAGCCTAGGAGGGAACAGGTATATTTTTGTTATTATCGATGACTTCTCTCGCTTTACTTGGACCATTTTCATTAAATCTAAAAGAGAAGTCATTGATCGCTTTAAAGACCTGGTTCCCTTGTTAGAAAAATCCCTTGATTGTTCACTTAATGCTATTCGGTCTGACCATGGTACCGAATTCGAAAATGGAGAATTTCTAACCTTTTGCAGTGAGCATGGCATTGATCACAACTTCTCTGCACCATACACTCCTCAACAGAATGGAGTAGTGGAGAGAAAGAATAGGACCTTGGAAGACATGGCTCGAACTATGTTGATCTCAAGCGGACTCTCCCAATCCTTTTGGGCTGAGGCGATCAACACAGCATGCTACATCATCAACAGAGCCATGCTTCGCCCTATCACAGAGAAGACACCCTATGAACTCCTAAGAGGAAGAGTTCCCAACATTTCTCATCTAAGGGTGTTCGGATGCAAGTGCTTTGTGCACAACAATGGGAAGGACAATCTTGGCAAGTTCGACCCAAGAAGTGATGAAGGAATCTTCATTGGATATGCCTCAGGCAGCAAGGCATACAAAGTCTTCAACAAAAGGACTAAAAAGGTAGAAGAAAGTGTTCATGTTATTTTTAATGAAAAATCACTTGGAAAGATTGTACAGAACACCACCAATTCCTTTGAAGACCCGTTTCCCAAGTCATATCAAGAAGATCCAGATGAAGATGTCACTCCACCCAGTTCCTGTCCTGCTGCTCGGAACCCTCCAATGGCTCCTCCACCAGTTCCCATGGATAATGAACAACAATCCATTTCTGGGAACCATGAGCATGACGACAACATCTGTGGAGACCTCAATGATTCATCTTCCCACATGTTCTTCAATGGAGAAGGTGACCCCAACCAGGAAGCTGAATGCTCAACTCAGAATGTCTCCATATCAAATACTTTGGCTTCCAACAGAGAAAGAAGAGTCGTCAAGCCTCCAGTCAGGTACGAACATCTAACTTTCTTTGCCTTTAATGCCTTTTTGTCTATTGTGGAACCAAAGAACATAGGTGAGGCACTGAAGGATGCGGACTGGATCCAAGCCATGCAAGAAGAGCTTCATCAATTTGAAAGCAACAAAGTCTGGCATCTGGTTCCTCGTCCCAAGGATAAGCACATCATAGGAACCAGATGGGTTTTCAAAAACAAGCTAGATTATACAGGAGTTGTGATAAGGAACAAAGCAAGACTTATGGCTCAAGGATACAATCAACAAGAAGGAATTGACTATGATGAAACCTATGCTCCAGTGGCAAGGATCGAAGCAATAAGCTTGTTGATTGCCTTCGCATCTCACAAAGGGTTCAAGTTGTTCCAATGGATGTGAAGACAGCCTTGCTCAATGGAATTCTTCAAGAAGAAGTCTATGTCAAGCAACCTCTTTGTTTCGAAGACGACGATCATCCAGATCATGTCTACTTCCTAGACAAGGCATTGTATGGCCTCAAGCAAGCTCCCAGAGCATGGTATGATCGTCTTGCCCAGTTCCTACTTTCAAACGGCTATAGGCGTGGAATTATTGATAAGACCCTCTTCATCCTAGAAGAAGAAGGTAACATCTTAGTGGTTCAAATCTATGTTGATGATATCATTTTTGGTTCCACTAACCTGTCCCTTGTAGACAAGTTCAAAGACTTGATGAGCAGTGAATTTGAAATGAGTCTAATTGGGGAACTCACTTTCTTCCTCGGATTACAAATCACTCAAAAGGAAGATGGTATTCAAATCCACCAACAGAAGTATGTCAGGGAACTACTGAAGAAGTTCAAAATGGATTCATGCAAGCCTCTCTCCACTCCCATATCCACCATTGCCCATCTGGATAAGGACCATTCGAGTCCTCTAGTGGAGGAGAAGCTCTATAGAGGTATGATAGGCTCACTCATGTACCTAACCGCTAGTCGACCAGACATTGTCTTTAATGTTGGCTTGTGTGCTAGGTTCCAATCTTGTCCAAGAGAAACCCACTTGGCCGCTGTGAAGAGAATACTTCGATACCTCAAAGGAACTGACGATCTTTGCATTTGGTACCCCAAAGAATGTCCCTTTGAGCTCATGGGTTTCACTGATGCTGATTATGCCGGATACTTAGTGGATAGGAATAGCACTTCTGGAATGGCACAGTTCCTAGGCCCTTGTCTTGTGTCATGGGGATCAAAAAAACAAGTTTCAGTCTCTCTTTCCACCACAGAATCCGAGTACATTGCGGCTGCCTCTTGTTGTTCCCAACTTCTCTGGCTAAAGCAACAACTCGCGGACTTTGGTATGTCTTATGGCCCTCTCACTATTCTTTGTGATAACACTAGTGCCATAAACACTTCTAAGAATCCTGTGCATCATACTAGGACCAAGCATATTGACATTAGACATCATTTTCTTAGAGATCATATTGAGAAGGGAAACATCATTATGAAATTTTGTAGAACTGAAGATCAAATTGCAGATATATTCACCAAGGCATTGAGTAGAGTTCCTTTCGAGAACCTCAGATTGGAACTAGGAATGATTCCTATTACTCAGTAGTGACCTTAGTTCTGAGAATTCTTTCCAGTTCCCCTGATTGACTAGTTTAAGATATTTAACTTGTTGAGTCTTGATGTCCTTGTGTTATATCTTTTGCCACAAACCCTTCTTGTCATAATGGTTTCTTAAAAGGGCTTAGATAAATTCTTCTGGTTCGTTTCCTTTTGATCCTCATTATTCTTCAACTCCTCATTGTTCAAATTTCTTTGATGGCCCAAAAAAGTCACAATCTGATCATATTTCTAAACCCAATATTACAAGCTGAAATGATGATTGTGTACTAAGACCTACCCTTGCCTCATTGCTCAATTTATTTCTCTATGATCCATCTCTAAACCCTCTCTGAGAATTATTGTGCAATGCGATAAATAGCCTACCCTGATTCCTAGTATGGGAACATACTGTTTTTGGTTCCTTTGTTTTAACCCACACCAAAGGTTCCCATACATTCCTCTAGCTCGCGGAAAATGTCGCCAGAAAGGAACCAGAACGTAGCGTCTCTCCAACAGCTCGCTTGGCTCTCCCAGACGCTATTTATGGCATATTGGCAGGGATAAGGCATGTCTCATCAGTGGCAGACCTCTCTCTTCTCTGAATGGTCAAATTTTGAATTTAAGTTAGCCATTCCGAAAAGCTGCAACTTTCTTCAATGCTTCGGATTTGCCTTGATCTTCTCAACGGCTGGATTTGCTTCAACGGTCACCTCAGCTCTTGGCCATCCCAGATCTTCAACGCCCTTAAAAGAAGTGCTCAGTTGCTCCGAGTTGATCATCAAGCTCTCCATCTCTCTGATCTTCTACCTCTCTTTCTCTTCACACAGCAATCCTCTTAGCTCATCTCAAATGGCCAACCCTAACCCAATCGTTGTTATGGATGAAGAGGAGGCTGCTTTTCTTCAAGCATTTCGCGAAAAGAAGGCTAAAGCCTCCTCCTCCAAGCCTGTTTCTGCCTCCACTTCTCCAAAATCCCTCTGTAGGATCATGATTGTTAGATAAAAGCTTAAGGAACTCAGAATAACGATTCTCAGTTCCTTTCGCAGCGGAAGATAAACAATCAAACAAATGACAAGTTCCTTATAGTGGAAACCTTTGATTGCCAACTAGCAATCCAGGATAAAAACCACTACCTTTCTTTCGAAAGGATTTCAAAGTCTACTTCTTGATTTCTTATCTCTTTTGGTTACAGCTTATCCTAGGAACGAACACACAGTTCCTTTGCCTTACACACAGTTAGACAATCCTAGATAACTTAACACAATCAATAATCAATCCAAGAAACAGACTTTCGCACCTAGGAACTATCACTTACAGTCACAGGAACTTAGCACTCAGCTCTTCTTCCTTGACTGGTTCCTCTTGATCTCGGTTTGCTTTGATGATCTTTGTTTGGAGGTTCACACTAGATATTTGCTAATGAGTGTGAGTTCTTATTTTTGTGCTTGAACATAACCCTTGGGTTAGTCTTCCTTTTATAGAGGATTCTTCGCAGCTCGATCCTCTCTTGGTTCCCACGGATTGAGCTTGCCCTAGGATTAGTGGTTCTCCTTGATCCACGTTGTTCTTGGCATGTGCAAACAACCTAGGCAGCTCAGAATCTCTCTTGGTTGGTCAACTACCTCAGACGAGCCTTGTGGTGTCATTGTCAAAACGCTTTCGTCCGAGGTTGAGTAAGCTGGCCGTTTGGGAACCGTCTGTTGGACAGCGACGTCTTCATGTGTTGTCGCTTTCATCATCTCTGTCCGAGGTAGAGGTTCTCTAGGCTTCTTGTTCTTTAGCTCTTGGACCTTGGCAGACTTTTGGAAGCTTCAACAAGTCGTTTTCGATACCTTTTGTCCGAGGTTGTGTATCCCCAGATTTCTCGGGAATCGTAATGTCACAAGCTCCATTTCTAGGCACACCTGGGTTCCTCTGGATTCCTTCAGCTGTCTTGTTCCTTTGGTTCCCTTGTTCTGTTTGGCTTTCCTGCCTTCGGTATATTCATGTGGTTCCTTAAAACACATCTTTGAGATAAAACATTAGTATCATAATATTTGTCATCTTCAAAAGTAGAGAAACTGAGGAACGGAACTCTCAGGGGAACCTAAGTTCCAGAGTTCCGTTTCCTAACAATTTCCCCCTTTTTGATGATGACAAATACAAGGAACCTGACAACATAATAGGACTGTGAATCTTATGAGACCATATTGAGATAACGGGATTTACAACATTACAGATTAGTGATAGAACATTCAATGGTTGCAAATTCCCCCTAAGCAAGTGAACAAGTTTATTTCAAATTCCCCCTTAGAAATAGAACTAGTTCAGAGTTCCTATTAATTCAGTAGTCTCTAAAGTTCAAGGTTCCTATCCTTTTCTTCCCCCTTTTGACATCATCGAAAAGATTAAGTATAAGTTAAGAACATGATATCGGAGTGAATATGCGATTGCAGCAAGCCCATAAAATGTCATAATGAAAACTTAAGGCGAAGACAAATGATCATGGGAACGAAATTGAAGATAATCATTAAAAACTTCACTTATCATTGATCAAACACACAAAATACCACAAGCAAACAACAAACAACCGACAAGACAAACAACAGATAGCAAGGAAGACAACAAAAGCAATCTTAAGAAAGACAACAAAAGGGATAGAAGAGGAGAGTAGGATCCTAAGGGAAACTACTAGCTCGCTGTGGCGTTGCAGCACTGGGAACCTAGAACAAGCGTTCCTATGGCGTAGTAACGGCCTCTTCTTCTGCATCCTTGTCGTCGGTTCCTATATTTTGGCCCGCGGCCTGATGAGCACTGATTGCACCTTGCCAGTCTTTCTGCAGAACTTCCACCAGACTCTCGACAGCAGAACTGATACGCCCCAACTCTCTTACTTGATCATGGATGGCGATCGTGTTGGCAGTCGAGCCTTCCAAGATAGCTTTTTCAATACGATTCAACGCAAGGAGGATCGCAGAGGAGTCTGAAGAGGTGGGTTGCTGAGGGTGGGAACTAGAACGGCCCTGGGAACTCGCCTTTTCCTTAGGCGGGATTTCTTCTGTTTCAGCATGGTTGGGTTGTTGTTCCTTAGATTTCAGCTTCCGAACTATGTGCATGGTAAGACATTTGTTGTAGGCAGTCTCGGGTGCGTCTTCTGGGTACTGATTGAGGTTGGAGAGTAGCTTCTTGATGATGTGAGGGAAGGGTAAAGCATGGGAGTCATGGGATGCACAGAATTGCATGTAAGCCAGAACAATACGGGGAAGATCCAACTGAAAGCCGGAGAGCACTTTGTCCATGTAGATGGCGTCGGTGATGAGGACTTAATTCCTGTGATCTTGCCTGGGAACCAAGTTGCGAGTGATCCAAAAATGCAGTAGCCGGTTTGCGATGGAGAGATCCTTCGTCTCCAAAGATGAGGGGGATGCGCCATCATAAATTTTCTTGACGATTGCTCCTTTGGACTTGAAGCCCTTTCCCTTGGGCCATCCCTTCTTCTGAGGCAGAATGCCAAACCCAGACCTCGACTTAATCCCTAGAGCAAACGCGATTAGATTGGCGGACAGGGGATAGCTGGTTCCCTTCCATATGAGAATGGCATCGTGATAGGGAGAGTTCTCCTTCTGGGGTACAAATTCCATGGACTGGTAAAACATCGGGACAACCTCGTCGGAAGCAGAGAAAGGCTCACACAGTATCTCGTCCCACCCTTGGAACTGCAACAGAGAGTGGAACTCATCCAAAGCTTCTCCATAGAGTTCCTCATCCTCTTCTTCTAACGCTTGGGTCCAGAATTCTCTGCCGATAATGAGAGGTTTTAGGATCTTCCTTTTGGAGAAGGAAGAGGAGACAGAGAGGGTGGTGGTTTTGGCCCTTTTTGTGGATTTGGTTTCATAGGGAACAATGGCTTGGGAGCTTATCTTCCTCTGTTGCATTCTTGTGGCAACAGAGGGGCCTGGGTTGGAAGTTTTGGATTTGAGGCTGATCGGGGAAGGCTCGGGGCTAAGGATCTCTTGAAGGGATTTATCCGGAGAGGAATCATGCAATCCGCCTTCAGAAACTGATTTTGTGACTGATTCTGAAGCCAAAGTGATGGCTTGCTCCTCTTCTTTGGGCATGGTTGGTTCCTCTTCCACCTTTTCCTTATCCTTTAGTGGTTTCTCAAGCTTCTCTTCTGGTTTCTCTACAGGTTTTGCCACGGGGTATTCTTTGGGGAGGGATTTTGAAAAAGTGGAGGTAGAAACAGGCTTGGAGGAGGAGGCTTTAGCCTTCTTTTCGCGAAATGCTTGAAGAAAAGCAGCTTCCTCTTCATCCATAACAACGATTGGGTTAGGGTTGGCCATTTGAGAGGAGCTAAGAGGATTGCTGTGTGAAGAGCTTGTGTGATCAGAGAGATGGAGAGCTTGTGTGATCAACTTGGAGCAACTGAGCACCTCTTTAAGGGCGTTGAAGATCTGGGATGGCCAAGAGCTGAGGTGACCGTTGAAGCAAATCCAGCCGTTGAGAAGATCAAGGCAAATCCGAAGCATTGAAGAGAGTTGCAGCTTTTTGGAACGGCTAATTTAAATTCAAAATATGACCCTTCAGAGAAGAGGGAGGTCTGCCACTGATAAGACGTGGCTTATCCCTGCCAATATGCCATAAATAGCGTCTGGGGAAGCCAAGCGAGCCATTGGAGAGACGCGATGTTCTGGTTCCTTTCTGGCGACATTTTCAGCGAGCTAGAGGAATGTATGGGAACCTTTGGTGTGGGTGGAGACAAAGAAACTAAAAATAGTACGTTCCCATACAAGGAATCAGGGTAGGCTATTTATCGCATTGCACAGTAATTCTCAGAGAAGGTTTAGAGATGGATCATAGAAAATTAAATTGAGCAATGAGGCAAGGGTAGGTCTTAGTACACAATCATCATTTCAGCTTGTAATGTTGGGTTAGAAATATGATCAGATTGTGACTTTTGGGCCATCAAAGAAATTTGAACAATGAGGAGTTGAGAAATAATGATAATCAAAAGGAAACGAATCAGAAAAATTTATCTAAGCCTTTATAAGAAACCATTATGACAAGAGGGGTTTGTAGCAAAAGATATAACACAAGGACATCAAGACTCAACAAGTTAAATATCTTAAACTAGTCAATCAGGGGAACTCGGAAAGAATTCTCAGAACTAAGGTCACTACTGAGTAATAGGAATCATTCCTAGTTCCAATCTGAGGTTCTCAAAAGGAACTCTATTCAATGCCTTGGTGAATATATCTGCAATTTGATCTTCAGTTCTACAAAATTTCATAATGATGTTTCCCTTCTCAACATGATCTCTAAGAAAATGATGTCTAATGTCAATATGCTTGGTCCTAGTATGATGCACAAGATTCTTAGAAATGTTTATGGCACTAGTGTTGTCACAAAGAATAGTGAGAGGGCCATAAGACATACCAAAATCCGCGAGTTGTTGCTTTAGCCAGAGAAGTTGGGAACAACAAGAGGCAGCTGCAATGTACTCGGATTCTGTGGTGGAGAGAGAGACCGAAACTTGTTTCTTTGATCCCTATGACACGAGGCAAGGACCTAGGAACTGTGCCATTCCAGAAGTACTCTTCCTATCCACCAAGTATCCGGCATAATCAGCATCAGTGAAACCCATGAGCTCAAAGGGACATTCTTTGGGGTACCAAATGCAGAGATCGTCAGTTCCTTTGAGGTATCGAAGTATTCTCTTCACAGCGGCCAAGTGGGTTTCTCTTGGATAAGATTGGAACCTAGCACACAAGCCAACAGCAAAGACAATGTCTGGTCGACTAGCGGTTAGGTACATGAGTGAGCCTATCATACCTCTATAGAGCTTCTCCTCCACTAGAGGACTCGAATGATCCTTATCCAGATGGACAATGGTGGATATGGGAGTGGAGAGAGGCTTGCATGAATCCAATTTGAACTTATTCAGTAGTTCCCTGACATACTTCTGTTGATGGATTTGAATACCATCTTTCTTTTAAGTGATTTGTAATCCGAGGAAGAATGTGAGTTCCCCAATTAAACTCATTTCAAATTCACTGCTCATCAAGTCTTTGAACTTGTCTACAAGGGACAGGTTAGTGGAACCAAAAATGATATCATCAATATAAATTTGAACCACTAAGATGTTACCTTCTTCTTCTAGGATGAAGAGAGTCTTATCAATAACTCCACGCCTGTAGCCATTTGAGAGTAGGAACTGGGCAAGACGATCATACCAAGCTCTGGGAGCTTGCTTGAGGCCATAGAGTGCCTTGTCTAGAAAGTAGACATGATCTGGATGATCGTCGTCTTCGAAACCAGGAGGTTGCTTGACATAGACTTCTTCTTGAAGAATTCCATTGAGGAAGGCTGTCTTCACGTCCATTTGGAACAACTTGAACCCTTTGTGAGATGCGAAGGCAATCAATAACCTTATTGCTTCAATCCTTGCCACTGGAGCATAGGTTTTATCATAGTCAATTCCTTCTTGTTGATTGTATCCTTGAGCCACAAGTCTTGCTTTGTTCCTTATCACAGCTCCTGTATCATCTAGCTTGTTTCTGAAAACCCATCTGGTTCCTATGATGTGCTTATCCTTGGGGCGAGGAACCAGATGCCAGACTTTGTTCCTTTCAAATTGATGAAGCTCCTCTTGCATGGCTTGGATCCAGTCCGCATCCTTCAGTGCCTCACCTATGTTCTTTGGTTCCACAATAGACAAAAAGGCATTAAAGGCAAAGAAAGTTAGATGTTCGTACCTGACTGGAGGCTTGACGACTCTTCTTTCTCTGTTGGAAGCCAAAGTATTTGATGTGGAGACATTCTGAGTTGAGCATTCAGCTTCCTGGTTGGGGTCACCTTCTCCATTGAAGAACATGTGGGAAGATGAATCATTGAGGTCTCCACAGATGTTGTCGTCATGCTCATGGTTCTCAGAAATGGATTGTTGTTCATTATCCATGGGAACTGGTGGAGGAGCCATTGGAGGGTTCCGTTCAGCAGGGCAGGAACTGGGAGGAGTGACATCTTCATCTGGATCTTCTTGGGATGACTTGGGAAACGGATCTTAAAAGGAACTGGTGGTGTTCTGCACAATCTTTCCGAGTGATTTTTCATTAAAAATAACATGAACACTTTCTTCTACCTTTTTAGTCCTTTTGTTGAAGACCTTGTATGCCTTGCTGCCTGAGGCATATCCAATGAAGATTCCTTCATCACTTCTTGGGTCGAACTTGCCAAGATTGTCCTTCCCATTGTTGTGCACAAAGCACTTGCATCCGAACACCCTTAGATGAGAAATGTTGGGAACTCTTCCTCTTAGGAGTTCATAGGGTGTCTTCTCTGTGATAGGGCGAAGCATGGCTCTATTGATGATGTAGCATGCTGTGTTGATCGCCTCAGCCCAAAAAGATTGGGAGAGTCCACTTGAGATCAGCATAGTTCGAGCCATGTCTTCCAAGGTCCTATTCTTTCTCTCCACTACTCCATTCTGTTGAGGAGTGTATGGTGCAGAGAAGTTGTGATCAATGCCATGCTCACTGCAAAAGGTTAGAAATTCTCCATTTTCGAATTCGGTACCATGGTCAGACCGAATAGCATTAAGTGAACAATCAAGGGATTTTTCTAACAAGGGAACCAGGTCTTTAAAGCGATCAATGACTTCACTTTTAGATTTAATGAAAATGGTCCAAGTAAAGCGAGAGAAGTCATCGACAATAACAAAAATATACATGTTCCCTCCTAGGCTTTGAACTCTCATGGGTCCACAAAGATCCATGTGGATGAGCTCAAGAGGCCTTGAGGTGCTTACCATGTTTTTGGATTTGAAGGAACTACGAGCTTGTTTTCCTTTTACACAGTCAGAGCATGGTTCCTTAGATGTGCCACTCAGCTTTGACAATCCTCTGACTAGTTCCTTTGAGTGTAGCTTTTGAATCAGCTTAGTGCTAGCATGACCGAGGCGTTGGTGCCACAACTCAGCTTGGTCATTCACGGTTGAGAGGCACAGTTTCTCCTTGGGGACGAAGGATGGATCAACAATGTAAACATTGTTGAATCTCTTTCCTTTTAGGATGATTTGTCCCGAGGAGTCAAGAATTGAGCATTCGTTTGATTTAAATCTGACTTCATTGTCTCCTTGATCACACAGCTGTGACACACTTATTAGATCAAAACCAAGACTATCAACAAGGTGAACTTTGTTTACCTGAATGTGATCGTTGAGTTTCACAGTTCCTATTCCACAGATTTTCCCTTTGCTTTTGTCTCCAAACGATATGTTCCCTCCTTGGAGAGGTTGAAGAGAGGTCATTTGATTTCTTTTTCCGGTCATATGGCATGAGCAACCACTGTCAATGTACCATAGTTGGGGTTGCCTCTCTTCTTTCTGCACATAAGGGAACTAAGATTTCTGAACCCAGCGAAGCTTGGCTTTATTAGGGGGATTAGCATTTCGAGTCTGTGAATAATCAGGGAGTTGGTTCCTTTCCTGGTGATAAGCACTTTTCTCCCTTTCAAAGTTCCTTTTCTTAGCACAATCAGTGTTGTAATGGCCATTCTTACCACAGTAGGTACATAAGCGGTTGTAGACGACATGACCATACTTTCCTTTCCCTGGACTAAAAGGTTTTTCATTTATTTTGTTGAAATCAATATTGTTTTTAACCTTACTATTGGCCATGTCAACATACTTTTTATGAGCAAAAGAATTGGTGAACCATTGGTTTTCAGGAACCATCTTTTCTTTTCCCTTTGGTTCCTTCTTAGGAGTTTGAGAACCTTCATTGAGACGTTTGGCAACCTCAGCCTTGTTCTCAAGGACCATGATCTTCTCTGATAGGAATTGATTCCTATCACGAGAAGTGGCCAGAGCAATACTGAGGTTCTCATTCATCTCAACAAGTTCTCGCCTAGCCTTTTGTTCTTCAGCATCATTGTTCCCTTTATTATTGACATATCCTATTCCATGTCGTTGTCTCACAAAAACAGTTTGATTTATCATTTTTTCATTAATGGAATTAGTGAGAATGTCTAACCTATCCATTATGGATTGAAGCATGTCATTTCCAGGTGGATTAGCATGCAAGGGAACTTTGACAGAATCTATGCTAGTTTCATCACAAGATTTGCAAGTTTTAAGGTGACTAGCATGCACATTCCTAATATCAATGAGTTTGGAGTGAGTTTCAGCTAGGTCTTTCTCAGTTTCATCAAGTTTCTTACTCCAAACAGAATTCTCAACAGTCAAGCAAGCAATTTCATCTTCACAATCATCTAGTTTATGTTAAAGGGAACTGGTTTCCTTTCCTAGTTTCTTTATGATCTTAAGAAGTTGTTTCCTATCACAATCGACTAGGGATTTTAAGAGATCGTCAGAAGTTACCTCAAGGTCTTCTGAGTCGCTTGAGTCTCCTTTTTCCATGAGACATTTCCCTCCAGAGAAGCCACTTAGATCCAGTTCCTCATCTGAGTCTTCTCCCCATGATGCTACGATAGCCTTCTTTCTTTGAGGTCTTTCCTCTTCCTTGGACTCTTCTTTATTGGGACAGTTTTTAGCATAGTGTCCCTTCTCCTTGCACTCGTAATATGAGACTTCCTTGAGATCTCTTCTTGGTCCATTGTGAGAGGAACTGCCCTTTTGGAACCTTCCCTTCACAAAGAATTTTTTGATGTTCTTTGTGAAGAGGGCTGTTAGTTCGTCCTCCTCTTCTTCAAGGTCTGAGTTCTCTTCCTCCATCTCGAGCCTAGAGAAGGCTTTGGAGATCTTGAGGGCAATTCCTTTTTCCAGTTTCTTGTCGGCATTGGCTTTGATGTGCTCTCCTTCTTCAACCTCCAGTTTTCCTATGACTTGGGTCAAGGGAAGTGATTGGATGCCTGGAGTGTTCTTCATGATTCCCTTCAGAAGGGTGAACTTGGAGTTGAGTCCATTGATGACCACTAGGGACTTGGAAACTTCATCAAGATCGACTCCCGCCGCTGTTAGCTTTCCAATCAATCTGTTGAAGTGGGAGTAGTACTCTGAGATGGTCTTAGTTTCCATCATTTTGAAGGTGTGGTATTCTCCTTCCAAAGCAAACTTTCTGCTTTGCTTCAGTTTCTCACTTCCTTCATGCATCTCCTTGAGAGCTTTCCACATCTCTTTGGCCGTCTTAATTCCTATGACCTTGTCCATGTCCTCTCTGTCCAATCCATTGAGGATGAACTGCCTGGCCTTGGCATTCTTCTCCATGATAACATAGTGTTCTGGTTTCCAATCTTCTTCCTTCATGGTGAGGTCGACATACCCATCTCCATTTTCGACTATCCTCCAGCATTGGTAGTCGTTGGTCTTGATGTGGCTTTCCATGCACTTTTCCCACCATGTTTCTTCTCCTTTCTTTCGGAGATGTGGCTTATTGGTGGAGATTCCGAGCTCAAACTTGCTTGGTTGAGACATGATCTGCAAACTTATCAAAGATCTAGAGCTTTTCCTGCTCTGATACCAATTGTAGGATCGTGATTGTTAGATAAAAGCTTAAGGAACTCAGAATAACGATTCTCAGTTCCTTTCGCAGCGGAAGATAAACAATCAAACAAATGACAAGTTCCTTATAGTGGAAACCTTTGATTGCCAACTAGCAATCCAGGATAAAAACCACTACCTTTCTTTCGAAAGGATTTCAAAGTCTACTTCTTGATTTCTTATCTCTTTTGGTTACAGCTTATCCTAGGAACGAACACACAGTTCCTTTGCCTTACACACAGTTAGACAATCCTAGATAACTTAACACAATCAATAATCAATCCAAGAAACAGACTTTCGCACCTAGGAACTATCACTTACAGTCACAGGAACTTAGCACTCAGCTCTTCTTCCTTGACTGGTTCCTCTTGATCTCGGTTTGCTTTGATGATCTTTGTTTGGAGGTTCACACTAGATATTTGCTAATGAGTGTGAGTTCTTATTTTTGTGCTTGAAGATAACCTTTGGGTTAGTCTTCCTTTTATAGAGGATTCTTCGCAGCTCGATCCTCTCTTGGTTCCCACGGATTGAGCTTGCCCTAGGATTAGTGGTTCTCCTTGATCCACGTTGTTCTTGGCATGTGCAAACAACCTAGGCAGCTCAGAATCTCTCTTGGTTGGTCAACTACCTCAGACGAGCCTTGTGGTGTCGTTGTCAAAACGCTTTCGTCCGAGGTTGAGTAAGCTGGTCGTTTGGGAACCGTATGTTGGACAGCGACGTCTTCATGTGTTGTCGCTTTCATCGTCTCTGTCCGAGGTAGAGGTTCTCTAGGCTTCTTGTTCTTTAGCTCTTGGACCTTGGCAGACTTTTGGAAGCTTCAACAAGTCATTTTCGACACCTTTTGTCCGAGGTTGTGTATCCCCAGATTTCTCGGGAATCGTAATGTCGCAAGCTCCATTTCTGGGCACACCTGGGTTCCTCTGGATTCTTTCAGCTGTCTTGTTCCTTTGGTTCCCTTGTTATGTTTGGCTTTCCTGCCTTCGGTATATTCCTGTGGTTCCTTAAAACACATCTTTGAGATAAAACATTAGTATCATAATATTTGTCATCTTCAAAAGTAGAGAAACTGAGGAACGGAACTCTCAGGGGAACCTAAGTTCCAGAGTTCCATTTCCTAACACCCTCCCCAAAGAAAACCCCATGGCGAAACCTGCAGAGAAACCAGAAGAGAAGCTTGAGAAACCACCAAAGGATAAGGAAAAGGTGGAAGAGGAACCAACTATGCCCAAAGAAGAGGAGCAAGCCATCACTTTGGCTTCAGAATCAGTCACAAAATCAGTTTCTGAAGGTGGGTCACATGATTCCTCTCCGGATAAATCCCTTCAAGAGATCCTTAGCCCCGAGCCTTCCCCGATCAACCTCAAATCCAAAACTTCCAACCCAGGCCCCTCTGTCGCCACAAGAATGCAACAGAGGAAGAGAAGCTCCCAAGCCATTGTTCCCTATGAAACCAAATCCACAAAAAAGGCCAAAACCTCCACCCTCTCTGTCTCCTCTTCCTTCTCCAAAAGGAAGATCCTAAAACCTCTCATTATCGGCAGAGAATTATGGACCCAGGAGTTAGAAGAAGAGGATGAGGAACTCTATGCAGAAGCTTTGGATGAGTTCCACTCTCTGTTGCAATTCCAAGGGTGGGACGAGATACTGTGCGAGCCTTTCTCTACTTCCGACGAGGTTGTCCGGATGTTTTACCAATCTATGGAGTTTGTACCCCAGAAGGAGAACTCTCCCTGTCACGACACCATTCTTATCTGGAAGGGAACCAGCTATCCCTTGTCTGCCAACTTGATCGCGTCTGCTCTAAGGCTCGAGCCAAGGTCTGGGTTTGGCATTCTACCTCAGTAGAAGGGATGGCCTAAAGGAAAAGGGTTCAAGTCCAAAGGAGCAATAGTGAAGAAAATTTATGATGGCGCATCCCCCTCATCTTTGGAGACGAAGGATATCTCCATCGCAAACCGGCTACTGCATTTCTGGATCACTCGCAAATTGGTTCCCAGGCAAGAGCACAGGAACGAAGTCCTCATCACCGACGCCGTCTATATGGACAAGGTGCTCTCCGGTGTTCAGTTGGATCTTCCCAGTATTGTGCTGGCTCACATGCAATTATGTGCATCCCATGACTCCCATGCTTTACCCTTCCCTCACATCATCAAGAAGCTACTCTCCAACCTCAATCAGTACCCAGAAGACTCACCCGAGACTGCATACAGCAAATGTCTTACCATGTACACAGTTCAGAAGCTGAAATCTAAGGAACAACAACCCAACCCTGCTGAAACAGAAGAAATCCTGCCTAAGGAAAAGGCGAGTTCCCAGGGCCGTTCTAGTTCCCACCCTCAGCAACCCCCTTCTTCAGACTCCTCTGCGATCCTCCTTGCGTTGGATCGTATTGAAAAAGCTATCTTGGAAGGCTCGACTGCCAACACGGTCGCCATCCATGATCAAGTAAGAGAGTTGGGGCGTATCAGTTCTGCTGTCGAGAGTCTGGTGGAAGTTCTGCAGAAGGATTGGCAAGGTGCAATCAGTGCTCATCAGGCCGCGGGCCAAAATGTAGGAACCGACGACAAGGATGCAGAAGAGGAGGCCGCTACTACGCCATAGGAACGCTTGTTCTAGGTTCCCAGTGCTGCAACGCCACAGCGAGCTAGTAGTTTCCCTTAGGATCCTACTCCCCTCTTCTATCCCTTTTGTTGTCTTTCCTAAGATTGCTTTTGTTGTCTTCCTTGCTATTTGATGTTTGTGTTGTCAGTTGTCAGTTGTTATGTTATGGTATAAGTGTTTTGAACAATGATCAATGAAGCTTTAATGACTATATTTGGAATCATTCCAATGATCAATTTGTCTTTGCCTTAACGTTCTCATTATGATTTTTTTTTAGGCTTGATGCAATTGCATATTCACTTGGATATCATGTTCTTAACTTGTACTTAATCCTTTCGATGATGTCAAAAGGGGGAAGAAAAGGATAGGAACCTTGAACTTTGGAGACTACTGAATTAATAGGAACTCTGAACTAGTTCTATTTCTAAGGGGGAATTTGAAATAAACTTGTTCACTTGCTTAGGGGGAATTCGCAACTATTGAATGTTCTATCACTAATCTGTAATGTTGTAAATCCCGTTATCTCAATATGGTCTCATAAGATTCAAAGTCCTATTATGTTGTCAGGTTCCTTGTATTTGTCATCATCAAAAAGGGGGAAATTGTTAGGAAACGGAACTCTGGAACTTAGGTTCCCCTGAGAGTTCCGTTCCTCAGTTTCTCTACTTTTGAAGATGACAAATATTATGATACTAATGTTTTATCTCAAAGATGTGTTTTAAGGAACCACAGGAAATTACCTAAGGCAGGAAAGCCAAACAGAACAAGGGAACCAAAGGAACAAGACAGCTGAAGAAATCCAGAGGAACCCAGGTGTGCCCAGAAATGGAGCTTGCGACATTGCGATTCCCGAGAAATCTGGGAACACACAACCTCGGACAAAAGGTGTCGAAAACGACTTGTCCGAAGCTTCCAAAAGTCTGCCAAGGTCCAAGAGCTAAAGAACAAGATGCCTAGAGAACCTCTACCTCGGACAGAGACGATGAAAGCGACAACACATGAAGACGTCGCTGTCCAACAGACGGTTCCCAAGCGGCCAGCTTAATCAACCTCGGACGAAAGCGTTTTGACAACGACACCACAAGGCTCGTCTGAGGTAGTTGACCAACCAAGAGAGATTCTGAGTTGCCTAGGTTGTTTGCACATGCCAAGAACAACGTGGATCAAGGAGAACCACTAATCCTAGGGCAAGCTCAATCCGTGGGAACCAAGAGAGGATCGAGCTGCGAAGAATCCTCTATAAAAGGAAGACTAACCCAAAGGTTATCTTCAAGCACAAAAACAAGAACTCACACTCATTAGCAAATATCTAGTGTGAACCTCCAAACAAAGATCATCAAAGCAAACCGAGATCAAGAGGAACCAGTCAAGGAAGAAGAGCTGAGTGCTAAGTTCCTGTGACTGTAAGTGATAGTTCTTAGGTGCGAAAGTCTATTTCTTGGATTAATTATTGATTGTGTTAAGTTATCTAGGATTGTCTAACTGTGTGTAAGGCAAAGGAACTGTGTGTTCGTTCCTAGAATAAGTTGTAACCAAAAGAGATAAGAAATCAAGAAGTAGACTTTGAAATCCTTTCGAAAGAAAGGTAGTGGTTTTTATCTTGGATTGCTAGTTGGCAATCAAAGGTTTCCACTATAAGGAACTTGTCTTTTGCTTGATTGTTTATTTCCGCTGCGAAAGGAACTGAGAATCGTTATTCTGAGTTCCTTAAGTTTTTATCTAACAATCACGATCCTACAGCGGTTCCTCGGGCAAGTCTAGAGTTTTCCACAGGCGCAGAGGAATGTGAAGAGTGCGGAGCCACAAGAGGCCGCGATCGCGGTAAATGGGCCGCGATCGCGGGTCGTCGACGCTGGAAGTTCTGACTTTTCCCGAGTCTATCTTTTCTAATTTCTTTTCTTATTTTTCCATTTTATTTCGTTTCTTTTCTTATTGGGCTTAGGAACTTGTTAGGCCCATATTAGTTCTCTTTTCTATTTAACCTAGGAAGAGAGCTCATTCTAAAGAGACTCTCATATCAGGTTTTAGTTTTACATCATCATTGTTTTCTCAAGACTATGGAAGGCTAAGCACTTTTGCTTAGTCTGGCAATGGAAGATTAAGTTTTGATTATTGGTTGTGAGGTTATGTTCCCTTTCTTAATTCCTATTGATCTATATCTCTTCTCTTAAGCAGAATATCATTGAATAATTATTGATTTGTCTAGACAGGCCATCTAGGTTTATTGATTGTTACTCATATTGCTATGACTAGGAAACTGTTGGGCTAACATCCTGGTCTGGAGTGGCAAGCATAGGTTTTATTTGCTTTGGTGGATTTTATCTATGTAGAGATTTGATTACATGTTGAATGCTTCTGGTTGAGGTGTTATGTGTATCCTGGTTAATTCTTATGTTCATTGCTGCCTTTGGGTAGAATCACTAGTGGTGCTAGGGTTATTCATTGGTAAGGGTTCTTAGGGATGGTTTCCTTATTAATCTATATAAGATCGGGACAGGAATAATCATAGGAAGGAATTGGAAGTAATATAGGATCAACCAACCAAAACTTAAGTGGAAATTGCCTAGCTAAGTGTTTTCTCACATTTGATTGCATACTATTTATTCTGTTTTATTTTCTACTTGATTAAAACCTCAAAAAAAAACCTTTTGTTACTATTGTTCGATTGGTATTCAATTTGTGACAGGAATATAGACGCTTGTGATTCTCTTGGGATTTCGACCCTTTCTTGCTTACTATACTAGTTTGGAAGTTGAGGTTTACTTTGATTTGGCATAACGACCTTAGGCCACGTCACTTCCTTGAAACCGCCTACAACAAGTTCCTCATGATAGCATGCATTTAGACTAGTTTAGATCACGTTTATTTCCGTCATTGTGGTTTGTTTTGCTCCTTTTCCTTTTAGTTTTATTTGGTTTTAGTAGATTAGTAGAGTTCGGGGTCTACTCTTGCGTTTGTCTCATTTCAGGATCTTTTGGAGGCATTTTTGGAGAATGATGGCGTTGATGTGATGATGTTCGAGTGGATGGCTCGAGGGCGCGGATGATAAGAAGGAGCAGGGACCGAGGCCGATCAAAGAGAGTGTCCGAGCCAAGAACTAAAAAAGGAGACTGAGCCAAATCCGGCCATTACCCGGCCGGATCACGCCCCTGCCCTTGGCCAGCACAGCGGCTCGTCAACTGAACGTCACCCGGGCCGTGACCCGGCCGGATGACACACCGGGTCATGTCAACTGAACGTCACCCGGGCCGTGACCCGGCCGGATGACACGCCGGATCAGCACCCAGGAATTCGCCCGGATGACACACCGGGTCATGTCACCTGAACGTCACCCGGGCCGTGACCCGGCCGGGTTTCAGACCGGGTCGGGACGCCGTTTCGTTTCTGGCTCGTTTTATCCCGAGCGTTTTGCCTTCTATTCGTAGGGGGTATAAAAGCAAAGTGGAAACTGCTATTCCTGATATCTTGTAACTGCCTTAGACGTTTCTAAACTCTCAAAAAACCCTAGGGAAAACTTGGAGATTTTGGCTAGCCTCGATTGTTGGAATCTCGTATCTCTTTGGAGAAGACAATTGGTATGTTGTTTCTTTCAATGAAATTGATTTCTCTTTCTCTCATGTCTAGCTAAATCCTCTTTTCTAAGGTTGGGTGAACCCAATGGTGATTTGATAAGGTTTGATTGGTGGTGTTTGATTGTATGGTTATGTGAATGTGAATTGATTCTATCATAGGTTGCTTAATGACCTAATTACTTTGTAATTGGGATTTCTAATTAGAATTTGAGACCGATCGGAGATAATGATAATTGGAGATTGATGTTAAATGGATCCCTAGGATAGAACTTGTGGGTTAATTGCGTGACCATCGATTTAACCCCTTGTGGTGCTTGACTATCGATTAGGTTTTTGGATGAGTAGATTCCGCTGAGACCGACCGGAGATGTTGTTTCTACTTGTCCATTGATCTATGTAGAACTTAATGGACCTAAATCGGATTAGCTTTATGCGAAAGTGATTGCTAATCGAATTTAGGTACATACACTATTGTCTGACCATGAAGTAGTGTTGATATTAGATAGTGAGACCTTCAATTTACATTTGCATTGAAATATAATTAAATATTGCTTAGAATCTATCGTATCACCATTGTGGGGAGCCTAACCTTGGAAGCCTTTTTCCTTGATTGATAATCTTGTTTTGCTTGATAATTGTTACCATTGAAACCAAACCGAATTGCAACCTTTTCTTGTTTACGACTTAATCTATTAGTTGAATTGACAATTGGTACTACATAGTCCCAGAGTTCGACACCTTGGTACTACAACCGAACCCGTACACTTGCGGGGTAGGATTTGGACCTATCAAGTTTTTGGCGCCGTTGCCGGGGACTATTGTTAGTATTGGTTGTTACGTGCAACCGATAGATTAGGTCTCATTTTTGTTTTTGACTTTGTTTCCTTTGTCTTTGGTTTCAGATTTGTTCTCATTCATATGCGAAGAGCCCTGAGCGCCGGTGAACTACCACACGATCCCGAACCCGAGCGTGCTTTTCACAGAAGAAGAAGAGAGCAAAGAGAAACAAGGACCCGAGCAATGGACGAGGCTGCACAATTGCAACAGCGACAACAAGAGTTGTTGCAACAACAACAGCAACAGTTGCAAGAGTTGCAACAACAAGTACTAAATCAGCAACAGGAGATGCAACAGCTGTTGAATGCGCCTCCGCCATTGACATTGGGTGACTATGTGCTGCCACGTCACCAAGGGCCCACATCTGGTGTGGTCCGACCTCCAGTTGCTGCAAGGAATTTTGAGCTGAAGCCGTCTTTAATAAATATGGTTCAGCAGAATCAGTTTGGAGGCCTACCGTCTGAGAATCCTCACCTGCATCTCAACACCTTTCTGGAGCTTATGGACACGGTGAAGATTCATGATGTCTCTAATGACGCGCTTTATTTGCGCGCCTTCTCATTCTCTTTGAGAGACAGGGCTAAGGCTTGGTTCAAGGCTCTACCTCAGGGCACTATCACGACATGGGATGAGTTGGCTAAGGCTTTCCTAACCAAGTACTTCCCCCCAAAGAAGACAGCTGAGATGAGGAATCAGATTAGTTCGTTTCAGATGAAAGATGGGGAGTCTCTGTATGAAGGTTGGGAGAGATTCAAAGAGCTTTTGTTGCTATGTCCTCACCATGGGCAAGATAAGTGGGTGTTGCTGCACACCTTCTACAACGCTATGGACAGCACTAATAGGATGCTCATTGATGCCTCATCTGGAGGTACAATCATGGATATGCATGTTGATGTGGCTTGGGAGAAGATTGAGAGCATTGCCCAACACAACCACTACTATAATGATGCTCGATCGACTCCAAGCACTAAGAGGACAGCTGGTCTTTATGAGGTTGATAATGAGGTCTCTCAACAAGCTAGGATGGAGGCTATGGCTCATGAGATAAAGCAACTAAAGTTGACTATGAATAGAGCTAAGCTGAAGAATGAAGAGAGTCCTGCTCAGGTTGTCTCAAATGTGGTTTGTCAGTTCTGTGGGGAAGGTGATCACACTATATCAACTTGCCAATTATTTGCTGCACAGGATGAGCCACGAGAGGGAGATGTGAACTACATGAACAACTTCAATCGGGGTCCTAGGAATGATCCTTATTCCAACACCTATAACCCCGGTTGGAGGAATCACCCTAACTTCTCCTATGCCAACAACCAAGCTGCTCAGAGACCGCCTCCTGGTTTTCAACAAAGAGCTCCTCAACCCCAAGGCCAAGAGCGTGCCCAAACGTCTGGAGAGTCCAAGTTTGACTTGATCATGAAAGAGCTTCAAAACATCAACAAGGTATTGAAGAATCATGATAGCTTGCATGCTCAGTATGCTTTGAACGCTCCTAGGCCCCAAGGTCAACTTCCCGGTCAAACTGAGGCTAATCCAAAAGGACAAATCAATGCTGTGTCCTTGAGGAGTGGTAAACAACTTGAAGATCCAAAGGTTGTAGATCTCAAGCAAAAGGGCAAAGCTGCTGAAGAGCCCGAAGAAGTTGTGATCAAAGAGAAGGAGGCTCCATACGTCCCACCTCCACCCTACAAGCCTCCCCTTCCCTTCCCACAGAGGAAGGCCCAAGCTCAGTTGGATCAACAGTACGGCAAGTTTGTGGAGGTGCTAAAAAAACTCTACATCAACATCCCCTTCACCGATGCTCTCAAGCAAATGCCGTCTTATGTGAAGTTTTTGAAGGAGATCTTGTCCAACAAAAGGAAGTTGGATGACTGCCAATCAGTTTCTTTGAGTCAGGAGTGCAGTGCTCTAATTCAGAATAAGTTGCCTCCTAAGCTTGGAGATCCTGATAGTTTCAATGTCCCCATGGTGATAGGTGATTGCACCTATGATGCCTTGTGTGATTTGGGGGCTAGTGTGAGCATCATCCCGCTCTCCATTTGCAAGGACTTGGACTTGGGGGAGCCGAGACCAGTGAGGATGACTTTATATATGGCTGACAGGTCCGCAACTCGCCCCGTAGGTATTTTGGAGGACATACCCATCCAGATAGGTAAGTTCTTCATTCCTGTTGACTTCATTGTTTTGGATATTGATGCTAACTCTCCTGTCCCTATTATTTTGGGAAGACCCTTCTTAGCTACTGCAGGTGCACTAATTGATGTGAAACAGGGTATTCTTTCCTTTACTATTGGGGATGAGAGAATTGAGTTTAATTTGTCCAAGGCTATTAAGCGACCTTCTTTTGAGGATGATGTATCCAGGATTGATGTGGTTGCTCATGAAGTTCAAGAGTCCGTGATGTCTCTCATGATTGAGGACCCTTCAGAGCGTTACTTGATGAAGAGTGCGACCCAAGCTGAGAATCTGGAGCTACTTGCTGATGTGCTCTTTGACTTGGAGTCCACTGAAGAGATGCCTGAAGCATTTGTTGAAGCCCTTACCAGAGACGGTCCTACTCCTAAGGAGGAGACCAAAGAGGCACCAAAGGTGGAGTTGAAGTCACTTCCATCTAATTTGAGGTATGAGTTCCTTGGACCCGATTCTACTTATCCGGTGATTGTCAATGCTAGTTTGAGTGATTGTGAAATTGAAAAATTGTTGCATGAACTTAGGTTGCATAGAAAAGCCATTGGATATTCTATTGATGATTTGAAAGGAATTAGTCCCTCAATGTGCATGCATAGGATTTTAATGGAAGATGACCATAAACCCTCCATTGAGCATCAAAGAAGACTTAATCCTATCATGAAAGAAGTAGTGAAAAAAGAAGTGCTGAAATTGTTAGATGCAGGCATTATTTATCCTATTTCTGATAGTGCATGGGTTAGTCCTGTTCATGTTGTGCCTAAGAAGGGTGGAATGACTGTGGTGAAAAATGACAAGAATGAATTGATCCCTACTAGGACAGTCACTGGTTGGAGAATGTGCATTGACTATAGAAAATTGAACAAGGCCACTAGAAAAGACCATTTTCCACTACCCTTCATAGATCAAATGCTAGAGAGGTTGGCCAAGCATTCACACTTTTGTTATTTGGATGGTTATAGTGGATTCTTTCAAATCCCTATTCATCCGGATGACCAAGAAAAAACCACTTTCACATGCCCCTATGGCACATTTGCCTATAGGAGAATGCCATTTGGTTTGTGTAATGCTCCGGGCACCTTTCAAAGATGCATGATGGCTATTTTTTCTGATTTGATTGAGGATATCATGGAGGTTTTCATGGATGATTTCTCCGTGTATGGTACTTCTTTTGATGCTTGCTTGTCTAACTTGTCTCGAGTTTTACAGCGGTGTGAGGAAGTTAACCTTGTATTGAATTGGGAAAAGTGTCATTTCATGGTAAGTGAAGGTATTGTGCTAGGGCATTTGGTTTCTAACCGCGGGATTGAGGTTGACAAGGCCAAGATTGAGATCATAGAGAAGATGCCACCTCCAACCTCGGTCAAGGGCATAAGAAGTTTTCTAGGACATGCCGGGTTCTATAGGAGGTTCATTCAGGATTTTTCAAAAATCTCCAAACCTCTTACTAACTTGCTCTTGAAGGATGCCTCCTTTGAATTTTCGAAGGAGTGTCTGGATGCTTTTTGCAGGTTAAAGGAGGCCTTGATTTCAGCACCTATTATACAACCCCCCGATTGGAACCTTCCATTTGAGCTCATGTGTGATGCCAGCGACTATGCTGTAGGGGCTGTTCTGGGACAAAGGAAGGACAAGAAGCTACATGCTATCTACTATGCTAGTAGAACTCTTGATGAGGCCCAAGTGAATTATGCCACGACTGAGAAAGAGTTGCTTGCTATTGTCTTCGCCTTTGAGAAGTTCAGATCTTATTTGGTGGGTGCCAAAGTCATTGTCTATACCGATCATGCTGCAATCAGGTATCTCTTGAGTAAGAAGGAGGCCAAGCCTAGACTGATCCGATGGATTCTTCTTCTTCAAGAGTTTGACTTAGAGATTAAAGACAAAAAGGGCACCGAGAATTTGGTTGCTGATCATTTATCTAGGTTGACTCAAGAGCAATTGGAGTGCACAAAAGAAGAGCCACCTATTGATGATTCATTTCCTGATGATCACCTTTTCAGGATTGCTAATGAAGTCTTGACTCTTGCAAATTCAAGAATGCCGTGGTATGCTGATTTTGTCAACTACTTGGTTTGCAACGAGTTGCCTCCTAAGCTCTCATTCCAACAGAAGAAGAAATTCTTGTCTGATGTTCGGCATTATTTTTGGGATGAGCCCTTGCTTTTCAAGAGGTGTGCTGATGGAGTTATTAGAAGATGTGTTCCTGAGGAGGAGGTAGAGAGTGTCATCACTCATTGTCATTCTCTACCATGTGGAGGACATGCTGGGTCCTCAAAGACTACTACAAAGATTCTGAATTCAGCCCTCTATTGGCCTTCTATGTTCAAGGATGTGCACCGTTTCATTGCTTCATGTGATGCATGTCAACGTACGGGGAACATCTCAAGGAGGAACGAAATGCCTCTTAACAACATTCAGGAGGTTGAGATCTTTGATGTATGGGGAATAGATTTCATGGGACCTTTTCCGCCGTCATGCTCTAACAAGTATATTCTTGTGGCGGTGGATTATGTGTCCAAGTGGGTGGAAGCCATTGCCTCACCGACTAATGATTCAAGAGTGGTGTCTAAGTTCTTTAACAAGGTGATCTTTCCAAGATTTGGGACTCCAAGAGTTGTGATAAGTGATGGAGGATCCCACTTTATTGAGAAGAAGTTTGAGGCTTTGCTGAAGAAGTATGGGGTTACGCACCGGGTTGCAACTCCATATCATCCTCAAACTAGTGGACAAGTGGAGGTCTCTAACCGAGAGATCAAGGCTATCTTAGAGAAGACCGTATCCCGATCCCGGAAAGATTGGGCGATGAAGCTTGATGACGCTCTTTGGGCTTATAGGACAGCATTCAAGACTCCCATTGGCACAACTCCTTACCGACTGGTTTATGGGAAGTCTTGTCATCTACCGGTGGAACTTGAACACAAAGCGTATTGGGCAATCAAATTGTTCAACTACGACATGAAGGAAGCCGGTGAGAAAAGGATGCTGCAATTACAAGAGCTTGAGGAGTTGAGATTAGATGCTTATGAGAATGCCCGGATTTATAAGGAGAGAACTAAGAGGTGGCATGACAAGCACATTCTCCCTAGAGAATTTCATGAAGGCGATCTCGTCTTGTTATACAATTCTAGGTTGAGACTTTTTCCGGGAAAGCTGAAATCCCGATGGTATGGTCCGTTCCAAGTACGGAAGGTGTACCCTCACGGTGCAATTGAGATATGGAGTGAAGAAACGGGACAATTCAAGGTGAACGGGCAGCGGCTCAAGAAGTACATCGCGGGTGCCCCGATCAAGATGACCGTTTCCGTCCTCCTTCTCGATCCGGTCCCTTGAGAGTCGACGAAAGGTCAAGCTAATGACCGTAAACAAGCGCTGGATGGGAGGCAACCCATCAGGTACGTTTTCTTCCCTTCTTTCTTCTTTCTTTATGCCTCTCAACTGAGCGTGATCCGACCTTGACCCGACCGGGTTTCAGCCCGGGTTACGCCCAGTTATCTCTTTCTCTCTCTCAAAAAAAAAAAAAAAAAAAAAAAAGTGTGGGTTAACTGAACGTAACCCGGCCTCGACCCGACCGGGTTTCAGCCCGGGTTACGCCCAGACTTTAACTCCCCTTTTATTCCCAACCCCGACCGGGTACCACACCCAAACCTTTCTTCTCTCTCTCTCCTCTCGTCTCTCGCGTCTCCCTCTCGCTCGCACCAGCCACCGCTCCTCCCGCGCACCCACCGGCGAGCCACCGAGCCACCGCCTAGCGCCTTGCACCGCGTCCACCGCTCCTTCCTCCCCTCCTTCGTTTACCCTCTATCTATCCTTAAGCACTCAAGGTATAATTTCTAACCCTCAATCTAGTTTACACTATTGGATTTTGGGTATATGGATGTTTGTCTTGTTGATTTGGATGCTAGATAATTCGGATTTGGTGAATATTTGGGCATAATTTCGAGCTTGTTGTTTCCCTAACATTGTTAGGTTAATTTCTAGGTTTGGAGAATTGCTTGAATTGGGTGATTATTTGGGTCAAATTTCCGAGCTTGAAGATTTCCTAGCAATGTTAGATTGTGTTCAAGTGTTGTTAATTTGAGGGTGAAATTTCATTTTGCAATTGCTTGTGGTTGGTGGTTTGGGTGACTTCTTGTGGTGTACTCTTGGTTTGTTCTTGATACTATGTGATCCTTGATGGGTGGTTGATTCATGCGTTTGCGTTTCTTGTGCTCGAGTTGTTGCTTGTTCTTGCTAGCATACACTCTTTGTTACTTAGTGGCTCGTGTCACTTCTTGTGCTATGCTTGTGAATGTGCATATAAACTAGTTGGGAATAAGCATGTTTGCCCCTTTGTGCTGAAATTGTGGGTCGTTCTTGCCGGAACGATAATTATGTGGGTATGCATTACCTTGGTTTTGCGTGTTCTTTTGTGTGTGTGGGAACTCAGAAACCACAATGTCTTCCAAAAGACAACGGCCAGCAGCTGCGAGTTCTTCTAGGTCCCGCGCCAACCCTCGGGGGGGCGCGGACGCCGCTGCTAACGCGATGGGAATTATCTTCGCTTCTGATGATCACCGCACAGAGTTCCGAAAGATTAAGGATCGACCGTTCATGCCCACGCGCTTCTTGGACTTTCAGCTGCTCACCAATCTCGGGCTTGCTGAGGACGTTGAGTGGTTAGCAGCACAGCTAGGGTGGCAACAATTCTTACACTTTAACCAGCCCACCTACCAGCACCTCACTCTGGAGTTCTTGAGTAGTGTGGAGTGTGACCTCATCAACGGAGACCACCGCGATGAGGGGCTTTGCACGTTCCGGCTGGGGAATGTCGCCAGGGCTCTCACCCTGGCCGAAGTGAGCACCATCTTCGGCTTTCCCGTTGCTAGTCGAGAGGCGCCTCGCGCTGAGTGCCGGGTTCACTTCTGTGACTATTCCGGCTTTTGGAGGGAGATTGCGGCCTCTAGATGGTATGACCCCGCCAAGACCAAGGCCTCTTGGATCACCAATCCGGCCATCCGCCTATTCCACAGGTTCATGGCGCACACCATCTTTGGGCGCGGTTCGGGATCTGAGAACAGCGCCTCCAAGAACGAGATGATTGTCCTTTGCGCTGCTCTGAACACCCACGAGATCAACTCTGCTGGATTTTTGATGGGTCACTTGCGCTTCGTGGGTCATAAGCCCACCGGGACCATTGCTATTGGGGGGCTCGTGACTGCCTTGGCTCAGCATTTTGGCATTCCCTTGGCGGGACGCCCCGACTATCAGCCCTCCTGCGCCATTGATTCCTCCACGCTCGCAAGTATGCGGGTGGCGGTCCAGCGCGGTTCCTCTTGGCATTGGGTGCTCCCAACGCCCGACGGGGACTCGCGGCTCCTACGACTCCCCAATCCAGCGCGAGTTTCCCTTCGGGTTCGGGCCAACTGGAATGTGCGCCCTCTACCGTCGGACCCTCCTCACTCCGGCAAAAAGAAATCTAGGGCCGCCCCTATGGAAGAAGAAGAGCTCGAGGAAGACGAAGATGACGATGAGGGTGCGGCTGAAGCGTCCGGTTCCGCTTCTGGGCGCTCCCAGCCCCTCGATACAATCCAATCCATGCTAAGGGCCCTGAACCAGAATGTGACGGGCGGATTTTCTGCGGTCAACTCCCGCCTGGACACTATCCATGATGAGGTCCACCAATTGCGTGATGAGTTTCATAGCTGGCGCTCCCCCAGAGACCAACCCCCACAAGAGTAGACTCCTCCTCATCCCTTGTACAGTGGTCGAATAATTGTGAGTACTCCTTTTTCCTTACGCTTTATTTTCTACATTGGGGACAATGTCGGATTTAAGCTTGGGGGCGGGGTGTATTTTCATCTTGCATTGCATATAGTTTGCATGATTAGTTGCATTTTTGTTTGCATTCGCATTTTATTTTATTTTATTTCATTTTATTTTATTTTGTGTTAGTAGCACTTTCTCCCTGCTCGATCCTTTGTAGGTTCTTGTAACGGTGCATGTACCATGAGTCCTCTTAATATGCCTTGGCTGTTGATATTGAAATTGCATGTGGACTTTGACTAAGATATGTTAGAACCGACACTCTAGACAAAAATGTCCTGGTGAGCTTTGTGGCCTTTCTTGGACTACTTTTGCAAAAGTCCTCTCGTTTTCTTCATGTGTGTGAACTCTCTTTGTGTGCTAACTCTAGAACTTGCATTAATATCTTCTTTGAGGCCACACTCACGACTTATGTGCATGACATTAAAAGGATTGAGGCATTGTTTTTATTAACCTTTTTCATCCTTGGCCACCCTATTTATGTATCCTTTGCTTGAAGCCCATTGTGCCTTATTGCCTATTCCTTGGAAGCTCCACAAAAGCATACCGAGCCTAAAAGTTCATCCTTCCCATCCGGGGATTAGGATAGTTAAATTGTTGTTGCTAGAGTGGAAGTCAAGCTTGGGGGAGGTTATATCATGGTGGTTAGAAATGTGCAAAAATTTGTATGCTGTCTCCTTTCCTTGTTCTCTATTGTGATGCTTCTTCTTCTCATGAAAAAAAAAAACACTGAAAAGAAGAAGAAGCAATTAAATAAAAGGGATTAGACACTATATATCATATGTAAGGGTTAAGTTGTATGGGTTTGAAGGTTAAAATTCATTGTATGGGTTATTTTTGCTTGGCGTTGTCTTGGTAAGATCCTCTTCCCCGGATTTAGCTCCTCATGGCCTAAATATCCCTATGCCCTATGTTATACCTTGGCCCCATTACAACCTTCGAAAAGCCCTCATGATTTTTGTTGTGTGCATGGTCTTTAGTGGTGGAGATTAAGAACACTGTTGCAAGCTTATGGTAGTTTAGCATTCAAAGTTGAGAATTAATATTGAGTGGAAACACATGCCTAAACACATGAGTGTGAGTGACTTTGGTCCTGGTGAGGTCTTGAGTGAAGGAACTGATTGTACTCTTGTCATTGATTGAGAAGCATGCTATGACGGACTTTGTCATTTGTTTGGCCTTTCATGGTTATTGGTCATATGTCTTTTGGATAGAAACAGCTTTTGCATATTTTGTGTACTCATTGTCATGTACTTGCTTGAGGACAAGCAAGGTTCAAGCTTGGGAGATTTTGATAGCATGCATTTAGACTAGTTTAGATCACGTTTATTTCCGTCATTGTGGTTTGTTTTGCTCCTTTTCCTTTTAGTTTTATTTGGTTTTAGTAGATTAGTAGAGTTCGGGGTCTACTCTTGCGTTTGTCTCATTTCAGGATCTTTTGGAGGCATTTTTGGAGAATGATGGCGTTGATGTGATGATGTTCGAGTGGATGGCTCGAGGGCGCGGATGATAAGAAGGAGCAGGGACCGAGGCCGATCAAAGAGAGTGTCCGAGCCAAGAACTAAAAAAGGAGACTGAGCCAAATCCGGCCATTACCCGGCCGGATCACGCCCCTGCCCTTGGCCAGCACAGCGGCTCGTCAATTGAACGTCACCCGGGCCGTGACCCGGCCGGATGACACACCGGGTCATGTCAACTGAACGTCACCCGGGCCGTGACCCGGCCGGATGACACACCGGATCAGCACCCAGGAATTCGCCCGGATGACACACCGGGTCATGTCACCTGAACGTCACCCGGGCCGTGACCCGGCCGGGTTTCAGACCGGGTCGGGACGCCGTTTCATTTCTGGCTCGTTTTATCCCGAGCGTTTTGCCTTCTATTCGTAGGGGGTATAAAAGCAAAGTGGAAACTGCTATTCCTGATATCTTGTAACTGCCTTAGACGTTTCTAAACTCTCAAAAAACCCTAGGGAAAACTTGGAGATTTTGGCTAGCCTCGATTGTTGGAATCTCGTATCTCTTTGGAGAAGACAATTGGTATGTTGTTTCTTTCAATGAAATTGATTTCTCTTTCTCTCATGTCTAGCTAAATCCTCTTTTCTAAGGTTGGGTGAACCCAATGGTGATTTGATAAGGTTTGATTGGTGGTGTTTGATTGTATGGTTATGTGAATGTGAATTGATTCTATCATAGGTTGCTTAATGACCTAATTACTTTGTAATTGGGATTTCTAATTAGAATTTGAGACCGACCGGAGATAATGATAATTGGAGATTGATGTTAAATGGATCCCTAGGATAGAACTTGTGGGTTAATTGCGTGACCATCGATTTAACCCCTTGTGGTGCTTGACTATCGATTAGGTTTTTGGATGAGTAGATTCCGCTGAGACCGACCGGAGATGTTGTTTCTACTTGTCCATTGATCTATGTAGAACTTAATGGACCTAAATCGGATTAGCTTTATGCGAAAGTGATTGCTAATCGAATTTAGGTACATACACTATTGTCTGACCATGAAGTAGTGTTGATATTAGATAGTGAGACCTTCAATTTACATTTGCATTGAAATATAATTAAATATTGCTTAGAATCTATCGTATCACCATTGTGGGGAGCCTAACCTTGGAAGCCTTTTTCCTTGATTGATAATCTTGTTTTGCTTGATAATTGTTACCATTGAAACCAAACCGAATTGCAACCTTTTCTTGTTTACGACTTAATCTATTAGTTGAATTGACAATTGGTACTACATAGTCCCAGAGTTCGACACCTTGGTACTACAACCGAACCCGTACACTTGCGGGGTAGGATTTGGACCTATCACCTCACCATCGCCACAGTAAGAAAACTCAAAACCAAAGATTACCAGGCCGCTCCCTCTGAAACTCAAGCTGATCCGCCTAAGGAAAAGGCCAATTCTCAAGCCTCCCCAAGCTCTCTGCCACCGCTCTACCCCACTCAAGACTCCTCTGCGATCCTAACTTCTCTAGGTCGTATTGAAAAAGCTATCACGGATGGTTCCCATGCTATATCAGTTGCCCTCCGTGATCAAGTAAATGAACTGGGGAAAACTCGAGCTGTTGTTTCCAGTCTGGTGGAGGTGCTTCAGAAAACCTGGGAGGATGCAACCGGAGCAAATCAGGCCACAGGCCAGGATGAAGGAACTGACGACAAGAAGGATGATGAAGAGGAGGCCACTGACATGCCATAGGAACGTCTCTCCTAGTTCACAGTGCTATAACGCCACAGTGTGCTAGTAGTTCCCTAGGATCCTACTCCCCTCTTCTATCCTTTCTTTTGTCTGCTTTAAAGTTTTCTTTTGTGATCTTGTGTGTCTCTCTCTCTACTCTGTGTCTGAACACTGTATTAAGGTCTCGTGACTAATGGACTCTTTTGGCTACGTTTATAATGCATTATTTGTCTCTGCCTTAAGTTTCTATTATGGTCTATGTCATGGGTTTAACGCAATTGTTTATTTCACATTGATATCCTATACTTGATAAGTAAATTGATCTTTTCGATGATGCCAAAAGGGGGGAGAATGGATAGGAACCTTGAACTATCGGAACTACTGGACTTATAGGAACTCTGAACCCGTTCTACTTCTAAGGGGGAACTTGAATAACTTAGTTCATCTGCTTAGGGGGAATTTGCAACTATTGAATGTTCTATCAACTGATCTCATGAATTTCATGTCCTTATTATGTTGCCAGGTTCCTTATATTTGTCATCATCAAAAAGGGGGAAATTGTTAGAAAATGGAACTCTAGAACTTCGATTCCCCTGAGAGTTCCTTTCCTCAGTTTCTCTACTTTTGAAGATGACAAATATTTTGATACTAATGTTTTATCTCAAAGATGTGTGTTAAGGAACCACATGACAATTGTCGAAACCTTGGAAGCCAAACAAGACAAAAGAACCAAGCAGCAAGCCAAAGGAACCCAGGTGTGCCCAGAAATGCAACACGTGATCTTGCGTTTCCCGAGAAATCTGGGAACACCAAACCTCGGACAAAAGATGGTGAAAGCGACTTGAGCGAAGCTTCCAAAATCCTGCCACCATCCAAGGGCAAGACTCCAAGATGCCTAGAACAATGAACCTCGGACAAAGGTACTGAAAGCGACAGCTCATAGAGATGTCACCATCTAGAGGACAGTTCCAAAGTGCCGAGCTTGTTGAACCTCGGACGAAAGGAGTTGGACAACGACTTGGCAGACTTGTCCGAAGTAGTTGACCAACCTATGTGGATTCTGAGCTGCCTAGGTTGTTGTTACATGTCAAAGATAGCGTGAATCAAGGATCATCACACATCCTAGGGCAAGCTCGCTCTGTGGGAACCAAGAGCATATCCAACCTCGAGCATCCACTATATAAGGAAGATAAGCTCCGCTGTTATCTTCAAGCATTGAGATAGAATCACCCTCCATAGCAAATATCAAAGTGTGAAGCTTCAAACAGATAGTCAAACAGAATCTAGATCAAGAGGAACCAGTCAAGGAATCGGAGAGCTGTGTGCTAAGTTCCTGTGACTGTAAGTGAGTTAGTTCCTTGGTGCTAAGGGCTGCTTCTTGGATTGATTATAATTTGTGTTAAGTTATCTAGGATTGTCTAACTGTGTGTAAGGAAAAGAAACTGTGTGTTTGTTCCTAGGATAAGCTGTAACCAAAGAGATAAGAAATCAAGAAGTAGACCTTGAAATCCTTTCGAAAGAAAGGTAGTGGTTTTTATCCTAGATTGCTAGTTGGCAATCGAAGGTTTCCACTATAAGGAACTTATTCATTTATTTGATTGTTTATTTCCGCTGCGAAGGGAACTGGAATCTGTATTCTCAGTTCCCTTGTTATTAATCTAACAATCACGATCCTACACATTTCCTCATCTGAGTCTTCTCCCCATGAGGCCACAAGAGCCTTCTTCCTCTAAGGTCTTTCATCTTCTTTGGAGTCTTCCTTGTTGGGACAATTCTTAGTGTAGTGTCCCTTTTCTTTGCACTCATAACAGGAGACTTCTTTGAGATCTCTCCTTGGTCCATTGTGAGAGGAACTGCCCTTTTGGAACCTTCCCTTCACAAAGAATTTTTTGATATTCTTTGTGAAGAGAGATGTAAGTTCGTCCTCCTCTTCTTCTAGGTTTGAGTTCTCCTACTCCATCTCAAGCCTTGAGAAGGCTTTGGAGATCTTGAGGGCAATTCTCTTCTCCAGTTTCTTGTCGGCATTGGCTTTGATGTGTTCTCCTTCTTCAACCTCCAGTTTCCCTATAACCTGAGTCAAGGGAAGAGATTGGATGCTTGGAGTATTCTTCATGATTCCCTTGATGAGGGTGAACTTAGAGTTGAGTCCATTGATAACCACCAGTGACTTGGAGACCTCATCGAGGTTGACTCCAGCCGTTGTTAGCTTTCCAATTAGCCTGTTGAACCGAGAGTAGTATTCTGAGATGGTTTCAGTTTCCATCATTTTGAAGGTGTGGTATTCTCCTTTCAAAGCAAACTTCCTGCTTTGCTTTAGTTCATCACTTCCTTCATGCATATCTTTGAGTGCTCTCCACATCTCCTTTGCCGTCTTGATTCCTATGACTTTGTCCATGTCTTCTCTGTCCAGTCCATTGAGAATGAACTATCTAGCCTTGGCATTCTTTTTCATGATAACATAGTGCTCAGGTTTCCAGTCTTCTTCCTTCTGGTTGAGATCGACATAGCCATCTCAATTTTCGACTATCCTCCAGCATTGATAGTCGTTGGTCTTTATGTGGCTTTCCATGCACTTTTCCCACCATGTTTCTTCTCCCTTCTTTCAGAGATGTGGCTTGTTGGTGGAGATTCCGAGCTCAAACTTGCTTGGCTGAGACATGATCTGCAAACTTAACAAAGATCTAGAGATTTTCCCGCTCTAATACTAATTGTAGGATCGTGATTGTTAGATTAATAATCAGGGAACTAAGAATACAATTTACAGTTCCCTTCGCAGCGGAAATAAACAATCAACTAAATGAACAAGTTCCTTATAGTGGAAACCTTCGATTGCCAACTAGCAATCTAGGATAAAAACCACTACCTTTCTTCCGAAAGGATTTCAAGGTCTACTTCTTGATTTCTTATCACTTCGGTTACAGCTTATCCTAGGAACAAACACATAGTTTCTTGTCTTACACAAAGTTAGACAATCCTAGATAACTTAACATAAAATATAATCAATCCAAGAAGCAGTCCTAAGCACTAAGGAACTAACTCACTTACAGTCACAAGAACTAGCACACAGCTCTTTGATTCCTTGACTGGTTCCTCTTGATCTTGTTCTGATTTGATGATCTTGTTGAGAACTTCACACTATGATATTTGATATGGAGTGTGATTCTAGTAGTTGTGCTTGAAGATAACAGCGGAGCTTATCTTCCTTATATAGTGTATTCTCGAGGTTGTATCTTCTCTCGGTTCCCAGAGAGCAAGCTTGACCTAGGTTGTGTGGTTGTCCTTGATTCACGTTGATTCAGACATGTCCCAACAACCTAGACAACTCAGAACACACATTGGATGGTCAATGGCTTCAGGGGAATCTGCTGTTGTCGTTGTCAACCACCTTTCGTCCGAGGTTCTGCAACCTAGGCACTTAGGAACTTTCCTCTGGATGGTGACAGCTTTTGTGATACGTCGCTTTCACCGGCCTTTGTTCGAGGTACTGTGTTTTGGACATCTTGGAGCTTTGCTTTGGATGGTGACAGGCTTTGGAAGCTTCGCTCATGTCGCTTTCACCATATTTTGTCCAAGGTTCTGTGTTCCCAGCTTCATCGGGAAAGGCAAAGTCACGTGTTGCATTTCTGGGCACTTTTGGGTTCCTTTGGCTTGTTTGTTTGGTTTCTTTATCTTGTTTGGCTTCCATGGTTTCAACAATTGTCCTGTGGTTCCTTTAAACACATCTTTGAGATAAAACATTAGTATCAAAATATTTGTCATCTTCAAAAGTAGAGAAACTGAGGAAAGGAACTCTCATAGGAACTGAGGTTCCTGAGTTTCGTTTCCTAACAGATAGGCTCATGCAATACTTAACAACTCGTCAGTACTCGACATGCAATCAATTCTCTTCACAATAAACATTCACAACTAGTTCCTGTAAATCGTGGTTGCTACTCTGAATTAGGGAGGAACAACATTAATCTCAACAAGTTGACCAGATTAGGGGAACTAGCACTATAGATAATACAAATCTCAACTAGTTTGTCACACTAGGGAAACCAATATTAATAATACTAATCACAACAATTGATGAACTAGATCAACCAATAGAATTCAAAACCCTAATCATGCAGTATGAATAATACCAATAAAACTAGGTGATCAGGCTAGATAAATTAATAAAACTCAATGGGATGAAGCACAAGAGAATCATAACATCCAAGGATAAAGAAAGAAATAATCTCAATATCAAATTCAAACCAAGACTTCAATTGTCCAGCCAAAAACAAAACAAAGAACTAAACTAAGAAAAGGGAAAAGATGAAGAAAGGTAGAACCCAACTTGAGGAGCACCCAACTTACAAAACTGATGTTCTAAAGGAAGAATATAAAGACTTTGCAAAACCTAATTTCCTAAAAGATAACAAATAAAATCTCCAAAAGAAAATAAAATAAAAGAACTAAAAGGAAATAAAATAAAATAAAAGATCTCAGACGAAAATCTCTCTCCCGCGTCTGTCAACAGTTTCCGCGATCACAAACAGATTTCCGCGACCGCGGAAAACCTTCTGTAGCTTCTCTTCAGCTCCTTCTTCGGTCTTCTCATGTGGCTTTCTTCTCCATCTTCTTAAGTCTTCAATTAAGCTCTTGAAACCACCAAATCAACATTCCTTTTCATCAACCCCATTCTCCTACATAATGCTCTAAACACATCCAAATGGTATCTAAAACTCTGGTAACAACTCCTAGTTAAACCCTACAAAGTAGCGCTGATCAAGGGGACTTAGTTTTTTTGCATGCATTGCACCGGTTGTAATTAGCAGTCCAACAGACAGTTAGACGTAATCTTGTAGTATTATCGTGAGTATTCTAGTCCATAAGAACAAAGCAAATAAAAGAGTCATAGTAATATTGGGAATAGGAAGTAGCATAAGTAGAGGCCCACTAGAAGCAACAGTTGGGACCTAGGTTACATCTGTGAAGTAAATAGCAGTTACATAGACTAGGCTCACACCCAAGGAGCATACAATGCTTACAAAAAGGATCCATCAGCCAAAAGCAGAGAACAACAAATTCAAAAGTAGTAGTAGAGGTGATAAAATAGTAGCAAAGACTAAACTTTTCATGATAGGAGTTGGGGCTAGCAACACACAGAGACATCAAAGACTTATAAAGGCAAACCATTAGTAAGCAATCTTCTTCTTCTTGTTTCCCTTGGGAGTAGTTAAGGGTCGAGGTTCATCATCCTTCCTCTTGGGGGTATCCTGATAGGAGGAGACATCATCAGTAGTAGGGTGGAGGGCTATGTTTTCAATTTGTCTAACAATAGTGAAGTTAGAGGACTCAGATCCCCTTTCTACAACCAACACCCCACTAGCCTCATGAGGTTGCACCAAAGCAGCTATTACAACATCTGCAATGGTGCCATCCAGCCGAGGGGGAGCAGGGGGTCACAGATAGCAGGAGAGGTCATCACAGTCTTAGTGGTGATAAAAGGCATAGGACAAGTAGCATAAGTGGGGGCAGGAGCCATGGAGAGAATCTTGGTGAGATCCATAGGGAAATTGGGGTCAATCTGGGCTAGCAATTCAGTATTCAACATGCTTTTAAGTTGGTGAGGAAGCATCTGGCCTTGTGGAGAGGCAGAGAAGGGGACATGTGGGGAATTGAGCAGAGGGCCTTCTTAATTGACAATATTTTTGCCTTTCCTGGAGCTGGAGGCATCATCAGTTTGAAAATTACCTCTTACAATAATGAGACCTCTAGAACTGGAGGTCCTATCAGCAACACTTCCTGTATGGCCAAGAATCCTTCTTCTGGTCTTCTGCTCAAGAGCATCATGCTCAGGAACAGAGGTAGTAGTAATGGCAAGTCTTCTGGTTTGAACAACATTTAGGGGGCATGCATCATAGGTGTGGCCGGGTTCCCCATAACTACCACAACCAGTGGAGAAATCCTTATACCACACCCGAAGGGCCATGTTAGATCCATCTTGAGCATTCATAGTAACAACAAAGACAAGAGGGACAATTAAGTCTACATTAATGCAAACTTTAGCAAACTTCATTTTATTTCTCACTATGGAGGCATTCTCAAGCTTAATGAAGTGGCCAACATGATTATCTCTGAGGATGAAATCAACAACAGTCTGGTTGTGTAAGTGGGCAAGGAGGAATGAAATTCTAATCCAAAGGTTAGCCCGAGTGACCTCTTCTCCGAAAGGTTGAAAGGAATCTATCCAGGAAAAGATAGCCAAAAGCTTTGATGTGATTCGAGAACCGACAATACGAAACAAACCGATGTAGCTATTCAATGTCTTTCTTCTCGGATCTCCAAACAACACTTCAGTAATCTGGTTCGTTCGGGAGCTACAAACATGCGATGGGGGCCCATGAATACTCGTTAGAAAGATTATTTCAAGGGCTACAACTTTAATGTGAACGAATTGAACCAAATCTGCCTGCAACGTACCTAAAATGTCCAATCTTTTAAGCAGCAGTTTCAGAATATAACAAGTCATCATCATTCAAGACATTAAATCAAGTCATGTTCAAGAGTCTTCAGCTGGACGTCTGCCTTTATTATTTGTCACATGAGGGGTCTATCTTTAAGCTTAAGTTTTCCTATAAATATTAGTCTTTTTTAATGTTTTGAGGAGGCTTGATTTGAAGAAAATATTGAGAGTGTTTCGGGAGAGTGTTTCGGGTTTGGTGCGTCATATCCAAACTTGTTCGGTGAGTCATATCCGAACATGTTCGGTGAGTTGTATCTGAACGAAACCTTCGTTTTCTTTAGGTGCGTCATATCCTAAAGAGAATCGAACCCCTCTTTCGAATTACCTTGGTGTGTTATATCCTTGGTCTTTCGTTTGCTTATCCCTTATATATATATATAACAAATTCAGTTTATGCTTTGTTTTATTTCTATTATCTTCTTCTTTGTTTTAATCCAAAAATAAACTCAAAATACAATAAGAAGACTAGTTCCTTGAGTTCTCTTCAAGATCAAGCGGAGTTGGAACTTTCTTCGACGATGGGACAATCATTTGAGGTACAAACCTCATCATTTGGTATCAGAGCCGGCATTCGAAGCAAGTTCCTCAAGGTTCAATAACGACTAAGATTCGAGGACGAATCTTTTTCAAATGAGGAGAGGATGATGTGATTCGAGAACCGACAATACGAAACAAACCGATGTAGCTATTCAATGTCTTTCTTCTCGGATCTCCAAACAACACTTCAGTAATCTGGTTCATTCAGGAGCTACAAACATGCGATGGGGGCCATGAATACTCGTTAGAAAGATTATTTCAAGGGCTACAACTTCAATGTGAACGAATTGAACCAAATCTGCCTGCAACGTACCTGAAATGTCCAATCTTCTAAGCAGCAGTTTCAGAATATAACATCATCATCATTCAAGACATTAAATCAAGTCATGTTCAAGAGTGAACGTCTGCCTTTATTCTTGGTCACATGAGGGGTCTATCTTTAAGCTTAAGTTTTCCTATAAATATTAGTCTTTTTTAATGTTTTGAGGAGGCTTGATTTGAAGAAAATATTGAGAGTGTTTCAGGAGAGTGTTTCGGGTTTGGTGCGTCATATCCAAACTTGTTCGGTGAGTCATATCCAAACATGTTCGGTGAGTTGTATCCGAACGAAACCTCCGTTTTCTTTAGGTGCGTCATATCCTAAAGAGAATCGAACCCCTCTTTCGAATTACCTTGGTGTGTTATATCCTTGGTCTTTCGTTTGCTTATCCCTTATATATATATATAACAAATTCAGTTTATGCTTTGTTTTATTTCTATTATCTTCTTCTTTGTTTTAATCCAAAAATAAACTCAAAATACAATAAGAAGACTCGTTCCTTGAGTTCTCTTCAAGATCAAGCGGAGTTGGAACTTTCTTCGACGATGGGACAATCATTTGAGGTACAAACCTCATCATTTGGTATCAGAGCCGGCATTCGAAGCAAGTTCCTCAAGGTTCAATAACGACTAAGATTCGAGGACGAATCTTTTTCAAATGAGGAGAGGATGATGTGATTCGAGAACCGACAATACGAAACAAACCGATGTAGCTATTCAATGTCTTTCTTCTCGGATCTCCAAACAACACTTCAGTAATCTGGTTCATTCAGGAGCTACAAACATGCGATGGGGGGCCATGAATACTCGTTAGAAAGATTATTTCAAGGGATATAACTTCAATGTGAACGAATTGAACCAAATATGCCTGCAACGTACCTGAAATGTCCAATCTTCTAAGCAGCAGTTTCAGAATATAACAAGTCATCATCATTCAAGACATTAAATCAAGTCATGTTCAAGAGTGAACGGCTGCCTTTATTCTTGGTCACATGAGGGGTCTATCTTTAAGCTTAAGTTTTCCTATAAATATTAGTCTTTTTTAATGTTTTGAGGAGGCTTGATTTGAAGAAAATATTGAGAGTGTTTCGGGAGAGTGTTTCGGGTTTGGTGCGTCATATCCAAACTTGTTCGGTGAGTCATATCCGAACATGTTCGGTGAGTTGTATCGGAACGAAACCTTCGTTTTCTTTAAGTGCGTCATATCCTAAAGAGAATCGAACCCCTCTTTCGAATTACCTTGGTGTGTTATATCCTTGGTCTTTCGTTTGCTTATCCCTTATATATATATAACAAATTCAGTTTATGCTTTGTTTTATTTCTATTATCTTCTTCTTTGTTTTAATCCAAAAATAAACTCAAAATACAATAAGAAGACTGGTTTCTTGAGTGCTCTTCAAGATCAAGCGGAGTTGGAACTTTTTTCGACGATGGGACAATCATTTGAGGTACAAACCTCATCATTTGGTATCAGAGCCGGCATTCGAAGCAAGTTCCTCAAGGTTCAATAACGATTAAGATTCAAGGATGAATCTTTTTCAATATAGGAGAGGATGATGTGATTCGAGAACCGACAATACGAAACAAACCGATGTAGCTATTCAATGTCTTTCTTCTCGGATCTCCAAACAACACTTCAGTAATTTGGTTCGTTCGGGAGCTACAAACATGCGATGGGGGCCCATGAATACTCGTTAGAAAGATTATTTCAAGGGATATAACTTCAATGTGAACGAATTGAACCAAATCTGCCTGCAACGTACCTGAAATGTCCAATCTTCTAAGCAGCAGTTTCAGAATATAACAAGTCATCATCATTCAAGACATTAAATCAAGTCATGTTCAAGAGTGAACGTCTGCCTTTATTCTTGGTCACATGAGGGGTCTATCTTTAAGCTTAAGTTTTCCTATAAATATTAGTCTTTTTTAATGTTTTGAGGAGGCTTGATTTGAAGAAAATATTGAGAGTGTTTCGGGAGAGTGTTTCGGGTTTGGTGCGTCATATCCAAACTTGTTCGGTGAGTCATATCCGAACATGTTCGGTGAGTTGTATCTGAACGAAACCTTCGTTTTCTTTAAGTGCGTCATATCCTAAAGAGAATCGAACCCCTCTTTCGAATTACCTTGGTGTGTTATATCCTTGGTCTTTCGTTTGCTTATCCCTTATATATATATAACAAATTCAGTTTATGCTTTGTTTTATTTCTATTATCTTCTTCTTTGTTTTAATCCAAAAATAAACTCAAAATACAATAAGAAGACTGGTTTCTTGAGTGCTCTTCAAGATCAAGCGGAGTTGGAACTTTTTTCGACGATGGGACAATCATTTGAGGTACAAACCTCATCATTTGGTATCAGAGCCGGCATTCGAAGCAAGTTCCTCAAGGTTCAATAACGATTAAGATTCAAGGATGAATCTTTTTCAATAGAGGAGAGGATGATGTGATTCGAGAACCGACAATACGAAACAAACCGATGTAGCTATTCAATGTCTTTCTTCTCGGATCTCCAAACAACACTTCAGTAATTTGGTTCGTTCGGGAGCTACAAACATGCGATGGGGGCCCATGAATACTCGTTAGAAAGATTATTTCAAGGGATATAACTTCAATGTGAACGAATTGAACCAAATCTGCCTGCAACGTACCTGAAATGTCCAATCTTCTAAGCAGCAGTTTCAGAATATAACAAGTCATCATCATTCAAGACATTAAATCAAGTCATGTTCAAGAGTGAACGTCTGCCTTTATTCTTGGTCACATGAGGGGTCTATCTTTAAGCTTAAGTTTTCCTATAAATATTAGTCTTTTTTAATGTTTTGAGGAGGCTTGATTTGAAGAAAATATTGAGAGTGTTTCGGGAGAGTGTTTCGGGTTTGGTGCGTCATATCCAAACTTGTTCGGTGAGTCATATCCGAACATGTTCGGTGAGTTGTATCTGAACGAAACCTTCGTTTTCTTTAAGTGCGTCATATCCTAAAGAGAATCGAACCCCTCTTTCGAATTACCTTGGTGTGTTATATCCTTGGTCTTTCGTTTGCTTATCCCTTATATATATATAACAAATTCAGTTTATGCTTTGTTTTATTTCTATTATCTTCTTCTTTGTTTTAATCCAAAAATAAACTCAAAATACAATAAGAAGACTGGTTTCTTGAGTGCTCTTCAAGATCAAGCGGAGTTGGAACTTTTTTCGACGATGGGACAATCATTTGAGGTACAAACCTCATCATTTGGTATCAGAGCCGGCATTCGAAGCAAGTTCCTCAAGGTTCAATAACGATTAAGATTCAAGGATGAATCTTTTTCAATAGAGGAGAGGATGATGTGATTCGAGAACCGACAATACGAAACAAACCGATGTAGCTATTCAATGTCTTTCTTCTCGGATCTCCAAACAACACTTCAGTAATTTGGTTCGTTCGGGAGCTACAAACATGCGATGGGGGCCCATGAATACTCGTTAGAAAGATTATTTCAAGGGATATAACTTCAATGTGAACGAATTGAACCAAATCTGCCTGCAACGTACCTGAAATGTCCAATCTTCTAAGCAGCAGTTTCAGAATATAACAAGTCATCATCATTCAAGACATTAAATCAAGTCATGTTCAAGAGTGAACGTCTGCCTTTATTCTTGGTCACATGAGGGGTCTATCTTTAAGCTTAAGTTTTCCTATAAATATTAGTCTTTTTTAATGTTTTGAGGAGGCTTGATTTGAAGAAAATATTGAGAGTGTTTCGGGAGAGTGTTTCGGGTTTGGTGCGTCATATCCAAACTTGTTCGGTGAGTCATATCCGAACATGTTCGGTGAGTTGTATCTGAACGAAACCTTCGTTTTCTTTAAGTGCGTCATATCCTAAAGAGAATCGAACCCCTCTTTCGAATTACCTTGGTGTGTTATATCCTTGGTCTTTCGTTTGCTTATCCCTTATATATATATAACAAATTCAGTTTATGCTTTGTTTTATTTCTATTATCTTCTTCTTTGTTTTAATCCAAAAATAAACTCAAAATACAATAAGAAGACTGGTTTCTTGAGTGCTCTTCAAGATCAAGCGGAGTTGGAACTTTTTTCGATGATGGGACAATCATTTGAGGTACAAACCTCATCATTTGGTATCAGAGCCGGCATTCGAAGCAAGTTCCTCAAGGTTCAATAACGATTAAGATTCAAGGATGAATCTTTTTCAATAGAGGAGAGGATGATGTGATTCGAGAACCGACAATACGAAACAAACCGATGTAGCTATTCAATGTCTTTCTTCTCGGATCTCCAAACAACACTTCAGTAATTTGGTTCGTTCGGGAGCTACAAACATGCGATGGGGGCCCATGAATACTCGTTAGAAAGATTATTTCAAGGGATATAACTTCAATGTGAACGAATTGAACCAAATCTGCCTGCAACGTACCTGAAATGTCCAATCTTCTAAGCAGCAGTTTCAGAATATAACAAGTCATCATCATTCAAGACATTAAATCAAGTCATGTTCAAGAGTGAACGTCTGCCTTTATTCTTGGTCACATGAGGGGTCTATCTTTAAGCTTAAGTTTTCCTATAAATATTAGTCTTTTTTAATGTTTTGAGGAGGCTTGATTTGAAGAAAATATTGAGAGTGTTTCGGGAGAGTGTTTCGGGTTTGGTGCGTCATATCCAAACTTGTTCGGTGAGTCATATCCGAACATGTTCGGTGAGTTGTATCTGAACGAAACCTTCGTTTTCTTTAAGTGCGTCATATCCTAAAGAGAATCGAACCCCTCTTTCGAATTACCTTGGTGTGTTATATCCTTGGTCTTTCGTTTGCTTATCCCTTATATATATATATATAACAAATTCAGTTTATGCTTTGTTTTATTTCTATTATCTTCTTCTTTGTTTTAATCCAAAAATAAACTCAAAATACAATAAGAAGACTGGTTTCTTGAGTGCTCTTCAAGATCAAGCGGAGTTGGAACTTTTTTCGATGATGGGACAATCATTTGAGGTACAAACCTCATCATTTGGTATCAGAGCCGGCATTCGAAGCAAGTTCCTCAAGGCTCAATAACGATTAAGATTCAAGGATGAATCTTTTTCAATAGAGGAGAGGATGATGTGATTCGAGAACCGACAATACGAAACAAACCGATGTAGCTATTCAATGTCTTTCTTCTCGGATCTCCAAACAACACTTCAGTAATTTGGTTCGTTCGGGAGCTACAAACATGCGATGGGGGCCCATGAATACTCGTTAGAAAGATTATTTCCAGGGATATAACTTCAATGTGAACGAATTGAACCAAATCTGCCTGCAACGTACCTGAAATGTCCAATCTTCTAAGCAGCAGTTTCAGAATATAACAAGTCATCATCATTCAAGACATTAAATCAAGTCATGTTCAAGAGTGAACGTCTGCCTTTATTCTTGGTCACATGAGGGGTCTATCTTTAAGCTTAAGTTTTCCTATAAATATTAGTCTTTTTTAATGTTTTGAGGAGGCTTGATTTGAAGAAAATATTGAGAGTGTTTCTGGTTTGGTGCGTCATATCCAAACTTGTTCGGTGAGTCATATCCAAACATGTTCGGTGAGTCATATTTGAACATGTTCGGTGAGTTGTATCCGAACGAAACCTTCATGGTTTTAGGTGCGTCATATCCTAAAGAGAATCGAACCCCTCTTTCGAAATACCTTGGTGTGCTATATCCTTGGTCTTTCGTTTTCTTATCCCTTATATATATAACAAATTCAGTTTATGCTTTGTTTTATTTCTATTATCTTCTTCTTTGTTTTAATCCAAAAATAAACTCAAAATACAATAAGAAGACTGGTTTCTTGAGTGCTCTTCAAGATCAAGCGGAGTTGGAACTTTCTTCGACGATGTGACAATCATTTAAGGTACAAACCTCATCAAGCTTACCTTGGACATGGTAGGGCCTATTGTTCCAGACTAGATCTCTGTCATCTTGATTGGCAAATCTAAAGAGAAGCCATTTATTAGCAAGCTCTTGAAAGTGGATAACTCCCTTGGTATTCTTCCAGTCAAGCTTCATTTTCCCAGTGATGATCTTAAGATCAAGAGGCTCCTCAATCATTTTGGCCAGAATGTGTAGGATCGAGATTGTTAGACAAATAACTAAGGAACTAAGAATAGCAATTCTCAGTTCCCTTCGCAGCGGAAATTAAACAATCAGGCACAAATGAACAAGTTCCTTATAGTGGAAACCTTTGATTGCCAACTAGCAATCCAGGATAAAAACCACTACCTTTCTTTTGAAAGGATTTCAAGGTCTACTTCTTGATTTCTTATCTCTTTTGGTTACAGCTTATCCTAGGAACAAACACACAGTTTCTTTACCTTACACACAGTTAGGCAATCCTAGATAACTTAACACAATCAATAATCAATCCAAGAAACAGACCTTAGCACCTAGGAACTATCTCACTTACAGTCACAGGAACTTAGCACTCAGCTCTTCGATTCCTTGACTGGTTCCTCTTGATCTCAGTTTGCTTTGATGATCTTGTTTGAAGGTTCACACTTTGATGTTTTCTATTTAGTGTGATTCGTGTTTTTGTGCTTATTTATAACCTCTGAGTTAGTCTTCCTTATATAGTGGATTCTTTGCGGTTTGATCTTCTCTTGGTTCCCACAGATCAAGCTTGCCCTAGGATGTGTGGTGATCCGTGATCCATGTTGTCTTTGAAATGTACCAACATCCTAGGTAGCTCAGAATCCTTCTTTGTTGGTCAACTGCTTCAGCCAAGTTGTTCTCTAGCTTCCTTCTTCAGAGGTTCGACAACCTGGGTACTTTGGAACTGTCTTCTGGACAGCGACAGATTCCATGACAAGTCGCTTTCACCTTTCTATGTCCGAGGTTATGTGTTCTAGGCGTCTTGTTGTTTTGCTCTAGACAATGGCAGACTTTGGAAGCTTCGCACAAGTCATTTTCAACTTTCTCTTGTCCGAGGTTGGTGTTCCCAGATTTCTCGAAAAGCGTAACATCACATGTTGTATTTCTGGGCACACCTGGGTTCCTTCCTTTGGCTTGCTCCTTGGTTTTCTTGTCCTGTTTTGCTTTCATGCCTTCGATGTTTGTCATGTGGTTCCTTAAGGCACATCTTTGAGATAAAACATTAGTATCAAAATATTTGTCATCTTCAAAAGTAGAGAAACTGAGGAAAGGAACTCTCAGGGGAACTAAGGTTCCAGAGTTCCATTTTCTAACAATTTCCCCCTTTTTGATGATGACAAATACAAGGAACCTGGCAACATAATAGGACTTTGAATTTCATGAGACCAGTTGAATTTAAGGGATTTACAACGTTGTAAAATAATGAGAGAACATTCAATGGTTGCAAATTCCCCCTAAGCAGATGAACGAGTTTATTCGAATTCCCCCTTAGAAGTAGAACGAGTTCAGAGTTCCTATTAGCCCAGTAGTTTTCAAAGTTCAAGGTTCCTATCCTTCTTCCCCCTTTTGACATCATCGAAAAGATCAGTTAACATGTTAAGAACAAGATATCCAAGGAAATAAACAATTGCGTTAAACCCATAACAGAAACCACAATAGAAAACTGAGGCAAAGACAAATCGTTCATAGAAACGTAGCCAAAAGTAGTCATTAAACTTAATAAAACCTTAACATTGTTCACGAGCAAGGTAAGACAAACCACAAAACATCACAAAACAACCTACAAAGACAACAACATAAGCAACCTTTAAGGAAAACGACAGGAAGGGTAGAAGAGGGAGTAGGATCCTAGGGGAACTACTAGCACACTGTGATGTTACAGCACTGGGAACCAGAAGAAGCGTTCCTATGGCAAGTCAGTGGCCTCCTTTTCATCAGCCTTGTTGTCGTCAGTTCCTTCATTTTGGCATGTGGCCTGATTTGCGCCGGTTGCATCTTCCCATATTTTCTGTAGTACCTCCACCAGACTTGAGACTGCAGTGCTCATCTTTCCCAACTCATTTACTTGATCACGGAGAGCGACCGTGAGGACAGTCGAGCCTTCCGTGATGGCCTTTTCAATACAATATAGAGCAGAGAGGATCGCAGAGGAGTCTTGAGAGGGGTTGAGCGGTGGTAGGGAGCTTGAAGGGGCCTGGGAACTGGCCTTGGCTTTGGGCGGTTCTTCCTGAGGGTCATAGAGAGGGACTTGGGGATCTTTTGTCTTGAGTTTCCGGACAGTGGTCATGGTGAGAAGCTTGCTGTAGACAGTTTCAGGCAAATCATCTGGGTACTGGTGAAGAAGGGAGAGAAGATTTTTGATGAGATGGGGAAAGGGCAGGGCATGAGATTCATGGGACTTACAGAACTGCATGTGAGCCAACACTATAAGGGGGAGATCAACTTGTGCACCAGATAACACTTTATCCATGAGGATAGCATCCGTGATGAGAACTGTATTCCGGTGCTCTTGCTTGGGAACTAGGTTTCGGATGATCCAGAAATGCAGAAGCTTGTTGGCGATGGAGAGATCCCTAGTTTGCAGGGTTGAGGGGTAGTCGTCGTCGTAGAGTTTCCTCACCACTTCACCCTTGGACTTGTAACCCTTTCCTTTGGGCCACGTCTTTTTCTGATGTAGTATGTCAAAACCAGATCTGGACTCGATCCCAAGAGCAGACGCGATGAGGTTGGGGGACAGAGGATACATGGTTCCCTTCCACTGGAATATGGCATCGTTGTAGGGAGAGTTATCTTTGGCGGGCACAAAGGTGAGAGACTGATAGAACAGACGGACTACTTCATCAGAGGCGGAGAAGGGCTCGACCAAGAGCTCATCCCATCCTTGGTATTACAGTAGAGAATGAAACTCACTGAGGGCTTCGCTGAACAGTTCCTCATCTTCTTCTTCGAGAGTTTGGGTCCAGAACTCCTTGCCGATGATGAGTGGCTTAAGAATCTTCCTCTTGGAAAAGGAGGAGGAGACTTGCCCGAGCGAGGAAGATGAGAGGGTGAGGGATTTGGTTCTTTTTGAGGGTTTCTGCTCTTTGGAGGGAGGGTCATAGGGAACCAAAGCTTGGGAACTTCTTTTCCGTTGTTTCAGCCTTGTGGCAACAGAGGGACCAGGTTTGGAGATGGGTTTAGACTTGAGGCTATCAGGTGAGGGCTTTGGGCTGAGGATCTCCTGGGTGGTCTTATCTGGGGAGGAGTCATGGGATCCTCCTCCCGAGACAGATTTTGTAGCCGATGCCGATGCAGGAGTGATTTCCTTCACTTTCTCCTCAGCTTTTGCCTCAGTTTTCTCCTCAATTTTCTTCTCAGGTTGGAGATTTTGAGAGGTGGTGACAGAGATAGGCTGGGTATACGAGGCTGCCTTCTTTTCTCTGTGGGCTCTGAGAAGGGCAGCTTCCTCTTCGTCTTGGATCAAGTTAGGGTTAGGGTTCTTGTCAGCCATTTTTTAGGAGCTAGGTTTGTGTGTTTGAGAAAGAGAGAGACAGAGAATCAAGAAAGATGGAAATGTCAAGTGTGGGAATAGCTTGGATCAACAGGAAACCTTTTAAAAATGGATTAAGGGCTGAAGGGACCATTGGGAGAAATCTGGCCGTTGAGGAGATCAGGGAAGATCTGGAGCATTGAAGGTGGTTGCAGTTTTTCCGAACGGTCAAGAGCAATTCAAAAATCAACCCAATTGGAGAGGGTGCTCTGCCACTGACGAGACGTGACTGACCTCTGTAATTTTGCCATAAATATTGTCTTGGGAGGATCAGGCGCCGAACTAGCCGTTTGAAGATCGTTTCATCCTGGTTCCTTTCTGGCGATATATTCAGTGTGCTAGAGGGATGTATGAGAACTTTGATGTGGGTTAAAGACAAGGAACCGAAAAGTACGTTCCCGTACAAGGAATCAGGGAGGCCATTTATCGCATTACTCAATAATTCCCAAAGAGGGTTAAGAGATGGATCATAGGGAATTAAATTGAGCAATGAGGCAAGGAGGGTCATAGTACACAATCATCATTTCGGCTTGTATTGTTGGGTTAGAATATGATCAGATTGTGACTTTTGGGCCAACAAAGAAACTTGAACAATGAAAGAGTTGAAAGAATAATGAGGACCAAAGGACACGAACTAAGAAAATTTTATCAAAGCCTTTTTAAGAAACCATTATGGAAAAGAGGGTTTGTAGCAAAAAATATAACACAGAGATACCAAGACTTAACAAGTAAAGGATCTTATACTAGTTAATCAAGGGAACTGGAGAAGAGCCTTTAAGCTAAGGTCACTGTTAGGTTATAGGAATCATTCCCAGTTCTAATCTAAGGTTCTCAAAGGGAACTCTATTCAAAGCTTTGGTGAATATGTCTGCAACCTGATCTTCAGTTTTACAAAATTTCATAATGATGTTCCCTTTTTCAACATGATCTCTAAGAAAATGATGTCTTATGTCTATATGCTTGGTCCTAGTATGATGCACAAGATTCTTAGAAATGTTTATAGCACTAGTGTTATCACAAAGAATAGTGAGAAGACCATAAGACATACCGAAATCCGTGAGTTGTTGCTTTAGCCAGAGGAGTTGGGAACAGCAAGAAGCGGCCGCGATGTACTCGGATTCTGTGGTGGAGAGAGAGACTGAGACTTATTTCTTTGAGCCCCATGACACAAGGCAGGGGCCTAGGAACTGTGCCATTCCAGAGGTGCTCTTCCTATCCACCAGGTATCCAGCGTAGTCCGCATCGGTATAACCCATCAGCTCAAAGGGACATTCTTTTGGGGTACCAAATGCATAGTGAGTCGGTTCCCTTGAGATATCGGAGTATCCTATTTACAGCAGCCAAGTGGGTTTCTCTTGGACAAGATTGGAACCTATCACACAAGCCAACAGCAAAAACAATGTCTGGGCGACTAGCGGTTAGATACATGAGTGAGCCTATCATACCTTTATAGAGTTTCTCTTCCACTAGAGGACTTGAGTGGTCCTTGTCCAAGTAAGCAATGGTGGAAATGGGAGTGGAAAGAGGCTTGCATGACTCCATTTTGAACTTTTTCAGTAGTTCCCTGACATACTTATGTTGATGAATTTGTATACCATCTTCCTTTTGAGTGATTTGCAATCCGAGGAAGAATGTGAGTTCCCTAATTAGGCTCATTTCAAATTCACTGCTCATCAATTCTTTGAACTTGTCTACAAGGGACAGGTTAGTGGAACCAAAAATGATATCATCGACATAAATTTGAACCACTAAGATGTTACCTTCTTCTTCTAGGATGAAGAGAGTCTTGTCAATAACCCCACGCCTGTAGCCATTTGAGAGTAATAACTGGGCAAGACGATCATACCAAGCTCTGGGAGCTTACTTGAGGCCATACAGTGCTTTGTCTAGAAAGTAGACATAGTCTGGATAATCATCGTCTTCAAAACCAGGTGGTTGCTTGACATAGACTTCTTCTTGAAGAATTCCATTGAAGAAGGCCGTCTTTACATCCATTTGGAACAGCTTGAACCCTTTGTGTGATGCGAAAGCAATCAACAGCCTTATCGCTTCAATCCTTGCCACTGGAGCATAGGTTTCATCATAGTCGATGCATTCTTGTTGATTGTATCATTGAGCAACAAGCCTTGCTTTGTTCCTTATTAGAGCTCCTATATCATCTAGCTTGTTTCTGAAAACCCATCTAGTTCCTATGATATGTTTGTCCTTGGGGCGGGGAACTAGATGTCATACTTTGTTCCTTTTAAACTGATGAAGCTCTTCTTGCATAGCTTGGATACAGTCTGCATCCTTCAGTGCCTCACCTATGTTCTTTGATTCTACAATAGATAGAAAGGCATTGAAGGCAAAGAAGGTTAGATGTTCGAACCTGACTGGAGGCTTAATGGTTCTTCTTTCTCTGTTGGGAGCTAGAGCATTTGATGTGGAGACATTTTGAGTTGAGCATTCAGCTTGAGCTTCCTGGTTGGGATCACCTTCTCCATTGAAGATCATGGGAGAGGATGAATCGTTGATGTCTCCACAGATATTGTCGTCATGTTCATGGTTCCCAGAAATGGATTGTTGTTCATTATCCATGGGAACTGGTGGAGGAGCTAGTGGGGATTCTGTGCAGCAGGGCAGGAACTGGGTGGAGTGACATCTTCATCTGGATCTTCTTGAGGTGACTTGGGGAACGGATCTTCAAAGGGAGTGGTAGTGTTCTGCACAATTCTTCCAAGTGATTTTTCATTAAAAATAACATGAACACTTTCTTCTACCTTTTTAGTCCTTTTGTTGAAGACGTTGTATGCCTTGCTGCCTGAGGCATATCTAATGAAGATTCCTTCATCACTTCTTGGGTCGAATTTTCCAAGATTGTCCTTCCCATTGTTGTGCACAAAGCACTTGCATCCGAACACCCTCAGATGTGAGATGTTGGGAACTCTTCCTCTAAGGAGTTCATAGGGTGTCTTCTCTATGATTGAGCGAAGCATGGCTCGATTGATGATGTAGCAAGCTGTGTTGATTGCCTCAGCCCAGAATGATTGAGGGAGTCCACTTGAGATGAGCATAGTTCGATCCATGTCTTCTAAAGTTTTGTTCTTCCTTTCTACTACTCCATTCTGTTGAGGAGTGTATGGTGCAGAGAAGTTGTGATCAATACCATGCTCACTGCAAAAGGTTAGAAATTCTCCATTTTCGAATTCGGTACCATGGTCAGACCGAATAGAATTGAGTGAGCAATCGAGAGATTTTTCTAACAAAGGAACCAGATCTTTAAAGCGGTCAATGACTTCACTATTAGATTTTATGAAGATAGTCCAAGTGAAGCGAGAGAAATCATCGACAAGAACAAAGATATACATGTTTCCTCCTAGGCTTTGAACTCTCATGGGTCCACAGAGATCCATGTGGTTGAGTTCAAGGGGCCTTGAGGAACTTACCATGTTTTTGGACTTGAAGGAACTCCTTGCTTGTTTCCCTTTAACGCAATCTGAGCATGGTTCCGAAGATATACTACTTATCTTTGGAAGGCCTCAGACTAGTTCCTTTGAGTGCAGCTTGTGGATCAGTTTGGTGCTAGCATGACCAAGGCGTTGATGCCACAGTTCTGTTTGATCATTCACGGTTGAAAGGCAGAGTTTCTCCTTGGGAGCATATGATGGGTCAACAATGTACACATTGTTGAATCTTTTGCCTTTTAAGATGATTTGTCCCGAGGGGTCTAGGACAGTGCATTCACTTGACTTGAATCTAACTTCATTGTCTCCTTGATCACACAGCTGTGACACACTAATTAGATCAAAGCCAAGATTATCAACAAGGTGAACTTTATTTACCTTAATGTGGTCATTTAGATTCACAGTTCCTATTCCATAAATTTTCCCTTTGCTTTTGTCTCCAAAGGAGATGTTTCCTCCTTGGATGGGTTGAAGAGAGGTCATTTGATTTCTTCTTCCGGTCATATGTGTCGGATCGTGATTGTTAGATAATAACTTAAGGAACTCAGAATATGGATTCTAAGTTCCCTTTGCTGCGGAAATAAACAATCAAACAAATGACAAGTTCCTTATAGTGGAAATCTTTGATTGCCAACTAGCAATCCAGGATAAAAATCACTACCTTTCTTTCGAAAGGATTTCAAGGTCTACTTCTTGATTTCTTATCTCTTTTGGTTACAGCTTATCCTAGGAACAAACACACAGTTTCTTTGCCTTACACACAGTTAGGCAATCCTAGATAACTTAACACAATCAATAATTAATCCAAGAAACAGACCTTCGCACCTAGGAACTATCACTTACAGTCACAGGAACTTAGCACTCAGCTCTTCTCTTCCTTGACTGGTTCCTCTTGATCTCGGTTTGCTTTGATGATCTTGTTTGAAGGTTCACACTTGATATTTGCTAATGAGTGTGATTCGTATTTCAGTGCTTGAAGATAACTCTTGAGTTAGTCTTCCTTTTATAGAGGATTCTTTGCAGCTTAATCTTCTCTGGATTCCCACAGATTGAGCTTGCCCTAGGATAAGTGGTTCTCCTTGGTCCACGTTGTTCTTGGCATGTGCAAACAACCTAGGCAGCTCAGAATCTCTCTTGGTTGATCAACTACCTCAGACGAGTCTTGCTATGTCGTTGTCCAAATGCTTTCGTCCGAGGTTAAACAAGTTGGGCGCTTGGGAACTGACTTCTGGACAGCGACAGGTTCCATGTCCTATCGCTTTCACCTTTCTCTGTCTGAGGTTCATCGTTCTAGGCATCTTGGAGTCTTGCTCTTGGATGGTGGCAGGCTTTTGGAAGCTTCTCTCAAGTCGCTTTCACCTCCTTTTGTCCGAGGTTGGTGTTCCCAGATTTTTTGGGAATCGCAATCTCGCATGCTGCGTTTCTGGGCACACTTGGGTTCCTCTGGGTTCCTTCCTTTGTCTTGTTCCTTGATTCTCTTGTCCTGTTTGGCATTCATACCTTCGGTATTTGTCATGTGGTTCCCTAAAGCACATCTTTGAGATAAAACATTAGTATCATAATATTTGTCATCTTCAAAAGTAGAGAAACTGAGGAAAGGAAATCTCAGGGGAACCGAAGTTCCAGAGTTCCATTTCCTAACAATTTCCCCCTTTTTGATGATGACAAATACAAGGAACTGTCAACATAATAGGACTTTGAATTTCATGAGAACAGTTGAGCAAAGGGATTTTCAACTTTTTAAAAATATTAATAGAACATTCAATAGTTGCAAATTCCCCCTAAGCAAATGAACTAAGTTATTCGAGTTCCCCCTCAGAAAGAGAACGGGTTCAGATTTCCTATAAGTCCTGTAGTTCCAAGAGTTCAAGGTTCCTATCCATTCTTCCCCCTTTTGACATCATCGAAAAGATCAAGTTACTTATCAAGTATAGGATATCAATGTGAAATAAACAATTTGCGTTAAACCCATGACAGTGACCATAATAGAAACTTAAGGCAAAGACAAATGATGCATTAGAAACATTACCATAAGAGTTCATTAATCATTAAAGTCAAGTACATTGCCCAGAGATGCATAGTGGAAAGAGAAACAAAAGAGCACAACCAAATTGACATTAGACAAAATAAGGATAAAAGAGGGGAGTAGGACCCTAGGGAACTACTAGCACACTGTGATATTATAGAACTGGGAACTAGGAGAGACGTTCCTATGGCAGCGTAGTGGCCTCCTCTTCAGTTTCCTTCTTTTATACAGTTCCTTCATCTTGGCCTATTGTCATCTTATCGGCCTGATTACCTCTAATTAAGCAAGGTTAAGATTGAGGTTTTTCTTGGCCATTTGAGGAGCTTTGTGTTTTGAGAGAGACAGGTGAACATGAGATTGAGAGAAGGCGTGAGAGAACAGAGTGCTTTGCTCAATCAAACAGGAAACCTTAAATAACCCTTGAACAATTTTGGAGCCGTTGAGAATCAAGTCGTTGGAGATATTTCTGGGAACTCTGAAGAGTTGAAACGGCTAATTTTCTTAAAGCTTTTGCGCCTTTGCAACCGTCACAAATTCAAAGATTAGATGCTCAAAATGGCAATTGTTCAAGGCTGAGAAGACGTCTCTGACGCTGTGAGATTTGCCATAAATACTGTCTTGGGAGGAGCAATTCTCTTACTAGCCGTTTAAGGGATAGCCCATCCTAGTTCCTTTCTGGCGATATTTTCAGTGTGCTAGAGGGATATATGGGAACCTTTGATGTGGGTTTTAAAACATAGGACCTGAAAGTACGTTCCCATAAAAGAAATCGGGAAGGCCATTTATCGCATTACACACTAGTTCCCAGAGAGGGTTAAGAAGAGGATCATAGGGAAATAGATTGTGTAAAGAGGCAAGGGAGGGTCATAGTACACAATCATCATTTCGGCTTGAATTGTTGGGTTATAAAGATGATCAGATTGTGATTTTTGGGCCAACAAATAAACTTGGACAATGATTGAATTTTAATAAGAGATGAACAACCAAGGAGAAGAACTAGAAAAATATGTCAAAGCCTTTTGAGAAACCATTATGAATATGAGGGTCTAACGCAAGAGAAATGACACAAAGATTCCAACACAAAGACAAGTAATGAGTTCTGAACTAGTCAATCAAGGGAACTGGAGAGAAACTTTAAACTAAAGGAACTGCTAGTTTATAGGAATCATTCCCAGTTCTAATCTAAGGTTTTTGAAGGAAACTCTATTCAAGGCTTTGGTGAATATATCTGCAATTTGATCTTCAGTTCTACAAAATTCCATAATAATGTTTCCCTTCTCAACATGATCTCTAAGAAAATGATGTCTTATGTCGATATGTTTGGTCCTAGTATGATGCACAGGATTCTTTGAAATATTTATGGCACTAGTGTTATCACAAAGAATTGTAAGAGGGCCATAAGACATACCAAAATCCGCGAGTTGATGCTCTAGCCAGAGAAGTTGGGAACAACAGGAGGCAGCCGCAATGTACTCGGATTCTGTGGTGGAGATGGAGACTGAGACTTGTTTCTTTGATCCCCATGACACAAGGGAAGGGCCTAGGAACTGTGTCTTTCCAGAAGTGCTCTTCCTATCCACCAAGTATCCAGCATAATCAGCATCAGTGAAGCCTATTAGCTCAAAGGGACACTCTTTGGGGTACCAAATGCAGAGAGAGTCAGTTCCCTTGAGATATCTAAGTATTCTCTTCACAACAGCCAAGTGGGTTTCTCTTGGACAAGATTGGAACCTAGCACACAAACCAACAGCAAAAACAATGTCTGGTCGACTACCGGTTAGGTACATAAGTGATCCTATCATACCTTTATAGAGCTTCTCCTCCACTAGAGGACTCGAATGATCCTTATCCAAATGGGCAATGGTGGATATGGGAGTGGAAAGAGGCTTACATGAGTCCATTTTGAACTTTTTCAGTAGTTCCCTGACATACTTCTATTGGTGGATTTGAATACCATCTTCTTTTTGAGTGATTTGTAATCCGAGGAAGAAGGTGAGTTCCCCTATTAGGCTCATTTCAAATTCACTGCTCATCAAGTCTTTGAACTTATCTACAAGGGACAGGTTAGTGGAGCCAAAAATAATATCATCGACATAAATTTGAACCACCAAGATGTTACCTTCTTCTTCTAGGATGAAGAGAGTCTTGTCAATAACTCCACGCCTATATCCATTTGAGAGTAGGAACTGAGCAAGTCGATCATACCAAGCTCTGGGAGCTTGCTTGAGGCCATATAGTGCCTTGTCTAGAAAGTAGACATGGTCTGGATGATCGACGTCTTCAAAACCAGGTGATTGCTTGACATAGACTTCTTCTTGAAGAATTTCATTGAGGAAGGCCGTCTTTACATCCATTTGGAACAACTTGAACCCTTTGTGTGATGCAAAGGCAATCAACAATCTTATTGCATCAATCCTTGCCACTGGAGCATAGGTTTCATCATAGTCGATGCCTTCTTGTTGATTGTATCCTTGAGCAACGAGTCTTGCTTTGTTCCTTATCACAGCTCCTGTATCATCTAGCTTGTTTCTGAAAACCCATCTAGTTCCTATGATGTGTTTATCCTTAGGACGGGGAACTAGATGCCATACTTTGTTCCTTTCAAACTGATGGAGCTCTTCTTGCATAGCTTGGATCCAGTCCGCATCCTTTAGTGCCTCACCTATGTTCTTTGGTTCCACAATAGAGAGAAAATCATTGAAAGCAAAGAAGGTTAGATGTTCAAACCTAATTGGAGGCTTGATGACTCTTCTTTCTCTGTTAGGAGCTAGAGCATTTGATGTGGAGACATTTTGAGTTGAGCATTCAGCTTCCTGGTTGGGATCACATTCTCCATTGAAGATCATGTGGGAGGATGAATCATTAAAGTCTCCACAGATATTGTCGTCATGCTCATGGTTCCCAGAAATGGATTATTGTTCATTATCCATGGGAACTGGTGGAGGAGCTAGTGGAGGATTTTGTGCAGCGGATTGGGAACTGGGTGGAGTGACATCTTTATCTGGATCTTCTTGAGATGCCTTAGGAAACGGGTCTTCAAAGGGAGTGGTAGTGTTCTGCACAATCTTTCCAAGTGATTTTTCATTAAAAATAACATGAACACTCTCTTCTACCTTTTTAGTCCTTTTGTTGAAGATTTTGTATGCATTGCTTCCCGAGGCGTATCCAATGAAGATTCCTTCATCACTTCTTGGGTCGTTCTTGCCAAGATTATCCTTTCCATTGTTGTGCACAAAGCACTTGCATCCGAATACCCTTAGATGTGAGATGTTGGGAACTCTTCCTCTTAGGAGTTCATAGGGTGTCTTCTCTGTGATTGGGTGAAGCATGGCTCGATTGATGATGTAGCAGGCTGTGTTGATCGCCTCAGCCCAAAATGATTGAGAGAGTCCACTTGAGATTAGCATAGTCCGGGCCATGTCTTCCAAAGTTTTGTTCTTCCTCTCCACTACTCCATTCTGTTGAGGAGTGTATGGTGCAGAGAAATTGTGATCAATTCCATGCTCACTGCAAAAGGTTAGAAATTCTCCATTTTCGAATTCGGTACCATGGTCAGACCGAATAGCATTGAGTGAACAATCAAGAGATTTTTCTAACAAGGGAACCAGATCTTTAAAGCGGTCAATAACTTCACTCTTAGATTTAATAAAGATGGTCCAAGTAAAGCGAGAGAAGTCATCGACAAGAACAAAGATATACTTGTTCCCTCCTAGGCTCTGAACTCTCATGGGTCCACACAGATCCATGTGGATGAGTTCAAGAGGCCTTGAGGTGCTTACCATGTTTTTGGACTTGAAGGAACTACGAGCCTGTTTCCCTTTTACACAGTCAGAGCATAGTTCCTTAGATGTGCCACTTAGCTTTGGCAGCCCTCTGACTAGCTCCTTTGAGTGTAACTTTTGAATCAGCTTGGTGCTAGCATGACCGAGGCGTTGATGCCACAAATCAGCTTGGTCATTCACAGTTGAGAGACAAAGTTTCTCCTTGGGAACAAAGGATGGATCAATTATGTAGACATTGTTGAATCTTCGTTTGATCTGAATCTAACTTCATTGTCTCCTTGATCACACAGCTGTGACACACTTATTAGATCAAAACCAAGATTATCAACAAGGTGAACTTTGTTTACCTGAATGTGGTCGTTGAGTTTCACAGTTCATATTCCACAGATTTTCCCTTTGCTTTTGTCTCTAAAGGATATGTTCCCTCCTTGGAGAGGTTGAAGAGAGGTCATTTGATTTCTTCTTCCAGTCATATGGCATGAGCAACCACTGTCGATGTACCATAGTTGAGGTTGCCTCTCATCTTTCCGCACATAAGGGAACTAAGATTTCTGAACCCAGCGAAGCTTGGCTTTACTGGGGGGATTAGCATTGCGAGTCTGTGAATAACCAGGGAACTGATTCCTTTCATGGTAATGAGTACTTTTCTCTGTTTCAAAGTTTCTTTTCTTAGCACAATCAGTGTTGTAATGACCATTCTTACCACAGTAGGTACACAAACGATTGTAAACAACATGTCCATATTTTCCTTTTCCTGGCCTAAAAGGTTTTTCAGTTTTGCTTTTGTTAAAATCAACATTGTTTCTAACCTTGTTATGGGCCATGTCAATATATCTTTTGTGAGCAAAGGAATTGGTGAACCATTGGTTTTCAGGAACCATCTTTTCTTTTCCCTTTGGTTCCTTCTTTGGACTTTGAGAGCCTTCATTGAGACGTTTGGCAACCTCAGCCTTGTTCTCAAGGACCATGATCTTCTCTGATAGGAATTGATTCCTATCACGAGAAGTGGCAAGAGCAATACTGAGATTCTCATTCATCTCAACAAGTTCTCGCCTAGCCTTTTCTTCTTCAGCATCATTGTTCCCTTTATTATTGACATATCCTATTCCATGGCGTTGTCTCACAAAAACAGTTTGATTTATCATTTTTTCATTAATGGAATCAGTGAGAATGTCTAACCTATCAATTATGGATTAAAACATGTCATTTCCACGTGGGTTAGCATGCAAGGGAACTTTGACAGAGTCTATGCTAGTTTCATCACAAGATTTGCAAATTTTAAGGTGACTAGCATGCACATTTCTAATATCAATGATTTTGGAGTGAGTTTTAGCTAGGTCTTTCTCAGTTTCATCAAGTTTTTTACTCCAAACAGAATTCTCGACAGTCAAACAAGCAATTTCATCTTCACAATCATCTAGTTTCTGTTGAAGGGAACTGGTTTCCTTTCCTAGTTTCTTTATGATCTTAAGAAGTTATTTCTTATCACAATCAACTAGGGATTTTAAGAGATCGTCACAGGTTACCTCAAGGTCTTCTGAGTCGCTTGAGTCTCCTTTTGCCATGAGGCATCTCCCTCTAGAGAAGCCACTCAGATCCAGTTCCTCATCTGAGTCTTCTCCCCATGATGCTACGAGAGCCTTCTTTCTTTGAGGTCTTTCCTCTTTCTTGGACTCTTCTTTGTTGGGACAGTTCTTAGCGTAGTGTCCCTTCTCCTTGCACTCGTAACAGGAGACTTCCTTGAGATCTCTTCTTGGTCCATTGTGAGAGGAACTGCCCTTTTGGAATCTTCCCTTCACAAAGAATTTTTTGATGTTCTTTGTGAAGAGGGCTGTTAGTTCGTCCTCCTCTTCTTCAAGGTCTGAGTTCTCTTCCTCCATCTCGAGCCTAGAGAAGGCTTTGGAGATCTTGAGGGCAATTCATTTCTCCAGTTTCTTGTCGGTATTGGCTTTGGTGTGCTCTCCTTCTTCAACCTCCAGTTTCCCTATGATTTGTGTCAAGGGAAGGGATTGGATGCCTGGAGTGTTCTTCATGATTCCCTTCAGAAGGGTGAATTTGGAGTTGAGTCCATTGATGACCACTAGGGACTTGGAGACTTCATCAAGATCGACTTCCGCCGCTGTTAACTTTCCAATCAATATGTTGAAGCGGGAGTAGTACTCTGAGATGGTCTCAGTTTCCATCATTTTGAAAGTGTGGTATTCTCCTTCCAAAGCAAACTTTCTGCTTTGCTTTAGTTCCTCACTTCCTTCATGCATCTCCTTGAGAGCTTTCCACATCTCTTTGGCCGTCTTGATTCCTATGACCTTGTCCATGTCCTCTCTGTCCAATCCATTGAGGATGAACTGCCTGGCCTTGACATTCTTCTTCATGATAACATAGTGTTTTGGTTTCCAATCTTCTTCCTTCATGGTGAGGTCGACATAGCCATCTCCATTTTCGACTATCCTCCAGCATTTGTAGTCGTTGGTCTTGATGTGGCTTTCCATGCACTTTTCCCACCATGTTTCTTCTCCTTTCTTTCGGAGATGTGGCTTTTTGGTGGAGATTCCGAGCTCAAACTTGCTTGGTTGAGACATGATCTGCAAACTTAACAAAGATCTAGAGCTTTTCCTGCTCTGATACCAATTGTAGGATCGTGATTGTTAGATAATAACTTAAGGAACTCAGAATATGGATTCTAAGTTCCCTTCGCAGCGGAAATAAACAATCAAACAAATGACAAGTTCCTTATAGTGGAAACCTTTGATTGCCAACTAGCAATCCAGGATAAAAACCACTACCTTTCTTTCGAAAGGATTTCAAGGTCTACTTCTTGATTTCTTATCTCTTTTGGTTACAGCTTATCCTAGGAATAAACACACGGTTTCTTTGCCTTACACACAGTTAGGCAATCCTAGATAACTTAACACAATCAATAATTAATCCAAGAAACAGACCTTCACACCTAGGAACTATCACTTACAGTCACAAGAACTTAGCACTCAGCTCTTCTCTTCCTTGACTGGTTCCTCTTGATCTCGGTTTGCTTTGATGATCTTGTTTGAAGGTTCACACTTGATATTTGCTAATGAGTGTGATTCGTATTTTAGTGCTTGAAGATAACTCTTGAGTTAGTCTTCCTTTTATAGAGGATTCTTTGCAGCTTAATCTTCTCTGGGTTCCCACAGATTGAGCTTGCCCTAGGATAAGTGGTTCTCCTTGGTCTACGTTGTTCTTGGCATGTGAAAATAACCTAGGCAGCTCAGAATCTCTCTTGGTTAGTCAACTACCTCAGACGAGTCTTGCTATGTCATTGTCCAAATGCTTTCGTCCGAGGTTGAACAAGCTGGGCGCTTGGGAACTGACTTCTGGACAGCGACAAGTTCCATGTCATGTCGCTTTCACCTTTCTCTGTCCGAGGTTCATCGTTCTAGGCATCTTGGAGTCTTGCTCTTGGATGGTGGCAGGCTTTTGGAAGCTTCTCTCAAGTCGCTTTCACCTCCTTTTGTCCGAGGTTGGTGTTCCCAGATTTTTCGGAAATCGCAATCTCTCATGCTGCATTTCTGGGCACACCTGGGTTCCTCTGGGTTCCTTCCTTTGTCTTGTTCCTTGATTCTCTTGTCCTGTTTGGCATTCATACCTTCGGTATTTGTCTTGTGGTTCCCTAAAGCACATCTTTGAGATAAAACATTAGTATCATAATATTTTTCATCTTCAAAAGTAGAGAAACTGAGGAAAGGAAATCTCAGGGGAACCGAAGTTCCAGAGTTCCATTTCCTAACAATATGGCATGAGCAACCACTGTCAATGTACCATAGTCGAGGTTGCCTCTCTTCTTTCTGCACACAAGGGAACTAAGACTTTTGAACCCAGCGAAGCTTGGCTTTACTGGGGGGATTAGCATTGCGAGTCTGTGAATGACCAGGGAACTGGTTCCTTTCATGGTAATAAGCTCTTTTCTCATTTCAAAGTTCCTTTTCTTAGGACAATCAGTGTTGTAATGACCATTTTTACCACAGTAATAGCATAAGCGATTGTAAACAACATGTCCATACTTTCCTTTTCCTGGCCTAAAAGGTTTTTCTGTTTTTCTTTTGTTAAAATCAACATTGTTTCTAACCTTACTATGAGCCATATCAACATACCTTTTGTGAGCAAAGGAATTAGTGAACCATTGGTCTTCAGGAACCATCTTTTCTTTTCCCTTAGGTTCCCTCTTAGGACTTTGAGAGCTTTCATTAAGACGTTTGGAAACCTCAGCCTTGTTCTCAAGAACCATGATCTTCTCTGATAGGAATTGATTCCTATCACGAGAAGTGGCAAGAGCAGTACTGAGGTTCTCATTCATCTCAACAAGTTCTCGCCTAGCTTTTTCATTTTCAGCATCATTGTTCCCTTTGTTATTGACATATCCTATTCCATGACGTTGTCTCACAAAAACAGTTTGATTTATCGTTTTTTCATTTATGGAGTCAGTGAGAATGTCTAACCTATCAATTATAGATTGAAACATGTCATTTCCAGGTAGGTTATCATGCAAGGGAACTTTGACAGAATCTATGCTAGTTTCATCACAAGATTTGCAGATTTTAAGGTGACTAGCATGCACATTTCTAATGTCAATGAGTTTGGAATGGGTTTCAGCTAGATCTTTCTCAGTTTTATCAAGTTTCTTACTCCAAACAGAATTCTCAACAGTCAAGCAAACAATTTCATCTTCACAATCATCAAGTTTTTGTTGAAGGGAACTGGTTTCCTTTCCTAGTTTCTTTATGATCTTAAGAAGTTGTTTCTTATCACAATCAACTAGAGTTTTTAGGAAATCGTCAGAAGTTACTGTTGGATCATTAGAGTTACGTCTGAGGGAACAAAAGCTTTGTTCCCACAGAAGTTGCAGCGGATTAAAAACAGCAAGAAAGATAACGAACGAACTCACGATATATAGTGGAAACTCCAATTAGCAAAACTAGCTAATCAAAGAAAAACCACTACCTTCAAGCTTCCCGCTTGAGAGGATTTTGAAGCGTCTACTTGTCTTATTGATTTCTTATTCGATTACACTTGTATCCTGGACTCCAACCTCTAGACTTCCCACCTAGATTTGAAACCTCTTCTACAACGATGAATCGAACTCAACCCTTTAAGACTTACAAACACTTCACTCTTTTTCTTCTCAACTGAACGCTCTCGGTTCTTCTTTTTCCTCGTCGTGGTTACGAAGAAATGAATCCACACTTCTATTAAATACAACTCGGCTAAACCCTAATTGTAACAAGATAAGATTTCTCCAAATAAGGTAACAAGAAGATATGATTTGGTTGAAGGAATAATATCCCAACCGTCTATATTAATTAAGGAAAAGATTCCTTAAATTACTATAACCGGATAAGATATAATTCCCTCTCTCCAATTATCTTATCTTAGGAAAGATTTCCTAAGATAACACAATCGGGCTTCTCTCTCCATATCTTCTCAAATCGGCTAGTTCCTTCCAGCCGAAGTCTTCTATCCTTGACCGCGTGAGCCTCCGTGATTTGTTTCCATAATCATCACGCTGGATTTCTTCCTTCCATTCGCAGCTTTGATCTTGTTCGTCACTGTTGTTCCTTGAGAGGTAACAAAGCACATGAACAGAGCTTTGTTCCCTCTACGATCCTTCGCTGCAATGGTTCCCTGAGATAACTCTGTAATACCCCATAATTTTTAGTAAGGATATTTGGGTAATTTTCTCAACCTTCGTTCAAATTAATTATTTCGCTTTCAATGGAGTTCGGATTTTCCGTAACATCCATGATCTCCGAAATAATTTCTTGAGTGGTATAAAATACATTCAATGTATTTTCGGGACTTAGAATATTTGTTTGGATACAAACATATAATTTCCAGGGTTTAAAACCCATACCAAATTTTCCCCAAAAGTTGCACGCCACCCTCTTCTCCCCATGCCTGCCGCGTGTCTTCTTTGATGTCGATGGCTTGCTCCTCCACCGATTTATGTCAGGACACCTGTCGAAGTTATGGGTCGGGCACAACTCCTCCTTGGCTGCTATAAAACAGAACCGATCGAAGGAGATAAGGAACCCCTGCTTCGTCGTCCCCAGCTTCCCTGCCGGGCATCTCCATCCCCGGCGTCGTGAAGCTCATCCCGGCGAGCCCCGTGGTGCCTTCCGGTTGCCACTACTGCATGAGGTCGCCACCGCTGAAGTACCGCGTCGTTGATGGCTGCTGATTCTCCCGGCGAAGAGCGTCCTTCCCGGCGAAGATGGAGCCGAGCTGCTGCCTGTAGTCGCCGCTGCTGCGCTGTGGCTCTTGCATGGTGGTGCCACTCTCTCCCGCTGGCGACCCTACTCTGCCGCTGCTGGTTGCTGCCGCTCCTTCCCGATGAGTTGCGTGTTGGAGCTGCTTCCATTGTTGAAGCTCTTATTATACGTACAGGGGAGGGAGGTTGAAGATGATAGTAGTGGCCCCCCTTGCTTTGTTTCGGTATTGGGCCGAAAAGCCCAATTCGTTTCCGGTCCAGATTTAACCCGAAATTATACGAGCGGTATAATTTCGATTCCCTTTAATCCGTATTTTTCTTTAGGAAAATTTAATAAATATTTTTATGATTTATAATCATAAAAATTTATTAAATTTAATTCCTTAAGTTCGTCCAGGCAAATTAATTGATAATTAATTAATTTATTAGTTAGAACGTGATTCGCTGGATCGCGTGTGGACTCGTAATCTGCTAGAGCAATCTAAGGCATAGGCCATATCCTCGGAAAGGATATTTTCGGTAATCATCTCGTCCAGATTCATCGCCGAATCTATTCCAGGCAAGTGGTGGTTCGCTCTTGCTCATCATTTCATATTTCCATTGATTATCAATTGTTTAATTGTTAATTGATTTGGAATGAATATTATTTTCGTCTGGGAACAGTTTTGATAACTGTATGTGGATATAAAAGAAGATATTATAATAGGTTGTATATCTGTTAGAACAACGCTATTATATATATATATATATATATATAGATTGGTATATCTATGATGATGGCCATGATGGCTTTATTGTGAATTATTAATGTGTTGAACTGTTTAGTTAGCACGAGTATTCATAGGAGCGGTAGTCCTTGAGAGGGATATGCGTTTCTTGATAACCCGATGGGAAGGATGGAAGGATCCAACCCCGTTTGCAGGTCATGACCAGTCACTCTACCTCGGTGGTAGGGGGTGAGGGCACAACAACTGGTGCTCATATCGGGATTCCGATCCCCTGTAGCATATGTCGCTCGGTGAAACATATGTATGCATGCCTTGCTAGGCATGTGTGTAAAGATCCCCTATAGCATATGTTGCTCGGTGCAACATATGTATGCATGCCTTGCTAGGCATGTGTGTAAAAGCTTATAACTTGTTTGAGAGTTTTATGACTAAAGAAGATAAGTGCCTTGTGTGCAAATAATTAATATGCTCTTTGGTGACCTTTAAACTTATGTGTGGAAAAGGGTTCCAGATACTTGTCATGCTTGGTGGTAAAGACTCGATCTTTTGGAGTCTTTCTTGTTGGATTTTCCCATAAGACTCAATTCAGTTGGAGTCTTCTCTTGTTCATGCCTCTTGTTGTATTCTGGTGGGAGTATGATGGTTGACTATCGTCATCGGTTATTATTCGAGAAGCGATGAGTCTAACCTAATATGACTGCTTCGAACCACTCTGATTTATACCCTTGCATAGTCTTTCATTAGACTAACCAACCGTAATTGTTCTCTACATGGTTGGCTGGTGTCATCCGTTCGATTCGGCACATCAGATGAGTCGAGGACCCATGAAGGCTAGATCGACTATGAACATGAACGGTATTTGAAAATGTTTTAATCAGGCTATGATCTTTGGGCGTTGACTACTGAAGTCAATACTCTTGTAAATTATTTTAAGTCTTCCGTTGTATTGTAATAACTCTGTATTTTGTCGCATTTGGAATTGTGTTGAAATTCCGCGACTATGTTTTAAATGAAAGTTATGGTAATTTTGTATCATAATTGTTCTTTATGAATTGTGTTTCAATGGTAAAGCCTGGGGTGGCTTCGGTGTGGAAACTGAGGTCACTGGCGGTAATACCTTTCCAAATGGGTTAAAATTTGGGGGTGTTACAAACTGTTTTTGTTCCTGAAACACTTAGTACCCATATTAGTTGAATGTTTGTTACTATCAAAACCTAAGGAATTCAACATGTAGGATCGTGATTGTTAGATTAATAATCAGGGAACTGAGAACACAGTTTACAGTTCCCTTCGCAGCGGAAATAAACAATCAAACAAATGACAAGTTCCTTATAGTGGAAACCTTTGATTGCCAACTAGCAATCCAGGATAAAAACCACTACCTTTCTTTCAAAAGGATTTCAAGGTCTACTTCTTGATTTCTTATCTCTTTTGGTTATAGCTTATCCTAGGAACAAACACACAGTTTCTTTGCCTTACACACAGTTAGGCAATCCTAGATAACTTAACACAATCAATAATCAATCCAAGAAACAGACCTTCGCATCTAGGAACTATCACTTACAGTCACAGGAACTTAGCACTCAGCTCTTCTATTCCTTGACTGGTTCCTCTTGATCTCGGTTTGCTTTGATGATCTTGTTTGAAGCTTCACACTGGATATTTGCTAATATGTGTGAGTCGTATTTTAGTGCTTGAAGATAACTCTTGAGTTAGTCTTCCTTTTATAGAGGATTCTTCGCAGCTTGATCCTCTCTGGGTTCCCACAGATTGAGCTTACCCTAGGATAAGTGGTTCTCCTTGGTCCACGTTGTTCTTGACATGTACAAACAACCTAGGCAGCTCAGAATCCTTCTAGGTTAGTCGACTACTTCAGCCAAGTCGTTCTCCAGCTTCCTTCTTCCGAGGTTCAACAATCTGGGCACTTGGGGGTTGTCTTCTGGACAGCGACATCTCTATGAGCTGTCGCTTTCAGTGCCTTTGTCCGAGGTTCATTGTTCTAGGCATCTTGGAGTCTTGCTCTTGGATGGTGGCAGGCTTTTGGAAGCTTTTCTCAAGTCGCTTTCACTTCCTTTTGTCCGAGGTTTAGTGTTCCCAGATTTCTCGGGAATCGCAACCTCGTATGCTACGTTTCTGGGCATACCTGGGTTCCTCTGGGTTCCTTCCTTTGTCTTGTTCCTTTGGTTCTCTTGTCCTGTTTGGCTTTCTTGCATTCGGTATATTACTGTGGTTCCTTAAAGCACATCTTTGAGATAAAACATTAGTATCATAATATTTGTCATCTTCAAAAGTAGAGAAACTGAGAAAAGGAACTCTCAGGGGAATTGAAGTTCCAGAGTTCCGTTTCCTAACAATTTCCCCCTTTTTGATGATGACAAATACAAGGAACCTAGCAACATAATAGGACTTGAATTTCATGAGACCATATTGAGTTTAAGGGATTTACAACATTATAAACTAATGCGAGAACATTCAAATGGTTGCAAATTCCCCCTAAGCAAATGAACGAGTTTATTCGAATTCCCCCTTAGAAGTAGAACTAGTTCAGAGTTCCTATTAGTCCAGTAGTTCCAATAATCCAAGGTTCCTATCCATTATTCCCCCTTTTGACATCATCGAAAAGATCAAGTTACTTATCAAGTATAGGATATCAATGTGAAATAAACAATTTGCGTTAAACCCATGACAGTGACCATAATAGAAACTTAAGGCAAAGACAAATGATGCATTAGAAACATTACCATAAGAGTTCATTAATCATTAAGGTCAAGAACATTGCCTAGAGATGCATAGTGGAAAGAGAAACAAAAGAGCATAACCAAGTTGACATTAGACAAAATAAGGATAGAAGAGGGGAGTAGGACCCTAGGGAACTACTAGCACACTGTGATGTTATAGCACTGGGAACTAGGAGAGACGTTCCTATGGCAGCGTAGTGGCCTCCTCTTCAGTTTCCTGCTTTTATGCAGTTCCTTCATCTTGGCATGTTGTCATCTTATCGGTCTGATTACCTCCAATTGAGCAAGGTTAAGATTGAGGTTTTTCTTGGCCATTTGAGGAGCTTTGTTTTTTGAGAGAGACAGGTGAACATGAGATTGAGAGAAGGCGTGAGAGAACAGAGTGCTCGGCTCAATCAAACAGGAAACCTTAAATAACCCTTGAGCAATTTTGGAGCCGTTGAGAATCAAGCCATTGGAGATATTTCTGGGGACTCTGAAGAGTTGAAACGACTAATTTTCTGGAGGCTTTTACGCCTTTGCAACGGTCACAAATTCAAAGATAAAATGCTAAAAAATGGCAACTGTTCAAGGCTGAGAAGACGTCTCTGACGCTGTGAGATTTGCCATAAATACTGTCTTGGAAGGAGCAATTCTCTTACTAGCCGTTTAAGGGGTAGCCCATCCTAGTTCCTTTCTGGCGATATTTTCATTGTGCTAGAGGGATAAATGAGAACCTTTGATGTGGGTTTTAAAACATAGGACCTAAAAGTACGTTCCCATAAAAGAAATCGGGGAAGGCCATTTATCGCATTACACACTAGTTCCCAGAGAGGGTTAAGAAGAGGATCATAGGGAAATAGATTGTGTAATGAGGCAAGGGAGGGTCATAGTACACAATCATCATTTCGGCTTGTATTGTTGGGTTAGAAAGATGATCAGATTGTGACTTTTGGGCCAACAAATGGACTTGGACAATGATTGAATTTTAATAAGAGATGAACAACCAAGGAGAAGAACTAGAAAAATTTGTCAAAGCCTTTTGAGAAACCATTATGAATATGAGGGTCTAACGCAAGAGAAATGACACAAAGATTCCAAGATAAAGACAAGTAAAGAGTTCTGAACTAGTCAATCAAGGGAACTGGAGAGAAACTTTAAACTAAAGGAACTGCTAGTTTATAGAAATCATTCTCAGTTCTAATATAAGGTTCTCGAAGGGAACTCTATTCAAGGCTTTGGTGAATATATCTGCAATTTGATCTTCAGTTCTACAAAATTTCATAATGATGTTTCCCTTCTCAACATGATCTCTAAGAAAATGATGTCTTATGTCTATATGCTTGGTCCTCGTATGATGCACAGGATTCTTAGAAATGTTTATAGCATTGGTGTTATCACAAAGAATAGAGAGGGGACCATAAGACATACCAAAGTCCGCGAGTTGTTGCTTTAGCTAGAGAAGTTGGGAACAGCATGAGGCAAAAGCTATGTACTCGGAGTCTGTGGTGGAGAGAGAGACTGAGACTTGTTTCTTTGAACCCCATGACACAAGACAAGGGCCTAGGAACTGTTCCATTCCAGAGGTGCTCTTCCTATCCACCAAGTATCCAGCATAATCAGCATCAGTGAAACCCATCAGCTCAAAGGGACATTCTTTGGGGTACCAAATACAGAGTGAATCAGTTCCCTTGAGATATCGGATTATTCTCTTCACAGCAGCCAAGTGGGTTTCTCTTGGACAAGATTGGAACCTAGCACACAAACCAACAGCAAAAATAATGTTTGGTCGACTAGCGGTTAGGTACATAAGTGATCCTATCATACCTCTATAGAGCTTCTCCTCCACTAGAAGACTCGAATGATCCTTATCCAAATGGACAATGGTGGATATGGGAGTGGAAAGAGGCTTACATGAGTCCATTTTGAACTTCTTCAGTAGTTCCCTGACATACTTCTGTTGGTGGATTTGAATACCATCTTCTTTTTGAGTGATTTGTAATTCGAGGAAGAAGGTGAGTTCCCCAATTAGGCTCATTTCAAATTCACTGCTCATCAAGTCTTTGAACTTGTCTACAAGGGACAGGTTAGTGGAACCAAAAATAATATCATCTGCATAAATTTAAACCACTAAGATATTACCTTTTTCTTCTAGGATGAAGAGAGTTTTGTCAATAACTCCACGCCTGTAGCCATTTGAGAGTAGGAACTGGGCAAGTCGATCATACCAAGCTCTGGGAGCTTGCTTGAGGCCGTACAGTGCTTTGTCTAAGAAGTAGACATGGTATGGATGATCATCGTCTTCAAAACTAGGTGGTTGCTTGACATAGACTTCTTCTTGAAGAATTCCATTTAGGAAGGCCGTCTTTACATCCATTTGGAACAACTTGAACCCTTTGTGTGATGCGAAAGCAATCAACAACCTTATTGCTTCAATCCTCGCCACTGGAGCATAGGTTTCATCATAGTCGATGCCTTCTTGTTGATTGTATCCTTGAGCAACAAGTCTTGCTTTGTTCCTTATCACCGCTCCTGTATCATCTAGCTTGTTTCTGAAAACTCATCTAGTTCCTATGATGTGCTTATCCTTGGGGCGGGGAACTAGATGCCATACTTTGTTCCTTTCAAACTGATGGAGCTCTTCTTGCATAGCTTGGATCCAGTCTGTATCCTTTAGTGCCTCACCTATGTTCTTTGGTTCCACAATAGATAGAAAGGCATTGAAGGCAAAGAAGGTGAGATATTCGAACCTGACTAGAGGCTTGATGATTCTTCTTTCTCTGTTGGGAGCTAGAGCATTTGATGTGGAGACATTCTGAGTTGAACATTCAGCTTCCTGGTTGGAATCACCTTCTCCATTGAAGATCATGTGGGAAGATGAGTCATTGAAGTCTCCACAAATGTTGTCGTCATGCTCATGGTTCCCAGAAATGGATTGTTGTTCATTATTCATGGGAACTGGTGGAGGAGCCATTGGAGGGTTCCGAGCAGTAGGACAGGAACTGGGTGGAGTGACATCTTCATCTGGATCTTCTTGATATGACTTGGGAAACGGGTCTTTAAAGGAATTGGTGGTGTTCTACACAATCTTTCCAAGTGATTTTTCATTAAAAATAACATGAACACTTTCTTCTACCTTTTTAGTCCTTTTGTTGAAGATTTTGTATGCCTTGCTGCCCGAGGCGTATCCAATGAAGATTCCTTCATCACTTCTTGGGTCGAACTTACCAAGATTATCCTTTCCATTGTTGTGCATAAAGCACTTGCATCCGAATACCCTTAAATGTGAGATGTTGGGAACTCTTCCTCTTAGGAGTTCATAGGGTGTCTTCTCTGTGATTGGGCGAAGCATGGCTCGATTGATGATGTAGCAGGCTGTGTTGATCGCCTCAGCCCAAAATGATTGAGAGAGTCCACTTGAGATCAGCATAGTCTGGGCCATGTCTTCCAAGGTTCTGTTCTTTCTCTCCACTACTCCATTCTGTTAAGGAGTGTATGGTGCAGAGAAATTGTGATCAATGTCATGCTCACTGTAAAAGGTTAGAAATTCTCCATTTTCGAATTCGGTACCATGGTCAGACCGAATAGCATTGAGTGAACAATCAAGAGATTTTTCTAACAAGGAAACCAGATCTTTAAAGCGGTCAATAACTTCACTCTTAGATTTAATAAAGATGGTCCAAGTAAAGTGAGAGAAGTCATCGACAAGAACAAGGATATACTTGTTCCCTCCTAGGCTCTGAACTCTCATGGGTCCACACAGATCCATGTGGATGAGTTCAAGAGGCCTTGAGGTGCTTACCATGTTTTTGGACTTGAAGGAACTACGAGCCTGTTTCCCTTTTACATAGTCAGAGCATAGTTTCTTAGATGTGCCACTTAGCTTTGGCAGCCCTCTGACTAGCTCCTTTGAGTGTAGCTTTTGAATTAGCTTGGTGCTAGCATGACCGAGGCGTTGATGCCACAAATCAGATTGGTCATTCACAGTTGAGAGACAAAGTTTCTCCTTGGGAACAAAGGATGGATCAATTATGTAGACATTGTTGAATCTTTTCCCTTTTAGGATGATTTGTCCCGAGGAGTCAAGGACTGAACATTCGTTTGATCTGAATCTAACTTCATTGTCTCCTTGATCACACAGATGTGACACACTTATTAGGTCAAAACCAAGATTACCAACAAGGTGAACTTTGTTTACCTGAACGTGATCGTTGAGTTTCACAGTTCCTATTCCACAGATTTTCCCTTTGCTTTTGTCTCCAAAGGATATGTTCCCTTCTTGGAGAGGTTGAAGAGAGGTCATTTGATTTCTTCTTTCAGTCATATGGCATGAGCAACCACTGTCGATGTATCATAGTTGAGGTTGCCTCTCATCTTTCTGCACATAAGGGAACTAAGATTTCTAAACCCAGCGAAGCTTGGCTTTACTGGGGGGATTAGCATTGCGAGTCTGTGAATAACCAGGAAACTGGTTCCTTTCATGGTAAAGAGTACTTTTCTCCTTTTCAAAGTTCCTTTTCTTAGCACAATCAGTGTTGTAATGACCATTCTTACCACAGTAGGTACACAAACGATTGTAAACAACATGTCCATATTTTCCTTTTCCTGGCCTAAAAGGTTTTTCAGTTTTCCTTTAGTTAAAATCAACATTGTTTCTAACCTTGCTATGGGCCATGTCAATATATCTTTTGTGAGCAAAGGAATTGGTGAACCATTGGTTTTCAGGAACCATCTTTTCTTTTCCCTTAGGTTCCTTCTTAGGACTTTGATCGAGAACTTTCATTTAGACGTTTGGCAACCTCAGCCTTGTTCTCAAGAACCATGATCTTTTCTGATAGGAATTGATTCCTATCACGAGAAGTGGCAAGAGCAGTACTGAGGTTCTCATTCATCTCAACAAGTTCTCGCCTAGCCTTTTCATTTTCAGCATCATTGTTCCCTTTGTTGTTGACATATCCTATTCCATGACGTTGTCTCACAAAAACAGTTTGATTTATCATTTTTTCATTAATAGAATCAGTGAGAATGTCTAATCTATCAATTATGGGTTGAAGCATGTCATTTCCAGGTAAGTTAGCATGCAAGGGAACTTTGACAGAATCTATGCTAGTTTCATCACAAGATTTGCAAGTTTTAAGGTGACTAACATGCACATTCCTAATATCAATGAGTTTGGAGTGAGTTTCAGCTAGGTCTTTCTCAGTTTCATCAAGTTTCTTACTCCAAACAGAATTCTCAACAGTCAAGCAAGCAATTTCATCTTCACAATCATCAAGTTTCTGTTGAAGGGAACTGGTTTCCTTTCCTGGTTTCTTTATGATCTTAAGAAGTTGTTTCTTATCACAGTCAACTAGGGATTTTAAGAGATCGTCAGAAGTTAACTCAAGGTCTTCTGAGTCGCTTGAGTCTCCTTTTGCCATGAGACATCTCCCTCCAGAGAAGCCACTCAGATCCAGTTCCTCATCTGAGTCTTCTCCCCATGATGCTACGAGAGCCTTCTTTCTTTGAGGTCTTTCCTCTTCCTTGGACTCTTCTTTGTTGGGACAGTTCTTAGCGTAGTGTCTCTTCTCCTTGCACTCGTAACAGGAGACTTCCTTGAGATCTTTTCTTGGTCCATTGTGAGAGGAACTGCCCTTTTGGAACCTTCCATTCACAAAGAATTTTTTAATGTTCTTTGTGAAGAGGGCTGTTAGTTCGTCCTCCTCTTCTTCAAGGTCTGAATTCTCTTCCTCCATCTCGAGCCTAGAGAAGGCTTTAGAGATCTTGAGGGCAATTCATTTCTCCAGTTTCTTGTCGGTATTGGCTTTGGTGTGCTCTCCTTCTTCAACCTCCAGTTTCCCTATGATTTGTGTCAAGGGAAGGGATTGGATGCCTGGAGTGTTCTTCATGATTCCCTTCAGAAGGGTGAATTTGGAGTTGAGTCCATTGATGACCACTAGGGACTTGGAAACTTCATCAAAGTTGACTCCCGCCGCTGTTAACTTTCCAATCAATCTGTTGAAGCGGGAGTAGTATTCTGAGATGGTCTCGGTTTCCATCATTTTGAAGGTGTGGTATTCTCTTTCCAAAGCAAATTTTCTGCTTTGCTTTAGTTCCTCACTTCCTTCATTCATCTCCTTGAGAGCTTTCCATATTTCCTTGGCCGTCTTGATGCCTATGACCTTGTCCATGTCCTCTATGTCCAATCCATTGAGGATGAACTGCCTGGCCTTGGCATTCTTCTCCATGATAACATAGTGTTCTGGTTTCCAATCTTCTTCCTTCATAGTGAGGTCGACATAGCCATCTCCATTTTCGACTATCCTCCAGCATTGGTAGTCGTTGGTTTTGATGTGGCTTTCCATGCACTTTTCCCACCATGTTTCTTCTCCTTTCTTTCGGAGATGTGGCTTGTTGGTGGAGATTCCGAGCTCAAACTTGCTTGGTTGAGACATGATCTGCAAACTTAACAAAGATCTAGAGCTTTTCCTGCTCTGATACCAATTGTAGGATCGTGATTGTTAGATTAATAATCAGGGAACTGAGAACACAATTTACAGTTCCCTTCGCAGCGGAAATAAACAATCAAACAAATGACAAGTTCCTTATAGTGGAAACCTTTGATTGCCAACTAGCAATCCAGGATAAAAACCACTACCTTTCTTTCGAAAGGATTTCAAGGTCTACTTCTTGATTTCTTATCTCTTTTGGTTACAGCTTATCCTAGGAACAAACACACAGTTTCTTTGCCTTACACACAGTTAGGCAATCCTAGATAACTTAACACAATCAATAATCAATCCAAGAAATAGACCTTCGCATCTAGGAACTATCACTTACAGTCACAGGAACTTAGCACTCAGCTCTTCTATTCCTTGACTGGTTCCTCTTGATCTCGGTTTGCTTTGATGATCTTGTTTGAAGCTTCACACTGGATATTTGCTAATGTGTGTGAGTCGTATTTTAGTGCTTGAAGATAACTCTTGAGTTAGTCTTCCTTTTATAGAGGATTCTTCGCAGCTTGATCCTCTCTGGGTTCCCACAGATTGAGCTTACCCTAGGATAAGTGGTTCTCCTTGGTCCACGTTGTTCTTGGCATGTGCAAACAACCTAGGCAGCTCAGAATCCTTCTAGGTTAGTCAACTACTTCAGCCAAGTCGTTCTCCAGCTTCCTTCTTCCGAGGTTCAACAATCTGGGCACTTGGGAACTGTCTTCTGGACAGCGACATCTCTATGAGTTGTCGCTTTCAGTGCCTTTGTCCGAGGTTCATTGTTCTAGGCATCTTGGAGTCTTGCTCTTGGATGGTGGCAGGCTTTTGGAAGCTTTTCTCAAGTCGCTTTCACTTCCTTTTGTCCGAGGTTTAGTGTTCCCAGATTTCTCGAGAATCGCAACCTCGCATGCTACGTTTCTGGGCACACCTGGGTTCCTCTGGGTTCCTTCCTTTGTCTTGTTCCTTTGGTTCTCTTGTCCTGTTTGGCTTTCTTGCATTCGGTATATTACTGTGGTTCCTTAAAGCACATCTTTGAGATAAAACATTAGTATCATAATATTTGTCATCTTCAAAAGTAAAGAAACTGAGGAAAGGAACTCTCTTGGGAATTGAAGTTCCAGAGTTCTGTTTCCTAACACAACAAATTCCCCATTTTTTATGGTGACAAACATCCTTGACAATAAAGCATATACATACGAGAAAAAGACAATTATGGAGAGAAAGGTTTCCCACTTAGGCAAAATTAGTTCCCCCTTAGTTCAGGAACATATGAAACCATGTTCTGTTCCCCCTCAACCAAAGCTACCTGTCATTTTCCCCCTTTTGGCATCATCAAAAACATAAGTAAAGAGATAGAGAGAAAAAGACCACAGCTAGATAAGCAACATTGCCTTTTGCATTAGATTGAAACGCACAAACATAAACTGCACGGAGATACAACAACAATGTAAGCAAGTATAACATACATGATCAACATGCCAGTCAATGCAAGCACATGAGGCAGGATCAAAGAAGTTCGAAGAGTAAGGGAAGATGTGTTAGGGAACTAAAGAGGGGTTGGTTAGCGGAGAAAGACGAATTATGCGCCACTGGAGCCAGCAGAGGGAGCCGAAATATGAATAGTGTTAGGAAATGGAACTCTGGAACTTAGGTTCCCCTGAGAGTTCCGTTCCTCAGTTTCTCTACTTTTGAAGATGACAAATATTATGATACTAATGTTTTATCTCAAAGATGTGTAACCACATGAATATATCGAAGGCAGGAAAGCCAAACAGAACAAGGGAACCAAAGGAACAAGACAGCTGAAGGAATCCAGAGGAACCCAGGTGTGCCCAGAAATGGAGCTTGCGACATTACGATTCCCAAGAAATCTGGGGATACACAACCTCGGACAAAAGGTGTCGAAAACGACTTGTTGAAGCTTCCAAAAGTCTGCCAAGGTCCAAGAGCTAAAGAACAAGATGCCTAGAGAACCTCTACCTCGGACAGAGACGATGAAAGCGATAGCACATGAAGACGTCGTTGTCCAGCAGACGGTTCCCAAGCGGCCAGCTTACTCAACCTCGGACGAAAGCGTTTTGACAACGACACCACAAGGCTCGTCTGAGGTAGTTGACCAACCAAGAGAGATTCTGAGCTGCCTAGGTAGTTTGCACATGCCAAGAACAACGTGGATCAAGGAGAACCACCAATCCTAGGGCAAGCTCAATCCGTGGGAACCAAGAGAGGATCGAGCTGCGAAGAATCCTCTATAAAAGGAAGACTAACCCAAGGGTTATCTTCATGCACTAAAACAAGAACTCACACTCATTAGCAAACATCTAGTGTGAACCTCAAAACAAAGATCATCAAAGCAAACCGAGATCAAGAGGAACCAGTCAAGGAAGAAGAGCTGAGTGCTAAGTTCTTGTGACTGTAAGTGATAGTTCCTAGGTGCGAAAGTCTGTTTCTTGGATTGATTATTGATTGTGTTAAGTTATCTAGGATTGTCTAACTGTGTGTAAGGCAAAGGAATTGTGTGTTTGTTCCTAGGATAAGATGTAACCAAAAGAGATAAGAAATCAAGAAGTAGACTTTGAAATCCTTTCGAAAGAAAGGTAATGGTTTTTATCCTGGATTGCTAGTTGGCAATCAAAGGTTTCCACTATAAGGAACTTGTCATTTGTTTGATTGTTTATCTTCCACTGCTAAAGGAACTGAGAATCATTATTCTGAGTTCCTTAAGCTTTTATCTAACAATCACGATCCTACAATTGGTATCAGAGCAGGAAAAGCTCTAGATCTTTGATAAGTTTGCAGATCATGTCTCAACCAAGCAAGTTTGAGCTCGGAATCTCCACCAACAAGCCACATCTCCGAAAGAAAGGAGAAGAAATATGGTGGGAAAAGTGCATGAAAAGCCACATCAAGACCAACGACAATCAATGCTGGAGGATAGTCGAAAATAGAGATGGCTATGTCGACCTCACCATGAAGGAAGAAGATTGGAAACCAGAACACTATGTTATCATGGAGAAGAATGCCAAGGCCAGGCAGTTCATCCTCAATGGATTGGACAGAGAGGACATGGACAAGGTCATAAGAATCAAGACGGCCAAAGAGATGTGGAAAGCTCTCAAGGAGATGTATGAAGGAAGTGAGGAACTAAAGCAAAGCAGAAAGTTTGCTTTGGAAGGAGAATACCACACCTTTAAAATGATGGAAACTGAGACCATCTCAGAGTACTACTCTCGCTTCAACAGATTAATTGGAAAGTTGACGGCGGCGGGAGTTGATCTTGATGAAGTCTCCAAGTCCTTAGTGATCATCAATGGACTCAACTCCAAGTTCACCCTTCTCAAAGGAATTATGAAGAACACTCCAGGCATCCAATCTCTTCCCTTGACCCAAGTCATAGGGAAACTGGAAGTTGAAGAAGGAGAGCACACTAAAGCCAATGCCGATAAGAAACTGGAGAAAGGAATCGCCCTTAAGATCTCCAAAGCTTTCTCAAGGCTTGAGATGGAGCAAGAGAACTCAGACTTGGAAGAAGAGGAGGACGAGCTAACAACCCTCTTCTCAAAGAATATCAAAAAATTCTTTATGAAGGGAAGGTTCCAAAAGGGCAGTTCCTCCTACAACGGACCCAGAAGGGATCTAAAGGAAGTCTCTTGTTACGAGTGCAAAGAGAAGGGACACTACGCTAAGAACTGTCCCAACAAGGAAGACTCCGAGGAAGAAGAAAAACCTCAGAGAAAGAAGGCTCTCGTAGCCTCATGGGGAGAAGACTCAGATGAGGAACTGGATCTGAGCGGCTTCTCTGGAGGAAGATGTCTCATGGCAAAAGGAGACTCAAGCGACTCAGAAGAACTTGAGGTAACTTCTGATGATCTCTTAAAATCCCTAGTTGATTGTGATAAGAAACAACTTCTTAAGATCATAAAGAAACTAGGAAAGGAAACCAGTTCCCTTCAACATAAACTTGATGATTGTGAAGATGAAATTACATGCTTAACTGTTGAGAATTCTGTTTGGAGTAAGAAACTTGATGAAACTGAGAAAGACCTAGCTGAAACTCACTCCAAACTGATTGAAATTAGGAACGTGCATGCTAGTCACCTTAAAATCTGCAAATCTTGCGATGAATCTGGCATAGATTATGTTAAAGTTCCTTCGCATGCTAACTCTATTGGAAATGAAATGCATCAGTCCATTATTGATAGGTTAGACAATCTCACTGATTCCATTAATGAAAAAACAATAAATCAAACTGTCTTTGTGAGGCAACGTCATGGAATAGGATATGTCAACAACAAGGATAACAATGATGCTGAAAATGAAAAGGCCAGACGAGAACTTGTTGAGATGAATGAGAACCTCAGCATTGCTCTTGCCACCTCTCGTGACAAGAATCAGTTCCTATCAGAGAAGATCATGGTGCTTGAGAACAAGGCTGAGGTTGCCAAACATCTCAATGAAGGTTCTCAAAGCCCTAAGAGGGAACCAAAAGGAAAAGAAAAAATGACTCCTGGAAATCAATGGTTCACCAATTCTTTTGCTCACAAAAAGTATGTTGACATGGCCAATAGTAAGGTTAAAAACAATGTTGATTTCAACAAAATAAATGAAAAACCTTTTAGGCCAGGGAAAGGAAAGTATGGTCATGTTGTCTACAACCGCTTATGTACCTATTGTGGTAAGAATGGCCATTACAACACTGATTGTGCTAAGAAAAGGAACTTTGAAAGGGAGAAAAGTGCTTATCACCAGGAAAGGAACCAACTCCCTAATTATTCACAGACTCGAAATGCTAATCCCCCCAGTAAAGCCAAGCTTCGCTGGGTTCAGAAATCTTAGTTCCCTTATGTGCAGAAAGAAGAGAGGCAACCCCAACTATGGTACATTGACAGTGGTTGCTCATGCCATATGACCGGAAAAAGAAATCAAATGACCTCTCTTCAACCTCTCCAAGGAGGGAACATATCCTTTGGAGACAAAAGCAAAGGGAAAATCTGTGGAATAGGAACTGTGAAACTCAACGATCACATTCAGGTAAACAAAGTTCACCTTGTTAATAGTCTTGGTTTTGATCTAATAAGTGTGTCACAGCTGTGTGATCAAGGAGACAATGAAGTCAGATTTAGATCAAACGAATGCTCAGTTCTTGACTCCTCGGGACAAATCATCCTAAAAGGAAAGAGATTCAACAATGTTTACATTATTGATCCATCCTTCGTCCCCAAGGAGAAACTGTGTCTCTCAACCGTGAATGACCAAGCTGAGTTGTGGCACCAACGCCTCGGTCATGCTAGCACCAAGCTGATTCAAAAGCTACACTCAAAGGAACTAGTCAGAGGATTGCCAAAGCTGAGTGGTACATCTAAGGAACCATGCTCTGACTGTGTAAAAGGAAAACAGGCTCGTAGTTCCTTCAAATCCAAAAACATGGTAAGCACCTCAAGGCCTCTTGAGCTCATCCACATGGATCTTTGTGGATCCATGAGAGTTCAAAGCCTAGGAGGGAACAGGTATATTTTTGTTATTGTCGATGACTTCTCTCGCTTTACTTGGACCATTTTCATTAAATCTAAAAGTGAAGTCATTGATCGCTTTAAAGACCTGGTTCCCTTGTTAGAAAAATCCCTTGATTGTTCACTTAATGCTATTCGGTCTGACCATGGTACCGAATTCGAAAATGGAGAATTTCTAACCTTTTGCAGTGAGCATGGCATTGATCACAACTTCTCTGCACCATACACTCCTCAACAGAATGGAGTAGTGGAGAGAAAGAATAGGACCTTGGAAGACATGGCTCGAACTATGTTGATCTCAAGTGGACTCTCCCAATCCTTTTGGGCTGAGGCGATCAACACAGCATGCTACATCATCAATAGAGCCATGCTTCGCCCTATCACAGAGAAGACACCCTATGAACTCCTAAGAGGAAGAGTTCCCAACATTTCTCATCTAAGGGTGTTCGGATGCAAGTGCTTTGTGCACAACAATGGGAAGGACAATCTTGGCAAGTTCGACCCAAGAAGTGATGAAGGAATCTTCATTGGATATGCCTCAGGCAGCAAGGCATACAAGGTCTTCAACAAAAGGACTAAAAAGGTAGAAGAAAGTGTTCATGTTATTTTTAATGAAAAATCACTCGGAAAGATTGTGCAGAACACCACCAGTTCCTTTGAAGATCCGTTTCCCAAGTCATCCCAAGAAGATCTGGATGAAGATGTCACTCCTCCCAGTTCCTGCCCTGCTGAACGGAACCCTCCAATGGCTCCTCCACCAGTTCCCATGGATAATGAACAATAATCCATTTCTGGGAACCATGAGCATGACGACAACATCTGTGGAGACATCAATGATTCATCTTCCCACATGTTCTTCAATGGAGAAGGTGACCCCAACCAGGAAGCTGAATGCTCAACTCAGAATGTCTCCACATCAAATACGTTGGCTTCCAACAGAGAAAGAAGAGTCGTCAAGCCTCCAGTCAGGTACGAACATCTAACTTTCTTTGCCTTTAATGCCTTTTTGTCTATTGTGGAACCAAAGAATATAGGTGAGGCACTGAAGGATGCGGACTGGATCCAAGCCATGCAAGAGGAGCTTCATCAATTTGAAAGGAACAAAGTCTGGCATCTGGTTCCTCGCCCTAAGGATAAGCACATCATAGGAACCAGATGGGTTTTCAGAAACAAGCTAGATGATACAGGAGCTGTGATAAGGAACAAAGCAAGACTTGTGGCTCAAGGATACAATCAACAAGAAGGAATTGACTATGATGAAACCTATGCTCCAGTGGCAAGGATCGAAGCAATAAGGTTGTTGATTGCCTTCGCATCTCACAAAGGGTTCAAGTTGTTCCAAATGGATGTGAAGACAGCCTTCCTCAATGGAATTCTTCAAGAAGAAGTCTATGTCAAGCAACCTCCTGGTTTCGAAGACGACGATCATCCAGATCATGTCTACTTTCTAGACAAGGCACTCTATGGCCTCAAGCAAGCTCTCAGAGCTTGGTATGATCGTCTTGCCCAGTTCCTACTCTTAAATGGCTACAGGCGTGGAGTTATTGATAAGACTCTCTTCATCCTAGAAGAAGAAGGTAACATCTTAGTGGTTCAAATTTATGTTGATGATATCATTTTTTATTCCACTAACCTGTCCCTTGTAGACAAGTTCAAAGACTTGATGAGCAGTGAATTTGAAATGAGTTTAATTGGGGAACTCACATTCTTCCTCGGATTACAAATCACTCAAAAGGAAGATGGTATTCAAATCCACCAACAGAAGTATGTCAGGGAACTACTGAAGAAGTTCAAAATGGATTCATGCAAGCCTCTCTCCACTCCCATATCCACCATTGCCCATCTGGATAAGGACCACTCGAGTCCTCTAGTGGAGGAGAAGTTCTATAGAGTTGTGATAGGCTCACTCATGTACCTAACCGCTAGTCGACCAGACATTGTCTTTGTTGTTGGCTTGTGTGCTAGGTTTCAATCTTGTCCGAGAGAAACCCACTTGGTTGCTGTAAAGAGAATACTTCGATATCTCAAGGGAACTGACGATCTCTGCATTTGGTACCCCAAAGAATGTCCCTTTGAGCTCATGGGTTTCACTGATGCTGATTATGCCGGATACTTGGTGGATAGGAAGAGCACTTCTGGAATGGCACAGTTCCTAGGCCCTTGCTTCGTGTCATGGGGATCAAAGAAACAAGTTTCAGCCTCTCTCTCCACCACAGAATCCGAGTACATTGCAGCTGCCTCTTGTTGTTCCCAACTTCTCTGGCTAAAGCAACAACTCGCGGACTTTGGTATGTCTTATGGCCCTCTCACTATTCTTTGTGACAACACTAGTACCATAAACATTTCTAAGAATCATGTGCATCATACTAGGACCAAGCATATTGACATTAGACATCATTTTCTTAGAGATCATGTTGAGAATGGAAACATCATTATGAAATTTTGTAGAACTGAAGATCAAATTGCAGATATATTCACCAAGGCATTGAATAGAGTTCCTTTTGAGAACCTTAGATTGGAACTAGGAATGATTCCTATTACTCAGTAGTGACCTCAGTTCTGAGAATTCTTTCCAAGTCCCCTGATTGACTAGTTTAAGATATTTAACTTGTTAAGTCTTGATGTCCTTGTGTTATATCTTTTGCTACAAACCCTTCTTGTCATAATGGTTTCTTATAAAGGCTTAGATAAATTTTTCTGGTTCGTTTCCTTTTGATTATCATTATTTCTCAACTCCTCATTGTTCAAATTTCTTTGATGGCCCAAAAGTCACAATCTGATCATATTTCTAACCCAACATTACAAGCTGAAATGATGATTGTGTACTAAGACCTACCCTTGCCTCATTGCTCAATTTAATTCTCTATGATCCATCTCTAAACCTTCTCTGAGAATTATTGTGCAATGTGATAAATAATCTACCCTGATTCCTTGTATGGGAACGTACTGTTTTTGGTTCCTTTGTCCCCACCTACACCAAAGGTTCCCATACATTCCTCTAGCTCGCTGAAAATGTCGCCAGAAAGGAACCAGAACATCGCGTCTCTCCAACGGCTCGCTTGGCTCTCCCAGACGCTATTTATGGCATATTGGCAGGGATAAGGCATGTCTCATCAGTGGCAGACCTCCCTCTTCTCGGAATGGGTCATATTTTGAATTTAAATTAGCCGTTCCAAAAAGCTGCAACGCTCTTCAATGCTTCGGATTTGCCTTGATCTTCTCAACGGCTGGATTTGCTTCAACGGTCACCTCAGCTCTTGGCCATCCCAGATCTTCAACGCCCTTAAAGAGGTGCTCAGTTGCTATGAGTTGATCACACAAGCTCTCCATCTCTCTGATCTTCTACCTCTCTTTCTCTTCTCACAGCAATCCTCTTAGCTCATCTCAAATGGCCAACCCTAACCCAATCGTTGTTATGGATGAAGAGGAAGTTGCTTTTCTTCAAGCATTTCGCGAAAAGAAGGCTAAAGCCTCCTCCTCCAAGCCTGTTTTTGCCTCCACTTCTTCAAAATCCCGGTCGCCATCCATGATCAAGTAAGAGAGTTGGGGCGTATCAGTTCTGCTATCGAGAGTCTGGTGGAAGTTCTGCAGAAAGACTGGCAAGGTGCAATCAGTGCTCATCAGGCCGCGGGCCAAAATGTAGGAACCGACGACAAGGATGCAGAAGAAGAGGCCGTTACTACGCCATAGGAACGCTTGTTCTAGGTTCCCAGTGCTGCAACGCCACATCGAGCTAGTAGTTTCCCTTAGGATCCTACTCTCCTCTTCTATCCCTTTTGTTGTCTTTCTTAAGATTGCTTTTGTTGTCTTCCTTGCTATCTGTTGTTTGTCTTGTCGGTTGTTTGTTGTTTGCTTGTGGTATTTTGTGTGTTTGATCAATGATAAGTGAAGTTTTTAATGATTATCTTCAGTTTCGTTCCCATGATCATTTGTCATCGCCTTAAGTTTTCATTATGACATTTTATGGGCTTGCTGCAATCGCATATTCACTCCGATATCATGTTCTTAACTTATACTTAATCTTTTCGATGATGTCAAAAGGGGGAAGAAAATGATAGGAACCTTGAACTTTGGAGACTACTGAATTAATAGGAACTCTGAACTAGTTATATTTCTAAGGGGGAATTTGAAATAAACTTGTTCACTTATTTAGGGGGAATTTGCAACCATTGAATGTTCTATCACTAATCTGTAATGTTGTAAATCCCGTTATCTCAATATGGTCTCATAAGATTCAAAGTCCTATTATGTTGTCAGGTTCCTTGTATTTGTCATCATCAAAAAGGGGAAAATTGTTAGGAAACGGAACTCTGGAACTTAGGTTCCCCTGAGAGTTTCGTTCCTCAGTTTCTCTACTTTTGAAGATGACAAATATTATGATACTAATGTTTTATCTCAAAGATGTGTTTTAAGGAACTACATGAATATACCGAAGGCAGGAAAGCCAAACAGAACAAGGGAACCAAAGGAACAAGACAGCTGAAGGAATCCAGAGGAACCCAGGTGTGCCCATAAATGGAGCTTGCGACATTACGATTCCCGAGAAATCTGGGGATACACAACCTCAGACAAAAGGTGTCGAAAACGACTTGTTGAAGCTTCCAAAAGTCTGCCAAGGTCCAAGAGCTAAAGAACAAGATGCCTAGAGAACCTCTATCTCGGACAGAGACGATGAAAGCGACAGCACATGAAGACGTCGTTGTCTAGCAGACGGTTCCCAAGCGGCCAGCTTACTCAACCTCGGACGAAAGCGTTTTGACAACGACACCACAAGGCTCGTCTGAGGTAGTTGACCAACCAAGAGAGATTCTGAGTTGCCTAGGTTGTTTGCACATGCCAAGAACAACGTGGATCAAGGAGAACCACCAATCCTAGGGCAAGCTCAATCCGTGGGAACCAAGAGAGGATCGAGCTGCGAAGAATCCTCTATAAAAGGAAGACTAACCCAAGGGTTATCTTCATGCACTAAAACAAGAACTCACACTCATTAGCAAACATCTAGTGTGAACCTCAAAACAAAGATCATCAAAGCAAACCGAGATCAAGAGGAACCAGTCAAGGAAGAAGAGATGAGTGCTGAGTTCCTTTTACTGTAAGTGATAGTTCCTAGGTGCGAAAGTCTGTTTCTTGGATTGATTATTGATTGTGTTAAGTTATCTAGGATTGTCTAACTGTGTGTAAGGCAAAGGAACTGTGTGTTCGTTCCTAGGATAAGCTGTAACCAAAAGAGATAAGAAATCAAGAAGTAGACTTTGAAATCATTTCGAAAGAAAGGTAGTGGTTTTTATCCTGGATTACTAGTTGGTAATCAAAGGTTTCCACTATAAGGAACTTGTCATTTGTTTGATTGTTTATCTTCCGCTGCTAAAGGAACTGAGAATCATTATTCTGAGTTCCTTAAGTTTTTATCTAACAATCACGATCCTACAAATAGCAATTTAAGCATGCACTTACTTCGCAAGACGCCTTTGTTGTTCTCCCAACTGAGATGTTGCGTGAGACAAATTCCTCACGGCCCTTCGCATATAAGTTCATCTTTTGTTCCTCCTGAGAGACTGCTCTTCATTACGGCTCTTCCTCAGATGCATTAGTCCTCTCTTTGTGTACCTTGTGATGTTCCGTTTTTTTTTTTTTTTTGGAACAACACAATCTTCAGCTTTCCTTCTTTGACAAATATCACACCCAAGAGGATATTTTCCAGAAATAAATCTTATAAAAGATTTTGTCCAAATCCATCAAAGCCCACAAAATCTCAAGCACAACAACCATCACGCATCTACCACATCATCTTTTATGAACACTTCTCAAGCAGTTGTAAGCCGTCATCACACATCATACCTGTCAAATCCCAGCCACAGACCACAGAGGCGACAATTCGTGTTCTCGACTTTCCGAAAAAGTAGAAGAGTGTGATGCGGGGGTAATGTTACCAGAGAGGGTACAAAGAACATCACACATAAATATATACGAGAATTTTTAATGATGTTTAATCATGAATGAGAGGCTCCCAGATGTGGATGATAAGAGAGGCTCATAGGAAGCATCAAGCATGATGGCTAGGGTAGGCTGTAGAGTCAACAATCATTTGGGCTTATAATGAGGGATCAATGCATCAAGTTGACTCTTTTAGGCCGAAAGAAAGCTGAATCATGTATTAACAAGATAGCATAGAGAATCATGCATGCAATTTTGCACATTAGTGAAGTATTAGCATGAGTCTAAGCAAGGCGTTCAACAAATGATCAAGAGAATGAATGCAGATCAAGACATGATGATTAACCTTTCACACTTTACCATGTAATTTAGCCAATCATCGAGGAAACACAACAAATAGACATATGGTTAAGGGAACAAACCAGACTTCGTATGGAACTGAATGTAGAGTTCCCCAACAAGTGTCCTAATGAGAAAACTAGCGTTTGATCCACAAGTTTTCCTGTATGCCAATCTTTCTCGACACAGTGATGTCTTTTCTAGATGTACATGGTACCTGAATTTTCAAACAAGGAACAATTTAGTCATTAAGCATTTATCCACATCTCCATTTCCTTTACCTTTGCCACCAGGCCTTAGAGTCTCAAATATTCCTGTAGAAGTGAGGTGAGACTCGCTTTGTTCCCTGTCAAGTAACTGACCCTTATACGAATGAAATACCGGGAACTTTCCTCACTTTATCCTGCATAGAAAGAGTTAGTTCTTGCGAACTCAGACAAGCTTATGCTTTCTGGGTGTGGGAGCAACATATTTGATTTCTGGAGGTTTAGCATTCATTTTCTCCCTAGTGGTTCGAGCAAGTTCCTCATTGTGTTTCTTCAGGAGGCACTCTTGTTTGTAATGACCAGAGTGCCCACAATACCAACATACTCTTTGACACTTTAGATCAACATACTTGCTCTGTCTAGGCCAAATTGTTTTGTTAGCAATCCTTGAATGAAAATCAATATTATTGGACTTACTGCTTTGAGATTGCTTCAACCAAATGGCATGAGCCTTCTGTCCATGGTACCAAGCTTTACTCTCCTCAGTTGAGTTTGAACAGTTTTTGCCTTTGTTCCCTCCGGAGGAACTTTCCCCTTTTTTCTTTTACAGGCTGCTTTCCTTCGACTTTAGAGCCTTTTTGCTTGGTGCCATTAACAGGAAGTTTTGGTTGATAGCCAATCCCAAAGCGAGGTACTTCCTTTGACTCAGTCTTCTTTTCATTCTTGGCTGCAACAAAGACAATACATTTTGGCTTGTCCTTCTGTTCCTCACTGAGTTTGGTTAGATCACTAGAAAGTTTTGCATTTCCTAGTTTCAGCATTAATGACTCAGCCTCGAGTGAGGAAACAGAGGACTCCAGAGACATAATCTTTTCAGTGAGTTTGGGACACTCAGAGCAAGAGTTTGAAGAGGAGGATGAACCTTTCTCAAGCTTGAGCACTTTGTCTGCCCAACCCTGATTTTCTTCGATCAAACCTGAGATCGATTCATCTTTCTCTTCCATTTGCTCACTGAAAAGACTATTCTCATGAACAAGTTTCTTAATGAGAGATATCAAGCTTTCTTTAGATTTGCTTTTTAAGCTTGAGGTGAGTTCAGATTCACTTACCTCAGTTCCCTGCATACCGCCTTTTGATTTGTCATGGTCTTCTATGGCCATCAAGCAGACATCTCTTGAATGAGAAGATTCTTCATCCTCTGAGTTAGTATCACCCCATGTTGCGACCATTGCTTGCTTCCCTTCACGAACCTGAGGGTGACCGGCCTTTTTCTTGAAGCAGTTATTGGCAAAATGTCCCTTGTATTGGCAGTGGTAACAAACGACATCATTCATGTCTTTGTTCCCTTCAGTGCCCTTGTTTTGAGACCATATTTTCTTCATAGCTCTAGTGATGAGAGTCACATCTTCATCACCGTCCTCATCTTCATCTTCAACTTGAGATAGGTCAAAGGCACGTTCAACCTTCAAGGCAATGCTTTGAGCCTTCTCTTCTCCCTTTTTGTTCATCTTGTGGTTGTATACAGATGCGTTGCTTTCAAGCTTGGCAACAACCTCTTCCATGGTGAGAGACTTGACGTCAGTTTGGGAGTACAGAGCGAGAGCAATTGCGTCCCACTGAGAGTTGATGCCTTGCATAAAGTGATGAGTGAGCTTCCAGTCTGGCATCTCTTCATCAAGGAACTCCAATTGACCTACGATCCCCTGGAACCTGGAGTAGAACTCTTGAATGTGCTCATCCTCTCCTTGAGAAATTTGATCGTACTCCTTCATCAAGGAAAGAATTCTGTTTTTCTTGACATCTTCATTTCCATGATGGAGACGTCTTAGAGCTTCCCAAATCTCCTTGACGGTTTTATAGCCGATGATTTTCTTGAGATCCGTGGGGAGAAGGACCATGTGAAGGATCTTCTTGGCTCTGTAATTCTTCTCCAGCTTCTTCCAGTCTCCATCGGTGTAGTCGATCTTTGGCTTAGGCTTTGTAGCATCCTTTTCATTTAGGATAGCCATGGGGCCGACCTCGATGATTCTCCATATCTGTCCATCGAGGGAACAAATATGGGATTCGATTTGCTCAACCCACCAGTTATATTCACCTCTCTTCAGGACTGGTGGCTTCCAGAATGAATCACCAATAGCGTTGCTTGATGACATCTTTCTTGCAAAGTCTAAAACGAAAACAATCTAGAGCACCAGGCTCTGATACCAATTGTTGGATCGTTAGAGTTACGTCTGAGGGAACAAAAGCTTTGTTCCCACAGAAGTTACAGCGGATTAAAAACAGCAAGATAGATAACGAACGAACTCACGATATATAGTGGAAACTCCAATTAGCAAAACTAGCTAATCAAAGAAAAACCACTACCTTCAAGCTTCCCGCTTGAGAGGATTTTGAAGCGTCTACTTGTCTTATTGATTTCTTGTTCGATTACACTTGTATCCTGGACTCCAACCTCTAGACTTCCCACCTAGATTTGAAACCTCTTCTACAACGATGAATCGAACTCAACCCTTTAAGACTTACAAACACTTCACTCTTTTTCTTCTCAACTGAACGCTCTCGGTTCTTCTTTTTCCTCGTCGTGGTTACGAAGAAATGAATCCACACTTCTATTAAATACAACTCGGCTAAACCCTAATTGTAACAAGATAAGATTTCTCCAAATAAGGTAACAAGAAGATATGATTTGGTTGAAGGAATAATATCTCAACCGTCTATATTAATTAAGGAAAAGATTCCTTAAATTACTATAACCGGATAAGATATAATTCCCTCTCTCCAATTATCTTATCTTAGGAAAGATTTCCTAAGATAACACAATCGGGCTTCTCTCTCCATATCTTCTCAAATCGGCTAGTTCCTTCCAGCCGAAGTCTTCTATCCTTGACCGCGTGAGCCTCCGTGATTTGTTTCCATAATCATCACGCTGGATTTCTTCCTTCCATTCGCAGCTTTGATCTTGTTCGTCACTGTTGTTCCTTGAGAGGTAACAAAGCACATGAACAGAGCTTTGTTCCCTCTACGATCCTTCGCTGCAATGGTTTCCTGAGATAACTGTCTTTGTTCCTGAAACACTTAGTACCCATATTAGTTGAATGTTTGTTACTATCAAAACCTAAGGAATTCAACAGTTACCTCAAGGTCTTCTAAGTCGCTTGAATCTCCTTTTGCCATGAGACATCTTCCTCCAGAGAAACCACTCAGATCCAGTTCCTCATCTGAGTCTTCTCCCCATGAGGCTACGAGAGCCTTCTTTCTCTGAGGTCTTTCATCTTCCTTGGAATCTTCCTTGTTAGGACAGTTCTTAGTGTAATGTCCCTTTTCTTTACACTCGTAACAGGAGACTTCCTTGAGATCTCTTCTTGGTCCATTGTGGGAGAAACTACCCTTTTGGAACCTTCCCTTCACAAAGAATTTTTTGATATTCTTTGTGAAGAGGGTTGTTAGTTCGTCCTCCTCTTCTTCTAGGTCTGAGTTCTCTTGCTCCATTTCAAGCCTTGAGAAGGCTTTGGAGATCTTGAGAGCAATTCCTTTCTCCAGTTTCTTGTCGGTATTGGCTTTGGTATGCTCTTCTTCTTCAACCTCCAGTTTCCCTATGACTTGAGTCAAGGGAAGAGATTGGATGCCTGGAGTGTTCTTCATGATTCCCTTGAGAAGGGTGAATTTGGAGTTGAGTCCATTGATAACCACCAGGGACTTGGAAACTTCATCAAGGTCGACTCCCGCCGCTGTTAGCTTTACAACCAGTCTGTTGAAGCGGGAGTAATACTCTGAGATGGTCTCAGTTTCCATCATTTTGAAGGTGTGGTATTCTCCTTCCAAAGCAAACTTTCTGCTTTGCTTTAGTTCGTCACTTCCTTCATGCATATCCTTGAGTGCCTTCCACATCTCCTTTGTCGTCTTGATGCCTATGACCTTGTCCATGTCTTCTCTGTCCAGTCCATTGAGGATGAACTGCCTGGCTTTGGCATTCTTTTCCATGGTGACATAGTACTCAGGTTTCCAGTCTTCTTCCTTCATTGTGAGATCGACATATCCATCTCCATTTTCGACTATCCTCCAGCATTGGTAGTCGTTGGTCTTGATGTGGCTTTCCATGCACTTTTCCCACCATGTTTCTTCTCCCTTCTTTCGGAGATGTGGTTTGTTGGTGGAGATTCCGAGCTCAAACTTGTTTGGTTGAGACATGATCTGCAAACTTAACAAAGATCTAGAGCTTTTCCTGCTCTGATACCAATTGTAAGATCGAGATTGTTAGACAAATAACTAAGGAACTAAGAATAGCAATTCTCAGTTCCCTTCGCATCGGAAATTAAACAATCAGGCACAAATGAACAAGTTCCTTATAGTGAAAACCTTTGATTGCCAACTAGCAATCCAGGATAAAAACCACTACCTTTCTTTTGAAAGGATTTCAAGGTCTACTTCTTGATTTCTTATCTCTTTTGGTTACAACTTATCCTAGGAACAAACACACAGTTTCTTTACCTTACACACAGTTAGGCAATCCTAGATAACTTAACACAATCAATAATCAATCCAAGAAACAGACCTTAGCACCTAGGAACTATCTCACTTACAATCACATGAACTTAGCACTAAGCTCTTCGATTCCTTGACTGATTCCTCTTGATCTCAGTTTGCTTTGATGATCTTGTTTGAAGGTTCACACTTTGATGTTTTCTATTTAGTGTGATTCGTGTTTTTGTGCTTATTTATAACCTCTGAGTTAGTCTTCCTTATATAGTGGATTCTTTGCGGTTTGATCTTCTCTTGGTTCCCACAGATCAAGCTTGCCCTAGGATGTGTGGTGATCCATGATCCATGCTGTCTTTGACATGTACCAACAACCTAGGTAGCTCAGAATCCTTCTTTGTTGGTCAACTGCTTCAGCCAAGTTGTTCTCCAGCTTCCTTCTTCAGAGGTTCGACAACCTGGGTACTTTGGAACTGTCTTCTGGACAGCGACAAGTTCCATGACAAGTCACTTTCACATTTCTCTGTCCGAGGTTATGTGTTCTAGGCGTCTTGTTGTTTTGCTCTGGACAATGGCAGACTTTGGAAGCTTCGCACAAGTCGTTTTCAACTTTCTCTTGTCCGAGGTTGGTGTTCCCAGATTTCTCGGAAAGCGCAACATCACATGTTGTATTCCTGGGCACACCTGGGTTCCTTCCTTTGGCTTGCTCCTTGGTTTTCTTGTCCTGTTTTGCTTTCATGCCTTCGATGTTTGTCCTATGGTTCCTTAAGACACATCTTTGAGATAAAATATTAGTATCAAAATATTTGTCATCTTCAAAAGTAGAGAAACTGAGGAAAGAAACTCTCAGAGGAACTAAGGTTCCAGAGTTCCATTTCCTAACATAATGCCAAAGTGAGCAAGGCCAAGCCTCTCCTTTCTGACAATGGGGAGATCATTGAGAGTGAAAGGGATAGCATGGGGGTCATTATCAGAAGGAGGAGAGCCAGGGGTAGCAGTTTTAGACTGATCATTAAAGGTTTGTTGGTGAGAGGTGAGAGCAAGGTGCACAGGCTGTATGCAGGACATATAAAGCATATGAGGGGTGTTGGGAGGGTGATCAAAGTTTGAGTGAGTAGCTTTGTTATGAACCAGAGTTGAAATGTAGCTCTTAGAGGAATCCATAAGACTTTGAGAGAGGCAAATAGAGTAAGCAAGAGTAGAGTCAGTAAAGCAGGTAATGAGCAAGATAGAGGGCAAGGTAAGGTGGTGACGATCAGGCAAATTAAAGGGGCAATTTATAAGAAGATTATCATAGTTGTAATGATAGTTAGCCACACAAATGCACCAATATTATTGCATGCAATAAAAACAGTAAGCAATACACATTAAGCCTAGATAAAAAGCAATGATTAGAGTAGCTGAACCTACAAACATCATTGGATATATGTATCTCAAATTACAATTAAAAGAGTTTTAAAACCGGGGTTATAAGAGGGGCAACCCTTCAGATGATAATAGCCAACAATTAAGGGTTAGGGCGTGCATGGAGAGATCTTATGAAAAGCAGAAAGAATGTACTTAAGATTACAACAGAGCATGTTTGAGCTATTAATATTATACATGCATAGTATAGGGAATAGATATAGTTAAATGGTAGAACAAGATTTAAAGTTTATGTCGATTAAAGTAATGCAGTAACAAAACATAGAAATGCTACTAAACACACATTTAAATCTGCTATGCCGAGTTCCCATAATAGTAATAAAGGGATAGTTTTGATGAGAGATTTTCAAGGAGCCACTGCTCCTGTGTAAATGGATGTGTAAAGGGTAAATTTTGGTTGCATTGGAATAACAGAGAGGTTCCTCAATCCTTACAGAACAACAAGCCAGCAAAGAGAGCACCATCTCACACAATCTCACAACATAATAGATAGGTAAGATGTAGTCATATTTACCTGCCCAGTTGAGATGAGAGAGATAGATCCAGTGGTTGAGCAGACCTTTCCAAGTAAGTAGACAGGGGCACCAGAGAGAGTTCCAACAAAAGCAAAGAGGTGTATTGGGGGTCCTAAGAAATTGGAGAATCCAAGTTAGAACATGTTATTACGGATGCAGGAAAATGAACAAAAACAAGAACAACAAGAACACGAATTTACGTGGTTCACCAACGTTGTGTTGGCTACGTCCACAGGCAGAAGGAGAACCGATTTTATTAGGAGGCAGACAATTCAGGTTTCAGATTACAATGAGAGAAGGGAGAAAGAGAGTATATATGTAACCCTAAATCAACCCTAAACTGACTTGGCCCACAAGTCTAAACCCATGTAGAAAATATAAGCCCAAACTGAAAACCAACGAGACCCCCGTCTATCGCAAGCAAACGGGAGAACAGATTCAAGGCATATCAACAGAACACAATTCAAATGAGGAATATGAGGATTTCAAATCGAGCCAAGGAAGAGCGTTAGGGGCACAAAGGGGTCTACGGTTTGGGGTTTTAAGAGAATTGATTTGGAAATTAGGGTTTCGATTGAAATTTGAGGGAAATGTTAGGAGACACCTGATCTGCGGAATCTCAAGAACGAATTGTGAATCAGGATGTAATTCGAGTGGATGAAAAAGTTAAGTGATAGGTGTTGTCGTGACACCTAAACAAAATAATCCTAAACAAACCTAACTAATGTAGTCTGGTAAGCAAGGGTCGAATCCCACAGAGAATCAAATACTATTCCAATGATGCAATTGTATAACAACAAGTAACCAATGGGGTTTGCTGATTAAAACCAAAATAAATAAACAAAATAAATAAAAACAAAGACTGAAATCAAATTGATAAAATAGTTCAGCCAAACAAATATCCACACTTCAGATTGATAGATCGATCATTGACTATTCATAGTCCTCAATACTCATGAAAGTCCTAATCCCTGTTATGAATTAGTTACCAGTCCAACCAGTCCTGATAATCCTAACTATTAAATAACCTAGAAGACCTTCTAGATTGAATCTAACAGCAACAATGAATTCAGGAATAGATAGGTACATGCAAGTGTAGCAACCAGTTATACAATTGCATGCAATTAATTCTCTACACAAACTAAGAGATTTAGATTCTCAACCAGTATCCTCCAATTCTTAGTAGTATGATCAATAACAATCTCAACAGGTTGTATGGAAAAGGGGAACCAATAGCATAATACTAATTTCTCTAGGTTGTCAATCTAGAAGGAACTACTATTAAAATCTATTTGATTTCCTAATCAACAAATCAAGGGGAATCGATATATGATCAATGAGATTAAGCACGATAGAGAATTAAAACAATCATAGAAATAGTAAAGGAATAACCTCAAAATCAAATCAATCCAAATGCTTCAATTGTCTGCCTGAGCAAAAGGGAAAACAACGATGAAAATAAACTAGGTCTAACGTGATCTCGGCAACTGGTTAACTCAAAGTGTTTTAACCTAATTCTAAAAGTGTGTAAAATAATAAAATAACAATAATAAAATAATAATAAAATAAGAAATTAATCCGGGGAAATTAATCCCGGTCAAACGAATTGATTCTCGGCTTTCACATGCATCAACCTATTCTCGGCCCATCTCGTGCAAGCAACTGCTTGGCCCAATCCAATTCAATTTCTCGGTCCCACTCCAGCACATGCTTCTCGGCAGCCCATTCTGATGCGAACAACCCCTGGGCGATGTCGCGATGTAGGATCTTGACTCCTCAAGCTAGGTTGAATCTTTTCCTCCGTAGCCAAAGTGATGGCTTTCCTAGGGTTAAAGAGATAACCCTTTCTAATGCGTCAAAGAGATGACGAAGAGGTCAAAGAGATGACCTTGAGTACCGAAGAGACGGTGAATGATTTGCTCGAAGCGATGAGCTACGGGATAGGTTGATCCGGAGATCGAAGGGTTGACGTTAGGATTCAAGGAAGGAGCGTACTCAACTTCTAAGGAGCGAACTCAACTTGTAAACTAAAATCCAACGTAATTAAAATAAAGTACAAAGGGGGCTACTTATAGCCAAAGAACTCTCCCAAAAACCCTAATGGGTTTGGGCCTAATTCTAGCTAAATGGGCCGGCCCACTCTACAAGAGTTGGCACACGCCCGAAATAGAAATGACTGAATTAGAAATACTAAAACGGGAAACATACTATAACTGGAATTAACTTATAATATAGAAATATATAGTAAACTGAGCCAAGTACTACTCCAGGGAGGACGCCATGGTCTTGGTTGACTCAGCCCCTTAGTGAACCATCTGATGGCTGGCCATGATGCTATCAATCTCCCTCCCTTAGAATCGAAGCGTCCCCGCTTCGAACATGTATGGGCAAGGGTGAACAGACGATGAACGAAGGAAGGCACGTCCAACACCATGGAATCTATCGAAGGGAGTGCTGAGATCACCAGAGGGGGCGGTTGGGTGTTCACTGGCGCCAAAGGCTCGGTGTCGGTCACGATCGTGGGCTCCCAAGCATACCATTCGTCGCCCTCGGGATAGATATCGTAGACTGGCAGCGCACTCTCGACGTAGTCATCAGAGACGGGCGATGCGTCCTCAGGATAATCATCATAAATGGGTGGCGCATCCTCGTCGTAAATGAGAATGCCACGCATACTCCTAAAACAAAACTTAATTCTCTTTTTTTTTCACAATTTTTTTTTTTTAAAAAAAAATTAAAAATTAAAACAAAACTAACAAAATCTAACCTAATCTCTATCTCTCTCGTTTTTTTTTTGTCAATTGCAGCCGCCAGGCTTCAACGGAGGGAGTGGACGCCGGTGCGTGGCCGGCGACGGGGCTGCTGGTGACGCCGGACAAGGGGGCGGCGGTGGGTGCACGAGCAGCAGCGAGACTCTCGAGACAGGGGCGACTGGGCACTGCGGGCTGCCAAAGAAACAGGGGCGGCGGAGGCTGGAGGTTGAAGACGAACTCGCAGGCGGTGGCGAGGAGATCCGGCCGTGGCGAAGTGGTTAAAGACGACTGCGACACCAGGGCTGCGAAGGAGAACGCGCGCGGTGGTGGCAGATCTGGTTGTGTGGTGGTCGAAGACGAAGGCGGGCGGTGGCGGAGTGGATCTGCAGATCCGGCGATGGTCGCCGAAGAACGGAACAGCGTCGGCGATGAAGATGGCGGATCTGCGATTTGCCCCCCTAATCCGGCGATGATGAATGGAGGATCGCGAGATCGACGGCGGTGCAGAGGAGCGGCGGAAAACAGCGGGGGCTGATTGAAGATGGCGATGACGGATGAACAATGGATACGTCCAATAGGGAATTCGAACAGTAGAGGAAACAAACAGGATGTGGTGTTGATGATGCAGGGAAGAAATGATGAATGAACAGTGTTGGTGATGATGACTGGGCGTGTGCAGGGTGTTGATGCGTGAACAGTGAACACTGAATCGGGTGTCGTAGCGTCGACTGCGGGATATAAGACTTGAAGAGACAAGCCTTTGGGTGTCGTAGCGTCGACTGCGGGGATATAAGACTTGAAGAGACAAGCCTTTGGGTGTCGTAGCGTCGACTGCGGGGATAAGGTTGATCCGGAGATCGAAGGGTTGACGTTAGGATTCAAGGAAGGAGCGTACTCAACTTCTAAGGAGCGAACTCAACTTGTAAACTAAAATCCAACGTAATTAAAATGAAGTACAAAGGGGGCTACTTATAGCCAAAGAACTCTCCCAAAAACCCTAATGGGTTTGGGCCTAATTCTAGCTAAATGGGCCGGCCCACTCTACAAGAGTTGGCACACGCCCGAAATAGAAATGACTGAATTAGAAATACTAAAACGGGAAACATACTATAACTGGAATTAACTTATAATATAGAAATATATAGTAAACTGAGCCAAGTACTACTCCAGGGAGGACGCCATGGTCTTGGTTGACTCAGCCCCTTAGTGAACCATCTGATGGCTGGCCATGATGCTATCACATTCCAATGCAAATCATCAGCCCTGACATCATGGTGACGTCAAGCCTCCGCCTCTTTCCAGCTTCAATTCCCGGATTTCACTTCACGCGGGTTTCTCTCCTTCATGGGCCTTACTTCACTTGGGCCTTTCCTCCCTGGGCCGAATTTCCCTTGGGCTTCTTTTAATTATGCTGCTTCAATTCACGCGTGTATGGCCGCGGTCGCGGTTTGCTCTCGAAGTGGCCAATTAATTCCCGAAATTAGCCGCGGGTGCGGCTAATTGGCCGCGGTCGCGGCCTTCACTCTTCACCGTCATTTTTCTCGAAATTCTTGCCATCTCATCAGGTGGTCAACTCCTCTTCCTCTGGATGTCTTCAATTTGCTTCTCCAGACCATCAAATTCACACTTCTCCTCTCTAACTCCATAATCCACAGTTATGCACTAAATTCATCCAAATGACACCTCAAACCTGATAACAACCCCTAGAAATGCACTACAAAATAGTGTCGATCAAATCCCCCATGCTTAAACCTTGCTCGTCCTCGAGTAAGCTAAAGTAAACCTACTCCTCCAATTCAATCCCCAAGGTTTCAGGAAGCATAGAAAAATAAATCTCTCCAAGAATCACACCTAACAATAAACTCCAAGCACCCATACAATAAGCACAGCACAACATATAATAACACCAATCAAACACCACACACCAAAGCTACAAGAAAAGCAGAGTACCTCCCCCAAGCTTATCCCAAACACCATAGAGTGAACCAAAATCTAATCCTAATCTCCCATCTATCTTCTTATCTCTCCAGAGTGACCTACCCGAATCCTTCTTATATCGCCTCTTCTTATGTCACCATGCCAAGAAAAATGAGGAATCCTAAAAATCACTCTTCTTCTTTTCACTCATTTTGCCAAGGCGCCCTTTCGGGTTTTCACCAAGCCACTCATTTCATTTTTCGATAGATGGGCTCACAATATGCTCACATCACTCTTGACCACTTATTACCCCAGCCTAATGATGGTCCAAGCCACCTGCTTATTACCTAGGCCGCCTTTTCAGGTTTTCGACCTATCCCAAGATTTTTATTATGCCTTTTTTTTTCAAATTTTTGGCTTTTTCTCTTTTTCTTTATTTTTCTCCTCAACGACATAGCAAGTATAGAACCCTCCCCCATGCTTAAACATTGCATTGTCCTCAATGTAATGAAAGACAAAAGAATAGAAGCACAAGGAAAAGCAAAAAATAACTCACAAATGTCGCCAAGCTGCTTGGACACTTTCGTTGTTGCTGGCGGTATACAAAATGTATGCACATGTCTCCAGTGTTGGGTGGGTGTCTTCATCAACTCCATCGTCTTCATTACCGTGCAACCAAAGGGAACCACTTGGTGAGTAGTGGTATAGCAAATACGTCGGGGTTGCACGACCTTCAAAACCCACAAAAAATGGGCCCATATATGATCGTGGTGTGGGCCTCTAGTGGTCCTCCTCCTCAGCTGCCAATTGTAGGGCCATCATCGTTGTCAAATCAAGTGTAGGGCAGTGTATCCTCCGTGACAACATGATGCGCACCATCTCCATGGGGAACTCTAGACAGCTGGCCTGAGATGAACTTTTTTTTATTTATTATTATTTATAATTCCGTTTATTCTTTTTATTTTATTTTTTGGATTTTTTTTTTTCGATTCCCCCCCCCCCCCCTCCCCGTTTAAGGTTTTTTCGGGGAGTTATTAGTGCATGGAAAGAGAGACTTACAATGGTGGTAAACACCTTCTTCAATAGGCATGGGGTCTCCTCCCTGCAGGTTAGTCGGAAACAAAAACAAGAACAAAAACAAAACAAAACACACCAAAACAAATGCAAAGACAAGGAAAGAAAAACAAGAAAAGAAAAGCATACCTCGGGTTGCCTCCCGGATAGCGCCTTAGTTATTGTCATGGCTTGACATTGTGCTACTATGATCATGTAATATCACTCAATCCAGAACACAGCACAGACTTACTATCAGGAGGGTGTTTCTTATGATCAAATATCTTAAATGTCACCCTATCACCCCCATACTTCACAGACACAATATCTCTACTCATAATGATTCGGATGTTAGCAGACTTAAGAAAAGGCCTACCTAACAGTATAGGGGGCACATGCATATCATAACCAATGTCTAACACCACAAAATCCACAGGAAAAATCATCTTATTAACCTTTACAAGAACATCCTCAACTATTCCTTTCGGAAAAACTTTGGATTCATTCGCAAATTGAATAACTAAATCAGTTTCAAGCAAAGGTCCAAGATCTAGCAATTTATACACATAGTAGGGTAACACATTAATAGATGAGCCCAAGTCTATCATACAATGATCAAACCTGGAGTAACCTATATCACAAGGAATACTAAACATGTCAGGGTCACTACACTTTTCAGGCAAATGTCTTCCGAATGCAGCATACACATGTTCATTCAAATTAATTTCTCCTGTCAATTTCTTCCTCTTCCTAGGCCAGCAAAGCATTTCATGTATTTAGCAAATTTAGGCACAACATGCATCAGATCAAGTAAATGGAGATTTACCTCATGCTCACCTATGGAGTTGCGCGGCTCCATGTTGAGCTCCAGCTTCTTCTTCACTTTTAGCCTCTTAGGAAGGTGAGGAGGTGGCTTCTTAGGATCACGAGGTGGAGGAGTGTAATCAACAGGAATCGCTTCCAAAGGGTATACTCCAAGAACTGATCCGCATAATTTTGTCCAAACCTGCGGACGCTGGTTCTCGACTTTCTCCTCTGTCTTTTCTCCTTTCAGTTGTGATATGCCACTCACATTAGCCACTGGGGTCGGTTGGGGTGGTGGCTTTTCAAAATCCTCCTTCATATTTGCCACAACTTGAGCCAACCTTCCAAGCTGAGTTGCCAAACTTCCAACTTGAGTTGTTAAAAGTTGGATGTTGGAGTTTGTCTCATGATGAATAGTCATCATGCTCTGCACAAGTGACTTGAAGCTCTCCTCCATTGACGTATATGAACTTTGGCTCGTCTCTTGAGGTTCAGGATAGTAATGGGGCCAGCCTTGCTGCTGATAGTAAAAATCAAATGCTGCCATCTGTCTGGATTGAGATCTCAATGAAAATAATTAGTAACACAGGTGTGGACCGTAAGATAGGTCCACACAACATTTGGTAAACAAACACACAATTAGAATAGTAAAATTGATTCCCCGGCAACAGCGCCAATTTGATAGGCGTTGTCGTGACACCTAAACAAAATAATCCTAAACAAATCTAACTAATGTAGTCTGGTAAGCAAGGGTTGAATCCCACAGAGAATCAAATACTATTCCAATGATGCAATTGTATACTAACAAGTAACCAAGGGGGTTTGCTGATTAAAACCAAAATAAATAAAAACAAAGACTGAAATCAAATTGATAAAATAGTTCAGCCAAACAAATATCCACACTTCAGATTGATAGATCGATCATTGATTATTCCTAGTCCTCAATACTCATGAAAGTCCTAATCCCTGTTATGAATTAGTTACCAGTCCAACCAGTCCTGATAATCCTAACTATTAAATAACCTAGAAGACCTTCTAGATTGAATCTAACAGCAGTAATGAATTCAGGAATAGATAGGTACATACAAGTGTAGCAACCAGTCATACAATTGCATGCAATTAATTCTCTACACAAACTAAGAGATTTAGATTCTCAACCAGTATCCTCCAATCCTTAGTAGTATGATCAATAACAATCTCAACAGGTTGTATGAAAAATGGGAACCAATAGCATAATACTAATTTCTCTAGGTTGTCAATCTAGAGGGAACTACTATTAAAATCTATTTGATTTCCTAATCAACAAATCAAGGGGAATCGATATATGATCAATGAGATTAAGCACGAGAGAGAACTAAAACAATCATAGAAAGAGTAAAGGAATAACCTCAAAATCAAATCAATCCAAATGCTTCAATTGTCTGTCTGAGCAAAAGGGAAAACAACGATGAAAATAAACTAGGTCTAACGTGATCTCGGCAACTGGTTAACTCAAAGTGTTTTAACCTAATTCTAAAAGTGTGTAAAATAATAAAATAACAATAATAAAATAATAATAAAATAAGAAATAAATCTGGGGAAATTAATCCCGGTCAAACGAATTGATTCTCGGCTTCCACATGCATCAACCTCTTCTCGGCCCATCTCGTGCAAGCAACTGCTTGGCCCAATCCAATTCAATTTCTCGGTCCCACTCCAGCACATGCTTCTCGACAGCCCATTCCAATGCAAATCATCAGCGCTGACATCATGGTGACGTCAAGCCTCCGCCTCTTTCCAGCTTCAATTCCCGGATTTCACTTCACGCGAGTTTCTCTCCTTCATGGGCCTTACTTCACTTGGGCCTTTCCTCCCTGGGCCGAATTTCCCTTGGGCTTCTTTTAATTATGCTGCTTCAATTCACGCGTGTATGGCCGCGGTCGCGGTTTGCTCTCGAAGTGGCCAATTAATTCCCGAAATTAGCCGCGGGCGCGGCTAATTGGCCGCGGGCGCGGCTAATTGGCCGCGGTCGCGGCCTTCACTCTTCACCGTCATTTTTCTCGGAATTCTTGCCATCTCATCAGGTGGTCAACTCCTCTTTCTCTGGATGTCTTCAATTTGCTTCATCAGACCACCAAATCCACACTTCTCCTCTCTAACTCCATAATCCACAGTTAAGTACTAAATTCATCCAAATGACACCTCAAACCTGATAACAACTCCTAGAAATACACTATAAAATATTGCCGATCATTAAGGATAGAAAAAAGTTTCACCATAAAGAATTGGGGGGAGAAAGCTTCAGATTTAGGCTGGAGGTATTCGAGGATCGCTGCCATCGAGTGAGAGAGATCCAATGTGAACTCTGAAGTTTGAGGTAGATAATTTGTAAAATTTGTGAATAGGGTTTAGTCAATAGACCAATCTCATGACGAGGCCATCAGTGACCACCAAGGAAAAGCGGCCGCCAACGGACAAAAAAGAGGAACTAGCAAAAGCCAGCGCGAGGAGAGTAGAGGAGTTTCTCTCTCCTCCATTTTTTTAAAGGACTCCCTTTTTTGGTCGAAAAAAAAGGACTCTGAAACCGCTTTCGGCACCATCTCAATCGATCTGGCAGTCTCGGCCGCTCCACCCACCCGAATACCCGATCCATTTATTACTTGCAGTACGCCTTGAAGGCTATGCAGCTTTGAACAAGAAAGACAAGTAGGTCGAAGTCGAAGAGATGGGATCCTCCTGCCCTCCCCATCTCTACTTGCTCACGCTTTTTCTCTCCGCCTTCACATGCTTCGCCCAGGACGCTTCCGCTATCAAGAGTGCGTTGCTTTCTCCTCCTCTACTCTCTTCTCTAAATCTCCTGTTGTGGACGTAATCGGAATTGCAACGACAAGAATTCCCTTTTTGGTTTAGGTGTTTCTTACAATAATTTCGATTGCTATTCAGTATTCATACTCTTCGGGTTCCTTTCTAGGTTTTCTAGGCCCCCAATCTTCTGCACAAATTTAAAGTATATGTGTGACCTTGTGTTTGGTTTCTGTTTGCTATCAATCTAATGTGCTTAGTGGATGCACCATTTACAACGAGATAAAGCAAAATCATTCGAATCCTTTTCGGATCTTTGAAATACTTGGGTTAATAGGGGCAGAAACATGGCGATTTTGGCTTCGATCTGTATTTGTTTTTCTTCTCGTTTGGCCAGTTACTTTTATAATTCCTTACTCTTCCGTTACTCCTAGTATTTCCCAGCATATGGTTTGTGATAAGGTATTTTCCTAGGAATGCTCATGCTTTTGTTACTTTCTAAACTGTTTTGAGCTGTATAGATTTTTTGGAGTTTTAAAACAAAGATGCATGTGTATGAATTTTGTAGCTAATGCGCATTCTATGAGTAAATCAAGAAACAAAACTGTCACTTGATGAAATTGTGATTCTTATTGAGTAAATGAGTGGCCTTAATCGTGGTTACTTCTGTGCTCCATTGATTTTGGTAATCTTTGACAAAGAATACTGTTTATTAACATCAAAGTATATGTACTTATATGGGAGAGGATGATAAGGTATTTCATTAGAAGTTAGAACACTGAAATAAAAAAGTACATTGGAGAATATAAATATTATGCTCTTCATTTCGTGAGAAAATGATTCACAAAACCACATCAATAGTTATTCATCACCACGATCCAGTGAATGAAAAGGCGCACCCGGCCCAGGCCAGCGCCTGGCTAGCCTTGGCGTGCCCAGAGTGGCTGGGCGCACCTCAGGCGCCTTAGGCGCTCAGGCGCGCCTTGGAGTCAGGCTAGCGCCTCTCAGTTTTCCAGTAGTTTCTTCTGATATTTTGATATCTTTGTTAATTTTTTTATTAAAAAAAGATTTTGTGATATATCCAAATAACTGATTTCCTTATTTATCTCTTAAGTAATCTTTTCTCTTCCTTACTTACTAAGTTTATTATCTTCCTCCTATGCCATTATTCCAGTGCTACTTGTAATCTTTTCTTTCCCTCTATAACCCCTAAAACACGTCCCAAAATAATAAATCGTCTCTTTCCCTTTCCCCCTCCTCTGCTAGTTCCTCTGTTTTGCAGCATCTTCTTCCAGCCAGGTTCATGTTATATATTCTGAACTTTGATTTACTCATTCCATTCACTCTTTGAGCTTTATGCTTTCAGTTTCATTACTTTTTATGCTTTAAAATTGTTTTTCTTATGCTTTAAACTTATTTTCCTACTTGTTTACTAGTTTAGACTTGATTTTATAACATTAGGATGCTTAAAACTTCGTTTTATTTCATTATAAACATGTTTTTATGATTTTATAACATTCTGCCACTGAACTTAGTCCTTTTCTACAATAGTGTGGCTAGGCACGCGCCTAGCGCCTCTCAGGCGCGCCTAGGCTCCAGGGAGCCCCAGCGCCTGAGTGCGCCTAGCACTTTTTTAATCACTGCCTCGATCCATACGTATGGTAGATGAACACAATCATGTAAATACCCCAACGCCTTTTATCCATCAGTGAATGAAAAGGCAGCGCACCTAGGCGCTTGCCTGGCAGTCTGATCCTGGTCAACACCTGCCTAGCCTCAGGCGAGGCAAGTGTGGCTAGGCGGTGTTCAGGCACGCCGCCTATGCCAGGTGATGTAAGGCGTCCAGGTGAGCGTCTTTCAGTTTTAAAGGGATTGTTTTTTTGTTATCTTGTTCCTGATCTTTTAAACATTGGGAATGGATAGTAACAAAATGTTATCTTTCCTTACATTTATCCTCAAATCTTTTCCTATTTCCCCTTCTCTTCTTACTATATAAACAAAAACTTGCCTTAAAAAACAAGCCTCTGTTCGTCTTTCTTTTTCTTCTGTCTGCTGTTCGACTTTTCTTCCTTCTCCTTCTCGGCTTGTCCTTCTGCTGCTAGCGATGAAGATGGTGAGAACGCTGATGTTTGTCTCTACCTTTAAGCTTGATGACTTCAGTTTCATTATTTTTTATGTTTTATAATCGGTTTTATTAAATGTTGAAGCTTTAGACTTGATTTTCTTACTTTCTTATAACCTGGAATATCCATAACAAGGTGTTTGGCATTCCAAAATCAGGAATGAGGTATTGGGTTTGAGAATTCAACCTGGTTCTGGTTGTACGTTTTCAGAGTATCAAACCTCCATAATGCCTTAAAATGATTTTGATTGATGTTGTCCATTTAAATACGGGTCATGAGGATCGAATTGGTTTAGAATCAACTAAAAGCGGCTTATCCTTTTGGGATGGGGGGCACGTAAGCAGTCTAGCAAGTTTGTCACGATGTAGATACAACATCGAAAAAAATCCTTCTCTTTTAGTTAATCGATTGATATTCGCTATATAGAGAATTGTGATGTAGTTCTAAGATTTGTACATTACGGTGCTAACCATCAAAATAAAAATTAAAAAAATGCTTTTGTGAAAGCTGTTGTCACAAAGAGAATAAAAAAGGCTTATGCCTAACTTTCTCTACTCCTTCGGATTTCTGATGGACAGTGATGAAAAAGGCGTTAGGCGCACCCAGGCGCTGGGAGCCCCTAGACGCGCCTAGCCATAAAATTCTTCAAAAGTGCATTTTTTATCCCTCTTATGTTATAAAAGCATATGAAACATGTTTAAGATGAAATAAAATCACTTTGAATGTTATAAAATCAAGTTCTAACTAATAAGCAAGTAGGAAAATCATGTCTGAAGCATAAAAAACTGGAAGCTGGAAGTGATTGATGACAACGGATGAAGAGGTTGTGAGTCAAGCCTTCAACAGTACACTCAGTAGCACTTTGCCACTTGCAGATCACACGTACAGAAGAGAGGAAGAAGAGAATAGAGAGGGAGGAAGAGATAGAGAGAACATACTAGGTAATATAGAAGATCTGATGGTTATTTAGGGTGTTTACTTAGGAAAAGAAGATAATAAAGATATGCTATTTCCTAGGATAATTAAGAAATCTGCTATTTCCTAGATAATTAGGGAAAATAAAATATAAATCTGTTTATTTGAAGATAGAATCTTTTAAAAAAATCAATTTAAAAATTCAAAAAACCAAAAATCTGTTGGAATCCCTGCAGGCTGGAAGAGGCGTGCGCCTGAGCCTTAGGCGCGCCTTGGCGCCTAGGGCCCCTGAGGGGCGCCCAGCCACACAGGCTGCGCCTCACCCTAGGCGGGCGCTGGCCTTGGCCAAGCGAGGCGCGCCTTTTTCATCACTGCTGATGGACTCTCTTTTATAGGGGACTAGAGATTGGTATATGGATTAAGAGGGTCATAATGTCATATCTGAAAATGAACATCCAAAGCATCTGACTGCTAGTCTCGTTTACAGTAATGAATAATTATGAAAAGCTCACTTGATTCCTACTTGGGGACTCTTGTGGAAATAAGAGAAAGGTAATGAGCCCCCATGCCATATGAATGAAACAATACTGCCTGCACTACGAGAATTTTCCAAAAGCATTCCTCCAAATTATACTGCGATGAATCATTATAAATTTGAATAGGGTCCATTAAAGCCCTTGTCTGGATTTATTTCTTATTCTTTGTTTGCTGCTTAATAACTCTTAAAATTCTTCTAATCTTCATATTTGTTTCCATTTCTTTTATCTACTGGTTTATGGCCATAAATTGTTAACAATTGTGATTCCTTTCAAATTTTCTCTAACCTAGGTCTTAGTTTGAAAAATCAAGTTTTGGAGATCAGACCATCTCCATTGGTCGGGTATAAATCTGATCGTGGTTCAAGAGATGCATTGTCATGTGATCGGGTGCATGTATCTGGCATCTCAAGACTAAAACTTTGGAGCTATGCAAGTTCAACTCGTCTTACTTTGGCACCATCCGTTGTCATTCCTGAGAAATTGCACAGCAAGATCCAGATTTGTTCACACAGGTAAGCGGATGGCCTTCTTTTCCTTATTTTTTTCTGTCCAGAAACTAACTTGATTTGACTTTCTTTTTATTGGGAATTATGCCTTGCACTTCATCATTCAGGAATTTTTCACTCCAATTATGTCACTGTGAAAAGGATGATTGGAAATCTGTTCAGAAGGGAGTATGGAGTTCAACTTTGTCCCCTTATGAGGACAGATATATTGATGTGAAGTTCATTGGTGATATATCCGGTCATGTGACTATCACTACTGAAGAAGGTTGAGATTTTCTTCTGTCGGTTTTGTGCTTGTGTAATCTCTTCATTGCCTTCTAAACATGGTACTGACTTTTCATGCAGAGTTCCAAAATTGGCGCCTCATATGCCTCGTAATAGGGTTCACTTTATTGGTATTGGCACCAATTGTTAGCAGTTATGTACCCTTCTATTATGGAAGCACCATGGTGATTGGAGTTCTGTTGGTTATAATAATTCTTCTATTTCAGGTATGAATACTGGTCGCACATATTTTATTTATTTAATATATAATCTCTTTCGTCATGGTGCACAAAAGAGAGCTGGCTTGACTAGGCAGGTTATATCAAGAACCTAAAAAAATTTGATACCTATTGAACATTTCTTACCAATATAATATATTGCATGCCATTTACATGATCTGTAGTCTGTTTGGCTGTTGAACAGTTGAAGTTTTTCGTTCACCTAATATGGCTATTATGATACAGGATTTGTGCATTGGGTTTTTGAGTTATTAGGTGATATTTGTAGAATACTTTTTACATATTTATTTAGTTAAATCTGACACATACTCCTACTTCAGAAAATTCCGCTAAGAGTGTTGAGTTCATAGTTCACAAAGTTAACACTGATACAAAGGTGAGAAAGATTCTGAGTGTTGACACAATTCTCACACCAAAGTAATACAAGATTAGGGAGACCCAGAGATCCAAATGAATCCTAGGCCAAAAGCAAACTACCAGCTGAGTAATCACTCTAGGTTGCTGTGGTTTTGGCCTGCTTGCGTCATTCCGTTTCTGGTGCACCATAGGGGGTACTATATACGAAAATATCAATGTGTATGCTAAAAAAGGCAAGGACGGTATCAGGTAAGATCACCAACATGGTCTAGTAGGTTATTTCAAATTAAAGTGATCATTTGGAAAAATTCTAGGTCTAAACTAGGTTTTGAAAGAATTTACAAGATGGATTACATACATTTTCTAGTTTCAAAATGAATTTGCAAATGTAACTACAGTAGAACAAGTCGTTTAAAAAAAAAAGTAGAACAAGTGATTGCTAAACAATGAGTACTACGAAGGAATCGTTCAGTAAGGAACCTTTTTACTAATAATTGTAAATCATACTCACATTGTCAACAGAGTAACAAGAATTATGCCTAAGAGTTTAAGACAAAGCAAGCCATTCAACAAAGAAACTTTTGAGTCATCCCTGGTGCCAACAAAATCATGGCTTTCAACACACTAACTCGTCTTTGCCTCAAAAATAGCAATGTGGAATGATGTATAAGTACAACCATGTTCTTTTTTTTTTTTTTTTTGATAAGGTAAAAATTAGATTGGAAACCACAGAAGAGTCGGTTTCTCAATCTATAGCATCCTTACGGATGAGAATTACAAATTCTAAACAACCATGTTCTTTATTTAGGATACTTGAGTCTATTAACATTATTTATAGGTCATTTATCATATATATTTTATGTTATATTTTACTCATACTCTACATTTATAGGTCATTTATCATATATGTTTACGAGTAGAGGATCTCTGGCTGGTCTGATTCTTCCTATAAAACCAGATAATGCTCTCAGCTAACCAACACCCTAATTCATATTGTAACTGTTCCTAAGTGGTGCCCCAGGCTAATTTACCTGCATAAGATTTTGCTGCCTATCAAATTTGAAGATAAATAAATGAATCTGATCATTTTATTGTTAAAACACGCATTTGCAAGTTTGGTGTTTAATATTAATTATGCTTGTGAACTCTGGAGGAGTAAATAAACTGAATATATGCAGTACAATGCTGCAGCTAATATAAGACCTGCAGTTTTGTGGGGCAAAGGAATATATTTACACTACCATAATTTGAGCTGGCTTCAAGGATTATGTTCCTCCGCCCCCCCCCCCCCCCTCCTGTGTGTAGCGTCAATTATGTTTTTACCCATTTTCTTATAGTCTGTTGTTTTTGATGTAGGGCATGAAATTATTACCAACTGGCAGGAAAAGTATATTCTATCTCTCTGTGTACGGATCAGTGGTAAGTACTGTTCTGCTTCAGTTGAATTTTTGCCAGGTTTCTAATTGCCTATTCCACTTATATATTACAATTCTTCTAGATTGGAGCAGGATCATTCATTATACGCTATTTCTCTATGATGGTGAATTCAATTCTTGTCAACTTTGGATTGACTGAGGAGATGCACAATCCTGTAAGGTTTTTTCTTAATCTTGTTTTTTTAAGAGTTTGTGCTTGTGTTCTTTGTACGTTATTGTGAGTATATGTTACGACCAAAAAGAATAATGTGAGTATATGAAGATAGATTTCACTGGCTAGTTTCAGAAGGTCTACAATGCCTTTTATGCTATAAAACATTGCCAATGATTCTAACCATACCTCATTGGGCTTAAATGAGTTATTAGAAATATTCACATAGTAAATAGTGAGACCGTAATAGCCTAGTACGACGAGACAGAAGTGTGAGTAATGCGAGAGAAAATGAATTCCTTCCAAAGCTACAGAATGAATACAGGGAAAAGGAAACTGATGAAACTCTAAAACAATAAAAAAAAAAGAGTCTAGGAAATATACACCTAATAGCTACAACTGAATAATTAAGTCTAAAGTAGACTAGGGAAAAAGACTGCCTGCTAACACACTTTACAAGATAAATACAGCTAACAACCTAATGTCATAAAATTAAAGTAATTTATCCAACAAGAAGAAAAATCAGTCTTACTCCAGAGATTCGTCATTCATGAGCCTTTTTTTTTTCCTAGAGAAAAATTCCTTGACCATTACTACCAGAAAAAATATTCGGCAAAGCTCAAAAGCATGCTTAGTAGAGGCAGAAATCGTAATACAAGCGCTAAAATAAAATAACAAAGGAAGCGGATAGAAAGATAGAAGGCCTTCTCTCACTGGGATTGGTCAAGTTCCTTCACTTATTACTTGATCTGGATCCTATTTCGATAGCACTTTTTCTTCCTATATGTAGGTCTTATTGCTAGTTAATTTCCTCTTCTGGTGGTCTAGCTGTAGTTTTGTTTTTAATGGGTGAACCCATGTTCTATCTTGTAGTCACTAAAGCGGCAGAGTCTGTTTACTCAAATGGTATGAGAGTTGCCTTTTGGCTTTTGAGAGCTTATTATGTAACCTATAAGTGTATATTCATGCTTAATCATATTGAAGAGGATTTTCATCATTTTATTCTTCTTTTCGTCATACTGTTCTTACTCTTCTCTTAAAAAGGTTCAACCCAATCGATACACTTCTTCTCCAATAATTGTTTATGTTGTTAGTCCTGTTATTGCAACAAGTACTTTCTTCTTCAATATTTTCTTTGCTTCTCTGTCCTCGATGCTATGGTAGAGAGTATCAAGGGCTCCTTAAGATTTCGATTCTTATTATGACAGGTTGCTATACTTCCCTCCATCTTTACGAATAGAATATGTAAATAAGATATACATCCTTCCTAACATATCCAGTTATAAGTTAAGCACTTGACTAGTTGGGCTTATTTATCTTATTTATCCTAACATATCCAGTTATAAGATATACATCATCCTTTACAAGGCACTGGAACTGTTGTTTCACCTGTTTTGGTAAATTCTCTTCTTAGGACCTGTTTAGTTTCAGCACTGATAATGGAAACAAAAGGAAATGAAGCGGCCAAAAAGACATTTTGGTATTATAAAAAACTCCGGGATAAATGGATATTTAAAATATATTCCAATGGACAAATAAACTGTACCTGTGTTTGGGTTCACAAAAACTAGTCCGGTTCACCAAGTTTAACCTGGATTTCATATATTATCATCAAATCGACCCAGTGTAAACCCAAACCAACCCAAATAATAGATCCAAACCCCTTGTCTCCTAACGTTGTCATTATTCAATATTTAATCACATACTCTGTCATTAAACAGTTAGAGGTCAATTAATCCTTCGTGAAGAAGCTGATTTTCTTTGTCTCCCTTGAAAGAATGGAGATGATATGGGTAATTTTTCGATCTTGGAGCTGCTTAGGTGCTGGTTCGGGGCTGGGAATTTTGCATAGTTGTGTTGCCTTGTAACCTAGGTTAAAAGGAGGTTGTCAGTTGTCACCTAGATTATACGAGGTTAAATAGGTAAAATTCCTTTGTTTATTAGCCACTATCACTTTCAATGAATGATAATTGAAGTGATGATTTATAAATTTTGGTAAATCTAAGATTTTAAAATTGGTTTAAAACGAAGACAGATTATGAATGAGAATCAATAGTGGAATAATTAATTGTTGGGACTTGGGAGATTAGGAAACTGTAAAAAGCTTGTGTTTATTTTGGCAACACAACCAAGACCTAATTTAGGAGTAGATCCCACAAAACTTGAATGAAACCTGGATAGAGAAGTATGGTTTCGTTATCGCACCGAGTGCCGTTTCCTTGCGCTCTCATTGGCCGCGACGTTGTCGCACCGGGCCAATCGTCTTTTCTTCTAGCCCTCTGTCCTTGGGCCTCTGATTTCAGTATATCTGTCTTTTGCATAATGCCATTTGGATAGAAAGAGACTGATTTTGTGGAGGGGGGTTTTGATTAATTCTGTTGGTTTTCTTATTTGAATTAATGAAATCCGGTTATACTAGGCAAAACGCACTAGTTTTGGTGAACCAAAACATAGACCAAGCAAAAATACCTATTTGTCCGTCAGGATGTATTTAGATACTCATTAGTACCCGGAGTGTTTAAAATACCAATTTGTCTTAAGAGGTGCATTTAAAATACCAAAATGTTCTTTGGGCCGAAACAAATCTACTTTGCTTTCATGTCATGCTTGGTTTTAAAAGGCGCAAGGCGCACCGAGGCGCAAAGGCCCCTGGAGCCTAGGCGCAAGGCGCAAAAAAAAAGCGTGCCTTTCGTAGGCGAGGCACACTTTTTTTCCAAAAAGCTTGTAAATTAATTCTAAACGATATATTGTACTCAAAACAACATAATAATGTATTATAAATGCATAAAATGACATAAAGAAGCATAGTTCATAAGTAAAAAGTCTAGAATACCGCTAAAACATGTCATAAACATAATAAAAGGTAAAGAAATAGCAAATAAAGCTTTTCAAGCTTGTTAAATAGTCAACTAAAATACTACTAGTCCACATCATCATAATTGACTTCACAATTCACAAGGTGACAAGCTCAAACCTGTTTAATTTAAATTCATCACAAAAACACACAAAATACAACTAAGTCCATATCCATAATCTAATCAATTTCAGAAAAATAAAAAACAGTTCTGCATAACTGCAAATCTGCAATTAAAAAAAGACAGATTCTGTAAAAAAAAAACAGATCATTATAACAAAACAACTTCAATATAAGAGATCGAGAGAGGGGGAGAATAGAGAGAGGTCAGAGAGCGATTGAGAGAGTGAGAGACTGGGAGAGGGATGCGGTCATGCGGCCATGGGAGAGCGACTGAGAGAGAGAGTCGGAGAGGAAGAGGACGAGAGAGGTGAAGGTATAAAGCGTATTTCAGTAAAAAAAACAGGCCTTTATTTCTTTTTTTAAAGTCACTCTGCGCCTAGGCGCGCTTTTTAAAACCAAGATGTCATGTACATTATTCAACATTTTGGGAAAATGAGGGAAATGAACAATATATTAAAGTAGAGTGCAAACGTATTCTTGTATGGAAAATGAGGGGCCACGAGTAAGTTTTGCTTTAGTGATGATGGCATTAAGGTGGACTAGTTCCTTCCATTTCCGTTTTCATTGGCAGAACCAAACGAGGTTTAGTGTGTAACCATTCTAAACCCGGTACCATGTACCGGTATATTTATTCAAGTTTTATTGCAAATTTAAAATATCATATATATAGAAACTATTTTAAAGTTAATGGATGTAATATTTTTTTGAAATATTTTCAGAAAATATGTAGCACTCGACCATTGTACATAATTTTTTTTCAAAAAATATTTTCATTTTGTTATTAGAAAATTATTATCATATAATAATTATTCATAAAAAATGAAGTATTAATAAAATAAAATAAATATTATGTATGATGAAAATAATTTTATTAACACATAAGGCTTGTAACCACCCATTTTACATAACATTTACAATTGTTTTCTTTAAAAAAAGAAAATGATTGGAGATAGTGGGACATGTGTCAAGTGCAAAAAGTGCCATGTGGTGCAAATTTTAACATAGACTTGGCTCTCTTTTATGTTGTATTAGGGTAGATAGCCTCAAGCATGTAATGTTTGTTACTTTCTAACTATGTTGAACTCATGTGCAAGTATGATGTTTCGTTAGGCTGAACTTATGTTCGAAAGCGTTATTATAAAAAACTCAAATCTGAAGTCCTAGGATATTCTTATTTGGTGTGATGTCATTTTTTTGGTGAAGATGAATAAACCATTTAGTTACGGAAAATAGTAGACTGGCAAAGAAGTTGTCAGAAATTTTTATGTGTATATTGCTATGTTGTCCACTATTATATTAGTTGGAAAATAAAGAAGGATGACCTTGGTCTCCTTCTCTAGTTTCTTATTCATCTTATCAATATAAGATGCTATCTTTGGTTTTACTTTCCGACTAAGTGAGATGCCTAATGCCCTTTTCTTTGTAGGTTTCCATTTTTCTCCTTGTTGGTATCACTCTCGCAGGAGCTGCACTAGGTTTCTATATTGTGCGAAGATTTGTTATTTCAGATGATGGGTGTGTGGACATTGGTGTTGCTCAGTTTGTAAAGTGGGCTATGCGTATTGTTGCGAGTACTTTCATTCTTCAGGTAATTTTTTGTTTCGCTGCAGTATTGAATACTTTGATCAATATCTAGAATTTAACATTTACTATGCATGCTAGTGTCCATAAAAAGGAGGGGTATATTATGATGTTTAGTAGTATATGGGCATATTGAAGCATTCCTTATTCGTTCAATTAAACTAGCACATGTCCCATGCCTTGCACGGGTTTGGATATATATAAACTTTATATTTAACGGTGAACCAATTTTTATTATATAACATATTATTAACTAATTTTAAAACGATATTGTAAGAAAATGTTGTTTTAGAATGATTAAAAAATATGGGAAGACTTAAAAATAAAAATAAAATATTTTATTAAAGTATGGATTAGGCTGTACCAAAAAAAATATGTTTCTTTTGCATAAATTGAGAATGATTTATTCATAAGGTGATGTTTTGGTGGTCTATAAAATATTAATAATATTATTGTAACGAAGTATGTTCCTTTTCATATAAAATCGAATATTTGAGAAGATATTATACTTCTCACTTGAGAAATAAGTGTCATTTTAGCATTTGATACAACTATTTAGAAATGCAATCATTATTTCTCAAGTGGGAAGTATAATATCTATTCAGATATTCGATTTTATATGAAAATATACATATTTTGTTACAATAATATTATTAATATTTTATAGACCACCAAAACATCACCTTATGAATAAATCATTCTCAATTTATGCAAAAGAAACATAACTTTTTCGGTACAGCCTGATCCATACTTTAATAAAATATATTATTTTAATATTTAAGCCTTCCCATAGGGGAAGGAGAGGAGGGTCACAGGACCCCACAGGACCCCCCATGTCCGCCTATGACATCTTGGTATGTGGTGATACAAGATCTTTTGTTCTCTTGTATACTGTAGATTTACACCATGTTTGTCATCAGTTTCCTTGATTTTTTTCCTTGGTATATAATCATGAATATCTGCTGTTAAATTCTTGCTTATTTGGGCATAATTTTAGCTTGTTAGTTTTATTAAATCTTTCATGAACAACTATTTTTGTCCATCTCTGATAATCTTTTCTGATCTTTGTCGATCTCTTCAGGGCTCTTCAGATACACCCCTGTCATTATTGACATTACTTTTTTGCTTGGTTGTGTGCTTATTGGTCTCAAGGGTGATCAGAAAAGAGCGAGCTTCTAGGTATTTCTCTAAATGATTTACTACTTTCTTGATACTTGAGGAAGGTAAAGCATTATGATTTAGGTGCAATTGAATCTGCATTTTCCCTCCAAATTATGCATCATCATCCTATTAGTTATCTATAGTTTGCTGGGTGTCAAAAACATATCACCTTATCCTTTTGGACACAATGTCTGTAGAGGAGATATTTCACAAGAATTGTTTTAAGTCATACTTTTTGGAACAACTAAATAAATTCTTATGACCCATTTGGTTTGAATTGTGGAAATTGTAATGGAAAGGAAACAAATCTAGTCCACTTTAATGTCATTATTCATTGATCAAAATGATAATGTCATTTCCTTTTTCTCTTCTCTTAGCCCTATGATGAAGATATTTGTTTCCTCACTATTAGAATCATTTACTTTCTCCCTTATCTGGGCACACAAATTTTAGAGCCCCAAGCAAAGTTGAAAATTTTGATCAATGTATCATGATGTTAAAATCATAGGAGAATTTTAGTTTCCCCTACACTGATATACATTCAAGATGATATCCAGTCTTTGTTTTACCAGTTCTTTCTGAAAATATTGGATATTGAAGAAATATGTGGACAGGACCCTGATGGATACTGCTGCAGTTGTTTCTGTGCAATTTTACGTGTGAATGTAACTTTCAGGATTTGGAGTCCCCACTCGGGAAGGTTCCAACCAGTCACTGCAGCACGCAACCGCGCAGAATTCCTTAGCAAGCCAGGAAAGATGCAAACTCAAGTGAAGTTATGGTATAGTCCCCGCAAAGCCTCTCCAGTCAAATGTATGTCATCTCACTCAACAACAATGATTTACCTATAGATAGGGGAGGTTAATATTGGAACCTCCATCCATCCTACCAGGGTTCATGCTCATGTGGGAGCATTAAAGTTTTGGGTAAAATGTCGAAAACCACCCACTAATTGAACTACTTTGCACAATATCACTCTTTACATTGAAAATCACAAAAAACCACTCTTTACACAACAAATCATGGTTTCGCAAAGTTAATATACACCACTCGTTGATGATATTTTGATCTTTTTACAAAAGGAAAAAATCTCATTTGGGTGGAGATTTTTGTATTCAATGAAAAAACCTACTTAAGTTTTACAATAAAAAAATGGACATTTAAATGAGAATTTCCCTTTGTCAAAAGACCAAAGTACGAGGCATTAGTGATGCCTTGCTTTCTGTAAGATATAACAGGTGGTTTTTTGGTACTTAATGTGTGGTTTTGTGGAAAGTGACGCATTTAGTGGGTGGTTTTTGGCATTTTACCAAAAAAATTATCCCTTTTGACTTTGCTGTAATGGTAATATTGTGGCATATTGTAAGTTCAATGCCTTATACCTGAAAAAAGGTCAGGTCTTCTTCTTCGGCTCTGTTCCCAGTGTATCCTGCATCCTCCTCCTAGGAAACCTCATTCTTCGATCCCACTGCTGGCAAACCTTCATCATCGACCTCCTTGGCGGCGAAGCTTTGCTTCATTTAGCCGAATTAGATCTCATTGGACTCCAGTTTCCTTGTAGTTTTACCTCTTATTATATCAAGCTTAACCTTTCCGACCTTTCTACTTTGCACAGGAGTTGGATCTCATCTTCTACAATCGCAATACTTGCTTATCATCTTCAGCCTCCAAAAGCTAGATCAATCAGCAGCTCTTTTCTTGACCACAACCACCACGATGAACATCTGCATTACCACTGACCAGTACACCACTGTTAATAACCACGATCATCTACCATTAACTTGCTAGTCTTCAAATGAATGCCTCTGAATTGCCCATTTCATCAAGTTTTATTAATAATCCCATGGATAAGAAGTGAGTACAAAGTCCACAAATGAAAATAACCGCCATTGAGAGGTTGCCTAACAATCCAAATCTATACAAGTTTAGTCCTTTCATATCTGTTCAATAATACGGGGAAGTATTCTTGTTTAGATTCTAACCCCACAGTGTCTTTGCTTTGCATTGCAGCAGGTGTGGTGTCGTCACCTTTGATCGGTGATGGCCCATGTACCCACACTTCTGAACACTATTCCACCTTCCACAGGGTGTCGAATAGGAAAAAAATGTCGAGGAAAGAATGGGAAGACTTCACCAAGGAATCGACACAAGGAGCCATGGCTGGGTTGGCGACTTCTCCAGAATTCACAGACTGGGTAATCAATAACGCTGACAGAATACAAGTCCTTCCCGAAGATAGCTCAGACGAAGATGAAGTTGTGGAAAGTGAATCGGAGTCCAGTGAGGAGACTACCGAGCAAAGTGGAAACCGACGAGGAGTGATCAAGAGGTACTGAGGAAGATATAGCTGACTAACCTTCTGCTCTGCTAACTTCTGGAGCAGTTGATCTAGGATACAACTCTAATGTTACATATAGTTATTTCTGGGCGTTAACTGCATTCATCAAGTAAAAGTTCTACACTGTCAATTCCGCTCCTATATCTTCCCAGTCTGTAAATCAGGTGGAATATTCACCTAGTATAAATGACAAACATTAGCTACCCAGGTAAGCATAAATCATCCGTACGAGTATTTTTCACAAAATATCTCAACCAATGTCGTCAGTTGTGCCTCGGATGAGTTGGGTAAATGACGAATGTGCGACGTTTTTATTAAGAAACTAATCTTTAGGAAACTAATCCTTTTTTCCTAAATCCCAAAAAGTAATATTTTAGAAAGAAAAAATAAATAAGATGAAGAAAAAAATAAAATAAAATAAGCTAATAGGGGTAGAAAAATATATAAAAATTAGAAGGATTAGTTTTGTTAATTAAAAACTCTTAAAGGGTCAATGGATCCAAAATCCTCATTGTTGCCATGAAGTATTTATTTGGGCCATTACATCATGATCAAGTAATTGTTGAGATTTAGGGGTGCATGGATTAAACCTGAGGATAGATCAAACTTTCAATCTTACAAAGCTTACCCATATTCATGGACTATAGCTAATTTACGATATATTTACTAGACTAAAATTATTCTATGCCGCATGGTATCCCTATTAAGCCTACAATCTTTTTATGTCACATGTTAGACTCATATTTATTTCGTCATTTGACATTTTCTTAATTTTTTTTTAAAATTCAATATAATAATTATATATAAGATCTTTATCCTATTTTTAAATTTCAATACTTTATATATTTGTTTTCAATCTAAGCCTTTAAGGAAATCTTTATGATTTGATTGGATATGATTTAATATATCTTGATGTAATATTTTTCTTTATTAATCCACTTAAAAGTTATATCAGATTATTAATTGATAATTATAATAAAATTTAAAATCAAATAATATAAGTTTTCAATCTACTAAAGCATAATACCTACTATGTCACGTGATGCCCCCAAAATGAACCAAACCTTTCTACTGTCACGTGGCATCACGCCATTAATTTTGCCACGTGGCAAGCTCTTCTTTTTTCGTTGTTTTTTCAAAATAAAATCTTTGCCCATATTAACAGAATATGCATACAATATGATTATTTTTGTAATATATTCTTTCCAAAATGTAATAAAAAATATTATCAGCCATATATTTATTTTGTATGTAAATATATCTGTAATCATAAATTATCAGCCATATATTTATTTTATAATCTATTCTTTCCAAAACGCACCCAATAATATTAAATAAATTTGCATTGAACGCTGGAAACAAAAAAAATTGTTTCCAAAAATTGAACCTGAAAATTAATTACAAAGATTTGTCCATCTGTTTAATGTTTTTGTCATAATAATAACAATATACATTATTCAATAGATACGAGATTCATGATATATATATACGGATCCAAGAAATCCCTATTTTAATAAATCATCTATTGGATCATCAATATTCGAAAATTAACGATGGATAACATAGAAATATAAAATAGATATAGAATATGGAAATAGGATCAGATGCGGAAGGATCCTACTGTACAAAATGCGGACGCTTGTGGGTGGTTGGATTGTCTTCATCTAACGGACGGGATAAAAAACGCGCGTGTTAATTTTTTTAAGGCTTTTAGGGGTATATATGTAATTTGCCTCTGGAGTTCTTCTTTCCCGTCTCCCCCGAACTCCAATCTCACCTTTCGCATCCTCTGCTCATGGTATCTCCTCCATGTTGTCGGAGAACTCGCCCGACCATCGGCGTCAAGGCGTCTCGATCTAGATCAATGGCTACTGGATTGAATCCCCAATGGATTGGTTTGAATCCGCCCACTAACCCAATTCGAAATTTCAGCTTAATATGACAGCCAATACAAATATAGATTGGACCTATAAGTCTATTTAGTGTTTTTTTTACTTTTATTTTTAATAATATTAAAATAAATATTTAGGATGTACATTTTTATTATTATTTATATGTGTTTATATATTATTATAAAATTTAAATAAATAATTAGTGTGTATATTGGACTATATATCTCAAATTTTTCAGTGATTGTGTTATGGATGAATTAACCCGGCATACAAGAATGTTGAGATTGGGTGCTATTAGAGAGAAACGACAACGGACAAATTCAATTTAATACAAATAATATATTGTTACATAAACCGAATTCGACGTGGGCTTCTATTTCACTTATGGATTTATTCTACTTGGATCTATAAGCCCATTAAACCAATTCAAAGTTGCATAAAATTTTTACATCTTATACATACTTTGGGCCCATAAGTCCATTTAGTATTTACATATATTTGTTATACTTTTATAATATTAAACTAAATAACTATTATGTACATTTATTTATTTTATTTTGAAAAAGTCTATTAAGTCTGAAACATATGTTTATATATTTTTATAATATTAAAATAAATTATTATTATTATTATTATATTTATTTTATTTTGAAAATATCTCAGATTTTCGAGCGATTGTGTTATGGACGAATTAACCCGACATAACAGAATGTTGAGATTGGCTGCTATTAGAGAGAAACGACAACAGACAAATTCAAATCGATCCGGTTAACAAATTCCTTTCCTTTTTTTGCCAATCTTTGCTGTGAAATTGATATTTCAACTTAAATATAAATACTAATTATGCAGGATCTATTCTTGGAGTTAGTCACAATTATTTAGTTAGTGAGCGTAGCCCCCTATCCGACATTTCAAATGGTTAGTAATGGTTATGCTTTGAATTCTCTCTTTGCTTCAATTTGTCCATTTATATTGCAATCAGTGTTTGATGTTCGATAATACAATATATCTTTATTTTCATGATGTCGAAAAAAAAATGTTGAAAATCAATTTAAGTATGTTTATAACTATAAAAAAATAGTTGTTGTTTTATATTCTTTGATTATGTGTAATTTTTTTAGAACATATCCATCTATTTATAGAGTCAACCAGAATGTTACAGTGACGGCGTTGCATTTACCCATAAGTGAACAAAACGTTCATAAATCACTTCTACCTATTAGCATCCCAGACAAAGAAAACTATGATACCCGTTTTTTATTCTCTAAGTATCAAAATTTATATTGTCTTACTATAATTAATAAGTAGATTATGATATAAATATATATTTGCAAGTCAATTGCACAATGCCAGGCTTACACAACAAATTGTTCTTCATAAGGTTGAACAAGGTATGGTATTATTAAAGTGTAATGAAATGAGTGGTTTATTTATTGTTAATATTTGAAATTTATTTTCATACACAAATTAGCTCGACGTAGGAGGAAGTTGAGAATGAATGTGATAAGGCATAAACGGCATGAAATACCACTAATCGAATCAGGTTAGCAAAAAATATATCGTAACTAATTAAAATTAAGAATTAATGTAGATTTTTCTTAACCAAAATTTGTGTAGGAACTATACTTGGAAATATTAGAAACTCTGTACTTACTCAAGCTACACCATTATCTATTACGGTTAATGGTCAATCATTAATGAAATTTATTATCTAATATATTCTCATACATGCATGGTCTTAAGTACGAGGTTATTAATAATCTATCATTATTTAAAACTGTAATGTTCAAGTACAAGAAATTCATCTACATTGCCAAGATGTTCATCTACTGTACCAGATATAAGTGATGGTATTATTAATATCAATATTTGTATTCAATTGTATTTTTCATTATATTAAACATAGTGGCTGTTAATCGTGGATTGTGTGTAATTTTATAAGAGAAATATTAATATCTTTGTATTTATGCAGTGTACGCCAATGTTACGCCGGTGGGTTTACATTTACCAGTAGTGGATCAAACCGCTAATAATCCAGTTCAACCTATAAGCGTCAGTGACAAGGAAAACTATGGTACCACTTGTATGTTTTATAAATCCCTTTTCTTAATTATTATAATATATTTTGTCTTACATCACTATGTATACTATGATATATCTATTTATTTGCAGCTCAATTACACAATGCAAGTCTTACCAATCAAATTGACGTAATAAATGTTGAACAATGTATGATGTAATTCAGTAAATATGAATTGAGTGATTTATTGCTTTCCAATATTTGTAATTGTTTTCCATTGACAAATTAGCTCGACGTAAGAGGATGTTGAGACAAAATGTGATTAGTCATAAGAGGCATGTAACACCACTAATTGAATCAGTTTAGCAAAAAATATGTCGTATTTAATTAAAATTAAGAATTAATGTAGATTTTACATTACCAACATTTGTGCAGGAACTGTACTTGGAAATATTCACAACTCTGTACTTACCGAAGCTACACAATTATCTATTACGATTAATGGCCAGTCCTTAATAAAATTTCCGATCTATAAAGTTCGAGGTTGTTCATAATATATCATTATTTAAATATTTAATGTTCAGGTACTACAACTTCATCTACGTTGCCAGAATGTTCATCTACATTATGAAATATCAATAATGGTATAATTAATATCAATATTTGTATTACTATGTCTTGATAATAGGATCATGTTTTGCATTACATTAAGATTGTTTCACACATTCTAATGTCCATAATGTATTTTAAAAATAAACACCTTTTCGTAGTGTTTCATATGTTTTTTCTATTTATTTTATCGACCTTTATTTCGGTTATAACAATAGTACACTTTACAGATCCTGTCGCAAAAGTGAATAGAACAACAATAAATCATACATGTAATCCATGTACTTTCTTCGTATTATTTGGTGAGTTGTTGACATTTGTTTGTGTATTGTTAAATACTTATTTATATTTTATAGTGAAATACTCCGATCACGGTGAATCTATGTATGAATATCAGCATTGTGGTGCATTACTCACTAGTACAAAAAACGCATTTTACATCGGGCGTTTTAGGCTTTATACATCGGTTATTAACCGGTGTACAGGTCTCTGATGTATTAAGTATAACCGATGTATAAAACTTTTTATACATCGGTTCTAAACCGGTGTATAATCTTGAAAAAATCCAATGTAATTTTTTTAGCGGATTGAGTGAGGGTATATACATCAGTCGAGACCCGATGTATAATTGTTAAAAATCCAATTTAATAATGATCCATATATATATTACATAGTTTACATAACCGGTGTATAAAGCTTTTATTTTTTTTATAAAAAATTGCAAATAATATTTATAATGTCAAATTTCTTGTAGTTTCAAAACCAATTCCTGACGTTCTGTACAATCCAAAATAATAATTTATGCACTATCAACTACTACCATCAAACAAACAATATAAGTATCAAACTTTTAAATGCTCAAATGGACAAGAATAATATATACATCATTCTATGAAATTAGACTTAACTAGAAAATGATATATAGTGTCTAATTGCTCATGTACCAAGGGCAAAATTTGGAAAACTATAAAGTAGTACAAATCCACAGCCCTATCACAGGTGACTATACAATGAAATTCAAGGTAGGTGACTATGAATTCACCTTGAAGATTACAATGTAGTCGATCCATCGACCCATCCATTTCTTTTCCGAGCCAAGTTTCTTTAGCGCACTCTTCTACGGACCGTCAAAGTAAATACACAGAACATCTACGCTTGCCTCCTGTCAATTCAACTAATAAACTATCAACGGAAGTTTTCAAACACTTACAAGAGTGCTGTCATCTTTTGTATAGAATAGCAAAGTACAAAGTCTTCTAAGAAGGATAAGAAAAGGTCTATAAGAACAACTCGTCTTCTAGACACAATTTTACATTTAACTTAGCCACTGGTCTATGCAATCCATGTGAAAATTGTGAGCCACTGGTCTATGCGATAGAGCATTAACTGTAGTGCAGTTCTCGTGTAACAAACACAAATTTTGTGTCTCACTGATCATGTTTCTAAAGTTCAATCATAGATGACACACTTTGATATATTTAATAGTTGTATGTCTGAATTTAATCATATAGGGGATAGTGTAAAGAAGGTCTGCTTACATGCACGCTTTGCATCAGTTGGAGGTCTGCAAGTGCCTTTTGCCTAGACTGCAGGGAAATAGTAAAAAAGTGTATGTAATCAAGGAGAACTTGCAAGCCAGCATCAGAAGATAACCAAGACAACACTATAAATTGCATAAATTATTCATCCAAAAAAAATTGCATATGTTATATCAAAAGTTGGCTAAACTAAACGAATAATATCTATTCTTGGCATCATCATACTGCAACCCTTTAGGAAAGAATCCCAGCTTTATATGTAAAATTCCAATAATACATCATCAATATTTCTGCGACTAAGAGACTAAGTCATGCAAAAGCAATACACGTAAAACATCATCTTACAACTCCTTGCTGCTTTGCAGTTTCATATCGATTGCATGCATAGAAACCACCAGTCCTCTCTCCATGGTCAAACCAAGCACCCAGACAAAGCCACTTGTATAAAGTGAGATATGATATACAACAGTTTAAACATATAGAAAGATGAGTCTTGTATACTTAAAAAGAGGGCAATATAGACAGCTCACAATCTTACCAGCAAAACTCATTTTTTACAGTGAAGCAGTTCCACCTGGTATCATACACTAGTACATAACAACACAATATCACATACTCCAGGTTTAGTAGACCTATGGGTCATATAACCTGCACAGTGGAAACTTGTATAATTTACCTCTTCATCATCATTGCTATATCATGATCAAGGAATATCAAGAGAACACACTCGCCAGAGCATGTTAAAGTATCTAAGTGTAAGCAAAAAGAAACATTCCTTGAAGTTAATTTCAATCAGAAAATGCAACCTAGATCATGTAGATAGTGAGATTCTTCCTAACTCCCAGTCTGGAGATGTGAAAGACTGCTTACAGTTTCTGAATCAATAGCCTTGTCTGATTCTCCACCCTTGGCCTTGTGGAGGGTTACTCAGATCTCGATCTTGTGGTCTGAAAAGTTTCAGTTGATCTTGCTTATACATCATGATTGTTGCCTTATACCATGAAGATCCTCATGTAATAGTACACTGATTAGTTCTTGTTCTCCATCTCACATTCCAGCTGCTCTATTCTATATCCATGTGACAGCAGCACATAGCATGAAGATCCTCATGTAATAGTACACTGATTAGTTCTTGGTGACATTCTCGGAATAAAATAGCAAACTGCAAACCCACCTTCACTAGTAGCCCGTTAGATTCATCCAGAAACTTTATTCATCAAAGGAGCCATAACCAAACAATAGTAGCCTACATGCCGATTTTTGCATAGAATTTATTAGAAAGAAGAATTCAGTGACCAGTGCAGCAAAGCTTATGTCATGCTTTCTGCAACTCTGCACTGCTTATACAATCATAGAGCTTCCAAAGCACGACCAGGAAACTCATAACCCTTGTTTGGAGTCATTTCATAAACCTTTTTTGCCTGGTCTATTCTCCCACATCTAGCATACATTTGCTCCAAGGAAGTTGCAACTTCGCTATACAAGAAGAAGCCCCGCCTAGTAACATAACCGTGAGCTTCTTTTCCAAGTTGCAAAAACGTAAATTTGAGTCCAATCCCTAAACCTAAATTTCTAAAATCGATTCCCAATTTCGTGGTCAAACCCCATTAACTCTGCAACCCAAATTCAAATCCCATTAACCCTAATTTTGAGTCCAATCCCTAAACCTAAATTTCTAAAATCCCAAATCGAAACCAAATTTCAAAAGTGGAGAGATTTGTACCTCAAAACTTCAAACCGCCGGTGGCCATCCCTTCACGCCGTCGCCGGTGGTCATCCCTTCACGCCGTCGTCCAGACTTGACTTCAAAATAAACAGGTTGTCATGGTCACCGGCTTCCCGATATCGTCCGTGCTCGCGATGTACCGGCGTCGTCGCCAAGATGGTGGTGTCGGCGTCGTCCGTGCTCGCGATGCCGTACGTGCCAAGCTTGAAGGGAGAACAAGGAAGAAGGGGAAGAACAGGGAAGAAGGCCATGTCGTCCAAGCTTGAAAGGGAAGAACATCATCGGGTTTGGCTGGAAATAAAAGGGAAAAGTAAATTTTATTCCTTTCTTTTAAAATTAAAATAATTTTTTTTTTAACGTGGTAGAAAATTAAAAACGGATGGTATATGTGAAACAGGTAAAAAACGAAGATTATCAGGTGAAAATGTCAAAATCTGAAGGAATTTCGCAAAAAAAAGACGAAAATTGAGGGTTATCAGGCGAAATTTTCTATTGAAGTAAAAAAAACGTAATATTTCTTGGAGGGGGCATATACATATAAAATACTAAGGGTCTGTTTGGATTCCTGCTAGAATGCATTAAAATGTATTATCTTGCATTAAATTGATAATTTAATACAATTTAATGCAAGATAATGTATTTTAATTCATTCTATGAGGGAATCCAAACGAACCCCAATTCATAATAGCTAGAATATATTTTCATAATTTAATTAATGTATTTTGTATATTATTTTTGCATATTTTTGAAAAATCTCAATTAATAAAATTGTAAAGTTAATTACTTGATATATATATATAATCAAGGCTATGAAAGACATGAGTACGGTTGAGAAATTCAAATAAGATGAAAAAGAAATGATAATTCTATTTATATAAAAAATTACAACATAAGTACCATAAATATATTTTATATTTTTTTGGTAATTAAATATATTTTATATATAATTATAATAAATACATGTTATTTATACATGGGGTTACAATTTACGACGTATATAGTATACACACCGGTTATCCTTTCGTTGTAAAAATTGGTAACATGACGTTTATACATGGGTTATTCAATACCCGATGTATACACTATATACATCGGTTCCCTTTTTCGCGCACCCAACATTATACACCGGACCTGGTGAATAACCGATGTATAATAGTATAGCACCACTCTTTTACAACACTATGACACGCATCCGGTGTATATTAAATGATGTAAAACGCAATTTTTGTACTAGTGACTATGACATGCTGAAAGATTAAATACACAAGACTCTTCAAGCGAAGATATATCTCATATATCTTCCTTATGTTGCATGAAAGGAAAAATTGAGCTCCCATTGTTACAATAGGCACCCCCGTTGCTGACTAATCTTTTGACAAATAAACATCCAAAAAGCAAACAATTTTGTGACAACATTATAGCTTACAATTAATGTTTTCTTTCACCTGTTTGGGAGGTAAGGTCTCACCCATCACGAAAGTCCGTGGACCTTATTGTTACCGAATGCATGGCCAAAATTTCCACAGGGAGTTTGTTACCAGTACTCGGGTCAACACCAAAGTTTTCACAACTCTATATATATGATACTGAAAACGAGGATTCAAACAGAATTAGTGCCATAAGGTATGATAATTACGTATATTTATATTTATTTTGTTACTACATATGGTTACTTAATATTACCTTTAATATTATGACATTATTTTTATGTTTACTTATGACAACTCTAGAGTCAAAAAAGTTGATGATTCACTTGTGAGTGAGTTGAGAAAGATGATAGATCAACACAACCCCCATGGAAAAGCATTTAGAATGGCTAGAGATCGATTTAAGGATGAAGGTGTGGCAGATGTCAAGTTGCGCCTCCTTAGCAAAAGAAACACTAATGGTCAAAGATATAATCTTTCGACGAGCTCCGAGGTTGCTGCTCTTATTGTTGGTGATATTGGTACAAATCTCTCACACAGAGACATTATACTTCATACAAGGTCTGGTCAGTTACAACAGATTCACGAATTGCATTATGCGTACCTTGCGCTTCAATATCCATTAACATTCCCTTATGGTGAGGACGACTACAGACCTGACATTGCTTTAAGTGAAAGGGGCAACACTTCTGTAAGGAAGAGGTCAAGGGTTACGATCAAAGAATTATGTCAGTTTAGAATCCACGAGCGCCGAGGCGAAGCTGGGACTCTGAGGTCATCTAGAAATTTGTTTCAATAGTTCTTGGTTGGTGTTTATACAATGGTTGAATCAGAAAGGTTGAACTACCATCGAACTCATCAAAAGAACACACAGGCTGATTTATATAATATCCTTACAGCAGCAACGAGCAATGATAAGACAACACCAACTTCATTCGGAAAGCGAATAGTCTTGCCATCTTCATTTACAGGTGGTCCGAAATACATGATATAAAACTATCAAGATGCAATGGCCATATGCAAACACCATGGTTATCCCGATCTATTTATAACATTCACATGCAATTCAAAATGGCCTGAAATTATAAAGTTTTGCGAAGAAAGGGGTCTACAGTCAGAGGATCGGCCATACATTATATGCAGAGTCTTCCACGTGAAACTGGAGGCCATGATACAAGATTTCAAAGTTAAGAAAATCTTTGGCAAGGTTAATTCGGGTAACGCCTCTTTCGATTTTCCTTAATTTAGTTGTTGTTTCAATTTCTCAATAATTATATAATTTATTATATTTTCATCCTCGCAAGTTTATAGTCTATATATGTATCAATTTATGATTTATTTTAATATATTAAATAATTTGTATTTATTCAAACTTTTATAATTTTTGCAGTTATTTACACAATCGAATTCCAAAAGCGTGGTTTACCTCATGTTCATATTTTATTGTTTTTAGATAAGAAATCTACGTTGCCAACTACTTCAGATATCAATAGAGTCATCTCAGATGAAATTCCACACCCAATAGATGATGCTGATTTATACAAGGTGGTGACAAATTTCATGATGCTTGGTCCATGTGGAGCTTCTAATCGATCCTCTCCGTGTATGGAAGATGGAAAGTGTATAAAGTACTTTCCAAAATAGTTTGTTCAACAGACTTTTGTTGATGAAGATGGCTATCCTATTTACAGAAGACGTGATGATGGTAGAACGATTGAAAAGAATGGAGTTCCCCTAGATAATCGGTATGTGGTTCCTTATAATGTATTTCTTCTCCTAAAATACAATGAACATATAAACCTTCAATGGTACAATCGATCAGACTCTATCAAGTATCTGTTATAAATAAAGGGCATGATCGTGTCACTGTTGCAATTTCAAGCTCTGATGCAAACAATCTATGTGATGATCGCATGGATGAAATAAAAAACTACTACAATTGTCGCTATATATCGGCGTGTGAAGCGGCTTGAAAGATTTTCGGCTTTGATATTCATTACAGGACTCATACTGTTCAACGGTTGAATTTGCACCTCCCTAGTGAGGAAACCGTTTTATTTGATGATGATGATCCTATTGATGCCGTCTTAAATAATCATGAAAGTGAAAAATCAATGTTTCTGCAAATGATGGAGTGTAACAAAAAGTTTGCAGAAGGTAAATATTGGACATACTCCGAATTTCCAGAGCAATTTGTTTGGGTAGCTTCATCTATACATTGGAAAAAACGTGAAAAGCGTGGTTCAGTTGGAAGGATTTATCACGTACCTCCAGGTAGTGGCGAGACGTACTATCTTTGAATTTTGTTGAATCATATTAAAGGGCCAACATGCTACGAAGATTTAAGAACTGTTGAAGGCAGAGTTTATCTTACCTTTAAAGAAGCTTGCTATGCATTGGGGTTATTAGATGATGACAACGAATATATTGACGGGATAACTGAAGCAAGTGTTTGGGGCGTCACACTACATTAGGAGTCTATTTGTATTTCTTTTGTTGTCTGATAGCATGTCAAGGCCAGAGTTTGTTTGGGAACGAACATGGAGGCTTCTAGCAGATGATATTGTCAACAAATAGAGGAGAATTCTCCGAATTGAGGGTATGCATTTCATTATCGATGTTAACATGATCACAATTTTAACTCTATTTGATTTACTTTTTCATGTAGATATTTTACTCATGTAATTGTACTGACATGTGCATGCTATTTATATGCAGATTTGCATTTAACAGATGGTCAATTACATAACTATGCTCTTGTTGAAATTGACAAGTTATTACAACGCAATGGTAGTAGTTTGAGACACTACAACACCATGCCTCCTGTAGATTCAAGTCTCATATCTGAAGGTGTCAACAAGCTTATACAAGATGAACTTCGATATGACACAATATGTCTAGCTGAGGAGCATACACAATTAATTTCTAGATTTACAATGGAGTAGAAAAGGGGTGTATGATGAGATCATGAATGTTGTTTTTATCAAATAACGAAGGTGTCTTCTTCTTATATGGTTATGGTGGCACGGGCAAAACTTTTATATGGAGGGCACATTCAACAACTATAAGGTCTAAAGGTGAAATAGTCCTTACTGTTGCTTCAAGTGGAAATACGGCTCTCCTAATACCTGGCGACATAACTGCTCATTCGAGGTTTAAAATACCTTTGCAAGTTAATGAGGATTCAACGTGTCATATATGTTCAGGTACGGAACTTTCTGAGTTGATTTGTGCTGCCAAACTTATTATCTGGGATGAAGCTTTGATGATGAATAGATTCTGTTTTGAAGCATTAGACAATACATTAAGAGATATTTTATGGGCTACAAGTCCCCTTAGTTCAGTATAGCCTTTTGGAGGGAAAGTCGTAGTATTTGGTGGAGACTTTAGGCAAATCCTATCTGTTATCACAAAAGGGAGCATGCAAGATATTGTTTTTGTCACCATTAATTCCTCTTATTTGTGTGAATATTGTTAAGTTCTTAATTTGACAAGAAACATGAGGATTCAACAAGGTAAATCTGATTATGATATCCAAGAAGCAAATGAATTTTCTGAAAGGGTATTAAGCATCAGAGATGGTACTGTAGGTGATGACAATGATAGAGAAGCGCAAATACAAATTCCTGATGAACTATTGGTGAAGGATTATGACTTAGATCTGATTCCAACAGTTGTTAAATCTGTTTATCCCTCTCTTTTGGACAATCAGTTGTCTCCGACATACTTTGAAGAATGAGCAATTCTTGCACCAACACATGAAGATGTAGATAGAGTTAATGATTATATATTGTCTTTGTTACCTGGTGATAAAAAGGTCTATCTCATTTTAGATAGTCTGTACAAGTCAGGTTCTATTAAAGACAGTGATGCAAGTATTTATACGTCTGACTACTTGAACAATAATACTCCCTCCGTCCCATAATATAAGGCCTGTTTTCCTTTTCGGACGTCCCAAAAAATACTACCCATTTCTAAAACTTTCCATTTACATCCATTAATTTATCCCCCAAATACCCTTATCAAACTTACACAATTCCAAAATTACCCTCTGCATCCCTCTCCCTCTCCCGAATCTTCCTCATAAGCCTCTCTCTTTCATACTCTCTCACATTTAACTCTCTCATTCTCTGAATCTCTCAATCACTCAAGAACCCTAAAACCAAATACCGTCGCCGCTCTTCCTCCCAATCTCTCATTTGCTCTCGATCTTTCAAATCGCTCAAGAATCCCATAGTCCCCTCTTCCTCGATCTGCCTCTCTCTGTCTGAATCGTTAAAAATCCCTCAAATCCGGCTCTCGATCTTCACTTTTCTGTCGCTCTCGATCTCATTTGCTCTCAATCTGTCGTTCTCGATCTCATTGGCTCTCGATCTTCATCTGGGTTTTGTTCTTCATTTGGGTTTGTTCTTCATCTTGCTCGATCTTCGCTTTTCTGTCTCTCAATCGCTCATTTCTTCTTCATCTGGGTTTAGATCTGAGTCTTTCTCTGCGTCTCTGCAGATCCACTCTTTGTTATCCCCTGTATTTGTGTCTTCATCTCTCAAGAACCCTAAAAAAAGAGAGGATGATTGCAGATCTGATTTTCTCATAGGAATTCCCCCTAGTTCTCCTCAATCTTCTGAATCTGAGAGCTGGGTTTGCTCAATCTCAGATTGCCCATGGGGTCCTAATTTCTTCGCTATGCACTGCTATAGCTCTGAGCGATCTCTTGATACTGTTGAAGGCGATCTGCTTTAGCAAACCTCTCAAGAGGTTGCGGTGGTTGATCAGCCTCCCCCAAAGTCCCCTAGGGGAGGTATTGATGGAGCCAATGGTGTTGATGGACCGCATGGTGTTGATGGAGCGCATGGTGATGAAGGTCTACATGGTGTTGATCCAGAGGAAGGGCATGATCCAGTTGTTGAGCAGCCTCCCTATGACTCTGATGCCAAGAGTGCTTGCTAAGTCCCCTATTACTCTACCTCTTTTACTGTTGAATGCATGCTTATATGTGTTCTCCTTGGATCATTGTATGCATGTTGATATTGATGCATGTTGATATTATGCTGGGATGTTTATTTCTGGATTCTTGCATGTTGTGGTTGAGGCTTGCTGTTCTGGATTGATTAGTTGGCATTGTTGCATGGTTGTTGATGATTTTTGGATTGATGAGTTGTTCTGGATGATGAGTATGAGGATGCTGTTGTGGATGCATGTTGTGTATGAGGCTGTTGTTGTGGATGCATGTTGTGTATGAGGCTGCTGTTGTGGATGATTGTTCTGGATAATTGTCAATGATGCATATGGGGACATCTGAGATTATGTACTAGATTCAATGATGAAGTCTTTTTTTGGCCTGAGATGCAATTCCCTGTAATTTCACTACACTAATGTGCCATAGGAAACCAGTAAGTAATTGCTGAATGAGGCTTATAGTATGTTACTGTTTTGTGAATGGGTTGTGTCAATGATGCTTGTGGGGACATCTGAGAATTCATACTATAAACTTCCTAAATGCATGAACTCTGAGCATGTTAATTGATGTTACAAAAGTTGTTGACTGCCTACATGAGTACCTCCTGTAAACTTCATAACTGAATGCATGCTTATAAAAGTTATTGACTGCCTACATGAGTACCTCCTGTAAACTTAATTGATGTTATAAAAATATATGCATGCTTACAAAAGATGTTAACTGGCTGCATGAGTACAAAATATATCAAGTCCCTACATGCTTACAAAACATCTATTGTTCCTGTATGATTACAAAATCACTTAACTGACTGCATGCTTAAAAAAAATCTTAACTGCCTACTGCTTACAAAAGATCTTAACTGCCTGCATGAGTACAAAATATATGAAGTCCCTACATGCTTACAAAAGATCTATTGTTCTTGCATGATTACAAAAAAACACTTAACTGATTTATTCTTGAGTGTCTTGTTGTTCTTCTTGAGTGGCTTGCTCAGTGAATGGCTGTGTTGATTCTTCACTTTGTTGTGATTCAGTGTCTTGTACTGGTTGTTGTTGTGCACCCCCATGGATAATATCCCATGCTTCAATGACAGCCCACATTGGAGCTGTGACTTGTAGTTGTAGATTCCCTTGAGCCTTTAGTCTCTTCTTGTTGACATGTGGTACATCATATTCATTGCCTCCTTTATATTTTAGAATCTCATTCATGACATATTGTAAGGTCATCCACATATCCTCTAGGGTTTTTGGTTCTAATTCATAGAATGCCTCATGAACAGCCTCTAGCATATCATCAACATCATTAGGCATCTTTTTATACATTAATGACTGAATACTTCTAAAAAAACCAAGATCTAATATGTTCAAATCAGGACTGTTTGGTGGTTGTTGGATTAAAATGAATATAAAATCATCTTGTTGATATACCTCTTGCCACTCTGCATCATTTTGATTGATATGAGCCTTTGCATTATCCTGTTGTATGAAAATGACTTTGTTGCCTCCTCCCTGTGGCCATTTTGCCTTGATTGCTGGAATGATTTGGTTGATCAAAACACTCCTTGTCACTTTCTGGTTTACTGATTCAATGTACTTTGTAACTAATGTCTCCTTCTGTCTGTTCTTTGATGATCTTTTTGCTGCTTCTCTGTAAGCGAATGGAAAAAATTCTATTTTCCCATCAAAAGTACAATGCCCCTCTGAATTGAACCTAGGCCTAGTTACAACAGCAGTGAACATAACTTTGGATACAAACTTGCTTGAACTTGCTGCTTTATATTTGTCTTTCTCTGCTTGTGCTAGATAAACTCTGTGTGACTTCTTGGTTAGATAAAACCATTTTTCATCTAAGTGAACAAAGTCAAACATTGTGTAGTATTGCTTCTTTGTCTCTGTTGTATCCCCTATTAGAAGCTTCAGGATCCAATCTAACCTTGTAAGTTTGTTGGCATCCTTTAATCCTGGGTGAAGAGGATTTGTGTGTGGCTTTATGATTCCTCTTTTGACCATCCTATGGGCTGTGTTTTTTAAAATGTTGAGTTTGGTTGCTAAATCTCTTAAGCATGACTTGTCCCCCATATTCAAACTTGATATAGCATCACTTGGTACTTGAATTCTTTTCCTACCTGAGTTGTGATACTGAGTAGAGACATTGTATCTTTGATTTGCACTTCTCTGTCTCTTGGCCATGTTTCATATTCTGCTGATGCTTTTTCTTGATACATTGAACTCTGAGCATGCTTCCTTGATTGATCCATGATGAAGTTTCCCATTTGTTGATCTGCTTAGAAGCCATATCAGAATATGCATTCTTTCACTACTGCTGAGCCTTCTCCTTGATGACTGGGGATGGCCTTCTGGCTGTGTTTCATACTCTGTTTCTGACTCTGTTTCTGGGTGATGAAACTGTTGTTCTGCTTCTTGGTTGAGATCTAAGGAAATCTCTTCCTCCAAGTCCCCACCTGGCTCATTAAGATCAATCTGGAACTCAGAGTCCTCCATTTCTTCATCATCACCAAGGAAATCATGTTCTTCATCAATATCATCATCTGTGAACAGAGTTTCATTCAAATCGAAGTCTGAAGCCATCAAGGAGCAAGCAATGATGCTTAAGAAAAAAAACAACAATAAATGGCTTTGTTTGGCAGCAAGAGTGAATGCTCTGTTTTGTGCTTTTGTGTTTGGCAACAAATATAAATGCTCAGATCTATAAGTAGAAGGTTTTAAATACCCATTTTGGGAGGGAATTTCAGATGTAATTTTGACATTTCAGATTTTGATTTAGAGGCATAATCCGTGTGCCCTTAATACACGATTGTGATTGGCTGGAAATTGGTATGTTTTGGAACAAAATGTTATCCCCTGTAATGCAATTATTATCCCCGCAAACTGGTTGTAATTCCCTGCAAAATTAGTGTACTTTCTGGTTACCTCCCCCCCTCTTAGCTTCTCCTTAATTCTCGTGCTTTTTTTCAATTAGGTAGATCAAATGGGGACAGAGGGAGTATATGTTATGGTCTGCCAATTCATTTACTGAAACTTAAGGTTGGGGTCCCTATTATGCTGCTTCAAAATATTGATTAGTCTTCAGGTTTATGTAATGGGACGAGATTGATAACCACGCAGCTTGACAGTCATGTCATACAAGGGATAATTATTTCAGGCAACAATATTGGACATACGGTTTTGATTCCTCACATGATCATGTCACCATCAAACACTTCATACCCTTTCAAGTTTCAACAAAGACAATTTTCCTTGACTGTCTGTTTTGCTATGACGATAAACAAGAGTCATGGCCAATCTCTTGCAAATGTCGGTTTGTATCTTCCACGCCCTGTTTCCAGTCATGGTCAGTTTTATGTTGCATCATCAAGAGTAGCTAGCAAGAAAGGTTTGAAGATATTGATTTGCGACAAAAACAAGAAAATATCTAATACTACAACCAATGTAGCATACAAGGAAGTTTTTCATAATTTGTAGCAATTTTGAACATCTTACGAGATTTTATGTTTAGTATTTCATTTTCATGTATTAGATGAACATTTTGATTATGCTTTATCTTTGTAGTAGTATTGATGTTAGGGATGTGACTATTCCCGTTTCAAAACTACTTAGCCAATTTTTACTATTAATAAAGTTATGGAGAATTCCGCCTCTCTTTATTTAATGTAATTTTTTAATATATAGAACATTTTTATTCAATTAGTCATTTTTTATATAAGAATTTATCTACTTCTATAATAGTCATTAACTACATATTTCTATATCAATGAAATATATAATTTTAATATACTATTTTTAAAAATGTATGAAAAAATAGACAGATTCAATTTTGTTTGTAAATTAAAAAATGGCAGAACTCCATTTGAGTTTTCTTCCTATGGAGACTCCACGAGTTGTAGATCTTTATTTACAGAAGTTGAGAATTAGGGTGAGCTTTTTTAAGATACACAATATCTGATGATGCAAAAAGCCAAATCTAGCGAACTATACTTTACATTTCATTCGGTAATTAAAAAGATTCAATTTTGTATTGATCAAAATGGACACTTAAATATATGATTCCCAACATATCAAACACAACAACAAAACGGGTGATACACACATTGAACAATAGAGCAAGTAACATATTGTTCTGCTACATTTCAAAATTTATGATTAAAGAACTATTTTTTCTCAAAATTATAACGTATTTCCTTCAGACCATTCTCAACTTATAATCTATAGACCGAATCGAATAGTATGTTTATAAAAATTATTAAATTGAACTAAGAAAATAAAACGGTCATAACAAAATTGTTCCTACAATGAGAATTGAGTTTAAATGAATGATTGAAGAGAATTCAAGATGTAAATGCAAACATCTACTAAAGAGCCTGTGCTGTAGCTTCTCATACTCTGAATTTGTTATGATAATATTCCTACAATGAGAGTTGATTTTGAAGCAGAATACTCAGTACCAGAATTCAATGGTCGATAGAGCTGTATTCACAAAATATTATGCAACACGTTTGAATCACTTATTAAGAGAGAAAAGATTAGAAGAATATTATATATAATCACCAAGATCATTTTGTATATTTTTAGATATTTTATTCGGTGTTATCTTTTCACTACACTGTTAGGTTTTTTATTATTATATTATGATTATAAATGCTTTCTTCATCGTGTCAGACTCCCCAAAATCATAGACTGGAGAGAGTTTACAGCAACACCATTTCAATCTTGAGCATGTATTTGTCTCTTTGATGCCGTTTAGTTTTGACTCTTTGTATATTTAGATATATGATAATAATTTTTGGTGTTCTGGATTTATGCCTCTTAAGTCTTATCCCTACCATGCTCTCAATGTTTGATTCCTCTTTCTTTCTTTATAAATATACTATATATATAAACTAAACTATAACCTAACTACATCACATGACACTCCTTCATTAATACTGCCACATGTAAACCCATATTAAAATTCATGCGTTTTTTTAGATTAATAGTTTTTTGTTAGTACAATATCTAATACGAAATTCGTTTTTTGTTATTTTGATTATTTTTTTTGATTTGAAATTCAATCTAATCATAATTATTTTATCTAAATGATATATTATATATACTAGGATTTAATGTTGCTTTAATTAATAGTATTCAAATATCTAAAAAATTTAAGTAGATATTTATTGTCTGTGGAACAACATTATTTCAAAATTAATTTAAATAGTGTTAAGGGACTATGTAATATCATATGTTTTAAATAATTTATCACACCTTTATATTTCTAAATTTACAAGGTTACCCACTTATATAATTGGTTTGAAGCTTTGATTTGTAATTTACTATATAATACTAAAGTAAACCCAGCTAAGACCACTTGTCGTTTTGTCATTGTGCTACATAATTTATTATCACATGTTTACTCCACATCGTGTCACGTCACTAAATAATAATGTTTTCTATTATTATTAATGTTATATAAAATATTTTACATATGATCATGATTTCCTTTTCAACATATAAATTATTCACATTTGATCATGATTTCCATATTAGATAGAAGAGTGTGGTTCCGGTGCGGAGCACTCTTCCCGTGCGGACGTGCGGACATGCACTATAGGGCCTTATTTGTGCACTTTAGGGCCTTATTTGTGCACTTTTGCAAAAAAATAAAAAATGCTTGGAAAAAAATTTGAAAAAGAAATTTTTTTTTGTTTTGAAAAAGTGCACAAATAAGACGTTAAAGTGCACAAATAAGGCCCTAAAGTGCATGCTCCGCACGTCCGCACGGGAAGAGTGCTCCGCATATGATCCAAACTCTTAGATAGAATATATTAGGTTTTTTTGAATATTCTCTTTTAGTTTTTCCATATAAATAGTCACATTTTATTCAAATTTTCTTTTAATTCATTTATTTATAGGTATAAGACCTGATTCAACATATTACGAATGTACGAAATCACATTGATCTTTATTAATTGATTATTAGTAGATATTTTTTTATATGATCGTACTTATCTTAATTTCATTTATATTGTCACTAATTAGATATGTTTTTCATTAATTTAATATTTTAAATGTAAAATCGATATACTTTTAATAATTAAAAAATATCAATATAAAATTTATTCAAGCCCCATGCCGTGCACGGGGAACTAAGCTAGTTATAAAAACAACAAATGTAGTTACAACATTAAATACCAAAATAATAGAAAGACAAGACGATGAATTAAACCTGGGGAACAATGGACTAAGTTAAACTTTGATGCTTTTGTTAAACATAATTTACCTTGTCATATTGGAATTATATTTTCGTAATCATTTAGGGGAGGTGGTCTTTTTAGATCGTAAGCAAATTATTTGCTCTTCCTCATTAAAAGTTGAGGCATTTGGTGCTTTGAAAGGAATTCGTCGGGCTATCTCTTTCAATATTAGGTTTTTAGTGCTTGAGGGAGATAACCTAACATCTATTGATGCTATTAGAGGCATGTGGAAAATTCCGTGGGAAATCTTTGCGATTATTTCTGAAATATCACATATGTTAACAAGATTTCTGGGCTTTCAGATTTATCATTGTTACAGGGGTAACAACAGAGTTGCAAACTTTTTCGCAACAACAAACACCTCCCCTATTCAGCTTCGTGACACTATCATGAGTTATTTGACACCTCATCCCCATCAAGATTGTATTATTAGATTGCGATATCGGCTTTTACATTGTAATTCTAGTTTTCAATTAGCATGTTTAAAGCTTGTAAAAATCATATGTTATGATAATTTAGGTATTCCTTATAATGTATAAGGATACCTTATGTTTGTCATATATATAAAAAAAAGTAATTGCTGAGGTTTATTATAAAAAGGTGTAAATAGGAATGTAGTATGAATGGAACCAAATTATGATTATATATAGCTAGTGTGTGTCCCTTTAGCACGGGTTAAGACTGAATAGTTTATTTTAATTGTAGTGTTACATAATATTTTAATTTGTGTACAAATTTCATATTTCTAATGTTTTATGTTAAGTGATTTTATAGTAAACAAGGCATTCATAATCGCCAAAATAATGATATTTTAATTCATTGTGAACGACTAATTATCTTGACCCTCATATACAATCATACATACGATGGATTTTAAGTATCCATCCGTAAGTTTCAAAATAGAAAATTGAATATATATATATATATATATATGGATGTATAACATGTTGTAAGAAATGTTCGAGATTAGTGTTTAGGAAAAGATATGATATGTGATATATATGTATGATTTTATACGCCTGTTGAAACATATAGAAAAATTTGGTGAAAGTTAGTGGTAAATACGATTTTATGATATGTTTGTTCAAATTTATACACTTGTAACAGATTATGTGAAAAGCGTTTGAAAATAGTGATGTTGTATGAATATATACGGATGTATAACATGTTGTAAAAAAGGTTAGAAAATACTGTTTACACATGACATATAATAGTGGTGTATGAACATATACGATTGTATAACATGATGTGGTAAGGGTTAGAGATTAGTGTTTAGTAAAAGATATGATCATTTGTATAATTTTATACTCCTGTGAAACATGGTGAAAAAATTTGCAATATTATGACATACATTATTACCGCCATATGTAATAACACAAGACCCATGGATTGCATTGCTAAATTTATAAATTACTTAAGTTGAAACACGTGAAAGATATGCTAAGTGGCAATATATGAAATGGCCCAAATAAGTTCAAATGGCACCAGTTCAAACTACTTTTCTTTTGAGACTTTAAGCCTAACATTAATTTTCTTTCTTATGCAAAGGAATAAAACTGAACTCCTTATTTCAACACAAAAGCTACATACTAGATTATCTTGTTGAGTTCCTTGCTAATTGCTATGGCATGTAAATTGGCAAATCAATAATTGTTTCTTGTGATGCATCCAAGTGTATGAGGGATGCATTACTCAATAGAACCTTTTGCTTGTCCTTGGAATAATTTGCATCCAATATGTATGAGGGAGCATATCATCATAAGCCAGTACTTGGACATATAGGCCAACTTCCAGAATAGTTGGTGCACGTATAAGGGCACAGAGAAGTGTGCGTCAAAGCTTTGAATCTTAATAGAATAATTTTTTAAACCACATTATTATAAAAATTAATAGCTTTAATCATATATGTCATCATGAAATAGATTAAAGAGGGATCCTCAAGTGGTAAAATTGCACAATCCTCATAAAGCAGGTTAAATATACCAAACATATAATTAAACATTAAGGTTGATTTCAAGAAAAAAACTAATTATATATCACCTTCAAAGCCGTGTTTACATTTTAATAGCTAATTTAGAAGTGTTAAATTTGAGATTTGAGGAAAGCATGGTTGAACTTGTAGAAGCAAGCATTTTTTCATTGAACATATTCTTGCATCAATAATAGATAAACAGCTGAGACGGAGTACCAATCACACAAAAACATCTATGAATAGGTACAAATGAAGAACAAAAGATTGATGTACCTGCACACCAAATTGATGTCAATACTTTTACAAATGAAGAACTATCAAACCGAGTTAGCTTACAATTAATTTCAAACTCTAGCGCTCAAATACCCTGGGTACGTAGCACTAGAATCAAACCACCAAGCATGGCCAAAACCTAATTCCCAAACACTCAGCAATGCCATCTAGCTCTGTTGAGGCTAGGTTTTTTCCCATGCTCTGGATTACTGGGGAAGATGGGTGCCTCCTCCCACCCCTGCGACTGCAAAGCTGGTTTCTTCCCCCCTTCCTCGGACAGACTTACTCATGCTGGATCTTTGAGGGGTTCTTCTTGGGTGCCCTCTTCGAGAAGCCGCAATGCCATCTAGCTCTGTTGAGGCTAGGTCCCTCTGCAAAATTAAGGTACGCTGAGTTCCCATCGACTTCCTGATCTCGTGGCTTTGGAGGTCTGGATTTCCAGTGGCAACCCCACTGCAGAAGTTACAACAAAGTTATCTACTTCTTAAATCCTCAATTAACTAGAAGTGTGAATAGCTAGACTTACAGCTATGATACCAAAAACATCTGTATGTACCAAACTGCCTTCACACCAAGTTATTTGCATACAAAATGGCAACTCAATGAGCATCATCTTTACCCTTTCACTGCAACAAATTTTGTATTCTTTTTATGTTTTGTTGTCTCATGTCTTGGTTGGCATTTGAGATTGATTCATCGAAAGCACCTTCTTTTCACTACAATATATATTGCATCTTATGCCTATGGTCTATGCAATCTCATCGACCAAAAAGAGTCCAACAACAAATTCAAAATCGCTCTATCCTATCGTCACTTCTCTAGTGCTAGTATCCAGGATTGGAGCTTTAATTACACGGCAAAACAAACAATTCTAAACCAAAATAAATACACCAACTGGAATATCAAACATAAAGAATACCAAACTTCTAACAAAATAAACCAACCTTTGGCAAGACCAACTTTACTTGCCAAACCCTTACCCATGATTTTATGAAGATAAGCCTTTGGAACTGTTGAGATATCAGTCGGAAAAACCTTTGGACTGATATTATTGCTCTCTGCAAAATTGAAAAAATCCAAATCATGGCTCTTGTTGAAACAAGAACTAACCTAGAACCAAAAAAAGGTCTCATGGCTACTGGCTTCTCAGATGGTATATGCGTCATGTGGAAATCTTACCAATTTCAGAATGAATTATGTGAATTAGCACACATTGACAAGAGATTCATAACTGTCAAATACAAAATCATTGACAAAAATTACTATATGATGCTTATCTTTACATATGCACCACTAAAAGAAAATGAAAAAAAATGAATTTTGGATTCTCCTTACAAACTTTATTCTTCAAACTCATATGCCTTGCATCATTATTGGCGATCTAAACGAAATAGAATCACAGTCGGAAAAGATGGGTGGTAGTAATACTACCTAATCCAGATTCCAAAGACTTCACAACTTCAGAAATAACTGCGACCTGCTTAATATTCCAACACAAGGGGGTGAATTCACCTGGCGAAAAAATTGAACGGAAATGAACAACATTTATGAAAAATTAGACCGGGTTCTTATCCATGATCAAATCCTTCAATGGTTCATTGGAATCTTCACTAAAAATCACGCCCTTACCTCATCGGACCACTGCCCCATCTTAGTGGAATTGGAAAACCCGAACCCTATAAAGGCACAACCCTTCAAATTTGAAAAAATGTGGACAACAAGAAGAGATTTTGAAAATCTGGTTAAACAAGCATGGCGAATCGAAATCCAAGGATCACATATGTATAATCTTGTCAAAAAAACCTTTGCTCTTAAAATTAGTGCCAAAAACTGGAATAAAACTACCTTTGGAAATATCTTTAACCAAATCAAAGAAACAGAGAGAGAACTCACTAAGATTCAGAAAGAAATCATTCTCAAACCAAATCAAGCCTTAATCAACAAACAAAACAGACTCATTAATAAAAAAGATTGCCTATTATCTTTTCATAAAAAAATATTGGAGTCAGAGAGCCAAAACCAAGCATATCAAATCTATTGATTCTAATACCAACTATTTCCACATAATTGCGAATGAAAAAAAAGCCTCAAAATCATACGGGAAATTAGAACACAAGAAGGAACGATCATTATTGGTCTAGAAAACATCCGAAATGAAATTAGATCAGATTTTGAAAAACGCTTTAAAAAAGGAACTATTAATAATAACAACCTACAAAACCTGCTATGCAACATTACAAAAGAGGTCATAGACCAAGATAACACCAACCTAACCAGAAATGTTACTAATGATAAAGTTAAGATTACTGTCTTCAACATTGGTAGCGACAAATCATCAGGACCTGATGGAATGTCTACACTTTTCTATCAAAAATACTGGCATATTGTGGGACCACTTGTTACGAAAGCAGTTAAAAGCTTCTTTCATTATGGTAAACTACTCAAACAAATCAACCACACCTTTATTACCCTAATACCCAAATGTGATAATCCCAATTCGACAAACCACTATCGACCAATTAGTTTTTGCTCAACCATCTATAAGGTCATCTCTAAAATTTTAACAGAAAGGCTAAAACCCAGGTTAAATAAACTTATACAACCCCTATAAGGCGCTTTCATTGCTGATCGCGCCATCCAAGATAATATCCTGATAGCTCATGAATATTTCACTCCTTTCGTGCTAAGAAAGGCAAGGAAGGATGGATCGCTATCAAACTAGATATGGAAAAAACATATGACAAAATTGAATAGGACTTCATCCTTAATGTCCTTAACAAATTCGGTTTCTCACTAAAATTCATTGATTGGATCAAATAGTGTATTGAAACCGTCTCCTTCTCAGTACTTGTAAATAACGGCCTAATCGACATCTTCTATCCAAAGAGAGGGCTTCGTCAAGGTGACCCCCTATTGCCGTTTCTTTTTATCCTTGGAGCTGAAGTACTGGCTAGAAAACTACAACATGAAGCAAACATCAACACCAAACAACTAGGGTTCAAAATCAACCGAATGGGATCAAATATCCCCTTTCTAGCCTTTGCAAATGACATCCTCATTTTTGCCAAAGCAAACCAAACAGCCTGCTAGCCGGTCAAATCTATAATTGAAGACTACTGTTCCATATCAGGACAATGTGTTAACTATCACAAATATGTTTTTCAGACAACACCAAATACATCAAATAGTACAAAGACTTTGATCCAGTCAATCCTCAACATTTCTAGCTCTGTGTCCTTGGTAAAATACCTAGGATGTCCAATTATTAATGGGAAAGTTAACCAAAATACCTTCCAAGACACTCTTCAAGCAACCTCTACACAGTTATCAAAATGGAAAGCTAGTTCTCTCTCCCTTGAAGGGAGAGCAACCCTCATAAAAGCAAATCTGGTTGCCAACCCTAATTACATTATGTAATGCTTTATGCTACCAACTTCTGTACACAACACACTTGATAAAGTTAATAGAAATTTCTTATGGAATAAAGAACATACGTATAAACCTTTAACCGAGTGGGATAAAATTTGTGAAAACAAATCAAATGGAGGGATCGGTATCCGTAAAACAGAAGATATGAATAAAGCTCTCCAAATGACACTCATCTGAAAACTTTTTGCTGAACCAAATAACATATGGGTTAAAATCATAAATGAAAACATCTAAAGAATTCTAATATTCTTAACTATACCAGAAAAACTAACCACTCTTGGCAATGGGGATAACTCCTTAAACTCCGTAATGAATTCAAAACTGGCCTGTAATGGCTCATTGGGGATGGCCGCTCTATCAACTTCTGGGAGGATTACTGGACTCCTAACCTTAAACTCAAAGACTATACCCTCCCACATACCACCATCAACCAAGAGACCAAAGTTAGTGAGTTTATCACAAACAAAGAATGGAACTCTAAGCTCAAAAGGATACTTCATGATGAGGTTGTTGATATTATTACCAATATCCATTTACCTCAAAATAATATACCTGACCGACTTTATTGGGCTCCCAATAAGAATGGTTGGTTCTCTACCAAAATAGCTTTTGAACTTATCACCAAACAAACCAACCCCACAACGAACAATCTCTCATGGTTGTGGAAATTGGATACTTATCCGAAAGTCAAAAACTTCTTATGGAAAATATGCCATGACGGACTACCCACTAAAGCTAGATTAGCCCAAAAACATGTTGCGGTTCCCCTTGCATGTGATTCTTGCAATAACCCTCATGAAGACCTAAACCACTTCCTATTCAAATGCCCGAACACACTAAGCCAAATCAAAAGGCAAAGTCCACCTATTGAAAACTATATTAAAAGTTTAAATACTAATAATAAAAATCCAATAGAAGTAATTTGTGAACTACAATCATTACTTACCAAAAGTGAATGGGTCTGCCTTGCCACTACTTGGTGGGGCACCTGGATTAATAGAAACCAAATAATATTTCAAACACCAAGCCCGAACAAAATAAAAGATCTTACCCTTTACATCAAAACCCTTATCCATAACTGGAATAAAACCAAACAAATTGAATATGATGACTCTACAAAATTAAAACCCAATCCAACTCAAAGGCGTAAAACCAAAAACATCAAATGGGATAAACCTCGATCAGGATTTTGTAAAATAAACTTTGACGGTACTAAAATACCAAATGGAAAAACAGGAATGCGATTTATTATCAGAAATGAAAATGCTGAGATAATCCACATGGCCAATCAACAGTCTGGATGCCAATCTGTCCTCATGGCAGAAACCATGGCTTTAAAAAACAGTATCAAATCAGCCATTTCACTAAACCTCAACAAAATCGAAATTGAAGGGGATAACTTATACCTTATTAACTCAATTCTAGGCATTTGGACTTGCCCTTAGGAAATTGAAATGGTCATCGCTGATATTCTTATCGATCTCCGTTATTTTCAGGAAGTCTTTATTAGGCACGTTTTTCAGGATGTGAACCATTCTGCTGACCAAATTGCTAAACTCATCTTCTCACCTTCGAGATTTGCCTTAAATTCTAATCCAGAACTCTGTGTTCTCATCCGCAAGGATGCTCTAGGCCGGACCTTGCACCGTTGCTAGGTCCCATATAATTCTTTCCTCGTCAAAAAAAAAAATGGATTGAAAGATGGTGATACGTAACTTGAAGTGGGAATGGGAATGAATCTATACTAACATAATAAAAATTTGGAATATAGGCACAATAAATGTCTTTATGTTTTAATTTTAATAAAAGAATTCATCAATAAAATAAGAACCAAATGACCTTTTTACCTCTCATCCACATACCTCCCATTAGTGAGCCCTCTACCATTAATTATATTTTATCTATACTTTAATGTCATTAATATAAGTTACAAATTATACATGAAACCAAATCAAATATATATTTTAGCTATCTAATCTATCTATTAATGTTTTTTTCAAAGGTAAACTATCTTTTAATTCAGTGGGTTGTTCAAACATATATTTTTGAATATTTACATCAACCAATATTTACATATTATAAGCTCAAATCCTATACAAACATATAATCCATCCGTTTCACAAAATTTAGGATTTTTCTCATTTCACACTTTATAAGAAAAGTTATAAACAGAAAGAAAATGGGTTTGTCTATGAGTAATTACTGAAGAATGTGAATAGTTGGAGTCACAAAATAAGTGTTTTTAAATTAGATCTAAGTATTTTTAGAAAATTTGAGTATCAATTACATATAAAAAACCAAATATTATAAATCAAGAATCATAGCTAAAAAGACCGAATATTGTGAAATAGATGTAGTGGTTTGAATCTTCCTAACATCATTATCTATAATAATAATACATAAAAAGTTAGCCTTTTGTATGCAATAAATGTCTTCATTTAATATCAAGCAAATTTATTTTTCAATATCAAGCATCACTTTGGAAGAAATATATATTTTTACTACCAAGCAAATAAATTGTAATTTTATATTCAAATATAATATTTTTATAAAATTATATAATCTAACAATAAATAAATGAAAAAAGTTAAAATTATTTAAGTTATAGAAAAATTCTCATAATTTTAATTTTTTTTAGGATTTTGAATGCTAATGTAAAGTTAGTCTGTTTAAATAACTAATCAAAATTAGAATTCATGAATAAGAATATAAAAATATAAATACAAATAAATAAGCAATTTTCACTTGTAATAGGGTGTTATAATTTTATTGTATGTATACATTAATCTATTTTTGACATGTCAGATGTCATAATGCACACATATTTGTTTTTTGTTGACAATATATCAAAATATATTAACAACTCTTTCATAATCAAATATTTTGCAAAATTTTGAGTATATATTTCATACACGTCAACTAAGAATGTACAAAGATAAATCCTAACAACATAATAAAGGTACGTATATTGATTCTTTAAAACAAGGCTTAAATAATATTTGAAATAACACCATAATATATGTTGGAACCTTGACGTTCCCTCTGGTTTTGATGATGATAAACACCATTAGATTTTATGGTTTATATTGTTCCTATGAGTTTCAGGTTTTATGAAAGAATTAGGGAACAATGGAAATCATGTGATGAAGAGAAAGCAGAGGAGTGCAAAGGAACACTGTGGAAACAAGTAATTGTTACACGGGTACAAATTGAAGATATGAAGCGTGTGTAGATTTTATGCAAGGAAACAATTATACATGGAAACAACGAATAAGAAACAATGCGGAAACACAAGGAATGCTTAGCTGTTACCAGGTGAAGACCGCTATATATGGAAACCATATTTGAAGATCTACTTGAAGAGAGAAGTGATAACTAGCATGTCTTAGGAAAGCTCTTTTATGGAAACTATGTGTTTATGAGCTGAATTGTTTAGTTGGAAAGAAAATCTTTCACTGTTACCTTGTATGGAGATTGATAGATATTTTGGGTATTTGGTAAGGAGATCTTATCCAACTCTATAAATAGATGAGCATACCTTAGGGAAAGGTATCTCAGCTACCACAACGGCCATGTTGTAAAAAACTGTGCTAAGAAACAAAAGAAGTATCACTTTGTCTCTAAGCGACCAGCGCATGAACAATAGAAGTAACAATGTTGATTTGAATGATTATGATGCATCTCCTGACATGTTTCATGCTAAGCCTAGAGAATATCACTTTGTCTCTAAGCGACCAGGTAAAGCCAAGCTTACTTGGGTCGCTAAACACTAACTTTCTTAATGCAGGATGAAGTGAGGGGGAACAATAGGTGGTTCATTGACAGCGCATGCTAATGCCATATGACGGGAAATAGAGATCACCTCACCTCACTTCAACGACACTCTAAGGGAACCGTGTCCCTTGGAGACAAACGATGCAGAGAGATAGTAGGAACAAGAGAAGCTGCTTTGAATTCAAAATAAAAGAGGTTAGTTTGGTTCGTCAACTTGGTTTTAATTTGTCAAGTGTAGCTCAGTTGTGCGATCAAGGAGACAATGAGATTGTCTTCACATCTCAAGGCTGCTACGTAAGGAATAGAAAAACCAAGGAAATTGTGTTGAAGGGTGTCCGATTCAATGATGTGTACAATGTTGACACAACCTTCAAGCTTACAAGGGAACTGTGCTTTGCGTCTCTAGCTGAAGAGACGGAACTGTGGCACATAAGGCTTGGACACACTAATCTTCAACTCATTCACAAACTCCACATGAAGGAACTTGTTCGTGGTCTCCCAAACATCAAACCTGAGACCCATGGAGTTTGCGAAGCCTATGTACGAGGGAAGCAAACATGTTCCTCTTTCAAGAGCAAACCTGATGTTACTACTTCTCGCCCTCTGGAACTGATCCATATGGATCTCTGTGGTCCCATAAGGATAAGAAGTCATGCAGGGAACATGTATGTGTTTGTTATTGTCGATGATTACTCTAGATTTATATGGACAATCTTTCTTTCTTCTAAGGAACAAGTATTCGAGACATTTGAGTCATTCATCAAGAATGTGGAGACAAATTTGGGACAAAAGCTAAGCGCCATTCGATCCGACCATGGAACGGAGTTTGAGAATGTAATGTTCCTTGATTTTTGCAGGGAACATGGCATCTCTCATAACTTTTTGGCTCCTAGGGCACCACAACAAAATAGAGTGGTTGAAAGAAAGAACATGACATTGGAGGACATGGCTAGAACATTGCTCATCGCTAGTAATCTTCCTCGAATCTTCTAGGCTGAAGCAATCAACACCTCTTGCTATATCCTTAATCGCGCTATGCTTAGACCCTTACTCAATTAAACTGCTTATGAACTAATCAGGGACCGCAAGCCAAATATCTCCCACTTGCGTACTTTTGGTTGCAGGTGCTTCATTCATAACAATGGGAAAGACAACTTGGGGAAGTTTGATCCTCGAAGTGATGAAGGAATCTTTCTAGGATATACTAAAACAAGCAAGGCCTACAAAGTCTATAACAAGAGAACCCATAAAATCGAAGAGAGCATTCATGTTGTCTTTGATGAAAATTCAAAAGATGTGAGTGATGATTCCAACACACCGTTTGTGATACCCCGTATTTCTGTAAGGATATTTTGGGATTTTTCCCGAACGCCCGTTTTGTACGTCGGATTAATTTCAGAGAGTTTAAGACATTCTGTAATGTGCTCAATCTCTGTAATATTTTTCTCAGTGAAATAATATACAGTCGACGTACTTTGGGACTTAATACTCGTTCGTGTACGATTATTTTTATCTCAGGCTAAGCCAAGCTTATCCAAAGCCCAAACGGATAAGAGTTGACTTGGCGGCGACCGCCGCCCTTCAGCTGTTGCATTGTTGTGGCTTTGGCTTCTGTAGCCTTCGATCAGACGTCGTTCCTTTCGATTTCTTTCGTTCATGATCATCTTTGTCGAATCTAACTTAAGGTTTCTTTATGGGTCGATTCGAAGGAATCTGTGTGCCAGATCTATCCCTGTGTCGAGCCCGGAAACTCGTCATTAGGCTTCGTTCAAACTCTGTGGACTAAGGCAAGTGGCGGTTCGCTCTTGCTCATCGTTCCATATTTACATTAATTATCAGTTGTTTATCTGAGTAATTAATTTGGAATGATTATTGTGTTTATCTGGAAATGGTTTTATAAACTGTTTTGGAAACTGTAATAATGATATTATAATAGGTTGTATATATGTTAGAACAACGCTATTATTTATGTTCGCCTTGAGGGCATTTATGTTGATTTATCCTGAACTATTGTTGTGCTCGAACTGTTAGTTAGCACGAGTATTCGTAGGAACGCCTGGACTCCGAGAGGTCCATTCGTTTCTTTATAACTTGGGGAATAGGGTGATCAAGACCCTACGATAGTAGAGGCTTGGACTCTGCGAGGTCCATTCCTTCGATATAAGTCCAGAGGCTTGGATTCTGTGAGGTCCATTCCTTAGTTGTATGTCCTGCATGACAGGGCATATGTTTAAAAGCTTATAACGTGATGTGGGTTTTGGAATTAAATAAGATAAAGTGCCCGAGTGCACATAATTAATATACCTTTGGCAAGTAGTGCAACTAAGTAAATAGTGCAACTAGGAAAGCTCGTCTCGACTTTTGATCAGAGTACGTTCTCTTTCCAATCTGGATTCGCTATAAGCGGTGAGGTTGGTCGTGAACCGAAACATCTAAGTCGGCTTTTAAATCACTGATGTCTGATTCTTTAAACGTTCCAGATTTGTCATATTTCCGTAAGACTCACTTCCGTTGGAGTCTTCTTTCAGGTCGATTTCTGTGAAGATTCAGTCTTCCAGAATCTTCTCTTGTGCATGCCTTTTGTCATATTCAAGTATAGTATGGTGGTTGACTAACGTACTCGACTTTTATTCGAGAGACGAGGAGTCTAACCTAATACGACTACTTTGAACCTTCTGCTTTGTGCCCTTGCATAGTCTATTCAGTAGACTAACCAACCGCAATTGTTCTCTGCATGGTTGGCTGGTGTCATCCGTTCGATTCGGCACATCAGATAGAGCGAAGATATGAGGAGACTAGATTGACTATGAAGACGACGATTGTTTTTGGATATTTTAATAATTATCTTTTAATCAGGTTGAGATCCTTGGGCAGGTGATCATTACGATCACAACCCTTTTTGTAAGATTTCAAGAAAGACTTCCGCTGTACTTTGTTTAAAACTCTGTGTGTCCTATTCGGTATTGGGATGTAATCTCGTGACTCATGTTTTATATGAATAAAGTTATCATTTTGTATCATTGTATTTCATGATTTGTATTCAAACAGTAAAGCCTGGGGTGACTTCGGTGAGGAATATCGGAGTCACTGGCGGTAATACCTTTCCAAGTGGGTTAAGATTTGGGGGTGTTACAGTTGTGGTATCAGAGCTAAAGTTTTTAAAACGAGTTGGGTATTTGAAAACCATTTACTCGTTTTCGATTGAAAGGTATTTTCAAAAGGCTCTGAGTTTAAAAATAAAAACGGTGTTTTCATTTTCAACCGTTCATAGTCATGTCTTCTATACAATCTGATATAGTAAGCTTGCTTCTATATCTAGAAAGACTAATTCCTTCTCCGTTGCCCCATTAGACATGGGTGCATTTTGTTCTCTTCAGAGGAACCCGGAAGAAGCCAAGGTGGTTTCGACATCTCCTATAAGGCTTGAATTCCCAGTTCCCTCGCTATGATTTGAGGTTGTAGAACCTAGTTACTCGGTTTGAGTTCATCAATAGAAATTACCAAGTTGATCTATTCTAAGTTGATTTTATTACGATAAATATATCAGAATGATATTAATGTGATAAAATCCTTGGAATTTGATCGGTAAACAGATGGTGAACACGAGGAATGTTATCCGTGCTAGTGCTGGGCCGAGCAATGACCCCAGACCAAATCCGAGGAATGTTGTAGACCCATCAGGAGAGCGTGAGTCTGTCTTCAATAATAATCCAGGAGGCAATGTCCAAGTTCAGGCCGACGCTCCAGTAGTGCTCGATGCAGCAATTGTTGCAGCTATTCGGGGAATTGTGATGCAAGCAATCGCCGATGCTAGGCAACCTGCCGCACCACAGGCACAAGATGTGCCAATTCCGCCAGTAGTTCATAGGTTCGAGGAACCTAATGTCTATGTACACCAAGAAGAAGCGGTCAGGAATAGAGGTGATTATGGCCGAGCACTGAAGGCCATTAACTCTATGAAACCTGACAGTTATGATGGAAAATGAGAGCCAGTCAGAGTGGCTCATTGGTTCTCACATATGGAACGGTTGTTTCGTAATGTTGAGTGCACAGAAGCGGAGAAAGTGCACATAGCTTCTGTGCAGTTGAAGGATGAAGCCAGTGAATGGTGGGAGAGTACCGGCTTAGCTGATAGCCCTGTTTTGAACTGGTCTATGTTTAAGACAAAGATGACATATCGTTTCTTCTCTCGAGCTATGAGGGAGGAGAAACACAAGGAGTTCTTGTATCCTAAGACGGATGGATTGAAGGTGACCGAGCTTGCCACTAAATTCAATCATTTACTACAGTATGCTGAACCAGAGATATCCAGTGAGGCACAGAAGATCTGGTACTTCCATGAATGGATGAACCCATATATTAAATCATGGATGGTGCACCACACATGCTCTACTCTGGAACAGTACGTGGATGCAGCCTACAAGTTGGAGGTCACACTGGAGGAGTCCGCCCATAAGCGGGAGAAGCAAGTTAAGGGAAAGGGTGGGCAACAGGATCGCCAGATTGGTTCATTCAAACGACTGGCATTGCCTACCAAGTTTGAGAAGTCTGGTCGTGCTAAGACCGAGACAACTCAGTCCGACTCTGCCAGGGGCTCAGGTTGGAACACCAGAGTAATTCAATGCCACAATTGTGGTGCAGGGGGCGGACATTGATTTAGTTCAAGAACTGTGATGGTGTCATCTGAGGGCCAGTGTGTGTGCAAATTCAAGGGTCGGAATGACGCTGATAACGGCAGGCTCATCAAGGTGATGGCTGCGTTTAAGCTACTTTGACAAGGTTGTGTCGAGTACCTTTGCTACCTGGATCCGCCCATGAAAGATAAACCATCAATTCTTGATAATCCCGTGGTTAGAGAAGTTCCGGATGTCTTTCCATAAGATATTCCTGGTTACCCCGAATCGTGACGTGGAGTTTGCAATTGATCTCGAGCCGGGTACCGCGCCGATCTCAGAGGCACCGTATCAGATGGCTCATGTTGAGATGCAGGGGTTGAAGAAGCAACTCGAGGGTCTTCTTGACAAGAGTTATAAAGCTGAGTGCATCACCCTGAGTAGGAGTGCCCCGGTTTTATTTGTCAAAAAGAAAGATAGACCGTTTCGACTTTCGAGAGTTGAATAAAGTCACGATCAAGATAATTCCGTTCGAAGCTTTGTATGGTCACAGATGCAGATCTCCAATTTGTTGGGATGAGAATGCCGACAGGATTCTGCTTGGACCAGAGTGGTCGTAAGGACCGCTTTAGATCTTTCTTTGATTAAACTAAGGATATTGACAGCCCAGAGTCGACAAAAGTCTTGCGCAGATCGTAAGCGTAGAAATGTCGAGTTCGAGGTTGGTGACAAAGTACTTGTCAAAGTATCACCATCCAAGGGAGTTTTCAGGTTTGGTAAGCGTGGAAAGCTTAACCCTCGCTATGTGGGACCATTCGAGGTTCTAGGTAGAGTAGGATCTCTAGAGTACCGTTTGGCATTGCCGCCATCGGCACACCCAGTGCATAATATGTTCCACGTATCATTGCTCAGAAAATACGTGCCAGATGAGTCTCATGTGCTGAGCTATAAGGACATCGAGATTCAGGCAAATGGTACTTGAGAGGAGATGCCAGTGCGCATTCTCGAGCGCCGTGTGAAGCAACTGCGCAACAAGATCGTACTGTTGGTACGAATTCTGTGGTCCAAAGTCTGGAACAGAAGAAGTTACTTGGGAAACCGAGGCAGATATGCTCAGGCGTTTTCCCGAGTTATTTTCGACCTAAGTTTCGGGGTCGAAACTTCTTTTAAGGGGGAGGTGATGTGATATCCCGTATTTCTGTAAGGATATTTTGGGAATTTTGGGATTTTTCCTGAACGCCCGTTTTGTACGTCGGATTAATTTCAGAGAGTTTAAGACATTCTGTAATTTGCTCAATCTCTGTAATATTTTTCTCAGTGAAATAATATACAGTCGACGTACTTTGGGACTTAATACTCATTCGTGTACGATTATTTTTATCCCGGGCTAAGCCAAGCTTATCCAAAGCCCAAACAGATAAGAGTTGACTTGGCGGCGACCGCTGTAAGGCAGGCGGCGACCGCCGCCCTTCAGTTGTTGCATTGTTGTGGCTTTGGCTTCTGTAGCCTTCGATCGGACGTCGTTCCTTTCGATTTCTTTCGTTCGTGCTCGTCTTTGTCGAATCTAACTTAGGGTTTCTTTATGGGTCGATTCGAAGGAATCTGTGTGCCAGATCTGTCCCTGTGTCGAGCCCGAAAACTCGTCGTTAGGCTTCATTCAAACTCTGCGGACTAAGGCAAGTGGCGGTTCGCTCTTGCTCATCGTTTCATATTTACATTAATTATCAGTTGTTTATCTGAGTAATTAATTTGGAATGATTATTGTGTTTATCTGGAAATGGTTTTATAAACTATTTTGGAAACTGTAATAATGATATTATAATAGGTTGTATATATGTTAGAACAACGCTATTATTTATGTTCGCCTTGAGGGCATTTATGTGGATTTATCCTGAACTATTGTTGTGCTCGAACTGTTAGTTAGCACGAGTATTCGTAGGAACGCCTGGACTCCGAGAGGTCCATTCGTTTCTTTATAACTTGGGGAATAGGGCGATCAAGACCCTACGATAGTAGAGGCTTGGACTCTACGAGGTCCATTCCTTTGATATAAGTCCAGAGGCTTGGATTCTGTGAGGTCCATTCCTTAGTTGTATGTCCTGCGTGACAGGGCATATGTTTAAAAGCTTATAACGTGATGTGGGTTTTGGAATTAAATAAGATAAAGTGCCCGAGTGCACATAATTAATATACCTTTGGCGAGTAGTGCAGCTAAGTAAATAGTGCAACTAGGAAAGCTCGTCTCGACTTTTGATCAGAGTACGTTCTCTTTCCAATCTGGATTCGCTGTAAGCGGTGAGGTTGGTCGTGAACCGAAACATCTAAGTCAGCTTTTAAATCACTGATGTCTGATTCTTTAAACGTTCCAGATTTGTCATATTTCCGTAAGACTCACTTCCGTTGGAGTCTTCTTTCGGGTCGATTTCTGTGAAGATTCAGTCTTTCAAAATCTTCTCTTGTGCATGCCTTTTGTCATATTCAAGTATAGTATGGTGGTTGACTAACGTACTCGACTTTTATTCGAGAGACGAGGAGTCTAACCTAATATGACTACTTTGAACCTTCTGCTTTGTGCCCTTGCATAGTCTATTCAGTAGACTAACCAACCGCAATTGTTCTCTGCATGGTTGGCTGGTGTCATCTGTTCGATTCGGCACATCAGATAGAGCGAAGATATGAGGAGACTAGATTGACTATGAAGACGACGGTTGTTTTTGGATGTTTTAATAATTATCTTTTAATCAGGTTGAGATCCTTGGGCAGGTGATCATTACGATCACAACCCTTTTTGTAAGATTTCAAGAAAGACTTCCACTGTACTTTGTTTAAAACTCTGTGTTTGTCCTATTCGGGATTGGGATGTAATCTCGGGACTCATGTTTTATATGAACAAAGTTATCATTTTGTATCATTGTATTTCATGATTTGTATTCAAACGGTAAAGCCTGGGGTGACTTCGGTGAGGAATATCGGAGTCACTAGAGGTAATACCTTTCCAAGTGGGTTAAGATTTGGGGGTGTTACACCGTTCCCTGATAATGACCTTCCACGAATGCAATGTGAAGACTCAGATGATGGTGGTGATGATGACAATCACCGTGATAATCCATGTACAAGGAACAGTGCCCCCACTGGTAAGAGCACTACTGGTTCTCTAGGATTTACCACAAATAGTAGAACTGCTAATACCACTACTACACCAGCACCTGATGTTCCCACTACATCCACTCAAGCGGTAGATGATGATGTCACCACTACTTCCAATGGAACTACTGGTGGTGATACTTCGGATGCACACCTCATGTAAGATGGTCAAGTGAGTGATGCTGTGGTAACAGTTTCTGAGGAAGAAACTATGGATGATATTGTAGGAACAATCATTGAAGAAGACACTATGGCTGCTGCTGAAGTTCCTCTGCCTTCATCCGCAACTGCGTCGACTGATGTCGCTCTTCCTCTTATTCCTCCACTTCCTACTTCACAAAGTTCCAATATCCACAAGAATCATCCAGTTGATGCTCTTCTCACGCCTTTTGATCAAAGAGGTACACGTTCCCAACTGCATAACTTTTGTGCTTTCTATACTTTCATCTCGTTTGTAGAGCCAAATACCATCAAGGAAGCATTGAAGGAACCAAATTGGATCGTTGCTATGCAAGAAGAACTACACCAATTTGAGAGGAACAAGGTGTGGAGACTGGTTCCCTTGCCCAAGAACAAGCATGCTATTGGAACTCGCTGGGTATTTAGGAACAAGCTCGATGACTCTAGAACTGTGACAAGGAACAAGGCAAGACTGGTTGCTCAAGGATACAACCAACAAGAAGGAATAGACTATGATGAGATATATGCTCTGGTAGCTCGCATCGAAGCCATTCGACTTCTCATTGCTTATGTTGCCTTCAAAGGTTTCACATTGTACCAAATGGATGTCAAAATAGCCTTTCTCAATGGCTACCTTCAAGAGGAAGTTTATGTGAAACAACCCCCTGGCTTTGAAGATGTAGATCGTCCTGATCATGTGTATGTTATGGACAAGGCACTGTATGGCCTTAAGCAAGCACCTCGTGCTTGGTATGATAGGTTGGCACAGTTCCTCCTCTCCAATGGATATAGACGTAGTGTGATCGACAAGACATTGTTCCTCTTGGAACACAAAGGTGAGATTCTCATAGTCAAGTCTATGTTGATGATATTATTTTTGGTTCCACTAACCCTACACTTGTAGAGAAATTCAAAAATCTCATGAGTAGTGAATTTGAGATGAGTATGATAGGGGAATTGTCATTTTTCCTTGGATTACAAGTCTCTCAATCTCTTGAGGGAACAAGAGTACATCAATAACACTCGCCTTGATGCAGACTTGAATGGCAAAGATGTGGATGCTACAATGTATAGAAGAATGATTGGGCCATTATTCTATCTAACGGCAAGTAGGCCATATATCATGTTTAGTGTGTGTCTTTGTGCTAGATTTCAAGCAAATCCTAAGGAGTCACACCTAATTGAAGTCAAACGTATCCTGTGGTACCTGAAAGGGAACGATCACCTTTGCCTTTGGTATCCAAGGAACAATGGGTTTGAACTTGTGGGCTTCACTAACGCTGATTTTGCGGGACACCTGGTTGATCGCAAAAGCACTTCAAGGATGGCACAACTCCTTGGCCCATGCCTTGTCTCTTAGGGATCAAAGAAGCAAAATTCCGTTGCCCTTTCCACTGTTGAAACTGAGTACGTAGTTGCTGCATCATGTTGTGCCCATGTATTATGGCTCAAACAACAATTGGAGGATTTTGGTATGTCTCTTGGCACCGTTCCCATTATGTGTGATAATACTAGTGCTATCAACATTTCCAAAAATTTCATTAGAATGGATCATTGCAAGACAGAAGATCAAGTTACGGATATCTTCACCAAAGCACTGGATAGAAAACCCTTTGAGCATTTGCGAATGCTCCTTGGGATGATCTATCTAAATTGAGGAATTCCCTGTCCACTATTCCCTCAATGATTGGCTAGATCGATCAATCTTAATCAGTGAACATCTTCTATGCAGCATGTTAATTGCAAAATGTTTGTTTGTTAACTCTTGCTATGTGCTTTGTATTACATAATTTCATAATCTCTTGCAACTTCTATTCTTGATCATATGTGCTTCAACTTTACATGATAACATCTTATTTCATGCCTATTCAACAAATTTGATTATCTTCACCCTCATTATAAGCCAAAGTGATAATTGGTTGCCAAGCCGTCCCAAGCCATGATCCAGGTAAACGTTCCCAATGAACCTCTCTTTGTTTACCAACTTTTACTGGATATAATTATCTGGATCATCTTTGTTTCCTACCTTATTTTTGTTTGGATATATCTTTGATATTTTGTGTGAACCCAATTAAATATCCAAACTAGCCTTTTATCCACTCAAGTATCTCGGAATCGTCTTGATGGAGCTTTGCCTAAGGGGGGAACAAGGACAGGAACATCATTGATGGGAACAATTTGAGGAATGTTGGGATTTGCAGGTGAACATTGCTTCACTGAGAAGCTTGCATTGAATGTTGATTTGATGGCTCTGTAGAGAGGAACGGCTAGTTTGCACGAAAAGAGAGAAAAAGAGTCATTACCAGAGGAGAGAGAAAAAGATTTAGTTGCAGGATTGGATGATCTTCTCGATGAGATTTTTTGGTATGCATATCTTCTGATTTACCATGATTTCCTTTTCCAATTATCTCACCCTCCTATAAATATCTATCCTTTGCTTAAACCCAAACCACATTTGCTCTCTTACTCCCAAATCTCTCTCGCTCTCAAATCCTTCATTGCTCTCCTTTTCTCTCTGCCGCCACAAACCCTAAATCACCTCCATCTCTCCCTCTCTCAAACACAATCCAATGGCCAACACAAGCTCAACTTATGTACCCTCCATTGATGTCTTCGTCCTCAACGATAAGCAGTTGGCTGCTCTCCAGAAGTCTATTGAGGCACAAAAGGTTGCCCGCACTCCATCCTCTAAGCATGCCACCTCCCTCGCCGCCGTGGTGAACATTGCAAATGAAGCCGTCTCCACTGTTGCCGAATTGCAGGAGGACCAACCTCGGGAGGAACAGCCTCAGGGAACGGCGACGTCACCATCAAAAGAGAAATCTCCGGTGTCGTCCCGGGAACTGGTCGTCACCACTGATCAAGAAGTCAACTCTACTTCAAAGGACAAAGCCACCGATGAGGATGAGGCCATGGCCAAAGTGGAAAAGTAGTTGGGAACTCGCCCACTCGAAGTTGTTCCACCAAGCAAGAAGCGCAAACACACCATCGACTCCGATTACGTTGAAGAGGATTCAGATGTCCAGATCACTAGGGAAGAGCGTGCTGTGACAGAGTTCTCCACCCTTACCAAGTCTGATGCCGGTGAGACAACTCCTGGCACCTTAAAGACGAGACTGCGATCGGCTAAGAAAGTTGAGCCGAAGAAGAAGGAAAAGTTTGTGGAACAATCCACTGTTCTCGATTTTACTGAAGGGAAGAAGATCCTCATACAACTGCTGATCCCATAGAACTTTCTCTCTGAGAATAGTTTTGAGGAAGTCCTGGATAGACTCAAGTTCCAAGGCTGGGAACATCTCTTCTCCAAATGCGTCTTGGTCAACCCTGATCAGGTTCATGAATTTTACCGCTTCTTTCAGCTCAACTCTTCTTCAACTATGTTGGGAACATCGTCTGTGTCTAGGGAAGATATGTCCTTCACTGTGTACAAGCTTGCGCGTCTGTTGGGTGTCACTGCTGAGGGGTATTATGAAATTCATGGCGACAAGGTCACCGATGCTCAGAGAAAGGCCAAGGAGGCCAGTGCTCAAAGGCTCTTCAAAGCTACAGCAGGGGTAACTCATGTGTCCACTCTTACTCTGCCTCAGAGAATAGCACATCACATCATCATGAAGGCTGTCGTTCCTAGGCAAGAGAAGAGGGATGCGATCACCAACACCGATATGCTGTTGTTGGATAGTTTTGGCATAAAGAGAAGATTGACCTCCCTAGGGTCATCCTGCAACACATGTCGAAGTGCACTGCCAAGACTCACTCCTTAGCCTACCCAACTGTGATTAAGCTCATCCTGCAAATAGAAGGGGTTTACAAGGCAGAAGGTGAAGTTCCCATGGTCACTGAGTTGGACATGGTGAATATCAACAAGATGAAGTATCAGGGTGATGATAAGAGAACTCTACCCACGTCCGAGATCATCAAGCGAGAAGCTGGTGAGGGAACATCGAGAGGCAGTTTTGTGCAAAGCCAAATGCTGGCTGAGTTGTGTGAGATTAAGAACATTCTGTCACTGGTTCTTGAGCACTTAATCAACAACGACAAGGACCAGAAGGATGATTCTGAGTCTTGAATGGACCCCTTATTTATCCTAGCCCGTTATTCCCTCTTCTATTGATTTTTCTATGTTATTTTGCTTAGTTGTCTGCTCTTTGATCTTTTTGTGTTATTTGTCAAGTTGTTTATGATGTTTTGTAATCATTTCCCTGCTAGATTAATGAACTTATATTTTGCTAGTAATTTGTTGCATTAGCTATGTTGTTCCACTGGTTACTTTTGATCTTTTGATGATGCCAAAAGGGGGAAGTGTGGAAAATTGTGCGATGAACTTAGTAAAGAGAGGTAATAATCTTATTGTTCCTAATTTTGTATGAATTTTGAGCGATGCTAGTGTTGAGGGGGAACGATGATGCAACTTGAAGGTATGAACTATATGTATTCATTTGATATAATTTTTTTCTTAACACTTGATCTTAGATGCATGATGATTTATATTGACTTGCTTATTACTTTTTGTTTTGATCGAACAATTTTTGGATGGGTTTGTCATCACCAAAAATGGGGAAATTGTTGGAACATTGACGTTTCCTCTGGTTTTGATGATGATAAACACCATTAGATTTTATGGTTTATAATATTTCTATGAGTTTCAGGTTTTATGAAAGAATTAGGGAACAATGGGAATCATGTGATGAAGAGAAAGCAGAGGAGTGCAAAGGAACGTTGTGGAAACAAGAACTGTTACGTGGGTACAAATTGAAGATATGAAGCGCGTGTAGATCTTATACAAGGAAATAGTTATACATGGAAACAACGAATAAGAAACAATGCGGAAACGCAGGGAATGCTTAGCTGTTACTAGGTGAAGACCGCTATATATGGAAACCATATTTGAAGATCTACTTGAAGAAAGAAGTGATAGCTGGTGTGTCTTAGGAAAGCTCTTTTATGGAAACTATGTATTTATGAGCTGCATTGTTTAGTTGGAAAGAAAATTTGTCACCGTTACCTTGTATGGAGATTGATAGATATTTTGGATATTTGGTAAGGAGATCTTATCCAACTCTATAAATAGATGAGCATACCTTAGGGAAATGTATCTCAGTTACCACAACCGAAGCATACTGAAGAGCTACTGCAAGTTGAGATCGAAGATTCAAAGGCAAGGTACGAACTAGTATTGGAGTACTTGTTTAGGGTCTTTTGTTGTGTTCTTGTGTTGTTGTGAGTTGATTGCACTCAAAGTCTAGAAACCTAGGATATGTGTGAGAATAGGTGGAGAGAAGACTTGTGAGACTATACAACTTATTAATAATACAAGTATACGGTTTGAAATCCTCCTACGGTAACACCTAGAGGCTAGAGGTAGAGGTTTTTCTCTTTTCAACTAGTTGGTTGATAGAGTTTCCTCTATAAGGAACCGTCTTGATTGTTACTCTTGAATCTATATTATTTCTGCTGCCAGGGAACAGTAATATTGTTTCCTGTCTAACACACTACGATTCAACAATATACAATTTTTACTAAGTTATAGATAGCGAGTAATTGAATATGAGATGAAATATACAATTTTTGTGATATGATAATATATATTTTATGAAATTACACTAATATATCAAAAAGATTAACCAATCTAATCATAAACAAAAATAAGATTTTTAATTTAAATAATACATCCTAAAAGCATGGTAAAAGTACATTGATTTTTTAATGAAAGCAACTCTATAAATAATATTTGAAATAACACCTAAATATTGAATGTTTAAGCTATTTTTATATGATAATTTGATGTGAGATTGAATTATCCAATTGTTGTTATAAAGTTGACGAAGTGATTTTATTTCATCTCATTTTACATTAATAATATAATGATTGATAAGTATAATGGAATACCTTATAAATATAATTTTGATGATATATTTGATTTAGAAATTCTATAAATTAGACTAATCTTCTATAAACATATAAAGTAGACATTTTGTATAATTAATGTTCATTCAATTTATAAATCCGTTTGAAAAATCATGCTTATTTTTTTGTTTGTATTTCACTATAAGTAAAAGATGTTACTATAACTCAATGGTCTAGATTGTGTCTAATAAAGCAAAGGTTAAAGGTTCAATCCTTCTTACAAGCATTTTCGTTGAATTTTTTTTACAAACCTAAACACATAATTTATTTTATTTTTTAACTTTTTTATAATCACTCAAAGTTTTTCAAATAATTAGTTCAAGATTAAATAGTTTGTCAATTCCATTAATTAGTATTTAATTGTAAATTTTCATTTAAAAGCAATGATGTCTCTTTTGCTAAATGTTTATGGTGTTTATATATAAATCGAGAGGTTGAAGTATGAATTCTATATTTTTGTTGGTATTGTTCTAATTATATATTTTCCTTTGCACCCCTATTTTAAAGAGATTCTAATTGATTAATATTTTAATAGATTCTATTTCTATATCTATAAAATAGTACAGATGTTCATCTCCATAATTTAGCAAAAAGTTTAACTCAAAAAAGACACACAAAAAATCATACTTTTCCAGTGATGTTTCATCTTTTAAGATAATCTATTAATGAGACATTTCGTTTTCGTTAGTCAAGCATTTTGTTTGATCAGCTTAAAATAACAGTACAAGAATTAATGATTATACGTTTTCTTTGTTATTGCTATGTCCATTTAACGAGACTAATTGTTACGGAAGCCTAAAAACCGGCCATCACGAATTCACAATAAATACATAATAAATCAATATTTTATTCGCTAGAAATCTGGAAATGTAATGGTTAGAGTAACTACTATAAATACAATTTTTTACCCTACTCAATTCATGAAGCACTATTATCAATCAACATGTAGTGCTCTAAAATGGATCAAACCAAGAACCTCAATTGTACCACAGACATTCTGATTTGGCTTTGATCATGTATACCTTTTTTTTTCTCCAGATTGTAGTTTTGTCATCGATATATAGATACCATAATTTATAGGTTCAATTGTGCATGCACTCCTACTTTCTCCTTATATTCATCTTCTTTTATGATATCAAATGGTATATTTACTCTCTTTTTTCTTCTGCAAGAGGAATGGACAATTTCAGTTTTCAAAATTTACAGAATATAGATGAAACTCCTATTGTCCACATCATTAGGTAAACCTTATGTTTTTATCATATCTTTGTCTTTCCATCGATTTTGTCTATTTTTCTTGGTGCACATCTAGAATCGGACCAGATAAAAAACCTAGCTAGATTATACCACTAAAGTAGGATACAAATTGATCACCCATCTTTCTTAGAGAAGATCAGGAGATTATATCAAAACTGAGCTCGTATAATTTGATTCTGGTAGAGCATATGCATCCATTCATTTTCTCCCATTTCTCCAATAGTAATTACTTATATTTCTTTGTGTTGCTTTTATTTGCTACAAAATATGATGGTTAAAAGATATAATATATATGAACATGTATTCTTTGTTCACGCCTTTAATCTTCATTTTGTTTTGCATAATACAGGTTGTATAGAAGGAGGGCTTGCAACCTCACGTTCATACTAACTGGCCCATTGTACATGAATATTTTGTAGACCTTTTATTACTTGGGTTTTTTCAAGTTGACTGGTAATAAGACCAATTGGAATAACATGTGCATGCACGTACATGGTTTAGGTATTTTTTGTAATAACCCCTAAAAGTCCCGAACTGTCATTTCGTAAGAAAGACGTGTTGGGCAATTTCTGTAATCTCAGTGAGATCTTTGGAACGCAATAATATACATTTAAGGTGTATTGGGTCTTAGAATATTTTTAAAGGTACTAAAAATAAGACCTAGCCAAGACCACGAGAGGAAACCGCGGCCAAGAAGCCAGAGGTGCGAGCGCGGGATAACCGCGACCGCGGTTTTGAAACCGCGGGCGCGGTTTTGTCTGTGGACAACCGCGATCGCGGTTTTGAAACCACGATCGCGGGTCTCTGCTGCGTCGTCTTCTTCGTTCTTATCCGAACTTCGTCGATTGGTTTTTCCCACGTTTTCGTAACTTCGCCGTTGAGGGAGGCGAGTCGATTCGTGTGGCCAACGTTGAGCTCCTTCCAACCCTATAAAAGGGGGTATTCGGTGAGAGGAATCCAGCATCCACAGCTTCAATCGCTCCTCTCTCTCTCTCTCTCTCTCTCTCTCTCTCTCTCTCTCTCTCTCTCTCTCTCTCTCTCTCTCTCTCTCTCTCTCTCTCGTTTTCAAGTTCGCCGGTATTCTCGAGTTCGTCGGAGTGTTCGCCGGAGTTGTTGGTGGTTTCCGTGGTGCCTTGGGGAGCTGGAGGTGGTGGCATTGCTGAGGAGGAGGCTTGCACCGTCGTCTCGTCGTCGGTGAGCCTCGTTTCATGTTTTTGAGTCGCGTCGGAAGGGAGGACTGCGACCGCGGCTATGAACACCACGGCCCTGCCCAGAAAACCGCGACCGCGGGTTTGTATACCGCGACCGCGGCTTTGCCGAGCAAAGCCATGATCGCGGCCATACCCGTTGCGGCCGCGGCTTAGCCCGTTTTCTCTTGTTTTCGTTTAGTGTTGTACCGAACCTAATTAGGGTATTGTACCTCGTTTCGCGTGCATCGTCGGAATGGACCTTGGAACGTCGATGGGCTTCGACGGGATTTCCAGTAGGCTGTTGAGTCCGTGTCCAGTATTCCCGACCCACAAACCTTCGTTCGTTAGACTAAGGCAAGTGGCGGTTTGCTCTTGCTTATCCTTCCATATTTCATTTAATTATCAATTTCTTGATTGTTAATTAAAATGGGGTGAAGTGTTGTTTTCGTTTGGGAACAGATTTAATAAAATGATGTGATTAAAATATGATATTATAATAGGTTGTATATATTGCTAGAATGACGCTATTATACTTGTTATTACCATGATGGTATTGGTGTGGATTTTATGTGAGAACTTAAATGTGTAGTTAGAACGAGTATTCGTAGGAACACTATATACCTTCCGAGGTCTAGTCGTTTCTTTATAACTTGATATTAGTCGGAATAATTCTCTAATACTTTTAAAGGTCATGACCATTGCTTCTTATCCACCCGTTAAGGATAAGAGGTGTTTAAGCACCTTACTAGTGCCATTGGGTTGGGCGTAATGTCACCCTGTGTTATTCTCGTAGTCACTCGAGATTGTATTAAAAGCTTAATGTGAATATATGTTTTGTAATTAAATAAGATAAGTGCGGTTATGCACATAACTAATATACCCTCGGGCGAGGAGTACAACGTGGAAACCGCCCGAACTCTTGTTAGAGTAAGTCCTCTTTCCAATCTGGATTCGCATTACGCGGTGAGGTTGGTCATTGACCCAAATAATCAAGGTCGTTTTTAAACTTGTGTGTAAATTTAATGTTCCCAAACATTTGTCATACGTTTCCCATAAGACTCAATTCCTTTGGAGTCTTCTTTTTAGTGCATGTCTAAATTCTAATCATTCTGTGAAAGTTTCGGGTTATGTATCGTTCCTTCGGTTATTATTCGAGGGACAATGATAGTAAACGGTTACGATCACTAGAACCATTATGTTTTCACCCTTGCATAGTCTTTCATTAGACTAACCAACCGGGTTTTATTCCTTGCATGGTTGGCTGGTGTCATCCGTCCTATACGGCACATCAGTGGTTGGTTCCTGAAGTCTTGAAGTAACCAATTGAATAAGAGGCTTGCAGTTGAAGATTTAAGTGCCAGTGTTTTAAGGTCGTTAAGTATTATTTTAATATATATTCTTATAACCTAGTCTTGTACTAGGGTTTAATTAAAAGTCTTCTGCTGTAAATTCACTCTATTGTAAAATCGTCGTTCTCATTTTATGAGAAGCCTGTTAATAAAAGGTTGAGTTTTATTTAAATATGTCTTCTGTTGTTTAATCTTTCGTTATTTAATATACTTATTTAAGCTTAATTGTTCCGATTAAAGCCTAGGGTGACTTTGGACAGTAATGTCTGAGGTCACTGGCGTGTGACACTATCGGCGTAAGTCGGGGGTGTTACATTTTTTAACTATTTGGTTAATAACTTATCTTTTTAGCAATGTTAACGTTTACTAACTTATCGATTGTGAAAACAAATCTAATCTTCGTCTCTACTAAATGAAATTTGCTTCTAATAATCACTTACGTCTTATGTGGATTGAAAATGTTGCCCACTCATGTGTATACAATTCTCTACTTAAAATGTTTCAGAATAAATATGAAACAATAATTATGTAATTTTCTCTATCTATTAGAATTTTGCAAAAAACTGTAATTATATATGTGAGTATGCTAATTATGTAAATTTTTAGAGCAAGTTAACAAAATATTGTACATAATAATTTTCATAATGTTCATGATGTTTGGCTCGATGATAACTTCCCAGGAGGTAGTCTACCATGAGGTTAAGTTTCAGGGATTTTTCCACTTCCTCCAAATTCTACGTTTCTTCATTTTAATATCTTAACATTAACACATTTTTCTCAGATCTCAGAAATTCGTAATCATGAAAAGTCAATTTTTGAGTAGTTACTTCTTGGACCTTCAACTAAAAGAATCCATGGTGATATTGACCGGCCATAAAGGCATATTTTGAAAAGTTTTAGGATATTTTTTTAATAACAAATCAAATTAATCTTGAAATAATCATGTAAATTTCAATCATTAGTTATTATGATATATTTGGTCCATATGATGACAAAGACATACAACTTCAACCTTAGTATAAATCCTGTGCGAAGCACGGGCTTTAATTTCTAGTATGTGAAGAATATCCACTAATCTAATTGTTAAAAAATAAAGAATTAAATATGAAATGAATCCAATTGTTATTTTAATGGTAGAGTAGATGAAGATAGGAACAGTTGCACAGTTCCTTCGAATGACCCCTATTGGAAAACACTCTCTGGAAGCCCTAAACCTTTCCCCCTTTCACCTCTCACCCAGCCGCCACCAGCATATACCTCCTAACCCCCAATCGCGCCTCCAATAGGCACTCTTTCCTACCGGATTCACTTATGTGACCCTCCCCCATACCCAGATCCCATGGATCGACTAACCCCAACTTCCAGATTCAAGATCCCCTATCAAGAAGTTGTATTAGACCTAAATTTCGCCCCAAAAAATGTCTACTCTGGCTCTCTGATGGATTCTTCTGCTGGGAAAGCAACCATTTACATATTATCAACATCTAGGAAAATTAGTGGGTTAGACTCGCATATCCTGTTCTGCTGATTAAATCTTTGTTTCTGAATAGCATCCTTAAGGCGAAGTTGAGAGATGGGAGCAGCTGGTGGGGTTTTCTTATCCTCCCAAACCTAGTCTTCTCCTTGTGTCTTGTTTGGTTGAGTTGCCGAATCTTCTGGTGGTGGATCCTCCCTTAGCGTGGCTTCGCTATCTTGCGGTGGCCATCCGAGCTGATGACGATGCTCGTTTACTGGAGCCGTAACGACAATAGGCTACAAGACTTGTCTTTTCCCTTTGGATCTCCCATGGTGATTTCTACTAGCATGGCAAAAAAACCCAGGTTTTATCTTTCTAAACCATACTTTCCTTATCTTTAATTAGTATCTCGTATTCTCATCCTTATATGCTACAACGATCTGACCCCTTCGCTCCATGGCTCCGTGGTTACCATACCCCATTATCCTAAGTTGCTATCTGGCTATCTATATGACTATTATGTGTGCTATTTTAAGGTACCCCTCTCGGTTCTTTGGATTGTTCTGATATCTGATCTTTGTTACATTGATGTTTTGGTTTTCCCCAATTGTGTTCCTAATTTTATCAACATTCCTAATATCATTCACCCATATCTATCGTGGCTCTCCCCGAATGAATAAAACATGGATGTAGTGATCTACTTATCACATTCTGATTATCTGATTTACCTCACAAGTCAGACCAATTCTTATAACTCCTCTGTTACTTCTTATCCTATCCTTTACACTCCTTATAGCTTTGTTTTGACTGCTATTAATCCTTGTGGGTCTAACTTATATGTATGCACTTCTTTTTTAGATGTTGTATGCATTATCTCGATACTTGATAATTACCTATGCTTGTTATCCATGCTTTACTCTGGTACACTACCTACCAACATATCCACCTATGGCAACCAAATAACTTCTCTAGCTGCTAAAAATTTTGACTCTAAGGCTTCACAAGCCTATCTAGATCAAACAATTATTGAGGTTATCCCTCACTACAAGGCTTTAAAAACCTTCAATTGTGCTATAAAACCCATACAAAGTACTTACAATGAAGCCTTTGGCTCAACTTTGACAACTCTTATCCCACTGTCCATGGACTACTCAAGTCCTATTTACAGTAAACGCTATCTCTTATATAGAAATCAAACCATTGATCTGCTAGTTGTAGGTTATGACTATATGGTTTTACAAACATATTCAGTTCATATCAACATTGATGTTAACCCTCAATATAAGGAATCACATGCCCTCTGTTGTACGCCAAAAACAACACAAGGCACCAATAAAGGTTGTTTGAATCTTCTCTTTACTAGTGACAATCCTACTTATTGGATTAATAACCCACTACTCTAGTTTGTCTCTATTAACAGGTACCATACTCAAACAAATGCGGACATTCATCCAACCTATATGTCCTTGCATTGGACTCATGCCGGTTGATAAGTGCTATTTTGTAGCACATATCTAAGGGTTATTACCAGGTTTGAGGCGCCATTTGGTTGGATTTAGAGCACAATTGGAGATTATGGAGTTAGAGCAGAGAAGTGTGGATTTGGTGGTCTGGAGAAGCAAATTGAAGATATCCAGAGGAAGAGGAGTTGACCACCTGAGGAGACAAGGAAAATCCATGAAGGAACTACAAGGAAGAGGCAAGATTCCCGAAAAAAATGACGGTGAAAAGCAAAGGCCACGCCCGCGGCTAAATCGGGAATTAATTTGGGCACTTCGAGAGCAAACCGCGACCGCGGCCATCCATGCGAGGGGAAGCTGGAATGAAGTGCAAATTATTGCTGGAATTGGAAGAAATTCGGCCCAGGGAGGAAAGGCCCAAAAGAAATAAAGGAGCGCGGCCCACATGAAGAATCCCGCGTCAAATTAAAGCGGAAAGAAAGAGGGGAATTTGGGCATGACGCCGCCATGACATCAGCGAAAGCAAATTGTGGAGTGGGCCGTGCTGCTTGGATGAGATGGGCCGTGTTGTTGCTTGAATTGGGCCGAGAAAGTGCTGAACGAGATGAGCCGAGAATCAATTCGTTTTGATCGGGATTAATTTCCCGGGATCCCATTGCTATTTTGTGTTATTATTTTATTATTGTTCTTTTAATTATTAATTACCATATATTTAGAATTAGGTTAAAAAAACACCTTTTGTTAACTAGTTGCCGGGATAAATTAGTTAGACCTAGTTTATTGTTCATCAGTTTTCCCTTTTGCCCACGCAGACAATTGAAGCCTTTGGATTGATTGGATTGTGAGTTTATTCCTTTACTCTTTCTATGATTGTTTTAATTCTCTCTCGTGCTTAATTTCATTGATCATATATCGATTCCCCTTGATTTGTTGATTAGGAAATCAAATAGATTGTTAATAGTAGTTCCCTCTAGCTTGACAACCTAGAGAAATTAGTATTATGCTATTGATTCCCCTTTTCCATACAACCTGTTGAGATTGTTATTGATCATATTACTAAGGATTGGAGGATACTGGTTGAGAATCTAAATCCCTTAGTTTGTGTAGAGAATTAATTGCATGCAATTGTATGACTGGTTGCTATACTTGCATGTACCTATCTATTCCTGAACTTCCTGCTGCTATTGAATTAAATCGTGAAGGTTAGTAGGGATTTGTTTAATAGTTAGGGTTATCAGGACTGGTTGGACTTGTAACTATTTCAGAACATGGATTAGGACTTTCATGAGTATTAAGGACTAGGAATAATCAATGATCGATCTATCAATCTAAAGTGTGGATATTTGTTTGGCTGAGTTATTTTCCTAATTTGATTTCAAGTCTTTGTTTTTATTTATTTATTTATTTTTAAATCAGAAACCCCCTGGTTACTTGTTGGTATACAATTACATCATTGGAATAGTATTTGATTCTCTGTGGGATTCGACCCTTGCTTACCAGACTACATTAGTTAGGTTTGTTTAGGATTATTTTGTATAGGTGTCACGACAACGCTATATCACTGGTCTCTTTGGATTAAAACATCCAGTCGAACATACCTCTCTGAATGGGCCTCTGGTGGTGTTATGCTTCTCTTCTCTATGGGTTGAAGAATTTACCACTATCAACAATAAATTGACTAGAGCTACACTAGCTGATGTGTGTGACCCACTGTCTGATGCTGTAATAAAATTACTCTATTGTTCTACGTTCTGGCTTCTTATTATCGTGATAATCCATGATAACTCATTATACCCCTTTTCCTTGGGCTCTAAATCCCCTCAAAATGATGCTTCACAAGCAAACTCCATTACCCCTTCAACTGTTGTTATCAACATTGCAAACACTACATCCTTAACAGATGAAATAACTGTTGTGACAGATTATGTGGGGCATAACTCCCCTAATACTGAACCAAAACTTGTTTTTATTATCCCTATTAGTGACCACACTTAGAAGTAAATGAATTTACTACTTACAATTTTAACTCGCATAGTACATCTTCCAGAATTTTGTACAAAAGCCACGGCAAGACACCTAAAACACGGTTGATCGCTTTTTTAACAAAAGCATCAACACCCATAAGATACCAAAACGAGTTTTTTAATCTCTCCGCAAGAACAATAATACTTGCAAACAAACCCCATGTGTTTTTATATATGTCTCTGGAACTACCACGACATTGGTCAAAAAAACCTATGGACTGATGTCGAGTCTTTTTGTAAAATCGAGAAAATTCAAATTATGGCCCTAGTGGAAACTAGAATCGACAAAGAACCCAAACAAAATCTATGGAGGAAAGTTGGCTTTGACAACTTTCACTACTCTCCCGCGAATGGTTTTTCTAGGGGCATTTGTGTCATGTGGAAATCATACCAACTTCAAAATGAGTTATGTGAACTGACCCACATTGACAAGCGATTCATCGCTATAAAATATAAGATACTCGATAAAGATATCTGCATCATGCTTATATTTGCCTATGCACCACCAAAAGAAAATGACAAAGACCATTTTTGGTCCATCTTATCAAACTTTATCACACAGGTAAATATACCTTGCCTTGTCATAGGAGACCTAAACGAAATACAAAACAATATGGGAAGAATTGGTGGTTGTCATCTACCACCATCGAAATTCCTTAGATTAAACAATTTTAAAAACTAGTGTGACCTTATAGATATCCCTACACAAGGGTGTGACTTCACTTGGAGGAAAAATAGAACAGAAATTGACAATATGTACTCTAAATTTGATAGAGTCCTAGTCCATGATCAAATCATATAATGGTTCCCTGGAATTTTCACAAAAAATCATGCCTTTACCTCATCAGACCATTGTCCTATTTCTATTGAATTAGAAAACCAATCTCAAATCAAAGCTCAACCTTTAAAATTTGAGAGAATGTGGACCCATAGAAAAGATTTTGAAAATATTGTTAAACAAGCTTGGCGTATCCCCCAAGGTTCTAATATGTACAAACTCATAAAGAAAACTTACGCTCTCAAAACCAGCGCCAAAAACTGGAACAAAACCACATTTGGTAATATCTTCAAACAACTAAAAGAAGTAGAAGATGCACTAACAATAATCCAAAAAGACATTATTCTCAACCCAAATAACTATTTGTTTATCAAACAAAATAGATTAATAAACAAAAAAGAGAATCTCCTCTCCTTTCATAAAAAAATACCGGAGCAGCGTGCCAAAACTAAACACATTAAATCAATTGATACGGACTCAAACTACTTTCATCGGATAGCTACTGGTAGACGCACTAGGAAAATTATCAAAGAAATTCGCACAAATGATGGCACGATTATCATTGGACACGAAAATATCCGCAATGAAATTATATCTGACTTTGAAAAGAGATTCAAAAAAAGCGATATAAATAATAATATTCTCACAAAATACCTCACCAATATCAATAATGAAATCACTGCCCAAGAAAATGATGAATTAACTAAAAATGTTACAAATGAAGAAATAAAAAAAAGCTGTGTTTGGGATTGGATGTAATAAGTCTCCAGGCCCGGATGGTATGTCTGCCTTATTCTATCAAAAATATTGGCACATAGTGGGACCCACTGTTATTAAAGTTGTCAAAAGCTTCTTCCACTCAGGAAAACTCCTTAAGCAAATCAATCACACATTTATAACTCTTATACCCAAATGTGATAACCCAAATTTTACAAATCACTATAGACCTATCAGTTTGTGCTCAACCATTTACAAAGTTATATAAAAAAATTATGACTGATAGAATGAAACATATCCTAAAAAAACTGATCCACCCACTACAAGGGGCATTTGTAGCTGAAAGATCAATCCATGATAACATCCTAATAGCTCATGCAATTTTTCACTCCTTCCGTGCTAAGAAAGGAAAGGAAGGATGGCTAGCAATTAAACTCGATATGGAAAAAGCTTACGACAAAATTGAATGGGAATTCATTATAGTAGTCCTTGAAAAATTTGGATTCGTCGCACGATTTATCGGGTGGATTAAAGAATGTATCGAAATTGTATCCTTCTCGGTCTTAGTTAATAATGGACCGACTGATGTCTTTTATCCTGAAAGAGGACTACGCTAAAGGGACCCCTTATCTCCATTCCTATTTATTCTAGGTGCAGAAATCTTAGCCAGAAAACTTCAAAAAGAGAGCACAAGTAGTAACAACCAATTGCGATTTCAAATCTCTAGAAGGGGCACTAATATTCCCTTCCTAGCCTTTGCGGACGACATGCTTATCTTTGCAAAGGCTAACCAAATTGCATGCTCCAAAATAAAAAAATATCATAAAAGATTATTGTTCGATATCTAGACAATGTGTTAATTTCCAAAAGTCTGCCTTTCAAACTACTAGCAACCTCTCAAACCAAACTAAATACTTAATCCAATCTGTACTAAACATCCCTAGCACAACATCTTTAGAGAAATATATTGGATGTCCTATCATTAATGGGAAAGTTAACCACGACACTTTTAAAAAGACAATCTTATCAACCACAAATCAACTAACAAAATGGAAAGCTAACTCTCTATCTCAAGAAGGAAGAGCTACGCTAATCAAATCTAATATGGAATCTAAACCAAACTTCTTAATGCAAAGCTTCATGCTACCATCCTATATACACAAAGAACTTGACAAAATAACCAGAACTTTCTTATGGAACAAAGATGCATCATACAAACCCCTAATAGGATGGGATAAAATATGTAAAAAATAAAGAAAACGGAGGAACGGGTATTAGAAAGACACAAGACATGAATAAAGCTCTACAAATGAAACTCATCTGGAAACTATTTGTAGAACCAAACAATATATGGGTTAAAATCATTACCGAGAAATATCTCAAAGAGACTAACATTCTTCACTACTACAAAAAAGGCAACCACTCATGGCAATGGTCATAACTACTCAAACTTAGAAAAGAATTCCAAACTGGTCTTCATTGCCTAGTTGGGGATGGAAAATCTATTTATTTTTGGACTGACAATTGGCTAGCTAATCTAAATCTCCAAAACAACATATTACCAAATATTGTTATCAACCAATCGACAAAGGTATGTGATTTTATTGACAACAATAAGTCATGGAACAAAGATAAACTAAATGAAATTCTAAACCAACACACCGTTGATTGCATATTAGATATACATATCCCTCAGAACCAAATCACTGATAGACTGTACTGGGCTCCTAATAAAAACGGCTAGTTTTCTATGAAATCAGCCTTTGAACAAATTGCAAAGCAGCAAACTCCTTCAACCAATAACCTTGCATGGATTTGGAAGTTGGATACAATGCCCTTTCACTCTTAATCAAATCAAAGAAAAGAATGTGACAATTGAGAATATTGTTCGAAATATAGATTCTACCAATAAAAAAACCAAGTGAAATATTGTCTAAACTACAATCTCTACTTACCAAACAAGAATTCGTCTGCCTCACCACTACTTGGTGGGGTATCTGGATTCATAGAAACCAAATTATCTTTAACACTGACACGAATGATAAGATTAAAAACTTATCGCAATATATTTCCACACTAATCAAAAACTGGGAAAAAACAAAGAGAGCAGGAAATGATGATTTCACACAACCCAAAAGTAATATAAACCATATCAGAAAAACCAAATTTTCGAGATGGGAAAAACCAAATCAAAATTTTTACAAAATCAATTTCAATGGATCAAAACAAACTAATGGTGAAGCTGGCTTTGGCTTCATCATTAGAAATGATAAAGCCGATGTAATCCATATAAGAAGTGAACGCTGTGGTTTTAACAACATACTAATGACTGAAGCATTAGCATTAAAACATAGCATTTCTTATGCTAAAACTTTAAACATCACAAAATTACAAATTGAAGGTGACAATCTCTGCCTTATTAACTCTATTAAAGGCATATGGGATTGTCCGTGGAAAATTGAAATGGTTGTCGTGGATATCTTGGTCGACATCCATTTCTTCCAAGATGTTCAACTTAGACACATTTTTAGGGAGGTGAACTGTACTGCTGATCGCATTGCTAAACTCAGCTTTTCACCATTTGTGTCTAACCCTAGTCTTGATTCAGAATTTCAGGTTCTCATCCGCAAATATGTTCTAGGATGGTCTTCGCATAGAAACTAAGACCAGTCTAATTCTTTCCTCATCAAAAAAAAAAGTTGCACAGTCCCTTCTCCTTCTCTCGTAAATCGCACACTAGCTCTCAATACAGCTTCACTCTAGCGCCTGATCTTTGGTTTATTTCCTAAGAATCTCAACAGTTGATCACTCTTTAATCTCACAAAAAAAAACGTTACCTAAAGTCGGGTCTTGCAAAATTTTTGGTATCTGATATTTTCAATCCAAATCTGACCCCTAAAATATACTTTGTGTTTTAGGGAAAAAAGATCGAACCGACCTGGATCGCCTTAAGAACGGCAACTAGGCAATTACAGAATTGATTATATCTGAATGATCCAAATCAAGCAAGGAACTAAACGAAATAAGATTAAACAGACACAAAAATAAGCTTATCTCCCTTGAATGAGAGATCGGTCGAACCGGATGGTTTAAGCGTCGGTCGCTTTAAGATCGTAATAAGGATCGAACTTAGAATGCAATTGTAACAGAGCGAGAGAGTTGTAAATGATAGTTGTTATTGATAGTAAATGATCATAGCTTTACAGAAGAAAGAACCACTTCTTTTATACGTAATTTACATAAATGAACTAATAAATCCGTTAAAGTCCGATATTCCAGGGATCCGTCGAGTAGTTGCTTCAGGCGTTCGAGATTCGCTCAACTGTTTCAACGTCTCTCTTTCTCCAAATCGTTGCCCAATTCGAATACCTATCTAGGCCGGCTTGATGGACAACTGATAATTTCTGAGCCCAACAATTGCCCTAAGACCAAAATGGGCCGGAGGAAATGAAATGGCTTTTTGACGGGACGGTTTGGTCTTCAGTCTGGCAATGCAATCCTTTCTTGATTCTTCTGCAAACTGCAGGCTAACGTGGCATTTCATGAGTGGCCCATCGTTTTGACCACAAGAGAGGCGGTTTTACTGCGTTAAATAGCCCTCAATCGGCTATCCTATCATCATAGAGTTTCACGTCTCTATCAAGGTAACTTCTCTTTTTTCAAATTTTTACTCTTCTTCTTCTTTCTCTGTTCCAAGGCCGTTTTTAAGGTCTAGGAGTAGAATAGTGTCTAGTGATCCTTCCAAAGACGAGAATGCTTTTATCCCTTTAGGACTCCTTAGTGATTCCGACTCTGTGGGTGGAACCCTAACTCAGGCGGAGTTAGACAAAGTTCTTGAAATCGGTCAATTCCCCGTAGACACTGTGGCTCGTCTACCTCTTCCTCATAAGCGAGTCGATTGGTTCCACAGAGATTCGGTTTGCTTCTTTGAGTATCCCTTTATGATTGGCCACTCGTTTCCGTTTTCCAATTTGGTTAGGAATTTTCTCTCGGTCATGAGACTCGTCCGTTGTCAGGTTATGCCCTATACTTGGCGTTTGCTTAGGGTAGTCGATCTTGTCACCGCCGGTGTCAAATTCGACTTTGACTTTGACGCTTTGTGGTACTCTTACTATCTGAGTAGTCGAGGTTCCTCTAGATTCCAGTTACGCCTTCGTCGCGATAGAAAGCCTCTAGCTTTGAACTTGGATGTTAACGATCGTGGGTGGAGAACCCGTTTCTTCTTCATAGAGCGCACGTCGCTTGAAAGGGGGGTTGATTGTTCCTTTTTGCTCTTAGATTGGAGGAAGACAAGTATCGTATTCTTCCCTTGATTTTCCTTTGTTGGGAATCTTCTAAACCGTTGCTTACATGTTTTTTGTCGCAGTGCCTGATCCAGGGGAACCCGAAGATTTCGAGGCAGCGACCAAGGCTTTACTCAAGCTTCCTGAGTCAGAAAGACATTTTAAAAATATCAACTTCTTGATACCTGATTCTGTTGAGATGTCGACCCCTTTCGCGTCTATTTCCAAAGGCACTTGTTCATTCCTACAAGTATGCGTGTGGTTGGTCTTTGGAGTTTTCATATGCTTATGGTGTTGTGCTATTTTATCAGCGTCTCGCGGCAGTCGGTCTAGTGCGCGTCTGTCGGGAAAAAGTCTCTTGGAGCAAAATTTGTCGGCTGCCAAGGCGTCTTCTTTGAGGGATATTGTTAAGACTCGACTGTTTGCTGGAATAATCACTTTGGATTCTCCGTCGTCTAGGACATCGGGTGCGAAGAGAAAGGCGTTTGTCGCTTTAGGTATGCCCCCAGGGATGCTGAAAGAGAGGGCGACGAGCGACTTGACTCGATTTGTGGATCCGGAAGACAAGAAAGAAATTGGCGACCTCTCCTCCATCGATTGTATGGATGAAGCTGTTGTCAGCTCTTGGAAGGTGAGTAGTAGAAGATTCGAATTATGTATATATATATATATATATATTTTGACATTGATCTTATGTTGTGCGAGGTACAGGCCTTTCAATACTCAATGGTCGCCTACTCTACCATACAGGATTTGAGCGATAGGTCTGACAAGCGAATCGCGCAGGCGGAGAGCCAAGCGAAGACTGCCAAGGATCGTGTGAGAGTTGTCGAGAAGGAGCTGGCGTTGGTCAAGGAGGAACTCCAGTCTCAAGTTGAGGAAGCAGAGAAGCGTCGTGAAAAAGATGCTCGGACTGCTGGCGACATAGGGACCTACTATTGTTTGAAGTCCCGTATCGAGATGATGGAGGAGTTTGCTGCTGGTACTCACGTGGATTGGGATGTTGAAGGGGAGAGAGCCAATCTGGACCTCCTGTATCCTGACGGCAATCCTGGCGAAGAGCTTTTTAAGTTAGCCGGCTTGGAGGTGGGAGAAGACGACCAAAAAGATGATGCCGATTCCGAGGCAGTTGAGGAGGTTGAGAAGGTTGAGGATGTGCCGAAGATTCTCCCCGAAGCGACGACTGACAAGGAAGTTGATCCTGTGCAAGCCAAGGAGAAATCGGACGAGTCTTAGTATGTATCAAGGTCGTGTTGTGTGTGTCAAAACATTCTGAATGTTTTAAATACTTTTGTCGTGACGTTTGGTGCCCCATTGCGGAGATGGGATGGATAATGTTTTGGCTACCCGTCTACCATCGCGGGTCGCGTATTTTGTAAGTTATTTTAGTACTTGTTGCGTACCTTGTGTTTGTGTATTTCCTTGCAGGTTGATTTCGTCGATTGCGTTTTGGCCGTGAGGCGGATTGTTTGGTCGAAGCGACCTGTAATTTGTAGTTGTCAGTGTAGCATGCTTTGTGTGTTAGGGAAGAGTAGTTTGTATCATATAGCAAGGACGAGTACCTTGAATAGGACAAGTCTTTTACGTAAGATGATGTTTTGGTGTTGTTTCCTCCATTCCCTATGTATCGATCGATTTTGAATGTTGTAAGCGCTTGTGTTGTAAATGATAAGGATATCCGTTTAAATGGCAAGTTTTGTCTTCGAGGCCTCTTGTTCCTGCTCAGATTACGTTAAGAATACAAAAAAAAGGTCTTTTGAGCGACCATTAGGGGGTGACCCAATGGCCCTTCGATGCTTAAGTCAGTGATCGTAATTCGAGTGAATATAATTTGAAAAGGTGTAAAAAGTGCAAAGTGAAAGTGAAAGAGAGTTTAGAAGTGATAGAACTTTAGGTGGACTGCATTCCAACTTCGAGGGATAGGTTGTCCGTCCTTTGTTTCCAGTCGATATGATCCTTGCCCGACGACTTCCTTGATGAGGTAGGGTCCTTCCCATTGTGGTGCCAATTTTCCGTCGGTTGGGTCTCTGGTGTTTTGGAACATTTTCCTTAGGACCCAATCTCCTAACTTGAAGACTTTAGCTCAGACGTTCTTGTTATAGCTCCGGGTGACTTGTTGTTGGTATTGGACCATCCGAATTCTGGCTTTCTCTCTAGTCTCGTTGATAGTGTCGAGGTTGTGAGCTAACTCGACGTCGTTTTGTTCCGGAGTTTGGAGTCCATATCTGGCAGTTGGGACGAGTAGCTCAGTGGGAATGACTGCCTCGCTTCCATATACCAATGAGAAAGGGCTTTGTCCTGTTGCGTTTTTTGGCGTCGTCCTATTGGGCCATAATATCAAAGGGAGCTCGTTGGCTCATTTGCCTTTTGCCCCTGTGAGGCATTTTTTTAGATTATTGATGATGATTTTGTTGTTGGATTCTGCTTGACCATTATACTGTGGGTATCTTGGTGTGGACGTGACTAATGTGATGTTCCACTACTTACAGAAAGATCGCGTCTTGCTACCGATGAATTAGGAGCCATTGTCGCATACGATTTCTGAAGGGACGCCATGCCAAGTTTGCATAGAATGTTACGTTTTATGAATGAGATGACGTGTTTTTCTTTTACCTCTCGATATGCTTCGGCTTCTATCCATTTAGAAAAATAGTCAGTCATGGCTAGGAAGAAGACGCGTTGTCCCGATGCCGGTGGCAGTTTTCCAACGATGTCCATTCCCCATCGCATGAAGGGCCAGGGAGCTAGGGTCGGATGGAGCATCTCGAATGGCTGGTGTGTGACAGGTGTGTGTCGTTGGCAGGCGTCGCACTTTTTGACATAATCCATCGCGTCCTTGTTCATTGTGGGCCAGTAATAGCCTATCCTGAGAGCTTTGCCGGACAGGCTGCGTCCTCTAGTATGATTTCCACATTCCCCGTCGTGTAGAGATTGTAAGACGCGACGTACCTCTGTTGTTTTGAGGCAGCGTAGGTATAGGCTTGTGACAGATCGTTTGAACAAAATATTATCTTTTAAATCGAAGGTCACGGCTTGTACCTTGAGTCTTTTAGCTTCTGCTTTGTCTGTCAGGAGTGTTCCGTCCCCGAGCCATTTGATGTAGGGGACGGTCCAATCATCTTGGTCGCCTACCAAATCTTCTTCGAAGTGGTCGCCTACCTCTGCTGAGATGACTTCTTCTAGGGGTAATTCATCCATTGTCTGAATGTCGTCTGGATTGAGTGTTTTGAAGATATTAGGGACATCTGGTGTGGTGATATGTGATAAGGGAATGTTGCGGAAGTCGTTGGGATGTAAGGCCGAACCGAGATTTGCTAAGGCGTCGACTTGTGTGTTGAGGTCGCGTGGGACTTGTCGGATAGTGAAGTTCTGGAATTTGCTTGCCAACTTTTTGACGATGTCTAGATATGCCATCATTCTGTCGTATTTGGCGGCGTATGAACCTTGTACCTGGTTAACAATTAGGAGAGAGTCGCATGTTACCTCTATGCTTAGAATTGCGATGTCATGTGCAAGTTTTAATCCAAATATGAGGGCTTCATATTCCGCTTCATTATTGGTTGCGTCCCATTCACATCTCACATCTTGGGCTATATGGTCCCCTTGTGGTGATTTTAGCACGACACCTAGGCCGACTCCTCTTACGTTTGATGCTCCGTCTGTATGAGTTGCCATGTGCCCTTGTCTTCTTCGACTTTTAGTTGTTCGACCTCCCTTGTGGCTTCTTGTTCTAGTGTCGGGATGAAATCGGCCACAAAGTCGGCTAAAGCTTGAAATTTGATTGTTGTCCTCGGTTCGTACTCGATGTCGAATCCGCTGAGGTGTATGGCCCACTTGGCCATTCATCCTGTAAATTCTGGTTTTCTCATGAATGCTTTCATGGGATGGTTAGTTCTCACAATAATAGCATGTGACTCGAAATAGGGTCGTAACTTATTTGAAGCCATAACCAATGCCAAGACTAATTTTTCAAGTGATGTGTACCTGGTCTCCGCGGGAAGTAAGGAACGACTTACATAGTAGACTGGTGACTGTTTGCCATCTTCCTCCCTTGTTAGGACTGCGTTGACGGCCGATTCGGATACGGCTAGGTATAATGGCAATGGTTCGTCGTCTTTTGGTTTAGCCAGTAGGAGTGGGCTTGCCAGATACGTATTTAGGTCTTGGAAGGCTTGTTCGTGTGCGGTTGTCCAGTCGAATGATTTGTTCTTTTTTAAAGCTTCGTAGAAGAGCTTGCATTTATCCGACGACTTGGATATGAATATGTTTAGTGCCGATATCCGTCCTGTTAGTTTCTGAACGTCCTTGATGCATCGAGGGGATCTAAGGTTGACGATGGCCTTTATCTGGTCGGGACTAGCTTCTATCCCTCTTTGAGTGACCATGTATCCCATAAATTTCATGAAGACACTCTGAAAGAGCATTTAGTCGGATTTAACTTCATGTTATATCTTTTCAATACCTCGAAGGCTTCTTTCAGGTGTTTGATGTGGTCCCCTGCTACTTTGGATTTGACGAGCATGTCGTCGATGTAAACTTCCATGGTATCTCCGATTTGATCTTTGAACATCTTGTTCACCAGCCTTTGATACGTGGCCCCTGCATTTTTTAGTCCAAAGGGCATTACTTCGTAACAATACGTACCTTGGCTCATTATGAAAGCCGTTTTTTCTTCGTTGTCAGGGTCCGTGAGGATCTGGTTGTATCCACTGAATGCGTCCATGAATGTCAGCATTTCGTGTCTGGCGGTCGCGTCAATCATGGAGTCGATATGTGGTAGTGGGAAGGAGTCTTTTGGGCAGGCCTTGTTTAAGTCTGTGAAGTCGATGCATACTCTCCATTTCCCATTCTTTTTTTGAACCACCACGACGTTTGTTAACCAGTCGGGGTACTTGACTTCCCTTATTTTGCCTGTTTCAAGTAAATTTTTTACCTCGTCGTCTACAATTTTGTTGCGTTCTGGTGCAAACTTTCTCCTTTTTTGCTTGACCGAGGGGTATGTGGGATCTACATTCAATTTGTGAGTAATAATATCTGGGGAGATCCCCACCATGTCTTCGTGTGACCAAGCAAAACAGTCAGAGTTGGATCGTCAAAAAAAATCTGCTTTGGTCGAATCGTTTAGATCTGATCCGACCCTTACCGTCTGTGTTGGCTTTGAAGGGTCCAACGCGGTCTCGTCGAGTTGTTCCATCTCTGGTTCGACGTATCGTGTGGTTCCTTCGCCATACTGTGATTGCTATGCGGAAGATTTGTCGACTGTCCCTTTCATTGAAGTGACATAGCATTCCTTGGCGGCTCGCTGGTCGCCTTTTATTTCCTATACCCCCCACTTAGTAGGAAACTTTATTGTCTGGTGGTAAGTGGAAGGTACAACTTTCATGGCGTGTATCCAAGGTCTGCCAAGGATTGCATTGTATGGAGATGGACAGTCGAGTATTAGGAACTTTACCTGTTGGTTGACTCCACCAGCGTACGTTGTTAGCACGATTTCGCCTTGGGTATACTTAGCTTCCCCACTGAATCCAACCAATGGGGTAGAGTTTCTGGTTAAGTCATCCTCGCTTAAACCCATACCCTTTAAGGCGTCTAGTGTCAACAAGTTGGTAGAGCTACCTGTGTCGATTAGAACACGACGGATAAGGCAATTGCTAATTGAAAGTGAGATTACCAAACCGTCATGATGATCGCCTAACTCTTGAGCCTCTGAATCGTCGAAGGTGATGGCTGAAGCGTCGGAGATCTGTAGCTGTCTTGATTCTGCTTGAATCGGTTTGTTGCATTTGCTTTCTCGAGCATGTCTTTTGGCGGCCGAGTACGTGTTTCCACACACGTCTGACCCTCCTGAAATGGTGTTAACAATTTTAGTATGAACCGGAGAGGATGGTTTGTCGGATGTTACCTGATCCCTTCGATCGAGGGTCGCTTTGGCTCTATCCGAGATTACGTCGCGTAATAGCCCCTGTGAGAGGAGTCTTCCGACTTCTTTACGAAGGGCGATGCATTCGTCCGTCGAGTGTCCGTGGTCTCCGTGGAACTCGCACCACCGGTTCATGTCCTTCTTGACGTCTGGTTTATCGCTCTTTCGAGGCCATCTTACTTCCTTCCCATATTTGTCGAAACTCTTTACGAGCTCCGATATGGAAACGTTGAAGTTGCGCTTCGGAGGGAGAGCGGGATTGTTTCGCCAATCTTGGTTCATTTCATAAGAGTTGTTTACCTGACCGGGATCATTTCGTCCCTTAGGATATGGATGGGGTCGTCGAGCGCGTCAATAATCCGAGGAAGCCTTTCGGTCGACTCGATCTGGACTCTTGTTTGCTTTGGAGGGTTCCTCGTCTTTTTCGAGTCTAACTTGTGCCATGGTTTTGGCTTGAACATCTTCAAAGCTTCGGCACGGATACTTGGTCAATTCACGGTAGAGTTCACTACCTCTGACCAAACCCCGGCGAAACGCTTCGATCGAAGTTGGAACGTCACAATGTGGGATCGCAACCCTCTTTTTGTTGTACCTGTTAAGATATTCTCTTAGAGGTTCGCCATACCTTTGCACGATCCGGTATAGATCACTTGATTGCTTTTCCAATCGTCGACTGCTAGCGAATTGGATTTTGAATGAGTTGATCAAGTCGGCGAAGGAAGCGATGGAACCATGTGGTAAATGCATAAGCCAAGTTAGTGCAGGTCCCGCGAGGGTCGTGCCAAAGCTTTTACACATGACTGCCTCGCGGTTCCCTCTTGGGATCGAAATAGTCATTAATTTTTGCTTATAAATTGAAACATGGTCATCGGGGTCCCCGGTCCCGTCATAATTGAGCATGTTGGGGACGAGGAATTTTTTAGCGATCTCCACGCGTGCGATCGCCTCTGTGAAAGGTGAATCCTCATATCCGTCGATTGCCTCTTTCTCGATCGGTTGAGGGACTCCCGGGATTTGCGCGATACGATCGTCCAGGGTCTTCTTATGCTCGCTGATAGCCTGTTGTATGAGGGTCTGGAGGTCGGCTGGAGCCGTTACCTGTGGATGGATCACTCGAGCTTCTGGAGGGTCGGCTACAAAGTTTGGCACGTTAGTCATAGCGAAAGTGACTGGGGCGGTTTGAAACATACCAGAAGGTAGGGAGGCATTAGTTGACGTCGCAGGGGTCACGTCTATCCCGTCTAGATTGAGTCGCATAGACAGTCCTTCTGTGTTGACCACACGCCTTGGACCTCCGGGGATCGATGCGGCCGAATGTATCTGCGATTTCAACAATTCATTCTCACGGGTTAGTCGAGCAATTTCTGATTCGGATTGGGTACTTAGCGTTTCTGTTCTGGTACGTTGTTGGGCCAGTTCTTCTTGGAGGACATTCATGGCTTTCGCGAGCTCTTGAATTTGTGAGTTTGCGATCGGCTGGTTATTGGCGTCCTCTACCTGATTCGCGACAGGGGTGTCGCCTTGAGCTTGGTCTTCGACGAGGATTGCTGGATTTTCGATTTCGGCCATGATGGGATGAATGTCGGATTGGATGATTGGATCGTTTGATTGACTAGATGCCCCACGGTGGGCGTCGAATTGTTTTGGGGCGAAAAGATCGAACCGACCTGGATCGCCTTAAGAAGGGCAACTAGGCAATTACAGAATTGATTATATCTGAATGATCCAAATCAAGCAAGGAAATAAACAAAATAAGATTAAACAGACACAAAAATAAGCTTATCTCCCTTGAATGAGAGATCGGTCGAACCGGATGGTTTAAGCATCGGTCGCTTTAAGATCGTAATAAGGATCGAACTTAGAATGCAATTGTAACAGAGCGAGAGAGTTGTAAATGATAGTTGTTATTGATAGTAAATGATCGTAGCTTTACAGAAGAAAGAACCACTTCTTTTATACGTAATTTACAGAAATGAACTAATAAATCCGTTAAAGTCCGATATTCCAGGGATCCGTCGAGTCGTTGCTTCAGGCGTTCGAGATTCGCTCAACTGTTTCAACGTCTCTCTTTCTCCAGATCGTGGCCCAATTCGATTACCTATCTGGGCCGGCTTGATGGACAACTGATAATTTTTTAGCCCAACACTTTGAATGATGCTTCTAGCCCGTATTCACCAAGGAATCGAGTATGATCCTTTGCTGAGCCTCAGGCCTACCTGGCTTCAACTGATCTCTTCAAAAATAAAACCCAAACTCAAGGACTGGGGCTGATTCGATCCCGGCCTCCTTCCTTTCTTCTCGCTTTGTTGGTGAAAATTAAGCCTTCCATGTACGGTGGTCGGTGGCTCTACAACACACACTCCGAAAACACAGGTATAGGTTTGTTGGGCCCAACATGTTCTAATGGAGCCGATGCAAGCAAATTGGGCCAACCTCAAGTGAAGGAGTAGGCCGAGAAGACTGAAGAAAGGCGTCAGACGTTCCTCGAACGCGTGAGATCCGACCAACCCCGATAATTTCGCCCAGAGCATTAACTGCTCGATCCAAAGCAAACGGCAACCCAATCAAGCACAAGACTAGGATGCCATTAAAGAAGAATCTCGGAGATCACGTACAGCAATAAATAGAGAATCACACAAAAACAATAACGGTCGAGGGGAAGAACATCATAAATAGACCACGAAAGAACGATCAACAAACGAGACATCTTCGAACAACACTCATCAACTCAGCTCTCGAAAAAGCCTACCAGCACACTGGTTCTTGTTTAGTTCCATTGGTATATCATCCGACTACAGATGGTCGAACCATCAGAGTAGCCGGTCGGACAAGACCTGATCTCTTATTCCTTAAGGATAAGTTGTATTTGGACTCATTTCTATTATCACTTGATCAATACGTCATACAACAATCTTGCTTCTATTTTATACGTGGTTGATTGTTTATTGGGTTTGGATTTATTCTATATTGTCTGATTGACTCGTTATCCCGTATAAGGCGATTTAGGTTGATTGATCTTTTCGCCCCAAAACAAGGTTACGTCACTCTCAACACTTGATCTATGGTTCCTACTCCTACCTTGAACAAATATTTCTTTTTTGCGTTCATTTCCCTGACCAGGCTCTTTTGCCTTCCACCAGTTAAGGACTCAATTATCCTCAACTTCGCATTCCTTGGTCTACGGAGACCACAACTATGACAATTTTTTGTAGCTTCAAGGATACTAAATCAACAGTACTTCTGGCTAATCTAGTTGCGACCAAAGATTCTGAATGACCAAATCTTGTATGTATTGACCACATTTTTGAAGTGAATGTTTTCTCGTGCTGCACCATGATGAATGACAATTCCACACGTGTTGTATTAGATAACACAAATAAGGAAAGCAATGCATGTGACAACATTTGCAGTTCTGCTTCCTATTTAGAATACAGGGAGTAGTAGATACTTCATCTTCACCAGAAATAGTTACAAAGAGGAATGCACATGAGACCCATGTACTTGTACCCAACCACACCTGTTTACTTACAAACTTTACCACATGGCAATTGCAACCTATTTCAGCGCAACAATTAGAGAGGCTACAAATACAAATGAACGAGGAACCCCTCGCATTTGTAAACCTTTAAAAGGCAAACATACCAAAATTGACCATACTAGCTAATCTCCCAATTTTTGTTAAAAAAAATATCTACGTGTAGGGGAATTGGGATAATGAATTTATGGATCCACATTGATTTTTTTTTGCAAGATAGAACGAATACAACTTCTAGCTTTATTCAAAACAAGAACAGACAAAAAACCAAGTGAAAGAATTTGGAGAAAGGCGGCTATTGACTAGTTCTTTTTTTTCACTTGTAACTGGCTTCTATGGTGACCTCTGCATTATGTTGAAATCTTATCAGTTGACTAATGAACTACTTGAAATGGACAACATAACCTCAAGATGCATTTGCTTAAGATACACCAACGTAATTACAAACAACAAACTCATTATAATCCACACATATGCTCCACCAAACGAATCATCAAAAACATTACTTCTGGGATGAAATGATATTATTTATCAAAATCTCCCCCCTCCCATGTATCTTGATGGAGGACCTGAATACATCTAAGACCCATCAGAAAAAAATGGTGGAATTCAATCCCATATAAATAGATACAACAAACTAATTTATTTGAAAAATGAATGTGACCTTTTGGACATCCCTACGGCCAGGGAAATGATCACTCTTGGGGGAAAAGTAGAACATAAATAGACAATACATATGAAAAACTGGATAGAACTCTGGTTCAACACCAAGTTTTGCAATTGTACCCGAAACTAATAACACGAAACTATGTGTTCACAACCTCATATCACTGCCCAATCTCTATTGAATTAAAAACAAATATACCCTTAAAAACCAACCGTTCAAATTTGGAAAAAATTGGATGATACAGAAGGGTTTTCGAAATGTGGTTAAGCAAGCATGGACAACCATATACCATTGATCAAGAATGTAAAGAAAACACAACTTCTAAAGCGACAAGCAAAAGAGTGCAAACAAGAACACCTTTGGAAATATGTTCACACAAGTACACAAGATTGAGGAGGAACTTACTACAAACCACACAATTATCTACAACTGTGCAAAGAGATCCCTTGAAGAAAACCAAATAAGACTCATAGCTAACAAAGAACAACTACTAAACTTCCAATATATATTATGGAATTAACGAGCTAAGACAAAACATATCAAATTCAATGGTACAAACTCAATTTATTTCCACAAGATAGCTGCAAGAAAGAGAAATAAGAAAATAATTAACGAAATTCAAACACAAGAGGGGACCTTTGTAATTGAAGAACAAAATATCAGAAATGAAATTTGAAATAATTTTATTGAAATATTTAAAAGTGCCCCAATAAATGACAATATCTTAAGACAATGTCTTGGCATCATACACAAAGAGATATCACAAGAAGATAACTTGGAACTAACAAAGCAAATCACCAATGAAGAAATTGAAAATGCCGCCTTTGCAATTGGACAAGATAAATCGCCTAGATCGAATAAAATGATGACATAATTCTACCAAAAAATATTGAGATATTGTAGGCCCTATGGTAATTCAAGATGCTTAAAACTTGTTCCTTAATGAAAAAATTCTAAGACAAGTCAATCATACATTGATTACTCTTATACCAAATTTCAACAACCTAAACTCAACAAACCACTACCGACCAATTAGCCTATGTTAAAAAATTTACAAGATTAAATTCTAACAAAAAGACGTAAAAAACAATGGAAACACTGATCCACCCTCTCTAGGGTGCATGTCTTGCAACCGAGCAATTTAAGACAATATCCCTATAGCTCATGAAAACTTCCACTAATTCAAATCACAAAAAGGAATTAAAGGATATGTTGCAATAAAATTGAATATGGTAAAAGTTTATGAACAAATTGAATGAAGTTTCATTCTAGAAATTATGGAAAAAAATTGGCTTCTCAATGACCTTTATAAAATAGATAAAATAATGCATATTGACACGGTCATTTTTTGCCACGGTAAACAATGGACCAATAGAAATTTTAAGACCTGAAAGAGGGTTGCGTCAAGGTGACCCTTTATCCCCATAGCTATTTATCTTAGGAGAAGAAATCCTTTCTAGAAGACTACAACACATGTCAGAATGATAAAAGAAATCATTAGGTTTCAAAATTACTCGAAATAGAACAAGAATCTATTTTCTGGCCTTTGTAGATAACATCATGATATTATTAAAAGAGATCATCAAAATTGTAATGAAATAAAGCTGATCAATGAATAATATTGTGAGATCTCTGGATAAAATGTTAACTTCCTTAAATTAGTGTTTCAAGTTACTAAGTACCAAACACACAAACACAACTCATACAAGGAATCCTCACAATAACAAACATGATCTCTTGTTTGAAAATTATCTTGGATGCCTAATCATCAATGGAAGGGAAAACTCCAAAATATTTGAGGAGATTATAATGAAATCAAGGACACATCTGACTAAGTGGAAAGTCAACTCTTTTTCCAAGAAGGGAGAACAACACTGATTAAATATAACCTGGCAACAAGGCCGAACTTTATGATGCAATGCTTTATGCTACCAAAAACACTCATAAGAAACTGGATAAAATTAACTGATCTTTTTTCTGGAACAAAGACAATTCCTTTAAGCCCTTAATAGGGTGGGACAAAATATGCCAACCGACCCAGTTGGGCGGCCTGGGACTAAGAAAATCTAGAGATATGCATTGTGCACTTTAATATAAATTAATTAGGAAAATTCTTGCAAAACTGAACAACCTTTGGGTAAAGGTAATCTCTGAGAAATACATGAAGGGACAACATATTCTAAACTATGATAAGAAAAGGAACTCTTTAGGGATAAGAACTCATCGTTCCTTTGGATAGGCTCCACCAAATGAACTTGAGCGACTTGAATGCGCCTTGGATATGCTCTTCCAAGGATGATCAAAGTTGAACTCGGATGGAAGAAGGATGGGCCGAGCACTTAGTGCACTCTTTGGGGAAAACAAACACTTTCTTAAGGTAATTTCAATAGTTGTTACAATATGTTCATAAAAACTTCATCTTTGATTAAGTTGTACTAAAAAGTTGTAGATTTTGTGTGCAAAACTGCATGTTTGATTGTTTGGCCTTGTTATATTGAATTTTGAATAGATTATTGCAAGTGCAAGAACTATATTCAACGACTATTTTTTGAAAGAAAAATTGTCTGTGACGGATGGACTTGTTTAATCCATCACGAATGGATGTCATTCATCCGTCACGGATGGAAAGGGTTCATACGTGACGAATGGAGTGAAACCATCCATGACGAACAGAAAGTGTCTATTCGTCACGGATGGATTTGTTTGACAGAAATTGGATTCTTACATGCTTCTATGCTAACTTGTTTTTTTTTTACTTCAATAGGAGAACAATATCGTGAACAGCGGTATTAACAATCTGTCCCTGAATGATGCGTGGGACATGGCACCACCGCCCTTCTCACTTGGGTTGTTCGGCGAACCTATGGCGCCTGAACAACCTCATATGTCGGGATTAGATTTTTTTGCTCGTAGTGGAATTCCGTCCGTAAGGTGGCAGGCTCCACCTAAGTTTGGGTTTCCGGCATTACACACACAGCCGTAGTTTTATTATCCTACACCTGAAGAAGTGATTGTTTCGAAAGATTATTCAGAGAAGTTTACCACGGGTGAAGTATTCGGCTTCAAAGATGATGCAATTAAATGGGCTAGACAAATTGCCGTTGATAATCACTTATGCATCACTATTGGTCGGGATAGAAACTTTGGTGGAGGAAGCCTTCGAAAGTCATAGCTGTTGTGTGAAAAAGCGGGAATTTACATTCCTAAAGATGAAAACAGAGTAAGGCAAAGAACAAGGAGCAAAAAATGTGATTGTCCATTCAGATTGTTGTGTCAAGAAAAACCGAGGGACTCGTATACAATCAAGGTAGTTGTTGGAACCCACAACCATGTCATTGGTGATGACTTGTACAGGCATGCATCGGCTGGCAGGATGACACCTGAGTAGAAGAAGTTGTGTAAGGTCATGACAGAAAATCATAATAAACCATCAAAGATTGCAACAACACTTAACCAGGACCCGAACAACTGTACTAAAATGAAGCAGGTGTACAATGAAGTGTACAATGTCCGACATAGTGGGATGGAAGGAAGAACCGTGGTCCAAGAGTTCTTCCATAAGTGCAAGGAGAACAAGTACTTTATGGAGTATAGGTCGGATCCAACGACGAATAAGATCGCCGACATTTTCTTTGCCAGTCCAGATTCCATGAAACTCCTAAAGGAATTTCCGTACGTCATTTTGCTAGACTCCACATACAGCACTAACAGGTTAGTATAACACATCTACATGCTACATATACTTGTTGATATGCTTATTCATTATGCATAACACATCTACTTGTGCAGGTATGACTTGCCTTTCCTCGAAATAATAGGAGTCACGTCTACATGGAAGAACTATAATGTGGCGGGGGCGTTTCTACAGCATGTAAAAGAAGACAACTACGTGTGGGTCGCACGACAACTTCTTGAAATGTGCAAAAATGTCAAGTAACACCGACATGCCTAGTGACAGATCGTGAAAAGGCCTTGATGAATGTGTTAGATACACTCTTTCCAAGTGCCAAGTCTATCCTCTGTAGGCGCCATGTGAAGAAGAACATAGAGGACCATGCTAGGAAGGAAATGAAGGATAAAAGCTTGGGTACAAGGTTTGCAAATGCATACTATAATTTATTCAAGCAAACAACTGTACCTGAGTATGAGATGGAGTTGCGTAGAATTGAGTCGGAATGGAGGGTTTGGCCACGTCTGACTCAATATGTAAGAAACAGCTGGCTGATCCCGTACAGGGAAAGACTTGTGTCAGCTTGGACAGATAATGTTTTCACGCTTGGAACGTCAACGACAAACAAGTTAGTGCATTGTCTAATCTGGACTGCATTCTGTATTCACTCATTTGCTATATTTGGGGGACTTTCTGTTATCTGCATAGCTTTTTGTATGATCAAACTTTAAACTCTTTTGTACTAAATATAGGGTTGAATGAGCACACTCTAGTTTGAAAGGCTTCTTGACTACTTCACATGGCAGTCTAGACACGATATTCGGTCAATATCATTCAAAGATGGGTAACCAAGTTAAGGAAATCAAGGGGACCTTCAACGAGAGTCCACAGAACATGATGACGCTTGTGACAAGGGCTGATGTTTTCAAGCTGTTAAAGTACAAAGTATCTAAGGTTGCACTTGACCGCTTGACTGAGGAATACAGAAAAGGAGAAAATCCATTTTATGACAGTACCTGCACATGCCAGATGAGGGTGAGAGATGGATTGTCGTGTGTGCATGACATCGCTAGATATATGACGAGTGCAATCCCTATTAAGCCTTCAGCGTTGCATCCGTTTTGGAGACGATTGAGTTTGTCAGAAGTGCAAGACGAAGGTGAGGTTGAGGTGAAGCGCAGAGTCGCGAGATCTTTGATGGATCAATTTTATACGGATCAGTTCCCCAATCTGTCAGCAGATGATCAAGAAAAAATTTGTCTCGTGACTTTACGACATCGCTTGCCCCGAGGGGACCAGTCTGCAAGAGCCGGCTATTGTGAGGCATAAGGGACGGCCAATGGGAGCTCCAAACAAAGATAGCACTAAAATACATCCTTCTTCATGGGAGTACACATACAAAGATATGGAAGGGACACCTCCCAAGAAGCAATGAGGTAGGCCACCAAAGCCCACTAGTACACCTTCACCAAGCCCTACAGCTCCTACCACTCCTTTGAGGCCATCTCAGGTTAGAGCTTCCAAGAATCCAGTGGGTCAAATGTTTCCACCACCTTATCATGCTCCACAGTCCTTCATTAAAGACTTTGAGTCGTATAAGGGTATAGTTCTGTGGTGTATGCACGAATACTTGAACAGTTACTTTGATATTGTTGGTGATGGAAACTATGGATACAGAGTCATTGCATATCAAATAGGCATCGGGCATGAACAATGGAGGATCGTCCGGCAAGCCATGATTGACAAGGTGAGGGAAATTTGGCCAATGTATTCTGAGGTTTGCATCTTTAAGACAACGCTGGAAAAAGTAGTAGAACAACTTACATGGTTTAACTCTGGGATGGCCCCAGAGAAGACTTGGATGGTGCTGCCAGATATGGGTTGTCTGGTCGCTTCTGCATTCAATTGTGCAATTGTCGTGGTGGGTGGTGTAAACGCTACTTTCTTGCCTTTGCAAGCGGTTCCACATCATCCCAGGGGTGCTAAGCTTAAGACGATATGCATCTTCCATGTTCAGAAGGAGAGTCATTTTATTTCGGTATGGTACTAATCATTTAATCATTTTTTATTGATTTTTTAAACCCATTAACTAGGCAAGTGAATACGTTCTCCATTCTTTTGTAGATGGCCCTATCAGATGAGTCACCATTGTCGCCCGTATTTACAATGTGGGAGCATGCAAAGGATGCCTCTGCTGCTTGTCTGTATGATCTATTCACTACTCAGCTGATGGCATACGAATCTTCTTCCACAAGAAAGAGACGAGGTCGCAAGCCGACTTAAATATTATTGTACTCGCACATTGTAAAGCTATTGTAAGCCCAACTTAATACTCTATTTTCTGAATGGTTTTTGAGAAGTATAACTTTTTTTACATAACCCCGAATTGAGTAATTCCAACTCCACATTAAAGATCAAGATGTCAACTATAACTCCTCAAAATTTCAGCGCGTTTGGACCAGGGAATCAAACGTTATGGCAACTCCAAAATCGTGTCGCAATTTTGTAAAGTTGCACGATTTGCAACAAACCGTGCCCTAGACCGTGCTCCCTTACTGAGACGTAGATTTAGCTTCTGTAAAGAGGCACGGTTTGTGACAAACCGTGCCCTAGACCATCTGTCACGTATGGAGCATATCCGTCCGTCACGTATGGAGCCTATCTGTCCGTCACGTGTGGAGCCTATCCGTCCGTCACGTATGGAGCCTATCCGTCTGTGACGGACGAATAGGCTCCATCCGTCACGGACCATCTCTTCATATACAGCTTGAGACCTTCTGTAATTCTAGCTTAAAGATTAGAGGATTTATTTTAGGATGGTATTTTAGGATTTAGGGTTATGTCCAACAAATAAATTTAAATTGGTTTGATTATCAACAAACTACCAACAAAGACGTCCAATTTGTCCCTAAAATACAACCAAAGTACCAAATGGAAACCTATGCATCTTAATCTTCGCCGTCCTCATCATCATTGTCGTGTGCGAAGGGTCTGAAGTCTTGAATGCAGTGTCGCACAGCGTTGCGCATGTTGTAGAATTGCTCTTCTTCCACATTATGGAAAGGATTTAGACGATGCAATGCTTGTCCAATGACCTACAGAAATACGTAAAAATTAACTAAGGTAACGCTTTAATTGTATATGTAAATTAAAATAAACATCCAACACATGTTTTTACCTGGACAGGATCTCTGATGCCAGCATCCTGAGGCCTGGCACATGGGTGTGTACGAGGTATGTACCACTCCATGTAGTCGGCCTACACTCATATCCATGTAAAGCAGGAGGGCCCATATGTGTGATCCAGATGGAGTGTTCACTTCTTGCATCCCAACTCCAGTTTGAAGCAAGGTCATACTGTACTATATAACTCATGATGTTGGGATGTCTGTGTGCTTTGATGGGCTCTATAACCGGTCAGGGAATCCCCTGTACCACTCCAAATTGCCTCGATACCCGATCCGACATATAGGGCTCGGTAATTCTAAAAAATGAGATGACCCCATGAAAAAAGGTAGGAGCCAACTCCGACATTCTTTAATTAACATAGCCATAGGGCTGCCAGTCAACCTATACAAAATTGGATACAATTAACACAACCGTAAGTAACTTTACACAATTGTAATACTTTAATATGAGACATAAACCACATCATATGATACTTACATGCCAAGCTTGCATTAAATCTAGGTCCTCCTTGTAGTTTCTTCTCTGCCTTCTACGAGTCTGCACAGGGTTCCATCGCCTTGCATATGGCACATCGTCTCCGAAGCAGGGATTTTGTTCAGGACGAAAGCTAGGAAAGTATAGATAGATCCAAGCATGTACATAAACTTTTTACAAACATATCAACATATACCTTAAATTTAATTAAATAATATAAAAACAACATGCAACACAATTCTTACCAGCAACAACGTGTAGCAGGTCGACATCTGATGACATTCATGCCGTGAACACTCGCCCAATGAACGATACATGAATGTCAATATGCCAGAACCCCAAGAAAGATTGCGAGTAGCACCAATGTCACTCACGTAGGTCAGATAAGGCATGGGCAACATGTGTTGGGACTTGTCGGGAAAGAGGGTCGAGCCCATCAGGTACAGCAGATAACCCGACGCGATCTTCTCATCGTCTAGCTATATGGTCAAGCAATGATTTTTCAGGTTGTCTGCAGTGAGCCCACGTGTAGCCATATCGTGTGTCAAGGAAAAGAACTCCATTGCCCTCAGCGCTTGTTCATTGTACAAATCATTTTTGCCCTTGCTGCGATCCTGGAGAGGAAGTCTCATTCCAACCCCATCAATCTTGAGGCCCAAAATCATGTAGACATCAAGGAGAGTGGTCGTCATCTCTCCAAATGGCATATGAAATGAATTGGTCTCCGGCTGCCATCGCTCCACAAATGCAGAAATCAAAGGTTGATCTACATAAGTGTAGATCAAGTCCTGCAAATGTGTGATGTAGCTGTTTCGGGCAAGATGGCACCATGGAGAGTGATCGTCTAGCCTCCATTTCTTTAGCTGCTCATGTATGTGCTGAAACATGAGAGTTTCTCGCTCCTATAAAAAGAATATGTTAGATACAAAAATAATTAGGGAAATAATTTAATAACAGCATCAAGTTTTGATAACTTACGATGCCTTGATAAATGAAGTATGTTGTGTGGGCTGTGAAGCTAAACAACAAATCTGGGTTCTGTGGACCTCCCACTACAGGTCCTACCAACTTCGGATCTATGGCATTCCGACCTCCAGTCTGTCTACGCTGTCTACCTTGCTGCCTAGGCTGTCTACCCTGCCTAGGCTGTGTAGAAGCAGCCGGTTCCTCAAAGCTAGGCTGTTGAGCGGGCCAAACACCTTGTCCACTCATATCTCCTGGCCACATGGGCCAACCACTAGGTTGCTCAGGTGCAAGAGGTACATACCATGACGGATACTATAAAACAAATTATTAGAAACAATATTAAATAACCGACACGTTATTCTCTAAGCATATGTATAGTTACTTACCACATATGGGTTAACATTCTGGCATATGGGTGGATCGTTAAACGCCATGGTGTTCAGTGGCGGTCTGTATATGCCGCTTCCTCCACCAGTTCATTTACTGTGCTTGGTCCCGCCCTGTTGCCTCTTTTTGATTTTTTTTCTTCAAAGGCTCCCTTCTTCGGTATACGATGGGCTCCTGATCTTGTTCTTGTTCCTCACGGATTGTGCTCCGCCTTCAATGACGGGCTGATCTTGTCTCGTTATCCATCTGTAAAAGGAAAAAACAACATATTAGAATGAACAAAAAACAATGAATTCTACATGTAGTGAATAGTCAATTCATATCATTGAACATATTACATCATCCATAGATCACAACACATATACATATAAAAGATAAATACAGAATCACACAAATTGCAAGAACACAACACACATGATCTTGTTGATTCGTCCGTGACGGATCAACAAGATCCGTTCGTGACGGATTAAACAGATCCGTCTGTCACGGACGGGTTGTTCATCTTCAACTTCAACCATTCAAACATGGCGAGATTCAACAAAATTCAACCACATCATTTCGAACAACATTTGTCCAGATCCAAGCAATTTTTCCGTTTCAAACAACATTTATACAAGTAAATCCAACATTAAACACTTAAACCCTAAAACCTAATTCATCAAAAAAAATCAAATAACATTCAATAATTTCAAAATCATTAAATTAAGCCAAGAACAATGATAGATTTAACTAACCTGTCAGTTTGTAATGGACGAATTCGATTGATACGTGACGAATGGAACGGAAGAGAGCGAAGAGGACGAAGGGAGGAGAGAGCGAGTTCTAATTTTTGGGTGAAATGATGAAGGGGACGAAGTTGCTGCTTTTAAAGGCAGCAACTTCGTCTGTGACGGATGAAGTCTGTTTGTCCGTGACGCGCGGATTGACTCTGTCTGTCACAGACGGATATATTTGGTATGTCACAGACGAAGCAGTGCTGTAAATAGCAATTTACCCGGTACGTGAAATAGCAAGGGCCTATATATATATATGCTCCAGTAAAACGGGAGTTATGGTAAAACGGAAGTATTAATCTGGAGCGTTGGATGGATGATTGTGCCTTACAATAGATATGGTAGGGGTGTAACCACCAAATCTACTCAAATAAGGCAATTAATTAATTTTTAATTAACAAAAGATAATTAAGGAGGTTGTTAGATGAGAGAGAAAACGCAATATTCTTCTATTTCCTAAACCGCTCCTCCATTCACGATCTTCTGCTTTCTCTCCATTGACGTTCTTCAAAGTTCAATCCGGTGGAAGCTCCATCAATTGCCGATTTTCATCTACTTGTTCGTCTAACAAAGAAATTTCTGAAGCCTTCGAATATAGAACACGTCTTTATGAATATCGTTTACGCGTTTATGAATATCGATGGATGTGAATATCTCCACTTAAAACATGAATATTACCACTTGATTTTTTCAGCGTCCTAATGCTTTGCAAATTCGTAGATTTTCTTGTTGCTTTTGTCATTGTTTCTTGAATATCGTTTATGTTTGTATGAATATCTTTTTTTAATATGTGGATATCACCAATTAAAGACATGAATACCACAGCTTAAAATATGAATATCACCACTTAATAATATATGAATAACACAATCAATTACACGAATATCAAAATCAATTACATGAATATCACACTCAAGTACATGAATAACATAACTCAATTCATGAATATCGATCACTACCAATTACATTAATAGTATCACCCAATTACATGAATATTAACACATATTACACGAACATCACCCCCGATATTGTGAATATTACATGAATATCACCATTAAATTCATGAATATCGATCACTACCCAATTATTAATATTACCATCCAATTACATGAATATCAACACATATTACACGAATATCACCCCTAATATCGTGAATATTACATGAATATCACCAATCAAATTATGAATATTGATCACTACCCAATGGACCGTACGTAATTAACGTGAATATCAATTACCAACAACTCATACAACACCATCATCAAGCAGAATCTGAATCCACATGAATATCAATATTATTATAATGAATAACACCACAGAGAAACTGAATATCAAATATACAATATCAGAAACATAAATATCAAAACACACAAACTGTAACACTGTGAATAACAATATTGTTAACATGAATATCATAACGTGAAATATGAACATTAACATTAGAGTAAAAAACCAAAAGGATTTAGGGACTGTTAACATGAATATCATAACCATGTGTGTTATGAACATCAACACGTCCACCTCGCCAACAAGACAAATTATTTGGATAATTAAGGAAACACACCCTAAAAATATAAAATAATTTTAAAAAGATAAAATATGATCTATGTGCAATTTATATATACATGAGGAAAATGTATAAAATCTCATACAAATCCTCTATTGTCTCGTGGGATCGGATAGGATAGGAGCACTCGACGGCGCCTCCTCCTCGACTCTGGTAAATCAATTACTATGGCGCGGTTTTCTATTGTCCCACTCCCACATCTGAAGAAGTTGAAGTTGAAGTAAGAAGAAAAACAAGAAGAACCCTCTCTTCCGCCGCCTCTTCCTCTCACACTCGCTCTTCCTCTCCCAACTCCATGGAACCCGCTTTTCTCCTGGTTATGAATTCGGGTGCACTTGAACCCAAAGCGGGGCCAGACCCTAGACCCTTAGGCCCACCACTATGTCCCGCAACCCACTTCACCAACCCCACCAACGCCCAGTTCCGAGCCCGCCTCGCCTGACCTCTCCCGCCGCGCGACCGCCAGATCTGAACCCAGATCCACCGCGCATTACGGTGCGACCAAGCCGCTGCCCAACGCCATTGCCGCCCCGACTTCCGCCCTCTGCTGCTGCTGCTCGCGACCACCGAACCCACCGGCAAGCCACCACTTGCCCACCGCAGCACTCAGCCCGCATTCCACCGCCAGAGGCCCCCATTCGAGAAGATGAAGAACTCAAATTGCAGGTTGAAGACGCTTCGAATGGAATGAGAAAGCTGCTAGAGAGAGATGGAGAAAACGAGAGGTTGGTGGGAGTAATCGAGAGGCAGGTTGAAGACGATTGTGGTTTTTAAAAATTAAAAAAGGAAGTTGAAAAGATTTGGGTAAAAAAATCCCTAAAATCACGTGGAGAATAAAGAATTTGGTGTGTGTGCAGTCCACTATATTAATTTACACCATTTTAGTTTTAATCTAGACCATTGCCTTAATTCTAATCAAATGGCTCTCATTTGTACTTCTGTTTTACCTTATGAAGTTGTTTCACCAGATCCTGATTATATATATATATATATAGGTAGATATGGTCACTTGTAAACACACACAATTCACAACAATCGCTTCCATTTAGATGTCGATTACTCAAGTTGTTCTCTTTATAGTTGGCGTCTGGTTCGAAGGTCTTGGAAACGATTGTAATCCCAGTCTTCATTTAATCAAAAGTGAAGATAAGTTCGAAGTGTTTCGATTATATTCATCTTGCTCAATATTATTCAATTTTGCACCTCATTATCGTTCAATACTCGGATCGTATTGTTTTTTATGCATGTTCATATGAAATGTTAGATTAATAAGGCTTCGGTGTTATAGCCACGTGTCAGTGGAAAGCAGCCTGTTGCTTTTCCTCTTTGTTATATTTACTTTCCCAATCTGTAAACCATTATTCAGAACAGAAAACATAACAAACTCCCGCGCCTCTCTTTCTCTCTTTTCTCTGGTTTTCTCCTTTCCCACTATTGCTTGTCATCCATGGCAGCAAAGAGATTTCTTCTTCCGCAATAATCTTTCATTGTATCAGAGCTTCAGCTTTGAGATCTACAAACCTCACAAATACAATTTCGCTTCTACGATTCTCAATTTCTCAGAAACGAAAAACCTAGAAAATGGCAAATGATGCTGCGATTACAGATAACAACGATCCGTTGTACCTCCATTCCAGTGATCATCCAGGCTTGTCCTTGGTCACGGAAGTTTTTGACGGAACTAACAGCTTTGGTGAATGGAAGATCTCAATGAAGATCGCACTCTCCGCGAAAAACAAGAGTTGTTTTATCACAGGTTCTTTGGCTAAACCTTCTACTACAGATCCGAATTATTCTAGATGGGAACGATGCAACGATATGGTGCGCGCTTGGTTACATAATGGACTTAGCAAGGAAATAAAGAGAAGTGTGATTTACATCGAGACGGCTTAGGGAATTTGGGAAGATCTTTGTGCTCGATTTGGTCAGATCAGTGGAGCACAGCTTTATGCAGTGAAGAAAGAACTTGGAGGTATGACTCAAGGATCTGATTCTATTTCTAGTTATTACACAAAGATGAGAACGTTGTGGGATGAATTAAGCAGTGTGAGATGCTTGCCTAGTTGTACTTGTGGTGTACTCAAGGAGTATATCCGATTGGATGATGATGAGAGGCTGGTACATTTCTTAATGGGGTTGAATGATGTGTATACATCAATTAGAGGAGCAATTTTGATGATGAAGCCTTTGCCGAGTGTGGCACATGGCTATGCCTTACTTTTGCAGGAAGAAAAACAAAGAGAAACTAAGAATTGCTCACAGTTAACCCAAGATTTTGTTTCCATGAATGTGACATCCAACAAGGGACCTTCTACTGGAAACAGTGATAAGAGGAACCTTTTCTGTACAAATTGTAAGAAGACTAATCACATGGTTGATAAGTGCTTCTTCATTCATGGTTTTCCTCCTCAGTATAGGGACAGAAATAAGAAGACAGGGGCAGAGAAAAGTGGAACAGAAAAGAAAGATGTGCAGGATCACAGATTTGCAGGCTCAGCCTTGTCAGAATTGTCAGTAGACCAGATCAACAAGCTCCTAAGCTTAGCTAATATGACTACACATAAGCAAAAAGAGAAAGAGGAAGATGATTTTGCAGGATTTACAGGTACTTCTTTTCTCTCACATGTTTTTAACAAAGTTTCTTGGATATTGGATAGTGGAGCTAGTTGTCATATGTGTTGTGATATGGAATTGTTTGAGGAGCAGCACAAACTGAGTAGACCTTTTGTGATCACATTACCTACTGGTGAGAAGACAACAGTGGGGACAGTGGGATCTGTCAGAGTTTTGCCTGAGTTGACTTTGAGAGAGGTGTTGTTTGTACCAATGTTTCAATGCAATCTGTTATCAGTGGGCAAGTTGATCAGAGATGTGTGTTGCAAAGTTTTGTTTACTGGTTCAAGCTGTCTCTTGCAGGCTCCTTTTATGAGAACTCCTCTGGTGATTGGTAGAATGCATAAAGACCTTTACATATTGGAGTCACAGAGTTACAACATAGGACAGAAAGGTGGAATTGCAGCTTCAGTTTCTAGTCTTCAAGATCCAGTTATTTGGCATTCTCGCCTAGGACATTTGTCATTTCCTAAGTTGCAAACATTGCATTTGATCACCTCTGGTGAATGTAATAAACCTTGCACAGTTTGTGCTAAGGCAAGACAAACCAGATTGTCATTTCCTTTAAGTAGCATTTCTACTAAGGCTCCTTTTGAGCTAGTTCATATAGATGTTTGGGGACCATACCATACACCTACTTATAATGGTTACAAATATTTTCTCACTATTGTGGATGATTTCACTCGATCTACATGGGTGCATCTTCTGTCTGCTAAGAGTAATGCATTTGATATGTTTAAAAGTTTTGTTGCCATGGTTTCTACACAGTTTGGGAGAAAGATCAAGGTTGTCAGAAGTGATAATGTCTTGGAGTTAGGGGTCAGTAGGGAAACAGCATCTTTTCTGGCTTCTCAGGGCATTGTTCACCAAACATCTTGTGTAGCCACACCCCAACAGAATGGTGTGGTCGAGAGGAAACATAGGCACCTCTTGGAGATTGCACGAGCCTTGATGTTTCACTCTCAGTTGCCCAAGAAATTTTGGGGAGAAAGCATTTTAACAGCTGCTTACATTGTTAACAGAATTCCCTCCAGATTGTTGCATAACAAGACACCTTATGAGGCTTTGTATCACACAGCTCCAGATTATTTGCATCTCAGAACCTTTGGTTGCCTCTGTTTTGTATCTACTCTGAAGCAAGGGAGAGATAAATTCCATGCTAGAGCTGTGCCCTGTGTATTTTTGGGCTATCCCTTTGGCAAAAAGGCTTACAAGGTATATAACCTTGAGACACATCAGGTACTGTTGTCCAGGGATGTAGTTTTCCATGAGCAGTTCTTTCCCTATCATGACTCATCTCTTTCTCCTGTGCACATACCTCCCACATATCCTACAGATCCTTTACTTGGCGATTCTCCACCTTTTCCTAGCTCTTCTAATGTCCTAGTTGAACCCCTTTGAAGGTCCACCCGGTCTCATTGAAGGTCCTCCCACATATCCTACAGATCCTTTACCTGACGATTCTCCACCTTTGCCTAGCTCTTCTAATGTCTGGCAAGTGGCTATGGAAGCAGAATTCAAGGCTCTAGACTTGAATCATACTTGGGATGTTGTTTCTTTTCCCAAAGGAAAGAAGGCCATAGGGTGTAAGTGGGTTTATAAGGTCAAGCGCAAGGCTGATGGTTCAGTGGAGAGATACAAAGCTCATCTTGTGGTCAGGGGCTTCACACAACAAGAGGGGATGGACTATAATGAAACTTTTTCTCCAGTCATTAAAATGACTACAGTTAGAACCCTTGTTACATTGGCTTTGAAGAACAAGTGGGAAGTATTTCAGCTAGATGTAAATAATGCATTTTTGCATGGGGATCTTGATGAAGTGGTTTACATGAAATTGCCACCAGGGCTGCAAGTAGATGATCCAGAAAAAGGTCTGTTTACTCAAGAAATCCTTGTATGGATTGAAGCAAGCATCTAGACAGTGGTATGCTAAATTGTCTACTGCATTAAAGACAAGAGGTTATACACAATCTCTTAATGATTACTCTTTATTTTATAAGAGGCTAAAGGACACTACAGTATGTGTAGCTGTGTATGTCGATGACATCCTGCTTATAGGGGGAGACTTGACAGAGATTGATCAGCTAAAGGCCTTCCTTGATGCTGAATTTAAGATCAAGGATTTGGGACACTTGCATTTGTTTTTGGGCATTGAATTCATTCATGTTCAGCAAGATCTGTTAATGAGCCAGCATAGATTTATCACAGAACTACTCCATGATTTTCCTCTTTCTGATTCACATAATGCAGTTAGCCCTCTTGATACTCGTCTCATATTGCTACCTACTGCAGGAGATCCTCTTCAGGATCCTTTGCAATATCGCAGGCTTATAGGGAAGCTCAACTTCCTTGTTAATACTAGACCAGATTTAGCTTATGATGTGTAATTCTTGAGTCAATTTAATCAGTCCCCTAGGCAGCCTCATTTGGACGCAGCGCTTCATGTCCTTTCTTATGTGAGGGGCACACAACATAAGGCTCTCTTGCTCAACAACTCTCTAGACACACAGTTGATTGCTTATTGTGATGCAGATTAGGCCACTTGTCCATATAGTCGTCGTTAAGTGAGTGGCTATTTGGTGTTTTTTGGATGTTCTTTACTTTCCTGGAAGTCTAAAAAGCAGCAGAGTGTGTCCTTATCATCTGCTGAATCCGAGTATCGCTCTCTGAGGAGGGTTTGTGCAGAGTTGGCTTCGCTAAGTCGCCTTCTAGCTGAATTGGAAATTGACAATGTGACACCCATTACAGTGAAGTGTGACAATCAAGCGGCAGTATACATAGCTCGCAATCCAGTCTTCCATGAGAGGACCAAACACATCGAGTTGGATTGTCACTATACCCTGGAGAAGTTGTTGGAAGGGTTGATCTCATTGTCTCATGTCTCTACCCATGCTCAGCTCGCAGACTTCTTGACCAAGTCCTTGCTAGGGGTCCAATTGCAGTCACTTTTCTCCAAGATGGGCATGGTTGATCGTGCTCCATCTTGAGAGGGGGTGTTAGATTAATAAGGCTTCGGTGTTATAGCCACGGGTCAGTGGAAAGCAGCCTGTTGCTTTTCCTCTTTGTTATATTCACTTTCCCAATTTGTAAACCATTATTCATAACAGAAAACATAACAAACTCTCGCGCCTCTCTTTCTCTCTTTTCTCTGGTTTTCTCCTTTCCCACTATTGCTTGTCATCCATGGCAGCAATGAGATTTCTTCTTCCGCAATAATCTTTCATGAAATGGCTTGTTCTGTTTTGGAAGATGGAAGAGTCTTTGAAAACTCACCTTTTTGCGTGGAGGACAGTTGAAGATGCGGTGTACTTAGTGATAGAATTGGGACTTTTTCTACTGCAACCCCAATCTTATCTTCCAGCATAGATTTCCTGGACATAGCACAACATGTCTCATTTGATGATGGCTCGATAGGTACTACAACTGGATTTCACCAACCATGGATGGGAATTTCAAAGCTCCACGTGGATGATGCTATGCTTAAGAAGAGTTTAAGGGTATTCGTCTTCAGCATACTCTTAAGGGTATTACTTAAGTATCATGCATCATGGTGTGTTGCATATCTTGATGCTGTTGGTGAAGATTAAGTTGTCAGCCTACTTAAGAACCCTCTAGCTAGTTCTCTCTCTTATGTCAAGCTATTTTGTGGAGATATAACTAGAATGTCTTCATTATTTCGATGTAGGTTGTGAAGGTCGAAATGGTTCGAAGTTGTGCCTCACTATTCAGTTTCCACAAGGTACAGTTCAAATTGCGGAGCTCGATATAATAGAAGTCACATTTCCCTCTCAGACGAGACTAGAAAGGTTAGTTCAATTATTAAAAATACCCTAAAAACTTTGTGCCAAGAAGACCAAGTATTAGCTAATGGAGTTGGTATATAACTTCACAACCCCTACCCAACAATGTTCTACCAATTTAGTTTCCGTGCACTGGGGATAGGGATTGAGTTCAAGGGAATGAGAATTGAAATGATAAGAAACAAATATTGTGTTGAGTATGCTTGAATTGTCACACTTCGCAGAGTCGACGGGGTCAACCGAGAGGGCAATTGAGAGTTGCCGCCGGGTCGCGGTGGGACTGACGCCCCGCGGTGGAAGCCCCGCGGTGGAAGCCGTCGCCCCGCGGTGGAAGCCACCGCCCCGCGGTGGGACATAGGCCGGTAACGGGGGTTAGCTATGTAGGCTTTAATCCGTTCTTCGGTTTTTTTTTACTTGGGCCGATGTCTTGGGGCCCAAGTCTGTCAGGGTAGATTCTAGCACTATTTATAGTCGCTTATTGTAAACCCTAATGTAATCTGAAATTCTGCCTCCTAATACAATATGATCTCCCTCTGTCCGTGGACGTAGCCAATTTGGTGAACCACGTAAATCTGTGTTCGTTTGTTCTTTCTGTTTGTTTGTCTCTCTCTCAATCCGCACAACAAACTGGTATCAGAGCTTTGGTTAATCGGTGTTTGTTTTCTGGAGAGAAAGATGTCTGCTTTGAACATCAAGATCGACAAGTTCACGGGGAGGAACAGTTTCAGTCTGTGGCAGATAAAGATGCGAGCTTTGTTGAAACAACAAGGCTTGTGGGCGCCGCTGTCAAAGGACAAGAAGGGCAGCGCTGCTGAGATGGCTACTCTGGAGGAGAAGGCACATTCAACGCTCATGTTGTGTCTCGCAGATGATGTCATCACTGAGGTCTCAGACGAAGAGACCGCCGCTGGTCTGTGGTTGAAGTTGGAGAGTTTGTACATGACAAAATCTCTAACCAACAAGTTGCTTATGAAACAACGCATGTTCGGATTGCGAATGCATGAAGGTACGCAACTCAGGGATCACTTAGATCAACTGAACACAATATTATTAGAATTGCGTAATATTGATGTTAAAACTCTGAAGATGATATTGCCCTAGTTGTTGATGGACACACTCATCACTCTGATGTGTGGGTTCTATATTCCGGAGCATCTTATCATATTTGTCCAAGGAGAGAGTGGTTTTCAACTTATGAGCAGGAAGACGGTGAAAGCATTTTGATGGCTAATAGTTCTGTCTGCAAGGCGGTTGGAAAAGGCTCGATCAAGATCCGGACACATGATGGTAGATTCTACACACTGAACGAAGTCAGACATGTTCCACTTATGACGAAGAACCTGATATCTCTAAGTCTTCTGGACAGTAGGGGTTTTAGCTTCAAAGGTGAAGGTGGAGTTCTATTTGTCTGCAAGGGTTCTGATGTGATTCTGAAAGGTGTCAAGCAGGGTACTTTGTATCTTGTACAAGACTCTACGAGAAATTTAGTTTGCCCAAAGGGGCCAATCTGAGACAGGGGTGAAGTCTGTTCATCTGGCACTGTCATAGTGCGTCTAGTACATCTGGCACTGTCATAGTGTGTCTGGTACATCTGGCACTGTCATGGTGCGTCTGGTACATCTGTTTGAAGTCTAGTACATCTAGCACTGTCATAAGTGCGTCTGTTACATCTGTCTGAAGAATTCAATTAGTTTGCCCCGTGGGGAAAATCTGAGGCATGGGAGAAGTCTGTACATCTGACACCGTCATGGTACATCTGGGAGAATTCAAGTCAAGGTGGAGATTATTGAGTATGCTTGAATTGTCACACTTCGCAGAGTCGACGAGGGTCAACCGAGAGGGCAACTGAGAGTTACCGCCGGGTCGCGATGGGACTGACGCCCCGCGGTGGAAGCCGCGGCCCCGCGGTGGGACATAGGCCGGTAACAGGTGTTAGCTATGTGGGCTTTAATCCGTTCTTCGGTTTTTTTTTACTTGGGCCGATGTCTTGGGACCCAAGTCTGTCAGGGTAGATTCTAGCACTATTTATAGTCGCTTATTGTAAACCCTAATGTAATATGAAATTCTGCCTCCTAATACAATATGATCTCCCTCTGTCCGTGGACATAGCCAATTTGGTGAACCACGTAAATCTGTGTTCGTTTGTTCTTGTTCTTTCTGTTTGTTTGTCTCTCTCTCAATCCGCACAACATACTGTATATTAAAAAGACAAGAACATAAAATCTCTATTCCTGGAGCAAAGATTTCCATTCCGTTATTCATAGCAAACAAGCCCTTAGCTTGTCAGCAACTGGAACTATATGATGATAATCTGGCAGTTGATATGATGAAAAGTTGCATAAGAAATCCATGATACAGTTATCAAGCAATACTACACTTATCACCAATTCACTTTGTAGCCCTTGCTGACTTGTATCATTCTACTCGGAGTTGAAACATACTTAGCCAGCGATGTCCTCAGCCATGCACTTGTATAGCTCATGTTCTACCATCTCACGACCAGCAGTGCACGAACTAATAACAGAAGCGATCATACGCCTCTGCAGATCTTTGAACTCTAGTGCTAGCCTGACATCCCAGTCGGTGTCTTCCCTATAAAGAAAAATGGAGATGAACTTTCATGGGTATCCTATAGGTGTTTCATTCACTGCAGCTTGAACAGTTTCTGAGAAGTTCCTTACCTGATTTCATTGTCAACTTCAGGATCCTCTAATCCTTCCATCATTGGCTTGAAAATACAACTAATCTCTTCAAGAACTCTGATTTCATTTTCTAAATTCTCCTGCAACTGCTAAAAAATACCATGCTAACCAAAGGGTTCATTTTCAGGGTAGTATCATTTTATAAATGAGAGGAAGTAAAGGGCTTACGAGAGTCATAGTGTGGACACAAGGGCTAAGAGAGTTTCGCAGCTGGTCCAACAATGGTGTCGGCAATCCATAATAGAAAATATCATGGTTTCTCGAAAGCCAAGTACCACGCACCATATGTGTGGTATTCTCAACTGTCCCACAACTATCTTCATCCCCGAAGTCTAAATCAGCAATACATTGTTATCGGAACAGTAAGAGAGTATTTGGGATCTCTTGAGGTATCCAATCATGAAATGACGTTTTAAGCATAGAACAAGTACAATGAGTTCCAATTAATAAAACGGGGAAGGATAGCACAAACCTAATGGGATGATATCACAAGGGTTGTCTCCATGTGGCATGAAACCATAGAATGTGAGAAGGTGAGAACTTGATAGGTTACCGTAACCTAGAAAACATTCTTGCCCTGCCTTACAAGCCCTTGAGAGTGGGAATCTCACAGAACTTGTTTCTGGATCAACCTTTCCGTAGTGCGTAATGTGTGGGTAGATCTGTGAAGAAAGGAAGATGAGAAAACTTCATGACAAAGATCTCTGTTCTTCTATCAACTGGGGAAAATAATCAGCAACATATCCACAAAAGGAACAGAACTATAGGACATCTGAGTCATCATGAATTGTCAATTTTCAGGTGAAAAAATAATAAACTTCACTTGTCAAGAATTATTAAAGACTAAACATACATGGAAGCAATTAAGCAAATTCATTAATAGTTTCCAAAAAAGAGCAATCAATGTTTTAACAAATATCAAATAATTGAGACTTCACTAAAATGTCCAAAACAGGTGCACAATGAACTGCCTTGGCCCTTGAGTATTCTATCTCAATGATTCAAGAGAAATCCAAACACAAGAAGATATAAATTACAGCCTACCGAATGATTAAGGAACCCAGCAACAGGAACCAAACATGTACGGAGCATTCCATCTGCAAACATGATTCTCATCGAATTTGAGTACCAAAGTTCACAACCCCACAGATATTGCTCCCATGTGCATGACTCTGGAGGGAACAAATCAGGATAACTATCACATAGTACAGGAAATAGCTTGTCATATTGAGTCCGCAAATGCTGCAAGTATATATAAAAAAAATTATAACAAATATAAGGCAGCAGTGCCAGAAAAGTGCACTATAAGAAAACATGTATCAACACATGAACTGACAACAAAACCTTTCTCAGCTTTCCAACAAAAAATTAAAAAGTGATGAGGCAATGAAGAATGGATTTGGTTTATGGACCATGTCTACCAAATTATCAACAACAATTATAACAAGAACATATATATATTCTTCAAGCAATAATCAAAACAGCATTGAGGTCATACTGAGTGGATAATTCGATAGCATTTAAAAATCTCCAAAATTAAATATTGCGAACAGACACACTTCAGGATTTCAAACTCTATAAAATTCATAAGAATCTCTAAATCACCTCTTTAGCTTGCAATATTTCTTCCACAACCAACATCCCCTCCAAGGCCAGGATAGCGTCCAATCCAAAGCTCAGTCCTTCCACAAATTAGCAAGACCAAAACTCAGAAAAGATTGATACCATTGATTGTATTAACTCCTATTCACTAACCCATGTGATCTACTTAGAAGAGAATCTACAGATTGTTGGTAAGATTTCCACGAGTCAATAATATCATATTCAAGAAGATTGTAACAGAGACTTATTTGGCATGTGACTAGATTAATCACAACAGATGAGCATCTCCTTTTCTATTGCTAATCAATTGAAGAATTTGCAGAAGGACCAAGCACAAAAAAATAATAATGAAAGAAGCTAGAAAAAAAAAAGAGTAAGAGGAGAAACATCAGTTTCAGACGTTATATACAATTAACTAAAATTTGGAAGTCTTATTATAACCAAATAACTAAAATGTCTTAAACCACATGCCAAAGAAAGGTGCAGACCAGTATTGAATTTCTCCGGTAAAGTATCAAAGTAGATACTATATTTTGAATTCGAGTCGTGTCTCTCCCTCATACTCCATAGCAACAACATTGTCTCAGCAGAAATCCCCTCTATCCCTCTCAATACATGAAACTGAAAGAAAGAAGGAAACAAACAAATTCAGAATCTTGAAATGCTTATACATGATAAAAAGAATATTAAAAAAATAACAGGACTGCTTCAGTGCTTCCATAGGCACTTATAAAGCCAGGGTGTTACTAAACAACAGAGGCATACAACTTACCATATCTGAGTTATGGACAACTTCCTCTGAAATGATAATAGACAAAGGGATCTCCAAAGCAATATCTCCAACATTTAGGTCATCAGCTACCAGAGCGCCTCTTCCTGCCCCTTCAATATCTACATTATGAACAAATGAATAAATTTGAAAAACAAATTCCACAAAGATTATAATTCAAAACGAAACAAAGAAGAGTATTTATGCGGTTGGAAACAGTTCAATTTTTTCATTCGCTAAACCTGGCAAGGAGAGCAAGAGGGAGAGAGAGAGAAGATGTACAAGCTATCTGCAACTTTGATTTACTTCCATTGCTTTGAGCCCACTGCAATAAACTAGTCTCTTTCTCACAAGAGCCCTCAACAACTCTTGTCTTCAATTGGTTCGTTTCTCCAAATTCGTGAATCCTGAGGACACTTGCAGCTCGTAGATCATGCAGAGCTGTCTTTTCAAGAATCAAGTTCTTAGGGGCATTATCAATACAAGAGAGGATAAAGTTGAGGACCTCCAATTCATTCCGAGGACTATAGAATTCTGATGGTGAATTCACATTAATTTCACCAAAATATATTTCAATCTGCACCAAGAGAGAAATTTCATAATCAACGCTTGTTACATATACTAATGAAGATATTTTGATGAAGTAACAGTAATATGAAGACAAGACACAACTTTCATTGCTTGCCTCCAAAGTGCGTCCAGTAGCATAGTGATTATTGAAAAAACTTTAAAATAAAAAAACTACATTACCCTACCTCATTCAAGTGAATGATTCTAGCTCTCTGAAGCAGCAGATTCAAGGTTACATCTGTCCCACGAGATAACCAGGGTGTAGTAAAGTGTATGCCTTCATTGACGGCAAAACCCTTCTCCAGGAGCAGTTTCTATAGTGGAAGGCGCCATCAAAAGAAAATAACTGCCAATCAGTCTAATAGTGGAAAGGGTTCATGAGAAGGTAAAAGTAAACCATGAAAGTCCAACTTCTACGCACATTACATCTAAAAGAGAAGCAAGTTTAACTCAACTTGTTATAAAGCTGTCCATATATTTGTATAAAAATTGTAGAAATTATCTGAATAGTTTTCACATTGTTGGGTACAAAGATGGCCACTTCTATTACAGGTTTCAGCTAGTTCATTCTTCCGAGTGAAGCAGTAAAAAGCTCTCCCCCCTAATTCCAAGATAAGCACATGAATATGGCAGTTCAGTGTCAGATTGACAAGAGGCATGCGATTATACAACAAAACGTTATAAATCAATTAAAACAAAAAAGAAATTACCGCAAACAATATCAACAGCACAGGTATTGCAATCAAGCATTTTACAAATAGGAGCAACAACCTTCTTGCATTATTTTCATAATGTAGAAAGAAATATGACTAGGAAGGACGTGCATTACAGCTCACCTCATGACATGTTAAGAAGTGAAGGGATGCACTCAAAGAAGAACCTCAATGGATCAAACAAAACAGAAAATCCTAATTCCAACAGCACCAGATACTTAAGAACTTCATATGTCACACAGAAATTCCATTACCTTCTTCTTATCAAAGAGCGGATCGTTTTCAGATAGCGGAAGAAGCAAGGAACAGACATCATCAGTTCCAGTGGCTCGATTAGAAGAGCAGGGCTGCTACAACAAAAACCACGCATATAATAGCAACACAAAAACAATAAAAGTTGGAAATTACAACTCGTCCGACGGTACAAAGAAAACAGTCCAGGTTGCAATCCCGAACCCTAAAAGGAAAAACGTGCAAGAACATGCAATGTAAAGAAGACACGGGCGGAGGAAATCAGCCACAGACAGGAGTTGTGCTTCTGAAACAAGAAAGCTCTAGAACATGTCAAGTGAAGCATACAGAATAGTTGCAAAAGGCAGGGGTTAAAATCTTGTTTCGACCAATGAAATGAAGAACAAGAAGCGATAAGAGTAGAAGAGTAGAGCGAGGAACTCGCCTGGTTACCGTCTTGAGAAACCGCCATTGAAGTGCAGAGGTTGATTTGCAGTATGCTTTTCGTTTTCCTTCCTAATTCCTATTCATTTGCGACCGGGTGATACTCAGGTCCTCTTTCTTTATACATGGCTAACATTAGCATTCTTGAAAATGAAAAGGGTAAGTTAGGGTGCCATCTTGTGAGCAAGAAAGTTAGAGGAGCTGGGCTCGGATGGTGTTTGGAGATGTGAGGATGAGTCACATCTAAATTTCATGAGTGTAGAATTTAGGGATTTATTTGATGTTTGTGTAGGTTGACACCACTTTCTGAATTGTTGGGACTTGGAAAGATAGTAGGAGTGGTCAGGTTGATTGCCACATAACTAAGGGGACGTCTTGTAAGGTTGAAAGCTAGAATTGTCCCCGATCATTCCTAGCTAACTGAGGGAGACTAGAGGAGTGGTGAGGTTGAGTGCCAGAAATCTAAGGAGACATCTTATAAGGGTGAAAGCTAGTATAGTCCCCCTGACCATGCATTGATAACTGAGGTATAGTGGAGTTAGATGAGAGTTACTCAAAGTGAGGATCAGGTTACACCTTGATTGATAGCAACATGTATTGGAGGATTAATCAAAAGCCTTCAAGGAAGAGGTTCAAGGAGTACAAGAAGGTTTTCCGCGATCGTGGAAGCCATAGCCGCGACTGCGGAATTGTTACTGGCGATTTAGTTCTGGACAGTCTTCGGTAAAACGGCCATAACTGTGGCTAGAAATTTGATCTCGTGATGATTCGAGATGCGTTGGAAAGCTGATTCAAAGATCTACAACTTCATAGTTTACGTCGATTCAAGATTCCAACAAGAAGATGGTCAAAATCGAGTTTTACTGAGAGCTGTGTAATTTCCAGCGTGAATTATCTACTTAGATTAGTTAGATAAGATTATATCCGATTTTCCTTGTTAGAATATCTTTATTTTCAGCATTATTAATTAATTTGCTATTTCCTTAGGATGAGATAAGGAGAATTAGGATTCAAACTTGTTTGGTTTCCTAATTGCTTCTTTAGCAAGTTTCTATCTTTTATTTTGTTTCCTTATCTTTAGCCTTAGATAGATTTCTTATTTTACAAGCCATTAGGGCACGAAATTACCTTTAAATATTCATGTTTTTCATTCAATAAGTGATGTTGATTTGAGTAGTAAAGTTGAGTACGCTCCTTCCTTGAATCCCAACATCAAACCCTTCGATCCCACGGATCAACTATCCTGTAGCTCGTCGCTTCGAGCAAATCAAACACCGTCTCTTCGGTGTCTCGCAATCATCACTTTGATCTCTCCGTCATCTCTTTGACGAGTTTGAAGGCTATCTCTTTAGCCCTAGGAAAGCCATCACTTTGACTACGGAAGAGAAGGATTCAACTACAAGCTTGAGGAATCAAAGATCATGCGTTGCTAACGACACTTCAAGGGTTGTTCGCATCATTGACCTTCTACGCTACTTGATTGTCACACTATTAAAAGGATTTCATATGCACTAGATGATCATGTTGATTGTTATGTAGCTGAACCACAAAGGAGTGAAGAAGAACCCTTGGCATTGGTTTCTAATCCTTCATGTTTTATTTTACTATTGGCCATTGGAATGGCTTGGGAGAGATGCTCGATGCGCAACTCATGCAAAGAAATTTGGTGAACTTGACCCCATGTAGATTTGATGACATGAGCACTTATAGGATCACTGACGAGTTGGATGCGATTTGATGCGTTTGTGTTGGGTTATGTCCCAGGTTTTTGATGATGCTAGGCTACAATCTTATCTTTGGCATTCATAATAGTTTCTTTTCTTTCCGTCTTTTCTTCTATTTTATTTTACACTTAATCACCTTCGTGGTTAAGTATTTTTTGTAAATTCTCCAAACCCCAATTCTATATATTTACGAGTTTCAGTTGAAAATGAAAAAGGCAATCTTAATCATCTCAATAGTTGATCCTTAAACTATTTACAAAAATTGTTGAATTTAGAATTTAAATTATTGAATTCTTATCTAATAATGTATAAGTCAGCAACATAAATGTTGATCTGTGACAAAATGGATAACATCCTTCTTAAAGCGATCGGATTGATGTCATATGTAGTGAGTGAGGTGGTCTGATGCATGATTAACCTCCATGTAGTAATGGAAAACCTGAACGGAATCGAAACAACTAAAAGATATTTAATATCAAGGACAATAGTGCGGATCTCTCAAGGAACTTTCCAAATTTTTTTGAAGGCATTGATTAGGATTAAGTTGTCTCATTCAATAATTAATTTTTTTATATTGTGTTACTGCTTTACGAATATCGTAAAGAGCACCTAATGCTTCCGTTTGCATAATAGTGGTGTTAGAAATTTATTTATAATCTATAGACATTATTTTTCCTTTGTTGTTGGGCATTAAGTATCCAATATGCGAGGAATGATCGTCGTTTTGGAACCGTCAAAATTTAATTTGATCCATCCTTCTGGAGGCTTCTTCTAAATTATGTTGGTGATATTTTTTCTTTTACAGGTTATTGTTGGTTTAGGAGATGTAGCTATAGACGAGTTGATCCAGTTGGTAATGGAAAAAGACCTGTTGTAAGAGGTCAAATTTGTGTTGTATGTTGTTGTGTCGACAAATAATAGCTTTCAGTGTTTCCAGACGACCCACCAAAGGAAAAACATAATATATGTGGATGGGTTGGAAGTTCTAAAATATTCGATGTCTAGAAGATCTACAGTATATTGGAAAGCGAAGCTTTTACCTAGATGTGTTTCAGTTTTGTGAATCAATTGAAGAGTAAAGGGACATGAAAGATAAGGTGTTCGATATCTTCAAAGTCATCATTACAAAGAACACAATGAGAAGGAACTTTTAAAAAATGTCGATTTAATTGTCCAGTAGTAGGAAGTGAATCGAAAACTGCCTTCCATAAAAAATTATGTATCTTTGGGGAATATTGAGTTTCCAAATCCAAAAAAATGGGTCATGGGAGGAAGAAATAAGAGGAGGTTCAGTAAGGTTTCTTGCAGATTTGACTGAGAAGGTTCCATTATTAGAAAACTTCCAAATAATATGATCGTCAATAAGTGCGGGAATATTAATTTTCAAGATATTCGGAACAACAAACGGAGGCAGATACTTTTGGAGTATAAAAATATTGCACTGGCATGCTGGAGTTATAAATTTAAAGACTTTAAATGTGATATATCCATTGTCGAAATATGGGAGAAGATTGCAGTATGGAATCCAACTGTTTGTCTAGAAGTTGATAGAATGACCATTTCCGATTTCCCAACATATATCTTTCTTAAAAATATCTCGAATATGTAGAAGTCTTGAAAATTGTCATGATAGTTTGGGTTTTTATCTTATAAGAAAAAGATTAGAAGAGCCTAAATATTTTTCAGTAATAATTCGAACTCACTTACTATCAGGTTCTACAAGTAATTTCCATAATAATATCATTTGGAAAGATTTATTCATATGTTATGCTTTTATGCAATCCAAGTCCACCGTTTGGTTTAGGGCGACAAATATTGTCCCAACTAATTAATGGGTTATGGGTAGACCTGTCAAAAACCGACCCAACTCGAAAACCCGACCCAACCCGAAACCCGACCCGACCCGAAAGGACCCGAATCCGACCCGAACGTCACTGGGTCAAGAAAGACCCGAACCCGAACCCAAACCCGACCCGACTCGACCCGAACGCAAATCCGCGCTCACGGGTCCCCTTTATTTTGTATATTTTATTTCATTTATATTAAATATTTTAATAAACTTTATTAAATAATAATATAATATTAATTATATTATTATAATTATTTTTATAAAGTTAAAATTCATAATAATAATCATAAAAAAAGGGCATATTCGACCCGCTGGGTCAACCCGACCCGCCCGACCCGAAAATTTTATCAACCCGATTTGACCCGAACCCGACATGACCCGAACCCGACCCGTCCGACCCAGTTGACAGGTCTAGTTATGGGTGAAATTTTTGATTTTGTTTATTCCAAAAGAAGTCTTTGTTAATTTTGTCTATGTTGCTGCAAACCGAAGTACGCAATAGAAAACGTTGCATTAAGTAGTTGACTTTAGACAGGAGATTGGATTGGATGAGTATGGATCTACCAACCTATGAAAGGGATTTGGCTCTCCATTGAGAGAGTTGTTATTTTAGGTTTCGTAAGGAGTAGTAAAAAAAATTCTTTTTTCACACGTCCTCGGACAATTGGAATACCTAAATATTTCTCCATGGAGTTAGTGATTTGAGTATCTATAACTATATATTAAACCTCACCCTTTTTAAGTCACTAGAGCGTTTTTAAGCACAAGTTGTTGATCTTTTATTTTTTCATTTTTTCATTTATTATTATCCTCTTTGTATTACATTTTGTTTTTTAAATTAATCAAATTTAAACTCTAAAATTCTACCAAATCTTATGGAAATTAAAATTTGTTTGTTCAAGTAAATTTAAACAAAGCTAGCTATAAAATAACTTATATTGATAATATAACGAACTAGATAAATATTGTTCTATTTACGATTGATTATGTGTTTTGTTTTCACGATCTCATCAATTCCATACGATGAAAGAGACAATGAATCAAATGACATTGGGTCGAAAACCATGCATCCATAATCCCATATATATATTTATATACACTCACAAATTTAGCTATATACAACTTATGATTAATGTTATACTTTCTTTTCGTAACACATTCAAATTATTCATTTGTCAAATCATATTAAACATATTTATATTTTTTGACATGTAAAATTGTAGTTTTTTCTTCATTCTTTATACGTTGGAAAAAAATTAGCAAATTTTCAAGAAATAAAATTTAACAAGATTTTTATAGTGTTTTAAGTATTATTTTTATTACAGACATCAAACCAAAGTTTTTAATTTAAGTATTATTTATTTGATGTGAGAGATATGTTTATTGCTTATGATATCAATTGTTTTGTTCATGTTCTTAAGTTTCTTACATTTTATTGAACAACAATTTTTTTTAAGCATTGAGCAAATTCAACCAACTTTAACATTTAGAAAGCTCATTGTTTAGCAAAGATTACTCAAAACTAATATAAATGTACATTAAAATAAATTGAAGGATTTGATAATTTATAAAATTATTTACATTAATTAAAAGTTGAATTATTAATTTTTATATAAATTTTATAATTGTTTATGTTGAACTGATGAAACACAGTTTTTATTAAAGAGATCATTCTTACCAAACAAAGCTTACCCATATTTTTCATTAAATATTTTTTTGTATGTTTAATTATATATCTTCTAATGTTATATTTTGATGTGATAATATATCACTTTAGAATATTATTTCTTTTTTAGTTTCTACAAATCTTCCCTAAATATTTAAGACAATTTACCAAAAAAAGGCATTTTTTAAATGTATATTACAAAACTACCCATTGTGGGAATGTATTAGCAAAAACTACCCATTTTGATAATTTGTCCCCATTTTACCCCTCAGCTGAATTTCCGAAAAAGATAATTGTTATTTCATTAAATCTTTTCTTATAATTAACTTAGAACTTTATATTCTAAACAAAACAAAACAAAACAATAAAATAAAATCACCCTAAAAACCCATTTACTTGTCAGTTACTTTTGAAAAGAAAAAAACAAATTAAAATCTGAAACTAAAACCCATTAACTTCCCTCCATTAATCTCCATCATCATTTTCTTTCCTACAGAAAACGGAATCAAACTGCTCAAGTGTGAGGTAACTGAGATTTCCGCCATTGTTGCAACTGAAGGTGGGCTCTTGTTGTTTTCCCTTATCTGATTCAGTCTGAAAACCCTAGAAATGATGCTAAGAGGCGATAAAAGGAAGAGGAAAGATGATGAGGGGCAAAATCAGACTCCGGTGAAGGAAGTGAAGAAGAAGAAGGCCGAGAATGCGATTCCGGAAAAGACTCCGGCGAAGGAAGTGAAGAAGAAAAAGGCCGAGAATGCGATTCCGAAAAAGACTCCGGCGAAGGAAGTGAAGAAGAAAAATGTCGAGAATGCGATTCCGGCAAACATAGGGAAGAAGAAAGTGGAGAAGGCTCCATTGAAGGAGAAATTAGGTAAAACCAGTCCGACGAAGACGGCAGTGGAGGAGAAAAATGGTAAAGCCAGTCCGGCGAAGGAGGGGAAGGTTGTACAGAAAAAAGGTGTAAAACCTAAACCAGCGAAGGATTTACCCAATTCAAGTCCGGCGAAGGAGGAACCAGCAAAGGTTGTGAAGGCCAGTCTGGTGAAAGGGGTGAAGAAGAAAGAATATGTGAAATTGAAGAAGGGTAAAGGGAAGGAACCAATGGCCCCAATGACTTTCAAAAAAAATGTAAGTTTTCAAATTTCCAGATCCTGGCAATCTTGTGAAATTGTTTCCTTCGATATCCAAATTAGGGTTTGTTTATTTGTATAGATGATGATCCTGTCAACTATCTCTGGGTGTCCTTATGTACAAATTAGGGTTTGTTTAATCGCCTAATAGACAATTTACCTTGTGAAATTGTTTCCTTCAGTATCCAAATTAGGGTTTGTTTATTTGTATAGATGATGATCCTGTCAACTATCTCTGGGTGTCCTTATGTACAAATTAGGGTTTGTTTAATCGCCTAATAGACAATTTACCTTGTGAAATTGTTTCCTTCAGTATCTAAATTAGGATTTGTTTATTTGTATAGATGATGATCTTGTCAACTATCTCTGGGTGTCCTTATGGTTTAATTGTTCTCGTTATTTGCAGGTTATGTACATTTATTACAAAGATGAAGCATTTTATGGAAGAGTGAACATAAACTGTAGGATACAGTTTATTCGTGATATTGAGAACAGTATCACACCTACTAATTGGCAACGTATATTGGATGGCCCGTTTGGCAATATAATGAGGATGTTCCAGCATGTATCTTTTTCTTCATAGACGTTGCATGCTGTTCTTTTCAAACAATTGAAAACAAAGAAGAAGTGGGAGTCTTGGTATGAGGTGGGTGGAAAAGAGTTGAGGTTTTCAATTCAGGAGTTTGGTATTATCACGGGATTGAATTGTGGAGAATTACCTGATGTTGATTCAAAAGGAGACAGTTTAGTGACTAGAAGATTCTTTGGAACTCCAACAGGCCCTAAAACAACTGTACAAGATTTGTACAACAGATTCAAAGAGCATCGAGTCTTAGATAATTACAAAATGAAGTTGGCTCTTTTATTGATAGTGGAGGGCATTCTTCTTGGAGGTGACAAGAAGAGGCTAGTTAAGGCTGAGCATGTGAGGCTATTGGAGAACATGGATAGGTTTTGGGAGTATCCATGGGGAAGAGTTGCTTATGAAGAGCTTCACAAGTCTTTGACAACATCATTGGACATAAGAATGCTAACAGTGGAGAAGGCAAGGGCATTGTCTAACCAACCAAGAATTCCTTATTCAATTCAAGGAATGCCAATTGTTTTTCAGGTACCTGAAGTATTTTTATTATGTTGACTGGTTCTGAATTGTATGTTGTCATGATATTGTGTAGTTTGTTCTGAATTGTTTTTGGATGTTTAGACTAATTGATATGACAGGATGTAGGATTTAAGTGTGACAGGATGTGTTGTATCTGGCTCTATACTAAATATGATTAAAACTCATTTTCGATGTTTGGAGTAAATCTTTTGACATGATGTGTTGTATCTGACTGTATACTCTTAATTATAAATTGAAATAAACCTTACTTGAATTGTTGTTTAGGTTGCTTCCAACTTTTTTTGGATGTTTAGAGTAATTCATTTGATAGGATGTTGTACTGAAGTATGACAAGATGTATCTTATCTGGATGTATAGTATCATCTGATTGTTTTGATTTTCCACTTATTTCAGATCTGGATATGGGAATCTGTGCCAACTTTAGGCAGGGCATATGCCTCAAAGTTGAGGGAATCTGCAGTGCCTCATGGACTTCGATGGTTTTCAGAGCACCTTCCTGAACATGGAATATTGGAGGAGGCATTTGCTGATCCTACAAATAAGGTTATTCCCATTCTTATCCCGGATGAAGATGAGTTGGAAATTTCCTATGCTGATGAGGTTGAAGACATGCATTTTGATAAGATTGTGAAGCAAGCTTATGAGAGAATCAAAGGAAAGCAGGAGCAGAAGAGCAAAGGTAAGGAGGTGGGAAAAGTTGAAGGTTCTGGTGAGAAATATGAGAAATTGTTTAGAATAATGAAGAGGATGGAGAAAGGCATGTTAGAAAGGTTTGATAGGCTGGAACAGATAGAAGTTAGAGGAGGAAGAAAATTAGAGGTTGCAAAGAGAGAAGTTGGTGGAGGAAGAAAATATAAGGGGAACCAGAAGAAGAAGAATAAGGTCGAGTCTAAAGAAGAGTTATTTGAGTCTGATGAGGAATCAGAAGAAGAAATGAAAGAAGATGATGTTGTTGATGATGATTCAGATGATGATGATGCTGAGGATGATGATGACGATGATGCAGATGATCAGGTGGGTACGGATGATACTGAGGATGATGATGATGATGGGGATGATGATGATGATCATGGTGATGGAGATGGTGATGGTGATGGTGATAAGGAGCACACTACTGGTAAAATGGATGATCAGGTGGCTACACATGAACAAGAGTTGTCGTCGGAGGATAATGAGGAGGATGATGAAAAAGAGGAGGAGGGTGAGGAAAAGGATGAAGGTGAGGAAACAGAGGAGACTGAGAAAGAGGAGCTTTCTGAGAAAGAGGAGGAGGCTGAGAATGAGGAGGAGGAGGCTGAGAATGAGGAGGAGGAGCCTGAGAATGAAGAGGAGGTTGAGGAGGGCAAGATTGATGATGAGGAGGAGACTGCTGTGGAGAATGCTGGTGATGAGGTTAGAACAATGGTAGGTTTTGTAAAGTTGTCTGTCAGGATAAGTATTGATTTATTGTTCTATAAATTGTTTGTTGTATTTCTTAATTGCAGGAGGAAGGTGTATCACAACATATTACACCCAAAAAATTAATATTTGATGCCCAAGATGATTTGGTCATGATGGAGAGTGTTGGTGATAAAAAGGGTGGTGATGGAGGAGAAGGTGAACCAAATGGGGCACCTGCACCTAGGATTGCTGATGTTACTGGTGATGGTGAACCTCTCAATGCTGGGGATGTTACTGAGAACCTTGAGGATTGCCCAATGGAGGATGTAACCCAACATGATACAACAGTAGGTGGACTTGAACTGCTAACATCTGCAGTGGCCACATCATCTGATCAGAGAGGCAATAAGAAGGGAAAGAATGGCAAGGTAAAAGCCGAAAAAGTCACTCCCCCTAAGAGGGTCCTGCCTCCCCGTAACCAGAAACGTGGTATTCAGTCATCTTATACAGATGAGAAAAAGGGTAAAGAGTTGAAGAAGATAACCCAAAATAAAGCAGTGAAGGAGATGAACGAACTGATGAAATGGCTTGATGATGAAAGGTTAGTATCTCTTGTGTAAACATCTATGTTTTGTTCATAATTTGATTAGAATGAATAATGGCTAAGATTTGGTATATATTTTCAGGAGTGAATCCCGTGTAGGACTAACCAATTATAATCTGGACAAGGACTGGTTCCGAGCTCTACTGGAACCAAAACATTGGCTAACTGACAAGGTAATGTTGATGACGTCTGTTGTTATAAGTTAGTATTTGGGTAATTGTACATTCTATGACAGGATACTTTTTTTTGTAGCATATGGATGAGGTTTTATGTTACATATGTAAGGAGCTTGTGGCTCACCCATGTGAGACGCATAAGGCAGCTGTCCTAGATGCTTGGTGGGCTTATGGTTATATTAAGGCAAAGGAGGATTCGCCAGGCATAGCATTGAGTGGAATTAAACTACCTAGTAGTGCAAGTGAATACTTTGAAGGAGTTAGGCCTGCTCTATATGGGAAGAGTTGGGATGATGTGGATTTCCTTTATGCCCCTTTCAACTTGAATAGAGACCACTTGATTACTCTGCAGATTGATCTCCGTGAATGGACGATCAATGTCTACGACTGCGCAGTTGATTTGTACAAAGAGACTGAAATATACAAGCTTGTTTACCCAGTCATGACATTACTTCCTGTTTTCATTAGCCAACACCCATCACTTGGGGAGAAATACAAGGACCTTGGTCATTCTGCGTTCGCAATCAGGAGAAAGACTGCGAAACAAGTGAAGCAAAACAAACGCATGTAAGAATGAAATTAAACAATGATGATCTAGTTTTAGTTTATGATTGCGGCATTGCTTCTAACATTCTGATATTATGTGAAACAGTGGTGATTGCGGCATATATGTCCTAAAACACATAGAGATGTTGAGTGCTGGACGGAAGAACGTTGATCTGGTAGCTGACAAATTTATGGATTATTTGAGGATGCAAATGGCTGAGAGTGTGTTTGATGGGGTGTGGATATCTAATTGAAGTTTAGTGGTTGTGGACTTGTAAGTGGTTTGTTAAGTTGGATTGATACTAAGTGTGTTTGTTGGTTTAGGAAGGATATTTGACGATGGATATTTTATATTAAGTAGTTTTCTTATTGCACCATTATGACTGGGATCGCTATTGTGCATGACAGGATAGTACGCATCTTAATACAAATTAATTCATCGTATGTCTTTTTAATGTAATACAAATTCAACATCATTAAGTGGTTTTCATATACGTTCTCTATGTTAAATAGGTATGTAAATAATCCATAGCTATAGGTTGGTAAGTAAATAATCTGGTGTTGTGCATTATGACCTCGCTATTGTGCATGACAAGATTAATGCTTGATATGAAATAACAAATATAATACAGTCGGATTTGACACCATATATATCCATTTGGATAATTTTTTGTAAAAAATTGTGTTGACATGATATTTCCAATTAATGCTTGATATGACAGTACAAATTTGCATTAATTACTGTGAACAACCAACTACATTTTACTCCTGGCTTTTGCTCATCTCATCTTTATATGTAATACAACACTTTTCTCACATTACCTATCTTCTACAATGCCAAATTGTATAAGTCACATGGAGCACCAAAGAATGTACTGTGTAGTCCGAGCAGGCGGTAGAATCCTGCCAGCGTCGGGAAGGACGGCTTTGGTGAGCACACACACATACGAGGGTGGTGTTCAGGCTAACTGGTCACCACACCTAGATGTTGTATGAAACATCTGGCATTTGATTTCACATCTTTGGGAGTACAACAATCGGCAACCGAGCTCCGCCTACTTCTTTGAGATGGTCCACGATCATGGAGGACCACGTACCCTAAGGGCCTTGTAGAACCGGACCGACCACTAGTGGAAAAAATCCTTATAGAGGCGGGCCTTTGGACATTTATTGAGACGAACACCGTTCGCTTCAACTAAGGGGGCTGCAACAAGTAGGGACACTTTTTGAGGCGGGTATTTTACGCCTCTAAAAGGACATTATTGAGGCGGGCCTCATAAGCCCGCCTCAACAAGTCCCTCACTTTGGCGCCAAAATGAGGGACTTGTTGAGGCGGGCTTAGGAGGCCCGCCTCAATAAGTCGCGCGTATATACTTATAGAGGCGGGCGTATACAAGCCCGTCTCAACAAGTAGACGCTGACTCGGCCCAGAACTCGCCCGAGTTCTCGGCCGAGTCAGTCAGGTTCCTGATTTTATTCACAGAATAATATACAACAAACAACAGATTTCATTTGACCAAAAAAAACAACAGATTTTATCAGAGTACAGTCAGGTTCTCAACAACAGTTTACATGACAAGTAAAAACAAGTTCAATCCGATAATAAATACTTCGATGTAAAATACTGTGCCCATTGCTCACGAACAACATCCATTTCTTCATAAGTATACGATGTCTTCCTCTTAGGATATAGCTGCATAAAAACACAGAAATTATTGACAAAAAACACAAATACTATCAATATATAGTTAGTTAAGTTACATACCTTATCTAGTCGGTCATGAAACTGATATCTAGTCGGTCATGAAACACAAATACTTCCCACCTTGATACTTGTACACTTGAAATGCCCTAGAAAATCAACATAATACACTCATGAAACTGATATTGTTAATATTCCAAAAAAAACTAATTCGTAAGCAAAATAACTTACCTCATCTTATTCATTTATGATTTGTAACCCATATTCCTTCCCTATGATTTGTACGGATATGATTAGTATTATTTGTATCTTCCTCCTCTGGTAATGGTTGAGCAATAGTTGATAACAAGGGTGTGTCATCATATTCGTCATACTCATCTTCATCCACAACATCATCAATACCCAGAATATGTCTTTTGCCTTGGGCAACTGCACGCCATCTAGGATCAACATTGTCTACCACATAAAAAATCTGCTTAGCTTGTAATGCTAGGATGAATGACTCGTCACTATCACTTAATCGGTCAAAGTTTACCAATGTCAAACCCGGATAAATTTCATCTTGCTTCACCCCGTTAGGGTTGTTGACCCACTTGCACCGGAAAACAGGGATTGTAAAATTGTTATAATCAAGCTCCCATATTTCTTCGATAACACCATAATACGATTGTGTCGCATCAACCGGTCTTTTGTCCTTAGCGCTCGCATAGACCCTAGATGATGCAACTACCTTCACTCCACTATTTTCACCACACTCTTTTCATCTTGTCTTCTAGTGTAGAATGTGAACCCATTGATATCATACCCTTCGTAAGACCGAACACATAGTCGAGGAGCTCGAGATAACCACTTGACCGTATCAGAAACGTCATGTTCTTTCCTTAGTTCCTCAGCTACTTCCTTCTTAAACCAATCAACAAATGTGCGATTATGTTCCCGCATCAAATCTCTTTCATTCAATTTAGCATTATTGTGTTGCAATTCAAGGCAATGCTTTTCTATGTAAGGATTGACCTCTGTAAGATGCTGCAACACTCATCCAAATTTTCATGTTCGTTTCTGTAAAGCATACAATCATTTGGGCAAGCATCTATCTTGACAGCCTCTAAGCCTAAGGGACACATCAATTTCCTGGCATAATAAGTAGAGATAGGCATCTCATTGCCTTCTGGTAAAAATTCACCTAACCATTCCAATAAGGTGTTGAAACTTCCATCAGTCCAACCAGAAGCACATTTCAAGTTGTAAAGTATTGACACACCCTCTAACTTGCTAAATTTTGTACACCCGGGATACAAGGGAGTCTCTGCAGCCTTTGATACCTGTTCGAACATCTGAGGTCGTTCGTTCAAGTGATCTCTCACCCCATCCATCATCCCATTCATTTCATCATCTTCTTGGTCATCATCATCATCCATCTCATTATTCTCAGCAATATCATCATCACTATCATCAGTGTCTACCCGAACATCAAACTCATTGACACTAGAACTTGGACGATCAGGTATTTTCTCACCATGCCAAAACCAAACATGGTAATCTTCTTTGAAACCACGACGAAATAAATGATCCTCAATCTCATCAATATCAGCAAACCGCCTTATATTCTTACAATCACGGCATGGACAATAGATTTTTGTGGCTTTCGTACTCCGTTGGTGTGCTAAAGCATATCTAATGAACTCCTCAACCCCACTCAAGTATTGTGTCGTAGTATGGTCACCGTACATCCAAGGACGACTCATTTCTAGTAATAAATGCAAAATAACATGCAAGGAATTAAGATTAAATACTCATTTCTAGTAATTATTCCGCCAAGGGCCTAAATAGATAATAATACGCAACCAAGCAAGAAAAAATACAAACTCAACTATCCCGCCAAGGGCCTAAATTATGAATTCTATCCCGCCAAGGGCCTAAATTATGAATTCTATCCCGCCAAGGGCCTAAATTATGAATTCTATCCCGCCAAGGGCCTAAGGAATTAGGGTAGAAGTATTACCTTGACCCAATATCGATCCTTCAAGGCAATGCCCTTATCAGCATGCAGAATGTCATTTCACCAATTAAATAAAGAATGTGATTCTTTTCACTTTTGCTTTATTTATATAGCTTTTCTAAGACTAGTAAGAAGCTTCACTCATCAAAACTGCTATGTATTTATAGGAGCTAAAAAATATTAATCCATGTCACCCAAACTGGATATTATTGTAGCCTTATTCATTTATTTTTATTGCCTACCCGACTATCATAAATATCCAAAACCACAAGAGCATGTCCAAATACAATCAGTCTTCCCAAAACTCTACCATCATTGAAACTACTTCACATGCAAAATTAGCAAGATCGCCAGAACAGTCATACTCGTTTGCATCAGTTCAAAGCAAAAGAAGCATGCATCCATCATTTCAAATACCGAAGTAAGAACCTAAAACTGAAAAACTAAAGCATTGAGAAGCGAACGGACAAGGAAAGGGGATGTTAACGTCGAGGGCGCAAAGGATGTTGATACCTGACTTGGCTTCGAGTGCGTTGAAGTATTAGAGGGAGCTCGGCGAAGGGAGGGAGCTCGGCGAAGGGAGATGAAGTCGGAGCTCGGCGAAGACGGAGGAGATCGATGAAGTCGGGAAGACGGAGGAGATCGATGAAGTAGGGAAGACGGAGGAGATCGATGAAGTTGGAGATCGTCGTCGGAGCTCGGGACGAGAAGAGGAGGATACGAAGAGGAAAATGAAGGAAAGCAGCAGCTGTTTTTTTTTTTAATTAGGGTTGAGCTTATAGAGGCGGGCCTAATATGCCCGCCTCTATAAGTATTACGACTAATGGTCTAATAGAGGCGGGCCTTACATGCCCGCCTCTACTGGACATACTTGTTGAGGCGGGCTTTAAGAGGCCCGCCTCAACAAGCTTTAATTGAGGCGGGCTACTTGGCCCGCCTCAATTAGTTAGAATTAGAGGCGGGCCTTACCCTGGCCCGCCTCTAATACTTTAGCGAGAAATGTTTTTTCGGATACTTTTTGAGGCGTATATTAATTAGCCCGCCTCAAAAACCAAAAAAAGTGATTGCCTAAGTCGTTATTGAGGCATTTTGTACTATGTACGCCTCTAAAAGGGAGCCTCAAAAAGTGTTTTTTCCACTAGTGGACGCATTTGCGCTTGCAGATCTTGCCACAAGGGTTGCATACATCAACATTTACATAGTAACCGGAGAGATGAACGATGAGCTTCCCGCACCTCCCTTTCCAACATCAGCCATGTCATCAGTGGGTTACTAGATCCCCTATCATGGGTTACTATATACCCTGTCATGGGTTACTAGATCCCCTGTCATTGTAGTGTTTTATCTTTGTTTTCAAGTGGCGAATATGTAAGATTGCATTATGTATTGTTTTCTCTTTCTTTTCAAGCGGATAATATGTTGGATGAAGTTATTATGTCCTTTTTATCTATGTTGGATGAAGTTATTATGTCTTTTTTATCTATATTGGATGAAGTTATTATGTCCTTTTTATCTATGTTGTTAAAGTAATTTATAATGTTTTAAGTTTGATACTATGTCGTAGAAGATGTATTATGACATGTATTTATGTCATGTATGGCAGGGTGTATATTTAGTACATGCAAACATGAAATATCTAGTTCATCACATAATTCAAATTGGAAACATATGGAATAGGAACAACACAATTACCATAACGTGACAAAGGCAGATAGCAATTTGATCGACCGAAGCGACCATCATTGCCACAACTTATACAGTACATAATATATCAAATAAAATGAAATATGCATCCAACAAAATTCCTTTACCTTCCAAGTATCTTTTCAACAATCATGGATACAGTTGCATTTTTGTCGTGGTTGTGTCGAAACCGAAGTGTGCAACTATGAGTTCCATTATACTTCTTAACCTGAAACAAACCATTCGTGTCGGGTTTCACCCCCGCTGAGCAATGAAATGTGCATTTTCTGTCAACACATTGCACTGCATATCTCTTTTTGTCAGACCTCTTCACAGAAAGCTCGACAAAACCTTTGAAAGCGTTTTCATTTAACACATCTTTTAACTCTTTCTTCGTGCAAAATGTGGCTCCAACTTTAATTTCCACATTCTTTGCTTGACCATCCTCAACATCTGCATCGAAATACTCTCATTCATCATCTTTATCTTCATCATCATGATCATTCTTTTCTCCTGCTTGCCAGCAAAAGCGATGACGATAGTTCTCTTCTGCCATATCTAACTCTTTCACAAATTCGGTATCCATATATTCATCCCCACCAGATGAGTTTCCATCTCTGACATCATCGTCACCAAGTACAACAAGGTCACGGCCCTTGTGCTTGCTTGCAAACACCTTCACATCTTCATCGCTCTCAATGCTCCCACATAAATCAATGTTTTCATCATCGCTGCTCAAAACACGACATCTTCAGGGGTTGATGTTTGTGGCCTTGATTTCTTGCAAAACCATTTTCTGGGGTCTTCCTTTTCCGCTCTAAGTCACCCAACATCGATGTTCCCATTGCATCCCTTCTCCTGTCATACAACATGTCCTCTCCCATTGCCTCTTCATCCTCAGCAATATCATCGTCTATAATTTCATCGATACTCCTGTCATTATTCAACGGATTTCCCACCATCAGATTTTCCAGGCTTCTACTAACCCTTTGTTCTGTACCAGGCTGTGTTGCCTATGTTGGATGTGGAGGTGAGCTCATAGTACCATCAATTTCATCTGGTGATGCACCACTGTTTCCTACGTTCCCAAATAACTCAGAATACAGATTTTTTCCACCCTTCAATGTTGAGCTTGCATACATTGAAATTGGCCACACACCATCTTTACAACATTTCATATTAAGATACTTGAAAGTAGCAAGATCATCCTCATCATTAACATCCAATGCTGGTATATTTCCCTTGCTCTGTGGTGCAATGTATCTCAAAGTTAGTTCATACATTTCAGAATCTATATATACCTTTTCTGAAATTTTCTTCTTCAATTCCTCATATCTTATAGCATCTGAGACAAGGATACCTTACGCCTTTTTACTGCCTTCATAGAAACTAGTCTTAGACCAATCTCCCCCACTAATCAAAGTCATCACATAGCTTGTTCCACCTAAACAAATATCAAATAACTTAGTTACAAAACGTTAAGCTAAGAAAACGAACAAGAACGACATTTATTATTCATAATGTTTTTGTTTATGTAAGAGACAACTCACCCATTGTAAAGTTGTCTGATTTCCTCTGTTTTGGAACCCCAGACGGAACTTGGCAGGATGAAGAGTAAGTTTCGAGAGAATAAGATAGGTATTCAAGTCTGTGGTGGGATTAAATTCAAACAGAAGGAATAATGTCTACCTTGAGGAAGCGAAAAGGAATGAACATTGAAGAATGAAAAGGAATGAACATTGAAGAAGACATAAATTTTCCAAATCCAAAAAAAAATCATTTCATAATATGATTTCATTTTTTAACTATTAAGTTTCCCTTAGTATTTAGTGTTACCATTAAAAAAGACATAAAAGGAGAGAAAACTGACCTTTTTGGAGGAAACTAGTGCACGAATTACATCAAATTTGGAGGGAAAATAGACCAGTTAAGGTACATCAACTCTATAAACCCTAGATTATTTTATCTTTTACCTTCAATATAGTCAACCTAGGAGGGAAAATGTAACTGCCTTACTACTAACGTATTTTATCCTTCCATAAAGTACAAAAAATCCTGACACAAAAGAAAGCCACAAGTACAACATAAATCATTTTTTATTTGTTACGTCAGATTTGTATCAGTTACAAGTACAACGCTTTACATATCCTGTCAAATTTGTGTCAGATTCTCGTCAGCCATTATTTTATTTTTCTTCTTTTCTTCTTTTACTTTATTCTCTTCTCGTCAGCCATTATGTCAAATTTGTGTCATTTTTCTTCTTTTTCCCATTCTCGTCAGCCATTATTTCCCTTTTTTTTTATTTGTTTATCAATTTTCCCATTTTCTTTTTCCTTTAATTTTTGACTTCATATTTCATTTCATTTTCTATTTATAAGAAAAGGTAAACGAATTTTGCAAAACTACCCATTAGGTACCTTTGAAAATAAATGTACAAAATGGATAGTCTTATTAGATACTATCCTTAAATGGGTATTCTTGTGAAAACGCCAATATTTAAAGCTAAAAGAATGTCTTTGTTAAAATTTCGATTTTTTCGCCTAGTACCCCTGAGATATGGCGAAATTCGCGAAATGTACCAAAATTTTACTCATTTCGCATGGTATCCTCAAGATTTGTTTTTTTTTTTCTATCAAATGTCCTTCCATCAAAACCACTAACAAGAAAACGTTAAAAAAATTGAAAAAACCTAAAAAATACCCATCTTCCGAAACTATCTCGCCCGCCCCCTCTGTCTTCTTCGTGGTCGACTCATTCAACCCACCGCCCCCTCTCGTCTTCTTCCAAGTCTTCCGGCGGTCTCCCCATTCTGCCGGCCCTCGACCTGGCAGCCCTTCTGCCGCCCTCGACCCGGCAACGCCTTCGAGCCACGACGACAAGCCACCGCTCGCCTCTGCCTCCGCCTCCACGACGACAAGCTTGGGAATCATGGCGACATTTGAGCGTGCAGAAGCCTTAACTCCAACCCACATGGTTTGCAATCTAAAAGTAAAGGATGAGGAGTAGCCAAGAGGATTAGTAGCTGCAGCAGGAATGAATTAAATTTCCCTTACAGGGGCAAGAGCAGAATCATGAATTAGAAGTTTCGAACTTTGCAAATTCTGTAGTGGTAAAAATCAGCAGTCAGATGACTCAGTTTTTTTGATGCAATTCATGAAATTAGCAGTAAGAGTGATGAAATTAGCAACATTTGTATAGTTCATTCAATATATATATACAGTTGAAAGAAAGGAGGATTACTCATGAATAACTTGCAATTGTATTCAGGGAAATTAATAATGGGCAAAAATTCAGCAAATGGCTAAAGGTGAAATTCGACATCATCGTAGCAATCTTTCAGTATCCTTCAACCTAAAAGGCCATGGACAATGGAAGATAAGAAGCATTTCTTCAAGTGTTAGTCCAAATCAAAATCTCTTAGCAAATCAAAATCAAACTAAGAATCTTTTCAGTTACCTTACAGGTTACAAGCTTTAACCAGTGAGTATACAAGTTTGCAGATTGCTAGAACGCGTTCATACACCACAATTAAAAATCTGAAATTAATTATTCCCTTGTTCACACAATATAAGGTGTCTACTACAAGAAGAAGAAACAAGCTCAATCCATTAAGAGGTCCATGATTCATAAGAAGATGACCTCACTTACAAGCATCAAGTACAAATTGAAAGCTACGTAAAATTGTAGGAAGGGAAGGGCTCGTCGGAGGCAGAGGCGAGCGGCGAGGCGATCCGGCTTGTCGTCGTGGCTCGAAGGCGTCGCCGGGTCGAGGGCCGGCAGAATGGGGAGGTCGCCGGAAGATTTGGAAGAAGACGAGAGTGGGCGGTGGGTTGAGTGAGTCGACCACGAAGAAGACATGGGGCGGGCGAGAGACTCTCGGAAGATGGGGATATTTTTTAGGTTTTTTTAATTTTTTTAACGTTTTTTTTGGTTTTGACAGCATTTGGGAAAAAATAAACCTCGATGATACCGTGCAAAATGAGTAAAATTTTGATACATTTTGCGAATTTTGTCATATCTGTACAGGCGAAAAAACAGTTGAAATTTTAACCACGTATCTTCCTATTTATTTGACATCTGGCATTGTCTGAGGCTAACATCTGCATCTTCCTCAACTTGCACCTCCACAAAACTTCCTCAACTGCACCTCCACCTTCTGAAACCGCTCCGCTCCACCTTCTTTGCAATTTACTCTCTTCGGCTATCCGGGGATTCGATCCATTCCCACCAGAATGGATCAATTGATCGAGAAACTTAAGGGACTGAATATTGTAGGAACCTAATTTCTTATATGCATACGAAAACTGTAAACTGCAAATATACGAACTTAAATCAAGGAAAGCTGAAGTTTAGAAATACCAAACGAAGAACTGATGCAGAGTCGAGACCGAAATCTCTTTCCTTAATTCTGAAATCGCCCCGTAGTGTGACGGTTCGTGGCGATCCGAATCCCAGGATACAACTGCAACGATCTCTTGAACTGCACAACTCAGTAAGACAAGAGCTTACGAACCCACGAATCTGTGTGCACTCTCAGACGCGAAAAAGATGAGGAGAAGAAAACGAGAGATTGTGGGAGAGAGCTTTGTGATTAACGATGAAATCATTAGAGAATGAGGCGCAGATCGCTATTACTACTGTAATACGTAACTGTTGGAGTTAGTGGAGAAAATCATGAACAACTTGGACTCTGGATCGGTCCAAAAAGTAGCGTTGGCTGGCCAGCCCAAGCTACGTATTGGGCCCAAGGCCCAATCCTATCCAACCCAACCCAACCCCAGGCTCAGCCCGCCAGTCCAGTCCGACCCGGCTCGACACGCGCGTGGTCTTGATGAGCTAGGTCCTCTCTCCATTACAAATGGGTGATGATCCAAGGCCACAACCTTGGATCCAATTTCCTAGTATATATACTAGTGAGTTTTTCTCAAAACTTTCAATGTGGGACAAACTTTTACCCCAATATTTTTCCAAGTTATGCATTGCATACAACCAACTTTGGGCCTCCATTTCTCATTCAAACGGAATTCATTTTTATCGTATGAGTATATTACGAGATTGTGCTCACGTAGATGAAGCCAATGCTTCCATTTTCCGGTGTTGTCATTGGCCGGAGCCCACCAGAATTGTGCCCGAAAAAGTTATCGGCGCCACATTAAAAAATGAGTTCCAACAGATATCACGAGGGATCGGATCCGGTTGGAAGGGTTGATCCCGCTAGGGCTGGAAATGGGTCGGGTTATGGGTAGATGGGCCAATTTCACCACCCGACCCATGAAAAAAAATCGTCACCTGATCCATCCATCACCTGTATAACACTTCATCCATATCCGACCCACCCGTCACCCACGAGTGATTCGGGTGACCCGACCCACCCGCGAAACTCATAAAAGTAATCCATTTTAAGTTGTTTGTTTAATCGTTTTCCAATTTTCACCTGTTCAATTGCTCAAAGCCTAAGAAAAATACTATATAACAAAATACTTCAATAATAAGGTGACATCGTGGCAATCCAACAATCCACTAATAAAAATACTAGAGGCAAAACAATGACATTTCATGTCAATATATCATTCAAGAGTAAACATCGAATACATAGGTCTACGTGGAAAAGTTCTACATATCGAATATTCGAAATGAATAAAAACAAGTAATAGATCGATTCTTCAAAATCAGAGTATTGGTTCAGCAGTCACTAACGCCTTGTCTGTCTCTTCAAATCCTGTTGCACCAAACATACAAAAAATGCAGATTCAGAGTCCAAAATATTATCCAATTTTCAATTGCTCAATTTCATTTATACCAACATGCAACAACATTTATGCAATCTACAAAACTTACCATATTTCTGATCCCTGGGAGCTCACCATTGACAATGTTTCTTCAGAAACTAAGATGACAATCCACTTCCTTATCCTAGGACACACAGAAAATAAGAATAGATTTTTACCAAATTGAAATCTTCTTAATTGAAAGCTTCTTGGTGATTAACTCATGTCATCATCACCTTCAAGTATCCTGTAAGATATATACACCCTAAAGGCTTAAGATCATTTATAAAAAAAACACTAGAAAAAAAAACTAGGCACATAAACCATAAACTCCCAATTTTGATGTTTGTTGGCACTACCTATTGACCTAATAAATCCACCAAACTAGGCACATAATTAACAACCAGTAAACAACACCTTTCTAATTAACAATAAACCGTAAACTCCCAATTTTGATGTTTGTTGGCACTACCTATTGACTCATAAATCCACCAAATTAGGCACATAAGTAACAACCAGTAAACAACAGCTTTAAACTTTGACAATCTAATCACAACTTATAATCACTTCAAACTTCTAAAGCATCAATCCATTCTCAATCTCTTTGCATCACCAATAAAACTAGGAGGTGTGGTTGACAGACTTTGATTCAATATGTCTGCCAATAGCCTATTTCTGTCTTCTTAATTGAAAGCTTCTTGGTGATTAACTCATGTCATCATCACCTTCAAGTATCCTGTAAGATATATACACCCTAAAGGCTTAAGATCATTTATAAAAAAAACACTAGAAAAAAAAACTAGGCACATAAACCGTAAACTCCCAATTTTGATGTTTGTTGGCACTACCTATTGACCTAATAAATCCACCAAACTAGGCACATAATTAACAACCAGTAAACAACACCTTTCTAATTAACAATAAACCGTAAACTCCCAATTTTGATGTTTGTTGGCACTACCTATTGACTCATAAATCCACCAAATTAGACACATAAGTAACAACCAGTAAACAACAGCTTTAAACTTTGACAATCTAATCACAACTTATAATCACTTCAAACTTCTAAAGCATCAATCCATTCTCAATCTCTTTGCATCACCAATAAAACTAGGAGGTGTGGTTGACAGACTTTGATTCAATATGTCTGCCAATAGCCTATTTCTGTCTTCTTAATTGAAAGCTTCTTGGTGATTAACTCATGTCATCATCACCTTCAAGTATCCTGTAAGATATATACACCCTAAAGGCTTAAGATCATTTATAAAAAAAACACTAGAAAAAAAAACTAGGCACATAAACCGTAAACTCCCAATTTTGATGTTTGTTGGCACTACCTATTGACCTAATAAATCCACCAAACTAGGCACATAATTAACAACCAGTAAACAACACCTTTCTAATTAACAATAAACCGTAAACTCCCAATTTTGATGTTTGTTGGCACTACCTATTGACTCATAAATCCACCAAATTAGGCACATAAGTAACAATCAGTAAACAACAGCTTTAAACTTTGACAATCTAATCACAACTTATAATCACTTCAAACTTCTAAAGCATCAATCCATTCTCAATCTCTTTGCATCACCAATAAAACTAGGAGGTGTGGTTGACAGACTTTGATTCAATATGTCTGCCAATAGCCTATTTCTGCCAATAGCCAATCAAAGTGAAAACAGGAGGTCAGGTAGCTTAGGTTAGTGGCTTACCGAGTCAATGGCAGATTGGCTGACAGTACACGGTGGCGATGGAAGGACTGAAGAGTGAAGAAGTGAGGGAGGCGGGAAGGCAGCAAATCTAGCGAAGCCTGCGGAGGGAGGCGAGTAGGCTCCAACGCTCCGGAAGAGTCGACGACAGACGAGTCGACGGCGGAAGGACAAAGAAGAATCAACGCGTTGGCGTCGGGAGAATCGAGAAGGGACAGGTCGGACGGAGAAGAATCACGGTGACTGAAGCACACCTGGTGGAGGGAGGACCGGAGGAGACGTCGACGATGCCGGAACTCAGTCTCACCAGTCACGAGTGAGAGTCGGCGGTGAGAGGCTGAGAGAGATCGATAAGAGTGGAGACTCGAGAGGGTCAGGTGAGAGTGGAGACTCGAGCGGCGCCTGAATGAAAAAAAAAAGGGTTAGAATAAAAATTGTATATATACTATGGTTATATATTTTAGCGGGTGATGGGTGAACTACAAGTTAATGGGTCGGGTGAAATATTATGGGCTCTCACCCGGATCCGATCCACCACCCGTTTCACCCGTCACCCGACCCATCCATCACCCACAATTTTCGGGTTTTCGTCCATATAATTCGGGTCGGATTTTCGGGTGTATCAGTCACCCGCGGATAATTTTCAGTCCTAGATCCCGCCGGAGAAAGCGCCGGATCAAGAGAAATTAGGTTGACGGTGAAGGATGTGAATAAGCTGATGAGAGCTTCGCAACTAGAAGCGTTGAAATCGCATCTGAAAGGGATCCGAAAAATCTGGGTTTCTTATTCAGAGTTTGTTGAGGGTGTAAGGAAGGTTGTTCCGGGGATAAGGAGAGAGGCGCCGCTACGGCGAAACTGTTGGACGATTCCGGCACCGTTATCGTCCTTGATAACTCATTTTGCTTGCGTCCTCATCAGGTTGGTTTCCGATTTCCTTCCATGTTTAGTTTCCTGTGTTTTTTATACTGTTTAATTTGGTGAATTCATTTGTGCTTTATGCTCTTAATTTCCCCTCTTAACAAAGTTTGTGTGATTAGTTGTGGATTTGCTACTTGTCAGTCCTAAATTGACCGAATCCTTTATAATATCCCGTCATAAACTTAAATTTTTTGCATAATGTAGTCAGATTTTGCCTATGTTTTGAAAGGTTTTGGGGCTACTGTCAATGTTGCAAACCAAAGCAATGTGAGTGTAGATGTATTCAGATTGGGAGTTGTTGGACTTGCTATGAGCAGTTTTAGAGTTGTGAATTGTGATGTCATCTTTGTCTTTTGACAGTAGCACCAAATAATGGGTTGTATCCCTTGGTTCCTGTTTGTTGGCCCTTGGCTCATTTTGTTATGTCCCTCAATGGATTATGACATTACAGGGCTAATTGATAGGAAAGAAGAAGAATTGAGGAGACGACGCAAATAAGGGATAGAGAACAAAGAAAGGGGAAACAGAGATTAGGGAGAGAGAGTGAAGAGATTAAGAGAAAGTAATAGATTTGTGTATTATGATAAGTTATTCTTATTTCTTATGTATATGAATTTTTGTTTGACAGCATTGTTAAAGTTGTTACTGAATTGATGTTATCACAAATTGATTATACTTGCAGCCGTGAGTTTTTGCTTTGAGTTTGCTTGCACTCACCCCTCTTGCTGAACGTATCAGCTTTCTAACGGAGTAAGGCAACATTTCACTATCTGAATCTTCATTCTTCGTGATGCTTACCTTTGAGACTGAGTTAAAGTTTCTATCTCTGATATTTGGATTCCCCAATTTACAGACAGATTGCGTACTACACTGGTCCAACATGTATTTTTTCTCATTAATAGCATCAGTTTGGTCATGATGTTTGATGCTGCTAAAATGATAAAAGATCTTTCTACTAATGTTATGCTTTAGTAAATAAAAATTAGAAGAAAAGTGTACCATGGTTCATTTGGAAGCTAGATATCAGTAATTCATCTTGGAGTTTCCTACTCAGTTGTGACTTGTGAGATAACAGTTGTGTTCATGTTTTGGTCATTCAAAACTATAAATGGCTTGTGTGATATACTTTTAAACCTCATTTCCTTTCACAAACAGTGATCTATCAGTATGGTGTTTCAATTGTGAGGCATACCTTGATGATGCTGTTATCCAACAACTTCGTCCTGTATCCAAAACTACTTGTATTCTCAAGTTTGGAGAAGCAGCATCAGTTAGGAAAATTGCATACTTCCAATTTGAATAAGTATCAGTCAGTATCAACAAGTTTATATTGCCTCCTTGTGCAAGTTGTTATTCTGGTCTCCTTGGATTTGTACTTTATATGGTGGTTTATGTTGGATATTTTTAGCTTAGTTTGATATAGTGACATAAAAATGTGTAATCGTATGATATAATACAGAACTTTCAGGATTATAATAATACCACATGGGAAATTCAGGATGTGGATTCGTTGCTATATAATTGAGAGAATAAAGACTTCTCTTTGAGTCTAGCAGGTGTAATTGATGGGAAAGAGGAGTGGAAAAGACGGGAAATTCAGATGCTCATGTCTAAAGTTTCCTCGTATTTTGCTAGCAAATGCTGATTAGCTTTCTTCTCATCTAATCCTAGGCTGCCACATGGGCTGTGGCCCTCGTGGCTCGTATTCTTACGCAGACGGGGCGACTTGACGTTGTTTGCCACGTCAACATGGGGACCCGTTCAATTTGCATGGTGGATAAGGTATGGCCTTCTAGTATGTTACATGAACTGCTGTTACCCTGGACCCCTTGAGTATATTCTGCACTATAAACTCACAAAGTATCTAATTCTACAAAATTCAAATCAACTGAATACTTTGAAAGCAAAATTGACACATATCTTGAAATGGTGAACCCTTCATTTTTAGTGAAATTAAGATTGCTTTTGAAATTGTTATTTGACATGTTTTATCTTGTGTAACTCAATCGGCAATCAATTGGTAAGAGGCCAAGTCAGATGGTAGAATTTTCTTTTGAGCTGAATCTTTGAAAATCATATTGCCTTTTCAAAAGATTTCCTAAAAGAACAATTGAGCATATTCCAAGTCTTCTTGCTACACATCAGATCACTTGTGTTGTTCATTTGGTCTCCATTATTTTTAGCAGAGGTTATTTGCTTTTATGATCATTCTGGCTTCAATGTTAAACATACATGTTTCTTCTCATGTCTACTGCTATATTTTGGTAGTTTTTTTTAGTTCTTTTATACTAAGTACAAAAACAAACATATTGATTCATTTATGCAATTTGTACTTCTTGAAGTTCACTACTCTCATGATGTTATGGAAACATGGGAAATATCCGTTGCTTTAATCATCTTGAAACTTATATAATGTGTTCCTAATTTTAGCAATCAGAATGAGAGAGGGGCCCAAACAGAAACCACAATCTGAAAATGATAAACAACAAGCACACATTAACACCACAACAGGATCATTCCAAATGATTATCTTGGATGTTACTAGCTTTGCTATTATTGACTTTGCAGATATAAGTGGTTTTGAGTCAGATTGACCAATTGCCTATTGTTGCTCAGGTGCTTCATTGGGAGATGGTTAGGTAGGAAAGGATGAATTGGGGCTCACTGCTGGTGATGCAGCTGGAGGTGGTAGGACAATGATGGTGTAAAATAGATTTCCTGAATCTGTAGAAGTACAAAGAAATCAAAGTGAGCTTTTTAGAGGAGTACATATCGTGATAGTAATCATGAAAAAATGGCAAGTTATAATATCATTACCTACAGATATTAAGAGCACACAATTCAAGAGGTAAAGGAACAGTGACATGAATATGATTCACTGGATAATAAAAATCTAGGAGAAACTGTATGCCCAAAAAGTATATATGGGTTTATGCATAAGAACACAAGCATGAGCTCATTTTATGCAGCAACTTAACAAGGGAGTGATATATAAACATCATATATCCACCAAATATAATGAGAGGTGACCTGATATTTGAAATTATAAGCGATCTAGGAGGCATAGGCCCAAAGAATAAGTTGTTCTCTGTACTTCTGAGCAAGACAAGAAAAATATAGTTATATTTCCTTAATTGTTTTGTTCTAATCTTATGTGTGTTAAGCTTATATATTTTAGTCTTATTACTAAATTGTCTTGACCAAATATCATTACAATAATAACATCTTTCCCTTATTTTTTCCAATTATACCCTAATCCTTACTTTAATAACCTATACTCTTGAGTATTATTTTTATTTTTAGGTCACCTAATCCTTTCCATATTTTTATAGTATCCTAAAACAAAATAATTCTTACAATTTTGTATCTATGTTTATCAATAATATATTGTATAGTAAATTTGGTTCAAACGGATGGTTCATACCTTCCAAGACTTATATTCACTCAAGGTCTAACAACTATTATTGTATGCTTTGCAATTACCTTAAACAAAATCCAAGCACAATCATTTGTCCCAAGTTGATCTATACCTTCGAACCCGTATTAACTCATGGTTAGTTTTATATCGCCTTATCATGTGTCACAAATTAGGATGTACAAAAGATATTGATATTAGACAAGGATAAAACTATGTTCTCTCACACCACCAATGTTGTGTATAAAGAAGAGTTACAAAGCATTTGATTCCTCTTTTAATGTTATGTAAGTCACATCTTCGTCGTTATATTCAATTATATTCTTTCGACACATTATGTTGCATTATTTCTCATAACACAATTGAATCTCTTATATGTTGGTTTGCATGTTTTTATTGCAACATAATTGTAACTGAAAAACTATTTCTTGCATTTGATTCATTTTTGTCAAGATGTAATAGATGTATAAGACATTTTTGTGAGGACGTTGTTTTCGTCTATTTTTGTCAATTCTAATTTGTTATTTGATATTGTCGTTGCTCATTAGTTGTATCAAATCTTCCCAAACGACTAACTCATTTTCCCGTTAAACAAAATTATATAGCGATATCAATTCGAATTTCTTATTTATTATTGTCGTTGCTCATGAGTTGTATTCTAAACTTTGTACCGCTAACCTCATTTTTTGGTTAAACTAAATTATATAGCAGCTACCTTATTTGATATCTCATAATTTGTATTAACCCGTGCATGACACGGGTGCTATACTATTTTATTATGATACATGTGAACAATATTGTTCAAATTTTCTTCTTTTTAACGAACATTATGAGTTTATGATTAATATTTTTTAATATTTTTTTTTTTATGATTTGGCTAATAATATATAATTTTACAAAATATACATGTAAAAGCGATATTAAAGTTATACTAAAGCAACACCTTAATAAAAATATCCCGTGCATGGCATGGGTTTTGGACTAGTTTAGTATAGAGGCTAAGGATACAATTTGTTGGGAAGATATGTTTGAGGATTTCTGGAATGTGCTTTTATGAAAATTAATTACTAAGCCTAATTTCATTGTGAAGTGATCCACAAGGTTTTTAATATAAAGCATATTAGCTTGTGTTGCATTGGCTATAATGAAAGTATCATCTGCAAAATTGAAGAAGGGAATACATGTACCATTTCGAGTTAATTGAATACATATCTTACAGTTTTGTTGTTAAGATTCAAATGATAGGGTGTGGGATAAAATTCCATACTATAATGAAAATGAATGGAGCAATAGGATCTCCATGCCATAACCTGCATATAGGTCTAAAAATCTTTCCCGACTCGTTGTTTACGAGGATTGAAAAAGGAGGTGAATGTGATACAAGTCATAAGGAGCCTTACCTAGTCAGGGGCAAAAGCCAATTTAATGAGGATCTGTGTAATAAAATTCCAATTGAGCTTGTCATACGCCTTTTCCATGTCTAGCATCATAGCCATCCTGCCCTTTTTTCCTTTTTTTTTTTTCTCATATGGAAGGAATGAAAAGTTTCGTGAGCGATAAGAATGTTATCTTGGATAAGACGTCCATCAACAAAAGCACATTGAAGATGATGAATTAAACGCGATAAAAGTACTTTTAGTCTATTAGCTAAGATTTTTGTTATGATTTTATAAATCGTTATATAGAGGCTGATAGGGCGGTAGTGGTTAATGGTAAGGGTATTGTCATTTTTAGGAATAAGAGAGATGAATGACTATGCACAACCTTTTAGTAGTTGGCCAGAGTGGAAAAATGATTGAATAGCATAAATGAATGATTTCCCCACACAATGGGCCAATAATGTTGATAAAATTCGGCCGGAGGATTTTCGAGACTTTGTTTTATTTTTAGGTAAATCAAAGACTCCTTGTTTTATTTCACTGGGTGATGGTTGTTTCATGAGTGATCTCACTTGAGTTAACAAGGTGAGGGATGATTGACAAATCTTCTAATGTTGTAGTATTTTGTGAAATCGGGGTAAAATGGTTTTTAATTCATCTGAAATTGCAGGTTGGATGGCGTGGTGATCGTGTAGTGTTAAATCATCATGGGTTTGGAAAGTTGTGATCTTTTGTATATACGTTCTTATTTTAGCAATGTTTTGAAAGTATTTTGTGTTTCTTTCTATGTTAGTTATATGATTAGTTTTGGCACGTTATTTCCAATAGCTTTGTTGGTATTCTAGTAATGTAGTATGTTTCTGGAGATGTCGTTTATATCTAGCAGCGACGACATTGTTGTTTGTGTCTTGGAGGTATAAAGTCTATAACTCAAGATGTTTTATTTCTCTTGTTTTTAGTTGTTCGAAATTGTTGTTGACTTTATTTCTAGCCCATGTTTTCGAGTAAGATTTTAGTAGTCTTTGTTGCATGAAATGTTCAAACATGAATGATCCTTTTAACTAAAAACTCCAAACTTTTTTAACTAAAGAAGCATATGTAGGATTAGTGGTCCAAGCATTTTCAAATCTAAAAGGATATTTCCAATTGTTGTTAGATATTCCTAAGTTTAATGTAATAAGACAGTGGTCAGAAATAGTAAAAGTGTTGGGTTATGGAGCCTGAAGCGTAAGGATGTACGCGTAAAGACAGAGAAGGCAACTGAGAGGAGCCGCCGGGTCGCGGTGAGACTGGACGCCCCGCTGTGGGCGTCAGTTTTACAATGGATGGACAACTGAGAGTTACCACCGGGTCGCGGTGGGATTGGTGCCCCGCGGTGGAAGCCCCGCGGTAGGAGTCGCCGCCCCACGGTGGAAGTCACCGCCCCGCGGTGGGAGCCGCCTCCCCGCGGTGGGCGCTGGGCCGTTTCTCGCGTGTTGTGTTTTTGGGCCCATTAGGTTTAATTCGTGTTTGCTATTTAAACCCTAGTTCCTTGTAATCGTTGTTATCACATTCAAAGAGAGAAAAAGTATCCTGGCTGGTAGTGCCCCCAGACGTAGTCATTCTTGACAAACTGGGTTAACAATTCTTGTGTTCTTTGTCTTGTTTTCTAGTCGTTACTACGTTCAAATCCTAACAACTGGTATCAGAGCTAGTTCTGGAAGTAACGATGGGAAGCGGAAAGTCACGAGTGGAGAAGTTCGATGGCATGGATTTCGGATTCTGGAAGATGCAGATCGAGGATTACCTGTATGGTAAAGATTTGTATTTGCCGCTGGGTGAGAAGCCGAAAGACATGAAGGAAGACGAGTGGAAGTTGCTGGACAGGAAAGCGATGAGCGTGATCCGCCTGTCGCTGTCCAGGAATGTGACACATCACACGATCAAGGCAGAGACGAAGAAGGAGATGCTGGAAATTCTTTTCGCGATGTATGAGAAACCCTCTGCGGTGAACAAGGTTCACCTGATGCGAAGGTTGTTCAATCTGCGGATGACGGAGAGTACAATGGTCGCCAATCACTTGAACGAGTTCAACATGACGATCGCCCAACTGAGTTCAGTGGAGATTGATTTCGACGATGAGGTACAAGTCCTAATCTTGTTGTCTTCTTTACCAGAGAGTTGGAGCGGGATAATTACTGCTGTTAGTGCTTCGGCGGGGAAGGCAAAGATCAAGTTTGATGAAGTGATGGGTCTGATTATCAACGAAGAAATTCGCAGGAAGGCGTCAGGTTCTACCTCTAGATCAACCTTGAATACGGATAGCAAGGGCAGGTCAGACTCTAAGAAGTCGAATCGTGGCAGATCAAAGTCTAGAGGGAAGGACAAGAGCAAGATCAAGTGTTGAAAACGGTCATTACAAGAGTGAATGTAATGCACCGTTGAAGAACAAGTCAACGAATTCAGCCAGTGAGGATATTGCAGACGCGTTGACTCTGAGCGATTCAACGACAGGAACCACTGCAGATGCATCTATTCTGAGCGCGAGCAGTCCATTGGAGTCTTGGGTATTAGACTCTGGAGCTTCGTTTCATTCTTGCAGTAGTGCTGATATCTTGGATCGCTACACCTCTGGAGATTTTGGAAAGGTCTATCTTGCTGATGATGAGGCTTTGAAAATCGTAGGGAAGGGTGATGTCAGAATCAGAGCGCCGAACGGATCTGTGCTGCAGTTGCATGGAGTGAGGCATATTCCTGGTTTGAAGAGAAACTTGCTTTTCATTGGCCAGTTGGATGACGAGGGCTATGAAGTAACCTTCGGCTGTAACAGCTAGAAGATAACCAATGGAGCTATGGTGGTAGCTCGTGGAAAGAAGGAGGGGACGCTGTACATGACGAGCAATGTCCGTGATAGTATTGTTGTTGCAGGAGTGAACTGTGATGCAGATTTGTGGTACTGTCGTCTGGGCCACATGAGTCAGAAAGGGATGCCGGTGCTATGCTCGAAGGGCTTGCTGCCAAGTCTTAAGTCCGTTGAGATCGGGTTGTGTGAGGACTGTGTGCTCGAGAAGCAGAAAAGAGTGAGCTTTGCGAGAGGAGGCAAAACCTTGAAGAAGCAGAAGTTGGAGTTGATCCACAACGACTTATGGGGACCAACACCTATGACATCTCTGGGTGGAGCGTCATACTACATGACCTTCATTGACGATGCTACAAGAAAAGTATGGGTCTATTTTCTGAAGCAAAAATCTGATGCGTTTGATTCCTTCAGAAAGTGGAAGGCTCTAGTAGAGACTGAGACAAGTCTTCAGGTGAGGTGCTTGAGATCTGATAATGGTGGGGAGTATGAGCTTCGCGAGTTCAAGGACTTTTGTGCTGAGAATGGAATTCGCATGGAGAAGACCTTGAAAGGAACCCCTCAGGAGAACGGCGTCGCTGAGCATATGAACAGGACCCTGAATGAGCGTGCTAGGAGCATGAGGCTGAAGTGTGGGCTTCCAAAGATGTTCTGGGCGGATGCAGTAAACACTGCTACATTCTTGATCAATCGAGGGCCATCAACTCCCTTGGAGAATGGGATACCAGAGGAAGCTTGGAGTGACAAAGAGGTAAATTTGTCTTTCCTTCGGATATTTGGATGTGTTTCATATGTTCACATTGCTCCTGTTGAGAGAAGCAAGCTGGATGCAAAGTCTGTCAAGTGCACGTTCATCGGATATGGTGGTGATGATTTCGGATACCGATTCTGGGATGAGCAGAGCAGGAAGGTTATTCGCAGTCGAGACGTCGTGTTCAATGAGCAGGTGATGTACAAGGATAGTCTGGGTACATTAGAAACAGCTAGTTCTGAACCTGAGATTGTGGAGTTAGACATCTCAAACTCGGGTGGGAGCAAAGCGGTCCGAGTTGACCAGGAGGCCGTGACTGAGGAGGAGCCGAGTACCCCAGTGATTCCGCTGCGAAGGTCCACCAGAGTGCGTGGATCGCCTGATAGGTATTCGCCTTTAAACTACTATTTGTTGTTGACAGATGGTGGTGAGCCAGAATGTTATGCAGAGGCATCTCATGGAGATCATGTGAGCGAGTGGAAGCTCGCCATGGATGATGAGATGGATTCGTTGATGACCAACAGAACCTGGGAGTTAGTTGAGCTTCCAGCAGACAAGAAGGCATTGCACAACAAGTGGGTTTACCGGATAAAGGAGGAGGCGAATGGAAGCAAGCGTTACAAGGCAAGGCTGGTTGTGAAGGGATTTCAGCAGAAATACGGTATTGACTATACTGACGTTTTTACTCCTGTTGTGAAACTAACTACTATACGCCTAGTGTTGAGTATGATGGTTGCAGAGAACCTGGAGTTACAGCAGATGGATGTAAAAACGGCCTTCCTTCATGGGGATTTAGATGAAGACATCTACATGAAGCAACCTGAGGGCTATGTGTCAAAGGGGAACGCTGAGCTTGTGTGCAAGCTGAACAAGAGCTTGTATGGTTTGAAGCAAGCTCTAAGGCAGTGGTACAAGAAGTTTGATGGATTCATGCACGAGATTGAGTTCGTGAGGAGTGAAGCTGACCATTGTTGCTACTTCAAGAAGTTTGACAAAGGCTATATCATATTGTTGATGTATGTTGATGATATGCTGATAGCAGGCTCAAGTGCTCGAGAAGTGAGCAAGTTGAAGGAGTAGTTGTCTGAGCGGTTCGCTATGAAGGATCTTGGAGAGGCTAAGCAGATTCTGGGCATGCGGATTGATCGAGATAGGAAGGCTGGGAAGTTGTATTTGTCACAGGCTGAGTATATCAAGAAGGTCTTGAAGAGATTCAGTATGCAGGATGCAAAACCAGCAAAAGTCCCTTTGGGTAGCCATTTCAAGCTATCTAATAGTGACTCACCTAAGAGCGAAGAAGAGCGTGCGCAGATGCAGAGGACTCCCTATGCTTCAGCGATTGGCAGTTTGATGTATGCAATGGTGTGTACAAGGCCGGATATTGCACATGCAGTGGGAGTGGTTAGTCGCTTCATGGGGAACCCAGGGAAGGAGCATTGGGAAGCTGTGAAATGGATCCTGAGATACTTGAGAGGTACCGCAGAGCAAGCCTTGTGTTTTGAAGGCAAAGAAGTCGTGCTAGCAAGGTATGTGGATGCAGACTTGGCATCAAGTGACCTCGACAAGAGAAGGAGTACAACCGGGTATGTCTTTACATTGGGTGGTACTGCGGTCTCTTGGGCTTCTAAGCTGCAGAAAGTTATGGCTTTGTCTATTGTAGAAGCTGAGTATGTTGCAGTGACTGAGGCTAGCAAGGAGATGGTATGGTTGCAGAATTTCTTGCGTGAATTGGGGAAGGAGAAAGGGGACAACATTCTATACAGTGATAGTCAGAGTGCCATCCACTTGGCGAAGAACCCATCATTTCATTCAAGGACTAAGCACATAAAGTTGAAGTATCACTACATACGGCATCTCTTGGAAAGAAAGGTCTTGCAGCTGACGAAGATTCGTGGAACTGAGAACCCTGCAGACATGCTGACTAAGGTTGTAACCTTAGAGAAGTTGAAGCTTTGCATGGCTTCAACTGGCCTTGGTAACTGAGTTGAAGGCCTGACACTACTTCCAGATATGGGTTGATGAGGAAGACGATTACGGTTGGATCAGTCTCCAGGTGGGAGATTGTTGGGTTATGGAGCCTGAAGCGTAAGGATGTATGCGTAAAGGCAGAGAAGGCAACTGAGAGGAGCTGCCGGGTCGCGGTGAGACTGGACGCCCCGCGGTGGGCGTCGGTTTTACAATGGATGGACAACTGAGAGTTACCGCCGGGTCGCGGTGGGATTGGCGCCCCGCGGTGGAAGTGTGATACCCCGTAATTCTGTAAGGTTATTTTGGGAATTTTGAGAATTTTCCCGAGTACCCGTTTTGTACGTCAGATTTAATTCAGAGAGTTTAGGACATTCTGTAATGTCCTCTGTATCTGTAATATTTTTCTCAGTGAAATAATATACAGACGACGTGCTTTGGATTTTAATACTCGTTCGCGTACGATAATTTTATCCCGGGTTAAAGTTGTTGTCGTTCAAAACCAGAATGGGCGCGAAGCCACAGGGGCGGCGACCGCCGCATTTATGGCGGCGCCCGCCGTCACCAGGCTCAAGGACTGACGTGGTCGTCTTCCTAGCTGGGCGCCAGGCCTAGTGGCGGCGATCGCCGTGCAGTACGACGCCCGTCGTAATTCGCCCGCCGTATGCAATTTGTGAGGCGGCGACCCTTGCTCTCCGCGGCGCCCGCCGTCGTTGTCCGGAGGTCTTTGCCCGAAGGTCGTCGGCGAGGCTCTGGCAGCGCCGAAGTAGGCCTGTGGCGTCTCGTCCTAGGGCCATCATGGTGTCTCTTTTGCTTGGCTATTTAAGGAGAGGCTTAGAGGTCGGATTGGAGCTCATTCCATAGCCCAAACTCTCCCGAAATTGTGCCTCGCCGGAGTTCTTGCCTCGTCGGATTCTGGAGTGTTCGCCGGAGGTCGTTTGGTGTGTTTTCCAGTAGCCTTGAGGTGCCTTTGGAAGCTTAGTGGAGGGTGGAATCCAAAGCCAGGCCAAAGGGTGTCTTCGTGTGTGTGTGGGTGAGTGTTTTTCCTCTCGCCGGCGTCTTCTGGTGTTCTTACGGCGACCGTCGTGTTCTTCACGGCGACCGCCGTGATGAACAGCGGCGACCGCCGTGATGAACCCGGCGTCCGCCGCCAGTGGCCAGAAGCCTCTTTGTTGGCTTGGTCTTGGTGGTCGTCGTTGAGACGTCGTTTCCTTCGGTTTCTTTCGTCTTTTCTTAGATTCGTACTAGTTTATGTCGAACCTAATTTAGGGTTTCTTTATGGGTCGGCTCGAAGGTTGTTGTGCTGTCGGAGCTATACCCGTGTCGAGCCCGGAATTTCGTCATCGATAGGCTTGTTCCAACTCTGCGGATTAAGGCAAGTGGCGGTTCACTCTTGCTTAATCATTCCATGTTTCATTAATTATCAATTATTTAATTGTTAATTAAATTGGAGTGAACTGTTGTTTTGTTTGGGAACTAATTTCATAAATAAACGTGATTAAAGTAATGTTATGATAGGTTGTATATCTGTTAGAACAACGCTATTATATGTGATAATTACCGTGATGGTATTGTTGTGAATTTAATCTTAATGCTAGAATAGCATGTGTGTTAATAGGAAAACTAATCCAAGTAAGGATTAGCCGTTTCTATTATCTATATGTTTAAGTTGATTGCCTGGATGGCTTTAATGTGAATAATTGTTGTGTTAGACTGTTTAGTTAACACGAGTGTTCGTAGGAACGCTAATCCAAGTAAGGATTAGTCGTTTCTTTATAACTTAATGTTCGTAGGAACGCTAATCCAAGTAAGGATTTATCGTTTCTTTAAATTGTAATACTCCTCGGGTTAATTTTCGGATAATAATTTAAGGGTCATGACCTATGCTTCTTATCCACCGTTAAGGATCTGAAGTGTTTTAAGCACCTTGCAAGCGCCATTGGATGAGCATAATTGCAGTCCTGTGTATTAAGCACTTAGCTAGTGCAATTGGGGTGGACGTACTGTCACCCTGTAAATTAAAGTGTAAGCACTGTGGCAGTGCAATCTAGGTGAACGTAAGATCACCCTGTGTAATAATAACTCCGTTGTTCTCGGAATAACGTTAAGTCTCGTGTGTGTGTTTGTGTGTTGTGTTATTTTGGGTCGACATGATTGTCACCCTGAGATTTAAGCTTTGTGCCGCTCTTAATAACATTAACGTGTTTCAGTAAAGAGTGTTTTGTAATTAAATAAGATATGTGCCCGAGTGCACATGATTAATAAACCTTCGGCGAGTAGTGCAACTAAGTTATAGTGCAGCTAGGAAAACTCGTCTCGACTTTGATCATAGTACGTCCTCTTTTCAATCTGGATTCGCTGTATGCGTTGAGGTTGGTTGTGAACTGAAGCATCTCAGTCAACTTTTAAATCATTGTGTGTGTACCTTTAATGTTCCCTAGCAGTTGTCATAATTTCCTATAAGGTTCATTTCAGTTGGAGTCTTCTCTTCAGTGCATATCTAATTGTTAAATCATTCCGTGAAAGTGTCGGGTTATATATCGTTCCTTCGGTTTTTATTCAAGGGACAATGATAGTAAACGGTCACGATCACTCGAACCACTCTGCTTTATACCCTTGCTAGTCTATTCAGTAGACTAACCCACAAACTTTATTCTCTGCATGTGGGCTGGTGTCATCCGTTCGATTCGGCACATCAGGAGTTGATTCTCGGAGTTTAAGTAACCTATTAAAGGATAAGAAGCTTGCAGACGAAGTTTTAAAGTCAGTATTTAAGTTGTTAAGTTTTTTAAGTTTGTTAAGTGTTACCTTGATGTATCTTCATAATTTAAGCCATGTTATAAGTTGGCTATTTAAAGTCTTCCGCTGTTTAATCTTTCAATTAATATGTAATTGTGTATGTATTTAAGCATGTCTGTTCTGGAAAAGCCTGGGGTGACTTTGGACGGTAAAGTCTGAGGTCACTGGCATATAATATCTCCGGTGTAAATTGGGGGTGTTACAGTTATGGTATCAGAGCAATGGTTTTAAAATTCTTGGCCTATTGTTGGGGTTGAGAATTTTCGAAAATTAATTTTGAAAACTATTTTCAAACCTATTTGATATTGTAGAGAAAGTTTGAGAATTTCAAAATTTTAAGTAACGTGGTGATTTAATTTAAATGATTTTGCGTTGTGAATTTCGAAAGTCATTTATAATCGGTTTATAAGAAGTGTTGTGTTATAAGCAATTAAATTAAAGTTTAAAGATATAAAGTTGAAAGTGAGATTGTTGATAAGTAATTTCAAACTTCTGCAAGCGTCAAGTGTTACTTATTCCTTAGATCCATTCTTAGGAATATTGTCTATTCTAGGGATTGATGTCATTTAAAGGTTGACATTTCTCCCCGGTTTCCAGTCTTTAGTAAGCAGAAGAAGGTTGTTCTTGCAGTATCAGTGAATGATAGTCAGACTAATATAAAGTTATTAGTTGGACCTCTATAATCTGTATCATAACGTATTTGACTATAGTGTCATAATTAAGTTGAAATAAGTTCTAAAGTAACGTTATGATTCACCAGCAGATGGTGAACACAAGGAACGCTACTCGAGCTGATGCGGGGACTAATCAGGACCCCAGAGATGCCGCTCAAGACGATTACGGTTGGATCAGTCTCCAGGTGGGAGATTGTTGGGTTATGGAGCCTGAAGCGTAAGGATGTATGCGTAAAGGCAGAGAAGGCAACTGAGAGGAGCCGCCGGGTCGCGGTGAGACTAGACGCCCCGCGGTGGGCGTCGGTTTTACAATGGATGGACAACTGAGAGTTACCGTCGGATCGCGGTGGGATTGGCGCCCCGCGGTGGAAGTGTGATACCCCGTAATTCTGTAAGGTTATTTTGGGAATTTTGAGAATTTTCCCGAGTACCCATTTTGTACGTCAGATTTAATTCAGAGAGTTTAGGACATTCTGTAATGTCCTCTGTATCTGTAATATTTTTCTCAGTGAAATAAAATACAGACGACGTGCTTTGGATTTTAATACTCGTTCGCATACGATAATTTTATCCCGGGTTAAAGTTGTTGTCCTTCAAAACCAGAATGGGCGCGAAGCCACAGGGGCGGCGACCGCCGCATTTATGGCGGCGTCCGCCGTCACCAGGCTCGAGGACTGACGTGGTCGTCTTCCTAGCTGGGCGCCAGGCCTAGTGGCGGCGATCGCCGTGCAGTACGACGCCCGCCGTAATTCGCCCGCCGTAGGCAATTTGTGAGGCGGCGACCCTTGCTCTCCGCGGCGCCCGCCGTCGTTGTCCGGAGGTCTTTGCCCGAAGGTCGTCGGCGAGGCTCTGGCAGCGCCGAAGTAGGCCTGTGGCATCTCGTCCTAGGGCCATCATGGTGTCTCCTTTGCTTGGCTATTTAAGGAGAGGCTTAGAGGTCGGATTGGAGCTCATTCCATAGCCCAAACTCTCCCGAAATTGTGCCTCGCCGGAGTTCTTGCCTCGCCGGATTCTGGAGTGTTCGCCGGAGGTCGTTTGGTGTGTTTTCCAGTAGCCTTGAGGTGCCTTTGGAAGCTTAGTGGAGGGTGGAATCCAAATCCAGGCCAAAGGGTGTCTTCGCGTGTGTGTGGGTGAGTGTTTTTCCTCTCGCCGGCGTCTTCTGGTGTTCTTACGGCGACCGTCGTGTTCTTCACGGCGACCGCCGTGATGAACAGCGGCGACCGCCATGATGAACCCGGCGTTCGCCGCCAGTGGCCAGAAGCCTCTTTGTTGGCTTGGTCTTGGTGGTCGTCGTTGAGACGTCGTTTCCTTCGGTTTCTTTCGTCTTTCCTTAGATTCGTACTAGTTTATGTCGAATCTAACTTAGGGTTTCTTTATGGGTCGGCTCGAAGGTTGTTGTGCTGTCGGAGCTATACCCGTGTCGAGCCCGGAATTTCGTCGTCGTTAGGCTTGTTCCAACTCTGCAGATTAAGGCAAGTGGCGGTTCGCTCTTGCTTAATCATTCCATGTTTCATTAATTATCAATTATTTAGCGTCTTTTGACTTATACTAGGTAAAACTGATGTTGGCGTACTACACCTCTGCTTCGCCAAGGCGTCGACTTGCGTACATCAAATTGTTGCCTACTCCTCCCAAGTCGACATTGTACAATAGTAAATAGCTCTAGGTACATGTCATCATACACTTGCTTTCTGTTTTTCAGTCACTTGCTTTCTTCTATTGTTTCCTTCCTTTGTTTATTGAGCTTCAAATTTAAAATGCAACAAGTCTCTCTAAAAAATATACAGCAAGTAAGAATTAAAGAAGACAGGTGATAACAGGAATTTGCCGTTCTAATTCCTACTATGCAAAGTATCCAAACAAACCCTAAAACATAGTCCTAGGTAAGTAAGGGTCGAATCCGCAGGGAAACAAAGTCTATCGCAGTATGCAATATGTATGTCAATTTAAAGCAACCAAAGGGGGGTTTTGTAGGTTTGTTTTATTATAACTTAATGTTCGTAGGAACGCTAATCCAAGTAAGGATTTGTCGTTTCTTTAAATCGTAATACTCCTCGGGTTAATTTTCGGATAATAATTTAAGGGTCATGACCTATGCTTCTTATCCACCGTTAAGGATCTGAAGTGTTTTAAGCGCCTTGCAAGCGCCATTGGATGAGCATAATTGCAGTCCTGTGTATTAAGCACTTAGCTAGTGCAATTGGGGTGGACGTACTGTCACCCTGTAAATTAAAGTGTAAGCACTGTGGCAGTGCAATCTGGGTGAACGTAAGATCACCCTGTGTAATAATAACTCCGTTGTTCTCGGAATAACGTTAAGTCTCGTGTGTGTGTTTGTGTGTTGTGTTATTTTGGGTCGACATGATTGTCACCCTGAGATTTAAGCTTTGTGCCGCTCTTAATAACATTAACGTGTTTCAGTAAAGAGTGTTTTGTAATTAAATAAGATATGTGCCCGAGTGCACATGATTAATAAACCTTCGGCGAGTAGTGCAGCTAAGTTATAGTGCAGCTAGGAAAACTCGTCTCGACTTTGATCATAGTACGTCCTCTTTTCAATCTGGATTCGCTGTATGCGATAAGGTTGGTTGTGAACTGAAGCATCTCAGTCAACTTTTAAATCATTGTGTGTGTACCTTTAATGTTCCCTAGCAGTTGTCATAATTTCCTATAAGGCTCATTTCAGTTGGAGTATTCTCTTCAGTGCATATCTAATTGTTAAATCATTCCGTGAAAGTGTCGGGTTATATATCATTCCTTCGGTTTTTATTCAAGGGACAATGATAGTAAACGGTCACGATCACTCGAACCACTCTGCTTTGTACCCTTGCTAGTCTATTCAGTAGACTAATCCACGAACTTTGTTCTCTGCATGTGGGCTGGTGTCATCCGTTCGATTCGGCACATCAGGAGTTGATTCTCGGAGTTTAAGTAACCTATTAAAGGATAAGAAGCTTGCAGACGAAGTTTTAAAGTCAGTATTTAAGTTGTTAAGTTTTTTAAGTTTGTTAAGTGTAACTTGATGTATCTTCATAATTTAAGCCATGTTATAAGTTGGCTATTTAAAGTCTTCCGCTGTTTAATCTTTCAATTAATATGTAATTGTGTATGTATTTAAGCATGTCTGTTCTGGAAAAGCCTGGGGTGACTTTGGACGGTAAAGTCTGAGGTCACTGGCATGTAATATCTCCGGTGTAAATTGGAGGTGTTACAGTTATGGTATCAGAGCAATGATTTTAAAATTCTTGGCCTATTGTTGGGGTTGAGAATTTTCGAAAATTAATTTTGAAAACTATTTTCAAACCTATTTGATATTGTAGAGAAAATTTGAGAATTTCAAAATTTTAAGTAACGTGGTGATTTAATTTAAATGATTTTGCGTTGTGAATTTCAAAAGTCATTTATAATTGGTTTATAAGAAGTGTTGTGTTATAAGCAATTAAATTAAAGTTTAAAGATATAAAGTTGAAAGTGAGATTGTTGATAAGTAATTTCAAACTTCTGCAAGCGTCAAGTGTTACTTATTCCTTAGATCCATTCTTAGAAATATTGTCTATTCTAGGGATTGATGTCATTTAAAGGTTGACATTTCTCCCCGGTTTCCAGTCTTCAGTAAGCAGAAGAAGGTTGTTCTTGCAGTATCAGTGAAGGATAGTCAGACTAATATAAAGTTATTAGTTGGACCTCTATAATCTGTATCATGACGTATTTGACTATAGTGTCATAATTAAGTTGAAATAAGTTCTAAAGTAACGTTATGATTCACCAGCAGATGGTGAACACAAGGAACGCTACTCGAGCTGGTGCGGGGACTAATCAGGACCCCAGAGATGCCGCTCAAGACGAGCAGGAGTCTGTAGCCCGTAATCATCCCAGGGGCAATGACCAAGATCAGCCCAACGCTCCGTTGATGTTTGATGCTGCAGCAGTAGAGGCAATTCGGGGAATTGTCATGCAAGCAATCGCAGATGTTATGCGACCAGTCGCACCACAAGCTCAAGGTGGTCCAGTTCCTCAGGTTATTCCTGAAGTTGAGGAGTCAGTGGAGCAAGTAACTCAGATCAATGTTTCCAGGAACATGGGGACTTACGGTCAGGCATTAAAAGCCGTGAGTTCAATGAGGCCCGACAGCTATGACGGTACTGGAGAACCAGTCAGAGTGACATATTGGTTCTCGTATATGGAACGGTTGCTCCGAAATGTTACTTGCACTGAGGCTGAGAAAGTGCACATCGCTTCCCTTCAACTCAAGGATGTGGCTAGCGAATGGTGGGAGAGCACCGGTCTGGCAGATCATCCCAAGCTTAATTGGAGCATGTTCAAAACCAAGATGACTGATCGTTTCTTCTCTTGTGCTATAAGGGAGGAGAAGCATAAGGAATTTCTGTACCCGCAGACTGAAGGGTTAAAGGTGACTGAGCTCGCAACTAAGTTTAATCACTTGTTACAGTACGCTGGACCTAAGGTGTCAACCAAGGAGAAAAAGATCTGGTACTTCCATGGATGGATGAATCCAGAGATCAAGCCTCTAATGTTGCGTCATGGTTGTACTACGTTGGAACAATATGTGGATGCAGCTTACAAGACATAAGTCACATTGGAGGAGTCTGCCCATAAACGGGAGAAGCAAGTTACGGGAAAGGGTGGGCAAGAGGATCGCCAGGTTGGTTCATTCAAACGACCGGCATCGCCTACCAAGTTTGAGAAGTCTGGTCGTGCTAAGACCGAGACAACTCAGTCTGACTCTGCCAGAGGCTCAGGTTGGAGCAGCGGAGTAATTCAGTGCCACAACTGTGGTGAAGTTGGGCATACAAATTTTAATTGCCAAAATGACAAGAGAGTGTGTCATAATTGTGGGAGAGAAGGCCACATAAAAGCATACTACAGACTGAAGGGTCAGGGATCAATGTAGTCTTATCAAACGTCAAATGTTGGCAGTGGACAGAACCCAAGGCCAGAGGCATCTGCTCCTGAACAGTCTGTGGCTCGTAATAAAGGCAAAGCGCCTATGGGGTCTTCAGGCCAAGGGCAACGACTCTTTGTAATGAGCCAAGCCAACGAAGAAGAACCCTAATCCATTAAGTTGTAATTGTGTTAAGTCTTTCTTTAAGATTAAGGAGTAACGACGTGTGTCGGTAATCTCCGTAGCATTGTGATCTGTCTGTGCAACTTTTGACAGTTAATGTAATGTTTAATGGTAATGAAGTGTCTCCTTGTGTTGAAAATTTCTGAATGTGTTATCGTTATGAATTTGCTGTTCATACGAAACCCCGTAAGTGTCGAGATCAGCTTATGCCAAGTAAGGATAAAGACTATAGGACTTATGGTGGTGGAGTACTGTAGGCAACTTAAAGGTTCGTCCCCTACATGGTTAACCCTAGGGTCGACTCTGCTGTTTAAATCTAAATCCATTCCTAAGATTCTTCTTCATACATAGAGTATGTCATCTATAAGGCTGGGTGCAACTCTTTGAGGAAGATTAAGTTGTGGAGTTGTTGTGTAAGAGGAAAGATTACAGTTTAAGGATGGGATGTGTCGATAATCCCGAGGTATTAAAAGATTCAGTAAGGAGAATTGTCTACGCATCTAAGGGGTACAGTGGTAAGCGTTATCTCGTACATTGAGTTCTCCCAAGATCTCTTAAGGATAAGGAGGAACTTGTGGAGTTTTGTTCGGAGAGATTAGGAGCTATCTCTCATGCGTGAGTTTGTGCCATAAGCGTTGAGGCAGATGAATCATTTTCAGTATGATGTCCTAAGGAATTAAGAGTAATATCTCTTGTAATCCATTTCAAGGATGAAGTGATTAAGGATATTGGATCCAGGTAGTAAGGTTTGTGTTGAGGCAGGATCCTCATTGGCTTAATACAAGTTTCGGGGTCGAAACTTCTTTTAAGAGGGAGGTGATGTGATACCCCGTAATTCTATAAGGTTATTTTGGGAATTTTGAGAATTTTCCCGAGTACCCATTTTGTACATCGAATTTAATTCAGAGAGTTTAGGACATTCTGTAATGTCCTCTGTATCTGTAATATTTTTCTCAGTGAAATAATATACAAACGACGTGCTTTGGATTTTAATACTCGTTCGCGTACGATAATTTTATCCCGGGTTAAAGTTGTTGTCGTTCAAAACTAGAATGGGCGCGAAGCCACAGGGGCGGCGACCGCCGCATTTATGGCGGCGCCCGCCGTCGCCATGCTCGAGGACTGGCGTGGTCGTCTTCCTAGCTGGGCGCCAGGCCTAGTGGCGGCGACCGCCGTGCAGTACGGCGCCTGCCGTAATTCGCCCGCCGTAGGAAATTTGTGAGGCGGCGACCCTTGCTCTCCGCGGCGCCCGTCGTCGTTGTCCGGAGGTCTTTGCCCGAAGGTCGTCGGCGAGGCTCTGGCAGCGCCGAAGTAGGCCTGTGGCGTCTCGTCCTAGGGCCATCATGGTGTCTCCTTTGCTTGGCTATTTAAGGAGAGGCTTGGAGGTCGGATTGGATCTCATTCCATAGCCCAAACTCTCCCGAAATTGTGCCTCGCCGGAGTTCTTGCCTCGCCGGATTCTGGAGTGTTCGCCGGAGGTCGTTTGGTGTGTTTTCCAGTAGCCTTGAGGTGCCTTTGGAAGCTTAGTGGAGGGTGGAATCCAAAGCCAGGCCAAAGGGTGTCTTCGCGTGTGTGTGGGTGAGTGTTTTTCCTCTCGCCGGCGTCTTCTGGTGTTCTTACGGCGACCGTCGTGTTCTTCACGGCGACCGCCGTGATGAACAGCGGCGACCGCCGTGATGAACCCGGCGTCCGCCGCCAGTGGCCAGAAGCCTCTTTGTTGGCTTGGTCTTGGTCGTCGTCGTTGAGACGTCGTTTCCTTCGGTTTCTTTCGTCTTTCCTTAGATTTGTACTAGTTTATGTCGAATCTAACTTAGGGTTTCTTTATGGGTCGGCTCGAAGGTTGTTGTGCTGTCGGAGCTATACCCGTGTCGAGCCCGGAATTTCATCGTCGTTAGGCTTGTTCCAACTCTGCGGATTAAGGCAAGTGGCGGTTCGCTCTTGCTTAATCATTCCATGTTTCATTAATTATCATATATTTAATTGTTAATTAAATTGGAGTAAACTGTTGTTTTGTTTGGGAATTAATTTCATAAATAAACGTGATTAAAGTAATGTTATGATAGGTTGTATATCTGTTAGAACAACGCTATTATATGTGATAATTACCGTGATGGTATTGTTGTGAATTTAATCTTAATGCTAGAATAGCATGTGGGTTAATAGGAAAACTAATCCAAGTAAGGATTAGCCGTTTCTATTATCTCTATGTTTAAGTTGATTGCCTGGATGGCTTTAATGTGAATAATTGCTGTGTTAGAATGTTTAGTTAACACGAGTGTTCGTAGGAACGCTAATCCAAGTAAGGATTAGTCGTTTCTTTATAACTTAATGTTCATAGGAACGCTAATCCAAGTAAGGATTTGTCGTTTCTTTAAATCGTAATACTCCTCGGGTTAATTTTCGGATAATAATTTAAGGGTCATGACCTATGCTTCTTATCCACCGTTAAGGATCTGAAGTGTTTTAAGCGTCTTGCAAGCGCCATTGGATGAGCATAATTGCAGTCCTGTGTATTAAGCACTTAGCTAGTGCAATTGGGGTGGACGTACTGTCACCCTGTAAATTAAAGTGTAAGCACTGTGGCAGTGTAATCTGGGTGAACGTAAGATCACCCTGTGTAATAATAACTCCGTTGTTCTCGGAATAACGTTAAGTCTCGTGTGTGTGTTTGTGTGTTGTGTTATTTTGGGTCGACATGATTGTCACCCTGAGATTTAAGCTTTGTGCCGCTCTTAATAACATTAACGTGTTTCAGTAAAGAGTGTTTTGTAATTAAATAAGATATGTGCCCGAGTGCACATGATTAATAAACCTTCGGCGAGTAGTGCAACTAAGTTATAGTGCAGCTAGGAAAACTCGTCTCGACTTTGATCATAGTACGTCCTCTTTTCAATCTGGATTCGCTGTATGCGATGAGGTTGGTTATGAACTGAAGCATCTCAGTCAACTTTTAAATCATTGTGTGTGTAACTTTAATATTCCCTAGCAGTTGTCATAATTTCCTATAAGGCTCATTTCAGTTGGAGTCTTCTCTTCAGTGCATATCTAATTGTTAAATCATTCCGTGAAAGTGTCGGGTTATATATCGTTCCTTTGGTTTTTATTCAAGGGACAATGATAGTAAACGGTCACGATCACTCGAACCACTCTGCTTTGTACCCTTGCTAGTCTATCAGTAGACTAACCCACGAACTTTGTTCTCTGCATGTGGGCTGGTGTCATCCGTTCGATTCGGCACATCAGGAGTTGATTCTCGGAGTTTAAGTAACCTATTGAAGGATAAGAAGCTTGCAGACGAAGATTTAAAGTCAGTATTTAAGTTGTTAAGTGTTTTAAGTTTGTTAAGTGTTACCTTGATGTATCTTCATAATTTAAGCCATGTTATAAATTGGCTATTTAAAGTCTTCCGCTGTTTAATCTTTCAATTAATATGTAATTGTGTATGTATTTAAGCATGTCTGTTCTGGAAAAGCCTGGGGTGACTTTGGACGGTAAAGTCTGAGGTCACTGGCATGTAATATCTCCGGTGTAAATTGGGGGTGTTACAGGAAGCCCCGCGGTGGGAGTCGCCGCCCCGCGGTGGAAGTCACCGCCCCGCGGTTGGAGCCGCCGCCCCGCGGTGGGCGCTGGGCCGTTTCTCGCGTGTTGTGTTTTTGGGCCCATTAGGTTTAATTCGTGTTTGCTATTTAAACCCTAGTTCCTTGTAATCGTTGTTATCACATTCAAAGAGAGAAAAAGTATCCTAGCTTGGTAGTGCCCCCAGACGTAGTCATTCTTGACGAACTGGGTTAACAATTCTTGTGTTCTTTGTCTTGTTTTCTAGTCGTTACTACGTTCAAATCCTAACAAAAAGGGTGGTGATGAATGTTAATGTTGTTATAAGTTTGAATAAGATAGGGTATTAGGGTGCAATAAAGCCATGTACAGTCTTTCATAGGTGTTGACAGTGGCAGTAGAAGATTTATGGCAGGTGAATGGGAATCTAGTATAAGAAGTATCTAAGAAGCCATAATTTTGGATGAATTCATTTAGTCTTAAAAATCTAGAGGGGTTGGTAGGTGTTCCTCCTATTTTATTGGCAGGTGTCAAAATTTCATTGAAATCTCTGATTAATAAAACGAGACGATTATTGCTCTGGTAATTAGATTTGAGTTCTTCACGACTGGGAGCATATATAAAAATATTAGGAAATGAATGTTGTTCCGATGTATATCTATCAGAATTAAATTAGAGTCGTATCATAGAAGGTTTATGCTGGAAAAAAGGGGAGTTACTTAGAAGGAGCCATACCCCCCCATTAACCCTTGAGATTGGAGAGTATAAGAGATCTAAACCCACATTTGTTATAAATATTAGGATGCGAAGGATCATTATTTCTTGTTTCTGCTAAACAAAACATGTCGAAATGATTTTTCTATTTAGATAGCCAATTTATGTTCATAAATGAGGACGTTTGACCCCTCGTGAATTCCAGTACCCGATCTTCCTTTATTATTATGTTGTGACAATAAACTCAAGATTGTATTGTTTAAGGGACTTTATTTTGGTTATGTAAGTAAGTCTGTAATTTGGTCGGTAAGATATCGAAGTTTTTGAGTAGACCTCTGTGAAACTTCTCGTAATTGTATCAACATTGTAACAGAGTAATAGAGGTGTTAGGAAACGGAACTCAGGAACCTCAGTTCCCATGAGAGTTCTTTTCCTCAGTTTCTCTACTTTTGAAGATGACAAATACTTTGATACTAATGTTTTATCTCAAAGATGTGTTTAAAGGAACCACAGGACAGTTACTGAAACCATGGAAGCCAAACAAGCAAGCCAAAGGAACCCAGAAGTACAACACGTGACTTTGCTTTTCCCGATAAAGCTGGGAACGCTGAACCTCAGACAAAAGATGGTGAAAGTGACATGAGCAAAGCTTCTAAAGCCTTCCACCATCCAAAGGAAAGCTCCAAGCTGTCCAGAACGCTGAACCTCGGACATTGGTCGGTGAAAGCGACATGTCAAAGAGCTTGTCACCATCCAGAGCAAAGTTTCAAAATATCTAGGTTGCTGAACCTCAAACGAAAGGTGGTCTACAACGACATGACAGATTCTTCTGAAGCTGTTGACCAACCAATGTGGATTCTGAGTTGCCTAGGTTGTCGGTACATGTCTAAGTCAGCGTGAATCAAGGATCACCACACAACCTAGGTCAAGCTTGCTCTGTGGGAACCGAGAGAAGACTCAACCTCGAGAATACACTATATAAGGAAGACAAGCTTCAGTGTTATTCTCAAGCACTACAACAAGAATCACACTTCATAGCAAACATCAAAGTGTGAACTCTCAACAAGATCATCAACTCAAACCAAGATCAAGAGGAACCAGTCAAGAAACCCGAGAGTTGTGTGCTAGTTTCTATGACTGTAAGTGAGTTAGTTCTTTAGTGCTTAGGACTACTTCTTGGATTGATTATACTTTCTGTTAAGTTTATCTAGAATTGTCTAACTGTGTGTAAGACAAAGAAACTGTGTGTTTGTTCCTAGAGTAACATGTAACCGAAGTGATAAGAAATCAAGAAGTAGACCTTGAAATCCTTTCGAAAGAAAGGTAGTGGTTTTTATCCTAGATTGCTAGTTGGCAATCGAAGGTTTCCACTATAAGAAACTTGTTCATTTATATTTGATTGTTTATTTTCGCTGCGAAGGAAACTGTAATCTGTATTCTCAGTTCCCTTATTCTTAATCTAACAATCACGATCCTACAAGAGGTCATAAAAATTTGTCGAAAATATGTCTTGCAATGGGTATATAAATGGTTCATCTGGATCAAAGATCCTTGTCTTGATTGTGTCATTAGCCCGGGGCCCAGGTGAGTATAATCCATACAAGCCTAAAAGCAAAAAGTAAAGATAAAACAAGAAAGGTGAGCAAAAACCAAAACCATAATATAGAATAAGGCGATAGAAGACTGAAAAGGAAAAAGGGAATAACAAAGGATAATTTGTTGGTACAAGTGATGATAATGGTGTAAATAATAGTCTAGAAATAAAGAGCAGTTGTTATGAAAATAGAAGAGTCAATGATCAATTTTATTAATGCAACAAAATCTGACTCTACCATATCACATATCTGAAATAAATAAATTTCGTTAGGTGCATAGCTTTGTTTGAAAGTGATGTTATTAGGGCAATAGGAAAAGAAACCATACATTAGTCCATAAAATAAATAAGAACACATCCAGAAAAAGGGAAAATAATTTGATGAGAGACTGTAGTAATGGACTAAGTGATCAATAGAGAACATGTGTTCATGAAATCTAAGACGCATGCATATACAATAGCAAAAAATAGGGGTGTTCATCCGGTCTGGACCGGATTTTTCAAGAAATCTGGACCGGAGATCGGACCGGACCGAATAGGTCCGGTTCAGTTCCGGTCTGGTCCGGTTAGACCGAATTTTATTTAAAAAAGATAAAAAAATTAAATTCTTATTTAAAATCTATAAAAAAATATCTAAAAAATATCTAAAAAACATATATATTCCTAACTTATTAAATTAAAAAAATATCTATAAAAAATTACATATAAATCTCCCAAAAAACATATAAATTAAAAAAAAATATTTTTTTTAAAAAAATCCGGTCCACCGGTCCAGGACCGGTTTTTTTTTCCGGGTTTGGACCGGACCGGACCGGATTAAGGGAATTATCTGGACCAGAGACCGGACCGTATTTTCACCGGTCCGGTCATTTCCGGTCCGGTCCGGTTTTCCGGTCCGGTCCATTTTTGAACAGCCCTAGCAAAAAACATGAGTAATCATCTTAAGAAATGTAAGATGAGAGGTTAAAAACTGTAAGACACTAGTACAAAAAACTCATTTTATCACGGCTCCGTTTCATTATATATCTCGGTTTTCAACCGACTTATTTTGTTGCGGAATAAAAAAGAAAATAGGACACATCCGTGATGATTGATACTTTTTTATCCCGGTTGTAGAACCGTGATATATGTTCCTCATAACCGTGATATAAAAAGATACACGCGATGTAATATTGTCTAACATCACGGTTAAGAACCGTGATATATTATCTTAAAAAATCGGGATAAATACCTTGACAAGCAAATTCAAATCAGGGTATATATTCCGGTTATAACCGTGATATAAACTTAACTTCACGCATAAGGGAAAGGTTTTTTTTCACGGTTTATTACATCCGAGATATATACTTTGAAGACTCGCGCGTCGAAAAAACATTTTAGCATGGCTCTATATCCGGGATATAAAATTGTCCGTTTTTTGTTACCTATTACATTAATTTATGTATACCCTAGTCCTGTATATATATAGTTTATCGCGCACAATTTTTTCTTTGGATTTTTCATAACAAAAACACATACACAATGTTGTAGTCCTTATCTTATAGTCATCACAAGCCAACAAAAATTTCATATATTCATAATAAGAAAGTCATATACAATCAACTTAAATAATCAAATATTAAAGTAAAACAAATTTGTATATGTGTTTGCTAAGAATCAATACCCTAATTAAAAAATGGTCTAATATGTAGCCTAAAAAAAGATTTAAGTCTGTAACTACTAATACTTGGGATAAGAGTTGAACTCTAAAGATTTTGAATCCCTTGCTAGCTATTGGACCTGGACAAGTTAATTAAGAAAATAGAACATTTTAGTTTAAATTACATGTATATATATGATATAAATGGTATTGCAACTTCATTCTCAGCTTTCAACAAATTAAAAGAAAACTTTCAGAATTTAAAATACCATACTTGGCACTAAAATGTAAATTTTACCTAGTTGTCAATAATTTGACTAAAGATCTCCAACCAGTCCACTTGAATTTCATCAATTTCTTGAGTAATGCTGCAAATCTGAACACAAGTTAAGATTAGACAAAAAGTGAAAACTAAGATACAATGACTAGCCAAAAAGTGAAATACAAAGATAATACAATTCAATTACCAGAAGGGATCCTCAATCAGGAAGGCAACAATTTACATAGGAATAGAAATAACTACAACAAAGAAAAGGTTGAATTCAAGCAACTGAGATGAAGAAGTTTAATTATTCATTGTTAACATGATATAATAGCAAAATATTACATTACAAAGCACCAAAGTTAGTATTGGAGCATATTTCTGGACATACAAACTCAAGACTTTGGAGTCAGAACATACTATTAATTCTCAAATAAGACAAAAAAATGTAGGGGTACAAAGGAAAGAAGCAAAACTACATTATAAAGCCGAAGGCTGATGTCTTAAGATAAGTATTAAGTGATAGCCATCACACGGTTATGCTCTAAGTGTACATACCAACTAATGTAACACACAACAACTAGGTAAAGATTGGTAAGTCTTTTTAAAAAGGACTTAGGCGATACGAAGGTAATAACAAGTTGTAATAATAATTTGTCATATAATCGATACCTCTCCTGGGATCAAAGTCGTGTTTCTGATGGTTTGGCGATGACATTGTAATCGTACAAATTAATAGATTAGTATGTAAAAAAATATCAAAAAATGTTTGAATAAAATTTGCTTGTTTCTTTTCATATACAGAACATACAATGAAAAGTCAACACTAAGCATTACTGAACTATATATCTATCTTAACACGTCTCAACTCATTAGGATTATAAAAAATAAGAGCTATGTAACTAAACTTTATTGTAAGGCCTATTTTATAATTAATATTCCTGGGTTTGAGGTAATATTTTTAAAGATTTCTACTAAATAGATTCCCATATGCCAATAGATTGAATATCTCAAACTCTAACTCATCAGAAATTGTGCTGGATTTTTTTCTTCTATGACGTGACATGACATGAATTAATTTATTGTGTCCGAAGAGGAATATATAATACATCTAAACAGTGAAGGTGGCATGGCGAGTTTGCATACAATTGGTTAATTTATTATCTCATCTAATAACCATATTCCAGAACCGTCGAAAACATATGATATAAACATACACTGATACACCATGTATACATCATATACCAGCTTGGCAGCTTGCCATCTTGCCATATCTAAGATTATTTTCATAATTTATTATTTCAATTTGGGCTCTCTAAATGAAAATTTATCAATAAAACATGGACTAATGTATGAATATAAGAATTATATATAGCATACACAAAAATACTTTTTTCATCAATTTATTAAATATACATACATAAACAATAAAAACATTCATTTAGCAAAATCATTAGAAAAATGTGTATATATAATTCATACTTTTTTCTGGTCATATATAATTCATACTTGAATCATCATTAAAGTATGGCCCATATAATAAGAATTATAATCGTAAATCATGTAAGCACTAACATATAGATTTGACGTGTAAGATATGAATCGAGCAATTTCAAACTTTGATCCTAATGACTTGAAGTCTAAGATTTATCTACTTGTCCACCCAATCTCTCCATCTTTCCAACTTCATCCATCATATCTTGATCTCTTTGTCTAACTATCTCGAAAATGATAATTGCTAATTATTAGTACTAACTCGTACAAATGTATCTCAAAATGTATCTCTATCATCTCTTGATCTCTTTGGCTAGACAAATATATGTCTCTGGTCGAACTATGAGATGAAATATTCTTAAAATAGTCATTACCAAAATTGAAGGAGGAAGTGATACTCACATATGCAAGATTAAAGGAGAATGGAGTAATAAACACCATCCACTTACTTAACAATCTGAAATCATATTCATATATAATCCCACCAAAAAAACATATACAAATTAAATCGTCAGAAATAATGGGCTAAGACCCTCCATTTGTGACCAAACAAAGAAAATGAATGAATCTTAGCAAAAGAAAAATAAAATAAAATTGGGACCAAGAGCTCATATACAAATAAATTAACTAGACAAAAAAAAGTGAAAATATGAAAACGCTCCCAATCTGTGAAACCCTAGAAAATTTTCGGCTCCCGTCGCCGCTCCTTGAAAGCTTTCGGCCACCGCCGCTCTTTGAACCTAGACACCACAAACCGCCCCCCGAGCTCAAACCTCAACTCGACCTCAAGCCCCATCATGACCAAGTCTCTCCTAGCAAACCTCTCATCGCCGACGGGATCGGGGTCTCTGTTTGGGATCTGCTCCGCGCTGGTTGGGGTTCTCTTCCTCGCGTCTGTGTGGTCGTCGTCAGCCCCCCGCTTCTGACTCCAGCCCTGAGGATCTCGTCGCCTCTGTTTTCTTCTTCCTTCTCTGAGGAGTTGGTTGACCGGGGTAGCTTCCATGTGCCGGTCTGGGATCCGGGTTTGTTGGAGTTTTGGTCTGCGCTCGACGAAGTCTCAACTGGTCAAAGGAAGCTCTGCGGTGGTCCTGCGCTCAACTCTTTCAGTCCGGGGAGGTTCTGGAGACACCTTCTCAGAGGGAAGTATTCCAGGACTTTTTCTCTCCTCGTCTCCAATTTGCCCAGGTTTTGTTGTTCTAATCTTTTCCTCCTTTTGCGTCTCTCTGCTTCTTTGCTCTCGGCTCCTGGTTTAGATGCTTTTTTTCCCTTTTTGTTTGTTTCGGTGTTCGTCCTGTGTGTTGTTCCTTGCGTTTCTTTTGATGTTAACTCTTACCAGCTGAATCCTGCCTCAAGTGTTTTGATGATGCTCTGCTGTCCTAGGCTTTATTTCACACTTTGTTGGTGCTTCCCTTGGTTGCCCCTTTTTTCGTGTGTGTTTTGTCTAGCTCTTGGCATTTCTAGCATTTATGCTACTGATATCAATTTATCCTCTGAACCAACTATCCTGAAAAACAATGAGGTTAACCCTCCTTTTTTGAACAAAATCTTATTGGATTCAAGCCTTGAGACTCACAATCCAGATCTTTTGGATTTTACCAATAAGATTTTCTCTGAGGTGAACCCTCATGTTGTGGTGAAAACCAATACTGCGGATCTACTTTGTTGGATGACTAAAAGAAGCAATTCGAAACCTTTCTGTTTGAACAAACTACTCTCGAAATGGCTTTCCAAGCAACATTTTCAATGTTTGTAGACATGGCTTGAGCACATGAGTATGAAATTCAGACCCCATGACCTGTTGAACAATCAATTGTTGAATACTAACTGGACTTGGATTCCTTCGACCCCTGAGCCCGAGCCTGAAAAATGTGAATTCCTTATTGTTGTCTTTCTTAGAGTTAAATTCCTTGTGAACTGCAGCACTCTCAGCTGGGCTCACAACCAGGTTGAAACTTCCTTATTATTGTCTTTCAACTATTGGGTTTATTTTCTAACTTGTGTTTTCTTGGCTGCTCTCTGTGGTGTCCAGGGAAATTCTAATTGCATCCACTTGAAGAAAAGGAGCACAAACAAAGGAATCCCTCACCAGTCCGACCAAAAACTGAACAAGCTGAACAAAAATGTTCTTAGGAACAACCCCTCGTTGAACCATTTTTTGCATTCATCCTCCTCTTTCTCTTCTACTTGTATCATCTACCAGCTAAACATAAATGAACAAAATCTTTGGATACCATTTATGGTATCCTTTGACCCCCCCCCTGAGAAAGGGCACTACTCAAACTCTCCTTGGTCATTCTTTTTACTTGGGAATTCTGTATGCCCAGGTGAACATTCGAAATCTCATAAAAACAAATGACCAACCCTTAATTGCTTATTCAGCTTTGATGACAGCTTTTAAGGATATCTATGGCATTTATTATACTTCCCAGGATGGGTCGGAATCTAGGCTAAACCAAGCCATTTGTAAGAAACAAATTTCCTTTTTGTCTGTGAGCATGAAAACAGAAAATTTGAACCAAATTAAGCAAGGTGCAGGAGTTATCCCCAGGGGTAACTCAAATATGAGGCTCATTAATCCTTTCAAGACATCGCCCCATACTAAGGATGAAAGAAAACTGAAAATTGTTAACATAAGTCATTTAGCAAAAACACAGTTGAAACAACAATTATCTGGTACCAAGACCCCTCAAAGTCTTAGGATAAGGGGCAAAAAAAAATGATGGTTGTTTATGAAGATCACAACTTGGAATTGTAGGGGGATTGGTAAAAAAAAAACCATTTGGACGGATATGGAAACTTTCTGCAAAATTGAAAGGATTCAATTGCTAGCATTGTTTGAAACCAGAACAAACAAAGAACCCAGTGAAAAATTATGGAGAAAAGCAGGTTTTGACAATTTTCATTGCATACCGGTATCTGACTTCTCAGGTGGTATTTGTATCATGTGGAAGTCTTACCAGCTCACAAATGAAATCCTTGAAATTGATCAAATTGACCTACGGTTTGTAAGCATTAAATACAAAAATCTCTGTACAAACATTACTACTTTGTTGATCCTAACTTACGCACCCCCAAATGAAGCAGGAAAGAATGAATTTCGGGGGGCCATTACTACATACATCAAGAATTGTGCTCATCCTTGTATCATCATGGGTGATCTAAATGAGATTCAAGACCACACAGAAAAAATAGGAGGTTTAACTCCTTGATAGGTGTTATTTCATACACCTTTACTAGCAATTATTAGCATGATTTGGAGGAGTTTTGGATGAGTTTTGGAGCTAAGTCTGTGATCCCTGAAGTTATGGAGAGAAGTGAAGATATCCCAGGATTTGCAGCTTAAATGGAGACATGAGGATGAAGATGGAGCTGCTAGAGCATACTTGGAGAAGACTACCAACACTTGGTAGTAATGAAGAGCAGCAGAAGAAGAGAAGAGGAGCTGGAGAAGAGAGTGAGCGAGTTCACCGCCCTGCGCCAGAATCACCGCGGCCCGGCGGTGACTCCTAGAGAAGACTGAAGCCCCGCGCCAGAGGAAGCCATCGCCTCGCGGTGGAGAGCCTAACGCCCCGCGGTGGCCGTATTAAATGCCGCACACCCAGAGACATTTATTTCCTTTTATTTCGTTCAGACTTTGTTATTTTATTATTTTGTTTCCTTTATTGTTTATATTGGTTTAACCTAGTTTTCTTAAGACTATTTAAGCCCTCTTTCTAGGTTAAAAGAGAGAGGAACTTCGCTTTACATCAGACGTTATTTTTCCCTTAGAGTTTCATCCCCCTTTGATGGAGCACTAATTTCCCTTTGTTCTACTAGACGTTTGAAGCAATACAGTTGATGTGTTTGTGAGATTCACTAGTGGAAAAAACCCTAATAGAGGCGGGCATTTGGACACTTATTGAGGTGAACACCGTTCGATTTAAATGAGGGGGCTGCAACAAGTGGGGACCCTTTTTGAGGCGGGAAATATACGCCTCTAAAAGCCACTTGTTAAGGCGGGCCTCTATAGGCCCGCCTCAACAAGTGCCTCACTATGGCGCCAAAGTGAGGCACTTTTAGAGGCGGGCCTATGTAGGCCCGCCTCTAAAAGTCCACTTGTTGAGGCGGGCCTCTATATGCCCGCCTCAACAAGTGCCTCACTTTGGCGCCATAGTGAGGCACTTGTTGAGACGGGCCTATAGAGGCCCGCCTCAATAAGTGGCTTTTAGAGGCGGGTCTCCATAGACCCACCTCTAAAAGTTATTTCAACAATTTGAGTACAACAACGCAACAGATTTATGATGCACCATACACACATTAAATTTGCAGAATAGATTCCTGATTTTATTCACAGAATAATATACAACAACACAACAGATTTCACCAGAGTACAGTCAGGTTCTCAACAACAGTTTACATGACAAGTACAAACAAGTTCAATCCGATAATAAATACTTCGATGTAAAATACTGTGCCCATTGCTCACGAACAACATCCATTTCTTCATAAGTATACGCTGTCTTCCTCTTAGGATATAGCTTCATAAAAAACACAGAAATTATTGACACAAAACACAAATACTATCAATATATAGTTAGTTAAGTTACATACCTTATCTAGTCGCTCATCAGAGTCCTCGAGTCCCGTGACTATCTCTAACATGAACTTCATGACATAATAGCCACACTCGGTTCCGCTGCTTTGTTGAGCGCACTAATTACACAACATAAGGGGTCTGTCTTAGATACAAGGCCTTTGATTATAAATAAACAAACCTAAAGCGTTTAAAATGCTATATGTACCTCTATATTGCAGACTCTCAATGTCTTACGTTTTCCTATTGATTTATCGCACTTCCCACCTTGATACTTAAACACTTGAAATGTCCTAGAAAATCAACATAATACAGTCACGAAACTGATATTGTTAATATTCCAAAAAAAACTAGTTCGTAAGCAAAATAACTTACAAATTCATGATTCCAGATGCATCAGTCGTTCTGTTGTCTGGACCTTTTAGAGAATCGAAAAGATAGACCTGTGCTTTAAATAAGTCTATCACGTACAGAGTCCAATGATTGCTGCATCATTTAAACGTAAATTGATAAACATTAATGATTGCTTAAAATACTAATTATATATGAAACTTATTGAAAACACTTACTCTTGATTATATGGGAGCAAAAACAATTTGGCACTGTTAGCATTGAACACACGTTGTAAGTAATTTGCTGGAACAGATGGATCGGCCTTGATTCTAGTGCTTGACACCATCTCAGGACAAATGAACCCAATTCGAGAATTTTCAAATGCATATGTGTGATTGTCTAATAAATACCTGCACATTTAAAGAAAAAAACGATTAAGAATGATAGTTGAACAATTAAAGAAAAAACGATTAAGAATGATAGTTGACAATTAAAAGATAAAGACTGATCAAAACATTTACATCATGTAGACTTGAATCACAGAAATGTTTAAGCACGCCCCCTTAAGGAACTCTTCTACATCGGATGCAGTGACATATGTTTCTTGATCTGTCACATAATTCCAAACCGAGGCATCCAATGGGATGGGAGTACTATCATATATACCACCCGGCGCCGAAGACATAACAAATTGCAACCACTTGCATGACTGGCCATGACCTTGAATTTCTTCGTTTTCTGCTTTCTTCCTTTTGGCGGCTGATTCTTCTGTTTTACGATCACAGCTACCAACCACCTCTTTGTTGGACTGAGACTTAAGAGTTATTTTGACATGAAATTTCCAAACAATAATAATGAAGTAACATTTGTATTATTGAGCACAAACAAGGAAGATTTAATATCATTTCTAATAACTATCCCGTCAAGGGCCTAAATTATGAATTCTATCCCGCCAAGGGCCTAAATTATGAATTCTATCCCGCCAAGGGCCTAAATTATGAATTCTATCCACCTTTTTAGAGAGAAATGACTTACCTTTGTATTTTTGGCGCTGTCATCCACCTTTTTAGAGAGAAATGACTTGGACTTCTTTGTTGGGCGTGGAGTAGTATAGTCCTATATATATATTAGAATTATAGATGAGCAAGAGTGAGTAATGTGTACATTATTATTGAGCCTAGATTTCTTACCTCGTCGTCTTCGAAAATCACTAAGCGGATCGGCCATTGCACGAAACTACCCTGAGCACCGCCTAAGTTAGTGAAACCATCACCCGTAGGCACCGGAAGAATATCATCATGATGTCCATCATAAACAAAATCAACTTGGACTTTGTAGTGATCAGGCTTCATCGGTGTAAAGTGTTGGGACGATGCACCGTTTGAGAGTTGTACCATACCATCCGCTATGAGCACTTTGTTACCAGAATCTTTATCCTCAAGGGCAAGATGGCATGGAGTCCTTTCCTGCATAAGAGGTATTTTAATTCATGTTATAAGAGGTATTTGGACATAAAGAGTTCATGATAATACTCAAACTCAATCATACCTTTAGCTCACGTGGTTGCGGTGTGGAATCAGGACAAGTGGTATAGGGTGCATCAACATTAAGTTCAAGAACGGGAGTAGAAGTGAAGTTTGGTTGATTTATGTGTAACATGGAGCGTAGTTGCTTTTGGAGGGCCTCAGCAACCCTTTTATCTAACTCACCTTCAAACTCCTTTCTAACTTCAGCTCTGATCGATTCGATCAGATCTGATGAAGCTTCACTAGAACATCTTCTCCGTCGTTCTCTTGGACCGAAAGCAACTCTATAACCCACATTTCCACCAATTGCCTTGACACGGCCACGATGATCTTTTTTCCCAATGGCTTTGGTGAGAGCATCCTCATCATCCTCGGAAGTAAGGTTTCCTTTTTCTTCTTCTTCGATATACTCCTCCTATAATGTCAATTAGGAAAGTATAGATTAGTTCATATTTCCAAGTAAATTTAAGTAAATATTCATTAAAAAGCACTACTTATAACTTTTCTTGCAATTTCTACGGCATCCTTATCGTTCGGGCTAACTTCCCACTTTTCATCCTCAGTTCGAACTTGATGAGCCAAAACCCACTCCTTTGATCTGTATTTTCTAGCTCTAGGAACCGATGAGTTCACTGAGGAGCTACTTGACAGAGATAAAGCTGCTTCCTCTGGGAGTCGTCCTTCTTTTATCCACTCGTGTCGTTTTCTAATATAACCCGTCTGGCCGGTGCGATGAGGATTCTTGTGGTGGGCTGCACTTGCCTTTGCTTTCTCACTACGAGCCTGTCAAAAGTCAATTGCATTATTACCAATGATTTCCGCTAGCTGACTAGAAATCTTTAATACTAAAAAGAAATAGCATTATTATCAATGACTCTGGCCTGTAATATTATTGAAGAAAAACTGACCAATCAGCCTCTGTAATGTGGTGGTAGATTTCCCAAGGCATCTTGTTTCTAGGATACTTCGACGGCTTTTGCGTCTTAGTTATCCATCAAGCTACCAACTTGCTCTTGAAATCTCTAACTCGTTTTGCCACACAAGAATGGAAGTATTTTTCCCTTGATTTATTGACATCCTCAATGATGTGGAACATAAGCTGTGGATTTTTACAATAAGTTAGAATGATAGTTAATATAGTATATATTTAAAACAATTTAAAAAGACATTATACCTTGGTCTCCTCCCAAAACCCTTGCCTCGTCTGCTCATCTATCCTTCGGTATTCTTTCACGTTAATATTAATTCTTTGAGCACAACTCCCAACTTGCTTTCCGTATTGTTTCGACCACTCGCCATCAGGGACATTAAACTCATTAAACTCAAGGTGCATAGGCTTTTTTACTTGAACGCCTTTTGACGGACCACGCCCTTTAGCGATCTGTGTAATCGCGCTAACACCTTGTGATTCAGGATCACCTTGGGTAGGGAAAATAGCATTTCCACTTTCGTTAGACATAGTGGCTAGAATTCCTGCAACAAGCACACAAAAAAAAAAAAAACTTATTGTAACATAAAGCTTCTGCATTGTCACATGAAAATGAACTTCCTAAGAGGAGAACAAGGTATAATTAACATCTATGTAATAAAGACTCATTTGCTTCAGCATTGCTCATACACAAAAAACTAGATCATGATTTCATGAGTACATATAAAAAAAAGCATATGAGTACATATAAAAATAAAAAATCCAAGGAAGACAATTCATAATGCAATTAAATCTACTTGTCAATAAATTACCTCATCTTATTCATTTGTGATTTGTAACCCATATTCCCTCCCTATGATCTGTACGGATGTGATTAGTATTATTTGTATCTTCCTCCTCGGGTAATGGTTGAACAACAGTTGATAACAAGGGTGTGTCGTCATACTCGTCATACTCATCTTCATCCACAACATCATCAATACCCAGAATATGTCTTTTACCTTGGGCAACTGCACGCCATCTAGGATCAACATTGTCTACCACATAAAAAATCTGCTTAGCTTGTGATGCTAGGATGAATGGCTCGTCACTATCACTTAATCGGTCAAAGTTTACCAATGTCAAACCCGGATAAATTTCATTCTGCACCACACTCTTTTCATCTTGTCTTCTAGTGTAGAATGTGAACCCATTGATATCATACCCTTTGTAAGACCGAACACATAGTCGAGGACCCCGAGATAACCACTTGATCGTATCAGAAACGTCATGTTCTTTCCTAAGTTCCTCAGCTACTTCCTTCTTAAACCAATCAACAAATGTGCGATTATATTCCCGCATCAAAGCTCTTTCATTCAATTTTGGATTATTGTGTTGCAATTCAAGGCAATGCTTTTCTATGTAAGGATTGACCTCTGTAAGATGCTGCAACACACAAAGATGTGCCTTAATCTTCCTTTCAGATGGAGGAGATATCACATTTTTACCAATTACTCCCTCTCCTTCAAGCCTCCCTGCATGACGAGATTTTGGAAGACCTATTGGATGAAGCCTTGACAAAAACTCAGCTGCGTATTGAGATATCTCTTCATGAAGGACTCCACGAATGATACTACCCTCTGGATTCGCCCGATTCTTTGCTTTGTCATTTAAACTGCCAAAAAATCTCTCAAAAGGATACATCCATCTTAAATACACCGGACCACATAACTTGATTTCTCGAACCAAATGAACAATTAAGTGCACCATTATGTCAAAGAAAGACGGCGGAAAGTACATTTCAAATCGACACAAAGTTTCAACAATATCAACGTGGAGAGCATCCAATATTTCCGGATCAATAACCTTAGCACATATGGAACTGAAAAACACGCACAGTTTTGTTATAACATGTCTCACGTGTTTCGGCAATATCCCACGAAGTGCGATCGGCAAGAAAACATTAATCAATACATGACAATCATGAGACTTCATACCAATCAACCGGAGGTCCGAAAGAGAAACTAGACGTTTTACATTTGATGAATATCCCGATGGAACCTTAATGCCATGTAAGCACTCACAAAACACATTTTTCTCCTTTCTTGACATTGTGTAACAGGCCGGAGGCAGAAAAGTCTTTTTACCATCCGGTTTTACAACGGGCCACAAATCTGGTCGAATATTCCTCTCTTTCATATCAAAACGAACTTTCTGATTGTCTTTCGTCTTTCCGGGTATATTTAGCAATGTCCCAATTATAGCATCACAAACATTTTTTTCAATGTGCATCACATCGAGACAATGCCTAACCGACAAATCTTTCCAATAAGGAAGATCCCATAGTATAGACGCTTTCTTCCATAAAACACCCTTTTCAGAGACGGACTTGAAGCCCTTGCCGTATTTGGTGTCAACATTTTTAATCCGTTCATAAACCTGTGATCCTGTCAAAGGTGTATGAGCTACTCCTTCCTCGGTGTACCCATTGAACTCCTTCTTCTTTTTACGGTAAGGGTGATATCGACTAAGGAACTTCCGGTACCCTAGATACACATTTTTCCTGTAATTTTTCAAGTAGGCGGGTTTCATATCTTCTTCACATATAGGGCATGCTTGTTCTCCTTTGGTTTTGTACCCAGACAAGTTTCCATATGCCGGAAAATCATTTATGGTACAAAAAACCATAGCTTGCAAGGTAAAGTTTGAGTTAGTGTATGCATCGAACATTGGAACACCTTTATTCCACAGTAATTTCAAATCATCAACAAGTGGAGTCAGATACACATCTATGTCATTCCCAGGTTGCTTAGGCCCGGAGATGAGGAGTGATAACATGATAAACTTGTGCTTCATACACAACCATGGAGGAAGATTATAAATCGCTAGAAGAACCGGCCATGTGCTATGTTGGCTGCTTAGAGTGCCATACAGATTCACACCATCTGTACATAAAGCAAGCCTCAGATTCCTATCCTCATCACCAAATTCAGAATATTTCTTATCAATATTTCTCCATTGAGGAGAATCAGCAGGATGTCTAAGGAGTCCATCTTTCTTTCTCCCTTCCGCATGCCACCTCAGATTTTTTGCTTCCTTCTTTAACGAAAACAAACGCTGAAACCTAGGTATTATCGGAAGATACCACATAACCTTAGCTGCTGGGCCCCTCTTAGCCGAATTTACCCCTTTACGCTTGTAACGAGATGCACCGCACTTTGGACACTCATTCAAATTTTCATGTTCATTTCTGTAAAGCATACAATCATTTGGGCAAGCATCTATCTTGACGGCCTCTAAGCCTAAGGGACACATCAATTTCCTGGCATAATAAGTAGAGATAGGCATCTCATTGCCTTTTGGTAAAAATTCACCTAACCATTCCAATAAGGTGTTGAAACTTCCATCAGTCCAACCAGAAGCACATTTCAAGTTGTAAAGTATTGACACAGCCTCTAACTTGCTAAATTTTGTACACCTGGGATACAAGGGAGTCTCTGCAGCCTTTGATACTTGTTCGAACATCTGAGGTCGTTCGTTCAAGTGATCTCTCACCCCATCCATCATCCCATTTATTTCATCATCTTCTTGGTCATCATCATCATCCATCTCATTATTCTCAGCAATATCATCATCACTATCATCAGTGTCTACCCGAACATCAAACTCATTGACACTAGAACTTGGACGATCAGGTATTTTCTCACCATGCCAAAACCAAACATGGTAATCTTGTTTGAAACCACGACGAAATAAATGATCCTCAATCTCATCAATATCATCTAACCGCCTTATATTCTTACAATCACGGCATAGACAATAGATTTTTTCGGCTTTCGTACTCCGTTGGTGTGCTAAAGCACATCTAATGAACTCCTCAACCCCACTCAAGTATTGTGTCATAGTATGATCACCGTACATCCAAGGACGACTCATTTCTAGTAATAAATGCAAAACAAGGAAGATTTAATATCATTTCTAATAACTATCCCGCCAAGGGCCTAAATTATGAATTCTATCCCGCCAAGGGCCTAAATAGATAATAATACGCAACTAAGCAAGAAAAAATACAAACTCAACTATCCCACCAAGGGCCTAAATTATGAATTCTATCCCGCCAAGGGCCTAAGGAATTAGGGTAGAAGTATTACCTTGACCCAATATCGATCCTTCAAGACAATGCCTCTATCAACCTATAGAATGTAATTTCCCCAATTAAATAAACTGTAAAAATGTGATCCTCTAGTATATTACATCCTCATTGCCTTCAATGCACGAGCTTTAAACACAAAAAATACACAAATTCGTACAAGCTTTAAACACAAAATACACAAATTCGAAATCAGTATTAGGCCCGCCTATTAGAGAAACGCATATTCATAGGGGCATTTCATCAAACACCTTCAATGCACGATCTTTACACACAAAAATACACAAATTCGTACAAGCTTTAAACACAAAATACACAAATTCGAAATCAGTACATTAGGATTTGCTCGTATTTTACTTCTCCAAATCCGTACAAGCTTCAGTACTTATGATTTTACTTCTCCAATTACTTCTCCAATTCGGTATGAACCTAAATAAAATTGTAAATGTGTTTGATGAAATTAAAGTAAAATAGGGTGTTAGACGTGCTTACCGGCCAGCGGAATCGGGTGAGGAAGTCGGAACTCTGGTGAAACCGAGTGCTCGGCGAAGACGACGATACGAAGATATGAACGAAGGCGCGCGTGGAGCTGAATGTTTTTAATTTAATTAGGGTAGACTTATAGAGGCGGACCTAATATGCCCGCCTCTATAAGCTGAATGTAATGAGGCAATAGAGGCGGGCCTCTTTATGCCCGCCTCTATTGCATACATTTGTTGAGGCGGGCTATAATATGCCCGCCTCAACAAAAGTTAATAGAGGCGGGCTTTTTCGCCCGCCTCAATTATGTACCATTAGAGGCGGGCCTACATTTGGCCCGCCTCTAATACTTTAGCGGGAATATTTTTTCGGAAACTTTTTGAGGCGTATAATTATTTGACCGCCTCAATAGATTTTTTTGAGGCGTATAAAATAATTATCCGCCTCAAAAACCTGAAAAATTGATTGCGTAGGTCGTTGTTGAGGCATTTTGAAATATGTACGCCTCTAAAAGGGAGCCTCAAAAAGTGTTTTTTCCACTAGTGATTTCTATTCCTTATTCTTATCCTTATAAGTGTTGGTTTGATTCTCTTGGTTATATTGAATATTGATTTCTTGTTATTCTTCATAGCCTGATCAACTAGGTTGAATACTTTTTATCAATTGCTAAGATTGCATATAGGAGTGCATATCTAGTGGCATACACGATTGTGCGTATAGGGGTTACGAGCGTACAATCGTGAGTGATAATTATTTGCATGTTAATCAGTAAGGTGTCTTCTATTTGCATGTATCCTATATCCTTGTGTGCATTGCTATTGCTGCGTTAGTGGTAAAGTATACCGACAATTTTGAGAATCGGAGGTACTTTACCAGTGACATAGTGATAAGTCTATCGACAACTGTGAGAATCGATAGTACTTGAGATCAGGGTGGGAACAACTATAAGGATAGTAAAAGAACTTAGATTAAATAGATTTCTGTGATCAAATTATATCTCTGTATTGTGGATCTCGCTCTAGTAGGACTACTTTCCCCATTATATTTTTTCAATTCAACCAAACTTGTTTGCTTTGCTTACTTTGCTTTCTCGTGATAACTAAACCCCCCTTGCTTATTATGTAACACCCCGTAATTTTTAAGGGTATTTTGAATTATTTTTAATTTTTTCTTATGCCCGTTTTGCTAGACGGATTTAATTCAGTGAGTCTCGGACCTTCTCAAAAGGGGTCTGAGCTCTGTAAAATTTTCCGAGCATTATATAATACAGTTGAGGTGTTTTCGGGGTTAATGTATCGTTAATGTACGAATATATTTAACCCGGAGTTAAGAAATTTAATCCAAACCAAGTTCGGATAAGAATTAACGAAGTCAGCCTTTAAACCACGACTCACCGCGATTGACCGCGATCAACCGCGATTCACCGCGACCCGCCGCGCTCGCGGTAATGCCAATGCCAGGCGTGTCGTCTTCCTCGCGAGGCGGCCACTGTAGCGTCTGTGGGCAGGCCAAGTGGGCTTGCAACTTGCCCTTTGCCTTGTCCCCTTGTCCCCTCCCTTGTTCCCTCAGATGAAGCTCGGATTGGGCTATAAAAGGAGGTGAAACCCGGAGCTAAGAAGCTCTTCTTCATCCTCTTCTTTCTTCCTCTGTTTTTCTGTCCACCTTTGTTGAGCAAGTTTTGAGCTTTGTTGGGTGAGAATTCGAGATCCCTTTGAGTGTTAGAAAGGTGCTCTTGAGTGTTGTGAGAAGCTTTGAGGTATTGGGAGATCGAACCATAGACAAATCGAAGGCAAACAAATCGGTTTGGGTAAGAAATTCTCCATGGGAGCTGTCGAGCTTCGCCACTGTCAGGCCACACGAAAACCGCGACTGGCCGCGACTCGCCGCGAGCGCGGTATTTGCGTCCGAAGTTGTGTGTCTTGTGGTTTGGCTTTGGGCTTTGCTCGTTTCCTTTGATTTCTTCTTGTATTCTTTTAGATTCATATATAAGTGTATTGAATCTAACTTAGGGTCTTGTTATGGGCCATTTCTTAGGGATTTATTATCCAAGATTTGCTCCAGTTTCAGATCCAGGAGCCTGTTGTCTCTAAGCTTTGCTTAAGCTTCTGCGGATTCAGGCAAGTGGCGGTTCTCTCTTGTTCATCATTCCATATTTGATTATTTATCAATAGTCTTGTTGTTAAATAATTTGGGATGATTGTTAATTATGTTGGAAATTGATTTGATAACGTTATGTGAAATAAAACGGATATTATTACTAGGTTGTATATTCTGCTAGAACCGACGCTAGTATATGATAGATTTGTTGTGCAGGTGAAGGCCGTAAGGGTCCTTGATATGGATTATTGTGCAGGTGTGGGCCATGATGGCTCTGTGTGATGTGTTTGCGTGTTTAACTGTTAGTTAGCACGAGTATTCGTAGGAGCGCCTGGATCCGGTGTGTTCAATGGGCGTTTCTTTATAACTGTTTAGGGTAATTAAGACCCAATGCGATAATGAAAGTTTGGATTCTGTGAGGTTCATTCTTTATAAGGGCAATTAAGACCCAATGCGATAGTTAGAGGTTTGGATCCTGTGAGGTCCAGTTAAAAGTTTATAACGTGATATGTGTGTGTGTGTGGTCATTTAATTCAGATAAGTGTCTGAAAGCACCTAATTAATGAACTTTGGCGAGTAGTGCAGCTAGGAAAAGCTCGTCTTTCCAGGCAAGTGGTTTTTAATTAATTTGAGATAATTAAAATCAGATATTATATTAGGTTGTATATTCTGCTAGAATCAACGCTAATATAAGAGATATACTGTAATCATGTGACTTGAAATTGTGATGTGATTTGTGATATGTGGAATTGCTTGTGATGTGTTTGTGTGAATTATTGGTGAAGCCCTTGCTTAGTCTATTCATTAGACTAACTCTTGTATTTTTATATTTCTGTAACGTCATGGGGGTGTCGTCCATCCGTTTCGGCACATGCAGATCCGTGAAGGCTAGAACGACTATGAAGATGAACGGTTTTTTCGACAAGTTGTTTTGTCGCTTTGTATTTAAAAGTTTTCCGCTGTGCTATTTTGTATTTTGTTAAAGACTTTCGTTGTTGTATTTCTGATAATTGGGTCGTTGTTGGAATCGTGTAATTCCGCGACCATGTGGTTTAATAAAAGTTATGATTTTAGTATTGTAACTGTGTTTTAAGTCAGTTATGACGTCGGAAAAGCCTGGGGTGACTTCGGGGTTTACGTCCGGGGTCATCGGCAGTAACGCTTTCAAATGGGGTTAAATTTGGGGGTGTTACATATTACTTGTCAATCACGACTGTATACTTCATTCGATCTTCCTTGTGGGTTCGACCCTTACTTGCTTACTATACATCTGTTTAGTAGGTCCGTTAGGATATTTACTTTGATTTGGCTATTCAGCGACATTTGCTTGTGCACTTTTAGCCCGTCAAATTTGGCGCCGTTGCCGGGGAAGATTTTTGTTTTGTTATGTGTTTTTGTGATTGATTTTTGGTGGAGACCTATCTTATGGTCGACACTCGTTCTACTGACTCCCCTCTAGCTGCTTTTGATCCAGAAGTCGACAGATCGTTCCGTGCGAACCTACGCGATCAAGGAGAAGAAGAAGTAGAGGTTGAGATCGTTGAGCCGACTGAGCCAGTTGACATCCCTGCTTTTGCAATGGCTGGCACTCTGAGAGAGCTTACTGAGTCGAATATTGGAGCGCAACCCCTGGATGTTATCATCCCTGCACTTGGCGAAGGGGTGAACTTTGAGCTGAAGTCTGGAGTTGTTGCTTACCTACCAAAGTTCCATGGTTTGAGTGGAGAGGACCCGATCTCTCACCTGTGCAAGTTCCACAATGTCTGCATGACTATGAAGCCCAGGAATGTGACGGAGGACCAAATCAAGATGAGAACTTTTGGTTTCTCCCTGTTAGACTCTGCTAGCGACTGGTACTATCACTTGCCGCCAGGAACCATAGATACCTGGAATAAACTGCACAAGGCATTTCTGGACAAGTACTTTACAACGAAGAAGGCGAATGCTTTGAAAAAGGCAATTGCTAACATTGAGCATGTTGGTGATGAGACGCTGTATGACTATCTTGAGCGGTACAAGAGACTTTGCTCCAGCTGCCCATTCCATTGATACGCCAAGCAGGACCTTGTTCTCTACTTACACAATGGTCTGCTAGATCAAGAGAGGAGGATGGTTGACGCTGCATGCGGTGGAAGCATTCCGAATCTGACACCAGATGCAGTGATGGAGAGATTCCAGGAGATGAGTGAGAGTACCAGGAGTTTTGGAAAGACATACCAGAGGAAGGTGGTCAATGCCGTGGCCTCTGCAGGACCAAGCCCAGTGTTGACTGAGTTAGCCGAGCTGAAAGAGATGGTGAAGAGGATGGCAAACCAGAACGCCCCTCAACAAGTTAAAGCATGTGGGCTTTGCTCTGATCAATACCACCCCACCGACACTTGTCCTCAGCTGCAGGAGGAGGGTGTTGCTGAAGTTAAGGCTATAGGAGGTTATGGACCCCCTAGACCACAGTTTGGTGGACATACCAATTATAATCCGAGAGGGCGAGACCACCCAGGTTTTAGATGGAGTGACCCTCAAGGTGGTCAACAGCCGGCACAACAGCAGTACCAGCAGAGAGTCCCATACTGTTAGGAAACGGAACTCTGGAACTTAGGTTCCCCTGAGAGTTCCGTTCCTCAGTTTCTCTACTTTTGAAGATGACAAATATTATGATACTAATGTTTTATCTCAAAGACATGTTTTAAGGAACCACAGGAATTTACCAAAGGCAGGAAAGCCAAATAGAACTAGGGAACCAAAGGAACAAGACAACTGAAGGAATCCAGAGGAACCCAGGTGTGCCCAGAAATGAAGCTTGCGACATTGCGATTCCCGAGAAATCTGGGGACACACAACCTCGGACAAAAGGAGTCGAAAATGACTTGTCCGAAGCTTCCAAAATCCTGCCAAGGTCCAAGAGCTAAAGAACAAGATGCCTAGAGAACCTCTACCTCGGACAGAGACGATGAAAGCGACTGGACATGAAGACTTCGCTGTCCAAAAGACGGTTCCCAAGCGGCCAGCTTAGTCAACCTCGGACGAAAGCGTTTGGACAATGACATTGCAAGGATCGTCTGAGGTAGTTGACCAACCAAGAGAGATTCAGAGCTGCCTAGGTTGTTTGCACATGCCAAGAACAACGTGAATCAAGGAGAACCACTCAATCTAGGGCAAGCTCAATCTGTGGGAACCCATAGAGGATCGAGCTGCGAAGAAGCCTCTATAAAAGGAAGACTAACCCAAGGGTCATCTTCGAGCACAAAAACACGACTCACACTCATTAGCAAATATCTAGTGTGAAGCTCCAAACAAGATCATCAAAGCAAACCGAGATCAAGAGGAACCAGTCAAGGAAGAAGAGCTGAGTGCTAAGTTCCTGTGACTGTAAGTGATAGTTCCTAGGTGCGAAAGTTTGTTTCTTGGATTGATTATTGATTGTGTTAAGTTATCTAGGATTGTCTAACTGTGTGTAAGGCAAAGGAACTGTGTGTTCGTTCTTAGGATAAGCTGTAACCAAAAGAGATAAGAAATCAAGAAGTAGACTTTGAAATCCTTTCGAAAGAAAGGTAGTGGTTTTTATCCTGGATTGCGAGTTGGCAATCAAAGGTTTCCACTATAAGGAACTGGTCATTTGTTTGATTGTTTATTTCCGCTGTGAAAGGAACTAAGAATTGATATTCTGAGTTCCTTAAATTTTTATCTAATAATCACGATCCTACAATTGGTATCAGAGCAGGAAAAGCTCTAGATCTTTGATTAGTTTGCAGATCATGTCTCAACCAAGCAAGTTTGAGCTCGGAATCTCCACCAATAAGCCACACCTTCGCAAGAAAGGAGAAGAAACATGGTGGGAAAAGTGCATGGAAAGCCACATCAAGACCAACGACTACCAATGTTGGAGGATAATCGAAAATGGAGATGGTCACATCGATCTTACCATGAAGGAAGAAGACTGGAAACCAGAACACTATGTCATCATGGAAAAGAATGCCAAGGCAAGACAGTTTATCCTCAATGGATTGGACAGAGAGGACATGGACAAAGTCATAGGCATCAAGACAGCCAAGGAGATGTGGAAAGCTCTCAAGGAGATGAATGAAGGAAGTGAGGAACTAAAGCAAAGCATAAAGTTTGCTTTGGAAGGAGAATACCACACCTTCAAAATGATGGAAACTGAGACCATCTCAAAGTACTACTCTCGCTTCAACAGATTAATTGGAAAGTTGACGGCGGCGGGAGTTGATCTTGATGAAGTCTCCAAGTCCTTAGTGATCATCAATGGACTCAACTCCAAGTTCACCCTTCTCAAGGGAATCATGAAGAACACTCCAGGCATCCAATCCCTTCTCTTGACCCAAGTCATAGGGAAACTGGAAGTTGAAGAAGGAGAGCACACTAAAGCCAATGCCGATAAGAAACTGGAGAAAGGAATCGCCCTTAAGATCTCCAAAGCTTTCTCAAGGCTTGAGATGGAGCAAGAGAACTCAGACTTGGAAGAAGAGGAGGACGAGCTAACAGCCCTCTTCTCAAAGAATATCAAAAAATTCTTTGTGAAGGGAAGGTTCCAAAAGGGCAGTTCCTCCTACAACGAACCCAGAAGGGATCTAAAGGAAGTCTCTTGTTACGAGTGCAAAGAGAAGGGACACTACGCTAAGAACTGTCCCAACAAGGAAGACTCCAAGGAAGAAGAAAAATCTCAGAGAAAGAAGGCTCTCGTAGCCTCATGGGGAGAAGACTCAGATGAGGAACTGGATCTGAGCGGCTTTACTGGAGGAAGATGTCTCATGGCAAAAGGAGACTCAAGCGATTCAGAAGACCTTGAGGTAACTTCTGATGATCTCTTAAAATCTCTAGTTGATTGTGATAAGAAACAACTTCTTAAGATCATAAAGAAACTAGGGAAGGAAACCAGTTCCCTTCAACAGAAACTTGATGACTGCGAAGATGAAATTGCTTGCTTAACTGTTGAGAATTCTGTTTGGAGTAAGAAACTTAATGAATCTGAAAAAGACCTAGCTGAAACTCACTCCAAGCTGATTGATATTAGGAACGTGCATGCTAGTCACCTTAAAATCTGCAAATCTTGCGATGAAACTGGCATAGATTCTGTTAAAGTTCCTTTGCATGCTAACTCTATTGGAAATGAAATGCTTCAGTCCATTATTGATAGGTTAGACAATCTCACTGATTCCATTAATGAAAAAACGATAAATCAAACTGTCTTTGTGAGACAACGTCATGGAATAGGATATGTCAACAACAAGGATAACAATGATGCTGAAAATGAAAAGGCCAGATGAGAACTTGTTGAGATGAATGAGAACCTCAGCATTGCTCTTGCCACCTCTCGTGACAGGAATCAGTTCCTATCAGAGAAGATCATGGTGCTTGAGAACAAGGCTGAGGTTGCCAAACGTCTCAATGAAGGTTCTCAAAGCCCTAAGAGGGAACCAAAAGGAAAAGAAAAAAATGACTCCTGAAAATCAATGGTTCACCAATTCTTTTGCTCACAAAAAATATGTTGACATGGCCAATAGTAAGGTTAAAAACAATGTTGATTTCAACAAAAAAATTGAAAACCCTTTTAGGCCAGGAAAAGGAAAGTATGGTCATGTTGTCTACAACCGCTTGTGTACCTACTGTGGTAAGAATGGCCATTACAACACTGATTGTGCTAAGAAAAGGAACTTTGAAAGGGAGAAAAGTGCTTATCACCAGGAAAGGAACCAATTCCCTGATTATTCACAAACTCGAAATGCTAATCCCCCCAGTAAAGCCAAGCTTCGCTGGGTTCAGAAATCTTAGTTCCCTTGTGTGCAGAAAGAAGAGAGGCAACCCCAACTATGGTACATTGACAGTGGTTGCTCATGCCATATGACCGGAAAAAGAAATCAAATGACCTCTCTTCAACCTCTCCAAGGAGGGAACATATCCTTTGGAGACAAAAGCAAAGGGAAAATATGTGGAATAGGAACTGTGAAACTCAACGATCACATTCAGGTAAACAAAGTTCACCTTGTTGATAGTCTTGGTTTTGATCTAATAAGTGTGTCACAGCTGTGTGATCAAGGAGACAATGAAGTCAGATTTAGATCAAACGAATGCTCAGTTCTTGACTCCTCGGGACAAATCATCCTAAAAGGAAAGAGATTCAACAATGTTTACATTGTTGATCCATCCTTCGTCCCCAAGGAGAAACTGTGTTTCTCAACCGTGAATGACCAAGCTGAGTTGTGGCACCAACGCCTCAGTCATGCTAGCACTAAGCTGATTCAAAAGCTACACTCAAAGGAACTAGTCAGAGGATTGCCAAAGCTGAGTGGCACATCTAAGGAACTGTGCTCTGACTGTGTAAAAGGAAAACATGCTCGTAGTTCCTTCAAATCCAAAAACGTGGTAAGCACCTCAAGGCCTCTTGAACTTATCCACATGGATCTTTGTGGACCCATGAGAGTTCAAAGCCTAGGAGGGAACATGTATATCTTTGTTATTGTCGATGACTTCTCTCATTTTAATTGGACCATATTCATTAAATCTAAAAGTGAAGTTATTGACCGCTTTAAAGATCTGGTTCCCTTGTTAGAAAAATCTCTTGATTGTTCACTAAATGCTATTCGGTCTGACCATGGTACCGAATTTGAAAATGGAGAATTTCTAACCTTTTGCAGTGAGCATGGCATCGATCACAACTTCTCTGCACCATACACTCCTCAACAGAATGGAGTAGTAGAAAGAAAGAACAGGACCTTGGAGGATATGGCTCGAACTATGCTGATCTCAAGTGGACTCTCCCAATCATTTTGGGCTGAGGCGATCAACACAGCGTGCTACATCATCAATAGAGCCATGTTTTGCCCAATAACAAAGAAGACACCCTATGAACTCCTAAGAGGAAGAGTTCCCAACATTTCACATCTGAGGGTGTTCGGATGCAAATGCTTTGTGCACAACAATGGGAAGGACAATCTTGGCAAGTTCGACCCAAGAAGTGATGAAGGAATCTTCATTGGTTATGCCTCAGGCAGTAAGGCATACAAGGTCTTCAACAAAAGGACTAAAAAGGTAGAAGAAAGTATTCATGTTATTTTTAATGAAAAATCACTTGGAAAGATTATGCAGAATACCACCAGTTTCTTTGAAGATCCATTTCCCAAGTCATCTCAAGAAGATCCAGATGAAAATGTCACTCCTCCCAGTTCCTGTCCTGCTGATCGGAACCCTCCAATGGCTCCCCCACCAGTTCCAATGGATAATGAACAACAATCCATTTCTGGGAACCATGAGCATGACGACAACATCTGTGGATACCTCAATGATTCATCTTCCCACATGTTCTTCAATGGAGAAGGTGACCCCAACCAGGAAGCTGAATGCTCAACTCAGAATGTCTCCACATCAAATACTCTGGCTTCCAACAGAGAAAGAAGAGTCATCAAGCCTCCAGTCAGGTATGAACATCTAACTTTATTTGCCTTTAATGCCTTTTTGTCTATTGTGGAACCAAAGAACATAGGTGAGGCACTGAAGGATGCAGACTGGATCCAAGCCATGCAAGAAGAGCTTCATCAATTTGAAAGGAACAAAGTCTGGCATCTGGTTCCTCGCCCCAAGGATAAGCACATCATAGGAACCAGATGGGTTTTCAGAAACAAGCTAGATGATACAGGAGCTGTGATAAGGAACAAAGCAAGACTTGTGGCTCAAGGATACAATCAACAAGAAAGAATTGACTATGATGAAACCTATGCTCCGGTGGCAAGGATCGAAGCAATAAGGTTGTTAATTGCCTTCGCATCTCACAAAGGGTTCAAGTTGTTCCAAATGGATGTGAAGACAGCCTTCCTCAATGGAATTCTTCAAGAAGAAGTCTATGTCAAGCAACCTCTTGGCTTCGAAGACGACGATCATCCATATCATGTCTACTTCCTAGACAAGGCACTATATGGCCTCAAGCAGGCTCCCAAAGCATGGTATGATCGTCTTGCCCAGTTCCTACTTTCAAACGGCTACAGGCGTGGAGTTATTGATAAAACTCTCTTCATCCTAGAAGAAGAAGGTAACATCTTAGTGGTTCAAATCTATGTTGATGATATCATTTTTGGTTCCACTAACCTGTCCCTTGTAGACAAGTTCAAAGATCTGATGAGCAGTGAATTTGAAATGAGTTTAAGTGGGGAACTCACATTCTTCCTCGGATTACAAATCACTCAAAAGGAAGATGGTATTCAAATCCATGAACAAAAGTATGTCAGAGAACTACTGAAGAAGTTCAAAATGGATTCATGCAAGCCTCTCTCCACTCCCATATCCACCATTGCCCATCTGGATAAGGACAATTCGAGTCCTCTAGTGGAAGAGAAGCTCTATAGAGGTGTGATAGGCGCACTCATGTACCTAACCGCTAGTCGACCATACATCGTCTTTGCTGTTGGCTTGTGTGCTAGGTTCCAATCTTGTCCAAGAGAAACCCACTTGGCTGCTGTGAAGAGAATACTTCGATATCTCAAAGGAACTGACGATCTCTGCATTTGGTACCCCAAAGAATGTCCCTTTGAGTTGATGGGTTTCACTGATGCTGATTATGCTGGATACTTGGTGGATAGGAAGAGCACTTCTGGAATGGCACAGTTCCTAGGCCCTTGCCTTGTGTCATGGGGATCAAAGAAACAAGTTTCAGTCTCCCTCTCCACCACAGAATCCGAGTACATTGCAGCTGCCTCTTGTTGTTCCCAACTTCTCTGGCTAAAGCAACAACTCGCGGACTTTGGTATGTCTTATGGCCCTCTCACTATTCTTTGTGACAACACTAGTGCCATAAACATTTCTAAGAATCCTGTGCATCATACTAGGACCAAGCATATTGACATTAGACATCATTTTCTTAGAGATCATGTTGAGAAGGGAAACATCATTATGAAATTTTGTAGAACTGAAGATCAGATTGCAGATATATTCACCAAGGCATTGAATAGAGTTCCTTTCGAGAACCTTAGATTGGAACTAGGAATGATTCCTATTACTCAGTAGTGACCTTAGTTCTAAGAATTCTTTCCAGTTCCCCTGATTGACTAGTTTAAGATATTTAACTTGTTGAGTCTTGATGTCCTTGTGTTATATCTTTTGCCACAAACCCTTTTTGTCATAATGGTTTCTTAAAAAGGGCTTAGATAATTTTTTCTGGCTCGTTTCCTTTTGATCCTCATTACTCTTTCAACTCCTCATTGTTCAAATTTTTTTGATGGCCCAAAAGTCACAATCTGATCATATTTCTAACCCAACATTACAAGCCGAGATGATGATTGTGTACTAAGACATACCCTTGCCTCATTGCTAAATTTAATTCTCTATGATCCATCTCTAAACCCTCTCTGAGAATTATTGTACAATGCGGAAAATAGCCTACCCTGATTCCTTGTATGGGAACATACTATTTTTGGTTCCATTATTTTAACCCACACCAAAGGTTCCCATACATCCCTCTAGCTCGCTGAAAATATCGCCAGAAAGGAACCAGAACTTAGCGTCTCTCCAACGGCTCGTTTGGCTCTTCCCAGAAGCTATTTATGGCAAATTCGCAGGGATAAGGCACATCTCATCAGTGGCAGAATCTCTCTCTCTCTCTTCTCTGAATGGACAAATTTTCAAAATTGAGTTAGCCGTTCCGAAAAGCTGCAACTTCCATTAATGCTCCGGATTGGCCTTGATCTTCTCAACGACTGGATTTGATTCAACGGTCACCTCTGCTCTTGATCTTCAGAGATCTTCACCGCCTTTAAAGAGTTGCCCTGTTCATCCAAGCTAATCCCACAACTCGCCATTTATCTGATCTTCTACTTCTCCCTCTCTCAAACACAGAAATCCTTAAATCCTCAAAAATGGAGAACCAAAACCCTAATGTTATCCTGAATGAGGAGGAGGCTACCATTCTCAGAGCCTTTCGAGAAAAGAAGGAAGCTTCATCTTCTAAGCCCATTTCTGCCACCTCCTCTCAAAAATCCCAACCTAAAGAGAAAGCAGTAGAGAACCCTGTGGAGAAACTAGTGGAGCAACCCGAAGAGAAAATTGAGGAGCCACCAAAGGAACAGGCTGAGGAGAAAGCCATGGCCATCACTCTGGCCTCTGAATCGGCCACCAAATCCGCCTCCGAAGGTGGCTCTCATGACTCCTCGCTTGACAAATCTCTCCAAGAGCTCCTCAGCCCTGAGCCCTCACCAGTAAGCCTCAAATCCAAAACCACTTCTAACCCTGGTCCCTCTGTCGCCACTAGAATGCAACAGAGAAAGAGGAGTTCCCAAGCCATAGTTCCCTATGAAACCAAATCCACAAAAAGAGCCAAAATCACCTCCCTCTCTGCCTCCTCCTCCCTGGGTCAGGTCTCCTCTTTCTTCTCTAAGAGGAAGATCCTTAAGCCTCTCATAATCGGCAAGGAATTCTGGACCCAAGAACTGGAAGAAGAAGATGAGGAAATGTTTGGAGAAGCCCTGAATGAGTTCCATTCTCTGCTACAGTCTCAAGGATGGGACGAGATGCTGTTTGAACCTTTCTCTGCTTCTGATGAGGTTGTCCGCTTGTTTTACCAGTCTATGGAGTTTGTGCCTGCGAAGGAGAACTCTCCCTGTAACGACGCCATTCTTATATGGAAGGGAACCAGCTATCCTCTATTCGCCAACCTTATTGCATCTGCTCTAGGGATCGAGTCAAGGTCTGGGTTTGGCATTCTGCCTCAAAGACGGGATGGCCCAAAGGAAAAGGCTACAAATCCAAGGGAGCAGTGGTCAAGAAAATCTATGATGGCGCCTCCCCCTCATCTTTGGAGACAAAGGATCTCTCCATCACAAACAAGTTGTTACACTTCTGGATCACCCGAAATCTGGTTTCCAGACAGGAGCACCGGAACAATGTTCTCATCACAGATGCCATCTACATGGACAAGGTGCTCTCTGGTGTTCAATTGGATCTCCCTCATATTGTCTTAGCCCACATGCAGTTCTGCTCATCCCATGACTCCCATGCTTTACCCTTCCCTCATATCATCAAAAACATTCTCTCCAACCTTCACCAGTACCCAATTGATCTGCCTGAGACAGTCTACAGCAAGTGTCTTACCTTGGCCACAGTTCGGAAGTTGAAGACAAAGGAACAACAAGACCCCCCTTCTGAAGCTCAAGCTCAACTGCCTAAGGAAAAGGCCAGTTCCAAGGCCCCTTCTAGTTCCCAGCCACATCTCAACCCCTCTCCAGACTCCTCTGCGATCCTTACTGCTATGGATCGTATTGAAAAGGCTATCATGGTGGGCTCGACTGCTATCCCGGTCGCCCTCCATGATCAAGTAAGAGAGTTGGGGCGCATTAGTTCTGCTGTCGAAAGTTTGGTGGGAGTTCTGCAGAAGGATTGGCAAGGTGCAATCAGTGCTCATCAGGCCGCGGGCCAACATGTAGGAACCGACGACAAGGTTGAAGAAGAGGAGGCCGCTACTACGCCATAGGAACGCTTGTTATGGTTCCCTGTGCTGTAACTCCACAGCGAGCTAGTAGTTTCCCTTAGGATCCTACTCCCCTCTTCTATCCCATTGTTGTCTTCCCTAAGATTGCTTTTGTTGTTATCCTTGCCGTTTGTTGTTTGTGTTGTTGTCTTTTGTCGACTGTAGTTTTTGTTGGATGTTGTGTGTCTTTGAACAATGATCAGTGAAGCTTTAATGATTATCTTTAGTTTCGTTCCCATGATCGATCTGTCTTTGCCTTAAGTTTTCATTATGCCTTTTATGGGTTTGATGCAATCGCATATTTACTTGGATATCATGTTCTTAACTTGTACTTAATCTTTTCGATGATGTCAAAAGGGGGAAGAAAAGGATAGGAACCTTAAACTTTGAGACTACTGGATTAATAGGAACTCTGAACTAGTTCTACTTCTAAGGGGGAATTTAAAATCAACTCGTTCACTTGCTTAGGGGGAATTTGCAACCATTGAATGTTCAAACACTAATTTGAAATGTTGTAAATCCCTTTATCTCAATATGGTCTCATAAGATTCAAAGTCCTATTATGTTGCCAGGTTTCTTGTATTTGTCATCATCAAAAAGGGGGAAACTGTTAGGAAATGGAACTCTGGAACTTAGGTTCCCCTGAGAGTTCCGTTCCTCAGTTTCTCTACTTTTGAAGATGACAAATATTATGATACTAATGTTTTATCTCAAAGACGTGTTTTAAGGAACCACATGAATTTACCAAAGGCAGGAAAGCCAAACAGAACTAGGGAACCAAAGGAACAAGACAGCTGAAGGAATCCAGAGGAACCCAGGTGTCCCAGAAATGAAGCTTGCGACATTGCGATTCCCGAGAAATCTGGGGACACACAACCTCGGACAAAAGGAGTCGAAAATGACTTGTCCGAAGCTTCCAAAATCCTGCCAAGGTCCAAGAGCTAAAGAACAAGATGCCTAGAGAACCTCTACCTCGGACAGAGACAATAAAAGCGACAGGACATGAAGACGTCGCTGTCCAGAAGACGGTTCCCAAGCGGCCAACTTAGTCAACCTCGGACGAAAGCGTTTGGACAATGACATTGCAAGGATCGTCTGAGGTAGTTGACCAACCAAGAGAGATTCAGAGCTGCCTAGGTTGTTTGCACATGCCAAGAACAACGTGAATCAAGGAGAACCACTCAATCTAGGGCAAGCTCAATCTGTGGGAACCCAGAGAGGATCGAGCTGCGAAGAAGCCTCTATAAAAGGAAGACTAATCCAAGGGTTATCTTCGATCACAAAAACACGACTCACACTCATTAGCAAATATCTAGTGTGAAGCTCCAAACAAGATCATCAAAGCAAACCGAGATCAAGAGGAACCAGTCAAGGAAGAAGAGCTGAGTGCTAAGTTCCTGTGACTGTAAGTGATAGTTCCTAGGTGCGAAAGTCTGTTTCTTGGAATGATTATTGATTGTGTTAAGTTATCTAGCATTGTCTAACTGTGTGTAAGGCAAAGGAACTGTGTGTTCGTTCCTAGGATAAGCTGTAACCAAAAGAGATAAGAAATCAAGAAGTAGACTTTGAAATCCTTTAGAAAGAAAGGTAGTGGTTTTTATCCTAGATTGCGAGTTGGCAATCAAAGGTTTCCACTATAAGGAACTGGTCATTTGTTTGATTGTTTATTTCCGCTGCGAAAGGAACTGAGAATTGATATTCTGAGTTCCTTAAATTTTTATCTAACAATCACGATCCTACACATACCAACAGAGACCTCAAGGCCAAAGCTCTGGTGCTTCTACTGAAGAGATGCTAAAGACACTGACTCAGCATTTTGCCACACATGTGCAGGCTACTGAGTCAAGTATAAAGAACATGGAGAGACAGATTGGTCAGCTTGCTGATATTGTGACCAAGATTGACCAGAGGACATCTAACTCCCTGCCATCTCAAACTACTGTGAACCCAAGGGAGAACGTGAGTTCTATTACCCTCAGAAGTGGTAAGAAGTTGGTCGTTGCTCCTATTGCTGAAGAGGAGAAGTCGAGAAGGCAGAAATCACCCACCGCCCCGCGGTAGACACCACCGCGACCCGGCCAGAAATGGAAGAAGGAGCCAGGAAAGAAGAGCTGAAGCCACCGCCCCGCGGTGACTCTCACCGTGACCCGGCGGCTGATCTCAGTAAACACACCACGACCCCACCGCCCCGCAGTGATGATCAACGCCCCTCGATGGGCTTGCCGCGACCTGGCCTTCGAGAACCCAACTCCGCTGAAGAAACCTGTGTTGATGACTACGTTCGCCCCGTGTTTCCCCCTCTAGGTTCTGAGAAGCCACCAGCACCTTTCCCTGAGGCGCTGAAGGCCAAGAGAGTAGCTGAAGACAACGATCTGTTCGAGACATTTCGGGACTGTGAGGTGAACATTCCCCTGATCAGGCTTATCAAGGCTATCCCGCGATATGCCAAGTTCTTGAAGGAGCTGTGCACCGTGAAGAGGGCTCAGAAGCAGAAGGTTCAAAAGAAGATTCCAGTGAGTGAACATGTGTCAGCGGTAGTTCAGAGACGCATGCCTGAGAAGTGCAAGGATCCAAGTACATTTACTATTCCTATTACTATAGGTGGGCATCGATTTGAGAAAGCCTTGTTAGACTTGGGTGCCTCAATTAATGTGTTACCTTATTCACTGATTGAAGATTTAGGAATAGGACCCTTGCATGATTCTAACATTATGATATAACTTGCTGATGGTTCTTGTGTGCCCCCTAAGGATATTGTGGATGATGTTCTTGTCAGGATAGGTTCTTTGATTTTTCCTGCTGATTTCTTTGTTATGGATATGGACTATGATGAGCAGGTGGCTCTAGTTATGCTAGGGCGACCTTTTATGAAAACATCCATGACAAAGATTGATGTAGATAGTGGAACTTTAACTATGGAATTTGATGGAATAATTTTTGAACACAATATTCATAAGGCCAACTCCATTGAATTGCCTGCTCCTTGCTGCATTAGTGATATTGATAATCATGTGCATGAAAATGTTAAAACTGGTGCAGTAGAGACCGTAGTTGAGTGTTCTACTATTGCTAGACCTATTAAGTTGCATGAGTTGCATGTTGGTGATGTCTTGTTGGATGATATATGAGATCCCATTCCCTCTACTTTGGGCACTTGCCCCCCTGCACTAACCATACAAGGCTGTAAGCCTTTATCCAGTGACGTACAACATATTCAGATTGAGCCATATCGGCCCCCACATCGCTCTAAATATGGGGGAGATACTCCAAATGAGGTAAGCATGGAGTCGATGGCAAAAAGGGAACATGGTCTAAGATCTCAACCTTTCCATGGGAAGTCTCGACAGGAAGAGACGAGTAAGAGGATTCCGAGGGGATCCTATTCCAAGTGGTAGTTGATCTGCAGTACGTCGAGCCAACGACGTTAACCAAGGCGCTGTCCGGGAGGCAACCCGAGGTAGTTTTTCTTTGATTTTTCCTTTCCCTTAGATTAATTTCATAATTTCTTTTGTTTTGTTTCGTTTGCCTGTCACTAACATTTCAGGTACAAAAGTAAATGGAGAGGAGACGGTGTGTCCAGTTCGTTCCACCGCTCCGCGGCGACCCTCACCGCCCCGCGGTGGAGCCCACCGCCCCGCGGTGGATGTCTGGTATACTTTCTCAACTCCGGAAAAAAAAAAACAAGAATAAAGGGCCCCAAAAAAACCTTAAACGGGTGAGTAAAATTTTTATTTCTTGAGTTGTTATGAAGGATTTGACGGATTGGGCCCCCCTTTGGGGCCAAGATTTTTCTTTGGGCCATGGTACATATCCGGCCCCATCATCCCTTTCTTTCCCTTTCCCTTCCCTGACCTAGCCCCCCATACTCACAAACACTCCATTCCCAACATCACTCTCAAGCCCCCAAAGAATTTGCCCCATTCTCCCTCAAATCTCTCTCGACCTTGATCTGAATCTAGCCCCCAATTCACCAATTGGAAGTCTAGCCTCACAAACAAGCCAAACACAACCCCACCGCGTCGCTTCAGTCCCGCCTCGCGCTGCCCCGCTTCGCGTCGCTGCTGCCACCGCCCCGCGGTAGACTTCACCGCGACCCGGCCAAAGCTCCCAGTTGTCCTACCGCGACCCGGCGACTCGTTCACCGCCCCGCGGCGAGACCTCTTGGCTGCGTGTTTGCTCGTTTGGATGAGAATGAGGTCTACAATGTGGTGAAGGAGAGGAAGGTGTTGGCGACTAAGTTCTTTCACAAGCCTACGTTGTTTGAGATGGGTTTGTTGGCGTGTGTGTCCCTGTGTCTGGCACATTGTGGGTTGGGGACGTTTCTGAACAAGGTTGCCCCTGCGTATCCCGAGCTTTGCTACCAGTTCATCGCCTCTTTCAAGAGGTATTCCGATGGTTCCGACAACAAGAGGATGATAAGGGTCACATTCACTTACAATGGGCGTGATTATTCGTTGTCCCCTAAGGTGGTGCGTGATGCCCTGGGCATTACAAAGCTGCCAACTGATGGGTGGTCTGGTGGCATTCTAGAGTCTGATATGATAGAGTTCTGGAAGGCTGTTACGGGCAGGACGTTCAGGAAGGGTCAGGAGGTGAATTCGAAGCTGGTGAACCCGTGTCTACTGTTGATCCACAAGGTGATGATGAGAGACTTCTTTGGCCATGCTGATGATGGAAATATTCCTCTGAAGGATTTCCAGTGGTTTATGAGCATCTTGGAGGTTGTTACGTACACGCCGTGTTGGGCTACCCTCTTTTTGGGTTCCTTGAAGAGGATTCGTGATGGTGAGCCACGTGATATTTGTGGGGGTGGTCTGATTACCCTCCTTTGTGCTGGAGTGATAGCTACCGATCGGATTCATCGGCCTGTTGCCTGCGCGGTGTATGATATGGAGCACATGAAAGTGTGCTCGATGCTGAAGCCATTGGAAAAGGATGGTGATTTAGTCTGGTCCTCCTATGATGGCCACATTCTGATTCTTCCCCGGACGTTTGCCTATTCCCCTTCATTTGCGGATTGGTGGATTCCCAGTGATAGCAGAATGATGACTGATGATGCCCCTGCTGCTGCTCCTTCAGGCCCGTATGGAGAGGGTCCTAGTGCTGGTTTTGAGGCTGCTGCTGATTTTGTGGGTGAGGATACTCCTATGCCGACTCAGTTTGATGCGCCCTCGTCTTCGTACGGTCCTGCCACACCTTGGCAGGAGTTGTATGCAAGATTTGATGCATTCTCAGTGCAGCAGACTCACTGGAACGCCCGAGTAGAGACCGGTCTGTAGACTTGGCAGACCCAGTTCCGTGCTGATGTAGATGAGCATCTGGATGGTATGGACGCTCATATGAGGGACTACTTTGGGAGGTTTCCACCACCACCACCATCAGGCCCGAGTGAGTTTATTTCTTCTTCCCCTATTTCATTTGATGTTCTCTTTTCTACATTGAGGACAATGTTCGGTTTAAGTATGGGGGAGGGATTTAGACTTGCTATCTATCTAGCTAGTGTATATAGCGTTGTTTTGTTTTGTGTTCTGTATTTCCCATTCGAGTTTTTGAAAAGAAAAAAAATCCAAAAAGAAGTAAAAAGGCAACCAAAATCCTGGGATGAGCTGAAAACCCGAAAGGGCAGTTCAGGTAAAAAGCAGGTAGTTCGGCTGGTATAGACCAGGGCAATATTGGACTGGAGTGATGTGAGTATATGTGAGATATCTAGCAAAATGAAATGAGTGGTTAGGTGAAAACCCGAAAGGGCGCCTAGGCAAGATGAGCGTAAAAGAAGAAGAGTGATTCTAGGATTTCTCTCTATTTCTTGGCGAGGCGTCATAAGAAGAGGTGGTATAAGGAGTTCGGGTAGGTCACTCTGGAGCGATAAGGAGCTAGTTTGGAGTTAGGATTAGAATTATCTTTGCATCACTTGTTTTGGTTGTCTGGAGCTTATTGTTGATATGTTATAATTGCTGGTGTCATATTTTCTTGTACTTCCTGAGACCTTGGTGTTGACTGTGAGAGTAGGTTTTTCTTTAGCTTACTCGGGATGAGTAAAGGTCTAAGTATGAGGGAATTTGATAGGTGTTATTTCATACACCTTTACTAGCAATTATTAGCATGATTTGGAGGAGTTTTGGATGAGTTTTAGAGCTAAGTCTGTGATCCTTGAAGTTATGGAGAGAAGTGAAGATATCCCAGGATTTGCAGCTTAGATGGAGACATGAGGATGGAGATGGAGCTACTGAAGCATACTTGGAGAAGACTACCAACACTTGGTAGTAATGAAGAGCAGCAGAAGAAGAGAAGAGGAGCTGGAGAAGAGAGTGAGCGAGTTCACCGCCCCGCGCCAGAATCACCGCGGCCCGGCGGTGACTCCTAGAGAAGACTGAAGCCCCGCGCCAGAGGAAGCCATCGCCCCGCGGTGGAGAGCCTGACGCCCCGCGGTGGCCGTATTAAATGCCGCGCGCCCAGAGACATTTATTTCCTTTTATTTTGTTCAGACTTTGTTATTTTATTATTCTGTTTCCTTTATTGTTTACATTAGTTTAACCTAGTTTTCTTAAGACTATTTAAGCCCTCTTTCTAGGTTAAAAGAGAGAGGAACTTCGCTTTACATCAGACGTTATTTTTCCCTTAGAGTTTCACCCCCCTTTGATGGAGCACTAATTTCCCTTTGTTCTACTAGACGTTTGAAGCAATACAGTTGATGTGTTTGTGAGATTTCTATTCCTTATTCTTATCCTTATAAGTGTTGGTTTGATTCTCTTGGTTATATTGAATATTGATTTCTTGTTATTCTTCATAGCCTGATCAACTAGGTTGAATATTTTTTTATCAATTGCTAGGATTGCATATAGGGGTTCCGAGTGCATATCTAGTGGCATACACGATTGTGCGTATAGGGGTTCCGAGCATACAATCACGAGTGAGAATTATTTGCATGTTAAATAGTAAGGCGTCTTCTATTTGCATGTATCCTATATCCTTGTGTGCATTGCTATTGCTGCGTTAGTGGTAAAGTATACCGACAACTGTGAGAATCGGAGGTACTTTACCAGTGACATAGTGATAAGTCTATCGACAACTGTGAGAATCGATAGTACTTGAGATCAGGGTGGGAACAACTATAAGGATAGTAAAAGAACTTGGATTAAATAGATTTCTGTGATCAAATTATATCTCTGTATTGTGGATCTCACTCTAGAAGGACTACTTTCCCCATTATATTTTCTCAATTCAACCAAACTTGTTTGCTTTGCTTACTTTGCTTTCTCGTGATAACTAAACCCCCCTTGCTTGTTACTTGTCAATCACGACTGCATACTTCATTCGATCTTTCCTGTGGGTTCGACCCTTAATTGCTTACTATACATCTGTTTAGTAGGTCCGTTAGGATATTTACTTTGATTTGGCTATTCAGCGACATTTGCTTGTGCACTTTTAGCCCGTCACTCCTACACTAACAAAATTTGAGAGACTAAGACATTTCAAAAACGAATGCGAACTTCTGGATATTCCAAGCACTGGGAATACCTTTACTTGGAGAAAAAACAAAACTGAAATTAATAACATTTATGAAAAACTTGATAGAGTTCTGGTCCATCACCAGATTTTACAATGGTATCCTAACATTTGTACCAAAAACTATGCTTTTACAAGCTCTGATCATTGTCCCATCTCGATTGATCTTACAGCTTTCACACCTTTCAAAAATCAACCCTTTAAATTTTAAAAAAATTGGATGACAAGGAAGGATTTCAAGAATGTTGTCAAACAAGCCTGGAGAACAAATTTCCATGGATCAAGAATGTATGATCTTGTATCAAAAACAAAATTGTGAAAAAAAACATGCAAAAACATGGAACAAAACTATTTTTGGTAATGTATTTTCCCAATTGAAAAAATTAGAAAAAGACCTCACAGATATGCACGTGGAAATCTGTGCTCAGGGTAATAACAATCTCGTCCAAAACAGCTAAAACTTATTGAGAAAAAGGAAAAGCTTCTAAGTTTCCAAAAGACCTATTGGAACCAAAGAGCATAAGTAAAACATATCAAATTTACGGATACAAATGCTAGCTACTTTCATAGAATAGCTAGTGGAAGAAGGAATAGGAAAAGGATCAAAGAAATCATAACACAAGAAGGAACAACTATCATTGGAGAAGAGAATATTAGGAATGAAATCAGAAATGATTTTATTAAAATATTCAAAATTGAAGAAATGAATGAAAATCTCTTAAGGGATAACCTTGATTTAATCCAGGAAGAAGTATCCTCTGAAGACAATGAAAACCTGACTAAACATATATCGAATGAAGAGATAAAGAAGGCTGTTTTTGGTATTGGCTCAGATAAATCACCTGGACCAGATGGAATGACAGCAGAATTCTACCAAAAATATTGGGATATTGTTGGCCCCTCGGTGACACAAGCTGTGAAGGGGTTTTTCCTTTATGGAAAATTACTCAAACACACCAACCATACATTTATATCCTTAATACCAAAATGCGATATTCCAAGCTCTACAAATCACTATAGACCTATAAGTCTGTGTTCCACGATTTATAAAATCATATCAAAAATTCTGACAACAAGATTAAAAAAGACTATGGAAAAACTAATCCATCCCCTATAAGGAGCCTTTATAGCCAATAGAGCTATTCAAGACAACATTTTAATAGCACATGAATTTTTCATTCTCTCAAAGGGAAAAAAAGAAAGGAAGGCTTCATAGCCATTAACTTGGATATGGAAAAAGCTTATGATAGAATCGAATGGACTTTCATTCTTAAAACAATGGAAAAATTCGGTTTTCATCAAAAATTTATAAACTGGATCAAAGAATGCATAACAACTATTTCTTTCTCGGTCCTTGTAAATAATGGACCGACGGAAATTTTCTTACCAACAAGAGGACTTCGCCAAGGAGATCCCCTTTCCTCTTTATTTTAGGATCTGAAATTCTGGCTCGAAAACTTCAACAAGCCTCTAACATACCTCAAAAACCTATCGGAATCCAAGTCTGCAGGCAAGGTACCCGAATTCCTTTTTTGGCATTCGCGGATGATATCATGATCTTTTCAAAAGCGAAAACAGACAACTGTAAGGAGATTAAAGATATTGTGGATGAATATTGCAAAATCTCAGGACAAAAGGTAAATTTTCACAAATCAACCTTCCAAGTGACTAAGAAAGTGTCAAACTTTCACAAACAAACACTAGTGGAAAAAATCCTTATAGAGGCGGGCCTTTGGACACTTATTGAGGCGAACACCGTTCGCTTCAACTAAGGGGGCTGCAACAAGTAGGGACACTTTTTGAGGCGGGTATTTTACGCCTCTAAAAGGACCTTATTGAGGCGGGCCTCCGAAGCCCGCCTCAACAAGTCCCTCACTTTGGCGCCAAAATGAAGGACTTGTTGAGGCGGGCCTCTATAGGCCCGCCTCAACAAGTCAGCGCTATATACTTATAGAGGCGGGCGTATACAAGCCCGCCTCAACAAGTAGACGCTGACTCGGCCCAGAACTCGGCCGAGTTCTCGGCCGAGTCAGCGTCTATGTACTTATATAGGCGGACATACAAGTCCGCCTCTATAAGTCCCTTCTTTTGCGCTTCTTTTGGATGTTTTTTGGATTTATGATGCACCATACACACATTGCAGAATAGGTTCCTGATTTTATTCACAGAATAATATACAACAAACAATAGATTTCATCAGAGTACAGTCAGGTTCTCAACAACAGTTTACATGACAAGTAAAAACAAGTTCAATCCGATAATAAATACTTCGATGTAAAATACTGTGCCAATTGCTCACGAACAACATCCATTTCTCCATAAGTATACGATGTCTTCCTCTTAGGATATAGCTTCATAAAAAACATAGAAATTATTGACAAAAAACACAAATACTATCAATATATAGTTAGTTAAGTTATATACCTTATCTAGTCGGTCATTAGAGTCATAGAGTCCCGTGACTATATCTAACATGAACTTCATGACATAATAGCCGCACTCGGTTCCGCCGCTTTGTTGAGCGCACTAATTACACAACATAAGGGGGCTGTCTTAGATACAAGGCCTTTGATTATAAATAAACAAACCTAAAGCGTATAAAATGCTATATGTACCTCTATATTGCAGACTCTCAACGTCTTATGTTTTCCTATTAATTTCTCGCACTTCCCACCTTGATACTTATACACTTGAAATGCCCTAGAAAATCAACATAATACACTCATGAAACTGATATTGTTAATATTCCAAAAAAAACTAATTCGCAAGCAAAATAACTTACAAATTCATGATTCCAGATGCATCAGTCGTTCTGTTGCCTTGACCTTTTAGAGAATCAAAAAGATAGACTTGTGCTCTAAATAGGTCTATCACGAACAGAATCCAATGATTGATGCATCATTTAAAAGTAAATTGATAAATATTAATGATTGCTTAAAATACTAATTATATATGAAACTTATTGAAAACACTTACTCTTGATTATATGGGAGCAAAAACAATTTTGCACTGTTAGAATCTTTAATCGTATTCTTAGCAGTTTCAGCATTGAACACACGTTGCAAGTAATCTGTGGGAACAGTTGGATCGGCCCTGATTCTAGTGCTTGACACCATCTCAGGACAAATGAACCCAATTCGAGAATTTTCAAATGCATATGTGTGATTGTCCAATAAATACTTGTACATTTAAAGGTATTTGATTAAACGATTATGAATGGTAATGTAAAAATGATTAAAGAAAAAATGATTAAGAATGATAGTTGACAATTAAAAGATAAAGACTGATCAAAACATTTACATCATGTAGACTTGAATCACATAAATGTTTAAGCACGCCCCCTTAAGGAACTCTTCTACATCGGATGCATGACGTATGTTTCTTGATCTCTCACATAATTCCAAACCGAGGCATCCAATGGGATGGGAGTACTATCATATATACCACCCGGCGCCGAAGACATAATAAAATGCAAGTATTTGCATGACTGGCCATGACCTTGAATTTCTTCGTTTTCTGCTTTCTTCCTTTTGGCGGCTGATTCTTCCGTTTTACGATCACAGCTACCAACCGCCTCTTTGTTGGACTGAGACTTAAGAGTTATTTGGACATGAAATTTCCAAAAAATAATAATGAAGTAACATTTGTATTATTGAGCACAAAGGTCTTACCTTTGTATTTTTGGCGCTGTCATCCACCTTTTTAGAGAGAAATGACTTGGACTTCTTTGTTGGGCGTGGAGTATAGTCCTATATATAGAATTATAGATGAGCAAGAGTGAGTAATGTGATGTACATTATTATTGAGCGCAAAGGTCTTACCTCGTCGTCTTCGAAAATCACTAAGCGGATCGGCCATTGCACGAAACTACCCTGAGCACCGCCTAAGTTAGTGAAACCATCACCCGTAGGTACCGGAAGAATATCATCATTATGTCCATCATAAACAAAATCAACTTGGACTTTGTAGTGATCAGGCTTCATCGGTGTAAAGTGTTGGGACAATGCACCGTTTGAGGGTTGTACCATACCATCCGCTACAAGCACTTTGTTACCAGAATCTTTATCCTCAAGGGCAAGATGGCATGGAGTCCTTTCCTGCATATAAAGTAAAATGAAAAATGCAAGACTAAGGTTGCGGCATGGAATTTTAATTCATGTTATAAGAGGTCTTAGCATGAAGAGTTCATGACAATACTCAAACTCAATCATACTTTTAGCTCACGTGGTTACGGTGTGGAATCAGGACGAGTGGTATAAGAAGCATTAACATTAAGTTCAAGAACGGGAGTAGAAGTGGAGTTTGGTTGATTTATATGTAACATGGAGCGTAGTTGCTTTTGGAGGGCCTCAGCCACCCTTTTATCTAATTCACCTTCAAACTCCTTTCTAATTTCAGCTCTGATCGATTCGATCAGATCTGATGAAGCTTCACTAGAACATCTTCTCTGTCGTTCTCTTGGACCGAAAGCAACTCTATAACCAACATTTCCACCTATTGCCTTGACACGACCACGATGATCTTTTTTCCCAATAGCTTTGGTGAGGGCATCCTCATCATCCTCGAAAGTAAGGTTTCCTTTTTCTTCTTCTTCGATATACTCCTCCTATAATGCCAATTAGGAAAGTATAAATTAGTTCATATTTCCAAGTCAATTTAAGTAAATATTCATTAAAAAAGCACTACTTACAACTTTTCTTGCAATTTCTACGGCTTCCTTATCGTTCGGGTTAACTTCCCACTTTCCATCCTTACTTCGAACTTGATGAGCCAAAACCCACTCCTTTGATCTATATTTTCTAGCTCTAGGAACCGATGAGTTCACTGAGGAGCTACTTGACAGAGATAAAGCTGCTTCCGATGGGAGTCGTCCTTCTTTTATCCACTCTGGTCGTTTTCTAATATAACCCGCCTAGCCGGTGAGATGAGGATTCTTGTTTAATACTGCACTTGCCCTTGCTTTCTCACTACGAGCCTATCAAAAGGCACATAGATTTATAACCAACGATTTCAACTGACTAGAAATCTTTAATAGTAAAAAGAAATAGCATTATTACCAATGACTCCGGCTTGTAATATTCTTTAAGAAAAATTGACCAATCAGCCTCTGTAATGTGGTGGTAGATTTCCCAAGGCATCTTGTTTGTAGGATATTTCGACGGCTTTTGCTTCTTAGTTATCCATCGACGCACCAACTTGCTCTTGAAATCTCTAAATCATTTTGCCACACAAGAATGAAAGTATTTTCCCCTTGATTTATCTACATCCTCAATGATGTGGAACATAAGCTGTGGATTTTTACAATAAGTTAGATTAATTGTTAATATAGTATATATTTATAACAATTTAAAATGTCATTATACCTTGGTCTCCTCCCAAAACCCTTGCCTCGTCTGCTCATCTATCTTTCGGTATTCTTTCTCGTTAATATTAATTCTTTGAGCACAACTCCCAACTTGCTTTCCGTATTCTTTCGACCACTCGCCATCAGGGACATTAAACGCATTAAACTCAAGATGCATAGGCTTTTTTACTTGAACTCCTTTTGACGGACCACGCCCTTTAGCGATCTGTGTAATCGCGCTAACACCTTGTGATTCATGATCACCTTGGGTAGGCAGAATAGCATTTCCACTTTCGTTAGACATAGTGGCTAGAATTCCTGCAACAAGCACACACAAAAATCTACCTAAATATAAAAAAAAATAACTTATTGTAAAATAAAATTAACTTATTGTAAAAAAAATGCTGAAACCTAGGTATTATCGGAAGATACCACATAACCTTAGCTGATGGGCCCCTCTTAGCCGAATTTACCCCTTTACGCCTGTAACGAGATGCACCACACTTTGGACACTCATCCAAATTTTCATGTTCGTTTCTGTAAAGCATACAATCATTTGGGCAAGCATCTATCTTGACGGCCTCTAAGCCTAAGGGACGCATCAATTTCCTGGCATACTAAGTAGAGATAGGCATCTCATTGCCTTCTGGTAAAAATTCACCTAACCATTGCAATAAGGTGTTGAAACTTCCATCAGTCCAACCAGAAGCACATTTCATTGGAGATCACTTCAGAAGCCGTGGCTACTCCATTTTCTTCCATAAGTAATGAATTACCATAGCAAGGTTCATAATTTCAAGTCGCTTCAAAGGTTGTATTCGTCAAAGTTAATGGCACTAGAAAAGCAAGAAAAATGTGTGATAAGTACTAGTAAGATTACCCTAAACATTATCTCATAGCATATCAATTACATTCTCAACCTGCTATATAACAGCAATGCACAAAATCCGCCAAAACAAACGCATTAAACTCTAGAATTAGGATCATATAGCAAAAGCATGACCTTTAGCTTCTTGAAGACCACTTAAAAGCAATAATGAGTTTCCTAATAAATTTAATCAATATTCACTGGCAATGACTGAACATACTTAAATCGATAACAACATGATTGACATTCTATGTATAATTCCATAAGTTAAAAGGGTTACATGCAGTGTGTAAGTGCAGAAAGTTAAAGGCTGATCAAGTGATCTCCAATGAGTAAAAAATACAAACTCAACTATCCCGCCAAGGGCCTAAATTATGAATTCTATCCCGCCAAGGGCCTAAGGAATTAGGGTAGAAATATGAAATAATACCTGACTTGGCTTCGAGTGCGTTGAAGGGAGCTCGTTTTGGTGAAACCTCGAGTGCGTTGTTGATACTTGTGAAGGGAGTATTAGAGGGAGCTCGGCGAAGGGCGATGAAGTCAGAGCTCGGGAAGACAGAGCTCGGCGAAGACGGAAGAGATCGATGAAGTAGGGAAGACGGAGGAGATCGATGAAGTCGGAGCTCGGGACAAACGAATTGAAGACGAAGAGGAGGATACGAAGAGGAAAATGAAGGCGATCGCAATTGTTTTTTTTTAATTAGGGTTGAGCTTATAGAGGCGGGCCTAACACGCCCGCCTCTATAAGTATTACGACTCGGCCGAGTAATGGTCTAATAGAGGCGGTCCTTACATGCCCGCCTCTATTGGACATACTTTTTGAGGCGGGCTTTAAGAGGCCCGCCTCAACAAGCTTTAATTGAGGCGGGCTACTTGGCCCGCCTCAATTAGTTAGCATTAGATGCGGGCCTTACCCTGGCCCGCCTCTAATACTTTAGCGGGAAATGTTTTTTCGGATACTTGTTGAGGCGTATATTAATTTGCCCACCTCAAAAGATGTTTTTGAGGTGTATAAATTAATTATCCGCCTCAAAAACCAAAAAAAGTGATTGCCTAAGTCGTTGTTGAGGCGTTTTAAATATGTACTCCTCTAAAAGGGAGCAGCAAAAAGTTTTTTTTCCACTAGTGAAATGATCCAGGGAATTCTTACAATAACAAACACGACGTCTCTTGAAAAATACATGGGGTGCCCTATCATAAGTAGTAGAGTTATTTCTAATACCTTTGCGGATCTTATAACAAGCACACAAAAACAGTTGACCAAATGGAAAGCAAACTCTCTATCCCAAACAGGACGAACAACTTTGATTAAAGCCAATCTGGCATCCAGACCAAATTTTCTTATACAGAGCTTTATGTTGCCTACAAACACACACAATGAACTTGACAAATTAAACAGGAGTTTCTTCTGGAAAAAAGACCACAATTATAAACCTCTCATAGGTTGGGACAAAATCTGTAAACCAACACACCAAGGAGGACTAGGGCTTCGTAAGTCTCATGACATGAACAAAGCACTACAATTCAAACTACTTTGGAAAATCCTGGCAGAACCGAATAATTGCTGGGTTAAAATCATAACAGAAAAATACCTAAAAACAAAACACCTTTTGCACTATGAAAAAACAGGAACTTGCTCGTGGCAATGGTCGAAAATGACAGAAATTCTGGGGGATTTCAAAAAGGGACTTGTGTGGCAGGTCGGAAATGGGAGAACGATCAAGTTTTGGACTGATAATTGGTTATCAAAAAGTCCCTTAAACAAAACAATCAATACGCAACAAATCCGGAATATCAATGCCTTGGTCGCAGATTTCATTCTGCCGGATAAAACATGGAACAAAGAAAAAATTGAACAACATGTACCAAGTGACCTTTGCAGATGAATCACATCGACTCCTATCCCCTTTAATAACATTGAGGACAAGATGTATTGGGAAGCAAGCAAAAGTGGATGGTTCTCAACCAAGTCTGCTATGAACATGATTAATGAAAATAAACGATATTCAGCCCATGATTCTTCTTGGATATGGAAACTGGACACCTATCCATAGGTTAAAAAATTTCTTTGGAAAATCATGAAAAACGGGCTTCCAACAAAAGCAAGGCTAGCTGAAAAAGGAGTTTCATTGACCCCTGCCTGCATTCGATGCAGTGCACCAATTGAAGACACTAATCACATCTTATTCCTTTACACCCATACTTTGAAAACCATAGAACAAATTAATCCCCAGACTCTTGGGATGATCAGAACAATGAACATTGGAAATAAAAAAGCGTATGAACTGATTGAGGAAATCTGACAGAAAACAGATAAAACACAATTCTTAGAACTTTTGACTTCTTGGTGGGGAATCTGGTTCTACAGAAACCAACAAAGCTTTGAAATACAAATAATGATTGGGATCCTATTAAGGATATGCCTATTTACGTTAAAAACCAAATCAATAATTGGAAACAGACAAAGACATGGAACCCTGACTGCTTGGAAGCATAACAACAAAAAAATAAGAAAAATAACAAAGATAACAAAAGACGCCCAAAGAAAAAATGGAAAAAGCCACCAGACAACACTATAAAAATTAACACGGATGGATCAACTATTTTCTTCAGTGCAGATTTCCCACGTCTTCCGAGATACTAACGTTGTTGCTGACCACATTGCGAAGCTGGCGCAGCGAAGTCTTTCGAAAGATCTTAGAACTTGTAGTTCTCATCCGCAAGGATGCTATAGACTGAGAAACCATTTCGTATGTGGTTTCCAGTCTAATTCTTACTTTATCAAAAAATAAATAAATTAATTAACCAGACTATTTGTCTAAACAAATAACTCGAACAATTGTAGTTGGACTAATAACTCGCACAAACAAATATTATCTGTCTCTTTCCAAATTCAAAATTAGACTTGTAATTATCATACTAGAAGAGAAATTAGGAACAAAAAGCAAATCTAATGCACATCAGTGGTCCAATTCGAACATGCATACACGAAGTTAGGGCTGTGATACCTTACAAGTTGCAATAGTCACTGTGGGTTGATGATCTTTCCTAAAATGCAACGAAGATTGCGAGAGAGATGGAGACAAAAGCTTTCGTCGGTGGTTTGGTGCCAGGATCGTGTTCGTGGTGGCTCTCTTCCAAGGTCATGCTGCGATGGTCTACTTACAGGTTGTATCGATGAGTGAGGCTTGCTGGAGTGACGCCGAGGGATCAAGATTGCAGGGAGAGCCAGCGAAATTATGGCCGTAAGAAGAGAATTGGATCGAGAAACGGAGGCAGGTTCAACTAATTGAAGGGTAGAACAAATGATGGAGTCGGTCATGGGTTTAACTAGGTTAGAGGGGTAATTAAATTAATAAAAAAATTATTTAAAAGGGAAAGCAAAAAAAATTACTAGATTGTTATATCCCGCTTCCATATCCGTGATAATAGATATAAAAATTATTTGAATTACGATTTTATCTTGGTTCTCTAACAATCATGATATATTCAATTCTACCATTTACTTACTTTTAGTTTTCATCACGGACGTATGAACGGACCGTGATAAAAGAATCCTAAAATGCTTTTAAGACACTCCTACATGCAACCGAGATAAAATAAGGGTGATAAAACACCAAATTTGTACTAGTGAGATAACGCCATCTAAATTAGAGGTTGTTTTGAAAACTCTGCAAATGTGGCCCCAAACATGCAGAAGAAGGATATAGCAAACATCACATGTACATACATAGTCTTGTTCAATCTGAAATCTCATATTAGAAACTATTCACAGCAAAATGTTACATGATATGTCATATATGAGTACATAGAGGAATTCATAGATGGGTGATGGCGAAACGCCAGAGGATCTTTGTTGTGGTTCAAGGAAAAGTCACCTTCAAAGCCACATGTGGATCTAGTCTTGACGGCATCGTCGATCAAGGGAGAAAGGTGATTCTTTTTGTAGTTTTTTTGGGTTTTTGATTTGCAAGAGGGAAAATCAACTTGAGCCAACTGGATATGATGCACCAATGGACTCAATAAGACGGATGTTGAATCGCTAAGGATATGACGCACCTAATCCAAGCAACCGTCTTGGATATTTCGCACCAAAACACAAGTAAATTGTCGTGGATATGACTCACCAAAACAAAATACTCTAAACCCAAACTCGAAGATCAACAATGTAAGCTCAAAGTTTTCAATAATCAATAAACCAAATCTCTCTCTAAAAATGAAACCGAAAAACATATAAATAGACGAAATGTCACAAAAACCCTAATTTGCAAGTAAATTGAAAAGAGTTGTTCTCTCTTCTCCTGGCTCCAATGGGATTGAAATTTGGACAGAGTCTATATAAGCCCATGAGACAAGTAATATCCAAAATTGAGCCAAAACACACGAGTGGTTTGCAAACGCGCCTTTGGACAATTCTGTCTTGCACGCTAGCACCGCAATAGTATAATCCTGGTTCGACTCCCACGAACCATCTTCACATTCTCTCGTCACACCTTGATTCACTGTACCCCTTGTAGAGCGTATTTAAGATTAGAAAGTTGGTGCTCGAGCCAAGTGGCCTAGGTCTATGGTTTGCACATGGTCCAAAGTTGGTGCTCGCGTTGGCGCCCTCGCTAGTAAAGCCCCTGTTTTTTCATCGGGCGTTCTTCCTCCAATTTACCTCAAAGATTGCATGGGCTCCTTATTTAGCCTCTCTTGAAGGTTGAAACTGGTAGGGATCAGTGTGGATGTCTTTGGTGCGGATGACTTTCGAAACCCTAATTTGTGGCACGTAGGCGGCGGTGTCGCTTGACTAGGCTTAGCGCGGCACTTGACCTCATCTTGTGACTTGATGGGATCCAGAATCACATCATCCTTCCTTTTTTGTAAGGATTCGACCTCGAATCCGCACAGCCTACACCAACAAATGTCAAATAGCAAAGACCCTTAAAAACACCCAAGTAAACAAAAATACTAGTCCTAGGCTCCTAGCTATGACTTGATGCGTGCGCCTAAAATGCACTAGTATAAATTTGAGGGGACTCCCCTTCTTGACATTCAGCCTATCTCCTTGAGTTCTACTTGGGAAAATAGCATGGGAATGACTAGATAAATCTCTAAGGAAACAAGAGAGATAAACATTGAAATTAAGGAAGTGTACCTTAAAACTAATATGCATAGTAAGATTGTTAGGCAAGCAAACTCCCTTATTACTTGAAGTTTGCTTGATCAACTCGTGGGGCATTAGGGATCACAACTTGATCAATTCATGTGGCTTAGGACACGGCCTTGGTCCTTAGGAGGGGCACTAGTTGGCTTGCAAAGTTCATGTGGCAGTCGACATACCCTTGGCTTCTTCTCCTTGGCTACCCTATTGTTGTGCGCATTCCTCATAGCTTGTTTCACTTCCTTCACACTCATGGCTTCCAAACAATACCACTCATCATCCTTCAATAAGTGATTCACATTGCGTTGGCCTTCATGGATGACATTAAGGTCAAATTGCCATGGTTTTCCCAAGAGTAGATCACATGTACTAATAGGCCTCACTGAGAACGTAGCCATGTCCGAATAGGTCCCCATATTGAAGCTAACATGTTCCATGTCCGAATCAGTGGCTTTTGTGGCATATCTCAAGACCCAATTCTCAAACCACAGACTCGGCTATCACATTTTGATCACTTCCACTATCAACAAAGGCTATGAAGGGTTGCTCATGGTTGGCGATCTTGCACATGCGGGAGAAGCCTTGATCACGTTGGCCATAGTCAATGGGCACACCAACTGAATTGACAAATGGAACAAAGATCTCCATATGAGGCATCTCTAAAAGGCCTTATTCATCATATATTGGCTCCATGCCCCATAGCCGTCAAACTTTGGATCAAAAGGTTCCTCCTTCACCTTAGTGATCACAAAACACTCATCTTTTGCGGCGGCTGGACGCACTTCCTCTTCTTTAGCCTCTTCTCCAACCACTTCTTGGGCCACCAAACTTTCTCTCATGGCCGTAGGGTCTCCCAAAAACTCATCTTTCGGGTACTTATCAAAAATTGGTGGCTGGTCCCATTGGACGATCACGTCCTTGGTCATGGCCTTGGTGAAAGGGAAACTCAAGGTGTCTTGGGGTTGGCTAGGGGTTGGCGCATCCTTGGCTTCAGCGCCTTTCGGTTGTCCTAACCCTTGCTCCAATTTATTGTCAATGGTAGCAAATATATCATGGAGGGATTGCTCAAAAAGGGCCCGAAAACACTCTATGTCACCATGTGATTGACTTTCCTTCTTCACATGAGCTCTCCATGGACTCCTCACCTATACTTGTTTGAGACATAAATCGGAACAAGATAGAACAAAAGGAAAATAATCTAATCTAGCACTAACAAAGCAAGTAAACTTGTTAGGTTAGTCTGAAACAAAAGAAACTGCAAAACTATAAACAAGGAAGTACCTTTCTTGATGCGCACTCTTCTTTCCTTCCTAGGCTGGCCGTGCACTTAGGATTCTTTCTAAAAACCTTAACTTGATCCTAAGATTAGTGCAATCACAAGAATGTCTCAAAATGCACAAGTAAAGACCAAGCAAGATCTTAAGATCAAACACAAGCTAGTGTTCGAAACTAGGGTGATATGGACGACTAGCTTAAAGATAGAAAGGGAAAACACCAAAGTCAAGATCTTAATGAGCAAATTATGTCCAAATAAAATATAGTTAAGATAAGACTTAAATCAATTGGGATAATTTGGACACTTACCAAAAATAGAACTTTCTTGATTTTCTTGGACTTGTGGGATCCGAATCTTTGTAAGCTCAACTTCTCTTTCTACTTTCGTTGAAACACAAGTTGCTTGATCCTCTATTAGTCTGAGGGCCTAAAAGCACAAGATGCTTGATCTTGACCTGAGGGCCTAAAAGCACAAGTTGTTTGATTCCCAACTTTTCTTCAAATGACAAGGGCACAAGCTGCCAAATAAGCTACGATGCCAAAATCACTACGCAACTCATGCGCAAATCGTTCACACGACGATGAATAAAAAAACACAAGATACTGGTTTTCAAAGCAACCCAAGACTCGAGCGACACATGATGTCAACTCTGAAGGATGGATAAAACGAAATCTAGATAAAGCATCAGCCCGAGGGGCAACCCATAAACACACAATCACTCTGGACTCCCAGACAGTGGGTCAATTTCAGATCCTTTGTCGTCGACCCGATCCTAAAGGACCAGAGGGGAAAATGAGGAGGTCAAAATTAAAAGCTTAATTTTAAGTTATGATTATTAAATATTTTATATTTTTTTAATAACCAAGAGGGAAAACACCCATTAAGGAAAAAGGCTTAATAAGAGGCTTCTCAATTAGGAGGATGTATTTATTATCCTAGAAAACCCTAGCCTCCGTAATTCTTAATCAATTCTCTCTATGAGAGCCCTAGCCCCCATTGAAAATTGGGTAGATCTAACATAGTGTCGGAGGTGAAACTTGGGACAAAGCCCCGCCTTTGGTTGTTTTCTCTATTTACAAGGCACTAGAAAGGAGACTGGAGGATGTCTAGGATCGTCAGAGTTGCGAGTTCTTGTCGTCAATATCTAATTTATTATGCTACCACATTTACACATTTATATAATTAGTAACATACAGTTCATGGTACAAAATTTGTAATATATATTATTAAGAGCTTTGAAAAAACTTGTAATATAATGTAAGGTCTTTTTCCTTTCAAGTAATTAGATGAAATAATTTTTTTTCCGATTACTTAATTCTAACGTATACATTTTTAATTAATTATTTATATAAAATTTCTAAATTTGTCCCCTTCTTTGCATATAAACTCTTATATATACCTTAAAGTACTCTTCAATTGCAAATTTCTATTCATGCGGAAAACACTTACACATATCAAAATATCGAGCATATAATTTATTTTATTTTATTTTCTACGTATTTAAACAAAGTTTCAACTTCGTTTTTATTAATAAAATTGTGCAGTACTCGAGAACATATGTTCGTTATATACTAAATGTTTACACTAATAAATATGCATTTTAATATATTGAACATAAAATGTGCATGGTTAATAAGTATAAACTATATTTGATGCTCATAATTAGTACATTAGAGGCTCATATGTAAACACTAAATGTTCATACTTTATATACTAAAGTTTCACATTTGATGAACAAAGTAAACATGCATTTTAATAATGCATTGTAAACCTAAGTATAAGTTTGTGAGCTTATTAGTATAAAATTTGTAAATCTCTTAGTATAAAGTTTGTGAACCTCTAGTATAAAGTTTGTGAACATCTAGTATAGATTATGAAAATAAGTACAATTACACAATGTTTAGGAAAAAAAAATTTGTTCGGAAAAAATGCAAAAATTACGAAAATGTCACTCCTTGCCATTTATACCCTCTATCATATAAAGTCACCCCCCGATCCTTAGGCCCACATTTCTCCCATTTTTCACCCTAAGAATCATAAGAACTTGAACTCCTCTCGATATATGCAGCGCAAAAATTAAAAATCAAGAGATGTTAATTGGTGTATATATAAGGGGTTAGACTCCGACGAAACGGATCCTTAAGGTGAAACACGACGAGCAATGTGAGCCACTCATTTAGAAGCAATGGAAGGCTAGGTGGAGGGCTCATCCTAGCGCTTGTGAACCCTCCCACACCCTATCCCCCTTGGTAAATGTTTTACCATTGACCGATAACGATCAATATTGGATGGCGTTGACCGGTCAATGATTTTTTTTTTCGGGGCCAAAATTTTTCCCAACCCAATTTTTTTTACCACCTTGTTTTTTTTGTCTTTCAAACTATTCTCTTCTTCTTGTTTTTACTTCATGAAACACATTTTTAAAGTTGTACAATATTCGACTAAGTTTGAACAATTTGATTTGTTCAAACACAAATGCAAAATGTTCAAACTTAGAAAACCATATAATTCAACAATAATTAATTAAAGTTTGAATAATTATCCAATAAAATGAAACTTTTAATTAATAAGATAATTCAAACTTAATTCAACTCAAAACGTTCAAACATCTTAAATTTGAACAATAAAATTGAACAATAATTCATTAAATTTGAACAATTGTCCAATAAATTTGAACTTTTGTTTATAAGATAGTTAAAACTTAATACAACTCAAAAATTTTCAAACATAAGGGAAAAAATGTTCAAACTTAACACAACTCGAAATTGTTTGAACATATATACAAAGAATATTCAAAATTGTTCAAACATAAGGGAAAAAATGATCAAACTTAACACAACTCGAAAAATTGTTCAAACATATATACAAAGAATATTCAAACTTAACATAATAGGGTGTTCCAAGGAACTCTTCCCGAAATGATGGTGGTCAACCTCGATGTGATGTGTCTTAGAACGAGTTTCTTTTATTAGCTCGTCGGTGTCTAAGTTATTTGAGTTTGTTTGGTTGTCTAGGAACGTTCTTTGTCCTAGAAATAGTTGAGATGCATTGATGGTTTTTGCTTCCACGTTGTTTCTTGGATTATCCATAAAAAAACATTCCATGTATGTATTCGATAATAGTAAGTTGGATGATTTTTGTTATTTTTCCCGTCGTGCCTTTGTTGGAAGATCCAATTTAGTGAATTTATTGTCAAGTTAGGTTTGGTGGACTCAGGTGTGGTCCATGACCGAGTAGCACCCCGGGGTTCCACACGGGGTGTTACAACCCAATCTTTGATCACATGGATCCTCACCAGCTTCAAATCTTCATCAAGCCAATCTTTATTGGTTACGCTCTTGACCATTGGAGTTGAGATTCCTTAGGCGTGTACTACAACGCTCTCCAACGGCGTTGCTCATCTCTACCACAACAGCGCGAAATTAGGGCTTCCGGAAGCCAAAGGTGTTCTTCACCTTTCCTCGCACAACCCAGGGTCATTCCATGTGTTTTTCTAGGGAGTTCGTGATCGTGTCAAGAACGGTGCCAAATTTGGAGTTTTGCTTGAGTGTCTTCATCAGTGTTCAAGTCGACGCCTCCTTTGGCGAACTGGCAAACCATTCAACATTAGGTGTCCGAACATATCTTAGTAGACTTACGTTATTTGAAGGTTATTTTGGACATTATTACTATATTTGTCTTGTTTGGTTTATCTTAGGAAACTTAGCTTGGGCGTGGCACGCCACATGTTGTAGGCTGCTAGTCCAACTTGTTCATTTGCTTGATATCTCCTTTAATATATAAACTCATGTGAATCATTAATAAAACAACGATTTGCACAGATAACCCCATTTGAAAACATGATTGCATAAATGTCCAATCTTTTTTTTTTACTTGAAAAAATGCTTTGATTGGGGTATTTTTGAAAAATAATAACCTTTTTCTTTTTAATGATAAATTAGGAAAAATCTTTATATATGCATTTGAACAATTGTTAAAAGTAGAGAAAGTCTTCCTTAAAGTTCAAAATGAGCCACAAAATAATAATTAGGGACATCTGTGAGAGTCACCCACCCTTTCAAATTCCACATTTGTCGGACTCGACAATCCATTATTGTATGAGATACATGCCGTCTTAAGACTTTGATCACAACCGAATTACTCCATGCCTGAAATAGGGAGCACATCACCTCTTGATCAATAGTTAGATGGGGTGTGTCATTGTCCCCTCCGGATAATCAACCTTGATCTTTTCAGCTTCCCAAAGTGCATTCTTAGCTAGCGGTGCGTGAAACTATTTTCATTCCCACACCACCCTTTGACTCCATGTCATGAGAGGATAAAGAGGCTTGTCCGGGGGGAGGAAAGTCGTCGTTCAACTTGATGGAACTTGGTGATGGATCCCATCCTTGACTGATGCCTAGTATCAAGAAAATTTCACCTCAGAACACGTAGACGAAGTGGTTGATAATCGGTGCTTGAACAAGATAGTTTTCAGGGTTTTTGATGGATCTTTGGATCCGTTTTTAGGCTGATAATTTCCGAAAAAATGAAGGGATAAGCAAAGATCTGTAAGGATATAACACACTTTTGAATCTTGAACAAGATCTCACACATGAGATACAACACACATGAATGTTTGATCAAAGGTTCCCGATATAACTCGCGAGAAAGGGTTCAGATGTTTGGGAATTTCTCTAAGATAAAACTGAAGTTTCTCCTGGTTTTTTATAATCTAGACATGCCTAACATATGGCCAAAAGTTCAGTTTAAATGGAAAAGTAACAAGTTGCAAAAACGAGATACTTTTCGTGAGCAAGCAATTGATGTTGGCATATTGGAGACTTTTAACAAGGTTGGAGTTATGGCCGACATCAAGGCTTGAAAATCACCTTACAATATGCATAAAATGCACATGGTTTATGAATAATATCACCCGTGTTTGATGGAAGGTCGTTTGTCTTTCCCGTCTTTGAATTAGGTGAGACTATTCCGGGCCAAAGTTGGACTGAGGTAAATATTGGTCATTTTGGGCCTATATACGGCTGATTAGGTGAAAGTGTTTGGCATCAAAGTCGTATCCCTTAATCTTAGCTTTCCAACGATAACTTATGGACCACCATTGGACTTTCGTAGCTTGCGAAAAAACAAAAATATTGATCAAGTGTCGGAGGATCAACTTATATGGTTTTGTCTTCTTATAGCTCTTGAATTCTTTCTCCGTAACAACCCTGAGATTGAATCAGGCCTTCAAGGAAGCTAGGATCACATCATTCTCTCGTTCTTTAAGAAGATTCGTCTTTGAATCTATTTGATCTACCAAAGAAGCACAAAAAGAGGATAAGTGGATTTGTCATGGTAAGCATGAGATGCACTAGTTCATGAAAACACATGCAATTTCTATCTAGATCTTGACACAATCTTGTTAGACATAAATCTATTAGGTTAGATCAAATAAGGATGATTAAACAAGTTACAATGATGAGAACTAACAACATGCACTTGATGACTATAAAAGTAATCACATGAGCAAAAGTGCACGTTAATGGAGTCAAGAGATGAAGAATCTTCCCTTTCTTCCATGGAGGCCGACTTGACAAACACAGACATGCAATCCCTCTTCTTGAAGAGGAAATGGTAAAGATGATGGAATAGTTGGAGTTGCATCCATCCATTGAGTAGCCATAGAACTTGGAAGCTTAAAACAATGAGAGGTTGAATCACTCCGTCCTTGTGAATCATTTGATAAACAACCCGCCCCGGGATAGTGACAAAAGATTGATTGCTCGTTGGTGTGGTAGAAAGAGACTGTTCAACAAGCGGTTCCTCCTTCTCTTCTTTTTGTTCTAGCTCCTCCTTCACAAGGGATATGACCACAAAATCCTCATAGTCTTCGAGACATTTATCATAGATGGATAGCGCGTCCTATTGATGTGACACACCTTCACAAGTTGGCTCAGTCAAAAGTGGTGACACATCATCATTTACCAGTTCATCCCACTAGATTCATACATTGTTTCACCCCACCTAGGTGAATCATCATAAATGTCAAGGATTCTTGATCTACTAAGTCTTTGTTCATTCCTCTCATCTAAAGTTCGTATAAGATTTGCACTTAGCCTCTCGTAGATAGCGTAGGCATAGCTTTTCTTTCGAGCTTCTTCTCATTTATTTCCATAATTGTTGCATATCCTCCATGGTAATCAACCAATCTCCATCTTCTTGGTTTGACATGGCTCTCTTTCCTATCTCGTCTTGCATCCAGCACTAAGAAATACAAGACATAAGCCAAAGAAACACAAGTACCTCACACCAAAGAAGATTAGAACCAAAATAGTACCTTCACTAGCAACAAGATAAGCCCAATGGAGAGTATTTGATAACTTTTAAATCATATTTGTAATGCTCAAAATGAAAGAAATGACAAGGTGGCGCAAGTGTTTAGGCGATAAAAGAGTGTGCACCAAAAGTTAACACTTAGATCATGCAAGATTAAGATATAGGGTCCGTTCGGTTCGCCAGTTAAGTCGACTTAAAGTGACTTAACTGAACTTAATTAAAAATTTAAGTCAGGATGACTGAACTTACTTACAAAGTTCGTTCGGTTCGCCAAAAATTTAAGTCGACTTAAAGTGACTTAAAACGACTGAACTTACTCAGAAATTTTAAGCTAGGAATCCTGACTTTTTTTATTTGAGGTGACTGAACTTAACAAAAAAAAATTTCAACCCCCAGTTCAGTTTTATTGAATTCAGTCATCTATTTCAGTTCAGTTTCAGTCTAGTTCAGTCGTCGGCTTAAATTTTACCTTACAGCTTCAATTCAATTTTATACCCAGTTCAGTTTCAGTTCAATTCAGTCTCTGCGAACCGAACAGACCCATAATCTCGGCACAAGCCATTTTTGTTCAAACACTTCACACACCTTGAATCACAACACTTGAGTGAAAAACCTTTTTTTTTACAAATATGCTCGACTTCTTTTTCTTTTTTGTCGAGTTCGAACTTTTCTATGCTCGACTTCTTTTCCTTTTTTTGTCAAGTCTGATATTTTCTATGCACGACTTGTTTTTCTTATCCTCATGTCTGAATTTTTATTCTTAATGAATGCCCAACAACAAAATAAAGACTTACAAGAACATGATAGTTCAACTACTTGAGCAACAAGAACAAGATAATACTTCACTGAAATGATCGAACCAAACACGACCTAGTCAATAATATATAATAAACATAACGTGCATGAAATATAATGTAACTAAGGTGCCACTTATATTGGATGAAAAAATAGACCGGCTATGCTAAAAAAATTCCAAGGGTTGCAAGTAACAAGTAATGGCAGAATTTAGATCATCAATTGGGCAATTCAATGGAAGTGAGTTTAACCAATGTTCAAGTTTAGTTCAAGGAGACAAAAGGTTGTCTTCAACCTTGTGGCAATCGGCTAAATAAAGTAGAATGCAACAAGAATAAATTTTCAGATTTGAGGCAACAGGGAACAAGGGCATTCGAGAAAGGAAAAACTAAAAGAAAAAAAGGTCAATTCATACCCCTTTGGCTTGATAAACTTAGCTTGAAGTTTTCTCTGATACCACTTGGTGGATCCCAACCTTGATTGATACTCAATATGAAGGAATGCTCTCCTTAGAACACGCACAAGAAGTGGTTGATGATCGATGCTCGAACTAGATAGTTTTTCAAGCCTATTTTTGGTGGATCTTTGGATCCAATGTTATGTTGATAATTTCTGGAAATTTCAAGGAATAAGTTATCAAGATCTTCAAGGATATTACAAACCTTTGAATCTTGAACAAGATCACACACAAGAGATACAACACACTCGAATGTTTGATCCAAGGTTCTCGATATAACTCACAAGAAAGAGTTCGAATTTCTAGAAAATTCTCTGAGATAAGCTGAAGTTTCTCCTGGTTTTTGATAAGATTAGACATGCCTAACATATGGACAAAAGTTCAGATTAAATGGAAAAGAAACAAGTTGACAAAATTAGAGACTTTTCGTGAGAAAATAATTGATGTTGGAAACTTGACGACTCTTCACATCGTTGGACTTATGGCAGACATCAAGGCTGGAATATCACCTTACAATATGCATAAAATGCACTTGGTATATGCATAATATCATCCACTTTTGATGAAAGGTCGTTGGTATTCCTCGTCTTTGAATTAGGTGAGACAATTTTGGACCACAATTGGATTGTCGTAAAGATTGGTCATTTCGGACATGTTCACAGATGATAGGTGAAAGTGTCTATCATTAAATTCGTATCCATTTCTCTTAGCTTTTGAACGATTACTAATGGACCACCACTGGACTTTCGTAGCTTCCGAACAAACCAAAATGCTGATCAAATCTCGAAGAGCCAACTTATATGGTTTTGTCTCTTATAGCTCTTGAATTCTAACTCCAGGACAACCTTGAGGGTCGACTTGAGCCTTCATGGAATCTTGGATCACGGACAAGGTTTTGGGTTGAGTATCCAAGACATATGTTGGGCTTGAGTAACAAATGGGCCAAGTGATTTTCCTACATGCCTAAAAACAAAACTTGTCCCATCAAATGACCCAACCTACGACCTCTAACTTGTTAGGTTATGGAGCCTGAGTTGGCCATAATACGGGGGCTGAGCCCCGAGCTAAATATTTGGGCATGTTTTATTATAAGTCTAAGTTTGGGCTAGACTAGGGTTTCGGTCCTTTACCAGTATTTATACCCACTTGATGTATTGTAATTGTATCACAAAATATAGTAGAAAAAAACCCTGGCTTGGCAGCGCCTCCAAACCTAGTCACACTTTGTGGCAAACTAGATTAACAATTCTCGTATTCATTGCTTTCTTTTTCTTTCATAACTGCGTACAAATCCTAACACAACTTTACCGTTACCCCGACTGAGATTTAGGTGCATGAGAGACAAAATACGAGTAAAGAGTGTATAGTGTCGGCGACTTTAGAAAATTTGCAAAACATGGAGGTTGATCATTCTCACAACCTTGCGTACCAGCATGAGGCGTTAAAGAGGGTGGGTAGAATGAAGAGCCACCCGATCTTGGCGATAACAGTGGCCATCAAAGGTATGTTGATCTTGATGCTAATACCAAAGATGTTGAGATGGAAGGGGATGCCCCTTCATATAAGATTCGTACCCAAGTTAGAGCTTACTTATCTTTTCTTGAAGTTTTTTTTATGAATTGCATAATTTGGAATTCTCAGGGTGCGGGAAGTAAAGGTATTCGGCATGAATTTCAGTATCTCACCAACCGAAACAAAGCTGATGTTGATTCTCTTCTAGAAACTCATGTTTCAAGTATTCAGGATGATCAGGTTCGTAAACAGCTGGGATTCTCTGATTATTTTCGTGTTGAAGCTAATGGCGAACTTCTTTCTAGATTGTCCTCGAAAATCCAAATTTTATTCACTCTAGAGATAATAGGGGGTAATTGGATTAATCTTGTTGTTGTGTATGCCCCCAACATCTGATCATCATCAACAATTTTGGTACTATTTGGAGGCAGTTGTGGCATATATCTCGAGACCCTAGTTCCTTGGAGGTGACTTCAATTTCATTTTAACTCTAGATGAGAGACATGGTGGTACTAGTGGTCTTTATGTTGATTCTGTAACCTTTACTGAGGTGGTCAATCACTTTGTACTGATCGACATGGGGTTTTGCGTGTCTGGATTTACCTCGAGTCAGGGAAATGATCCTTATACTTGGGTGCGAAGTGACTAGTTTTTTACAAACATCCAAGGGCGATTATGATGCGATGCAACTCTGGTTCGCCACCTTCTGTCCATTTCATCGGATCATTACCCCTTATAGTTGACGTTGGTTCCTGGTACTTAAACTAGTAGAAGTCGTTGCCCCTTCGGGTTTGAGGCTATGTGCAGTGGCGGGGGCATGATTTTCATTGAGCGGGGGCTAAATTTACCGGAAGTATATAAAAGTTGTATTCTTATTGGAATGCTTCATATTTAGTTTCTTTGTCTAGATTCAAGTATAAGACATAAATACTACTATAATATAAGTTTGTATACTCTGATAAGGATTCAATAAGATGGTCAGATTAAATCATGATGTTCACATAATCCAAAATTCTAGTCTACAACTTCTAAAATTTGGACAATAAACCCTAATTTTCAATCCTAATTTCTAAATTGATTCTATAATCTAAATTCTTAATCTTTAAATTGATGCAATAAGCCCTAAACCGAAAACTTAGAGAAACGAATTTTGCTATTTTTTAAGATTAATAATATAAAAAGTCAAATATCACTTTAATCTAAAGGCTTTTAACTATTATGTTTTCCTTAATTTGAAAGAATAAATATTAAATTTTGTAGCTAATTTGCATTTAAAAGTTATCTAACTAAAAGAAAAATAGCTATTTATTTGATAAAAGATATTGTAAAAATTAGTCAACATATTTATTCAACTAAAATTTTAAATTGTGCATTCTAGTTAGTGTTTTGAGTAATAAAAAAAAAGAAAAAGAAAATAAAATATTAATCCATATGGGCAAGAGCAAAAACAACACGTATGATGCCATGAGAGCATTGCACAGAGGGGGGAATACATAACAAAAGCGTTGTTTATAGGTTTTGAACAAACAACCATTTGCATGCATCAAACGAACTAAACCATATGGGCAACACCATTTTTTGGTCTTTGTACAACTTTAGTAGTATATAGCATAATTTTTTCAGATTTCAGTAGGGGCTATAGCCCCCTCTAGGCCCAACGTGCATCCGCCCCTGGCTATGTGGCCCTCCCACCTGAGCTTTATGGAGTTCATTGGTAAGACTTGGAAAGCTGACGAGGATGCTTATTTTGCATAGGGTGATCTGGTTGAGGCACTGCGCAAATGAAATAAAGAAGTTTTTGGGAACATTCATTATAGAAAAGATGAATTGTTGGCTCAGAATCAAGGGGTTCAATGTGCTCTTGACCAGGGGCCACTATCCGGTTACTTATCCTACATGGAGCACTTCAATCTGAGCTGGAGGCGGTGCTCTCGAATGAAAAAATGTTGTGTTCTCAGAAGTCATTAGTGAATTGGATTGAGTGTGGTGATCGGAACACCTCCTTCTTTCATGCTACAACTGTGATTCGACGACATAATCATGTAGTTGTTGCGCAAAAAGTTAGAAATGATTTGTGGGTTGTTGACCAAGCTGAGCTTGATAATTTGGTTGTCAATTACTTGTCAGAGTTGTATTCTTCCCGTGCTGATGTTCGCCAAGTAGTCCCATTACCGAGAGGTGGCTTTCCCTTGCTATCTTCTACTGACGTGTAGACTCTTGTTGCGTCGTTCACGAATGAGGAAATATGGCAATCGGTAAAATCAATGAGAGCTTATAAAGGTCATGGGATGGTTGGCTTCCAGCCGGTATTCTAATATAAGGGTTGGCGTGTTGTTGGGCCCTCGTTTTGATACTTTATTTGGGGATTCTTTGCTACGAGGAAGCTGCCGACGGGTGTAAATAAGACTCTTATCAAATTCATTGGGAAAGGTTATTGACCGGAGTTAGTGTCGCATCTTCTCCCTTCAATCTTTGTGATGTGCTGTATATTATGAAGATGTTAATGAAGAGAATTCAGTCATTCATGAGTTAGTGACTAATGTTGTAACTCCCCATTTTTATCTCACCTCTACTTTATAGATGATATTTTGTCGATAGAGTAGGCCTCGGTGGTGAAAATTCAGGTCATTATGGAGATTCTAAAAAATTATGCGAGCGGAATAAAAATCTTCTTCTCTCCTAATGTGAAAGATGATTTGGTGCTTAGGATGCAACAAATTAGTGGATTTGAGGTTAGTAAGAACATGCATCACTATTTGGGGATGCATATCCTTCATCAGAGGGTTAATAAGAATACAACTGTTGAATTAGTGACGAAAGCTAATTGTAAGTTGGCGGATTAGAAGAGTCGGACTCTCAGTTACTTTTGCCAAGTCGATCAGTTATGTCTTTTATCCCCTTCTATACTATGAATTCTGTCAAACTCCAGGCATCTACATGTGATGCACTTGATCATATTACCCCGGTTATTTGTTTAAGGGAGCTCTAATGGGTCTAGAAAGGTGCATTTACAGTATGTTTGGCAACTAGTTATTGAGTAGAAAGGAAAGTGAAGTGAAATATAGGAAATGGGGAAAAAGAAAAAGAAAGGAAGAGGATATAGGGTAAGAGGGAATATTTTAATATTTTTTCTTGTTTGGATGAAAAGGGTTTTTGAGGGGAAAATGAATACAAAACAATTGAAATTATTAATCTTTTTTTTCTTTTTAAAAGTTCATGTCTTGCTTTCCATCCAAATTCCACCAATTTGGTGGGATTCATTTCCCATCAAATTCCCCTCTTATTTTCCTTTAGAATCTACTCAATTTTCTTCATTAATACCAACCAAACAAGGGAAATTATCTCCTCTCATTTCCTTTCCTTATAAACCCCTCAAATCCCTCCAACTAAACATAGCAATAGTGGCCCAGAACGAAGTTTGTTTACTGAGAGCTGCAAGGGGTCTTGGTGTTCAAAAAACAAAGGAGTCAATTATGGATATCCTCAGGAAACTTGGGTGGCGACTTATGACTAATGTTGCATGGTTGTGGGGTGATTTGACATAGGCGAAGTACGACCTTCGCTTTGATGGTGGGAAGATGATCCAAACTAAGTGCGACTCTGCTTCTTACAAACACGGAAAGGGGAAGTAATGGTGTTGAGGAGTCGTTGTTGCACCTTTTTCGGGATTGTCCTCTTGCGCGCGAGAGATGTTTGGGCTTGCTTTGCCCCTAATTCTGGTATGCTTGCTACTGCTTTCTTTGATGTTGAACCTTTTCTGTGGTTGAGCAATGGTATTCATGGTCAGTATGCTCTTAACCGTGATGGGGCTAATGAGGTGCTCTTTGTGGTTACTCTTTGGTGGCTTTTGAAGTGGCAGAATGTCTGGATTTTTGGTGGCGATGTTGCATGGTCATATCAGGGGATCTTTTTGAAGCAAGAGCCTGTAGATTTCCTTGTTGTACGGGCTGGGCATCCTGCTGAGCCCACTAGCCCCTCTCGTTTGTGAGGTTTTAGTGACTTGGTGCAGGCCAACCTCGGGGTAGTTAAAGGTTTATACCGATTGTGCCAAACAATCTTTGTATGGTGTAGCCACTGTTGGTGGAGTGTTGCGGGATGAGGCTGGCTCCTGGATGGCGGGATTCGTGAAGAACATTAGAATTCACACTTTTCTAGCGGCTGGATTATGGGTTATTTATCATCGCAACGCGATTATCATGAGATCGTGGCTACCATCAGGTGACCTTGGAATCTTCGGCCTTAGCCATTGACCTGTTGAGCAAACAACTCCTTCATTCTCACCCACTTTATAGCTTGGTGCGGTCATGCCAGAACATTCTTAGTAGAGATTGGATTGTCCGATTTTGTTATATCTACCAAGAGGCTAATTGCATTATGAATTTCACTTAGCTTCTTTTGCTCTTAATTTTTCCGTTGATTTTTATGTGTTAGAGACGCATGTTAGTAGTGATTATTAATTGTTATTAGATGATGTGAGGGGATTAGCTTTTACCGCGTATGATTAGAGATTAGCTATGCTTTAATTTCAATAAAGTGGGTGAGAATGTTGCCGATTGTTCGACAAAAGAAAACATATAAATGATTTAGGATTTTATTTTGTGGATTTGAAATAACTATAAGATTTGGATGATGAAGATGAGATATAGCAGTCAAATTGTGGATGTGTGGTAAGAGAAACGACGTGCGCCCGCCAATCATAGGAGAACTTTGATTAGTGTTGTGATAGACTAGAAAATGGATAAAAGGAGCATGGTTTGGTGTGAAATTATATGATCCCTATCACGTACTTATCATTTGGGTAGACGATAAACAGGTGACATTATATAAATCACGGGGCGAGAAAAAGAAATCATCCATTGAATTTGCTTCGTATTTATATATTGATTTGCCAAATTTATATTTACTTATCTAGTGTTACAATACTTTGAATTTCGTTATATATATAGGCTGAGTAATAGAGGTTGGAGCATGATTTAGAATTCTACAAAATAATATGATTGAAAAGTAGACTATAACATTTTATTTAGTAAAAACTCGTAAGTAGTTTTTAGATTGTGAATGATTTATTGAGTAAACTAGCATGGGTAAAAAAGTAGAATTCTGATTATTATATTAATGTAGGTATAAATGAAAAAAGTAAGCTAGCTAGGGGTTGGTAAGATTGAAATAGCGGAGGGTCCGGATCCACTTATCGGGGGTTTTCAAGAGGTGAACGGCGACAGTATCGGGCGAGAGCGGGTGGGTGCATCGGGTAGGCGGGTCAGGTAGGTTGTACATGGACCACTTGGCGTTGAAGCGGTTCCTGGCCTTGTGGCCGAGGCGGAGCCAGTGGCCTAATACCTTGTCCTCGGGGCCCGCCAAGTGGGTCCTCGGGATGTCGGAGCAGGCGATCCACTCCACCAGATCCCAGGACAGCAGGTAGCCCATGCCCGACATGTACTCCCGGAAGGGGTCCATGCTGTCGCAGGGAATGACGTAGCCGTAGTACAGGTCCTGCCTCGGCAGCCCCCGCAGCGACGTCGCAAGGCCCTCCACCCTTATGTATGTGTCGTCATCCGCCTTCATCACGTAGTCGTACTGCTGCTGCTGCTGCTGCCGCATCATCCTCGGCAGGCTCGAGAAGTAGGTGTACGTCTTGCCCTTGTTCATGTTCTCGGCGCACTCCAGGACGATGATGTCGCCGTAGCGGAGGATCTCCAGCGCCACCAGCAGCCGCTGCTCGTCCTTGGCCACCCTGCAGAACACGAACTTGACGTCCACCTGCGTCCCCGTGGGGCGCCGCTGGACCCCATACACCTGACGAAGCAAGTTCCGCCGCTCGTACTGCTCCGGAAGGGTCAGGATGCCGATCAGGATGCGTAGCGCCGCAGCTGGTCTCTGCAGCTGGTCTGCGGACGCCGGCCTCCTGCCAGCTGGCTTCAGGCTCAAGAGGACGAGAATGACAACTAAGGAGGAGAAGATCATCACTACTTTCCGGGCATTGTTTCTTGTCGTCGTGGTTGATGGAAGCGCTTCCTGTAGGTGTTCTTCTTCTTGTTTCATCATTAATTGAGTCCCCTTCCCTCTTGCTTCGCCAAAACAAGTGAGGGCTGCCTCTTATAATATGCCAAGTACGTTTGGAAAAATTAACTAAAATAACCCAACTTTTTAAAAGTTACAAAACTAACCCGAACTTTAAAAAGTGTAACCAACTTTGTTTTTTTGGTAATTTTTTCCTCAAAATAATATTATGTGCCAACTAAATAAGTGATATGGCGTCCACATCAAAAGGTAAATCTGGACCATCTTTAGCTTTGTCGGAGGTGGCAGAGGGCGGCTTGATTGGTGGTGAGGTTCTTCGTTGGAGTGAAATTGCAACCCTAAATTCCAAAATTCCGACTCTTGTGAATCATTTCTTGCTTGAAAACTGGTTAACATTGAATTCGATTCCAAATTTTATGAAACTCCTAATGTAGTTTGATATTTTATCTGTAATTTTGGCAAGTGTTCGAAATGAATGGTAGCTCAACTGATTCACTGACGGAGACATTTTGATTTAAAATTTGTTAAAGCTCGTGGGACACGATGAGAACAAGCTTGGACTTCATGAAATTGAGACGATTAAACTTGAGAGGTCATGCGGATCTGGCTGTTGGCGATGGAAGGATGCTTGTACTGATAATTATAAGAATCGGAAGTGGCTCTCATGACGAGAACAATCAAAGTGGAAAAGGGGAAGAATGCGAGGATCAACATTAGCCATTTCTTGTGGAATACCAAGGCGTTTGTGGTCTAATTTAGTTTCTCCATTGTCGCTCTCTTGTTTCCCCGATGAAACTCCTTCACATTGACATAATCACAAAGGAATTCCAACAGGAGCATCCTTAATAAGGGTTAGGGTTTGGGGAGCTTAGATCTTCGATTTAATCTGCGATTACAAACTGCAAGTGTGAATTTGGCGAGAGAGATAGGTGAGGGGAGGATTAGAGGTCGGGAAAGAAGACACTATTTTAATTTAATACTACATGATGTGGCTGTCAGATAAGTGTTTTGATTGCCACATCATATAATTTCAAGCGAAAAATCACAAAACAAATAAGTCGGGTTAGTCTTGTAACGCCTTTCGAAAATTCGGGATAGTTTTTAAACTTTTAAAATACCGGATTTTATTTTGCCGTCTATCTAAAAGTTTAGTTATTTTAATCAAATTTCCTAATACAATTTCATTATTAGACATTTGATTTCAATTCACATGTTCAACGCCTAAGGTTAGGCCAATCTCAACTCCTTCCTTTTCAACTCTTTTGACTCTCTCATCAAAAATATATACTTAATTAATTATCTCGATCGGAGGTTTCTTTATTCGGGAAACATATATACAGACGTTTATTTTCCACCCATAATCAGAGTACGTTTTACATATTGGACCCAAAAAAAATGTACGTTTTACTGAATTTGGTTACATCCCATAATACAAATATATTAAACGAAATCCGATTTGATTGAGCAGATTATATTCGTGAAATATATTTAGACTTCGATAAAACGGATATTTACAATGAAACATGAGGATAAATGAGAGCCAACCATTTTGAGACAATGAAAAACTATGATAGATCATACATCATAACAAACATACACCATCTCACACTCAATCACACCCTATGGTCAACATCTGACTATTAAATATTGACCGTTGATTGGTCAAACTGACTTTTTGTCCAGATTTATTTTTACTTTTTTTAAATACCTTTTTTTATTCTTGTTTTTATACACATTTTTATCATAAAATTGTTTCTAAAAAATGAATAATTTCCTATTAAATTTGAACAATTGTATATTAAAAGTTAAACAAATTTTTTTGAACACTATATAAAGTTGAACAATTGTACGAACAAAGTTGAACAATTTCATTTTTAAGGTTAGACGATTGTTTCACTAAGCAAATTTTATTTTTATTTATTTCTGGCAAATTTTTTTTTCTTCCTTTTTTCTTGTTATCCTACACATTTTTATCATAAAATTGTAATTAAAAAAGTTGGACAATTCCCCATTAAATTTGAACAAATGTATGTTGAAAATTGAACAATGTTTTTTGAACAATATATAAAGTTGAACAATTATACTAAAAAAGTTGAACAATTTCATTTTTATAGTTAGGCATCTGTTTTCACTAAGCAACGGTCAGTTTTGTTTTTTGTTTTTTTGGCCAATTTTTTTTTTCGGAATAAAATATTTTTTATTATTGTTTTATTCTTGTTTACCTACACGCTTTCCTCATAAAATTATTTCTAAAAATTGAACAATTTTCTCTTGAATTTGAACATTTGTATCTTACAAGCTGAACAACTTTTTTAACAATATATAAAGTTGAACAATTGAACCTGAAAAGTTGAACAATTTAAATTACATGAAAATTCAAACTTATAACAAAAAATAGATTGAACAATACTTCATTAAAATTTTAATAATTATCCAATAAACTAGAAGTTTTGTTTATAATGTACTATAAACATAATACAACTCAAAATGTTCAAAACATAAACCCTAAATCCTAAATGTGTAGGAAAATAAGAATAGTAAAGACGGAAAACAGCCACCCCAAAAAAATATTAAAAAAAAAGAAATTGTTCAACATTAAGATACAATTGTTCAAATTTATATACATAGTGAAAACAGTTGTCTAACTATAAAAATGAAATTGTTCAACTTTAAAATACAATTGTTCAACTTTTCAGATACAATTGTTCAACTTTAATATTGTTCAAATTTTAATTGTTCAACTTTTAACATACAATTGTTCAACTTTAAGAACTAATTGTTCAGTTTTTTTTAATTAAAAGTTTATAATGAAAACGTGTAGAAAAACAAAAATAAAAAAATAAAGTAAAAAAATACGAGTGTTGACCTATCAACGTTGGCCGTTGACCAATCAACGATCGGTCAACGCTGACCGTTGACCGAGATTGGGTGGTGTATGATAATTTTGAAATAATTGTCCTAGAATGCTCATCATGTTTCACCCCAAGGGTGCTCCTCACATGAAGTTAACTCTATATGTACTCATTTTAATATTACCATACACTCTACTACACTTAATCACGGTCAACGGTCAGCGTTGACCGGCCGTTGATCGGTCAATGTCCATAATTTTTTTTGATTTTTTTATTCTTGTTTTCCTATACATTTTCATTATAAACTTTTTATGAAAAAAATTGAACAATTAGTTCTTAAAGTTGAACAATTGTATGTTAAAAGTTGAACAATTAAAATTTGAACAGTATTAAAGTTGAACAATTGTATCTGAAAAGTTTAACTATTGTATCTTAAAGTTAAACAATTTTATTTTTATAATTAGACAACTGTGTTCGCTATGTATATAAATTTGAACAATTGTAATGTTGAACAATTTTTATTTATTTATAATATTTATTTAGGGGTAGCCGTTTTTACTATTCTTATTTTTCTACATATTTAGGATTTATGGTTAGGGTTTATGTTTTGAACATTTTGAGTTGTATTATAACAAAACTTCAAGTTTATTGGATAATTGTTCAAATTTTAATGAAGTATTGTTCAATCAATCTTTTGTTATAAGTTTGAATTTTTCTGTAATTTAAATTGTTCAACTATTTTGGTTTAGTTGTTAAACTTTATATATTATTAAAAAAAATATTCATCTTTTAAGATACAATTGTTCAAATTGAATAGAGAATTATTCAAATTTTTAGAAACAATTTTATGAGGAAAGCGTGTAGGAAAACAAGAATAAAAAAATGATAAAAATGTTTTATCCTGGAAAAAAATTGGCCAAAAAAACAAATTATTCAGCTTTTTAAAAATAATTTTATGATAAAAACATGTAGGAAAACAAGAAAAAAGGAAGAAAAAAAATTGCACGAGAAAAAAAAACTAAAATTTGCTTAGTGAAAACAGTTGTCTAACCATAAAAATGAAATTGTTCAACTTTAAGATACAATTGTTCAACTTTTTTCTTACAATTGTTTAACTTTATATATTGTTCAAAAAAAATTGTTCAACTTTTAGTATATAATTGTTCAAATTTAATGCAAAATTGTTCATTTTTTTATTAATAATTTTATGATGAAAATGTGAATAAAAACAAGAATAAAAATATAAAAAAAAATATAGGAAAAAGTTAGTTTGACCGGTCAACAGTCAATGATTAGATATTGACCATGGGGTGTGGTTGAGTGTGAGAGAGTATATGTGTGCTATGATATATGTTCCATCATAGTCTTCCATTGTCTCAAAATGATTGTCTCTTATTTCTCCTCACGTTTTACCGTAAGCATCCGTTTCACCGGAATCTGACTCTATATATATATATAAAAGAAGTCTTCCGCGTATGTATTGCCTTTTCAATCTTTTAGTTAACTATGTGTTAGTCTTTTCATTTATTTAAACTATGTGTGTCTATGGATGATGCCTTATCATCAAGTCTTGAAAAAATGAAACAACAAGTTGCATTTTAATTATTGATTTACGTAAAAAAGTAAATTTTATTTATATATTCAAATATCCTTACTAGAATATCTTAACAATAATCTTATTAGTATACCATAATTATTTGATTTTGTTTTATAAATTCCATTCTTACCGTAATATCATTTTAAACCTTTTTTATATATTTTTATTAACTCACTTAATTATATATCCAACTTAATCTATAATTTTGAAAATGATTATATATATTGAGTTGTTACATATAAACGGAATATGCTTTTTTAATCAATTTGTTACTTGGAGTATATAAATTTATCAATCAAAGCTATTAAATTACTTAGTTTTGTTATTGAATAAACATTTCAATTGTTATTCGTATTTAATATTTTGGATTTGTTATTCACTTGCAGATAAGTTGTTATCATATACTAAATTTGGTAATCGAATATGCAAAAAATAACATGTTACAAATTCATTGTTAAAATTTTCCCAACATAGTCTTAGTATATAATATATATATTTAATATGAAACTTGACTTAACATGTATAATGAAACTTTTTCATTATTATTATTTTTTATTTAATATAATACTTTTTATGAGCATCAATGTAAAAAAACTCGAGTATCACTATTAAAATAAATAAATCAACATGTAGTTGGCAAGTGCACTCAAATGATTAACAGTATAAATGGAGGTGAAAAAGGGCATGTCGAGGTCACGCGATTCGGTGGAGTGGAGCCTAACTTAATTTGAGAAACATGTGTGAAAAGAAAAGTTCTTGTGAAATAGAATAATATATACGTTGGAATGGAGTTGGCATAAACGCAACTTCGACCGGTCATTTTATTTGGCACTTTACCAGCATAACCATTGATCCAACGCGGTCGTTTCCACCTCTTTCGAGCACAAGAAAACACACACGGCTGCTCGTGCCTACTTCACCATTTGATTCCCATTCCACGCATCATCATAAACAATATCTATGTGATTTTTGGAATAGCCTTAATGAAATTCAAATTCAGTTTACAAGATGTTAAAATCGAGAGGCAATTTAGTTCTTTTGCTCTCTTCGTAGTGGAGTGAGATATAATATCCCTTCTTTTTTATTAACTTTGTATCCGCTTAATGCATAACTAGTGTATGCCCGCAAATGTCAAGACTAATTTATGTTACTTAAGTATAGTGTTAACTATAAATATTACTAGTGTGCGGGGTAAAGTGGTTTTAACCTTTGTAAATTACGTGAACATGAGTGTATAATAATCAACAAATATCGATTATAGAAATTTAATTTAATTAAGGTGTTAAGAACATATATATTACGTAGTTTTCATGAATAATGCGTAGTCTGCGTTTGAACGGTTCACAAAAAAAGAAAATCATTTATATATTACCATGTAGAATATCCTTCGTCTTTGTCCATACACGTAAGAAAATACATCGATGAAAATATAAAAGATTACACTAAAAACAAATAGGACATGCGTAATGCATAATAGAGGGGAACAACAAGAATGCACGATTTACACAAATAATCCGATACATGCATTTAGTCGATGGAGCTTGATCAGATACCTCTTTGTTTCACGGTGATTGTCATCATGCACTACTTTTTTTTATCGTTTGCACGTCTTTTTTGTGGCATCATTTTCGTCCTGGTATATTGCCATCGATTTTACTACTCCCATCTCTTGATTTGACAATTTTTGTTGGGCAAAGTCCAATTTTTCAGGTCCTATTGTTGACATGAGTGTATATTTTGTGTTGATTTTCTGTACCTTCTATCTTGTCCTCACGTCCTTTTTCACGAAATATCAAGTGAAGGTGCTCAATACTCACTTCATTATTGCGTAGACAAATTACTATGCATTTGTAATAACCCCTAAAAAGTTTCGAACTGTCATTTTGTAAGAAAGACATGATGGACAATTTCTGTAATCTCAGCAAGATCATTTGAACGTAATAATATACGTTTAGTGGGTATTGGGTCTTAGTTTATTTTTAGAAGTGCTAAAAATAAGATCTAGTAAAAGACCGCGAGCGAAACCGCGACCAAGACCCAGAGGCGCGAACGCGGGGATACCGCAGTTTTGAAACCGTGGGCGCGGTTTTGCCTGTAGGCAACCGCGATCGTGGTTCTGAAACCGCGATCATGGGTCCATGTTTCTTCGTCTTCTTCATTCCTCTCTAAGCTTCGCCGATTCGTTTCCCCCCACGTTTCTTTAGCGGTTGCCGGTGGAGGGGAGCTGGAACGCTTGGTTTGCCAATGAGGGGTGAACGCCTTCAGATCATTGGCTATAAAAGGAGCTCAAGGCAGCCCTCTTCTTCATCCATCATCAAATCTTCATCTCTCTCTCGTTCTTGTCATCGCCGGAGTTTCTGGAGATCGTCGAAGTGTCGCCGGAGGAAGTAGTTGGCAGTCATGGGAAGCCCTCGTGTTGTGGTAGTGGTGCGCGGTTCATCCAAGTGAAGAAGTCGTCGTCGTCGGTAAGCTCGATCCGCCTCCAAGCCGTCGTCTGGATGTGTATCCGCGACCGCGGCCCATCCACCGCGACCGCGGCTCGGCCCAGAAAACCGCGACCGCGGTTAGGCCAACCGTGACCGCGGCCTTGCCCAGCAAGCGCGATCGCGGCCTTGGCAACCACGGGCGCGGCTTAGGCCCTTTTTCTTCGATTCGCTTCGTTTATTCGTTTTGTGTCGTATCGTATCTAACTTAGGGTTCCGTCTTTTATCTCATCGTCGTCGTAGGAATCCGTATTCAGATTCCAGCCTCCAAATCTCGGAACCCGACATCTTCGATTCGCCTAGTCTAAGGCAAGTGGCGGTTCGCTCTTGCTTATCATTCCATATTTCCTTTAAATATCAATTACTTGATTGTTAATTAAAATGGAGTGAAGTGTTGTTTTCGTTTGGGAACAGATTTCATAAAACAATGTGATAAAATATGATTCTATAATAGGTTGTATATATTGCTAGAACAACGCTATTATACATGATATTACCGTGATGGTTTTGGTGTGGATATCTGTGTGAACTTAAATGTGTAGTTAGAACGAGTATTCGTAGGAACGCTATGTACCTTGCGAGGTCTAGTCATTTCTTTATAACTGGTATTAGGATGATTTTTGCCCTAGTACTTTCTGGTCATGAATGTATCCTTATTCAGGGTAGGTGCACACAGCTGGTGCCAACAATCGGGATTAATTCCCAAGATATCTCTCGTGTCGAGATGATATGTAATAAAATCTTTAACGTGAATGTACGTTTTGGAATTAAATAAGATAAGTGTTGTTATGCACATAATTAATATACCCTCGGGCGAGGAGTACAACGTGGAAACCACCCGGACTCTTGTTAGAGTAAGTCTTCTTTCCAATCTAGATTCGCATTGCGCGGTGAGGTTGGTCGTAGACCCAAATAATCAAGGTCGTGTTTTTAAAAGTGGTGTGAAAACTTAACGTTCCCAAACACTTATCATACGTTTCCCATAAGACTCAATCTCTTGGAGTCTTCTCTTCATACATTTCTCATAAGACTCACCTCCGTTGGAGTCTTCTCTTGATCATGCCTTTTCTTATGTTTCCGTAGAAGTATGGGGGTTCACTGTCGTTATCGGCTATTATTCGAGAAACGATGGGTGTAACCTAATACGACTACCTAGAACCTTTATATTTTTACCCTTGCATAGTCTTTCATTAGACTAACCAACCGGTTATTTTCCTTTGCATGGTTGGCTGGTGTCATCCGTCTCATACGGCACATCACGTAAACTTCCCTTTCCGTGAAGGCCAGAATTCGATGATGAGGGCAGATGGTGATTTAAGTGTCTTTTCCAAGGTTGAAGATCCTAGGCGTGAGATCACTCAGATCAAAACCCCTTCATGGCATTTATTAATTTTCAAGACTTCCGCTGTATTAAAACAATTCTATATTTGGTTTGTATTGGGTTGTGAAACAGTTGTAAAACCATGACGTTGGTTTGAATATTATTTGAGTAACTTTTATGATATTTAATAAAGTCTTCCAACATTATACTATTTGTTATTAAAACGGTAAGCCTTGGGTGACCCCGGATGTGTATCCTGAGGTCACTGGCGGTAATATTTCTAAAGGTATTTTGGGGGTGTTACAGATTTGGTATCAGAGCCGAAAGTTTTTTTAAACGGGTTTGGGCTTTCAAATCGTTTTATCTAAAACAAAATTTTTATAAACCGTCCCCGTTCGTGTTGAGAAATTTGTTGGTTAGTTTCAAAAGTCAAAAATTTTGAACAAAATCATACTTTGAGTAAAAAGTGATATTTTGAAACATCTGCCATTCAAGTCGTGCCTTCTTTTCCGGTCTAATATAGAAAGTAGCTTCTATATTTAGAAAGACTAATCCCTTCTCGTCGCCTCGTAGGATATGGGTTCCTTCGTGTCTCAGCTTAAGGGTAGGAAGAGCGCCGAGATAGCTTCGCCACCTCAGGCCGAGCTTGATTGACCCATTCTTCCGAGCTGTACACAAGTTGGGGAACCAAGTAGCCCACCTGAGGAGGAGAAGACCGTCCTCGTAGAGTCGGTTGTGCTAGTATCCGACCGGGTGGAGGATCCCGAGAAGGATCCGAAAGAAGACCCGAAGGAGGATCCCGAGGAGGATCCAGAAGAAGACCCGAAGGAGGATCCCGAGGAGGATCCAGAGGAGGACGAGGAGGTGGATCCGGGGGAAGATCCAAAAGAGGACCCTGAGGAGGATCCTGAAGAGGACCCCGAGGAGGACCTCGAGGGGTACTATTTCGAATCATATGGTCTGGAGCACCTGCTCGTAGATGGGGAGGATCCGGGGATGCAATCTATCTTCCCTAGTCCAGAGAATCCACCAGTTCAAGAGTATGCACCGTTGTCCCCTGCTGCATGGGAGGCGCTTGGGGTATCCGGGGCCAGCTTGGCGGGGCACGAACCGCTGGATGTACCGGTGGACCCGCAACCTATCTCCACCGAGGCTCGTCACCATGTGGAGATGATGACCAAGCAAGCTCGTATGCGGGCAAGGCCATGGGAATCGATGGATGCTCCGAGGGAGGTTCCGACCCAGCAGGCCAGGCCTAGGCCCCGAGTGCTAGTCCAGCGCATGGAGGATCGGACTTACGAGACTAAGCTCGGTCTCTCCCATATGCTGGATGATGTCCGCGATCTCCAAGAGAATATCAGGCAGGCCAAGCTGCTACTCAACCCTCATTACGAGGTGAATAGGGCAGATTTTCACCCAGGATTCCTAGAGGAGTTTTGCTACCCACCTATACCTGGTGAAGGGCCGAGTGTTCCTGTGCCAGAGCGGGGCCAAGTGTTCCGATGCCTAGAGAGGAGCCGAGTGTTTCAGGTCCTAGTAACTCGAGGAGGTCGACGCCGGAACCCGAGAACGGTCCACCTCTGAAGAGAAAGTGTTAAAGGTCTGATGTGTACATGAATTTCTTCAAGGCACCTTGAGGGGGGACAGTGGCATGTCTTAGTGTTTCTCTTTTCTAGCTGTTTTGTCTTTGGTTGTTTTAGAGCCTTAGTCTCCTAGCAATTTTGTCTTCTCGCTTAGGAGGATAATTGTAAAACTTATCAAACTTGGTTTTGGTTCATTTCATCAATAAAGTTTGCCAGTTTGATCTAATCCGAGTCAATTACATATATTGTGCGTTTAAAAAGTGTGATATTAATGTTGTGAAATACTTGGGAAATTGATCGGCAAACAGATGGTGAACACAAGAAACACAATCCGTGCTGGTGCTGGACCGAGTAACAACCCCAGACTGAATTTGAGGAACGCCGCTAATCAGGGGGATGAGAGCGAGTCTGTCTCTCACAATAACCCCATAGACAGTGGCCAAGTTCAGGCTAATCCTCAGGTGGTGTTCGACGCTGCGGCTATAGAGGCCATTCGTGGGATTGTTATGCAAGCGGTCACCGATATAATTCGGCCAGTTGCACCACATGTATAGGGTGTTCCGGTTCCTCAGGTTATCCCTGAATTTGAGGAGCCAACGATTCATGTACCTCAAGTCGATGCCGTCAGGAATAGAGGAAACTATGGTCGAGCTTTGAAGGCCATTAGCTCAATGAGGCCTGACAACTATGACGGTATTGGAGAGCCAGTCAAGGTGGCGTATTGGTTCTCGCACATGGAACGGTTGTTTAGGAGCGTCGATTACACTGAGGCTGAGAAAGTGCACATTGTAATATCCCTCATTTTTGTAAGGGTATTTTGGAATTTTTCCAACTCCCGTATTGCACGTCGAATTTATTTCAGAGAAGTTCAGACATTCGGTAAAATGTTTGATCTCTACAATAGTTTTTCTAAGTGAAATAAAATAAATTCGACATATTTCGAGACTCATATATTCATTCGTGTACGAATATTATTAACCTAGGCTAAGGCCATGTCGTTTTAAGGCAAAACGGACGAGAAATGGCCTAGGCGGCGACCGTTGCCAAACCAGCGGCGACCGCCGCCAAACCAGCCGACGTCATCTTCATCAACTTGCCAAGTGGGTCGAAAAGCGGCGACCGCTGCCAGAAAGCGACGACCGCTGCCAGGCACAAAATGGGCGGCGACCCCATGTCGACAGCGGCGACCGCCGCCAATGTTGCAGGTTGTCAGAGGCCTAGCCTCTACGTTGCCGGCGATTGGGAGACCTCCGATCTTGGCCATCCACGTGCCCCTTGTTGTCTCCCCTGGTGCTGGCTATTTAAGGAGGAGATTGGGAGCTGAATTGAAGCACAAAACCGATCTCAATCTCTCCCAAATCGTCTCGTCGGAGTTTCGAGTTTGTCGCCGAAATTGTTTTCGAGCTCTCGTCTGAGCTTCATTGGTGTTATTTGGTGGTTGCAAAGTGAAGCTTTGGAAGCCCTTAGAAGCTTAGAATCCAAAGCAAACCAAAGGAGAAACAAATCGATCGACGCCGGTGAGTTTTATGCTTCTCGTAAAATTTTCTGGTGTTCGTAGCGGCAACCGCCGCCACGAACAGTGGCGCCCACCGCCCATAGACTCTTGGTCTGTTTCGGCCTTGGCTTCTGTGGCTTTCGATCGAGCTTCGTTCCTTTCGATTTCTTTCGTTATTCTTTAGATTCGTACTCGTTATTGTCGAATCTAACTTAGGGTTTCTTTATGGGTCGATCCGAAGGAATCTGCGAATTCAGATCTGTCCCTGTTTCGATCCCGGAAACCCATCGTCGTCATTAAGCTTCGTTTAAGCTTCTGCAAATCTAAGGCAAGTGACGGTTCACTCTTGCTCATCATTCCATATTCAATTAATTATAAAATGTTTAGTTGTTAATTAATTTGGGATGATTTACTGTTTTCGTTGGGAACAGTTTTGATAACTGTTTGTGATTTTAAATGATATTATAATAGGTTGTATATCTGCTAGAACAACAGTATTATATATATTTATATGATTAATTACAGATATTATGATAGGTTGTATATCGTTAGAACAACGCTATTTTATCTGTTATTGACCGCGATGGCTTTGTTGTGAATTATTACCGTATATGATGATTGCCTTGATGGCATGGATGTGGATTATTGTGTGCTTGAACTGTTTAGTTAACACGAGTATTCGTAGGAACGCTACTGCGTATCTCATTACGAGTGCTAGTCATTTCTTTATAACCTGGTGGTTAGGATCTAGTTCCTACCATCCTTCTCTAGTGCCGTTTGTAGGGATTTAGTTCCCGACTCCGCCTTGAGGGATTTAGTTCCCGCGGGATTTAGTTCCCGATTTGACTTTTGGGATTTAGTTCCCGAGTCAACTCCGCTTGTAGGGATTTAGTTCCCGACTCGACTTTAGGGATTTAGTTCCCGAGTCAACTCCGTCTTAGGGATTTAGTTCCCGACTGTGTATCTCTTTATCCTGAGGGATGAGATGATCTAAAAGCTTAAAACGTGATGTTCGTTTTGGAATTTAATAAGATAAGTGTTGTTGTTGCACATGATTAATATACCCTTTGGGCGAGTACTGCAGCTAGGAAAGCTCGTCTTGACTTTGATCAGAGTAAAGTTCTCTTTCCAATCTGGATTCGCTTTGAGCGGTGAGGTTGGTCGAGAACCGAAACACCAAGTTGTTTTAAACGCTTGTGTGAAAGTTTATGTTCCCCAACATTTGTCATGTTTCCGATAAGACTCATCTCGTTGGAGTCTTCTTTTGGGATTGATTGCTGTGAGACTCGGTCTCCAGAATCTTCTCTTGATCATGTCTTTTCATGTGTTTCAGTAGAGTATGGTGGTTGACTATCGTTATCGGTTTTGATTCGAGGAGCGATGAGTCTAACCTAATACGTCTACTTCGAACCACTCTGCTTTGTACCCTTGCTTAGTCTTTCATTAGACTAACCAACCGTAAATGTTCTCTGCATGGTTGGCTGGTGTCATCCGTTCAATTCGGCACATCAGATAAGTTGCCATCCCGTGAAGGCTAGAGTGACTATGGATGCAAACGGTGTTTTGATAAGTTTATTCAGGCCGAGATCCTTGGCGGGTGATCATTGCGATCAGGACCCTTTTGATGGTTATTTAAAGACTTCCGTTGTGTTAAATATGTTTTGTGTAAAGACTTCCGCTGTATGTTTGCTATATTTGGAATTATGTTGTAATTCCAAGACTTTGATTTAAATGAAAGTTATGATATTTTGTATCATAATTGTTGTTTGATGATTTATATCAACTGGTAAAGCCTTGGGTGACATCGGACAGAACGTCTGAGGTCACTCGCGGTAATGCCTTCAAGGTTATATATTTGGGGGTGTTACATAGATGGTATCAGAGCCGATTTTTTTTTACGGGTGGGTTTTAAAACATTTTCTTGGAATGAAATTTTTTATAAACCAATCACTCGTTTGAAACAGAGAAATATTTTCGAAGGCTCTGAATTTTCAAAGAAAATTCTTACCGTTCATAGTCATGCCTTCTCTTTAGTCTGATATGGAAGTTCACTTCTATATTTAGAAAGACTGATAGGTGTCATTTCATGCACCTTTACTAGCAATTATTAGCATTATTTGGAGGAGTTTATGATCAGATTTGAGGCTAAGTCTGTAATCCAGAAGATGTGGAGAGAATTGAAGATATACAGCTTAGATGGAGATGATGAAGATGGATGAGGATCCGCTTGAAGACTAATTGGAGAACGCTACCAATACTTGGTAGTATAGAAGAGCGGAAGAGAAGAAGAAGAGCTGAAGAAAGGAGTGGGTGAACTGCTACCGCCCCGTGCCAGAGCCATCGCGACCCGGCAGTGGGTCTCAGAGAAGAGCTGGTCGCGTCAGAAGAAGCCACCACCCCGCGGTGGATCTCACCGCTCTGCGGTGGGCACACGTAACGCCTCGCGGCCAGAAGACATTATTTCCTTTTATGCATTTTCAGACTTTCTTATTTCTATTATTTTTATTTCCCTTGCTATTTTCGTTAGGTTAAACTTATTTCCTAAGCCTATTTAAGACCTCTTTCTAGGTTAAGAGGCAAACACTTTACATCAAACTTTTAGCATCGTTGTTTTCTTTCTCATTAGGGTTTCATTTGCATCTGAATGGAGCAATAATTTCCCTTTGTTCTACTAGACGTTTCAAGCAATACAGTTGATGTGTTTGTGAGATTTCTATTCCTTGTTCCTATTCTTATATGTGTTGGTTTGATTCTCTTGGTTATATTGAATATTGATTCATTGTTATTCTTCATAGCCTGATCAACTAGGTTGAGTAATATTTATCAATTGCTAGGGTTTGCATATAGTGGAATTCGAGTGCATATCTAGTAGCATACATGATTGTTGCATATAGTGGAATACGAGTGTGCAATTGTGAGTGAGAATCATTTGCATGTTAAGTAGTAAGGTTTTCTTCTATTTGCATGTATCCTATATCCTTGTGTGCATTGCTATTGCTTTATTAGTGGTAAGGTTTTCTTCCATTGATATTGTAGTAAGTACTATCAACAACTGTCTGAATTGGTAGTTAATCAAGATCAGGGTGGGAACAACCATAAGAATAGTGAAAGAACTTGGATTTAATAGATTTCTATGATCAAATTACATCTCTGTATTATGGATCTCGTTCTAGTGGAACTACTTTCCCCAATCATATTCTCAAATCAACTAAACCTGTTTACTTTGCTCTGCTTGATAACCAAAACCCCCTTTCCTTGTTACTTGTTAATCATAATTGCATACTTCATCAAATCTTCCCTGTGGGTTCGACCCTTACTTGCTTGCTATACATCTGTTTAGTAGGTTGTTAGGACTTTTACTTTGACTAGGCCATTCAACGATATTTGCATATTTCAGCCACGTCAAATTTGGCGCCGTTGCTGGGGAAGTTTTCTGTTTTGTTGTGTGTTTTTGTGATTGATTTTGGTGGAGACCTATCTTATGGTCGACACTCGTAGTACTGACTCTCCTCTAGCTGCTTTTGATCCAGAAATCGACAGATCTTTCCGTGCGAACCTACGCGATCAAGGAGAAGAAGAAGCCGAGGTTGAGACAGTTGAGACCGTTGAGCCAGTTGACATCCCTCCTGCTGCAATGGCCGAAACTCTAAGAGAGCTGACTGAACCGAACATTGGGGCACAACCCCCCTTGGCTGTCGTCATTCCTGCACTTGACGTAGGGGTGAACTTTGAGCTGAAATCTAGAGTTGTTGCTTATCTCCCGAAATTCCATGGTTTGAGTGGAGAGGACCCGATATCTCATCTGGGTAAATTCCACAATGTCTGCATGACTATGAAGCCAAGGAATGTGACGGAGGATCAAATCAAGATGAGAGCCTTTGTTTTTTCTTTGCTAGACTCTGCTAGCGACTGGTATTATCACTTGCCGCCAGGGACCATAGATACCTGGACTAAACTGCACAAGGCGTTTCTTGACAAGTACTTCCCAACAAAGAAGGCGGATGCTTTGAAAAAGGCAATTGCTAACATTGAGCAGGGTGCTGATGAGACGCTATATGACTATCTTGAGCGGTACAAGAGGCTTTGCTCTAGCTGCCCGTTCCACGGATACGCCAAGCAGGATCTTGTTCTCTACTTACACAATGGCCTGCTCGATCAAGAGAGAAGAATGGTTGACGCTGCATGCGGTGGGAGCATACTCAATCTGACACCGGACGCAGCCATGTAAAGATTTCAGGAGATGAGTGAGAGCACCAGGAGCTTTGGTAAGACGTACCAGAGAAAGGCAGTCAATGCTGTGACTCCTGCAGGACTTAGCCCTGTGCTGAATGAGTTAGCTGAGTTGAAGGAGATGGTGAAGAGAATGGCGAACCAAAACACTCCTCTACAAGTCAAAGCATGTGGGATTTGCTGTGATCAATTCCACCCTACTGATACTTGTCCTCAGCTGCAAGAGGAAGGTACTGCTGAAGTGAATGCTGTAGGAGGTTACGGACCCCCTAGACCATAGTTTGGTGGACAACCCAACTACAATCCGAGAGGGCATGACCACCCAGGCTTCCGGTGGAGCAACCCAGAAGGTGGTCAACAGCCGGCACAACAACAATACCAGCAGAGAGCCCCATACCAACAGAGGCCTCTAGGCCAAAACTCTGGTGCTACTACTGAAGAGTTGCTAAAGACCTTGACTCAGCACTTCGCCACTCATGTGCAGACTACTGAGTCAAGCATAAAGAATATGGAGAGACAGATTGGCCAACTGGCTGATGTTGTGACCAAGATTGACCAAAGGACATCTAATTCCTTGCCATCTCAGACCACAGTGAATCCAAGGGAAAATATCAGTTCCATCACCCTCAGAAGTGGTAAGCAACTGGTTGTTCCTCCTATTGCTGGAAAGGAGAGCGAATTTGAGATGGAGAATATCGGTCACCGCCCCGCGGTGGACTCCACCGCGACCCGGCGGCGAGTTGGATCTGAGGCCAGTGAAGAGGCATGCATGTCACCACCCCGCGGCGACACTGACTGCGACCCGGCGGCAAGCCTCAGTAATCCCACCGCGACCTCACCGCCCCGCGACAATGACCACCGCCCCGCGGTGAGACTACCGCGACCCGGCCTCCAAAATCCAAGCGCCACCGAAGAGGTTTGCGTTGATAATTATGTTCGTCCGGTTTTTCCCCCTCTCGGTTCCGAGAAGCCACCAGCACCTTTTCCCGAGGCGCTAAAAGCTAGAAGGGTCACCGACAATAATGATCTTTTTGAGACATTCCGAAACTGTGAGGTGAACATTCCTCTTCTCAAGCTTATTAAGGCTGTTCCTCGATATGCCAAGTTTTTGAAGGAGCTGTGCACCGTCAAGAGGACACAAAAGCTGAAGGTCCAGAAGAAGGTTTCGGTTAGTGAACATGTCTCGGCGGTATTTCAAAAGCGTATGCCTGAGAAGTGCAAGGATCCAGGTACGTTCACTATTCCTATTGCTATAGGTGAGCATCGATTTGAGAAAGCCCTGTTAGACTTGGGTGCCTCTATTAATGTTTTGCCTTACTCATTGCTTGAAGATTTAGGAGTAGGATCTTTACATGATACCAATATTGTGATTCAACTTGCTGATGGTTCTTGTGTGCCTCCTAAGGGTGTTGTGGAAGATATTCTTGTTAAGATAGGTCCCTTAATTTTTTCTGCTGATTTCTTCGTAATGGATATGGATTATGATGAGCAGGTTGCTCCTGTTATGTTAGGTCGACCTTTTATGAAAACATCCATGACGAAGATTGATGTGGATAGTGGAACTTTAACTATGGAATTCAATGGAATAATTTTTGAGCATAATATTCATAAGGTCAACTCCATTGAATTGCCTACCCTTTGCTGCATTAGTGATATTGATAATCCTACTCAGGAAAATGTTAAGACTAGTGCAGTATAGACCATAGTTGAATATTCTGCTATTGCTGAACCTTTTGATTTGCATGAGCATGATTTCTTACTTGATGTCATAGGAGAATCTACCCCCTCTACTTTGGGCACTTGCCCCCCTGCACTAACCATACAAGGCAGTAAGCCTTCATCTAGTGTCGTGCAGCATGATCAGGTTGAGCCATATCAGCCCCCACATCGCTCTAAGTATGGGGGAGAAGCTCCAAAGGAAGCAATTATGGAGTCAATGGCCAAGAGGGAGCATGGTCTAAGGTTCAAGCCTTTCCATGGGAAGTTCCAGCAGGAGGAGACAGTTAGGAGGATTCTGAAGGGATCCTGTTCCAGGTGGTAGTTGATTTAAAGTACGTCGAGCCAACGACGTTCACTAAGGCGATGTCCGGGAGGCAACCCGAGGTAGTTTTCCTTAATTTTTCTTTTCTCCTAGATTAATTCCGTAATTCCTTTTGCTTTGTTTCGTTCGCCTGTCACTAACATTTCAGGTACGAAAGTAAATGGGAGGAAACGGTGCTCCCAGTTACCTCACCGCGACCCGGTGACAAGTCCGCCGCCCCGCGGTGGAGACCACTGCCCCGCGGTGGAGACCACCGCCCCGCGGTGGATGTCGGGTATATTTCCTCCACTCCGAAAATAATAATAATAAAAAAAATCAGTGGTACATAAGAAATTGACGGATTGGGCCCCTTTTGGCCGAGTTTTCTCTTTGGGCCAATGTACATAACCGGCCCATCAACCCTTCTTCCTTTTCCCTTCCCTAACCTAGCCTCCACTCTCACAAACCCTCCATACCCAACACCCCTCTCAAGCTTTTCCAAGCCATTCCCCCATTTTCCTACCAACCCCTCTTGTTCTTGGTCCGAATCTAGCCTCCAATTACATTAACCTTGAGTTTCTTTGCCCAATTTGGAGTTTAGCCTCACAAAAGAGCCAAACACAAACACCGCCGCCTCGCGTCGCCCACCACCGCGTCGCCTACCACTGCCCCGCGGCGACCCCCACCGCGACCCGACGTGAAGTCCCAGTTACCCCACCGCGACCCGGCGGCACATCCACCGCCCCGTGGTGAGACTACCAGGCTGTGTGTTTTTCGCTCGTTTGTAAATCCTCTTTGGTTGCCCTTTGTTTTGAGCATCTCAATTCATTACTTATGGCACCTAGAGGTAGGAAGCAAGTCTCTACGAGGGATGAGAATGAGGTATATAACGTTGTGAAGGAGAAGAAGGTGTTGGCTACTAAGTTCTTTGACAAGCCAACGTTGATTGAGTTTGGTATGTTGGAGTGTGTATCTCTTTGTTTAGCAGAGTGTGGCCTGGGGACCTTCATGAACAAGTCCGCTGATGCTTACCCCGAGCTATGCTACCAGTTCATCGCCTCTGTTAAGAGGTATTCTGATGGTTCCGCCGACAAGAGGTTGACGAAGATCACGTTCACGTATAACGGTCGTGAGTATGCTTTGTCTGCTGAGGAGATTCGTGGTGCCCTGGGCATTACAAAGGAACCGTCTGATGGGTGGTCTGGTGGTCTGATTGAGACGGATATGATGGAGTTTTGGGAGGCTGCCATGCATAGGAAGTTCAAGAAGGGCCAGGAGGTGAATTCGAAGTTGGTGAACCCTTGCTTAAGGTTGATCCACAAGGTATCGATGAGAGATTTATTTGGCCATGCTGATGATGGTAAGGTCCCTCTGAAGGACTTCCAATGGTTTTTGAGCATCTTGTCTATTGTTACATACACCCCGTGTTGGGCTAGTCTTTTTATGAGTTCCTTGAAGAGGATTCGTGATGGTGAGCCACGTGATATTTGTGGGGGTGGTTTGATCACCCTTCTTTGTGCTGAGATTATTGCCACCGATCGTATTCCTCGGCCTGTTGCTCATGCGGTGTATGACATGGCGCACATGAGAGTGTGCTCGATGCTGAAGCCATTGGGCAGGGATGGTGATTTAGTTTGGTCTTCATACGATGGTCATATTCTGATTCTTCCTCGGGTTTTCACTTATTCCCTTTCATTCGCGGGATGGTGGAGTCCCAGTGATAGCAGAGTTATGGCTGATGCTACCCCTGCTGCTGCTCCTTCGGATCCGTTTGGAGAGGGCCCTAGTGCTGCTGCTGCTGACTCTGTGGGTGAAGATGCTCCTCTTCCTACCCAATTTGATGCGCCTTCATCTTCTTATGGTCCTGCCACACCTTGGCAGGAGTTGTACGCAAGATTTGATGCATTCTCGGTGCAGCAGACTCACTGGAACACCCGAGTAGAGACCAGTCTGCAGACTTGGCAGACCCAGTTCCGTGCTGATGTAGATGAGCGTCTGGATGCTATGGACGCTCATATGAGGGACTACTTTGGGAGGTTCCCACCACCACCACCATCCGGCCCACAGTGAGTTTATTTCTCCTTCCCCTATTTCATTTGTTGTTCTCTTCTCTACATTGAGGACAATGTTCGGTTTAAGTATAGGGGAGGGATTTAGACTGTACTGTCTATCTAGCAAGTGTACATAGCTTTGTTTTCTATAATTTTCATTCAAGTATTTCTAAAAAAAAAAAAAAATCGAAAAAGCCAAAAAGATGTGAAAAGGCAATCAAAATCCTGGGATGAGCTAAAAACCCGTAAGGGCGGTTCAGGTAAAAAGCAGGTAATCCGACTGGTATAGACCAGTGCAAAAATGGACTGGAGTGATACGAGTATTTGTGAGATATCTAGCAAAATGAAATGAGTGGCTAGGTGAAAACCCGAGAGGGCGCCTGGGCAAAATGAGCGTAAAGAAAAAAGAGTGATTTTAGGATCATTCTGGAGGTCGGCGTCATAAGAAGGGGAGTCATAAGGAGGACTTGGGTAGGCCACTCTGGAGCGATAAGGAGCTAGATTGGAGTTAGGATCAGAATAATCTTTGCATCACTTGTTTTGGTTGTCTGGAGCTGATGGTTGAGATGTTGTAGTTGCTGGTGTCATATTTTCTTGTATTTCCTGAGGCCTTGGTGTTTGATTGAGGGAGTAGGTTTATCATTAGCTTACTCGGGACGAGTAAAGGTCTAAGTATGGGGGAATTTGATAGGTGTCATTTCATGCACCTTTACTAGCAATTATTAGCATTATTTGGAGGAGTTTATGATCAGATTTGGGGCTAAGTCTGTAATCCAGAAGATGTGGAGAGAATTGAAGATATCCAGGGATTTACAGCTTAGATGGAGATGATGAATATGGATGAGGATCCGCTTGAAGACTAATTGGAGAAGGCTACCAACACTTGGTAGTATAGAAGAGCGGAAGAGAAGAAGAAGAGCTGAAGAAAGGAGTGGGCGAACTGCTACCTCCCTGCGCCAGAGCCACCGCGACCCGGCAGTGGGTCTCAGAGAAGAGCTGGTCGCGCCAGAAGAAGCCACCACCCCGCGGTGGATCTCACCGCCCCGCGGTGGGCACACGTAACGCCTCGCGGCAAGAAGACATTATTTTCTTTTATGCATTTTCGGACTTTCTTATTTCTATTATTTTTATTTCCCTTGCTATTTTCGTTAGGTTAAACTTATTTCCTAAGCCTATTTAAGACCTCTTTCTAGGTTAAGAGGCAGACACTTTACATCAGACTTTTAGCATCGTTGTTTTCTTTCTCATTAGGGTTTCATTTGCATCTGAATGGAGCACTAATTTTTTTTTTTTCTACTAGATGTTTGAAGCAATACAGTTGATGTGTTTGTGAGATTTCTAATCCTTGTTCCTATTCTTATATGTGTTGGTTTGATTCTCTTGGTTATATTGAATATTGATTCATTGTTATTCTTCATAGCCTGATCAACTAGGTTGAGTAATAATTATCAATTGCTAGGGTTTGAATATAGTGGAATACGAGTGCATATCTAGTAGCATACACGATTGTTGCATATAGTGGAATACGAGTGCGTAATTGTGAGTGAGAATCATTTGCATGTTAAGTAGTAAGGTTTTCTTCTATTTGCATGTATCCTATATCCTTGTGTGCATTGCTATTGCTTTATTAGTGGTAAGGTTTTCTTCCATTGATATTGTAGTAAGTACTATCAACAACTGTTTGAATTGATAGTTAATCAAGATCAAGGTGGGAACAACCATAAGAATAGTGAAAGAACTTGGATTTAATAGATTTCTGTGATCAAATTACATCTATGTATTGTGGATCTCGTTCTAGTGGAACTACTTTCCCCAATCATATTCTCAAATCAACTAAACCTGTTTACTTTGCTCTGCTTGATAACCAAAAAACCCTTTCCTTGTTACTTGTTAATCATAATTGCATACTTCATCAGATCTTCCCTATGGGTTCGACCCTTACTTGCTTGCTATATATCTGTTTAGTAGGTTGTTAGGAATTTTACTTTGACTAGGCCATTCAACGATATTTGCATTGCATATTTCGTCCACGTCAAAGACTAAACTCTCTTCTCGTCACCCGTAGATTATGGGTGCTTTCTGTTCTCTTCAAAAGGGACTCGGAAAGAGCCGAGGTGGTTTCGCCATCTCGAGTAAGGGTTGAATTCCCAGTTCCCTCATGATGATTTGAGGTTGTAGAACCTAGTAACTTGGTTTGAGTTCATCAATGGAAATTACCAAGTCAGATCTATTCTAAGTTGATTTTATTACGTTAAGTATATCGGAATGATATTTATGTGATAAAATCCTTGGAATGTGATCAGTAAACAAATGGTGAACACGAGGAATGTTCCGAACCCTGTGGAGGAACACGAGTCTGTTTCTCACAATAATCCAGAGGGCAATGGCCAAGCTCAGGCCGACGCTCCAATGGTGTTTGATGCAGCGGCAGTTGCAGCTATTCGGGGAATTGTTATGCAAGCATTCACCGATATTATGCAACCAAACGCGCCTCAGGCACAAGCTGTGCCAGTTCCCCCAGTGGTTCCTAGATTTGAGGAGCCAGTTGTCCATGTACTTCATGGAGATGCTGTCAGGAATAGAGGCGACTATGGCCGGGCACTGAAGGCCGTTAACTCTATGAGGCCTGATAGCTACGATGAAAAAGGAGAGCCAATCAAAGTGGCTCATTGGTTTTCCCACATGGAGCGGTTATTCCGCAATGTAGAATGCACTAAAGTTGAGAAAGTGCATATAGCTTTTCTTCAGTTGAAGGAAGAAGCTAGTGAATGGTGGGAAATCACCGGTTTAGCCGATAACCCTGATTTGAACTAGAGAATGTTCAAGTCCAAAATGATTGATCGTTTCTTTTCCCGAGCTATGAGGGAAGAGAAACACAAGGAGTTCCTCTATCCGAAGATGGATGGATTGAAAGTGACTGAGCTTGCGACTAAGTTCAATCATTTGCTGCGGTATGCTGGGACGGAAGTGTCCAGCGAGGAGCAAAATATCTGGTATTTTCACGAGTGGATGAATCCAGATATTAAGCCACTGATGGCGCATCATGGATGCTCTACCTTGGAGCAGTACGTGGATGCAGCCTATAAGTTAGAGGTGACTCTGGAGGAGTCGACCAAGAGGCGTAATAGCCAGAGGCAAGTGCAGAACCAGCCTCAGGCGAGTGCGTTTAAACGTCCCGCGCCACCGTATGATTTTGCCAAATCTGGCCGAGCAAAAACGGATATGACACATGATGGGTCTACGCAACGTTCGGGTCAGGGCAATAATCTGATCCAATGCTACAACTGTGGTACTTACGGGCACAAGCGTAATGCGTGTCCGAAGGAAAAGAAAACGTGTTTTGCCTGTGGAAGGGAAAGACATTTGCAGTTATTTTGTCCGCAGAGGAGGCAGAAAGGAGCTGAGTCACAGCAAGGGTCTGTTAATCAGAACAACCAACCCTGGTTTAGACCGGTGGAAGCTCCTAGTCCTTCAATGCAGACAACTGCGCATGACAAAGGGAAAGCCCCAGCTGCTTCTGGAGGTCAAGGTCAATGCCTTTACGAGATGCATGAGGCGGATGGACCCGATGCTCCAAATGCTTAAAGTGCTTTATATCTTTTGTTGGTATGTTATTGATGTGGGTGTTGCCCAGTGTTTCATTTTGGATAGTTGTGTTAGTAAGTTAAGTTTAGTTTGCAACAAGGTTTGTAAACCTTTTATTGTAAATATTCTTAATAATGAATGTTTGGTTTATACCAAGTTAGTGTTTCGCTGCTTGATAAAGGGGTGAGGTCTCATGTTTGAGCCACACCAACAACCTACTGGAAGTGGCGGGAATGTTGGCCACCAGTGAGGGGTTGAGGTGCATGGACTGCGGCCCATGGCAACAGTGGACGCTGGAAATGGCTGGGCCTGGGCTCGAAGCCAATAGTGGGCCGTCTGTGAGCCATGTAATGGGCTGGTCCAAAATGGTGACCATTTAGTTGGAACCAAGCGTCTGTCAAACTTCCTGATTACCATTTAGGGTAAGGAGTTCGAGGCAGAATTGATTTGTATAGCCATGACTCCATACGATATTAATCTCGGTATGGATTGACTGACGCGTCATGGGGTGGTAATCGATTTTAGTTCGAAGACTGTGACGGTGTCATCTGGGGGCCAGTGTGTATGCAAATTTAAGGGTCTGAATGACGCTGATAACGGAAGGCTTATCAATGCGATGGCTGCGTTTAAGCTACTTCGACAAAGTTGTGTCGAGTACCTTTGCTACCTGGATCCGCCCCTGAAAGATGAACCTTCAGTTCTTAATATTCTGATCGTTGTGAATTTTCGGATGTCTTTTCAGAAGATATTCCTGGTTACCCCCGTATCGTGACGTGAAGTTTATAATTGATCTCGAGCCTGTTACCGCGCCGATCTCGGAGGCACCATACCGGATGGCTCCTGTTGAGATGCAAGAGTTGGAGAAGCAACTCGAGAATCTCCTTGACAAGGGTTATATAAGGCCGAGTGCATCGCCTTGGGGTGCTCCAGTTTTATTTGTCAAGGAGAAGGATGGATCGTTTCGACTTTGTATCAACTATCAAGAGTTGAATAAAGTCACGATCAAGAACAAGTATACGTTACCTAGGATCGATGTTTTCACCAGTACTTGGATAAGTTCGTGGTGGTCTTCATCGATGGGATTTTGATCTATTCCTCGAGCGTGGAAGCTCACGGGGAACATCTTCGGATTAGTTTGTCAGTCCTTAGACCAAGTCGGCTGTACGCGAAGTTGTCTAAGTGTGACTTTTGGATCAAGAAGTGGCTTTCTTAGGCCATGTGATTAATGAGAATGGGGTTATGATTGATCCCCAGAAAATTGAAACGGTAGCTAATTGGAAGCGGCCTCAGAATGTGAAGGAGGTGCGCAGTTTCCTAGGACTTGCTGGATATTACAGACGGTTCGTGGAGAGATTTTCTAAGATCGCTCTACCTATGACTGGTCTGCTCCGCAAGGTCCACAAGAAGTTTGTCTGGGATGACAAGTGCGAGGCCAATTTTCAAGAAGTTGAAATAATGTCTGACCTCTGCACCAGTTTTGGCGCTGCCGAAAGGAAATGATGATTATATGGTCTATAGTGATGCTTCGAAGAGTGGGTTGGGATGTGTCTTGATGCAGAGAGGCAAGGTTATTGCATACACATCTAGACAATTGAAAACCTATGAAGCAAACTATCCGACACATGATCTAGATCTTGCAGCAATAGTGTTTGCATTGGAAACTGAGGTTACTTGGGAAACCTGGGAGACAGAAGCAGATATGCTTAGACGCTTTTCCGAGTTGTTTTCGGCCAAGTTTCGGGGTCAAAACTTCTTTTAAGGGGGAGGTAATGTAATATCCCTCATTTTTGTAAGGGTATTTTGGAATTTTTCCAACTCCCGTATTGCACGTCGAATTTATTTCAGAGAAGTTCAGACATTCGGTAAAATGTTTGATCTCTGTAATAATTTTCTAAGTGAAATAAAATATATTCGACGTATTTCCGGACTCATATATTCGTTCGTGTACGAATATTATTAACCCAGGCTAAGGCCATGTCGTTTTAAGGCAAAACGAACGAGAAATGGCCTAGGCGGCGACCGCTGCCAAACCAGCGACGACCGCCGCCAAACCGGCCGACGTCATCTTCATCAACTTGCCAAGTGGGTCGAAAAGCAGCGACCGCTGCCAGGCACAAAATGGGCGGCGACCCCATGTCGACAGCGGCGACCGCCGCCAACGTTGCAGGTTGTGAGAGGCCTAGCCTCTATGTTGTCGGCGATTGGGAGACCTCCGATCTTGGCCATCCACGTGCCCCTTGTTGTCTCCCCTGGTGCTGGCTATTTAAGGAGGAGATTGGGAGCTGAATTGAAGCACAAAACCGATCTCAATCTCTCCCAAATCGTCTCGCCGGAGTTTCGAGCTTGTCGCCGGAATTGTTTTCGAGCTCTCGTCTGAGCTTCGTTGGTGTTATTTGGTGGTTGCAAAGTGAAGCTTTGGAAGCCCTTAGAAGCTTAGAATCCAAAGCAAACCAAAGGAGAAGCAAATCGATCGACACTGGTGAGTTTTATGCTTCTCATAAAATTTTCTGGTGTTCGTAGCGGCGACCGCCGCCACGAACAGCGACGCCCGCCGTAAGGCAGGCGGCGACCGCCGCCCAGAGACCCTTGGTCTGTTTCGGCCTTGGCTTCTGTGGCTTTCGATCGGGCTTCATTCCTTTCAATTTCTTTCGTTATTCTTTAGATTCGTACTCGTTATTGTCGAATCTAACTTAGGGTTTCTTTATGGGTCGATCCGAAGGAATCTGCGAATTCAGATCTGTTTCTGTTTCGAGCCCGGAAACCCATCTTCGTCATTAAGCTTCGTTTAAGCTTATGCAAATCTAAGGCAAGTGGCGGTTCGCTCTTGCTCATCATTCCATATTTCAATTAATTATCAATTGTTTAGTTGTTAATTAATTTGGGATGATTTACTGTTTTCGTTGGGAACAGTTTTGATAACTGTTTGTGATTTTAAATGATATTATAATAGGTTGTATATCTGCTAGAACAACGCTATTATATATATTTATATGATTAATTACAGATATTATGATAGGTTGTATATCGTTAGAACAACGCTATTTTATCTGTTATTGACCGCGATGGCTTTGTTGTGAATTATTACTGTATATGATGATTGCCTTGATGGCATGGATGTGGATTATTGTGTGCTTGAACTGTTTAGTTAGCATGAGTATTCGTAGGAACGCTACTGCGTATCTCATTGTGAGTGCTAGTCGTTTCTTTATAACTTGGTGGTTAGGATCTAGTTCCTACCATCCTTCTCTAGTGCCGTTTGTAGGGATTTAGTTCCCGACTCCGCCTTGAGGGATTTAGTTCCCGCGGGATTTAGTTCCCGATTCGACTTTTGGGATTTAGTTCTCGAGTCAACTCCGCTTGTAGGGATTTAGTTCCCGACTCGACTCTGTTATAGGGATTTAGTTTCCTAGGGATTTAGTTCCCGAGTCAACTCCGTCTTAGTGATTTAGTTCCCGACTGTGTATCTCTTTATCCTGAGGGATGAGATGATCTAAAAGCTTATAACGTGATGTTCGTTTTGGAATTTAATAAGATAAGTGCTGTTGTTGCACATGATTAATATACCCTTTGGGCGAGTAGTGTAGCTAGGAAAACTCATCTTGACTTTGATCAGAGTAAAGTTCTCTTTCCAATCTGGATTCGCTTTGAGCGGTGAGGTTGGTCGAGAACCGAAACACCAAGTTGTTTTAAACGCTTGTGTAAAAGTTTATGTTCCCCAACATTTGTCATGTTTCCGATAAGACTCATCTCGTTGGAGTCTTCTTTTGGGATTGATTGCTGTGAGACTCGGTCTCCAAAATCTTCTCTTGATCATGTCTTTTCATGTGTTTCAGTAGAGTATGGTGGTTGACTATCGTTATCGGTTTTGATTCGAGGAGCGATGAGTCTAACCTAATACGTCTACTTCAAACCACTCTGCTTTGTACCCTTGCTTAGTCTTTCATTAGACTAACCAACCGTAATTGTTCTCTGCATGGTTGGCTGGTGTCATCCGTTCGATTCGGCACATCAGATAAGTTGCCATCCCGTGAAAGCTAGAGTGACTATGGACGCAAACGGTGTTTTGATAAGTTTATTCAGGTCAAGATCCTTGGCGGGTGATCATTGCGATCAAGACCCTTTTGATGGTTATTTAAAGACTTCCGCTGTGTTAAATATGTTTTGTGTAAAGACTTCTGCTGTATTTTTGCTATATTTGGAATTATGTTGTAATTACAAGAATTTGATTTAAATGAAAGTTATGATATTTTGTATCATAATTGTTGTTTGATGATTTATATCAACTGGTAAAGCCTTGGGTGACATCGGACAGAACGTCTGAGGTCACTGGCGATAATTCCTTCAAGGTTATATATTTGGGGCTGTTACTCACATTGCTTCCCTTCAACTTAAGGATGTGGCTAACGAATTGTGGGAGAGCACCGGTTTAGTTGATCATCCCGGGTTGAACTGGGGTATGTTTAAGACGAAGACGACCGATCGGTTCTTTTCCCGTGCTATGAGGGAACAGAAGCATAAGGAGTTCCTTTACCCTAAGACAGATGGGTTGAAGGTGACTGAGCTTGCAGCTAAGTTTAATCACCTGTTGCAATATGCTGGGCCGGAAGTGTCGAGTGGGGAACAAAAGATCTGGCATTTCCATGAGTGGATGAACCCAGACATTAAGCCATTGATGGTGCGCCATGGCTGCTCTACTTTGGAGCAGTATGTGGACGCCGCTTACAAGCTTGAAATGACTCTGGAGGAGTCGGCGAAGAAGCGCAATCGCCAGAGACCGGGGCAGAGCCAGCCTCACGCTAGTGGGTTTAAACGACCCGCGCCACCGTCGCATTTTGCGATGTCTGGCCGAGCTAGAACTGAGGTGATGCAGTCAGGTCCTACTCAACGCTCGGGCCAGGGCAAGAACCCGGTTCAGTGCTATAACTGCGGAACGCCGGGGCATAAGAGCAATGAGTACCCGAAGGCCAAGAGGACGTGTTTTGCATGCAGAAAGGAGGGACACTTACAGACTTTTTGTCCTCAGAGGAGGCACAAGGAGGCTGAGTCACAGCAAGGGTCAGTTAGCCATAACAACCGACCCCGATTCAAGCATGTTGGAACTCCGAGTACCTCAATGCAGACTACTGCCCATAACAAGGGGAAATCCCCAGCTGTTCCAGTGGGTCAAGGTCAGCGGCTGTATGAGATACGCGAGGCTGACGGACCAAATGCTCCAATTGCTCAAGGTACTCTATACTTCCATTCTACATCTGTGTGCATATTGTTTGATTTGGGTGCCACTCATTCTTTTATTTCGGAGAACTGTGTGAGTAAGCTAGGCTTAGTATGCAATGAGACTTGCGAGCCATTTGTGGTGAACCTTCCAAATGGTGAACAATTAGTAGGGACCAAGCATCTGTCGGAATTTCCGATTACTATTCAAGGTCGGAAGTTCAAAGCGGACTTGATCTGTATAGCCATGGCTCCATACGACATTATTCTCGGGATGGACTGGCTGACGCGTCATGGGGCGGTAATCGATTTCAGCTCAAGGACTGTGACAACTTCATATGAGGGCCAGTTTGTATGCAAGTTCAAGGGTCATAATGACGCTGATAACGGAAAGCTCATCAATGCGATGGCTGCGTGTAAGCTACTTCGACAAGGTTGTGTCGGGTACATGTGCTATCTAGATAAACCCAAGAAGGATGAGACTTCAGTTCATGATGTTCCTGTCATATGCGAGTATCCGGATGTTTTTCCTGATGAGATTCCCGGTTTACCCCTAAGTCGCGACATGGAGTTCACTATTGATCTCGAGCCCGGTACCTCGCCGATTTCTAAGGCACCGTATCGGATGGCTCCAACAGAGATGCAAGAGTTGAAGAAGCAACTTGAGGACCTTCTTGAGAAAGGATATATAAGGCCGAGTGCATCACCTTGGGGCGCTCCTGTCTTGTTTGTCAAGAAGAAGGATGGATCGTTCAGAATTTGTATCGACTATCGAGAGTTGAACAAGGTCACAATCACGAATAAGTATCCATTGCCTAGGATAGATGATCTGTTGGATCAACTGCAGGGAGCAAAAGTCTTTTCCAAGATCGATTTGAGATCTGGTTACCACCAGCTCAGGATTCGTGAGAAAGATATTCCGATGACTGCATTCCGAACGAGATATGGGCACTACGAGTTCATAGTCATGCCATTTGGGCTTACCAATGCTCCGGCAGTTTTCATGGATCTGATGCATAGATGTTTCCACCAGTACCTGGATAAGTTCATGGTGGTCTTCATCGACGATATTATGATCTATTCTCCGAGCGAAGAGGCTCACGAGGAGCATCTTCGAATCACTTTGTCAGTCCTTAGACAAAATCAGTTGTATGCAAAGTTGTCTAAATGTGACTTCTGGATCAAGGAAGTGGCTTTCTTAAGCCATGTGATCAATGATGATGGGGTTATGGTCGACCCTCAGAAGATTGAGGCGGTAGCCAACTGGAAGCGACCTCAGAACGTGAAGGATGTGCATAGTTTCTTGGGACTTGCAGGATATTACAGACGGTTCATGGAGGGATTTTCAAAGATCGCTCTACCCATGACCGGGTTGCTCCGCAAGGTCCATAATAAGTTCATATGGGACGACAAGTGCGAGGCAAGTTTTCAGAAGTTGAAAAAGTGCCTAACGTCCGCACCAGTTTTGGCGCTATCGGAAGGAACTGATGGTCATGTGGTCTACAGTGACGCTTCAAAACATGGGTTAGGATGTGTATTGATGCAAAAGGGAAAGGTTATTGCATACGCATCTCGGAAGTTAAAGACCTATGAAGCAAACTATCCGACGCATGATCTGGAGTTAGCGGCTGTGGTTTTCGCGCTGAAGATTTGGAGACACTATCTCTATGGTGTTAGATGCCAGATCTTTACCGACCACAAGAGTCTCAAGTATGTGTTCACTCAGAAGGAGTTGAATATGAGACAACGTCGCTAGTTGGAGCTACTCAAGGACTACGACATCGAGTTGCTGTATCATCCGAGCAAGGCTAACATTGTAGCCAATGCATTGAGCCGGAAGACGCCGCACGAGACCGTAGTAGCTCTGCTCACTGCTCAGACCAAACTGCACCAAGGATTGTGCGAGATTGATGTCTTGCACGATCAACGTCGAGGATGCCTAAGTATGTTGGAGATTCAGGCTATGCTACTTGATCAGATCAAGGAGAAGCAGGTTGATGATGCGATCTTAGTGACGTTAAGCAGTGAAGTGATGGACGGGAAAGCTCTCGGATTCGTGATTCAGGATGATGGATCACTCTGGTTTCAGGACCAGATCTGTGTGCCTGACATAAATGGCCTTCGCCAATTGGTAATGAAGGAGGCGCATTCGTCAGCTTATTATGTACATCCAGGATCCAGTAAGATGTACAAAGACCTCAGAAAGAAATTCTGGTGGCCCAACATGAAGTGGGACGTAGCAGAATTTGTGGCGAAGTACTTGACTTGTCAGAAGGTCAAGATAGAACACCGCAGACCGGGTGGTGAATTGCAACCTCTCCTAGTGCCAGAATGGAAGTGGTAGGATATTACAATGGACTTTGTCACGAGGTTGCCAAAGACTCAGAGTCAAAAGGATGCCATATGGGTGATCATTGACCGGCTCACGAAGAGTGCTCATTTCGTGGCCATCAAGTCAACTTGGGGAACCCAGAGGCTATCAGAAGTTTTCCTACACGAGATTGTCCGTTTGCATGGTACGCCAAAAACCATTGTATCGGATCGTGATGGCCGATTCATGTCTAGATTCTGGAAGGAACTCCACAAGGCCATGCGAACTGAGTTGAGGTTTAGTACTGCGTTTCATCCTCAGACGGATGGACAGTATGAGAGGACCATCCAGACACTGGAAGATATGCTGAAAGCTTGTGTACTAGATCATCCGACCAGTTGGGAGAACAACTTAAGTTTGATTGAGTTCACGTACAATAATAGCTGGCATTCTACCATCAAGATGGCTCCATTCGAGGCTTTGTACGGTCGAAAGTGCAGATCTCCGATTTGTTGGGATGAGAATGTCGACAAGATTCAGCTCGGACCAGAGTTAGTCGAAAGGACTGCCTCAGACATTGCCTTGATCAGACAGAGGATGCTTACAACTCAGAGTCGACATAAGTCCTATGCTGATCTGAAGCACATGAATGTCGAGTTTGTGGTTGGTGACAAGGTGTTTGTCAGGGTGTCGCCATCCAAGGGAGTGTTCAGGTTCGGCAAGCGTGTGAAGCTCAACCCTCGCTACGTGGGACCGTTTGAGATCCTTGACAGAGTAGGGTCTCTAGCGTATCGTTTAGCATTGCCGTCGTCGGCGCATCTAGTGCATAACGTGTTCCACGTGTCTCTGCTAAAAAAGTACGTGCCAGATGTGTCTCATGTACTGAGTTATGAGGACATCGAGATTCAGGCAAATGGTATCTACGAGGAGAGACCTGTGCGTATTCTCGAACGCCGTGAGAAGAACTTGAGGAATAAGGTAGTACCATTAGTGCGGATCCCTTAGTCCAAGTCGGGATCTGAGGAGGTAACTTGGGAAACCTGGGAGACTGAGGCTGATATGCTTAGTCATTTTCCCGAGCTGTTTTCGGCCTAGTTTCGGGGTCGAAACTTTTTTTTAAGGGGGAGGTATTGTAATAACCCCTAAAAAGTCCCGAACTGTCATTTTGTAAGAAAGACATGATGGGCAATTTCTGTAATCTCAGCAAGATCATTTGAACGTAATAATATAAGTTTAGTGGGTATTGGGTCTTAGTTTATTTTTAGAAGTGCTAAAAATAAGATCTAGCAAAAGACCGCGAGCGAAACCGCGACCAAGACCAAGAGGCGCGAACGCGAGGATACCGCGACCGCAGTTTTGAAACCGCGGGCACGGTGTTGCCTATGGGCAACCGCGATCGCGGTTCTGAAACCGCGATCGCGGGTCCCTGTTTCTTCGTCTTCTTCGTTCCTCTACGAGCTTCGCCGATTCGTTTTCCCCCACGTTTCTTCAACGATTGCCGGTGGAGGGGTGATGTATTCTTGCCTCCGATGACAAGCCAATTGACAAAAGGTGGTGCCTTGGAATCTAGTCTTGGGTGAGAAGTCACGTTGAACATCACAACAGTGAAGAAGATGGCGAACGCGTTGATGAACGCGATGATGAACGTGGTGGTGAACACGGTGGTGGTGCGGTGGTGAACGCGGTAGAAGCGATTGTTGGGGCAAAAGGATAGTGTTGGCGGAAGCGATTTGATGAGGGATAGATGACTTCAAGAGACAAGTCGTTGATGTCGTAGCGTCGACTGCGGGTGTCGTAGCGTCGACTGCGGTTGAAGGGAGATGCAAAAGAAGACTGGCTTGAAGGTTCAAGCGTTTGCCGTACCGTCGGCGGCGGAGTGAAGGGGATGCGAAGATAGAGGGTTTTGACGTCCGATCAAGGGAAGGAGAATAAACACTCGACTTGAAACCTTGAATTAAATTGAACGTAAGGAAATAACAATAACAAAGTTGGGTATAAATACTAGAGGCGAGACGTCGGATGGGCCGAGTCGAGCCTCGTGGGCTAGCCCATACAAGCATGCAAAGGCACAAACCCTAAAAGATAGAAAGACTATAAAAGGAAACTATCTAAAACACGCAGGAAATACTAAATATAGAAAGTGTATCAAAAGAACACGTTAGATGGCGATACAGTCAAACATCGCGATAGATGACGACGAAGGGTCGATCGACTCGCGGGTGTGTGCACGCGATGCTGACTGAGAAGAACGCGTTGTTCCGATGCCGATGGTTGCGAGGATGACGAGTCTTGGGTTGGCGTCTGGGCTTCCTTGGCCAGCGACGACACGCGCGACAAGTGACGCGACGGCGGAGGCGATGGCTTTGGATCTAGACATTGTTACGGGGCCCTCTGAGCGATGGCTCATGGATTCTTCCTCATCTTGGGACGTCATGGGAGGTAGGGTCACATCACCCTCCCCCACTTGACTGTGAAGCGTCCCCGCTTCACCATCATCAAACGCAGGCTCAACATATGGTGTCAAGTCCGCGACGTTGAAGGACGCGTGGACTCCAAAATTTGGTGGGAGCTCGAGTTGGAAGGCCTTGATCACGCGGAAGGGTCCATCTCCACGTGGTGCCAATTTGTGCTTGCGCCGCGAGGGGAACCTTTCTTTTCGCATATGCACCCAGACAAGGTCTCCTGGTGCAAAGATGACGCGGCGGCGGCCATAATTCTTCTACGAGGCATACTGCGCAGCCTTCCTCTCCAGTTGCTCCCTGGTGCGTCGATGAAGCTCTTGCACTTGCTCGGCGCGGTTGGCGGCGGAGACATGCACTGGGTCTCGCAGTGGTCGCGGCGACAAATCAGGTGGTGTGATAAGCACTACTTTGTAGGGCTTACCTAAGAGTTATTAGAGGGTTTTATTGGTGCCATTCGGGTAGATTTAGACACATTCATGTGTATGGCGTTTGGGGGCGAAGTTTGGTGATTTTGGAAGTATTTGAGCTATCTTGGATATCATAGGAGACACTGAGGAAGGAAGCCACCAAGAGAAGACGCCAAGGAAGTGAAGAGGAGAGGTTAGGAGGCAAAGCCAAGGAGTAAAGGCCGAGCATTAACCGCGACCGCGGGCAAGGGTGCCGCGATCGCGGTCCCTCGGGGCAAGTCGAGAATTATCTGCAAGCGCGGAGAAGTGTGAAGAGCGCGGAGCCACAAGGGGCCGCGATCGCTGTCCATGGGCCGCAATCGCGGGTCATCAACGCAGGAAGTTCGGACTTTTCTCGAATCTATCTTTTCTGTTTTCTTTTCTTATTTTCTCATTTTATTCCATTTCTCTTCTTATTGGGCTAGGTCATTTGCTAGAAGCCCTATATATACTCTCTTTAGCATTAGGTTTGAGAGTTCGCCATTCTAGAGTTTCATTCATCGTTGTTTTTACCTTTTGCCCAGGCAGACAATTGAAGCCTTTGGATTGATTGGATTGTGAGTTTATTCCTTTACTCTTTCTATGATTGTTTTAATTCTCTCTCGTGCTTAATCTCATTGATCATATATCGATTCCCCTTGATTTGTTGATTAGGACATCAATCAAATAGATTGTTAATAGTAGTTCCCTGTAGCTTGACAACCTAGAGAAATTAGTATTATGCTATTGGTTCCCCTTTTCCATACAACCTGTTGAGTTCTAGGTTATTTGATAGTTAGGGTTATCAGGACTGGTTGGACTGGTAACTAATTCAGAACAGGGATTAGGACATTCATGAGTATTGAGGACTAGGAGTAATCAATGATCGATCAACCAAACTAAAGGTGGATATTTTTCTAGCCAAGCTTTCTATATTTTATTTATCGTTTTCTTAGTTAGTTTCATTCAAAACCCCCCCTTTGTCTTTGTTATCAATTGGTGAATGATTTTGTAAACATGAAATATAACTTGATTCTCTGTGGGATTCGACCCTTGCTTACCAGACTACATTAGTTAGGTTTGTTTAGGATTATTTTGTTTAGGTGTCACGACAACACCTTATCAAATTGGCGTCGTTGTCGAGGAATCTAAGGTTTATATTTTCTTGTTTGTTTGTTTACCGATTTGATAACAAGACACTATCCTTTTCTTTTAGTTTTCTTTCTTTGTCTGTGTTTTCATTTTCGACTAACCCGCAGGAAGATCAGAAGGAAAACCGCAACCGCGACTTGGCCACCGCAGCCGCGACAAACAATTCGAGAAGCAACCGCGACCGCGGCCTGGAAATCGCGATCGCGGCCGCCGCGGCGATTTATGGTTTAGTAAAAAAAAAAATTCCGAAAAAACCATAAACGGAATTAAAAAAAAAAAGTTCTACCGAAGGCCAGCTGTCCAGAGTCCCCATGGAGAAGGTGCGCATCATGTTGTCAACGGAGGAAACATTAGCCCTACACATTAATTGACATCGATGATGGCCCTACAATTGGCAGCTGGAGAGGAGGAACAACAGGGCCCACTGTAACATCCCAGGCCAAGCTACCCCAGCCACCAAGCCGCCCAGCCACCCAACGGTGCTGGCACCGGTACTGGTGCCGCCTGGATGTCCAAGGGCATGCAGCCCACACACCCAACCCTTCCCCCATTTAAATGGGTAGGTTGTTGCCGCGGAGGTTCGAACTCTCGACCTTTAGATATAAGGGCATTACCTTGCCACTTATATCACCAATTGTGCTGCAGCGCAATTGGTGATATAAGTGACAAGGTAATGCCCTTATATCTAAAGGTCGGGAGTTCGAACCTCCGCGGCAACAACCTACCCATTTCAATGGGGGAAGGGTTGGGTGTGTGGGCTGCATGCCCTTGGACATCCAGGCGGCACCAGTATCGGTGCCGGAACCGTTGGGTGGCTGGGCGGCTTGGTGGCTGGGGTAGCTTGGCCTGGGATATTACAAAAAAGTACATTTTGAATGAGACGGGCTCCGACCTTATCGGGCCAGCCATTTCTCTATCCATGGGCCGCAGCCCATGTACCCCAACCAAATCCCCATGACTGGGAGGTTGTTCGTGAGTCTCGAACTCGAGACCTCATGCTTTAACAAGCGGCCTTACGCCCACTTGTTACCAATTGTGCTGTAACACCGCCAAATCTTAACCCATTTGGAAAGGTATTACCGCCAGTGACCCCAGTGTTCCTTACCAAGATCACCCAAGGCTTTACCGGTTTAAATACAATTCATGGAATACAATTGATACATAATGATCAAAGTATTCAAATCAAAACATCAATCAAATGAAACATGAGTTACGGGATTACAACCCAATCCCGAATAGGCCAAACACAGAGTTTAAACAAAGTACAGCGGAAGTCTTAAACAAAGATATTACAAAAAGGGTTGTGATCGTAATGATCACCTGCCCAAGGATCTCAACCTGATTATAAAGAAATTTATTAAAACATCCAAAACAACCGTCGTCTTCATAGTCAATCTAGTCTCCTCATATCTTCGCTCTATCTGATGTGCCGAATCGAACGGATGACACCAGCCCACATGCGGAGAACAATGTTCGTGGGTTAGTCTACTTGAATAGACTAGCAAGGGTAAAAAGCAGAGTGGTTCGAGTGATCGTAACCGTTTACTATCATTGTCCCTCGAATAATAACCGAAGGGACGATACATAACTCGACACTTTCATGGAATAACAACAAGAGGTATGCACAAGAGAAGATTCTGGAAGACTGAATCTTCATAGAAATCGACTCGAAAGAAGACTCCAACGGAAATGAGTCTGTAAGGAAATATGACAAATCTGGAATGTTTACAGCATCATACAATAATGATTTAAAAGTTGACTGAGATGCTTCGGTTCACGACCAACCTCATCGCATACAGCGAATCCAGATTGGAAAGAGAACGTACTATGATCAAAGTCGAGACAAGTTTTCCTAGCTGCACTATAACTTAGCTGCACTACTCGCCAAAGGTATATTAATTATGTGCACTCGGGCACTTTATCTTATTTAATTCCAAAACACACATCACGTTATAATCTTTTTAGATCCCTCGGGAACTAAATCCCTAAGGCAGAGTTGACTCGGGAACTAAATCCCAAGAGTCGAATCGAGAACTAAGTCTCGCGGGAACTAAATCCCTAGGATCAGAGTTGACTCGGGAACTAAATCCCAAAAGTCGAATCGGGAACTAAATCCCGCGGGAACTAAATCCCTCAAGGCGGAGTCGGGAACTAAATCCCTACAAACGGCATTAGAGAAGGATGGTAGGAACTAAATCCTAACCACCAGGTTATCAAGAAACGACTAGCACTCGCAATGAGATACACAGTAGCGTTCCTACGAATACTCGTGCTAACTAAACAGTTCAACACAGTAATCAATCACAACAAAGCCATCGCGGCCAGAAACAGATAAAATAGCGTTGTTCTAACAATATACAACCTATAATAATATCTGTATAACCACATATATATATAATAGCGTTGTTCTAACAGATATACAACCTATTATAACATCATATTTTAGTTTTCCAAAACAGTTAACAAAACCGTTTCCAGATGAACACAATAATCATTCCAAATTAATTACTCAGATAAACAACTGATAATTAAGGTAAATATGGAACGATGAGCAAGAGCGAACCGCCACTTGCCTTAATCCGTAGAGTTTGAACGAAGTCTAACGACGGGATTCCGGGCTCGACACAGAGACGAATCTTCCAACTCCGGTACCTTCGGATCGACCCATACAGAAACCCTAAGTTAGATTCGACAAACAACAATACCGATCTACGAAAGAACGAAAGGAATCGAAGGAAATGAAACCCGAACGAAGGTTACGGAAGCCAACACCAACAACCACGGCCACCAACACTTCACGGCGGGCGCCACAACAATCACGGCAGGCGCCGCCCAATTCACGGCGGGCGCCGTCTCATCCACGGCGGGCGCCGCTCAACCACGGCGGCTGGCCTCCTTCATCACGGCGGTCGCCGTTCACCACGGCGGGCGCCGTCTCATGCCGGCGGTCGCCGTCGCGAACGAAAACAGAAATACGAGAGGAGAAAACTCACCCTCGACGATCGATTTGGCTCGTCTTTCGCCTTGCTTGGTTTCTAGGCTTCTAAGGGCCTCCCAAGCTTCCCCTTGGCCACTGAGAACGACACTAAACGAGCTCCGACGATCCACTAGAGCCTTCCCGAGAGAGAGCGTTTTTGAGAGTCGAGAATTTGAGAGCGCTTCCGCATCTTTCGCACCCTCTTCCACCCTCACCCAACACCTCTATTTATAGAAGAAATTAGGGTCCTTGCCTCTTGGACAATATCCAAACCCTTTTGCCCCTTGGACAATGGCTCTTGGACAAAAACCTTTGGATAAAGAATCTTGTACTATTGCCCATTAGATAACAACTCTTGGGCAATAAACTTGTACCAATCTTAATCCGTGTTAACAAAAGTCATACACGAACGAGTACGGACTTCCAAAACATCTCGACTGTATAATTCTTCACTGAGAAAAATATTACAGATATAGAGCACATTACAGAATGTCTCAAACCTTCAGAATTAAATCCGACGTACCAAACCGACGTTCGGGAAAATCTATAATTCCCAAAATAGCCTTACAAAATTACGGGGTATCACACCCACACCACGATGACATGTGGGCCCATTTTTGAAGGCCATGCAACCCCATTCACTTGATTTACCACTTCTCACCAGAGTGGTCCCTTTTGGTTGCATGGTAAGAGTTGAGTTGGAGACCGCACAACACTAAGACCTGAGCATTCTTGCTTTACCGCCAGCAACACCTTCCGTGTCCAAGCCAACTCAGCGGCGTTTTTGAGTCTTTTTCTTCCTTCCCTGTGCTTCATCTTTTTGTCTTTCATTACATTGAGGACAATGCAATGTTTAAGCATGGGGGAGAGTTTTATACTGGCTATGTCGCTGAGGAGATGAATAAAAAGAAAAGAGCCAAATATTGAAAAAAGGCATACATAAGAAATCCTGGGATAGGTCAAAAACCCGAAAGGGCGGCCTAGGTAATAAACAGGTGGCTTGGACCAACATTAGGCTGGGGTAATATGAGGTCAAGAGTGATATGAGTATATTGTGAGCCCATCTATTGAAAAATGAAATGAGTGGCTTGGTAAAAACCCGAAAGGGCGCCTTGGCAAAATGAGTGAAAAGAAGAGGAGAGTTTTCTAGGATCTCATTTTACCGACAGGGCGGCATAAGAAGAGGAGTCGAAGAAGGATTTTCGGGTAGGTCACTCTGGGAGGCATAAGGAGTCATAGATGGAGGCTAGGATTAGAGGTTACTCACACCATTGGATGTCCGGGTTAAGCTTGGGGGAAGTACTCTGCTTGCCCTTTAAGTTGGTTGAGTTGTGGATGTGTTGTGATAGAGATTGGTGCCAGGAGCTTGGCATGGGTTAGGTGACTCTTAGTTGGAGGACATGCTTCCTGAGACCGTGGGTGCTGCATTGGAGGAGTAGACTCTTTATTAGTTTACTCGAGGACGAGCAAAGGTCTAAGCATGGGGGAGTTTGATAAGAACTACTTTGTAGGGCTTAACTAAGAGTTATTAGAGGGTTTTATTGGTGCCATTCGGGTAGATTTAGACACATTCATGTGTATGGCATTTGGGGGCGAAGTTTGGTGTTTTTGGAAGTGTTTGAGCTATCTTGGATATCATAGGAGACACTGAGGAAGGAAGCCACCAAGAGAAGACGCCAAGGAAGTGAAGAGGAGAGGTTAGGAGGCGAAGCCAAGGAGTAACGGCCGAGCATTAACCGTGACCGCGGGCAAGGGTGCCGCGATCGCGGTCCCTCGGGGCAAGTCGAGAATTATCTGCAGGCGCGGAGAAGTGTGAAGAGCGCGGAGCCACAAGGGGCTGCGATCACGGTCCATGGGCCGCGATCGCGGGTCATCAACGCAGGAAGTTCGGACTCTTCCCGAATCTATCTTTTTGTTTTGTTTTCTTATTTTCTCATTTTATTCCGTTTCTTTTCTTATTGGGCTATGTCATTTGTTAGAAGCCCTATATATATACTCTCTTTAGCATTAGGTTTGAGAGTTCGCCATTCTAGAGTTTCATTCATCGTTGTTTTTACCTTTTGCCCAGGCAGACAATTGAAGCCTTTGGATTGATTGGATTGTGAGTTTATTTCTTTACTCTTTCTATGATTGTTTTAATTCTCTCTCGTGCTTAATCTCATTGATCATATATTGATTCCCCTTGATTTGTTGATTAGGACATCAATTAGATTGTTAATAGTAGTTCCCTCTAGTCTGACAACCTAGAGAAATTAGTATTATGCTATTGGTTCCCCTTTTCTATACAACCTGTTGAGATTGTTATTGATCATATTACTAAGGATTGGATGATACTGGTTGAGAATCTAAATCCCTTAGTTTGTGTAGAGAATTAATTGCATGCAATTGTATGACTGGTTGCTACACTTGCATGTACCTATCTATTCCTGAATTCATTGCTGCTGTTAGATTCAATCTAGAAGGTCTTCTAGGTTATTTGATAGTTAGGGTTATCAGGACTGGTTGGACTGGTAACTAATTCAGAACATGGATTATGACATTCATGAGTATTGAGGACTAGGAGTAATCAATGATTGATCAACCAAACTAAAGGTGGATATTTGTCTAGCCAAGTTTTCTATATTTTATTTATCGTTTTCTTAGTTAGTTTCATTCAAAACCCCCCCTTTGTCTTTGTTATCAATTGGTGAATGATTTTGTAAACATGAAATATAACTTGATTCTCTGTGGGATTCGACCCTTGCTTATCAGACTACATTAGTTAGGTTTGTTTAGGATTATTTTGTTTAGGTGTCACGACAATGCCTTATCATGGTGTCAAAGGGTTCATGCCATACACCACTTCGAACGTTGTCAACTTGGTCGCCGTGTGCCCGCATCTATTGAAAAACTCGACAAGTGATAGTAAGTCCTCCCAACGCCTAGGGTTGACTTTAAGCATCGCGCGAATGAGGGCTCCTAGGGTTCTATTCGTGACCTTCGTTTGGCCATCGGTCTGGGGGTGGGATCTAGTAGAGAATAAGAGTTTGGTGCCTAGCTTATCCCAAAGAGTTCTCCAAAAATGACCAACGAACTTAGAATCCCTATCACTCACTATAGTACGCGGGACTCCATGAAAACGCACCACATGCTCAAAGAATAGATCGGCAATCTCACTAGCACTATGGGTTGTCTTACAAGTAATAAAATGTGCCATCTTAGAAAACCTATCTACGACCACAAAAATAGAGTCGTTACCTCGTCTAGAGAGGGGCAAACCCGTGATGAAATCCATAGACAAATCTTCCCAGGGGGCACTAGGAATGGGAAATGGGGTGTAGAGGCCATGTGGGCTTGACCTAGCTTTGGCTCTGTGGCACGTCACACAACTTCTACAGAACCTAGTCACTTGGTGGGTCATCTTAGGCCAAAAGAAACGTTCTCTTAACGCGGCCAAGGTCTTACTAATCCCAAAGTGTCCACGACTTTCGTGTGCTTCCTGAATCAAAAGGATCCTAATGGACGACCTAGGGATGCATAGGCGACCAACCTTGTATAGATAATCCTCAGAAAGGAAATATGACTCAAACTCATGCGATCTCAGGCAATGCTCTAAAATAGGTGCAAAGAAAGGATCACTAACAGACAATTCTTTAATCAAAGCAAAACCCAAAACTTTAGTTTGCACATGAGTCAAGAGAACATACCTTCTAGATAACGCGTCTGCGACAATGTTCTCCTTTCCTTTCTTGTGGACCACGACATAAGGAAATGTCTCAAGAAATTCCACCCAACGCGCATGTCGTCGATTGAGGTGGGCTTGGCTCTTCAAATAGCTCAAGGCTGCGTGGTCGCTGTGGATGACAAATTCACGCGGCCAAAGGTAATGTTGCCATGTCTTCAGCACGCGTACTAAGGCATATAGCTTTTTGTCGTAGGTGGGGTAATTGAGAGTGGCCCCAGTGAGCTTCTCACTGAAATATGCAATGGGCCTCTTCTCTTGGTGTAGCACACCACCAATGCATATGTCTGAGGCATTGCACTCCACCTCGAATGTCTTCGTGAAGTTGGGGAGCTGAAGCAATGGCGCATTGCATAAGGCCCGCTTCAAGGCCGAGAAGGCCTCTTTGTGGGACTTAAGCCAGACAACTGTGCTTCCCTTCTTCGTCAACTCATGTAATGGCACGGCAATGGAAGAGAAGTCTTGAACAAAGCGCCTATAAAATCCTGCGAGGCCTAGAAAGCTTCGCACCTGTGTCGGCGTCGTCGGAGTTGGCCACTCTTTGATGGCCGCGATCTTTGATTCGTCGACGCGTAGACCATCACTACTCACGACGTAGCCTAGAAAATTTGTGGACGCGGAGCAAAAACTGCACTTGGCCAGATTGGCAAACAGGCTCTCGCGTCGAAGGCATTCGAGCACAAGTCGAAGGTGGTCGACATGCTCTTCCCGACTCCGTGAATACACAAGGATGTCATCGAAATAAACGACGACAAACTTGCCAAGTAATGTTCTCAAGACGTGGTTCATCACGCGCATGAAGGTGCTGGGCGCGTTTGTGAGCCCAAATGGTATGACAAGCCACTCGTAGAGCCCGTACTTTGTATTGAATGCGGTCTTCCACTCATCACCTTCTTTCATTCGAATTTGGTGATAACCACTCTTCAAATCTATCTTGGAGAAAAGTGTAGCGCCATGAAGTTCATCAAGCATATCGTCGAGGCGTGGAATAGGATGCCGATACTTGACGGTGATCTGGTTTATCGCGCGACAGTCAACACACATTCTCCATGTGCCATATTTCTTGGGCACAAGGATCACATGCACATCACAAGGGGAGAGAGATTCCCTTACATAGCCGTGATCCAACAACTCTTGCACTTGGCGTTGTAGCTCTTTGGTCTCTTTTGGGCCAGCTCTATATGCAGCGCGATTGGGCAAGGAAGCACCTGGTACAAGGTTAATCTGGTGCTCAATGCCTCTTAGTGGAGGTAAACCTTGTGGCAACTCATCAGGAAATACATCATCGAACGCGGCGAGCAAGGTCGCGATGACTGGCGGCATGGACGCGGTGTTCGACGACTCAAGGATGCATGGAGTTGGCACAAGCAGAAAACATGGAGCTTTGCCAGTCAAACACACAGTGAGGTCACTGGGCCTGGCTAAAAGCACGCGTTGCTCACACTTTCCTTGCAAAGGAGACGTCTTCGGCAACGGCGCGGCAAACTTTGTCGATGGCGAGGCGCTACTCGAATTCTGTGGGGCACTTGGTGTCCCAGCTATGGCATTGTGTGTCTTCTTACCAGTCCCTGGAGGAGACGAAATGTTGCCAGATTTGGAGAAGTTTTGCCTCTGGAGTGCCGCTGGACACTCTTTTGACCTAGTAGACGCGGTCTCTATGGCTTTCTAGCGATCGCGTTCAACCTAGTCCTGCAAGATCTCATGGGGAGACATTGGATGCAAGGTGACACGCTTCCCGTGGTAATTGAACACATAAGTGTTCAAATAGCCATCGTGGAGCACGTGCCTGTCAAATTGCCATGGGCTCCCAAGCAAAATATGGGTGACGTCTATTGCAATGACATCACATAAAACTGAATCACAGTATTGGCCTATGGAAAATGAAATTAAACATTGGCGAGATATTGTGTTACCTGGACTAGATGATATCCATTAGAGGGCATAAGGCTGGGGATGAGGCATCGTGGGCAACTTGAAGTGTGTCACGACCTTCTCATTGACAATGTTAGCACATGATCCTCCATCAACAATGACACTCAAAGAAGCCGTCTGGATGAGAGCTCTTGTGTGGAACAAATTCTCCCTTTGGTCGCGTAGGCTTGATTCCTGGACTGTGAGGAGACGACGCGTCACCAAGCTCAATGGTGTGCCCGCGTGTAGAGAAGCGGGTTCGCAGTCATAAGCGTCTTCATCCTCTTCCGCGTTGCCTTCATCGATCACGTCAAGTGTGGCCTCCTCGTCATCACAGGACTCGTAGTCGGCGGCGGCAGCGGAGAACAACACCTTGCGAGCATTGGGGCAATCTTTCTTGTAGTGACCTCGTCCACCACACTTGTAGCATTCGAGGTCGCGCGCGCGATCTGTGCCCACTAGGGGTTTTCTGGGCGCAGTCTGGCGCGGCGCAGTGCTCGGCGTCGAAGGCTTCGCCTTGGTTGATTGGCTAGACGCGGCTGTGGGAGAGGCACTAGGGTGAGGGTTAGTAGAAGATAAACCACTAGGGTTAGAAGCATACCTTGTTTGGCCACTTTGCCAAGTGTAGGACTTTCGGCGAGTGAGTTGTGCATGAATTAGCATCGCCGTGTGAGTGAGGGTGTTCAAATCTTTGATGGGCAAAATCTCGAGTTGATCACGGATGTTGGTGTTTAAGCCACTCAAGAATTCTGTCCTCAATGTCGATGGTGCAACGGAGATGTTGGCCTTGTAATACATGTCGTCAATCTTGGAAAAGAACTCGAGTGGAGACATCGACCCTTGGCGAGCCATGGCTATCTCCATTCGCATTTGATTCCTATAGTCTGGAGGCACATATTTCCTTGTCATCACGTACACGAGTTGGTGCCACTCCGTGACCCATGTTTTTTGGCATTGGACGCAGTCATCCTCGAAGCGATGCCACCACACTCTCGTGGCTCCTTAGAAATTAAGTGTCGCGGCGTCGACATGCTCCTCAGGGAGCACTCGACAATATCGAAGTGTGTACTCCGTAGCCTGCACCCATTCAAGAAAAACAGAGGGGTTGTATTCACCATAAAAATGCTCGATTTTTACCTTGACTTGGTGTCGTTGGAATCAAGTCTGGGCAGGTGCTTGGTTGAACGCGTTGTTTGGCGTGGCGTCATAGAGAGGGTTCTCAAAGGCGTGCACTCCATGTGGTCTATCGCGTCCAACCTGGCGTCGATCGCGTTCTTGGCGATCTTCGCGGACATACTCATCCCTGGGCACGTAGGCGTCATCGCGTTGACGTCTTCGTGGCTGGGCATCGTAGTTGTCGCGTCGAATGTCTCTTTGCATAACATCGCGGCGCTCGCCGCCAATGTCACGAACGCGTTCTCCTTGGGGCTGGAGACGCGGTGGAGGTATCCAATCCGAAGGGCAATCCTGCAATTCTAGTGGATCTCCAAGAGGAGGGTGAAAAAAATTAGGGTTGACCATACCTGAGTCCTCGATCTCGTCGTCGTGGACATTGGGTGTGATCGACGCGTAGCCATCAGATCCGTAATGCGGCGTTCGAACACTCTGGTGTCGAAGCTGATCGCGTACATCATGGCGCCATGGCTGGGTAGTTGGTGTCCTCAAGTTGGTCTCATCGCATCGCGTATGCCCACTTGGTCGGCGACTAGGTCTCCTTGGCGTCGCGTCGGCTGGCTCGGCGAGGGCGGCCGTCACGTGGCGCTGAGTCCGGTATGCGTCTCTAGGTTCTCCTAGAGGCATAGCGATCATCAAAGTTGTATGGTTCAGAATACTCACCTTGAGTGTCCTCGGCGTCGCGGTCATAGTCGGAGCCATTGTCGAAGCCAGTGGTTGTGGCTTGGGCACATAGAGGTCCACGTGCGAAACGAAGCCTTAGCGACTCTCGATGACACTCTACATACGATTGGGTTACGGTTGGTGATGAGACGTCGATGGCATGATTCCTTTTCCTTTGTCGACTCTTGTCTTTGATGGACATGCGTCGGTGGCTCGTGGTTGAGCCGGCGCGTCCATTGTACTCACGGGAGTTGGGTTGGGCACGAGTTGTGCATCGCGTTGTTGGGCTCTCAAAGCTGTGTTCTCTTGTCTAAGGGCTTGGATCTCCCTTTGCTCCTCGAAAAACGCGATGAGAGGGTCCTGTTGTGGGGGGTCAACCAGTGGTTGGTCTTAGGGTAGATCCAATGGTGGTTGAGGTGGGTTGTTGTTGTCGACTCCAGGTTGGTTTTCACCGTGTTCAATCGTCATGGTACCTATAACAATATGGCCAGACATGGGAGTAAAAACGAACCAAAAGACAACGAAGAACAACAACCAAGCAAATCACTAGTCAAGTCACAAAGTTCACGTAAGCAGACGATGGGGGGAAGAAACCGAAGGTGTTGCAAATATGGAAATTCTGGTTTTTCTCTTCTTTTCTTTTCTCGCGAGATGTTACGAAAGCAGACGATGGGGGGAAGAAAAAACAATTTGTGAACAAGATGCAAACTTGAGTTCGTGACTTACAAGACTGCTAGGCTCTGATGCCAATTGATGTGTTCTTGCCTCCGATGACAAGCCAATTGTCAAAAGGTGGCGCCTTGGGATCTTGTCTTGGGTGAGAAGTCACGTTGAACGTCACAACAGTGAAGAATATGGCGAACGCGTTGATGAACGCGATGATGAACGTGGTGGTGCGGTGGTGAACGCGGTGGAAGCGATTGTTGGGGATAAAGGATAGTGTTGGCGGAAGCGATTTGATGGGGGATAGATGACTTGAAGAGACAAGTCGTTGATGTCGTAGCGTCGACTGCGGGTGTCATAGCGTCGACTGCGATTGAAGGGAGATGCGAAGGAAGACTGGCTTGAAGGTTCAAGTGTTTGCCGTAGCGTCGGCGGCGGAGTGAAGGGGATGCGAAGATAGAGGGTTTTGATGTCCGGTCAAGGGAAGGAGGATAAACACTCAACTTGAAACCTTGAATTAAATTGAACGTAAGGAAATAACAATAACAAAGTTGGGTATAAATACTAGAGGCGAGACGTCGGATGGGCCGAGTCGAGCCTCGTGGGCTAGCCCATACAAGCATGCAAAGGCACAAACCCTAAAAGATAGAAAGATTATAAAAGGAAACTATCTAAAACACACAGAAAATACTAAATATAGAAAGTGTATCAAAAGAACGCGTTAGATGACGATGCAGTCAAACATCGTGATAGATGACGACGAAGGGTCGATCGACTCACAGGTGTGTGCACGCGATGCTGACTAAGAAGAACGCGTTGTTCCGATGCCGATGGTTACGAGGACGACGAGTCTTGGGTTGGCGTCTGGGCTTCCTTGGCCAGCGATGACGCGTGCGACAAGTGACGCGACGGCGGAAGCGATGACTTTGGCCCTAGACCTTGTTACTGGGCCCTCTGAGCGATGACTCATGGCTTCTGCCTCGTCTTGGGCCGTCATGGGAGGTAGGGTCACATCAAGGGGAGTTGGAACGCTTGATTTGCCAATGAGGGGTGAACGCCTTTGGATCCTTGGCTATAAAAGGAGCTCAAGGCAACCCTCTTCTTCATCCATCATCAGATCTTCATCTCTCTCTCATTCTTGTCGTCGTCGGAGTTTCTGGAGATCGTCAGAGTGTCGCCGGAGGAAGTAGTTGGCAGTCATGGGAAGCCCTGGTGTTGTGGTAGTGGTGCACAGTTCATCCAAGTGAAGAAGTCGTCGTCGTCAGTAAGCTCGATCCGCCTCCAAGCCGTCGTCTGGATGGGTATCCGCGACCGCGGTCCATCCACCGCGACCGCAGCTCGGCCCAGAAAACTGCGATCGCGGCCTTGCCCAGCAAGCGCGATCGCGGCCTTGGCAACCACGGGCTCGGCTTAGGCCCTTTTTCTTAGATTCGCTTCGTTGATTCGTTTCGTGTCGTATCGTATCTAACTTAGGGTTCTGTCCTTTATCTCATCGTCATCGTAGGAATCCGTATTCAGATTCTAGCCTCCAGATCTCAGAACCCGACATCTTCGATTCGTCTAGTCTAAGGCAAGTGGCGGTTCGCTCTTGCTTATCATTCCATATTTCCTTTAATTATCAATTACTTGATTGTTAATTAAAACAGAGTGAAGTGTTGTTTTCGTTTGGGAACAGATTTCATAAAACAATGTGATAAAATATGATTCTATAATAGGTTGTATATATTTCTAGAACAACGCTATTATACATGATATTACCGTGATGGTTTTGGCTTGGATATCTGTGTGAACTTAAATGTGTAGTTAGAATGAGTATTTGTAGGAACGCTATGTACCTTGCGAGGTCTAGTCGTTTCTTTATAACTGGTATTAGGATGATTTTTGCCCTAGTACTTTCTGGTCATGACTGTACCCTTATTCAGGGTAGGTGCACACAGCTGGTGCCAACAATCGGGATTAAGTCCCAAGATATCTCTCGTGTCGAGATGATATATAATAAAAGCTTTAACGTGAATGTACGTTTTGGAATTAAATAAGATAAGTGCTGTTATGCACATAATTAATATACCCTCGGGCGAGGAGTACAACGTGGAAACCGCCCGAACTCTTGTTAGAGTAAGTCTTCTTTCCAATCTGGATTCGCATTGCGCGGTGAGGTTGGTCGTAGACCCAAATAATCAAGGTCATATTTTTAAAAGTGATGTGAAAACTTAACGTTCCCAAACACTTGTCATACGTTTCCCATAAGACTCAATCTCTTGAAGTCTTCTATTCATACATTTCCCATAAGACTCACCTCCTTTAGAGTCTTCTCTTGATCATGCATTTTCTTATGTTTCCGTAGAAGTATGGGGGTTCACTGTTGTCATCGGCTATTATTCGAGAAACGATGGGTGTAACCTAATACGACTACCTAGAACCTTTATATTTTTACCCTTGTATAGTCTTTCATTAGACTAACCAACCGGTTATTTTCCTTTGCATGGTTGGCTGGTGTTATCCGTCTCATATGGCACATCAGGTAAACTTCCCTTTTCGTGAAGGCCAGAATTCGATGATGAGGGCAGATGGTGATTTAAGTGTCTTTTCCAAGGTTGAAGATCCTAGGCATGAGATCGCTCAGATCAAAAACCCTTCATGGCATTTATTAATTTTCAAGACTTCCGCTATATTAAAACAATTCTGTATTTGGTTTGTATTGGGTTGTGAAACAGTTGTAAAACCATGATGTTGGTTTGAATATTATTTGAGTAACTTTTATGATATTTAATAAAGTCTTCCAACATTATACTATTTGTTATTAAAACGGTAAGCCTTAGGTGACCCCGGGTGTGTATCCTGAGGTCACTGGCGGTAATATTTCCAAAGGTATTTTGGGGGTGTTACAGCATTATTAGATTTGAGATTACATTTAAAAAGATCAATGTTAAGAGTACATTTTCTAATTTTTATGACTGATATTACTCAGACTTATGTACAAATGTACTCATCGTCCATAGAATTCCAATACGGTGATATGATGATCCCGAAGCATGTATATCTATTAAGCAAATTATATATTTTCTTTTGACAACTTGTATGCATGATATATTGTACACATAACAATTAATTTTAACAACATTTTATAGATGTGCGGTTTGTTGCAGGAAGCATGATGTAATTGCAGAGCGTACATAGAGATTATCCCCTGTCACGCGAGGCGCTTGTGATCACGTAGTGAGAGTTGAGCAATCACACCGCGTTGTATAGAGTCAACAATTATCGCACACTTTGACCCGAAGAATCCACTAGTGGAAGAAATTTTAAATGTAGCAACTCTATAGAAACTATAATCACGTTTTAACACTACAATGATATTTGTAATATAATAATCAATATTAGGCATAACACGTCGCTTGCAATTACAATCGCACTATAATATATCGTGACTAAGTGTTTTAGGATCAAACAAAGATGTCACAGGGAACGATCGACAGCGCAGTAATGCAGATGGAACAAAGAGTTTTCTAAACGATTTGTTACCTCCAAAGGAACAATAGTGTTGTCACAACAACAAGCTGCGAATATCATAAAGAAGATGGTTGTAAAGATGATAAAGATAATCCTTGAAGATCATGCGGTTGGAAATAGAAAGTTGGTTTGATTATGCCAACTAGAAGATTTGGAGAGAGAAGATTCTATATTATCTTGATTATGTTATTTTAGGAGATATTTTCTTAGATAATAGGATCGGTTAGGATATTATCTTTGTGAGTCAAATAATATCCTTTTGTTACTGTAAAGTAAGAGATATATATTATTTGATAGTAGGATTCTCTACTTGTATAAATAGAAGCGAGTCGATCATTTCAAAAGTACGAACTCGAAGCATTTCAGTGAGAGAGAAAAAGAAGTGAAGAAGTCCGTGAGTCTTAGAGAGTGAGCTCGTATTCATCGTTGTAGGAGTGATTCAAAACTAGATGAGAAGTATAGGGTTTGAAGTGCGAGCTACAAGTGTAACCGATCAAGAAATCAATAAGACAAATAGACATCTTCAAAATTCTCTCAAGCGGGAAGCTTGAAGGTAGTGGTTTTTCCTTGATTAGTCATTTGATTAATTGAGGTTTCCACTCTAAACAGTGAGTTCTAATCTTATTCTTTTCTGCTTATACATTCAGTTGTACCTTCTGAGGGAGACGAAACACTAACGATCCAACACTACTGCCAAATGCCGCGCGAGGGAAATCACATCAGCTGTCAAACTAGTAAGGTGTGACCGCACATCAAGCTCCACTGAACCTGTTTGAGATTCCAATTCCCCCAACTCCGGATCATATCACCGCAACTTGTCTGAAATGCTGGCACCATAAGCTACAGTACCGAACCATAGAAATGGGTTCTCACCTTGATTTGTCAATGCATATATATCTTACTCATTCAAGGCCGGGGACACTCTCTCTCTCTCTCTCTCTCTCTCTCTCTCTCTCTCTCTCTCTCTCTCTCTCTCTCTCTCTCTCTCTCTCTCTCTCTCTCTCTCTCTCTCTCTCTCTCTCTCTCTCTCTCTCTCTCTCTCTCTCTCTCTCTCTCTCTCTCTCTTAGACAGCGTAGCCAGCATATATAAAAAGGCTTACCATGATTCCTGACGGTTTGATGCAAGAAAGGCTCGACGCGGGAGGAGATGTCGTGGGACAACTCCATAGGTTGTGATCTTGCTTGTCTTTGGCATCCGAAAAATCTCAATTGCATCTCCCATCAGAAGCCTGTAGGGATTACCCAACAGACCAATTGTTGTCGTAGGATCCTCTCCACTTTCTTCGGCGTCAACCATATCCAATTCACCACTCTCCAAGCCACTGCCAACACCACACTAATGACCTTTGAAACTGCAATGCTGGACATGCCTACTTCCATCCATGTTGTGATTTCAATCTAATGGAAGTGATTCAATGGCTCATGGAGTTTATTGCTTCTTTGTATGTTACTCTATCAAGTCAAACTCAACTAATTGCTTCAACTACTCCGTAGTTCACAATTCACGTGTTTAGTTTGATTTTTTCTGATATCATCTCATTTATTAATGACATGGTGTGAACGAATCTTCAGTTTGGAACGTGCCTCTTTTCATTAGCGCTACAAGAGGTGGCCCCCAATTTTTTCAATCAACTAAACTCATGAGCTGTAAATATCAACTGTACAGATTTGCATATATGTATTTAATATGTTTATGTAAATATATTCGTATATCATTTTATTATTTATATAGTAGAGGAGTTAGAAAAAAACAAAAAGGCATGGTATAATATTAAAAACAAGTTTTAATTGGAAAAGTAATATCGTCAAATCCGCACGCACATTTGTAATATAAAAAATCATATTTTTCTTAATGGTACATATATAATAGTCAGCAAGAATTTCTTAGCGAGAACAATCACATGCAAAACATGTACGTGGGAATTTGTTAGCGAGAAAACCCTTTATCTTTTTTTTCATGTCACTTACATGCCTATAATGACAAATGATAAAAATCAAATTAAATGGTCGAAAATGTCAATACAAAAATTCACAGTATAGCAAACACACACAATCATCACTGGTATTAGAGAATCATCATATCGCATAATACAAGTTTATGCGATCGCGATATATTTTTGATTGTGGTGTCTCTGTTGTTATCATAGATATGTCCTCTATGAAATGTAGTTATGTGTGATACTATATAATTAACAATATTCTACAACACTGAAAATTTGAAGCTTTCACTCCTTTGGACACATGTAAACGCTTAAAATAGAGGTAAATGAAATATGTAGGCGATATGTGAACAAGAAAAAAAAAGACGTTCATGTTGCAAAGAGTAGAGGTAAGGAAATATTTGGATAACTAAATGTTGTTGTAGTAGTGAAATTTCCTAGAGCGGGAAATGAGTTACATAAGGAGTTTATAAAATCGCCGTATTTAAAGACGAGAAAAATCGCGGTAAATTATAATGTTTGAAAAAAATTATATAATTTTTCTAGTGGGTCCGGTAATCAAAGAGATGTCAAGTTTATATATACATGCAATATTGTATCAATATGAATTTAGTATGTAAAATATGGAAACATTTTCTCTAAGAAAGTATAATAATTATATTTGAGTAATTAGTATGTAGTATTTAAGCGAAACTATCGTTGTTTAATTTTAACAATGGGATTTATACCCATGAACTGTACATTGGTGTACAATTTCAATTAAATGACGGTAACATATTAATATGTGTTTTTTTTTTGTTTAAGGAATATTAACATGTGTTTTAAGAGAGGCTAAAGAATTTGTTGCAATAAACCTAACAAAAATATTTGTTATGTATTAATAGTTCAACCTCTCCATTTGCATATACTAAAAATGGTTCGGAATTGTAATGGAAATATTGCCTACAATTTATTTAATTGACATTTATGAAGTTATATATTTTATTAATAATGTATTGTTAATCGTCTATAATTTTTACAACCAGTGAGATAAAGTCATTCAAGCATCATACAAAAAAGCAATTATTACGGTTTAAGATGGGACAACGATTATATGCAGGTTCAATGGAAATAGTTAATTAAAATTAATATGACATGTGTACGAGCTATATACCATGTGTAAGGTAATGAAGCCATATAAATGGAGTAAAAAGGAATAGTGTAAACTCCACTCCGACATAAAATATCAATAGCAAATTTAGTCCATATTTGAACCATACGTGGATGAATGTACTTACGCCAATAGAATATATGGAATGACATTTATTGTATTTGGTAAAGACGGAGAGGATCTGATGTGATCACCCTTGTACTCCATCAAGTCCATTAAGATCAAGCCTCACCAATCTCATCAAGGGTCACATAAGAGACTCCAAGGTTCTCCTCAAATCCTCCGATTGCCTTACCCAAGTCAAGTACTGCCAAGCCGTCCACGCCAGGTGTCGGATCACAACAAGGGCTTTGCAACTCCTCGAGCCAACTTGGTCCAATCACTAAGCCATCTTCACCACATGTTCCTAGGGTCCCTAAAACATCATAGGAGTCAAGAACGCCCATGCAAATCCTCAACCCAAGGATCGCGTCCACAAGCCAAGCCACTACTAGGGTTTTCATTGCCCCTTGGAGTTCTTCCACTTCTAGGAGACTTTCCTCGAGACATAACTTATAAGCCTAATGAGACCAAGTGTGCTGAGACATTTTGATCTTGGCTCGGTGGTTTTGATCCAAGCTCAAATGTGTCCGCCGTTCCCGTCCACCTACACTCCTACAAAGCCCAAAGGCGCATTTTAAATGGATTATGAGTTTCCTCTCAAATCTAATGGAGAGGCGTCTCACTTCCTCCTCTTCAATGTTTTTAGACTATTCGTTAGAATACGAATTGGTTCCTTGGGTATCACTCTCCGAATAATGAAGATGCTACTTGTCTTTACTTAGGCTAGTTCAAGGGTTGTTTTCTTGCATTTTCCATGGCTATATAAGCTAGCCTTGTTGCTCCTATTCCATCAACTTGTTTATCATAAAAAACTAGAGATATAAATCAAGTTTCCTTTGGAGTGATTACAAGTTCCTTTTTTCTTCGTGAGTTCATCGAAGAATGTTTAGTTGAATCTTGGTGCGTTTATCTAACTTCAACTTGACGAATTGTTAAAGGAATTGTGGGGCATCCATCCACACCTCCTTTTCCACGTATCCTCGTCTTTAAACCCAAATAATACCCTCCACAAAATAGATCAAATCTGATTCCAAAACAACTCCAAAATCTTCAGAGAAGAAGATCCATTTCTAAGGCGAATTAAGCACAACTTTGGAGGTGACTTCACCATGATACTGAGCACTTCTCGAGGCTGGGCTTACACCATGTGGTATCAGAGCTTCTACTCAAGGTAAGTGTTCAAAACCTTTGACTTTTTGTTTTGTCAAAACATCAAGAATAGTTGTGCTCGAAATCCTTGCCAGTTTTGGATGCTTGTTGAAATTTTTGGACTTAAACTTGTCATCATTGTTAAGTGTTGTTCTTGCTCGAATTTCCTAAGGTATAAGACAAAATTTTGTATATATTAAGCTGCAAAAACTTCCCCAAAAGAAAATCAAAGAAATTCCAAGAGTTATCGAAGAAACTTTAAATCTTCCTAGTCAATTTCTACTTGCAACCTTTACATTTCTAAGTCATTAAACCGACCCTTTCTTGTTAAATTTCATTGCACCTTGAATACATCAAAAATATGCTAAATTGAGATCAATATATATTAAAATTAAGGTGGACTTAGTTCAGCAAGACTTGGAAAATTGTTGCACAAAATTACTTCGCAAAATGGCATGCTTTGCTAAGTTGTTGTAATTTCAAGCATCTTTTGACTTTCTTTTGCCATTAAAATTAAAAAGAAAAAATTGTACTTGACATGAAAAAGAAGTTGGACTTAGGAAAATTAAGACTCAATGAAAAATTATTAGAAAAGAAGTTGAGCTTAGAAGAATTCGGATTCAACAAGAAAGAGAAGTAGAGCTAAAGCCTTGCTTGTAATTTCTTGTTTAAGCTGAACTTCTTGCTTCATTCACATCCCTGTGAAGCCTTTTGTGATTATATATTGAGATTAAAATTGCATACCTAGAGTGTCCTTGGTGTGATTTGTCTCTTTTCAATCCAAAGCTTGTCCAAGTAAAGTACTTCAATTTTGAATATTTGAAACAAGTAACTTGTCTTTGGTATTGCTTTGATTGAAGTGAAGTTACCCTAGTGTGAAACTAACCTCGAATTGTGTGAAGTTCTTGGTTGAAGTTAGCTAGGTGCACACCTAGACCTGAGCAAACGCGGGCCGGCCCGACCGTCAAATAATACGGGCTCGACAAGGGTTTCAGTCCGAACGGGCCGGTTGGCCCGGCCCGTTCGGGCTTACGGGCCGGGAACGGTATGAGGGTTAAGCCCGAACGGGCCGCTCAGCCCGGCCCGCGGCCCGTATATATATTTAATTATATAAAAATATGTTTTTAATATATTAAAAATATTTTTTTTTAAAACGTAACCTAGCTCGTTCACTCCATCTCAGATGTTCTCACGCAGTCACGCCGCTCTCTACCTCTCTTAGTCTCTTTCACAGTTTCACTCCATCTCAGATCTCCTCAGTCCTCATGCCGCTCCTCCTCCGACCAGGTGACTGCCGACCGCTCCGCCTCCGACCGCTCTACCTCCGACCAGGCGACCATCTCTCGCATCTTCCGAGTTTTGACCGCCGATCATCTCTCGCATCTTCCGAGTTCCGACCGCGAGTCGCATCTTCCGAGTTCCGACCGCCGACCATCTCTCGCATCTTCCGAGTTCCGACTAGGCGACCCTCGACCATCTCTCGAGTCTCTCGCATCGCATCCCCGCATATCGGTTAGTATTTCTCATCTCCGCCTCCGCCTTTAACATGCTTGTTTTAGCCTTCCATTGCCTGAGGTTTTGGAGGTCCTGGTAGGGGTGGTACTTGGTAGATATCTCCGTCTCCGATCTGTTTCCATTTTGCCAATCTTCATCTCAGATTTCTCACCGCCGACCATGTCTTGTTTATATAAATAATATAATGAAAGTTTTATTTCTGTTTGAGTAAAATTAATACCGTCTATTAACTTTTGGTGTTTAACTGTTTATATACTGAAAAATTCAGAATTCAGAATAAGCAAATTCTGTGTTTTATTTTGTAGTGTATGGAGCCAGAATCTGAGGAGGGTGACAATGGTATTTCTCCATCTGAAAATCCCTCTCAATGCACTTCCCGGGGAAAAAGACTGAAATCTAATGTGTGGGAGCATATGACCAGAGATGTAAAAGATGACGGAACAAAGGCTGTCTGCAACTATTGTAAGCAAATTCTGAGTGCTAATTCTAAGATTGGTACGTCGCATTTAACTAGACATATACAAAAATACACTATGCGTCGTCATCATGATTTGAAAATTTTCTGCATTGCTAGTGGTGGATCTAGTAGTATTGGAACCAATAACATGTCTTTGAAGAAGCCCATTGCTAGTTTTGATGAAATTCGTGAAGCTATTTGTGTGTTTATCGTATCTCTTGGACCTAGTAGTATTGGAACCAATAACATGTCTTTGAAGAAGCTCGTTGCTAGTTTTTGATGATAACTCCATGTAGAAGCTCTCTTCGATCTAGCACAATTGAAGCACTTGCATGTTATGAGGATTGGTTGCGAGTAAAAGGCTTTGAAGCAGGTAATTTGTATTTCTTAGTTTTATTTAAATGTTTTTCTCATGTGTATAGATTTAATCACACTTTAAGTATGTTTCTATCATGAAGGTACATCATCAATGCTTAAAATTAGTGTTGATGTCGATGATGATGTCGAGGATGAAGAAGACGATTCGGTAGTGACTGAGATCTCTTAGGATGAAGGAAGCTACATGAAGAACGATTAGATGCATTCACTTGTGTTTTTTTGGTTGTAAACTTGTAATGGATTTAGTAACTTTGTCATTTTATGTTCAAACTCTTGTAATGGATTTAAGTATGTTTTTGGATTAAACTTATAATGGATTTAAGCACGTTTTTGAATTCTTATAATCAAGTTTTTTAAAACAGGTTTTATATTATATTAATTGCGGGCTGCCTGCGGGCCGGCCTGGCCCGGATTTCCGGGCGGGTACGGTTTACAATTCCGGCCCGACAAACGAGCCGGGCCCGGCCCGCAAAAACGGGCTCGAAAAATAAGCCAAGCCCGGCCCGGGCCCGTATATGCTCAAGTCTATGCACACCTTGTCTTCTCAGAATTTTGTGAGTTCCTTCTTGCATCTAAGGTGGTACTTCTATCCTAGAACTTTGTCCATTTGTTTGGTTATTTCTAACCTCATGCCCTTCCTTCCTTAAGTGATTTTCTTGGTTTTTGTTTTCTTGTCTTGTTTGTTTCTCTTGCTATGTCTCAGATTCAGTACAAGCCATACTATGATGAAGCTTACTATGATTCAGCCTATGAAGAAGAGTGGTATTACCAACCACATTACTAGCCAATTTTGAAGAAGTGGCATACCAACCAAGAAAAGAAAGGCTTGCCGCCACTAGACCATGGAATTATCCACCACCTTACTAGACCATGAGAGTTGTACTCCAATACCACTAAATACCAATCTCAGAATCAAGTGGAGAAACAATGTTCCAAAAAATGCTCCATTGATGGGAATGCAATCCGGGACAAACACGATGAAAAATCCTTGGCCAAATTGATGTCGTGAAGCTCAAAGAAGAAATACTTGCTGATTTTGAAGAGTGTTTTGTGCAACTAGATGCTCAATTGAAAAGGTCCTTGCACCGACAAGGTGAAACTTTTGATAGATTTCTTGTCAAATTTGGAATGCAATTAGAGAAATGTCGTAAGAGCCAAGAAGAAGATATCAAAATTCACAACCAAGAGCTCAAGGAAGCGAGTCGCAGCCAAAAGCAAAGGACGAGAAGCTAGAACCAAAAGAATTGAGGAGTAATTTTTGGAGCCATCATCATTTTCCTCCAAACCTTCAAGTCCTCGAAGTTGCTTCACCATTCCAAAAATGGTCAAACCTAAAGCCTTTTAAAGCTCCAACTCTTGCTCCGAGATTCATAAGTGTCATGGCTACTCCATGGTTGGATACACCACCTATGATTCCATCATACTTACCATATCAATTCAATGAAGAGGTTAATGCTATACATGTCTTCTCGAATCCAGATCTCAAGGAAGAAAAGGGAGTCTCTCCTTTTGATGTCATCTCGAACTCTCCTTTGCGAATTTTATTCGAGGACCATGAAAAGGAGAAGACTCTTATTTTAGGGAAGTTTCACTTGTCTCTACTTTGTCAATTCCTTTTCATTTGTTTAAAAATCAACATATTTCAAAGGGTACAGAACCACAAGTGCTAAACTCCATTTTTGCATGTAGAACTAGATACTCATGTTTGCATCACAATTCTCATTCTCAATTCTTGTTGCATGAGATGGATTTAGTTCATTGCATTAATTCCTTTGGGAAATATGTCATGTGCATCACATACTCCATCATTAGACACATACTTAGGGAGTGTTTGGGCAACACCTATGCTTGGACATCATATAGATCTACGAAGATTTGCTCTTTTTACTTTGTTTCAGTATTTGTTGGCTCCTCATTTCTATAAGTTTCCTTGTGTAGGTTCATGCATTCTAGATGGACTTGATGGAGCACAAGTGTGGTCACATCTTCCTCTCCTCCTTCAAAAGGATTCTCTGTAGAAGTCCACTCGGATTTTAGGACGAATCCTTTTGAAGGAGGAGAGGAAGATGTGACCACACCTGTGCTCCATCAAGTCCATCAAGATCAAGCCTCACTAATATCACCAAGGGTCATACAAGGGCCACCAAGGTTATCCCCAAGTCTTCCAAGTGCCTTACCCAAGTCAAGTGCCAAGTCCCCGATGCCGGGTGCCAGATCATAACAAGGGCTTCGGAACTCCTCGAGCCAACTTGGTCCAATCACTAAACCATCTTCACCATATGTTCCTAGGGTCCCTAAAATGTCTTTGGATCCAAGAACACCCATGCAAGTGTGCCAAGAATCGTGCCCATGAGTCAAGGCACGACTAGGGTTTTCCTTTCCTCTCTCGGCGTTCTCCTATTTCTAAGAGACTTTCCTCGAGCCATAACTTGTTCACCATTCTCATACCTCACAATAAGGCTAATGAGACCAAGTGTGCCAATAGATTTTGATCTTGGCTCGGTGGTTTTGATCCAAGCACAAACGTGGCCGCCGCTGTTGCCGCCAGCCTACACCCCTAGAGAGCCCAAAGGCAAATTTTCAAATGCCTCACGCGTTTCCTCTCAAATTGAATAGAGAGGCTTCTCACTTCCTCGTATTCAATGTGTAGATCATTCGCCAAAATTTGAAATGGTTCCTTACGCATCACTCTCAGAATAATGAAGAGGCTACTTGTGTTTACTTAGGCTAGTTCAAGGGTTGTTTCCTTGCATTTTCCATTTCTATATAATCTAGCCTTGTTGATCATATACCATAAACCTGTTTATCATAAAAGATAGAGATACAAATCGAGTTCCCTTTGGAGTGATTCCTTCAAAAATTCTTTCTTTCTCCGTGAGTTCATCGAAGAGTGTTTAGTTGAATCTTGGTGCGTTTATCCAACTTCAACTTGACGAATTGTTCATGGAATTGAAATACTTCCATCCACACCTCCTTGTCCATCTATCCCCTACTTTAAACCCAAAAAATACCCTCCATAAAATAGATCAAATAGGATTCCAAAACAACTCTAAAATCTGCCAAGAATAAGACCCATTTCCAAGGCATCAAGCACAATTTTGGAGGCAACATGACATTGTTACTGAGCACTTCTCGAGGATGGGATTGCCCCAAGATCTCTTGCAAAGAAATAGGAAATCCTGAATTTCGACTAATTTTTTACTATGGTATGGTCATAGCGAAATTGAGAAATGGGCACTGGTCGGGCTATATGCCACTAATCCATCGTGGATATTAATTGTTGAATAATCATGTTTACAATGTCTAACTAAAAAGCATTTACCCATTAAATATATATATATATATATATGTATTTATATGAAAGCAATATACATTCCTCGTTAAAAGACCATTTTTATTTTACCTTGAAAGTCCATACCTAAATATCAACAATTTCATGATGTATAATGAATATATTATGAAACTTCATGTACCACTTATAACCTCCAAGCTTCCAAAAAAAGGATTTGATTAAATTATATAAATCAGTATCCATTCTGCTATTCATTGCCCAAAAATGACAAAATAAAAAGCACATAAATTAAGAAGAAGTTTATTTTAACCAAAGAGTCACAAAACAACCTCTTTATAACCAACGAGTTACAAAACATATTTTTTTAGATATATAACCATGGTAAACGGTTCCTGTGCGAATCATAAGTCATGTGTGAAACTACGGACTCATTTAGGTCGTTGAATGGCTTATAATCGTGCGGCTTGTAAAGGCACGAGTGGGAGGGAAAGGAAGACGAGGCGCGCATGTTGTTTACTGTATAACACGCGCCCCACACTTGCATATTAAAAAAAACAATTTGAAACATGTCTTTGCTCTCTCTTCTCTCTGCTCTCTATTTCCTTAGATTGTTTCAAAGCGATTCAGGCACGATATTTACAGTTATCTCATTCATTCACATCGATTCTCCTTTCTCTTTCGTAATCTTCACTCTAACTCGTCCAAAATGGTTGGAAATCAAAGCGAATCTTCATCTTCTCCGTTTGGAGGTGAAATAATCATATTCATAAATCCTAGACTTTTGTGTTTGTTTGTTTGTTGATTTTGTAACCTTTCAGTATTTTCGTTGCATACGAGTGTATAAGTTGTTTTTGTTTTGTTTGAAATTTATGTGTTGATGTTTGTTTTGATTCTCATATTTTCACGTTTTACTGATGAGTGTTGTGTTTTAGTGGATATTATGTGATATTTTCGTGTTTTTTGTGCACCAAATTTGTTTTGATTGTTCACCAAATTCACTTTGTTTGTGATTCACTATAAGTGTTACCTGTTCACCAGTTCATTATGTTTGTGCACAAATATTTCTCATGTTGTGCACTGTTTCATCAGTACATTGTGCACCTTCTATCATATCATTTGTGCACTACTAAGTTCATGTTTTGTGCACTGGCTCAAGTTAATATAAAATGTCAAAAAAAAATCCTTTCTCAAAATCAAGTGCTCAAAGTTGAGATATAGTGGTGCACAAATTATTATATTTTGATGCACATATATTCAAAACATGATGCACCAACTTTTCCTTTGTTGTTCACCATATTGTCTAAAATTGTGCACCACTGTACTGTATACTTAAAATGTCTTTATGACCACATCATTCACTATTGTGCACTAAATTAGTTTAACTTATGCACCACACCACTACTTCTTGTGCACCTCATTACTGCATTTCAGTGCACCACATCATTCACTGTTGTATACTACATTAGTTTAACTTGTGCACCACATCACTGCTTCTTGTGCACCTCATTACTGCATTTCACTGCACCACATCATTCACTATTTTGCACTACAACAGTTTAACTTGTGCACCACATCATTGCTTCTTGTGCACCTCATTACTGCATTTCAGTGCACCACATCAGTCACTACTGTACACTACATTAGTTTAACTTGTGCACCACATCACTATTTCAGTGCACCATATTACTACATTTTAGTGCACCACATTAGCTACCATTGTGTACTTGATGTGACTATGGGAATCATCATTTTTGAAGAAGGTCAAAAACTTGTCCCAAAGAAATGGTTCGAAACTTGGAAGGTGTCAAAACCGAAGAATCTGTCGCATCGACACCTTCTCAGTATTATGTCCATAACTGGAGTTAAGAAAGTCCAATGGAGGCCCATGAATAGTCATTGGAAAGCTAAGGAAAATATCTACAACTATCATGTTAAGGTCTTCCTAACATTCTGGCCAACGAAACCGAGAAAACGTAATCTTTACGACAGTCCAGCAGAAGAGCCCAAGAGTTCACACTCAATGCAAGGGAGGCCAAGGGGGAAGCATTAAGTGGACGAAATTAAGCCATTTTTCTTATAAATTTGATGCTTCTAATAAAGAGGAGACTCTTCCCTTCTTCAACATTGAATCCAAGCCAATTGAAGAGTCATCCAAGTCAGCCATCTTCAATGTCGAGCAACCGAAGGGACTATTTTCTTTGTTTTTGTTTTCCTATATATTTGGCTTTGTTCTACCATTGTAAGGAGGTCAATTTGATTAAAAAAGAATCCTACAACTGAGTGTTTTATGAGAGAATTTCTCTTGTTTGCTCGTGAGTCATATCGAGTGTGTTCGTTTGTAATATCGAACAAACCGATCTTGTTTCAAGAGTGAGTCATATCTCTTGAATCTTGATCTCTCCTAAACTTGAGTGGTGAGTCATATCCACAAGAGTGTTAGGTGCTTATCCCTCCACCAATCCAACTCAACCATCCTCAAGTCCATCACCATTACGAGCCATCCCAAACTCCACTTGCACCATTGCAGATTTCCATCCCGGATCTTTCGACAGCATCTCAGTAGAACTGGAATATCTTTTTATTCCCCATCCGGAAAATTCTCACATTTTGAGGGAATCAACTAGACTTCAAGATCTAACTCTGGGATTTGGAATCACTCCATTCGGATCTCATACGAGCGATAACGAGCCGTTGAAGTCAGGCCTGTTTTCTGGGCTTTGGGTTGACGATTGCTTGAAGATCTTTCGAGCCTTTCCTTGCACCGCATCATCCTCGATCCTTGATTCACATCAGTACTACATTATTTTAACTTGTGCACCACATTACCGTTTCTGTGTGCACCTCATTACTGCATTTCAATGTACCACATCAGTCATTGTTGTACACTACATTATTTTAATTTGTGCACCATATCACTGTTTATGTGTGCACGTTTCTTTTATTTTGCATTTCTTGTTCGGTTATTGTGCACCTTAGTACGCTATCTTGTTCACTATAATACTTATTTGTGCACCAGATTACTACATGCCTTTGCAAAGTTTGTCCACCACATTACTATATTCTGTGCACCAGAACACTGTACATTTTGTGTACCACATCACTATATGTTTGTTCACCATTTCTAATTATGTTGTGCACCCGTTTTCTAAAATTGTGTTATCCGTCACAGTTCCGTGTAACACATTAGCAGTTTTTAATGTTGGTCAGCTTCCAATAGATGAGGTTGAAGTCACTGAAATAGTACAAGAATTTGTCCAATAAGATGAAGATGCTCGAAGAGATGATATATTTTGTATTCTATGTGCAACATATTATTTTTATGTGTGCACCAATTTCTCTTTTCTTTATTGTTTTGTAAGTTGTGCATCACTGTATTATAAAATTGTGCACCAACTTATCTATGTTTTGTGGACTACATTATGAAAAATTTGTGCGTCAGTTTCAACCTGTTTTGCTTATCAATTTACTATAAGTTGTGCACCACTCTATCATACATTGTGCACCAGTATGCTTACTTTTGTGCACTAGTTTACTATAAGTTGAATAGTTCAACAATATTTACTAATTATATCTTCATGGCATTGATTGTTTTCAGGGAAACGTACGAAGGCCAGACACTCAACTAGTGTAGTTGGTATGAGTTCTTTTGCTGTTGAGAAGAAGACAAAGGGTGATTTCAATTTTTTTAATAAAAAATCAGCAAATTGTGCTTTGTAGTTTTTATAATCTTGTGCATTCGTTGACTAGTGTATATTTGCATTTTCGGTTTTCTTTGTTGTAGGCAAACGTAAGGTCAAATTTGCTTCCGCCCCTTCATCAAAGATAAAAAGAGTTTCTTCTTCAGATGGTGTGAGGATGTCCATAGTTGCTGCTCCGAAGGAGGCATCTAATCCATTGGTCCCATGGCTACTAAAAGCAAAGCCCCTATTAGAGGGCTTAAAGCAAGGGGTTCTTTATCTGTACTTATAAATACAATTGATGTGTTTAATGCAGCTCAGAGGGCTGTATTGGCTCGTATGGGTTTTAGTAGACAAGTTTGATGGACCCTCTTGATCTCTTGGAATGGGTAATGATTTGCCTAACATCCACTTAAAAGATACAAATATGCAGCAGTACCTTGGTTTGCCGAGGGGTTTAATGAAGATTAATCCTAACTACATCACCAGCCAAGATGTACTTAGGAATTGGAGGGAGAGGTTATTTAAAAACAGGTCTTGTCTTACCAACGGACGTGAGTAAGAAGCTTATTGAAAACGAGGAAGCGGATTTCATGTTAATTCTGGATTTTGTTGTTCTTTTTTACTCTGTTGCTATAGAGAGCAATGGGAATGGTTCCGTAACAAAAAAAATCTGAAGTAGTTTAACTGGGATGTAACTGACCGAATTGAGGACTATAACTTGTGTGAGTTACTTCGGAGGAGGCAATGTGAGTTGATGATTCAAGCTCCCAGTATAGCGTCGTATAGGGGTCCTCTAATATTTCTAATTGTAAGTCACTTACTTTTCCCTCTATACTTTATTTGATGTGCATCATGTTTATATTGATACGTGTACCGTGATAAGGTACTTTTGTGCACCATGATATAAGTTTTTTTCTATACAACATGATGTTTTTTTTGGGTGCACTTTGATGTTTCAGATTTGTGCTCCATGATATAATATTTTGTGCAACATTTTACAATTTTGTTATGCTCCTCATATTTGTTTTTTTTTGCACACGATTGTATGAATTATATGTGGTCTCATATTTATAATATTTGTGCACCTTAATATATTATTTTGGTGCAATTGTTTTTTATTAAGTTATGCACCATAATGTATGTGTAATCTTTGTTTTATTTTCTATAGACTATTTACTGTGACAGACTGAGCTTGATGGGAAATACCAATGTGAGAGAGTACCCCATAATCCGTAACTACACGTCTAAGTTTTTGAAGCAGAGGCAGAAGGAGGATCTTGATCTAGGTGGTTTTGGTATAGGTGCTGTTATAGATCCACCAAACCTTCCAGCTCCAGCTGCTCTTCCTGAACCACAAGTTGCCGTTACTGAGGAAGTTGCTGAGAGTGAACTTTCAGAGGGAGGGGATGTGGGGCTTGATCTGGTCTATGACAGAGAGGAGGGATGCTTTTACCCGTACATTTGTGAGCATGCTGATTTGGCACAGATAATTGCTGAATATATCAGGAAGTTCTACAAGAATATTAAGGATGCGTCTAAGAAGGTATCGAAGGCTTTAACTTTTCTGAAGATAAATGAGGCATGTGAGAAGATTATCAACCTCAAAATTGTTTCTAACTCTCAGCGCCAATCTTCACACTCTCAAGACAACCATGACCGGTTCTTTTCCGACCCTGCCATTATCAAGTGCCTTGAAGAGATTGAGGCAACGTTCCTTATGGCAATGGATGATCATGTTGAGGAATTTCAGATGCCGTCTAGCAATGCCATTTATACGGAGATGGTTTCACCCATGCACAATGATCGAACCACACCTGAGGCTTCTAAAGAAATAGAGGAAGATGAAGTAGATATTGGTCTCGGTGAGTCAGAAACCACAACTGGGATTTCTGAAGAAAGGGAAGTTGAGGAAGGGATCAAGGAGAATGCAGAGAATGAAGTAGTAGAGGACAAGGAGGAGGAGGAGGATCAATGGGACAAGAAGGTATATGAGGAGGATGAACAAGAAGGTAAGAAGGAAGGTGATGATGAAGGAGGAGATGATAAGATGGATGAAGTGCATATTGATGAGCAAGATGGAGCTAACGAATGAGGTGATTAGGGGAAAGAAGGAGAAAAACATGAGAAGGATGACATGGTTGAGGATGAGAGGAAAGAGAATAATTTGATGCAAGAGGCTGAAAGAAAAGATGACCATTTGGATGAGGATGCATCCAAGGGGGAGCGAAAGGAAGAGATCATTCAATCCCAAGCTTCTGATAAGGATGTGGATTCTGAAATGACTATAACCAATGATGAACAATTGCAGGAGCCGACAGAGTGTAAGAAGTCCTCATGTCCGGGAGATTTAACCCCTGCTTCTTTTGACTTGGGGATTGATTCCATCCTTGATAAGGTTGCAAGCATTGGGAAGATACGAGTGCACCACCTGAATTTATGTTATGCAGTACTTTCTCATTACTTTGTGCACTACTTTCCCTTTATTTTGTTCACTATTTTTCTTGTAAGTGTCCTACAAGTGCACCACATAAATATGTGTTGTGTAATACTTTCTCATTTATTTGTGCACTTCTTTTCCATTGTTTATTCACCACATATATGGATGTTGTGCATCACATGTTTTCATATAGGTGTCTTACATGTTCACCACCCTAGTTTCGTTGTGCACTTTATCTCGTTTTTTTTGTGCACCATGTTCATATTTAATTGTGCACATGTGTTGATATAACTTTTATTTTTATTATATCATTTTCCTTGATGCTTTTAATTTCTTTCAGGATGCTATTGTTCAAGCTTCACAGGCTTTTGATCTAAAAGCTGCCCATGAGGATGATTTTGTAGCCTCTGTGCAGGGGAAGCACCCAGTGAAGATATCATTTTTATGCGAAATTCCTTATCATGGATAGTTGATGAAAGAAATGATCACAAGTATGATGTTTTCATTATTTTTTCTTGTATTGTGCATGCATCGATGTTTCATTTAATATTTACACGTATTCATCCATTTTTTGCCCTTCTTTATTTTATTGCAGTGAAGTTGTTTTCCGTGGGGTTGGCCTATAGAGCACCCGTCGATTGTTCCATACTATGGATATTGGTGAATTTATCGATGATAGTGTTATTTGCATTTGGTCAAGGATTTTGAACAGTAAAGAAGAAGAAAAGATTGACCACTGCCCTTTGAGAATTTGCCTCACAGTCCCACCACTGGTACATCCTCTACTATTATATCTTGTTCACCATTTTTTTGCTTTTGTGTGCACTACATTACTAATAGGTGTGTACCAGTTTGACTCTCCATGTTCACCTCTTTACTCTTAGAAGTGCACCACTATATAATGTACTTGTGCACTGCCTTAACTATATTTGTGCACTACACTATCGAAAATTAGTGCACCATCTTATATTTGTTTTACTATAAGATGTGCACCACAATATTATACACTATACACCGGTCCACTATAACTTATGCACTCACTTCACATTTTCTTGTGCACCATATTAATACACGTTTTTTTTAATAATATTATAGTAGTGTGTTTTGTGACTTATTTTTCACAGTCTTTCCTATTTGATTTGATGAACTAACTTCTTATTTTATTCATCTGTTTGATGAAGATGCTTACCGTGATAGAAAATGATTTACCATCTGAAGAACGATGTACATGGTTTTTATCTGAGGTTGACGAAGACATGGACCATGCACCATGGTTAGAACCTTATGATGTTGAAATGGTATGCTCCATGATATGACTTTTTATGTCATCACGTGTTTAGTTTTCACATAGTGAAGTTATTCTTTAACTCAATTTTCTTGCTTACTTTATTTTATTTTTTCAGTATGTGTTTCCGATCATAAAGTATAGTCATTACTACATGGTTGCAATGAATGTCAAGAATCCCAGACTCGACATTCTTGACCATTCTGCCTCAGACATTTCAACTGAAGATAAGTACGAGCACATCCTTAAAGAGGTGGTAAGTGCTATCGGTTTGTACATTAGTGTGTACCATTACTTAAATGTAATTTTATGCACCAACTTTCCATCTAATGTTCACTATATTGCTGTAAGTTGTGCACCACAGTACTATATTTTTTTTATCCGTAGTTAAATTGTTTTGCTCACTAGTTAAGTTGTGCTCCATAGTGATAATGTTTGTGCATGTGCAATGTACTATTTTGTGCACCATGATTTAACTTTTTTTCCCCAACAACTTTGTATTAATTTGTTCATCTGATTAGTCTTTAGTTTCATTCATGTTTTTTCTTGGGAATCATTTTTGCAACGGAGGATGATGATCTATTATTTGGGCAAACATGGGTTAGATTTGAATGTCCTTCCTTTTATGAAAGGGAAGGTTAAAATATGATGTGAAAGTCCCCGTTGTCACGTTTGCAAGTGCCCTGGCCGGAATGCAATATAGTCAAGACAAGCGCCAAGATTGCGTCTCGCAATGTCTTAGAGGTTTCTTGATCGCCAAAGAGATGGCTTTTCTTCCATTGGATGTCGTGGAAGCGAAGGGTGCACACCTTGATGAATTGCACGAAATCTTAGAAGGAAGTCATAGGATAGCTAGACCAAAGTGATGGCCTTGAAGAGATCCAAGAGAGGATCCTTAGGACAATCAAAGAGATGACTGTAGCGGCTCAAAGTGAAGAGCTTTGGAACTCAAAGAGCTGAGTGTTAAGGATAGAGAAATCCACAACAAGATAGAGGTGACGTCTTGGCTTAAGCAAGGAGAAAACCTCAACATTAATTAACTTAAGCAAAATAAACGTGAGTTTTGCAAAGGGAAATAACTAGTATTTAAAATCTAAAACTAAGTTAACAAGATAGAAAATATCCTAAGCAAAACATGGGCTTGGACGTGCGGCCCATAACACATGGAGCGTGCCCCGTCAAGCCAAAAACACTAAAACATAAAACTTGCTAAAATTGTCTCAAAATATCCACATAACCTCAAAACAACTAAATATGGAAACTTGAAGATCTCGTGCGCCAAGGGGCGCGCCGCAGGTGACGTGCCAAAGAGCGCACGACAGGGAGTTTCACACAACACGCGAAAGAAGCGTCATGCGAAGTGCACAACACAGGGGGTGTCACGCGACACGCAACCGGGAGCGCGCGACGCGACGTCCTCAGCTAGATAACCTCAAAACAACGTGACTGTGGTCACGCCGATGGGCTCAGGGGCATTGCTGATGCTTGCGATGCACCTGGTGACCAATGACTGGGTTGCTTGGGCGATGGCGCGGGCTCTCGCTTTGGTCACGGGTCCGGGTGCACGGATGCTCAGCTTGTCTTCTCCATCCTTCGCTGTGAATTTGGAAGGTAGGGAGCCATCATTCTCCCCTTCTTGGCAGCGAAGCATCCTCACTTCGTCCTGGTCGTGCTCCAGAGGAGTGTAGGGCGACAAGTCGGCCACGTTGAGGCTTGGATGCACGCCGTAGTTGTCCGGGAGCTCAAGGCGGTAGGCATTGTCATCGAGCTGCTCCAGGACTTTGATTAGGCCATCTCCGCGGGCATCAAGCTTGCTGCGTCTTTTAGCTGGGAAATGCTCGCGGAGAAGGTGAAGTCACTTCAAGTCGCCGACCTCAAAGATCATGCGGCGCTGGTCACGATCTGCTTGCGCTTTGTACTGCGCCATGCGGCGCTCTCGTCCGCTGGTGAAGTGCTCAGCCAAATTATGTGCGCTGCATGCCCTTGACGCTCTCCTTGTCTTTCATGGGGCGCGGCGTCAAATCCAGCGGTGTGTGGGGGTTGAGGCCGTAGACAACCTCGAATGGAGTCATCTTCATCGTCGAGTGCATGGCCTATTGTAAGAAAATTCCACAAAAGGAAAGCACTATTCCCACCCGCGGAGGTTAGATTTCAACATAGTACGAAGTAAAGTACCAAGAGTTCTATTGGTAACCTCCGTTTGGCCGTCAGTTTGGGGGTGATAGCTAGTAGAAAAGAATAAGTGTGTCCCTAATTTCGACCATAAGGACTTCCAAAAATAGCTCAAAAATCTAGTGTCACGATCCAAGATAATAGTCCTAGGAATCCCATACAATTTTACCACATGCTAAACAAATAAACTAGCAACATCCGAAGCATTATGAGTCATCTTGCAAGGAATAAAGTGAGCCATATTAACAAATCTATCAACAACAACAAATATCAAGTCCTTCGCTTTCTTAGACATGGGCAACCCCAAAATCAAATCCATAGATATGTCCTCCCAAGGGGTAGTCGGTATAGGCCAGGGGTTGTACGATCCATACGGGCTCGATCTAGACTTAGCTCTCTGACATGTCCCATAACTCACACAAAACCTAGTCACATTGATGCGTTCCTATCTCCGAATGCCTGCCAAGTGTCTTGGAGGCAAGGATCCAAGTCTTGATGTGAGTCGCTGGACTTGCTCTTCGGGTGTCTGCCGTGGAACCCTTGGCCTTGGGCCTCAATGAATTACACGAAGGACTCCGAAGAGGGGCACGTGAACCTCATAATGAGGTTCTCACAGCATTGTCGGCTTGAACGCGGGGACACGAGATCGCGGCGAGAGGAGTGTCATGCGGCGAAGGCGGGGCGAGATGGCAATGTCACGTCTCGTGGCAGATGGCACGAGGAGTGTCACGGCGCGAGGGTGATGGCGAGCGATAAAGATGGCGATGGCGGTGGATCTGGATTGTGGCCTCAGGACTAGGCGCGAAGAAGAGATAGACTCGAAGGTCGAGCTTGGCCGTAGCGTCGGCGGCGCAAGTGAAGGAGGTGAAAAGATAGAGTGTTTGGTGATGCCAAATCAAAGGAAGGAGGCAATTAGGGCACTCAACTTAAAGCTTTGATTAATAATATGACATAACCTACTACACGAGGCTGATATGGCCTTATATAGAGGTCGCAGGACTCGAATGGGCCGAGTCTCGCCTAATGGGCTAGCCCACTCAACATGAGTGGAACACACGCCCAGAACAAAAAAGTACTTAAAATATTAACTTCTAAAAACAGGTTGTGCCAAAACTAGAAAAGTCTTAAAATAGCAAAAGAGTCTAAGTGACAATGATAGGTGCCGTTGATGCGGTGCCGATGGTGGCGAGGAGTTTGAGAGAGACCGCGGTCTCGGGCGCGCCTTGGCTAGCGACGACGCGTACGATCAATGATTGTGTGGCGTTGGCGATGGCCTTGGCACACGATCTTGTTATGGGCCCTTGTGAGCGGATGCTCATGGCTTCCTCCTCCTCAACTGTAGTCATGGTGGGCAGGGGCGCATCACCCTCCCTTACTTGGCTATGAAGCGTCCCCGCTTCACCATCATCAAACTCAGGCTCCATATAAGGGTCTAAGTCGACGACGTTGAAGGTCGCGTGGACACCGTAGTCGGCTGGCAGCTCAAGCTCGTAAGTGTTGTCTCCAATTGTCTTCACAACGCGAACAAGACTATCACCCTGCGGCACTAACTTGGATTTGCGTTTGGCTGGGAAGCGTTCTTTGCGGAGATACACCCACACCATGTCTCCATGTGCGAAGATGACATGGCGGCGACCGTGGTTGTGCTGTGATGCGTACTGAGTAGCGCGGCGTTCCAGCTGCTCGCGGGTTTTGCGATAGAGTTCCTGGATCTGCGTGACGCGGTTGGCCGCAGTAGTGTGCTCATTGTCCTTGAGTGGTCGCGGCAACATGTCCAGCAGTCTCAAGGGGTTTTTGCCGTAGATGACCTCGAACGGGGTGAGCCTTGTCGCGGAGTGTCTGGACCTGTTGTAAGGAAACTCAACAATAACAAGTAAGTCTTCCCAACGCTTGGGGTTGGCCTTGAGCATGGTCCGAAGGACGGCGCCTAGGGTTCGATTGGTCACCTCAGTTTGGCCATCGGTTTAGGGTGGTAGCTAGTGAAAAAGAGTTGTTTTTTACCTAGCTTTCCCCAAAGAGTTCTCCAAAAATTCCCCACAAATTTAGTGTCCCTATCACTCACAATAGACCTAGAGATCCCATGCAATCACACCACATTCTCAAAAAACAACTCGGCAATGTCACTAGCATTATGGGTGGTTTTACACGCCACGAAATGGGACATTTTGGAAAACCTGTCCACAATAACAAATATGGAGTCCCTACCCCTACGAGATAGAGACAAACTTGTAATGAAGTCCATGGACAAATCTTCCCAAGGGTCGAGAGGGATTGGCAAAGGCGTGTAGAGGCCGTAGGGACTTGAACTCACCTTAGTGCGTTGGCATGTCACACAACTCTTACAATATCGCGTCACTTGGGGGGGTCATGCGCGGCCAAAAGAAATGCTCGCGAAGGGTGGCCAATGTTTTTGTAACCCCAAAGTGGCCGCGACCTTCATGCGCCTCCTGATTAAGTAGGTTCCTAATGGATGAGCTAGGGATGCATAGGCGGCCAACCTTGTATAGGTAACCCTCATGTAGAAAATATGTCTCAAACTCACGGTCTCTAAGGCAGTGCTAAAAAATAGGCTTAAAGAAGGGATCAGTCAAGTATAAATCCTTAATTAAAGCAAAGCCAAAAACCTTAGTTTGAAGATGAGTAAGGAGGTATACATGCGAGAAAGGGCGTCAGCGACCACATTCTCCTTACCTTTCTTGTGCACAACGACGTAGGGGAATGTCTCCATGAACTCCACCCAGCGGGCATGGCAGCGGCTTAGGTGGGCCTGGCTCTTCAAGTAGCTAATGGCTGCGTGGTCCGAGTGGATGACGAACTCGTGTGGCCAGAGGTAGTGATGACATGTCTTGAGCACACGGACGAGGGCGTAGAGTTCCTTGTCGTAGGTGGGATAGTTCAAGGTGGCCCCGGTGAACTTCTCACTGAAGAACGCGATTGGCCTCTTCTCTTGGTGAAGGACGCCGCTAATGCCGATATTTGACGCGTCGCATTCAATTTCAAAGTGTTTGTTGAAGTCTGGAAGTTGGAGGAGGGGCGCGTTGCATAGTGCATCTTTCAACGCGACGAAATCCTTCGCGTGGTGCTCCAACCAATTCACCGCGGCGCCCTTCCTTGTGAGCTCATACAGTGACACGACGATGGAGCTGAAGTAGCGGATAAACCTCCGGTAAAAACATGCCAAGCCAAGGAAGCTGCGTACCATGGTTGGAGTTGTAGGCGTCGACCATTCCCGGATTGCCTTCACCTTGTCTTCATCCACGCGCAGGCCATCTTTGGAGACCACGTAGCCGAGAAAGTTAGTGGTGTCAGAGCAAAAACGACACTTGCCGAGGTTGGCCTACAATTGCTCACGTCTTAAGCACTCTAACACAAGCCTAAGGTGCTCTACATGCTCATCAAGACTACGTGAATACACCAAAATGTCATCAAAATAAACCACAACAAATTTTCCCAAAACTTCCCTCAAAATGTGGTTCATCAATCTCATGAACGTGCTCAGGGCGTTGGTGAGTCCAAAAGGCATGACGAGCCATCCATAAAGCCCATATTTTGTTTTGAATGCGGTCTTCCATTCATCACCTTATTTCATGCGGATTTGGTGATAGCCGCTCTTCAAATCAATTTTGGAGAAGAGGGTCGCGCCGTGGAGCTCATCGAGCATGTCGTCAAGGCGTGGAATGGGGTGCCTGTATTTCACCGTGATTTGATTGATGGCGCGGCAGTCAATACATATTCGCCACAACCCATCTTTCTTGGGTACAAGGATCACCGGCACGGCACAAGGGCTCAAGGATTCCCTCACGTAGCCGGGATCCAAAAGTTCTTGCACATGGCGTTGCAACTCCTTGGTCTCCTCAGGGCCGGCGCGGTACGCTACGCGGTTGGGAAATGAAGCACTAAACACCAAGTCGATTTGGTGTTCAATGCCGCACAAGGGTAGAAGGCCTTGCGGAAGCTCTGCTGGCAACACCGCGGAGAACTCGTCAAGTAATGCGACGACAACCGGTGGCAACGGATCAGCGATGGGTGCGTTGTGCATGATGGAAGTCGGCACCAACAGGAAGCAGGGTGCCTTTCCGTTCAAATGGAAGTAAGGTCGCTTGGTCACGCGAGAAGCAATCGGTGCTCACAATGACCCTGCAATGCGGGGCTCTTCGGCGCGGTACTGACAATGTCCCCGCAACGCGTTTTATCGTTGGGCGCAATGTTGCTGAATGCGCGGTCAATATTGAGAGAAGCGCTATTGTGGCCTGAAGGAGTACATTAATTCTTGTTTCCAGTGTTTGGGAGCGTTGAATAATCACCATAATTGGGGTTGGATCGCGGCGGTGTGGCCTCGGTCGCTGCTAATTTGATAGCCTTCTGACGATCTCGCTCTACCTGATCCTGTAAAATCTCATGGGGAGACATGGGTAAGAGGGTGACGTGCTTTCCGTGGTAAGAATAGCCATCGTGAAGAACGAGCCTATCGAATTGCCATGGGTGTCCCAGCAAGAGATGTGCGGCATCCATCGCAATGACATCACATAGGACCAAGTCTGAATACTGACCAATGGAAAAAAAGATAAGACATTGACGAGATACAGTGTTACCAGAACTCAAAGAAATCCACTGGAGGCCATAAGGCTGTGGGTGAGGCATGGTCGGCATGCTGAAATGGTTGACCAATTTCTCATTGATGATGTTGCAGCAGCTGCCCCCATCGATGATGACACTCAAGGACGCCGTCTTGACCAAGCAACACGTGTGGAAGAGGTTCTTGCATTGGTCGACTAGAGTGGCCTCCTTGACGGTGATGATGCGGCGCGTGACAAGGCTAAGAGGCGTGTCGTCATGGAGCACGGCAACTACACACGTGTAGGCCTCCTCGTTGTCATCCTCAAATCCTTCTTCGATGGGCTCAAGCTGGTCCTCCTCATAAGATTCATAGCCCGTGGCAATGTTGGAGAAGAGGACCTTCTTGTTGTTTGGACAATCCCTTTGGTAGTGGTCTCGCCCTCCACACTTGAAGCATTCAATGTCACGTGCACGATCATTGCCCGGGGAGGGGGCCTTTGGCGCTGTCGTGCGAGCGACTGTTGAGTTTGGCATCGCGGTCTTGGCGTTTTGGCCTTGGCTGGACACAGTGGACCCTGAGGGTGGAGTGCACACATTAGTAGTAAGGGATTGACTAGGGTTAGAATCATACCTTCGTTGGCCTTGATTTTGCCAAGATGATTGTCGGCGACACGAGAGTTGATCATGGAGTTGCATCGCAGTGTGAGTCAAGGTGTTGAGATCCTTGATTGGCAAAATCTCAAGCTGGTCACGGATGGGCACATTCAAGCCACTGAGAAACTTCGTCCGGAGGGTGGACGTGGCAACACTTATGCTTTCCTTGTAGTACATGTCCTCCAAGTGAGAAAAGAACTCAAGAGGCATTTTAGTGCCTTGGCGTGCCATTGCAACTTCCATCCGCATCTGGTTTCTATACTCGGCAGGTACGTACTTATGGGTCATGACGTTGACAAGATGGTGCCACTCGGTGATTGGTACAAGATGGCGACGAACGCGGTCATCAACGAACCTGTGCCACCAAACGCGCGCGGCGCCTCGGAAGTGAAGTGTGGCCACGTCAACATGCTCGTCCGTGGGAATGTGGCAATATCTCAATGTGTACTCCATAGCCTGCACCCACTGAAGAAAAATAGCTGGATCATATTCACCAAAGAAGTGGTCAATTTTGACCTTTACCTCATGGCGGCTAAGCCGTGGGGTGGGCTGGGCAGGCTGGGGAGCGTAAGCGCGTTGTGCATGGGCTTGGGCACGATGAAGTTGTCGGCGAGCGCGGCCATCATGGGCATCGTCAGCGGAGAAGACCGCGGGTGGCGCATTGTGCTCAGCGCGATGACGTTGTCGCATGGGGGCATAGGCATCGTCGCGGCGACGAAAGGCACACGACATGTCCTCGTGGTGCTAGCCACGAGGTTCACGCGTACTGTCGTCTTGGACATGATGCTGTGGGCCGACTTGTTGGCGAGGTGGCGGAATCCAATCCGCGGGCCTGTCCTGGAGCTCAATGGGATCACCAAGGGGGTGGTAGGAGCCTGGATTGATTATGCCGGAGTCTTCCATCTCCTCTTCATCGAACTCGTCGAAGTCATCTTGGATAGTCGGTGTAGTCGAACCATAGCCATCGGAGCCGTAGCGCGGTGTGCGCGTGCTTTGGTGGCCAAGATGGTCGTTTATGTCGAAGGGAACTGGAGTGGGGGCATGTCGACGCTGACGCGGATCAATGCCTGGGGCGTGTATAGGTCGACGCGAGAGCCCGAAGTCACGTTCATCGCGGTGTGCGCGGCTATCAAGAGGCGTTGAGGCAATGGCGCGGCGGCATCGAGTTCCTCTGGCTGCATACCTATCATGAAAGTCAAAGGGTTCAGAATACTCACCTTGAGAATCATTGTCACGGTCGGAGTCGCTGTCGTAGCCGACAGGGGTTGCTCACGGTGCGAAACGTATCCTTGGCTGATTCGATAGCCTTCTGACGATCTCGCTATACCTGATCCTGTAAAATCTCATGAAGAGACATGGGTAAGATAGTGACGCGCTTCCCATGGTAAGTAAATACGTAAGTGTTTAAATAGCCATCGTGAAGAACGCGCCTGTTGAATTGCCATGGGCGGCCTAGCAAGAGATGCGTGGCATCCATCGCAATGACATCACGTAGGACCGAGTCCAAATACCGACCAATGGAAAAAGAGATAAGACATTGACGAGTTATAGTGTTAACATAACTAACCTTCTAGGAGGAACCTAGACGGCGGAGAGGTTGAGAAATGAGCCAAGGCCGTGGTGAAAGAAGGGTTGCCTTATTTTGGCTTTTCACTTCCAATAGATCGGATCTTGTTTCCTTTTTTTTTTTGAAATTCCGAATCTTTTTTTTTTTTAATTTACGAGATCTTTGACTTTGACCAGATCTCGGATAAGAAAGAATCACGACAAATAACGGCCTCAATGACTAAGAGAGAGAAAATCACACAATATTTTCATGATTGGAGAGAGAAAGATTTCATAGATTTGGTGGTTACAACTAGAATTCAAGTTACGCAAGATATTAGTGATATTTTACGCAAGAAAATAAGAAATTAATCACTCAAATCTCGGAAGATCTCCGAACTAACAAATCACACCAAAAATTGTGGAGGATGGAGAAAACATTTCGACCAAGTGCTTGACTTGAGAAACCGATGGGAATGGCAAATTTTTTTTTAACAATGGATAGCAAGAATAAAATTCGTGAAAATGATGGCGGAAGCAATTGAGTGGGCAAGAAAAAAAAATTCGTGAACAAATGCACTTGAAATAGCGACTTACAAGACCAAAGGCTCTGATGCCAGTTGATGCGTTCCTATCTCTGAATGCCTGCCAAGTGTCTTGGAGGCGAGGATCCATGTCTTGATGTGAGTCGCTGGTCTCGCTCTTCGGGTGTCTACCGTGGAACCCTTGGCCTTGGGCCTTGATGAATTGCACAAAGGACTCCGAAGAGGGGCACATGAACCTCAGAATGAGGTTCTCGCAGCGCTGTCGGCTTGAACACGGGGACACGGGATCGCGATGAGAGGAGTGTCATGCGGCAAAGGCGGGGCGAGATGGCAATGTCACGTCTCGCCGCAGATGGCACGAGGAGTGTCACGGCGCGAGGGTGATGGCAAGCGACAGCGATGGCAGTGGATCTGGATCGCGGCCTCAGGACTAGATGCGAAGAAGAGATAGACTCGAAGGTCTAGCTTGGACGTAGCGTCGGCGGCGGAAGTGAAAGAGGTGAGAAGATAGAGTGTTTGGTGACGCCAAATCAAAGGAAAGAGGCAATTAGGGCTCTCAACTTAAAGCTTTGATTAACAGTATGACGTAACCTACTACACGAGGCTGATATGTCCTTATATAAAGGTCGCGGGACTCGGATGGGTCGAGTCTCGCCTAATGGGCTAGCCCACTCAACATGAGTGGAACACACGCCCGAAAAAGAAAAGTACTTAAAATAGTAACTTCTAAAAACAGGTTATGCCAAAACTAGAAAAGTCTTAAAATAGCAAAAGAGTCTAAGTGACAATGATAGGCGCCGTTGACGCGGTGCGATGGTGGCGAGGAGTTTAAGAGAGACCACGGTCTCAGGCACACCTTGACTAGCGACGACGCGTATGATCAATGATTGTGTGGCGTTGGCGATGGCCTTGGCACACGATCTTGTTATGGACCCTTGTGAGCGGATGCTCATGGCTTCCTCCTCCTCAGTTGCAGTCATGGTGGGCAGGGGCGCATCATACATGTGAACCATCCTAGGCCAATAGAAATGCTCCATAAGTGCGTCGACAATCTTAGTCACTTCAAAATGTTCTCGACCCTCATCAACCTCCTGGATCAAAATCCTAGGGATGCATAGTTTTCCCTCCTTAAATAGGTAGCCATTTTCCAAAATAAATCCACTAGACTCTCCCTTTTCAACGCAAGACTCAAAAATAGACTTAAGGTCATCATCATTTGCATACAATTCTTTGCTAAGGGAAAAGCCTAAAATAGAGGCATCAAGGTAAGTCAAGAGCACATACCAACGAGAGAGGGCGTCGACAACCAAATTCTCCTTTCCCTTTGTATTGGACCACATATGGAAATGTCTCCATAAACTCAACCCAGCGAGCATGACGACGGTCACGGTCGGAGTCGCTGTCGTAGCCGACAGGGGTTGCTCACGGTGCGAAACGTATCCTTGGCTGATTCGATAGCCTTCTGACGATCTCGCTATACCTGATCCTGTAAAATCTCATGAAGAGACATGGGTAAGATAGTGACGCGCTTCCCATGGTAAGTAAATACGTAAGTGTTTAAATAGCCATCGTGAAGAACGCGCCTGTTGAATTGCCATGGGCGGCCTAGCAAGAGATGCGTGGCATCCATCGCAATGACATCACGTAGGACCGAGTCCGAATACCGACCAATGGAAAAAGAGATAAGACATTGACGAGTTATAGTGTTAACATAACTAACCTTCTAGGAGGAACCTAGACGGCGGAGAGGTTGAGAAATGAGCCAAGGCCGTGGTGAAAGAAGGGTTGCCTTATTTTGGCTTTTCACTTCCAATAGATCGGATCTTGTTTCCTTTTTTTTTTGAAATTCCGAATCTTTTTTTTTTTTAATTTACGAGATCTTTGACTTTGACCAGATCTCGGATAAGAAAGAATCACGACAAATAACGGCCTCAATGACTAAGAGAGAGAAAATCACACAATATTTTCATGATTGGAGAGAGAAAGATTTCATAGATTTGGTGGTTACAACTAGAATTCAAGTTACGCAAGATATTAGTGATATTTTACGCAAGAAAATAAGAAATTAATCACTCAAATCTCGGAAGATCTCCGAACTAACAAATCACACCAAAAATTGTGGAGGATGGAGAAAACATTTCGACCAAGTGCTTGACTTGAGAAACCGATGGGAATGGCAAATTTTTTTTTAACAATGGATAGCAAGAATAAAATTCGTGAAAATGATGGCGGAAGCAATTGAGTGGGCAAGAAAAAAAAATTCGTGAACAAATGCACTTGAAATAGCGACTTACAAGACCAAAGGCTCTGATGCCAGTTGATGCGTTCCTATCTCTGAATGCCTGCCAAGTGTCTTGGAGGCGAGGATCCATGTCTTGATGTGAGTCGCTGGTCTCGCTCTTCGGGTGTCTACCGTGGAACCCTTGGCCTTGGGCCTTGATGAATTGCACAAAGGACTCCGAAGAGGGGCACATGAACCTCAGAATGAGGTTCTCGCAGCGCTGTCGGCTTGAACACGAGGACACGGGATCGCGATGAGAGGAGTGTCATGCGGCAAAGGCGGGGCGAGATGGCAATGTCACGTCTCGCCGCAGATGGCACGAGGAGTGTCACGGCGCGAGGGTGATGGCAAGCGACAGCGATGGCAGTGGATCTGGATCGCGGCCTCAGGACTAGATGCGAAGAAGAGATAGACTCGAAGGTCTAGCTTGGACGTAGCGTCGGCGGCGGAAGTGAAAGAGGTGAGAAGATAGAGTGTTTGGTGACGCCAAATCAAAGGAAAGAGGCAATTAGGGCTCTCAACTTAAAGCTTTGATTAACAGTATGACGTAACCTACTACACGAGGCTGATATGTCCTTATATAAAGGTCGCGGGACTCGGATGGGTCGAGTCTCGCCTAATGGGCTAGCCCACTCAACATGAGTGGAACACACGCCCGAAAAAGAAAAGTACTTAAAATAGTAACTTCTAAAAACAGGTTATGCCAAACTAGAAAAGTCTTAAAATAGCAAAAGAGTCTAAGTGACAATGATAGGCGCCGTTGACGCGGTGCGATGGTGGCGAGGAGTTTAAGAGAGACCACGGTCTCAGGCACACCTTGACTAGCGACGACGCGTATGATCAATGATTGTGTGGCATTGGCGATGGCCTTGGCACACGATCTTGTTATGGACCCTTGTGAGCGGATGCTCATGGCTTCCTCCTCCTCAGTTGCAGTCATGGTGGGCAGGGGCGCATCATACATGTGAACCATCCTAGGCCAATAGAAATGCTCCATAAGTGCGTCGACAATCTTAGTCACTTCAAAATGTTCTCGACCCTCATCAACCTCCTGGATCAAAATCCTAGGGATGCATAGTTTTCCCTCCTTAAATAGGTAGCCATTTTCCAAAATAAATCCACTAGACTCTCCCTTTTCAACGCAAGACTCAAAAATAGACTTAAGGTCATCATCATTTGCATACAATTCTTTGCTAAGGGAAAAGCCTAAAATAGAGGCATCAAGGTAAGTCAAGAGCACATACCAACGAGAGAGGGCGTCGGCAACCAAATTCTCCTTTCCCTTTGTATTGGACCACATATGGAAATGTCTCCATAAACTCAACCCAGCGAGCATGACGACGGTTAGGGTTGACTTGGCTCTAGAGGTACTTCAGAACCTCGTGGTCGGAGTGGATCACAAATTCCTTTGGCCACAAGTAGTGTTGCTATGTCTTTAACACCCATATGAGCGCATAGAGCTCCTTGTGGTAGGTCGGGTAGTTGAGCGTGGCGCTCATGAGCTTCTCACTGAAGTAGGCAATGGGCATGCGCTCTTGGAGTAGAACACCTTCAATGTCGTGGTGAGACGCGTCGCATTCGACCTCAAAGGTCTTGGTGAAGTTGGGCAGCTGCAGCAGCGGCGCGTGACACAAACAATCCTTGAGCGCGGTGAACGCGGCCTCATGGCCCTTGCTCCACTCGATGGTGGCATTCTTCTTAGTGAGCTGATGCAGCGATGTGGCGATCGTGGAAAAGTCCTTCACAAAGTGGTGGTAGAAGCCTGCGAAACCTAAAAAGGAATGAACCATGGTCTCCGTAGTAGGGCGCAACCATTCCTCAATGGCACGGATCTTCTTTTGATCCACGCGGAGCCCATCCTTGCTAACAACAAAACCAAGGAAAACAGTAGAGTCTGAGCAAAAAGAGCATTTACCTAGGTTAGCATAAAGACTCTCCATCCTAAGGTGTGTCAGATGGTCCTCTAAGGTCCTGCTATAAACAAGAATGTCATCAAAGTAGACAATGACAAATTTTCCCAAATACGCTCTCAAGACATGGTTCATGAGCCTCACGAACGTGCTGGGTGCATTAGTGAGGCCGAAGGACATTACTAACCACTCATAGATCCCGTACTTGGTCTTAATTGCCATTTTCCATTCACACATTCCTTCATCCTAATTTGGTGATAGCCACTTTTCAAATCTATCTTAGAAAATAAAGTGGCGCCATGAAGTTCATCTAGCATATCATCTAGCCTAGGAATAGGATGGAGATACTTGACCGTGATTTGGTTGATCGCACGACAATCAATGCACATGCGCCACAAGCCATCTTTCTTAGGGACAAGAATGACTGGGACGACGTAGGGGATAAGGCTCTCACAGACGTAGCCTTTGTCCATCAACTCCTAGATCTGGCGCTGCAACTCCTTGGTCTCATTAGGGCTGGCGCGATTGGGCAAGGAGGCGTCGGGCACAAAGTTAATCTGGTGCTCTATGCCTCGCATATGCGGCAAGGTGATGCATTTCCCATTGTGCATGAACACATAGTTGTTGAAGAAGATGTGGGAGCTGGATTTAGCCTGACCGAAGTGTATAGGCCCAAGCAGGGAAAATCCCAACTAGCAATGCGGTCCAACTCGAAGCAAGGCCCCAAGAGGCACCATCATAGTTCGACCGTACGCAGCTCAAGGAGCACCCCCTTATGCACCAGCAGAGCCATACCCTCAGTATGGGTTTCCGCAAGAGCCATACCCACCCTATGGGTACGAATACATGCCGACTCCCGAACTAGCCACTCCAAACCTCCCTCCATCCCCAAGGGGAGTAGGGCATGCCAGGCCCGTACAACAAGTAGGCCCTACTTGGCCAGCTCCAGCGGCCAGCGCACCCGGTAGGCACCACAATCATGAGAGGAGAAACAACTTCTCACACGTGGAGCCCCACCCAGTCGCGGACATGCGCGAAGCACACCAGGACCTCGCCGACCTCCCGACCCTATATGGCTCCATCGCTTTCACGAATGAGGTAATAATGGCAATTCCTTAGATTGACGCTAGCGCGATTCCAACCATGGGTGAGTATGCCGGCGAGGGGGATCCCTAGGTTCACGTCTCGAAGTAAAATTTCACGATGGTGTCCTGCCGGGCGGACGGGCCGACTATGTGCAGGTTATTCCCCAACTCACTTACTAGAGCGACCCTTACATGGATGATCAACCAACCGGCGGGAAGCATCGACAACTTCCCCCAGCTGGAGGAATCATTCCTAATGCACTTCGAAAGCTCGAGGAAGAGACGCCGTGGGATGCAAGAAATCTTTGCCTTGAGACAGTGTGAGGCGGAGAGCATAGCCTTGTACTTAAAGAGGTTCACGGCCGAGGTGATACAAGTGTATGATTTCGACGAGAAGGTGGCCAAGATCGCGTTCATACAAGGCTCGCAAACTCAGACTTCAAGTTCTCGGTCACCAAGAAAGAGTCGGCAACCTACTCCAAGTTGCTAGATAAGGCCAACACTCACATCCGAGCCGAGGAGATGGCGAGCTTGTACCGTAGTCCCCCGAATGCGCCCCAGAATGAGCCTAAGGGAAGGTACCAGGGCTCATGGGAACAAAGGAGGCCAGCCACGACCACAAACAAAGGCAAAAGCCCCAGAGCGAGCTCCGGTGCACACGGTGTCAATGAACCCACCACCCCCGCAGTACAACCCCTTTCTCAACCGCTCTAAGTCTGAAGCAGCGCCCCCAGCAAGGGCAACCTCCCCTATAGTTTTTCTCGTACCATCAATCCAAAACCCACAGCAACAACGAGTGCATGGGGTATGGATCCCCAACAAAGAAACCCACTTTGGGGTCTCTATTCGCCCGAGGCTATAGAGCAATGAGCAGGGGAATGAGCAAGAACCAGGAGCCTTCCCCTCCCCCTCCGCGGAGAGAGAACTTCCCTCCCTCGGATGGTTGCGTGGGAACAATCGCAGACAGCACAAGTCCATGGGGAGAAAGCATGAGGGCCGCACGTAGATACGCGCGAGGAGGAAGGAATCACCCTACAATGCCAGTACTCAGCGTCGCTAACAGTTCGCCAGTGGGGCACCAACTCTCTTTCACAGAAGCATATGCGGAGGCGGTGGAAACCTCGCACTATGACCCCTTGGTCATACATGCTCAGTTCGGGACAAAGCTAGTTAAGCGGATCCTGATCGACACGGGAAGCTCCGCGGACATTTTATACTCGGACGCCTTCTTGCAACTAGAGATCCCGCCCATAGAACTATGCCCCACTGATTGCTCGTTAGTTGCTTCTCGAGGGAAAGGGTCACCGTCTCTAGTGTTGTCACCCTAGACCTCATTTTGGGGGATGAAGGAAGCCTGCGCAGATTCGAGTCGGTAGACTTTATGGTCAAGAGAATACCCTCCGCGTACAATGCGATCCTTGGGTGAGTGTCCCTCAACAGGTTCTAAGCTATTGCATCAGTGTACCACCTTAAGGTAAAGTTTCCTATCCGTGGAGATGTAGGAGAATCGAAGGGCCGACAAGTAGAGAGCCGAACATGCTATTTAACCACCCTGAAAGGAAAGGCCTCACGGAGCAGGTCTTGCAAGTCCAAGAACTCAAGCCCGAAGCAGGATCCTCGGATGGGACCCGAGAGCAAGCCGACCTCAAAGTGCGGGAGCAAGTCCACCCGAATGTAGAGAATGAGGAGACAAGGACAATAACCCCTTTCGACATGGAGGATGAGAGGCTGTTCTTAGGGACCCGCTTGGGTGTGAATGATCAAGATCATGTCGAGGAGCTATCGGGCAAGTTCAGGGATGTGTTCGCCTCGACCCCGAAATACGTAATCGGTATCCCCCGAACGCTGATGACCCACAGCATGAACATCATCCAAGGGACCAAGCCCGTAAGGTAGAATAAGCCAAAGCAAGCGAGCGACAAGGCCTAGGGAGCCCGTGAAGAAATCCTCAAGCTCTTGTCGACTGGATTCATCCGTGAAGTCCAATACCCCACCTGACTAGCCAATGTGGTGATGGTCAAGAAATCAAGCGACAAGTGGCGAATGTGTGTAGACTTCACCGACCTGAATCAGGCTTGCCCTAAGGATAGCTATTTGCTCCCCTCTATCGACCGACTAGTGGACTCCACAACAGGGCACGAGGCCCTAAGCTTTCTTGATGCATACTCCGGCTATAACCAGATCAACATGAATCCCGGTGATGAGGAGCATACGACTTTCATCACAGAGGCATGAACCTACTGTTATCGCATGATGCCTTTCAGCCTCAGGAACGCGGGGGCCACTTTCCAAAGGCTCGTAGATCACATCTTCCAAGATCTAAGAGGCAAGATGGTGGAAGCCAATGTTGACGACATTGTCGTGAAAAGTTGATACGCCTCCGAGCACGCAGCCGACCTCCGTGAAGTCTTCAACACCCTAAGGAGCAATGGAATGATTCTGAACCCCAAGAAACGTGTCTTTGGAGTGCAAGCATGCAAGTTTCTAGGCTTCCTAGTCAACCCCAGAGGAATCGACATTAACCCAGAAAGGGTTGAAGCAATCTTGGCAATGACGGCCATGTAGAATGTTAAGGAGGTACAACGTTTCTTGGGCGCCGTAAACTACTTGGGCAGGTTTTATGCCCGGCTATCGGAGAGAAGTCTCCCTTTCTTGAAGGCTCTCCGGAAGGTCCACAACTTTGCGTGGACGCCGGAGTGCGCGACAGCCTTCAAGGACTTGAAAAGCCACTAGAAGCGATTACCCACCTTGGTGGATCCTACACCCGGAGAGGAGCTCCGGCTTTACATCGTTGTAGGGGATACCATAGTCAGCACGGTCATTGTAAAGGATGTGCGAGTACCAGTCTACTTTGTGAGCAAGACTATGCTGCCCACGGAAACACGATACTCACCTGTGGAGAAGTTAGCCCTCGCCGTAATCTCGGCCGCCCGTAAGTTAAGACCATATTTCCAGGGCCACCCCATACAGGTCCTCTCGGTCTTCCCGTTGCAGAACCTGCTGCACCGGCCTACCCTCTCGGGCAGAATGACGAGTTGGGTAGTAGAGCTCTCGGAGTTCGACATTTCATACAAGAGTTGCCTCGCTATCAACGCGCAATCTCATGCCGACTTCCTTATCGCGGCCAGCTTCAAGAATGAGGCCATCGCGGAAGGAACAAGGGGCTTTAACTTGTTGGGTACTCTTCTCCGACGGGGCGGTGAACGAAAGAGGCCGCAGAGTTGGCCTGGTCCTCACGTCCCCCGGGGGAGAGAAAATGGAGTACGTGCTAGCTTTGGAGTTCGAGGCCAATAACAGTGAAGCAGCGTACGAGGGCCTTTTGGCGGGAATGGAGTTGGCCCTAGTGAACTGAGCGAAAAGCTTGACTTGTTACAACGACTCTGAAGTCATAGTTAACCAGGTGCAAGGGATCTACAATGAAAAGACATGAACCCTGCCCGAGTATTGCAAAAGAGTGAGAGCACTAGCCAAGGCTTTACGGCAATTTCATCTTGAGGTCCGAGAACACGAGAACAGATACCCTCGCAAAGCGCGGTTCTAGGTCAGCTGGTTGTACTATAGGTGTAGCCTGCGTAGAAAGCAAGAGTCTCCCCGCCATTCGAATGCAAGTCATGGCAATCAGCAAAACCCCCAACTGGAGGATGCCCCTGAAGGAGTACTTGTAAAAGGGGGCCTCTCCTTCCGACAAGGCCGAAAAGCAAAAGTTCAGGTTCAACCCTCACATTTCTACATGAAGGTAGGCGGGTTGTACAAAAAAGGCTATAACTCGTCAGGCCTCAAATGTGTCTCGCTGGAGCAAGGCCGTCAACTCACTGAAGAGATTCACAGTGGCACATGCGGCAACCATTCCGGGTGGAGAACCCTAGCCCACAAGGCCCAACACACCGGCTACTTTTGGCCAACAATACGAAAAGACACTATGGAGGTCTCTCGGTCCTGCAACCCTTTCCAGGTTCATGCTTCCGCTATCTTGTAACCAAGGGAAGAGATAAATATATTGAGTGCCCCATGCCCTTTCTCCATGTGGGGGATGGATCTCCTCGACCCTTTTCCTCGCACTTTCGGGCAATTGCAATACATGTTAGTGGCCATTGATTACTACACCAAGTGGATTGAGGCGGAAGGTAAATAAATTTCTCTGACATAATGTCATCTGTCGCTTTGGACTCCGCTAGGATATTGTCATTGACTGAGGGCCCCAATTTAACACGGAAAAGTTAAGGGCGTTCTGCGATGACCAGGGCACTCGCCTTTGCTTCGCCTCGGTAGCTCACCCACGAACAAACGGCCAAGTCGAGAATGCGAACGGACAGATTCTGGCCAGCTTGAAGAAGAGGCTAGACAAAGAGCAAGGGCGATGAGCAAAAATTCTCCTGCTCGTCCTTTGGGCAAACGGACCACACAAAAGAAAGGGACTAACGAGATGCCATTTTGCCTGGTGTATGGTGTTGAGGCGGTTGTCCCGGTAGAGACCTTTTTCCAAATGAAATGATTCTACATTACGACGAGGAAAGCAACAATGAGAGGATATTCGCGAAACTTCAACTAAGGGAAGAGGTGTGAGAAATGGCCGAGATCCGTGAGGCCGAGTACAAGATGAAGGATTGTCGTGCACTACAACAAGAGAATCCTCCCCCGATGCTTCAAAAAGAAGGACCTGGTGCTTAGGAGAACGGAAGGTGGCAAACTGGACCCAAGGTGGAAAGGCCCGTACATGATCTCGCACCAAGTGGCTGAGGGAGCCTACAAGCTAAAAAGGGAGGATGCTAACCTGATCCCGAACACGTGGAATGTCTTGTGATTGAAGAAGTACTTCCCGTAAGCAAGAAAGCGGCAAGGGCACCTGAAGAAGGGCAATACGAGTATAGGCCCTAACGGCATATGTAATGTAAGCACCGACAAGGCCGGTTAGTAGCTAGACCATTTTTTATTAAAGCCCCATGAATGTTAAGCAACATTAACGCGAGGCAGGACATAAATTTTGAGCAATGATAAGCAATGTGATAAGGGCTAAAGTCGTGTGCCCAATCAAAGTAAAATCCTTAATAACCTAAACTAGGGTCGAATCCCACAGGGAGGAAGTAATCTTTCTGAGTGCACAAATGTATGCCAAAGTAACAAGGGGGTTTGTTGGTTTGGTTTTAAGTAACAAAGTAAATAACAGTAAATCAAAACAAAGGTTGTAATCAATTGGGAAAAAGTACTTATCCAGACAAATATCCACCATTCATCCGATTGGTTGATCCTAGATTATCTCTAATTTCTTCCTATGAATGTTCCTATTCCTTTTCTTAAGTTATAGACAAGACAAACAGACCCTGAAAATACTAACTATTAAATAACCAGGAAAACATCCATGATTCAATTCAACAGCAGTAATGAGCACATGAATTTAGATAGATACATGCAAGAGTAGCAAACAATCATACAATTGTATGCAATTAATTCTCTCTACAATAAACCAGTCTAAACAGTTCTTAGAATATTGCAGTTGCTACTCATGAATAAGGTAACTGAAACAGTAATTACCAAACCCTAGCAATAGAAAATTACCAATAACAACTAGTTGCGTCCAACAAGCGAAATCAATAAGAATCAATGGAATGAAGCACAAGAGAATCAATACATTCAAAGGAAAAGAAATAGAGTTATAACCTCACAACCATATATCAAATGAAGGCTTTAATCGTCGGACTAAGCAAAGGGTGCTTAGTTCTTCATAGTCTCGAAACAATAAAACTCAAAGGGAAAAAAGTGCTGAATAATGAACGATAACGAAAACTTCCTGGCGAAACTAGGTTGAATAACCAAAAAAAAAATTTATGCTAAAAAGATAACAAACCTAATCCTAAAAGGAAATAAAATAAAGTAAACCGGAATAAAGAAAAATAAAAGAAAAGGGAAATAATAAAATAAGACTTCGGACGAAAATGTCGCGCCGCTCGCTGATGCACATTTCCGCGATCGCGGATGAATGTCCGTGGTCGCGGAAAATTCCGTTTCTGATCCTTTTCTCTCGACTTATCCGCGACCAGGATGCTTGCTCGCACGCGATCGCGGTTTTGTCTCGTACTTTTATTCTCGCCTCTCGTAAATGTCCGCGACTGTGGCCTCAATTCCGCGATCGCGGTTTGGACTCTGTTGCTCCTCTTCTCTTCTAACTTCCTCCTCTCCTCGGTCTTCTCAAGTGGTTCATTTCCCATCTTCAATAAGTCTTCATTTAGCTTCTCCAAACCACCAAAACTACACTTCTACTCCTCAACTCCATATTCCATAATTGTGCTCTAAACATCTCCAAATGGTACCCAAAACACCGGTAACAACTCCTAGATAAACCCTACAAAGTAGCGCTGAGCACAATGCAAGGCCCAGGGAGGGGCGAGAGCAATACTAAGCAATACCAGGCAATACTAAGCATTATTGAGCCCGGGGAGGAGCGAAAGCAATACTATGCAATACCGAGTAATACTGAGCCCAGAGAGGGGCGGGAGCAATACTAAGCAATACAAAGCAATACTGAGCCCAGAGAGGGGAGATAACAATATTAAAGCAACACTAGGCAATACTAAACAATACTGAGCACAGAGAGGGGTGAAAGCAATTTTAAAGCAACACCAGTCAATACTAGAGCAATACCAGGCCCGAGGAGGGGCGAGAGCAATATTAAAGCAACACCAGGCAATGCTAAAGCAACATTGGGCCCGGGAAGGGGCAGGAGCAATATTAAAATAACACAATAAATGTGAAGGAACAAGCCCGCAAGAAAAGAAAAAGGCAATGCCGGACCGGCAAGAGCAAGACGAAAAGGTCAAAGCAATGACTCATGGCAACATGGCTCAGGTCAAAGCGACAATTTGGCGGAAAATGCAACGAAGCAAGAGAGTGGCGGAAGCACCAAGCCCACAGAGCCAGGTAAGTACCACAAGACTAGAGAGTGGCGGAAACATTAAGGCCGCGGAGCCAGATAAACTCCGTAAGGCAAGAAAATGGCGGGATCACCAAGTTCGCAGAACCAGATAAACCCCGCAAGGCAAGAAAATGGCAGGAGCACCAAGGCCGCAGAACCTGGTGAGCACCACAAGGCGAGAATATGGCGAAGGCACGAGGACCACAGAGCCGGGTAAATACAATAAAAAAGCCAAGGTCGTGGAGCAAACATAAGCGCAACAAAGGGAATAAGCTACGACACCACCCAGAACCGCAACAAGACCAGGTGGCTAGCGATGAGGAAAATCACCCTAAGGCCCACAAGGTGAGAAGCCTTTGAGAAGCCGAAAACGACCCAAAGAACGCAGCAAGACAATCGCCGCAGACAGACGCGAGCAAATGGGCTAGGGGCTTAGCCGCAAAGCAACATTGAGGCCATAAACCAAACGTGAAAGCCATGCAAAGTCAGTAAAAAAACAAAAGAGGGGTCGACTACTCTATTTGCCTCACGAGCTTCCCTTGGCGTAGCGCACTCAAGCGAAGCCCCCATGCCAGGGGGATGGGAGTAGCCCGACAATAGTAAGAGAAAGCAAGAAAATGAAGACGAGAAGAAAAGCAATGACAAAGTACTTTATTCATTGACAGAAGAGAGCAAGCCGTTACAAAAAGTATCATACAAGAGGCACACCCGACCAAGAGCTACTAAGCCTAAAAAAGAAAAACCTAGAGAGACCCCCTCATGGGGATAGTCAAGGGATGCCCCGAACCCGACCGCAAAGGAGCCAAAAGGAAAGCTGGGCCGACTACACATGTCAGGATGCATAACCTGGCATCGTAAATCGTGGCCCCCGTACAACCTAGCAACGTGAGTCGCAAAGAAGCCCTACAGGCCCGGAGGCACCAATCGATCCCCAACAACATATAACAACACCAGTTTGCGGTGACTGAGGGCGTAGCGCGCGTCGACCTATGACTGGTCTTCCACCTGGAAAAGAACACGAGGAAACTCAGCCGAGTACGGAAATTAATGAACCTCCCGAACGATGTAGTTGGGATCCCCGACATCAGCCATGTCCATGATGTTGTCAAGGGTGAAGCCGGTGGCGAGCAACATATATGTCCGCCGGCGCCCACCGATGTAGCGATGAGAGGCGGCCAAGACCCAATCCCCCCGAAGCCTAGCCAAATGCCCTCTCCAGTAAACCCTCACCACCGCCACAGTTTGAGGATTATCCACAACATAAACATCCGACAAGGGAGGAAAACCGAGAGGATGGTCCATTTGCTCCAAGCTGCAAGAAACACAAAGAGCAAGACAAACATAAGAGTACAAGGGAAGAAAAGTAGAAGCAACAAGTAAGGCAAGCAATGCAAATGAGCAAGAAAGAGGCCAATATATAGCAAGCGGTTGACCTTAACAAGACCCCTTAGCAGCGCAAGCCGGACTTCAAAGCCTCCAAGTTCGCCGCCACCGCGTTGGGGTACGCATACAAAGAACGTCCCTTAGGAAGAGGCAATGCAAGTGAGACGCTGGGAGGAAAGTCGTACTCCTCCCGGATCGCCTGGAAGTCTGCGAAGGTCAACTTAGAGTAATGACCGTATTAGCAAGCAAATGCCCTAAAGTCTCTGTCCCCCTCGATTTGAACCGACTTGGCCCTCTCAGGGAAAATGGGGGGAATGACCCTACAGTCGGGCCTCCCAGCCGCCCCGCTCGAAGCCGGCTCACCCGACGACAACCCTGAGGAAGCCTCGGACCCGCTGCCGGTACCTTGATCGACCTCCGTGCGGCTCCTTTGTACGGGGCTCCAACGTCTGAGGCTCTGCCGCACAGGACCCCTCCGCCCGAGGATCCGCCATTTGATACTCCACCGCCTCGGGCACCAGATCTTGGGGCTCCGTACTTGATGGCCCCATGTTGACCACCGGGACTCTCCGACCACCAAGCCTGATCGGGAGGTTGCCTTTGTCGCTAGAACTCGGAGACATCTTCTCTAAAAGTTGGGACTTTTGGGGGAAAGAGAAAACCATTTTGAGGAGAAGCGCGCAGAAAAAACCTCGAGCGAGCTTGCCGGTATGAAAATGAAAAAGTGAGGAAATCACCGAAGAAACTAGGAGAAAAGGAGCAATGACAGCGGAACACTACTGGCAAGGTCGTTTTTGCCCTAAGCTAGGGTTTTTCTCTCGATTGGCAAACAAAGAAAAAAATGCAAAAAATAGAAGGGAAGAAAAGGAAAAAGAGGGCTGCTTACCTACCCAATTAAAGACAAGGAGCCCTGATCCACCCTGTCATACGAAATGCCCCACAAGGACGCACTCCGGCTGCATGAGCTCAGACCGTGGTGCAAGCAAGGATGCAAGGCTGCCTTCCTCTTCATTCTTCCTCTTGGATGGAGCCTTCCTTGGATACCTTGATTGCTGGCTGGGGAAACCTCAAGGGGAGGCGCGGCGGAAGCGCGCTACCGCAGAGAGCGTAGCGGCTATTAAACCTCAAAATGAGGTTTACTCGGTGCAACTACAGTACGGTGCGCGGTAGCGGCGACATGCTCAGTTGCGGGGTGACTGGGCGGGAGCGATGGAGCGAGTAAACCTCAAAATGAGGTTTACTAGGGCGCAACTACAATGGAGCGCTGTAACGGCAACTGGTTTCACCGTGGGCACGACTGAGTGAGGAAGATGGTGGCGTGAGGCCTTTGGACATGAGTGAGAGGAGGCGAAAGTGAGGGAGGTGAGTGAAAGCAATGGAGTCACAACCTTAGAGCTTGAGGCCTAATGGTTTAGGGGAGGAGGAAAGCCTCAACTCTACACATAAACCTTAACTTAAACCTATATTACAAAGGGGCACATAAAGTGCCTTAAATAGTCTTACACACAAAGTCCATGGGCTTTGTCCACTACAAGTGGCCAACACTCCCAAGCATAAAACAAATAAAAAAAGCAAGGGAAAAAGGGATAGGTGTGTGACACCCGGAAGTGTCACACGGGGGCACGCTGCCAAGGGGGCGTGCGCCATGGGGCGCGCTGCCAGTGGGGTGCACGTTGTCAGGGCCGCACAATGGGGCACGTCACTGGGTGGTGGCTGGGGTCGTGCCCCATTCTATGATGCTGTGCGATGGTGACCATGATCAAAAAGGTGGGGGACTCATGGCTTGAGCCTATGCCGGCGTGAGTCTGGGTGACGATAGACTGCGTGGCTTGTGCTATGGTGCGAGTGCGGGCTCGCTTCACAGGTCCTGCCGACTTGACTCTCATCAAGTCCTCCTCATCAATTTCCTTCAGTGGTTGGGGGCCATCATTCTCCCCTTCTTGGTTGCGAATCATCCCCGATTGCGATTGTCAAGCTCTAGGGGCACATACGGGGTGAGATCCGCCACATTGAAGTTGTGATAGACACCATAGTCGTCGGGGAGCTCGACGCGGTATGCATTGTCACCAAAGCTCTCCAAAATGCGGAAGGGGCCATCGCTGTGTTGATCAAGCTTGGAGCGGTGGTGGGTGGGAAAACGGTCGCAGCGCAAATGGACCCACACAAGGTCGTCGGGGGCAAAAGTGACGGTGCGGCGGCCTTTGTTGGCTTGTCGCTCATATTGGGCGGCGCAACGCTCAAGTTGAAGCAGCGTGCACTCATGAAGCTTTCAGACAAAGTCGGCTCGCTTGGCGCCTTGGGGTCTCTCTGTGGTGACCATGGGGTGCGGCACCAAATCTAGTGGGGTGAGCGGATTGCGTTCATAGACGACCTCAAACGGCGTGAGCTTGGTGGCCGAATGCATGGACCTCCGAGAAAGGGCGTCGGCGACCACATTCTCATTTCCTTTCTTGTGCTTGACCACATAACGAAATGCCTCCATGAACTCCACCCAACGAGCATGGCGCCGGCCGAGATGAGCTTGGCTTCAAAGATAGGTGAGGGCCTCGTGGTCCGAGTGGATGACAAATTGTTTTGGCCACAAGTAGTGTTGCCAAGTCTTCAAGACACGAATCAAGGCGTAGAGGTCCTTGTCATAGGTGGGGTAGTTGAGAGTGGCCTCTGAAAGCTCACTAAACTAAGCAATCGGGCGCTTGTCTTGAAGGAGGACGCCACCAATGCCAATGTTAGACGCATCACACTGCACCTCGAAGGTCTTGGCAAAGTCGGGCAATTGAAGGAGTGGGGCATTGCAAAGGCGATCCTTGAGCAAGTTGAATGCCGCCTCATTCTTGTCATTCCACACCACCTCGGCACCTTTCTTGGTCAACTCATGCAAGGGGGCCGCAATGCTACTAAAGTCACGGCAAAAAACGCCGATAGAAGCCAGTAAGGCCAAGGAAAGACCTTACCATGGTGGGTGTGGTGAGGCGGGGCCACTCCTTGACGTCGCGTACTTTCTTTTCATCCACGCGCAAGCCATCACGACCAACAACAAAGCCAAGGAAGACGGTGGAGGGGGTACAACATGTACACTTGGCAAAGTTGGCATATAACTTCTCCTTGCAAAGGCACTCAAGCACGACCCTCAAGTGGTCCACATGGTCCTCCAAGGACTTGCTATAGATCAAGATGTCAGCGAAGTGGACAACCACAAATTTTCCCAATTAAGCTCGAAGAACATGGTTCACGAGGCGCATGAAGGTTCTTGGTGATCGATGTTATTTTTTAGTGCATTTCTAGGGGTTATTACCAGGTTTGAGGCGCCATTTGGTTGGATTTAGAGCACAATTAGAGATTATGGAGTTAAAGCGGATAAATGTGATTTTGGTGGTCTGGAGGAGCTAATTGAAGATATCCAGAGGAAGAGAAGTTGAGTACCTGAGAAGGAGCATGATTTCCGAAGAAAATGACAGTGAAGAGAAGAGGCCGCGACCGCGGCACGAAGGCCGCGACCGTGGCTAAATTCGGGAATTATAATTGGCCACTTCGAGAGCAAACCGCGATCGCGGCCATCACGCGTGAAGCGAAGCCAGCTTAATTAAGCAAGCCCATGTGAAGCTGGAATTAGAGGAAAGGCCCGTGAAGAAGAAAGGCCCATGAAGGTCTCGGCCCAAATGGAATGAAGGCTCGACCGCGTGATACGAAGCGAGAAGCGGGAATTGAAGCGGGGCATGACATCAGCGGGAGCTGATGCTGTTTGGATTTGGGCCGCGCGCTAGTGGGCCGAGAAGTTGATTTGCTGGAGTTGGGCCAAGCAGCTGAATGCACGAGAGATTGGGCCAATTGAAGAGGCCGAGAACGAGTTGCTGAACGAGAATTCAAGGCCGAGAAATTCGTTTGTTTATTTTGTTATTATTTTATTATTATTTTTACCATACTTTTAGAATTAGGTTAGAACAACTTTTAGTTAACCTAGTTGCCACCAGAAAATAGTTAGACCTAGTTTCATTCATCGTTGTTTTTCCCTTTTGCTCAGGCAGACAATTGAAGCCTTTGGATTGATTGGATTGTGAGTTTATTCCTTTACTCTTTCTATGATTGTATTAATTTTCTCTCGTGCTTAATCTCATTGATCATATATCGATTTTCCTTGATTTGTTGATTAGGAAATCAAATAGATTTTAATAGTAGTTCCCTCTAGATTGACAACCTAGAGAAATTAGTATTATGCTATTGGTTCCCCTTTTGCATACAACCTGTTGAGATTGTTATTGATCATATTACTAAGGATTGGAGGAGACTGGTTGAGAATCTAAATCCCTTAGTTTGTGTAGAGAATTAATTACATGCAATTGTATAACTGGTTGCTACACTTGCATGTACCTATCTATTCCTGAACTTCCTGCTGCTATTGAATTAAATCGTGAAGGTTAGTAGGGATTTGTTTAATAGTTAGGGTTATTAGGACTGGTTGGACTGGTAACTAATTCAGAACAGGGATTAGGACTTTCATGAGTATTAAGGA